>JAQQTP010000069.1:5852500-7205833 GCA_029884605.1 Ormosia emarginata
ATTTGTTTCTAACTAGTTTCCCCCCAGTATTTGGAATTTTTTTTGGATTAACCAGAAACTTGTTCATATTAACCACTTATTCATAGTGTATTAACCACTTAATTTTGAACTCACCAAAACCATGAGATTCACCCCTTTTTTTTCATGATTTTCTGTCAATCTATTCCCAACTTGTTAAAAATAATATTACATATGTCTATTCCACTTGTGATTCGTTTCTAACTACTTTCTCCCCATTATTTAGAAATGTTTCTGGAACTTTTTGTGGATTCATCAGAAACGTGAACTGATTCATCACTTATTTCTAATGAATTAACCACTTATTTTGTAACTGACCAAATAATGAGATACACCACTTTGGAGACAGGATCACCCGTGAATGTCCATGATTTTGTGGTGAGTCTCATTAATTGGTGAATTCATGAGTAACTACTCAATACATTACAAATAAGTGGTTAATCTATATCAGTCAATGGATAATCCAAATAGTCAGTTCCCAATGGTGGGTCTGTATTTGATATTTCTTTCAACTTCAATTATTCTTGAGGCTGCAGGTAAAAATACACGAAAATATACCTGGATTACAAAAGAGCCATTTATCACTTGTGTACCACAATATATATCCATATATATCACTAATATTGTGCCATTGCAATGATACGTTTCTACCATTCACCCTAAAAAAATATATACATCTTCCTCATCTACGTGTAATTACATGTATTATATACACATTACATGTGAAACATAAATAACTACAGCACAGAAACAATCCACTTAAAAGGACAAAGTAACTACTTAAGGGGGTTCCTGATGATCCACTAAGATCTATTTTCATGGTTTATGGCAAAGAATGTTTAGACCAAATCATAGTGTGTGCGCACTTTCACCAATTTGCACCTAGGTTTTTGTCAGCACACCCATGTAAATTATCCTATATACCAAAAAAAGGAAATCAACCTGCAAAACAATAGTAGATTAGATTAGTGGTTAATTTAAAGAATGTACATGCAGCTACCCTATATAATTTATACAAATTTAGACTTGTACTATGTCACTGATTCCCAGCCTGAGTATCTTCAAATTGCCTTGCATTACCACTAACCAACAAATTAGTGTATGACATTTGACTATGACAACCCTGGATAAAAACATATAAGCATGTCAATTTCAATAACTACAATGAACTTATTGAGCATATGTTGGACATGTGTGAACACTCAATTTTGTCCAGACAAAAAAATAATAAGAAGAAACAAGAAAATGAAAATATAAAAAAACAAAAAATAAAAAATAATAAAAATCAAAAATAACAAAAAGGGTATAAAAAAAAAGAAAGCAATTCACTCAAAGACTCAATTTCTCCACTTCACAAAGACACACGCATATCCTCTCTGCATTTTTCCACTCACTCTCACCCACTCCATTATTCATTTAATTTCTTTTAGCAACAGACACAATACACATACCCACTCTCTTTGTCTCATTTATTTTACGTCCCACTCACACTTATTTTCTACAGAACTACGTAACTTTGAGTTCCTCATTGCACCTGAGGGTACGTAGGAGCAGGATTTTCATTCTGTCAAGCTCAAAATTAAATTTTCACAATTTGGTTTTTCTTTTCCTTTTAAAAATAAATAAATAAAAATAATAAAAAATAAAAATAAAATAATTACAATGTTTTTAAAAGGGGTAAAATAAATAAATTTGAGATTATCAATATTTTGCACAACTAGTTTAAGGTACCGTCTCAGGACGGGTGTGATAGGGGTGCAGTGGGATTAAGTTTCCACCCTTCCCTATCCATAACCGACTCCCGAATCCGATTTGGTTCCGAAGACCATTTTCTAAAAAGGTTTTCCAATTTTTCCTAAATTTAAATAAAATTGGTGGCGACTCCATATTTTTCATTTTTAAAATCACGCGAGTTGCTATTTCCCGCCGCGATCTCGGTCGCGACAGCATGCCTGTGGCCTTCGTTATTGAGGGGCTTCATGCTCACTTGACATTGGTTGGGACACCACTCAGATTGTTACCGGTATCATGGACTAGTCATATTGAGAGGGTTTATCCCTACTTGTGATTAATTCATGAATTGGGTCCTTATCTTTCAAGATAGGGGCAATCTGGGGACCATGACTTTTAGAGGTTTAGATCTGTCCTAAAAAAAATCTTGCACTAATAGATTGAACATAGTGACTGTCCAAATTAGGGTCGTGACTTTGAGGAAATCCAACCTTTAAGTTTCACCTGATTAGGACACAAAGGGAGCGTGCTTTTTCTTTATTTGTTCGTTTCTCATATCATTCATTCATTGTAAAAAAAAAATCATAAAAAGGGGAATGTTTCATCTTGCATTTTCATATCATCATTTGCATGACATTCATAGCATTTTTCAAACAAAAGAGAAAATAAAAAATGCATTATCTTGCATTTGCATGACATTCCAAAAAAAATCAAATTAAAAAATACCTCATCTTGCATTTTCTTGTCATTTCCTTGTATTTAAAAAAAAAATAAAAATAAAAAATATGCAATGCATTTTCATAGCATTCTTAGTATTAAAAAAAAATCATGCATTTTCATATCATTCATAACTTGTTTGCAAAAAAAAAAAAAAAACATAGGCATCATCTTGCATTTTCAAGGCATTCATAGCATATTAAAAAAATAAAAAGAAAAGAAAAAATATTTTCATAATTCATTCATCCCATTTCATTGCATCTCATTCATTTCATCTTATGCTTCTCATGCATCTCATTCATTTCATCTCGGTCTTTGTTAATAAATCAAACTGGTTCAGAACCTTTGTGCGATCTAGGAAAGAAGAGACCAATCAAACCCGAGTTCACGATACCAGATCTCTCGGACAGAATGGTGCAAATAATCCTGAGACAGAGAGAAACTTGAGCAGGGAAATCGATGAAATGAAAAGGAGGATGAAGGAGATATCTGAGAATCAAGCAAGGATGGAGGCAATATTGGAAGATGTGAAGGAGTCTCTCCGCTTAATTAGTGGAAATAGAGGTACGAATGAGGTTGAAGAATATATAAATGTGTCATCGGTAATTGCTCTGATTTTTCCAAGACATTCATAACCAAAAGGCATCGTTATAAGAATACGTGAGCAACCACCTCAAATGACAACGATGGGCATGCCTATTGGGGAGGGGTATTTCACCTTGGAAGGAGCTCGTGGTAAAATTCCTGATTATACTGGCCCTACATGGGAACAACCTCATGTGTCTTTTTCGGGCAGGCGACATTGCCTTGCTCTGGAAATAGCCATGTCATGACTAAAAAAGTCGAGATACAAGAAGAGTGGATGAAGAAAATGGAGGAACAAATCAAGACAATCAAAGGTCCCAGCGCTTATGGACGTCTTAGAATAGAAGATCTGTGTCCTACCACAGATGTCATAATCCCTAATGGTTTCAAGATTCCCGATTTTGCCAAGTATGACGGAAGTGGTAACCCTCGGTTTCATTTGATCAGTTATGGAACCACGATGGCTGTTTGGTCCAAGGATGATAAGTTCCTCATTAACTTTTTCCCCGAAAGTCTTACAGGCCCTGCTTTAGAGTGGTATCTTCAATTAGACCTCTGTAAGATTTCTCATTGGACAGAGTTGGCTAATTTATTCATGGATCAATACAAGTTTAATCTGGATGCAGCTCCTACTCGAGAACAATTGAACTCGATGCAGAAAGGAAGTGGGGAAACCTTCAAGCAGTATGCCCAGAGGTGGAGGGCTCTCACAGCACAAGTGCAACCACCGTTGACTCTGACAGAAATGTATTCATACTTCTTGAGGACTTTGGGAGCTCCGTATATTGAGACAATGGCAGGTGCTGTATATCGAGATTTTGCTGACTTAGTAGCTGCTGGGGAGAGGATTGAAGTTCTGGTAAAAGCCGGCAAATTAGCAACCGACAACAATGAAGTTGGTTTTTGAGAAGGATTATTGCTCTAGGAAAGGAAAGTGAGAAGTGAGCTACCTGCAAAATCAGCAACCTTCACAATTTCGCTTTTCACTGTCTCACTCTGCCTATACCAATTGACCTCCAGCGATTTGGAACTTCTGAACAACTGATGATCTGAGGCGTTAATTGATGTGATTGTCATCTTAGATTTTTATGACGTTGAACTCATTTGAACTTTCTTGAAGCATTAATGTAATGGATTTGCATGGATCTCAGTATGTCTTGTTTCATTTTCTTATGTCTGTGACAATCATGTTCATGTCACGTTTTTTTTTTATCATTCTTTTCTTTCCTTTACTTGTCATCTTTTGGTTCGGATCCCATGAATTTCTCGTTCTGAAAAAAATTTGGTAGTCACGAGGGCCATATGTGTAGGTGTTATTTACCAAAAAAACAAAACAAAACAAAAAAAAAAAAGCAAAAAATAAAATAACAAAAAAAAAGAAGAAAAAATAAAAGGGAGTAGGAAAGTCTTCACTCAGCATGTACTGTCTTTTTGTCTCAAAATTAAAATTTTTGAAAATGAGCACTCAAGATTTGAAATGAAGATTGGCCATTTTTCTTTATCTTTCACAGGAATTCATCTTTTCATCATTTCTTGTTGTCCCTTTTTGAGCTTGACAGTTTTCTTTAATTTAACCCTGGACAAGGATCACCCCTACACTAGGGGTTAACACAAAGTGAAAATTATGTTTTTTCTGAAAAAAGAGGAAAGAAAATGAAATGAAAGAGGTCACTACAAAGGTGAATTATTGAAATAAAAAGAAAATGGGAAGAAATGAAGAACAATAAAAGAAAGGTGTGTCTGAAAGCGCAAAGTCAGTTGACGAGGTTTAGTTTTGAACAAGGATCCTTGGTCTCATTCAACCCTTAAACACTTGTTTGAGCCTTAGATCTTTCATTTCATAACCGCTAATCCCGGCCACGTTACAAGCCTTAAAAAGTTCATTCTGATCAATGGAGGATTGCTGCATTCTCTTTAACTTTAATTTTGAGACAAAAGGTTCGTGTTGTTCTGAGTTTTCAATTCTTTGCTCTTTTAAAAAAAAAGGAGAGGTGCTTGCTAGTCCTACACTGGGGCAATTTTCTCTTCGGTTCAATTTGGCCTACACTGGGGCAAATTTCTCTTTGGTTCAATTTGGTCTTGCACTAGGATAAGTTTCTATCATGTTCAAGTTGACTTCAAACTGGGGCAATTTTTCGTTTCCCTAGTTCAGTTCATTTCTAGACTGGGGTAAATTTTTCTTTGGTTCAATTTGTCTTAATGTACATGCTCAGCAGAAGCCAACTAAAATCATTTTCATGTAAGTTGAACCAATCCATATGGGGATGACACCTCTTCGAATCTCATATCTTTGTTTGTGTCTATCCTTTGTAAATAATCCTTTTGTGTAGTCAAAATTTTGATTCCAGTCCAGAAGTTGTTCGCTTAGTCAATTTCTTTGTTGTTGTGCTTTGGAATCCATGCATGTTTGTTATGTAATGCTTCAGGTAAGGTGAAGATGAGTACAATGCTATGATTTGACCATCTAATGGTAATCTCCAGATGAAAAATTCAAAACAAAAAGAACTTGGAAGTTCCAATTGAATGAGGAAATGATATATCAAGGGATAATCTAGAAATCCCAAGTTCTTGGCTTGACGGTTCTCACAAGATTCCAGGTCCATGGCCTGATGATTGCGTCAAAAAGAATTGTAGGTCCTTGCCTTGATAGTTCTCACAAGATTCCAGGTCCATGACTTGATGATGGTGTCCAAAAAAATATCAAGTCCTTCCTTGATGGTCTTATAAAATGTCGGGTCCATGGCCTGATGAGGTTCGAGAAAAAAAAAAGAAAAAAAGAAAAAAGAAAAAAAATGAAGAAGGGATAAAGGAAGTCAAGAGGATTCCAAGTCGACCGAAGGGTTTGATGAAGAAAAGTATGTGGACAAATGGTTTGATTGGTCAAAGCTTTCCATGGCCGCCATTGGTTCATATGGTTTTCTGAAGAAAAAGGGAAGATAAAAAGAGAGAAAAGAAAAATTTTAATTTCATATTTTTTTTGAGCGCATTGGCTCCATGCATTTTAAATTCCTGTCATTTATTTTGAGCGCATCAGCTCCTGTCATTTATTCTTTGAGCGCATCGGCTCCATGCATTTTAAATTTTTGAGTGCATCGGCTCATTGCATTGCCTTTTTAATTTCCGGGACACAGGTTTGGCCATTGCCTTTTTAATTTCCGGGACACAGGTTTGCCCATTGTCATTTAAATTCTGTCATTTAAATTTCGGGACACAGGTTTGCCCATTGTCATTTAATTTTCGGGACACAGGTTTGCCCATTGTCATTTAAATTTTATCATTTAAATTTTGGGACACAGTTTGCCCATTGGCATTTAAATTGTCATTTAAATTTCGGGACATGAGTTTGCCCATTGCCATTTAATTTTCGGGACACAGTTTGCCCATTGCCATTTAATTTTCAGGACACAGGTTTGCCCATTGCCATTTAATTTTCGGGACACAGGTTTGCCCATTGTCATTTAAATTCTGTCATTTAAATTTCGGGACACAGGTTTGCCCATTGCCATTTAATTTTCGGAACACAGGTTTGTCCATTGCCATTTAATTTTCGGGACGCAGGTTTGCCCGTTGTCATTTAAATTTCGGGACATGAGGTTTTCCCATTGTCATTTAATTTTGAGCGCATCATCCATGCATTTATATTTCATTGAGCACATCGCTCCATGCATTTTATTTTTCTCATTTAAATTTTGGAACACAGTTTACCCCATGCATTTCTGTCATTTAATTTTACAGTTTTGCCCATCTTTTTAATTTCCATGCATTTTTATTTTTTTGACAAAGGCATCGGCTCCATACATTTTAATTTTTCGTTGACGCATTTGCTCCATTCATTTTTAATTTGTTCATTTTTAATTTCATTTTGACACAGCGCATTGGCTCCATTTTTTAAAATTTTTGTTGAGACATCGTTTGCCCATTGCATTTCAATTTCTTGCCTTGTTTTTATTGTATTGGGAAAAAAGAGGGGCAATTTCGTGAACACTCAATTTTGTCCATTGACAAAAAATAATAAGAAGAAACAAGAAAATGAAAATAAAAAAAAAACAAAAAATAAAAAATAATAAAAATCAAAAATAACAAAAAAGGGTATAAAAAAAGAAAGCAATTCACTCAAGACTCAATTTCTCCACTTCACACAAGACACACGCATATCCTCATGCATTTTTCCACTCACTCTCACCCACTCCATTATTCATTTAATTTCTTTTAGCAACAGACACAATACACACACCCACTCTCTTTGTCTCATTTATTTTACGTCCCACTCACACTTATTTTCTACAGAACTACGTAACTTTGAGTTCCTCATTGCACCTGAGGGTACTGATAATCACATATTTTATTCATTAAGAAACCCTCATTATTAGTCATTTACACTCTTCATGTACTTAATTGACTGAATTTGATTATGTTTTGTAAGTTTGAACTCGAATTGGAAAATTGAGTTTTCATAGATTATTCGAGATCTTTGAAAAACTGTTTCGTATTTTGGCCATATCTTGAGTTCTAAATGTCTGATAATTATGAATTTTACCTTGTAGGAAAGATAAAAAAGAGAGCTCTACAACTTTGATGAAGAGCTCAAAGTCAAATTCAGACATCTAGTGGAGCTAATTGGGCATGGAAATCAGAATACGGGATTTGTGATGAACCCTAAAACAGTGTGTAGTAACCAGAACATAATTCAAGTTTGGGTTTATAGAATGGGTTGAAAATTGGTGATCTGAAAGTTAAGACCCATATGTACAACTTTCATGACAAACACAAAACTTGATTGGCTCCTTGATGGAGATATTGGGTCTGAAAGTCAAAACAGAGGTGCTGAAACTGGTCCTGAGCAGTCTGTAGTAATTGGGTCATATCTTGGGCTGTAGGACGAATTTTTGGGTGCTTCCAGAGCCATTGGAAAGCTTAGACAATTTCCTAGAACTTTCATGAAGACCACTTGGCTCAAAAATGACGAAATCAATGAGTTCAGCAATGAATACTTTCGGAGACAAGGAAGCTCACCTACCAAGTTCACCTACCAAGTTCACCTACCAAGCTCACCTACCAAGTTCACCTACCAAAGCTCACCTACTAATTCCACCTACTATTTCTCTCAAAATCTACCCATCTACTACTACCTGAATCCTCTATAAAAGGAAGCATGTGGAGAGCTCTAAACATAACATACACTTAGTGTTAAAGATAGTTTTTCATAGTTCTTGTATATTTTTCCTTCATTGTCGTGGTCTGGATGCTAAGTCACTTCTAGTCAATTCGGGACTCTTAAGAGATTGTGGCTTAGATTCTTGAGACCTTGGTTATGTAATGTATTTGATTTATATTTGAATTCCTCTTCCTTCTTCTTCATTTTTTTGATCTTGAATGCATGAATGGTGAGCCCATTTATGTTTGAGGCCGATTTGATCTTGGTTTAAGATTAAGTATTGTGATGAAATTTAATTGATTGATCTAAACTAATCACGTAATTGAAGATAAAAAAAATAAAATGATTTGTGCCTAAAGGTTAATTGAATTCGGTGCTTAAATTGACATATATTTACATCAATGCGATGGTGCGATGATGATTTGTGTTTATCTTCAATCAATTGATCATTACGGACGATTGTCTAGTATGAATTACGGATCGTGATTGATTTTTGTTTTCAAACAAGATCTCGGTTAGATCAAGTTAACCATTCAAATGTATTTCAGGTGTTTGTTGAAAGGTCTATGATTGAATCCACCCAGGATCTCGGATAGATTTTTGAATTATCGTCAAGTTCAAAATTAAATTTTAATTGTTATTTCTCTTAAAAAAAATCATAAATAAATAAATAAAAATAATAAAAAATGAACCATAAAATTTTTTCTAACTTTCACTTGATTTGATCAAATGCATCTACGATTTGAGACGATCGGTGTTGTTCACTATACTACAAGTTTAAGGTAATAACTTCGGTTATAATGGGATTAAGTTTCCACCCTTCCCTATCCATCGTCGAATCCGATTGCGTAGGAAGAGGATTTTCATTTTTCCAAGTTCAAAATTAAATTTTCACAATTTGGTTTTTCTTTTCCTTTTAAAAATAAATAAATAAATAAATAAAAATAATAAAAAATAAAAATAAAATAATTACAATGTTTTTAAAAGGGGTAAAATAAATAAATTTGAGATTATCAATATTTTGCACAAGTCTTTTAAGACACTTAGCCCGTAAATTCTCGGACGGGTGTGATATCAAGTGCAAAACAACAAAGGATTAAGTTTCCAGTGCTTCCCTATCCATAACCGTACTCGAAACTACCGATTTGGTTCAGAAGACCATTTTTTCTAAAGGTTTTCCAATTTTTCCTAAATTTAAATAAAATTGGTGTATGACTCCATATTTTTCATTTTTAAAATCATATAAACATGTATTTCAATAACTACGATCTCGGTGAGCGTTAACATGCTCGTGGCCTTTGGTGACATCATGATCAATTCCTTCTAATAATGATAAAAAATCATCTGATGAGTTGTGTGATAGTTGCGAAACCCAATAGCTACCGTCACACATTAGTGTATCAACATTTGCACTTAGCTCAATAGTTGTGGACTGTTAAGCAACAATATACCAAACATTCATTGATTAAAACAAATGACAAATGATAATTTAAGTGTAAGTAGCTTAAAGCTTAACAACTATTTCAACAATGATTACAAATGACAAACAGTTTTGGTGTATACACACACCATAGTACAATCATCACGGTATTCTCTACAGCTGTTCACTTCTATAGATGACTCTATGTGTAACTTCTTTCCATCCACCTGACTCAAGCTTCCATCAATGCACTCCTACATGTTCACAATAAAATAACTTAATACACTAATAAAATGGGATGCTAATCAGCCTAGATAAAACATATACACAACCAAAACATCCTATACAATGATAATTAGTAAATTCATGTATACATACATCAATTGTCAAAGTTTGACAACGTTGGTGCTTCCTCTTTCTCAATTTGGAGACTACTCGATCAACTTTAGATATTTTTCTATTGCTTGGTGGTCGTCCTTTATGCGGTACATGCAATGGACTACGAATGTCAGTGTCAGCAGTTTCAATGCCCGTAATCAACTTCCTTTGACGGTCATCACCCTTGCATGTTGTTCTACTAGCTTGCTTAGATGCAATCATCAAATGCATCTTGCTTTTATATTCACATAGCCCCCGGTGGAGATCGTCCGTGAGATCCTCAAACTCTGCAGCAACTTCAGCCACCTCATAGAAATGCTTGCATAATTTATCAAACTTTTGCATTTGTGGCTTCAACTAAGTCACATCGTAACTGCTCTTTATGTAAGCATGTCTCCATCTAATGTTTTTGGTTCATCTACGTAAAATATACTTTGATGGCACTTCTTGAACTATCTTATTACCAAGGACACAAAGTGAATGTCTACACATAATTCCTCTAAACTCAAACAACAAGCAATTGCAACTAACATCGTGATTGTCATGATTAAATACCACCTCAAAAATAGCATTCTTTGTTATCCCTCCAACTACCATATCTGCCCTCACATGGTAGGTACAAAGCATTCCCTCCACACACTTAATGGATGCAAAATAATCCATTCTTCCTCTGAATTCAACTTGGACCTCAAAGAACTTTGCATGGGTGTACTCGAATTGAAACTACCTTTCAATGGGTGAGTTTAATCCACATTGAATTGTGGAGTCCATTGACTTGAAATCCGCCTGAAATTCCTTTTCTGTCTTGCTTCTTAGAGCATTATCATACTGCTTCACAAATTATTGCAAGCTTGTCTTTGAGTTGATATATCCGTCAAAGAAAGCATGTATGCTCTCACTGCGTTGTGTTGTTGACATCCCTGCCCAAAAATACTTCTTTAAGAAACCACTCAACAAATTATTATCTTCTAATTCAAATTCTTTGATGAAGGCAGACTACTTTTCTTCAAAATCTTCCACTGTTAGGGTATCGTAAACAGCTACTTTCATTGCATTCTTGATATTGTTATATTCAATATAACGTTTCAACTTCTCAGGGATTTTTTTCGTTATATGCCATAAGCACCACCTATATCGAGTAGTTGGAAAGACTATCTCAATAGTATTTTGCATGGCCCTGCATTGGTCTGTGACAATACCAACAGGTGCCTTACCTGACATGCAACGAAGCCATGACTCAAATAGCCACACAAATGACTCTGTGTCTTCAGTTGAAATTAGACCACATCCAAGCAAAACTAATTAGCCGTGATAATTCACACCGACAAAAGCAGCAAATGGCATATCATATTTATTTGTCAAATATGTTGTGTCAAAAGTCACAACATCTCTAAATGACTCATAGGTGGCTCTACTTCTAGCATCAACCCAAAATACATTTTGCACATAAAAATCATCATCAACATCTATATCGTAGAAAAAATTACTATTATCCTTTTACATTCTAACAAAATAATTCTTCAAAGTCTTCCTATCACCTTCCTTTCCAATTGTACGTCTTTCCTTGTTGACATAATTTCTAGCATCTTGCTCATTAAATGATAAGTTCTCGTAACCTCCCACCTCATAAGCAAGAGACCGGACTGTCTTATGTATTCTCACCCCTACATTATCATTCACTTGGATTATTCTCTTCACGTGCATGCTAAGATTCTTGTTAACTCTCAACATTCTCGCCTTCGTTGGGCTAAGTTCATGAGAGTGTTTAAGTATAGCTGTCTTGATGAACCATTGTCCATCTCCCATCTTCTTGACTGTAATTTTTGCTTCACAATTTGTCCTTCTAGTTGAAAGTGTCTTCAAAGTATTTGATATTGTTGACACATGTTTTCGCTATCTTGAACAAACTAGCATAATGTAATTTACCTTACCATCATCTCCTTTTTTTGAAGTTCTATTTATAATACCAAACCCCTTTTGGTAAGCATATTTCCTATAAAATTCCTTAACATCATCCTCTGATGCAAACAACATCCCTCGTTTTGGCTCATAACTTTCAAACTCGTCATCCAAGGCATCACTCATAATGAAGTCACTTTCACATGCTTCTTCCACATTATCAACAACCTCGGATGTATTGAGATTATTTGAACCCTCCATCAACTTCAGTTTTGGGTTGCTACACACACCTGTAAGTTATCAAAAATCTTGTCATGTTACAAGCATATTTTGTATTTCACCAACATCTAGATTTTATTATGAAAGTTAAGAATTGGCAGTGAAAAGTAAACATACAAATGACAATAGATAATAAGGATAGAGACTCATTCGAATGGGTCTATTCTATAAAGGCCACACTTAACCACTTTTGAGGTGAAATAAAGCTTAAAAAGATAGCCTGGAACCATCTAGTTAACAAAATCGCGTACAATGGTAGTCATGTTAATCTTCTTTCACGTGTGCTCAAATAAGTCTCAAATGGCTAAGTGGCAATTTTAAAGTGTATAAAAACAACATTCAAAACATGCCATTACTCTTTTCTTCTAAAATAGGATATGTTTTACCTTTATAGCAATGCTTAGGTAAGAAAGTAAGGATGCTCAATGGACCAACTCTTTTTGCTATATGAACTAGCCCAAAACTCATCCCAACTCCACTCCACTAGTAGTTCATTTGTAAGTAATTACCCCCACTATTGGAAACTCATTGTTGGATTCACCAGAAACGTGTGAAGATTAACCACTTATTCCAACCATATTAACCAGTTAATTTAGATTTGCCACAAAGCATGTCAATAGACCAACTCTTTCTGCTATATGAACTAGCCCAAAACTCATCCCAACTCCACTCCACTAGTAGTTCATTTGTAAGTAATTACTCCCATTGCTAGAAACTCATTGTTGGATTCACCAGAAACGTGTGAAGATTAACCACTTATTCCAAACATATTAACCAATTAATTTTAGATTCACCACAAATCATGTCAATGGACCAATTCTTTCTGGTATGTGAACCAGCCCAAAACCCATCCCAACTCCACTCCACTAGTAGTTCATTTGTAAGTAATTACCCCCACTGTTGGAAACTCATTGTTGGATTCACCAGAAACATATGAAGATTAACCACTTATTCCAAACCTATTAACCAGTTAATTTGAGATTCACCATAAACCATGTCAATGGACTAACTCTTTCTGCTATATGAACCAGCCTAAAACCCATCCCAACTCCACTCCACTAGTAGTTCATTTATAAGTAATTACCCCCACTGTTGGAAACTCATTGTTGGATTCACCAGAAACGTGTGAAGATTAACCACTTATTCCAAACATATTAACCAGTTAATTTTAGATTCACCATAAACCATGTCAATGGACCAACTCTTTCTGCTGTATGAACCATTTTAAATGCTCCTAACAGAAACAAAATATACCAAATAAACCAACGAATGAACTAACAAGCATTCTCCTATATACCCATCTAATCAACACATAGCTAACAAAAACAGATTTTATGAATTTGTACTAAACAAAAAATGTAACTCACGAAACAGAGAGCATAATACGCAGAAAATCACTCAAAATATGCAATATTTCATAGAAATTGCAAGTGTCCATCTCAGAAAACACGAAATATTATGGGGAAAAGTGGAGAATACTTACCGAAATTGTAGAAAATCCACAAAACTCGAACCCCACGTGTGCGTGTGAAAGTCAGAGTGAGGGAAGAGAGTGAGTGATGGTTGAAAATGGGGGAACGAGAATGAGGACACAAGAACAAGAATTAAAATGTTGTGGGTGGGTGCCCTAGTGAGTGAGACAGTATCAGAGGAGAGGGAGATGTAACAGAGATGAAAGAAAGAAAGCAAGAAATGAGAAATAGAGGGAAGAAAAGAAGAAAGGGAAGGAACAAATGAAAAGCTTATTTTCGAAGCAAAATACGGATAGGCAGAAAAAATGGAAAAGAGGCAAATATACGTACGGAGGATACGGTAGATAGAAGTTAGATGTATATTTGTTGGACATATAGTGCGATTGATTGTCTAAGATAGAAAGAAAATAATTATCTTATCACACTTTTTATTTTATTTTTTAATGATTATGATTAAGTAAGAGAAATTGATGAGAAAAAAATGATATAATTAATAATATGAAGAGTGATGTATAAAGTGATGTGAAAAAAAATGTAATAAAAATATCATTATTGAAGATTAAAATGAGACGTTTTCCATACTCACTTTTGAGTGTGTATTGATACTTACAAAATTTTAAATGAGTTGATCTATCATTAATATAAAAAAAATTAATGAGTAGGATTTATAACCTTTAACTTGTTGAGTAGGTAATAAGTATCATCCATATGTACATATATATAAATTTTTTTATAAAATTTAATTAGTAATATTTTTACACAAGAGACTCACATATAGAAATTGGAATTAGTCTTTTTTTTTTTGTCAAAAATACTGTGTATACAAAAAATCTTATAAATTTTAATAGGCAATAAAATTTTGAAACAAAAAAAAAAACATTCTATAACATATCAAAATTAAGTGAGTATCAATACTCATGCTCAAATGTGAGTATTGTAGTCTTCCTCGATAGAAATGGATTTTAAAATAAGGTCTTTGATTATTGTCAGTGGTGCTGCATTGATAGGTAATCTGCAAGTAGGCTGCAAGTCCTTCCTAAAACTTGTGTCTTGTAATGGTCATTCTAGACAACCTCCGCTCTCCCTAATGTACCAAAAAGCTATTTTAGTTACAATAAGAAGCTATGCTATTTGAGAGGCCTGCCGATAATTGCATTCTAAGGGACTTAAGTAAAAAAGTATTATATTTATAGATATTAAAAACATATTTAAACTTTGATTTTATTTCAATTTTTTTTACATCAGCAAACATGTATCTCTCTATATATATTAATGGATTTGATTTTCTTGTTGGACCATATTAGGTTTCTTTGGTTAGGATTGGGTCTCTCATCCCCTCAGATAACCCGATCCATTATTTTAGACACTCTTCACTTCTTATATACGCACGCATCATGTGTACTTCATGTTAGTTTCTTTCTTTTGCTTTTAGTATTTTTGTCTTTTTGGTTTTGAGACTGACTTGAGTGTTAGAATGTTTTTACAAATATTTTCACTCCGTCTTCGACCAGTGGACCACCATTGTTAACCAATGCAGAACTCTCCGTTGACTTTAGGCTGTCTCAAGACTATATGCTCATATTAAGAATGAAACACTTTTTAATATATATATATATATATAGAGAGAGAGAGAGAAAGAGAGAGACGATCAACTTACACCAGTGTAATTTTTTTTTCTCTTACACTTATTTTTAACTGTTAGATCTACTTCCATCTAATGGTTACTTTTAATGAAATAATTTCAACCATTAGATGAGTAAAACTAACGGTTAAAAATGAGTGTAAGAGAAAAAAAGTTTCATATATATATATATATGGAGGGACATATCTAGTGCGACAAGTTTTTATTGTGAAAGGGTGAGATGAGTAAATCTTAACCATACAACTATACATGGATGATTAAGATTAAAAGTTACTTAAAAGTCATGTGATTACTTAAAAAAGTTACATACATTTATGTTATAATCTTGACAATTCATGTAAGATCCAATGGTCAATATTTACTTCTCTCACTTTCTACACTGATAAACATTCATATCACTTTAGAGTAAAATCCTATATATATATATATATATATATATATATATATATATATATTTATATATATATATTTACGGGTGAACACTTGTTAATTTTTTTTTTAATCTTTTTGACGTTAAAACTAGCATTCTTTTTCTCATGTAATGGTTCTCTCTCTCCCTCGTTTGTTTTACTCATTATATCCTCCAAGCTTGATTAGAATAAGACGTCCTTTAACATAGAAATTTGGAATGGGAAATTGCATGGCTGGAAAGTGGGGTAAATAATTGGAGGTTTTGAATTATTTACTTGTCTGTCTTCTAGTATGGATGGGTACATTTTGTCTACTTCTCTTAGCCCCTTGACAAACATTGATGCTACATAGAAGAGAACAAGGGTTCTTGTTCACTTCTTCCCAAGTCAGATTGTTTATTTTCTTGAGTGTGAATTCTGTTTTCCTCCTGAAAACATGCCTCAATAATTAAAAAAAATAAAAAAATAAAATCAATTTAGAAAACTAAAAGTATTACACGAATGAGTGAGAGTCACTGCTCTGCCATGAAGTTATGGGAGTTAGTTCTGAATTTTGATTGTTGCAAACGAATGCTCTAATATGACTAATCCTTTTTGAAGATGCCAAATAACCAGTGGCCAGATGAATCTGCCCTTTTGAGTTATGGATGTTGGCCTTTTAGTCCATTGCACATAATAAAAAAGAGGAGTCCTTTTCAGAGCACCAGCATCGATCTGTTGGGTCTCCCCCACATGCATTTCAGTTCCATTGTCCACCACACTTTTTCTCATAACATAACCACCTTATAAAACATCAAAATCGCGTCCTTTAGCATATAATAATTGATTGGCATTCCTTCATCTACCAAATTGGTCGGTGCTTGCATAAATATTCTTGTATGAACAGAATATGAATGTATAATTGTCATGTCATGGTAGTGACAGTTTATACTAACTAGTAACTAGTAATTAAAACTGATCAAAGCTCTTGTATGTGATTTTTCCTTTCCAGGAAACTCCTTATAAATATGATAAAGAAAATATTTTATTGTCACAAAAAAGAAATAAATTTATAGTTGATTTGTAAAGTTTTCATATTAATGAAATGTGAACCATTAAATTTTAGATTTAATTGGTTTGCTCTACATGCCCCATCATCACGTTCTGTGTGCTCAACAAATCCTCCAACTCCAAGCCTGTACTAATTTGAATTAGGAGAACAACTGCATTAAACTTTGCCTTTTTCAAATTTACTTCTAAAAAAAAAAAACAATATTTTCCACCAATTCTAATTTTTAAGGATTGTGTCACATTAATGTGAGAATATCCTTTAAAATAAGCTAAGTGTAGTCTGTTTATTATCTATTATTAAAAGAAGTTTGAAAACTATGAGAAGTAAAAAATTGAGAATATCATTACTGTTTATTTCTTGTTTTATGGAAAACCACAGAATTTGGTAAAACAAATTTTACAGATTATATCCACGAGGGACTGAGGGTTGTTCAAAACTAATGGAATAAAAGATTAATTCAATATTGTAAAAAAAAAAATTAATTGAAAGTGAATAGAGAGGATCATGTCTCCTATCATAGGAAAAAAGTTTATCTACTTATGATATATTTTACATTTCTACCAACAACATCCGTTGTCAAAGATAAATTGAATACACCATAAAAAAAAAAGATAAATTAAATACTAACTTGTTATAAGTCAACACCACATTTGGCAATCCAATTAAAATAACAAAACGGATGGGAGACATTTGAGAGAGAAAATTATCAGCATGTGATGACAGGGGCATCTCTGTTAATTATGTTGTAAAACTTATTAATTATTTGGAAGCATAAGTGACATGCGGTTAAGGTGTAAATAAATTGAGTTATTTGTAAACTATTCGAATTTCACTTATTAAATATTAAATCTGATAAATTTAAGTTTAAAATTAAGTTTAATTATATAAATGAGTCAAGTTTAAATTTTATAAGTTTAATATTAAAAGCTCATATGTAGATCGTATATGTGTGTGTTTATAAATACTTATATATATTCATTCTACATAGATAGTAAGAACTAAATCAAAAAAATTTTAAATAAGAAAATTTATAAATAATATTAATAATTTATTTGTTGTTAATACTAACTAAAAGCTCTAATAAAAAAGATGAATTTTTCATGTAATGGATTATGAATAAAAGAACTTTTATTTTTATTTTTATTTTTTAACTCTATCTTCTATAGTAAATATGTTTATTAAATACTAAATTAACAAATTTAAATATTTCAAAGAGATTTGATAAAAGAAAAAAATTATAAATAAATTAAACAAGTCAAACTCAAAATTTAAATTTGATTCATTTAAATAAATGAGTCAATCTTAAGTAACTTATTTTTTCACAAGTCAAGTATATACTTCAAGTGGTCATCTTGATTTGACTCATTTACACCCCCACACGTAGTCAACTTTTATGTTATTTAATCCTTCTTTTTTTTATCTTTTGCATAAACTATTATTTTGTCCTACTTTACTAAAGTTTATTATTTAATCTATGGGTATCCATGCATTCAAAAAAAGAAAATAAATAAATGGAATGAAAACAAATTAATATAAATAATGGTATCATATAAAAAAAATATAAATAATAGTGCCATATATAAAAAAAAGAATATAAATAATAGTTATGCCATTGTTTTTGTATGAATGAAATGTTTAAGATTTATAATTCAAATCTCCCTTATCCCAATATGCTTATTGATAAGTTTATGTTCTCTTTGACAATAATAAAAATTTAAGATAGGTGCATTCTAATATGCACCATACCAAGATATGGTGTATGGTGTATCTTGTACTTTACTTGTTATTACTTATTTTTAACATATTTATAAAAACATTCATCTCATTTTGTTAATTATTTTTTAAGTTATTGTGTTATGGTTTTTTATTTTTATGGCTTTCTTCTTCTCCTTACCCATAATCAATTTCAACCACCACTGCCAAAACCGGACAACGCCTGCTCTTGGTTGAAGCCTGTGGACAGAACATCACCCAACCACGGGCTTCAACCATTTGACCTCGAGCTCTGTTGGTTTGCAGACGAAGTCGGTTGAACACCACCACACTTAAATGGTTGAAACTCGTGGTTGTTTGGTGGTGCATGGTGACTCCGATGACGACGCCAACTCTAACCCTAAACTCATGGTGGTAGGTGGATGATTCGCTGGCAACAAGAGTGGGGTTCTGGTTTACAGCTATGGCGGAATATGGTTGTTTATGACCGATCTGGGGCATTGGCGCACCACCGCGAGTTAGATCTGGCCACCATGAGTCATATCTTCCCATTGTGACTCAGAGGGTGGCGTGGTTGTGGTTTGTTAGGAAGTGGCCATGCCCGACGATGAGGTTTGGCGACGTGGTAGAGGACGACTATGACGACAGTTTGAGTAGTGGCGTTGGTTGGACGTCGTTGTGGCTTAGGCGATGCAGGCATGGAGGTTAGGCAGTAGAGGCGAGGGCGTGCATGGGGAGAAATACTATGACTCGCCAGCATGGGGACGAGGGTGGTGCGAGGTAGATCTAGGGTGGAACGACGGTTAGATGACGAATTTTGGGGTGGTGGTGGTGGTAGGGATAAGATGGTGGTAGAGTGTATAAAAAAACATAAAACTAAAAAAAAAGAATGACTTTGTAATTTTTAGAAACCTATTGAGCAGGTATCCTATGCTGATTTGTAGTCATTGATATTTTTTATGTTTAAATCAATTACCTAAGATGTAAGGTATATCATGCACCTTAATTTGGAGGGTGTATAGTAGACAACACCTTTAAGATAGCAGTGTGACGAGTTTATTGATAACCTTGTCTCTTCCTTGGGAAATGCTTAATCAATGCTACGAAAATCCTTTTACAAAATTATTTACGAATGTATTTGATTGTTGATTACTTTAAGGTTATGTGAATGTGATGTACCATCCCATCTCTTAATGAATGCATTTTCGAAATGGTGTAATGTCAGTGTTGCTCTTCCTTTTTGGGGTTGCCTCATGCTATTAATAATATTGTTAGTTTGGAGTTTATGAATAATAAGATTTCTTTAGCTTTTGTGTAAAAATAAAAGAAAATATTACATCTCCTTTAAAATGACATCTCATTTAGCTTTCGTGTGTTAGTGTGGTTAATTATAATTGAGGTTATAATTGATCACGATTGATTTTAAAGATGATTGTAATTGATTTAGTATAAATTATATTGATTTAGTACATAATTATATTTTATTATTTTTCTTTTCTGTATAACAGTCTTCTTGTATAAATAGATGCTAGCTCTCATGTATTTATTCATTAAAAAATATACACAAATTCATCAATATTTATCTCTCTATTTTTGTTTCTAATATGGTATTAGAGTCATTGTATCTACTTTGAGGAGAGTTTCTCCTTTTTTCCTATGCAGAGTTCATAGAATTTGTCAGAATCGTTACTAATCACCATCAATTTTACATTTAGTTTTGTTGTTCTCCTCATCTTTGTCCACATCAATCCAATCTTTCTGCTCACATTCACTATTTTTTAGTCATTTCATTCCAAACTCAATTGTTACAGTCACCGTCTTAGATTCCAGACTCTTTTATGATGTCAGACTCTGTTTCAAACTTCATCCTAGATTTCAGACTCCGTCCTAGATTCCAAACTTTGTTCTGATGTTAGACTTCATTTTAAACTTTGTTCTAGATTCCAGACTCCATTTTGATGGCAGATTCTGTTTTAGACTTCATTTTCATTGTAGATTTTCCCAGATGCAGATGGTTCAATTCCAAATGCAGTTTGAGGATGTTGGCTTCTCCAAGATCTCGACATTATGTTTTTAGATTTTTTTTAGTTTATTTTATTTTCGTGTGCCTAATTGTAACAAGTTAAAGCTTAGTAGTTTTAACTTGAAGGAGAGTGTTAGAATTTCTAAAACATATTTCATGATTAAATTATGCTTGATTTTATGTTATCTTAGGGATTTGACTTGCACATAATTAAATATATTATTTTAATTATATTTGATTATATTTTCTTCTTTATATATACTCTCTCTCCTATAAGTAGGAAATCTTCTTATACACATAGATTAATTCAGAGATAATTCAAAGACATTTCAGATAATATACAAAAACCTTCTCTAGACTTTTTTTTGTGTCATTGTTTCTCTATTTCTAATATGGTATCAAAGTCATGGTATCCGTCTTAAGAAAATTTTCTAACTTGGTATCAAAAAGCCTAAACTCTCGGTTCAGACTGTCGTTGTTCGCTTTGTTCAGACAGAGCTCCAGATATCTGTTTAAACACCATTTCAGACCTCTGTTCAGACTTCATTCCAAACTCATATTACCGTCCTAGATTCTAGACTCCAATTACCATCCTAGATTCTAGATTCCATTCTGGGCTCCAATTACTATATAGATTATAGATTCCAGACTTCATACTTTAGACTCCAAACTCTAGACTTCGTTATAAATTTTAGACTCCATACTCAAATCATCATCCTGGCCGATTCGACACTCTAGTTTTCAAACTTAAGTTGGTTTTCTCTATACCCACTTGAGTCTATGGGGGGATGTTAACATGATTAATTATGATTGATCACGTTTGATTTTAAGGATAATTATAATTGATTTAGTACATAATTATATTTTTTTTATACAGCAGCTTTCTTGTATAAATAGAGGCTAACTCTCTTTTATTTATTCGTTCAGAAAACATACACAAATTTATCAATATTTATCTTCTTATTTTTGTTTCTAACATCGTGAAAAATGAGTGTTTGAATTAAATCCCTTTCTTCTACATGTTTCCAATGGTAAACAAAAGTAAACATTTTATAAGGAGTTTTCCATATAAGTTTAACCTATATATATATATATAGTGAAAGGAGTTTTTATTGTAAAAGACTGAGATGAGTAAATTTTGACTACACAACAATATATGGATAGTCAAGATTAAATTTTGACCATACAACTATACATGGATGAGCAAGATTAAAAGTTACTTAAAGATCATGTGACTACTTAAAAAAGTTATATGCATTTATGTTCTAATTTTGATCATTTATGTAAGATTCAATGATCAAGATTTACTCCTCTTATTTCTTACGATAAATATTCTTCTCACCATATACACTTCTTATACATAGATACGCTCCCGATATTTATGTTTTATTCACTAGATTCGTTTTTATATATATAAAGAACGTATTTGATTAGAGAAATGTTTATTGTAAGAGATAAAAGAAGTGAATCTTGACCGTTGAATCTTATATAAATAGTTAAAATTATAACATAAATACATGTAATTTTTTTAAATGATCACATGACCTTTAAATAATTTTTAATCATGACTGTCTATATATGATTATATAGTCAAAATTTTACTCTTCTCATCTTTCTATAATAAAAATTTTTCTCACTAAATATGTCTAATATATATATATTACATTGAACATGTAAGGACTTAGATAAATAAATAAAGATAAGTGACTTTGTTAAATTTATTCTCATATTTGAACTTTCGTAGTATCCATTCTTCTAAAGTCAATTCATTGAAAGATGATTAGCAATATTTTTTTTTCTAATTTACGTCTTAAAATTTACTCAAATATTTATATTTTTAATCGCGCAACACATACTGACATACATCAATGAAAGGAGCTTTTGTGTATCCTTAAAAACGTATGCAATGAATAGTCAACTATAAGCTGAATTCTTTTATATAGGTCTTTTGTTAGGCCTATGTATAGGAATAGGGACTCACGTTATATTTTAAGTGTCTGTCTATTTTTAAAATTGAGTATAAAATGAAAATTTATAATTAGAATTAAATTTTTTAATTTTATATTTTATATTTATAATATTATTTAGAATTGAAATTATAATTTCATAAATTAATTCTATAAAATTAAAAAATAATTAAGTTAAGTATTTCTCAATTCTTAACACATACTTTAAAATTATAAATTCTATAACTTAAAAATTAAATTCTCTTTCTCTCTCTCTTTTTCTTTCACTTTCTCTTCACATTTATTTATAAACAATCATATTTATTGAAATTTTATATTTATATAAAAAATTATTTTTATATTTATATAAAAATTATTATAATAACTATTTATTTAAAAAAAATCATGAAAAAATTATTTATGAAAAAATATGATTATTATATTATAAAAATATTATTATATGAATATTTTTATTAATTTTAATTTTGAAAATATTTTTTTAATGTTTTAAATCATACTTTTAAACAATAAAATTATAATTGAATTTACAATTATAATTTCTTATCATAATTCTTTTACAACTCTAAACATAGAATTTAAAATTTTAAACTAATTTTAATTGAAAGAATTGAGATTAAAATTAAATTTATGTTTCAATTTTAATTCCGCATTATCAATTTCAATTCTAATTCTAAACTAATTCTAATTTTGTTTGTTCTTGATGCATCATATAATGGGTTGTAGCTTTATTTTATTAAAATTAATTTAATAGTTTATCTTTAATTATGATTTAAATATATTTTTTATTTTTTTGAATATATTTATTTTTGGTTTTGATCTCTCAAAATTTTTAAAACAATTTTTGTTTTAGTAATTCCAAAAATGAATGAAATTAGTTAATACTCTCATTTTAAAAATAAGTGAAATTGATTCAATTAAACTCTTTCATATTAATTTTTTTTAACTTTTGAAATGAGAATATATTTAATATAAGAGAAGTTGAATTGAGTTAATTTTACTTATTTTTTAAATTACAATAATGCAAATTATAATAAAAAATTTAAAAAATCAAAAATTAATATATTTAGAGAGATTAAAAAACTTTAATCCAATTATTTTTATATGTCATAGCATGTGTAATTTGAGTGTAGTGCACTCATAGCATATAAGAATTTCTCACCTTAATCATATGCAATCCAAGTCAATTTTGAAGATTTCCTTCTTTATTGCGCAAACAAATTCAACCAAACAAAAATGAATTGGGAATGCAATTTATATTCGTCACTAAACCACAAATAAGCATGTGATTAACAAGTCCCAACAAGTCATCCTCATCTACTTCAATCTCAATAGCTTGAACACAATTTTTCCTTTTTATATTTTTCGTTTCTCTTTTTTTTTTTGGAATATTATCTTTATATTTATTATAATTTTTAAAAACTATTTTAAGATCGTACAAAAAATTTAATTTGTTGTTAAATTTTTTATAAAAAGATTTTTTTATATTTGGATATGATTTTATAAAGTACATTTTATTTTAAAAAGTGAAAAGCAAAAAATTAATTTTTTTTAAAAAAATCACTCATCTCAACTTCTGAAAAAAATAATTTTTTATCTAAATGATTGTGCACATTTGAAAATTAATTTTCTTAATATAAAACACTTTTTTACAAATTAAGTGCAAAAAAACACTTTAAATTATAAAATTTAAAATTCTATTATTTGAACCTTTAAAATACAACATTTATTTTTTTGGATATAATTTAAAATACAACATTTAGTAAAAACTTATCTCACGTCAATATATAATACATCTATTTTTATCTAAATTAATCAATATATAATTTAACATACGATAATTATACTATATGTAATATAGGAGGTATTAAAAAAAAAAACATTCTCCTAAATTCCGTCGCTATGAATTTGGCGAGTCAAACAAAACAAAGCTACGTGATTCTATCTACCTTTGGCGCGTTCTCCTAACTCGCTACGATGCTGCGTTTGCGTTTCTCAGCGTCCCAACAATTTTTTGGTACAGAGTGTCCCACCAATTTGAAACATTTAAATATGGGCGTCTTTGTATTTTTTTTTTTAAGAATATAGAAAAAATGGAAATTTTATACTTTCTACGAGAAAATCGACTGGGATAAAATAAGAAAGAATAGAAATTTTAAAATATTCTTAAAATAATATTTTGAACTATTTTATAAATATTCAGATTTAATTTTAAAACAATTAACTTTCAATTCAATTACTTATTTAATTATTAAATATCAAGTGTTATAATTTTAATAAAATAGTATATTATTTCAAAAATATAAAAGAACTTCTCCAAAAAGAGACAGCTTCTCCAGTGTTATTCACAGAAAAAAAAAAAAATTTCCCATGCACGTGTCCTACTCTATCTCGTACCATACGTGTCACTGCTTGATGTCTAAGCCGAATGCCTTCATTACCTCCAATCGCTGATCCTTTCGTGTCAATCTTGGATCTTCTCCGCCAGATAATCACGCCATCCATTTTTCTAAAAATACCCTTCATCAAACCATCGATTATCATCACAAACTTCACTATTCTCAGTTTCTCAATTCTCAATATTTGTCTTTTCACAATCCAAATAATCCAAGAAAAATAAACAATTGTTGCCCACGAGCTAGAAATCAAGTTGCACCCAATATTTTCAATCAAATAATAATACGTATATATATTTTTATATATTATTTTTAATATTTAATTATAGTTAATTTTATTTTATTTGTAAAATATTATTATTTTAATTTTATTACATATTCTTATTGTAAAAGATATAAGTCATGACTCATAAATAATGTGTATTAAACACTTTTCTTTTTTTTTTTTTTGACAGTAAACACTTTTCTTTTTAAGAAATACTTGATCCTATTATTGAATTTCATTTAAGAAAGGTTATTGTATGAATATAGTACACGCAATTTATGTTATATTACATCAAATTGACACATGTAACAAAACTTTTTGAATTTTTTAAAAATATTAATAAAGTTTAAATATTTGTTTATAAAATATAATTTTAATATAACTCAATTTTTTTAAGATATCACTATATTCTTTAATTGTGAAATTAACTCCATTTGAAATATTGAAAATATCACTCCTAATTATGAATTTTCGTAAACTCAAACTTCTAATATTATAGAAGAAATATTACACCACTTCGAAAAGGCTCATAGCTCATAAATGCTCAAATAGAGTAAATTTTTAATTGTTAGTTTTTTATTTAAAAATTCTACTAGCACCTGTCAACTATAAGATTTTGTGAAAGTGAGGTCCGAGCTATAATTAACCACGACCCCCTCCAGCTTGACTCGATTTACAAAAGGGCTATTTGTCCGCCTAATTAAATTAAGGATTTTGCAGGACATTTATCAATGGTATTAAAATAATATTTTTTATTTAAAATTTTTAATAAGTGTCTTTTATAACATTTTTAAATTAAAATAATAGTTATTATTATTATTATTATTATTATTGTTGAATACAAAACAAAATAATAAATATCAATCCTCGTTCATTTATTACTGAACATTTTCATTTTAGCGAATCTAAAATTCCTATGTTTGAAAAATAAAAATTAAAAATATCTATCAAATTCAAATATTTACATAATACATATCTATTTTAAAAAATAAAAAATAATATTCAGCTAAAAAAAAAAAGGTATTATTCCTGGTTGGGCATCCATTTATTCAGAGCCTGGTTCTCTCTTTCTGTTTCCTCCATTGCTTTGCTTCGTTCCCTTGGTATTCATTCAACTTCAAAGTTCAACCCTCTCTGTGCTTTTCCCCTGTCTCCAAATTACCCTTTTTGCCCCTTCGTCCCTACCTGCAAGTCACTCTCCAACAACCAGATCCATTTTCTGACTCCCTCCACGTTTGCGCTTTTATTTAACTCAAAGAAAGACTCTTTACTTTTTCTCTGTTTCCGATTCACAAAAGAAGATAACTCTCAAACCCCTTCCTCAAACCCCTTCCTCAAACCCCCCCCCTTCCCAAACCCTAGAATCCCCACAGATCCTCATTGTTCCTATCGAATTGCAACCAATCTCCAAAAAGCTTATCCAAATACCGTTGACCACACTCGGGGTTTATCCATTTCCATCTAAAAGTTCGGTTTTTGTTTTCTGGGTCGTTTCTTTTTTTTCTTCTGCTTTCAATTGGGTATAGGAATGTTGGGTACTGGCTTAAACTTTGGGCGTGCCCGTGGAGAGGATCGGTTTTATACTCCGGTGAAGGCTCGCCGGAACTTTCACAGCGTGGAAAACGATAGGCTTCGTAGAGCTCACAGCGACATCACGGCGAGCCGGTCGTCACCGTCGTCATCGGTTAGAGAGAAATCGGTGGATTCGGTGAATAGTAGGGAGCCTGAGAACCGGGTCGGATCTGATGAGGCCAAGAAGACAGTTGCAGTGCCTTCATGTGAGCCTGTGACTGTGGTGAAGCGATTGAGTAATCTGGAGCGGTTCTTGCAGGCGATCACGCCCTCTGTGCCTGCTCAGTATCCCTCTAAGGTTGGTTTTTAAGTCACTAGCAAATCAAGTGTTGTTAATAGTTAATTAAAACTGGGTTAGTGAAGAAATCGCATTTCATTTATTTATTTAGTTAGTTATTGTAGTCTACTTTGTTGGATTAATTGAAATTCGTTTTGAAGTTTGTGTGTTTGTTTGTTATTGTAACTGATGAATTCAATGGCAAGTGTAACATTTAAGGCCTTATTTAATTTTGAAAGGGATCAAGTAATGGAGAAGATATTTTGGTTTAAAAGAAAAAAAAAGGAATCAAAAGAAGCAAATTTCTCATCCAAATAAATAAATAAATGATGACATTTTTATGAGTTTCCTTTTTCTTTACTGGGGAACTATGTATGTGATTGTAAATATGAACATTTTTGTTTTTCCTTCTATTTTGATTGTAAATTGAATATTGCAGACAACCATGAGAGGATTTAGGACGTGCGATGTGGAGTTTCAGCCTTACTTTGTTCTTGGTGATCTATGGGAATCATTTAGGGAGTGGAGTGCATATGGCGCTGGAGTACCACTTGTGCTGAATGTCAATGATAGTGTCGTTCAGTATTATGTTCCCTATCTTTCTGGAATTCAAATTTATGCTGCAACTGTGAAGCCATCTTTGAAGTCAAGGTATACTGCTTTCTTTGGACCCTGTTTAGAAGATTAATTTTAATGACTATTTGAAAGGGTGTGAATCTAAATACAAGCTTAACAGTAGGGCAGTTTTGGGTAGAGACGTTGCAAAATTAATTGCAAGGTGTTTATGGATTTAAGTATGTTGCAGCATTAATTTAATATTCATTTCTAGTTTTTCTACCCTTTTGATTTCCTCTTGATGTTGATCTTTACTGTTTGCATAACATAGCATTCTACTTAGTTGGATGCATTCAGCTAACAGTTAGCTACTGTTTGTTTTTCTTTGTTCTCAATTTGTATGTGGTGCTAATGTGTCAATAGTGCCTTGCTCTCAGAGAAGTGTATAACAATGTTATTGTGTCCTTCTTGGATAGGCAACTAGGCGAGGACAGTGACAGTGATTTCAGGGACTCAAGTAGTGATGGCAGCAGTGATTGTGAACCTGAAAGAGGATTGAACTACTTGAGGGAGCAAAGAAATCTTCCCCATCTGTCAGATGAGGTACCTCATTGGATGGGTAGATTATCATTGAGAGACCACCATACTCTCCCACAAGATGGCTTTTCTAGTGATGATGGTGAATCTGTCAATCCTCAGGACTTCTTGCTTTTTGAGTATCTTGAACAGGACCCTCCTTACAGCCGTGAGCCTTTGGCTGATAAGGTGCGCTAACTCACTCTACCCTTCTCCATTCTTGCCTTCCTTCTCAGTTTTACTGGAACGCAGTTCTGGTCAATGGTCATTTGTTATCACCATTCCTTCTTTGTTTGACCTTTTGATTATATTTTCTTTTGTGTGTTGGGATAGATATTGGATCTTGCTTTTCGCTTCCCTGAACTAGTGACACTTAGAAGTTGTGATATACTATCATCAAGTTGGATATCTGTAGCCTGGTATTCTTCTTTACTTGTGTTTTGACATTCAGCTTATAGATGCACAACGGACTGACGTGTTCTATGTTTTGCTTGTAGGTATCCAATTTACAGGATACCAACCGGTCCAACATTGAAGGATCTTGATGCTTGCTTTCTGACGTACCATTCTCTTTATACACCTGTGGGAGGTAAAATGGATTTTTTTCTTCATTTCTGCTCTAGTGGGTTTTGCTTTATAACAAAGTTTGAGAAAGATAACAGAATTGTGTATTACTTTAAATGACTTTTATTTTTTAGGCTGTTAGCATTAAGCCATTAACTAGTTCGTGATATGGTACTATAAACATTATTTTTAGAATCTCTCCTTCCGCTATGGATAGATGTATATCTGACATCCCTGTTCCATATTTTGGATCCTCAACCCTCCTTGGTTCACAATTGTCTGAGTATATGGCTAATGTCTAGGCACCTGGTAATTGTGAACTTTCTTCCTGTGTTTTGTTATTGCTTCTTGAGATGCAGTAGTGAGTACCACAATGCATCATTATCTCTTTCAATGGTACTTTGCAAATTTCTGCCTCTCCTTTAAAATTACAAATATGTCATTTTGGATTAGTTGGGGTTCTTTATTTGCTCTCTTCTTCTACAACAAAGACTTGTGTTTTTATCTTGGGGAATGTTTCTATTTAATTGTACATAGCCAGTTATTGGTGCATAATAATGATTTCCAGAGCTCAATTATTGTGAGATGCTGCATATGCATGGGATAACCAGTAGTCCATTTTTGTTTTGCGTCAGTTGTTTTAATGAGACATACATTATTTTTTTCAGGTTCACAAAGAGTGCAGGCTCCAATAGCGACATATCCTACTGAGATGGACAGTGTCCCTAAAATTTCTTTACCTGTTTTTGGTCTTGCTTCATACAAGTTCAAAGGATCTCTTTGGACTCCTAATGGTGGATATGAGCGCCAATTAGCTAGCTCTCTTTTGCAGGCTGCTGACAACTGGTTAAGACTGCTTCAGGTCAGTCACCCAGATTTCCTGTTCTTCAGCCGTAGATGATGTTAAGGTGACTGTTACCATTTTACTTCAGCCATTTAAGAAGTGGACCTAGTTATTTGCCAATACCAACTTGGCCCATTTCTTAAATTTATACTTGATCAAGTCAGAGTTAATCTCCCATTTGACAGAAGGAGAAAGAGAAAAAGAAAAAAGGTGTTAAGCTCTGTCCTTTGTAATTCCCTGCTTTGTTTCCTGCTGTAATAAGTGAAAGAATCAGAAAAGTAATGGTAATAAAAGCGGCGAAGCTCTGGACAAGCATCAGTGTTAGCTGTTAAGGCTACTTTAGAATGTGTTCATGGTGGATGTATAGCTTAAAGAGTAGCTTCACAAGTGCTGGCTGATATCTGTTATGAGGTTGTTTGTTTGCTGACATCAATGATTCCCACATCGGTTGTTTCTTGGTAGTTTTCCAACTATATTTATGTTGGTATGTTTTTGTTAAAGAGAACAGGTTACAGGCTGCATATTTTTTGTCCTGATGATCACTATATAGGGCCTAGCTTAAATTTGTTGGGGAATTTTACTGGAAATGGTGTTATGTGTACTCATGTTTGAATTACCCCAGCACTGTATTTGAATTCTAACAGTTACGTTTATTAGCTGCATTACCTGTAGAACCTTTTTTTGTTTCTTTTGGAAAGAGTCTTGATACCAATATAATTGTTTGTAGGGTGAAATCTTTTTTTTATTTTGTGGTAGAACCACAAGGTGTTTCCATGCCTACTGGGTGTGAGACTAATTTATGTTCAAATGTCAGTTTGGCCTTGGCTCTATATCTGTGGTAAAAAAAAAATCTTGGTTTTCTTTTAAGTTCTCTTCCCAATGGTAATAAATAAATAAATAATTGATTTTAGAAAAGTTGACATCCACTGCTGGCTTTACCATAATTTAAACCGCTAGTAATAGTCATGTTGTGATTGTCCCACGTTTTAGCTAAATGTTAATTGGGTTTTTTTGGATTTTCTTCTTTCTTTTACTAAAGATTAATTTGAAAATCAGAGGTTGTACGGAATCAGACCGGTAGATAAACAAGATCAATTTTAAGGTAGGGAGGATTTGATGGAGATTTTGTGGTAGATCATTGGATTTTATATCGAGATTTAGCAAGTGATTTGGATTGAAATGGAATCCTAATTTTTTGAAAGCAATTGAGTTCATTAGGCCCACCAAAGTTGTAGGAAACGTCCCTTCGCTCGTTTAAGATTGAGAACCGCTAGTACACCAATTTTACTTCCTCAAAATAGAGCTTTATTTTGTCATTTTTTATTTTTGGTGGTTTACAAAAGACAATATGAAGATTTAAACCTATAATTTTTTGTAAATCACTCAAATCCAGCACTACTAGACCATTTGTAGTGGCTTTGTTCTACTAATTTCTTTGATCATTACTGAGATTGAAGTGTAAATCTCTTTGTAAGTGTAAAGATCACTAGCATTACTGTGATTGAAGTTTGCCACTGCTGGAAATCATTCTTGCATAAACTAGGTATAAAAAATTGAAGTCCTATTTTAAAAAGAAAAAGTTGAAAAAATCCAGTTATAAATGGTAAGGATTCTCTCTTGGCACATGAGAGAAATAGACACAAATTTTGTTATACAAAGATTTACCATATTGGGTTATTACATGATTCATTAGTTTTATTTCAAACAAATTATATATTTTTCTCTACAACAGAGCCATCTTTTGTTATTTGACTAACAGTGATCGAGTTATAAAGCCACTAATAGAAGTCAACCGGAAAAAAAAGGTCACTAATAGAAGTTAGCAGTACTAATTATAAACTCATATTCACGAGAGCACAATCCACTTTTAAATGGTGAAAATTTTGTGGGGACTAAATAGAGGTGCCAATGGTTAATTATCAAAAACGTAGAAGTCCCGAATGTTTGAATGTCTACGTTTACCCAAATAAAATAAAATGTTTAATGTCTACGACTACCACGACAGAGAAATGAATGGCCTTCATCAAGGAGAGAGGCTGAATAGAAATATAAAGAGAAATGTTTTATGTACACCAGAATACGCAGATTGTATTTACACTGTATGTTATTATAAGAGAGATATCAAATCATATTAAATGTTATTGTAGTATTCTTGCGACATATAAAATAATTTTATGAATGAATCAAATAAAATTAGATGTATTTTAATTAAACGAATAACGAAATTAGAAGATAAAAGGATCAACATTTCACCAAAGGGAACAAAACAAAGCATAATCTTCTTTCCTTGAAATTCCAAAGAAGCCGTTAGAGAAGAGGGAGGAAAAACAAAGCCACCATAGACTATAGTAGAAAAATATAAAGATTTCTGCACACTTATAGTTCTGCCGTTTTACTGTTAAGAAAATCAACTTTCTTCCTGGAATAGCTCATGTATCTTTCTCTCCATTGTCTCAGAACATATCTGACGCATTAATCCGTAGAAGGACATCAATTCAGATAACTGTTCTATGGACATATTTCCCATCATAATTCTAGCAACCTTTTCCCTCTCCAGATTCATTTTCAGCTTGTGTGTATAAACTGAACCATTTCGGATTGTTGCACCAACCTGCTTTAGCCTATTCTCCTGCTGCAAACTCAATGCTATATTTGCCTGCAAGCATGCATTATAACCATCTCAGATCGAATCTGCTCATCTTTTTTAACAAAAAGGTGCTGCCATAAAACAAATTTGGGTTGAGGAATTACTTGAGAAAATATACAGATGCTGTTAGATGAAGAAGTCTGTTTTCATAAACATTCACTAAATGAAACAAAGTGGCATCTCATAACTAAGAGAATCTCTTCATTTAGCAACTAATTATTACCTTTTTCTTGTACCTTTTTCAGGTTTACAGGATTGTGGATAACATTATATAGGAATACCATACTTAACCTGCATTGGCTTGTCGTTTGGGTTAAATTGACATCAGTGGTTTTGGAAGGTTTGCTTCCTCTTCATCTGTTTTTTCTACGTTACCTTTTCTTAAATTGAAAGAGAAGCACCATTGAAGGAAGGGGAAAAGTTGAATCCTTGCTATAGTTAACTTCTCTGTTATAAGTAAATTTAAACTTTGGAAACTACAGCACATCTAATTAAAGTGGATTCACCTAAACCATGTATGAGTGAAGTGTAATTTGTCCTATTAAATTAAGCTTTTGGCTAACCTGTAGAAAGTCTGCTCCTGCTTCAAGTTCAGAACTTTGGTTTGCAACCATTTGAGAACCAGACCTGTAAATGTTTCTAGCGACTGAGAAGCTCTTCAGGATGACTTTTCTCTTTAGCTCCAGTTCCTCACTAAGCTTTATGGCCCTTGGCACTAATGTTGAGTAAGTTTGTTTTTTCTCATAGGCGATTACAGCCTTCACAAATTCCTATTTCACAACCAGGAACAGAACCCTCAAATTTTATTTCGTTCTTATAGCAATTTACATACATTGCAAAATGAGTAGGAACAAAAAAATGCACTTGAAGATAACAATATTACCTGATAAGCCATTGGGCATCCAGGGTAATCAAATTCATCACTGTCTGGATGCTTCATTCTCTCTGGATGAAATTGAAGGCCCATAATAAACTTGCCATCTTCAGAATTATAAGTATTAGGATCATAAAATCCTTCAACCAAGCCATCTGGAGCAAATGCTATTGGAACAAATCGCTGTGCCAGTCTCTTGACACCCTGATGGTGGTAACTATTCACCATGATCTCCATTTTCTCATCTTCTAATGGGTCCTTAAACCAATCATGTAAGGGGGTGTTCGCCACTACTTTTATCAAATGACGATGTCCATCATAATTTTCATAGTTTATATGAGCTACTCTTTGAAACTCAGGGCATTTTCCTAAGAGCTCTTTCTCTACATCTTGGTAAAGTGTGCCCCCACATGAAACATTAAGGATTTGAGACCCCCTGCATATACCCAAATAAGGTATATTTCTTTCAAGACAAAGCTTTGCAAGCCTTAGCTCAATGCAGTCTTTTTCTTTGTCAATGGCAGTATCACTTGGGTGAAGCTTCCTGATTTGTTCAAGCTCTTCATGTGAAAGTCCAGATAGTTCTGCATCATAGTGGGAGGGATCCACATCCTCACCTTCACAAAGAAGAACTCCATGGATGGGCTCAAAGCTTTCTAAGAGAGTGTGAACTCCACTGACTCTTGGGACAATGACTGGAACAGCTCCATATCTTACAATGAGATCCAGATGATACTCCCCTGTTCATTTGATTGTATTGTATTCCTGCTTAGGTTTTAGTGATGATAAATTTCATATATTGCAAAGTTAAAAGGGAATTAGGGGGAAGAGATTTTTTTGTAGTCAACTAATTTAAATGAAGGATCTTTTAACGCCATTGACAGTTATCATCAACTAAATTTGACCTGACTTAATGTAGGTAATAAAATGAAAGAATTCAAGGTAAAAAATGTTGAGTTGATGCATAATGTTTAGATGCATGAATTATTCTCATTCATTTCATTTCACTGCATTCCTTGGGGATTTAGTTTTACTAAAGCTGACACTACTACTACTATTGAATGCTGACAATTCATGAATAATATCATAAGAAGTTGTTTTGAAAAGCTGTTTTCATTTTAAAATAGTAACGGATGCTTGTTATTGACTTGTGGAATAGCTTATCTACGAATTCATTTTGTGTACCCAGAAAAAAAAATGATAACTATTTGTATACATTCCAAAACTTGCTTATAGAGCAGTTGGGTGTTTAATAAATATTGAATTGCTAAAAGTCTTTCATGTATTTGAAGTTTGAGCATGTCTACAGTGTACGTGTAATGTTAAAATATATATATTTTTTTAGTATTGGATGCTTTAATGGTTGACCTTTATCTAAACACAAATCCAAAAGATATAAAACAAACTCATCGATCGCTCAACATGATCAGTCAGAGTGAGCCAATGATATGATGTATGCTTTTTCTGTGAAAGGGAAGGGATATGTTGCAAAAATAATAACTTTTTAAAGCATAATTTATGGAGACAAAAACTAGCCAAAATATATGAGTGTGACAAACATAAAAGTACTAACAAACAAGAATGCACATGCGTGATCAAACAGCTTGTTGCAACAATGGCTGAAAATACAGTACTGAGCTGTCTGTTAGTGTGATTTTGTGTGTGAGAGACTAAGACTGAGTGAGTCAGAGAGAGAGAGATAGAGAAAGGGTTACCAACAAAATCAACAAATTTGTTCTTGCGGATGGTTCGGCGAGAAACGATAAGAACCCTTGGCAAAACCATTGAGAGAACGGAACTGGCCATGGAGATGGAGTAGACAACTGTGAAAGACAATGTCAAAATAAGAGAAACCAGAAAGAGGATATTGTTTTTTAGTTTTAACTGCAACCTCCAAAAGATCAATCACAGTTAACGCTAATTAGCTGATACGGAGAAAATGCTATATCCTTGGGAGTTTCTATTTTCATATTGATTTCCTTTTTGTATAATACCATTAGAGTGCCTTAGAATGCATAGACACAGTTTCTTTTGAGTAAGCTAGTAATGGTGACGTTTCTTTGTTTATTGAGATTGAGACATGCAAGTCGTGCTTTGCTTTATATTGTGTTTGTTTTTCCGGAAATATTCATGGATCTGAATTTTGTTTTTCCTAAAGAATAGGATATTGTACTGTTATGAAGGAAAAATACACAATCACAATGACGTGTAAAACTGGTGAATTAATGCACATGTAATAATGAATCCCTCTACGATATTCAGAGTACCTTTGAAATCACATTTTTTGCTAATTTGATTTATTAAAAACAATTTATTTGGAAATTCAAAATAGGAATTAATCTGATTTTGAAATCTTTAATTGTGTGTGTTTAGAAATTCACTCAAAATTAGTTAGATTTAAGTGAATTTGATTTGGTTTTAATTTAAAAATTGTTTAAATTTAAATTTTATCGTTATTTATTTATTCATTCTACTTATTTTAATTACAGGCAAGAAAATAAAATTATTTAAACAAAATAAACTCCATTCATTTTTAAAGTATTAGTATTTTGTATTGCATACAATGCATGAAATAAATTAAAAAATATTAAAATAAATAAGAAAAAATATATTTAACATAGATATATGACATCTCGAATATTAGATGAATTTAATTAAATTAAAATTAGTAGAGTCTATAGTAAAACTTACTCAATTTTTTTTTATTTTCATTAACTAGATCTTCTCGTCTTTATGATAATCGGATTATGTAGTTTCTTTTAATAAATATTTTTTTATATGTCATCCAAATAAATAATTAGTTTATATAGTTTTAAATAATTTCAATTTTTGAATCTATATTTTTTAATATTAATTTTTATGTGTTTATTCATTTAGATGTTTTATTAACTTATTATTAAGAGTATACTAAGTTGGTCATGTCAAATTATACAAATAAAACAATCTTAGATAGATAGATATTACAATGAGAAATAAAAAGAAAACCTACTAAAAATTAATTGATCAATAACAATATAACCAAATGATACTTAATGCATTCAAGGACCTTAACATTTTATAACATATTCATTTAATTTACACAATTTAAGTAGACTAAATAAAATAACACAATAGTTAAATCAATCAATTGATATATGGTTTCTTATGTTTTTTAATTTTATTCTCTTTCACAAACCCAATATATTTTAATATGATACAGAACTATAACTTGTCCATTACATATGCTTCATCTATGCTCTAGTTAATGTTAATTTATTCCATTATTTGTTCATAAAAATTATTTTAACTTTTACAAATAATTTTACTTAAAACATCAATGAAATCTCAATGTTATATGATACGAGTTTTCAATTCCATTTAAACAATCTTACTAAACAAACTTTATTATAAATCTGAATTTTTTAATTGATTTTATCATGTCTTCTTGTAAAGTTTTTATTTCATATATGTAAATATTAATATATTTTCATTCAAAGTTTTCAATGTCGGAAATATATATATATATATATATATATATATATATATATATATATATATATATATATATATATATAAAATGTTTAAATATTATATATTATATATATGAATGAAAAACTTAAAAAATACTTAATAATTTCTTAGTTTCTTCATAATATATTACATTTAATTAAATTTATTATATTTTTATGTAAAACTTTCACTCTCTTGTGATGTATATATTGAAGTTTTTTAAATAATATAGAATAAATATATATATGAATAAATATAGTAATTTAAAAATATAATTAATTAATTTAGGGTACAAGACATATATAATGAGAGATAATATCAGACACTACAAATTTTTGAGATTTTAAGATCAATCACCAATGAAAACAATTAACAACATGATGAACTAAAGATAGATGAGAATTTTTTTATTTTTTTTAATATGAGTATGAATTAATATACCAAAGTATATATGTCAAGGTAATTAATATGTAATTATAAATTTCTATATTTGTATGTGTGGACGATAAATTTAATTTAGACCTAGCGATATATGTACACTTTCCTTTTAAATTACACCATGAGATATTACAAGACACTTATTAGGATCATATAATTGTCACATGAAAGATTTTTCAACATATTTTTTCATGTTAGAATGATACATATCAGAATATAAAAGTATGTACATTCTCTTCACCCTTGTGATGCTTGACGAGATAAATTAAGAATTAAATAATAAAAATAAAATATAATTATAAATAAAAAAATTTATTAAAAATTTATATATAATAATTCATCAAGAGAAATAATATTTTTAAGTTTAGTTTAACAATATATAAATATATTTTATTATATTTTTATGAAAAAATTTCACTTCAATATAAATATTAAAGAATTTAAATATAAAATAGTATAAAAAAATTTCATAAACAAATACAAACAAAAATCTTTGTCTTTTAAAAGTATAATTTAATCCAAGAATTTTATAAAAAAATTAATAAATTAACTTTACTAAAAATTACATATAAATTATTTCAATTTATGTTTATGTAACATAAAAGAAATAAGTCAAGAAATAAGTCACTTTTATTTCATTGAAATAAACTTCAAAAAAGAGTTATATAAACTCTACTTAGACAATTACTTAGGCGATTAAATATAATTTACTTAAAGATTCAATATTTTTTTTTCTCATTTGATGTACTAACCTTAACCACAGGTAAAGTCCTTCTCAAATGGTAAGGTAAGATTCTACTGTCAGATAAGATTCTAATATTAAATTCACATAATTTTTTAAAAATAAAAAATATTAAATTATATAAAAAGTAAATATTAATTTAAGAAGATGAACTCTTTATAATTGAAAATCTATTTAGTTTATAATTGAAAAATTATTAATCAATAATAATGTCTTTTTATTATCATAGTGAAGACTCGTGACAATTAGATAAAAATTAAAAATAAAATATGTAACATTAATTAATTTCCTTTTCTATCACATTTAATTTGAAATTAATGTGAGTAGTAAAAAATTATCATAATTCTTACTGTGAGGTATCACTAAAATAAATTAATATCAAATCATAATCACATATTAATATTAGGTCGTTTAGTATCCAAGGTAGAGTAAGAGAATTCAATCTTTTTCATTTGATTATTAAAGTGTTATTTTATATTTTTTATTAAAATAATTTCATATTCCATATAAAAAAATATTTTATATTTTTAAATATATTTAATTGAATTATTTTATATTTTTTAAAAATAAAACTGTGAACTAAATTATAAGAATTAGAAAAATAGTAGTCTTTATATAAAAAAGTAATTGTTTCTCATTACCTCTACTTTCAATTCTAATTTGAATTTAATTACAATTTTTTTTTTTATTTACATAGTTGACCAAATCACCAAAAATAAATTTCAAATATATCAGTCAAAATTAATTTCAAATCAAATTTGGATAAAATAAAGCTGATTACAATAATTTATGATTGTAAAATAATCAATTATATGTTAATTCAAATAAGTGTTACTACATAAAAATAATTTTGGCAAGAATTATACATGAATTTCAGATACTTAGGAATTATAAGCAAAAAAAAAAAAAATTCTTCAACTGTGTTGTCGTCGGTGATCCGTAGTAGCATCACTTTCATAAGACTAAACGTGCCTCCACTTGCAGGAACTAAGTAGAAAAAGCAAGAACATAGACCTGTTGGTTGCATGATAGGTTCCCTGCGCGTGATAGAACTTCAACTTGTGGCCTTCATATTGGTTTTCTCATTAAATGGCCTTGTCTCACTCCTTGATTTAGTGTTCCCTACCATTGCTTCTACTTATATCTTGACACTTGCACAAAGCACCTATCTTTCTCCAAATCCTTCAAAATCCAAATCTAGTCCAATGCAGCATATATCACATATCATTCCCCTTAACAAAGTTTTAATCTTTAATGGTTTTATCCCTGTAGCACATAGCATTCGTCTTTGTAGTGGTGGTCGAACTTAAATGCTTCCATAACTTGGTGCTCTAGTGACGATGGGAATCGTAGGGGTGATCTCCTTCGATGTCACCTAATGGGATGATGAGATGCTGCATAGGTGTTTCGAGGAGAGGAAATCTAAGGGGTTGAGTGAGAGAGTTTCTCTACCATCCCTATGCCCCTCTACTGTCGTCGTAATTTCTTCAATTTTTTGTTCTTTCTCCAATGAAAAGTGAGGAGCATTAGGCATTTCCATCAAGAACAAAGAAAAATAATTCTTCGGAGACCCAAAAAGAGAAAAATGAAAATGGAAGTACATTAACATCAAACCCAAAAACAAACATATCTCTACATATTCTATGAAAGAAGTTCTTCTAGAAAGAGAAGAATGATTATCATAAGAGAAATTTTTGGGGAATCTAGAAAGCAGTTATTTTATTTATTATCTTATTTTTTTCATCTTTTTATTTTATTTTTTGATGATTGATTTTTTTAAAAAATTTATTATTTAGTTTTTGTACATATACCACATCAAATTATATGTGGCAAAAAATTAACAAATCAAATGACATGTGACAAAAAATTAAGATATTACATATCAAGAAATTAAAGCATATAATTGTTGAATGAGATGACACATAATAACTTTTTAAGTTATGTATCTTTATTTTTTATATTATTATATTATATTATATTGATTGATCATATTGATTGTATGTTTCCAAATATAAAAAATAATTTAAAAATCAATTCAAGCCTTATTTTTCAATAAATTCCAAACATGAAATGAATTCAAATCAAATTTAAGTTTAATCTTAATAATTCCTAACCCAACCTCAATTTTTAAACAAATGAGAGAATACATATCACATTTTTATTCGTCTAGGCATTGCTAACTTCATTCATGTTTGTTATACATTTTACTTTGAAAACTGATCCTCGTTGCTTAGGAAGAGCAAAAGGGGGAAAAATTGCATTCTTTTTACTTTTATAATTTCTTATGATTTGATTTTTTTTAATAAATACATGTACGAAATACATAAATCAATTAATAAATAGACTCAAAGTTCATGCATAATTTTTTATGTAAACTCATATTTATTAATGGATAAAAATTCCAAAGATACATCCATTATGAGTAATCACTCGAAAGGACTACTTGAAAAGGTTCTCTTCACGAGCAATTTTTTTTATATAATAATATATAAAATATATTAAAGCTAGCAACAGATGTAGAGAAGTATCTTTCACAATTGTTAATTTTAGGTTTCAAATAGAGCGAAAGAAAATAAGTTTTTATGATGTACAAAGAAAAAAAAAAAAAGGTTTTTATGAAATGGAAAAGTGTATTATCATGCTGCTGACCTAAAAGTAATCAAGAGGGGAGAATTGATTCATTGAAAACTTGTCTTATCTCTAAAACTTAATGCAATTATAAGACGGTTTTATTTCCTTATTTTGATTCTCCATTCCTAACCGGCTAGGAGAGGTAATTAAGTCTTAAGAATATTACATGCCATGATCTAGATCTGGATATGGGCTTATTTTTATCTCCAAGATACTATAGTTTATAGTTTGGCCATGATTATACTAATATCCAACATGAAAAACACTATGAATTGAAGCCCGACTTGATTTGCCCGGATGAGTAATCATAATATGTACATCACGTCCACACTAGTTTGAGTAATCATAGCTTAATGCCCGAAAATGAATATAAGGCCTCAGCCCAATAACAAGTGTGTCATTGTGGCTCGTTTGGATACACTATTATAAAAATATTTTTTTAAAATATTTTATTTTAGTATTATTTTTTTAAAAGAAAAAATTATTTTGGATTTGAATATAATGTTTAAGAAATATTTATTTTACTAATATTTTCGTTAAATTGTATTAAAGAACCAAATTTTCTTTTATTTTTTCAGAAGCAGTGAATTATTACCTTTAAAATTAATTGCTTTTAGTATTTTTATTTTTTTAAGTGGTATCCAAACACACTTAAAAATATGTTTAAATATTTTTTTTATAAAACAATTGTATCCAAACGAGCTCCAAATAATTCTGGCTGAAAAGCTTTTCTCTATGGAATTTCAGCATAGCATCACATTCTCGTACCCTAGTTTTTCCCTTGCTGCACACTTAACCCGAAATATCATTTCATAATTAGCATTATGAATCAAGATTATTTTTAAAAAAAGAAGATAAAACAGAATACTCTCTAGTTGCTCAGGAAAAAAAGAAAATAAAAGAGAAAAGGAAATGAGCAGCCCTGCCAATTACATTCTTCCATTTGCATAAAAACGCAAGATGAGTGCGCACACTTTTTGGGCCAAAGGAAGTGTTTCTTGTTTTCTTGTTTTTTTTCTTTTATCGTCCACAAAGTCTTTATATGATTTGCCGTTTTAGTTTGGTAACTGGGCAAATGTCAACAATTAGATGCATTGCCAATGAACAGAAAACACATATGAATAATAAAGAACAAAGACATCATGTATGATAATGGCGTGTGACGTGGCCATAGGCAAGAGGTATTGGTAGACGTCTCTCCCTGCATTTGCCATTAGCTATTTGCAAACTTAATATGTGAAAACTTTTGACAGTTTTTCTATTTTATTAGTGAATTCTGTACACTACAGAGTCTATGATCAGTTTTTATAATGAAAATATTGGATTTGAATTTATGATTTCTTTCAAAATACTTTTAAAATTGTTATTACTAACTCTTTTTAGTGGCTCACAACTGCTATGGCGATATGGTTAAAAGAGGTAAAATGTTTTTCATCACGGAGAAGGCTTCATGTTAACAAGCACAAATATAAGAAGTCAATAAGCCAATGTTATTAGAATTTTATATGTTTTGAATTGGATAAGAATAAGATTCATTTTTCAAAGTATATGTGGTTTTTTTACATTTTACTTATATATTTGGTCCCTACTAATTTTGTTCTCTTTCTTTCATTTCATGGTTAAAAAAAAAAAATTCAAAAACTGGGTTACCTTCAATCCAATGATTAGGAATGTTTAGCAGATTAAGTTAAACTACGAACTCATGAGTTTTGATTCAATACAACTCAAAAAATACAAGTTGGATTGAGTTTACGGGTTAAGTTATTTTAACCCGCAACATACATGTCAGGTAATGGATTTAAAAAGTATTGACCTACATAAGTTCAACCCATCTAAGTAGTTTTTTTTTTTATAAAATTCATTTAGCTATAGTGAGAATTTAGGCTACTTTTCTCCTGACTTTTATGTAGTGTCAATTAAGTTTATATATAGGCATTATAGTTATATTTAGAATGTAATCAAGAAAACAAAGATAAAAAACTCATGAAGCATCTAATAGACGATTAAGATGAAAATTTAATTGATTGATTGGATGACAAAAAGTATCTTGAGTGAATTGAAAATGAAATAAATGATTATGTCAATCTATACGTTATATGTGATGATATTAATTTCAATTAATTAATGTGATTTGTTGTTTTTAATTTTTTAAGATGTGTTAGCTTACTTTAATTTATTTAGGACTTATGTTAACTTAGTAAAACTTACTAAGTTTATTTAATTTGTTTAAACTTATTTTGTTTGCATAAAATTAATTGTGTGATTTTTTAATTTATTTAAAATATATATTATTTTTAATTAAAATATATTATGTATAATGAAATTTTTATTTTATATATCAATATTTATTTTAATAACAAAATTAATATATATTGAATTTACTAATTTAACGCAACTTATTTTTAAATAAGTCAAGTTAAATTGAGTTAAAGAAAAAAAATTGACCAAACCTAACTTAACCTCCAAATTTAATGAATTTATCATGTTTAAAAATATAATTTTTATATTATTATATTATTTTTTAATATTATTTTCTATACTTAATGAGTGATATATAAATTTTAATTAATCATATATATTAATTTTTTAATAAATAAATTTTAATTTTAATTTTAAATTATAAATTTATTCATTAATCAATCAATACAAATTTTTAATTACAAATTTATATATTATTAATTAAATATAAAAAATAATATTAAAACCTATCTAGTGGCCCAACATACACTACTACCAGTGATCGATAGTAAAAGATGCAGGAAGCGGTGCTCCGACAAGACAACCGTGTTCCAGCTATTTGTTTTGACTTCATTCATCAATCGTGGTAAGTAAATGGGTCCCACCACAAATCACATTCACATGAATTTTCAAAGTGGTCCCAGGACCATCGTATGGGTACTGTGTGTCATTTACCATTAGCCACTTAAATCATTAGATGATCTGTCGTTTTAATTCAAATCTAAGCTGCGTCATCATTTGTGTAAATTTTATTTATATAAATTAAATTAATAAATAAATAATATATTATTATTTTAAATATAAGATAATCTTATAACATAAAAATTTATACAATTATTTAAATATTAATTAATTTAATTTACATAATTAAATAAATACAATTTACACAAATATTTATTATCCGCTCAAACTCAGCAATGTTTCATATACTTACCCCGACTGAATCCCATCATTTGTTTTTACTCAATCGCTTAAGAGCAAAACAATTTTTTATACTAGCGTCCTCAAATGCCAATCCCCGAACTCAAGGGCCAGTCCTGCCAACAGAAAAGAATGCTAGTTTCAAAATTATCAGGTGAAAAAATCTCTTAACCTATAGCGGTAATTTTAAGCCGAATGTTGGATTAGTGTACTATAAGTAATTGAATAAAAGAGATAGAAATCATTTTCAAGAAGAAAAAAAAAGTCATATATATAACGTTACTAAGTTAAAAATAACAACTGATTAGATATATTTGTTTATCAGTTTTGTTATTTATCTAATTTTTATATATTTAATTTTTTTTTAATTCACTCACAAATTTATTTTATATCTTATAAAAATATTATAATCACATACAATATAATTTAATATTTATCTTACATGTATAAAAATTATACATATAATAAAAATATAAATATTAGACAAAAATCATTTCTCTTTGTTTATTTTTCAGTTTCATGCAGGGTTTGAGTTTTTGAATGAAAGTAATCATATTTTATATATTTTAATAGAAATAATTTATCTTCTTATTTAATTTTTTTATTAATTTTTTTAATTATTAAATAAAAAAATATTTAATATTTTGTATATTTCAAAGACATTAAATATATTTATTTTTTTATTTAATATTAAGATTATTATTAAAATAATTTAATAAAAAGATGTAATATTATTCATATTTTAAGTATAATAATAATTATACTTTGACCTACAACTTTTACCAAATTACACATGAAACTGACATATTAACTCTATACTATTTAACCAACCAAATGTTGACTACTAGTCTGTCTATTTGTCGCTATTTTTTTTAGCTGCTTTTTTTTTTTTAAAATCCCTTTGTATATGTAAATATTGCATACTCTCACTTACTTGAGACTTGAGATTGCTCGCCGCACACATAGTAATAATATTAATGAATAAATTTATATTTTGATCTTTAAAATTAGTTATATTTGTTCTTAAAATATAAAAAATTTTACTTTAATTCTTGAAATATTAATTCATATGGTTAGTTTGGTTTTTATTAAAGACTCTAATGTGACAAGGTTTAAAGTATCAAACTGACTGTACAAATTTATGTTTCAAGAAGTAAAGTGAAGTTTTTCATATTTTAAGAATGAATGTGATCGATGCATATAATTTTAAAGATTAAAGTGAAGATTTACTCTAATATTAATAGTTACTCTTACTCCATATATACAATTATGATGAAATTACGCGGGATTCTTATTTTTGTAATTTCAAATTATTTTTATTTTATAGGAAGAGTTGAAAGCAAGAGATTAAGAGATCAGGATCATCTTCTATTCGATCAGGATCCTCTCATATTCTTAAAAAATAAAAAGGATCTTGTTAATTAAAAATACATATTTTTTAACATACTGCATACTAGTGACGGATTCATGTATTGGGGAGTGGGGACACATGCCCTCACTCTACCTTGGAACGTTTTTTTACCTTATATAGGCATATTTATATATGTCATTTTTATTTTTTTACTCGTTTATATGTGTAATTTTTTGTCTTCATATACAAATAAATTAGTAAATTTATAGTAATAAAAAGTAAAATTTATATAATATTAATTTTTATTTTTCAATAGCATTCACGTGATTTGTTACCTAAGTATACTCATATAATATTTTTTTATTTTTTAATAGCACTCACATGGGTTTGTTATCAATATATTTAAAGTATAAAATTCTTCTTCTCTTACCTTTTGTTATCTCTGAATACTAGCGGTAGTAGAGAACATTATCCGCTCAGACTCACTCGCATCTGTTTTAACCACATAAACATTTGCCCCCATTGCCTAAAATTCCTGGATCCGTCATTGCCGCATACGATATGTGTAATTTTTTTTATAACATACTGCATGCGGTATGTGTAATTTTTACATTTTGCTTAACAACAGGACCTCTCTTGTTTTTTGAGAATATGAGACGTTCCTAATTCGGAGACTAGACATAACACAAGTCTTAAAAATGATTACAAGAATATTTTATGGATAGCATATGACTTGTTACGAAAAATCATATAATATATAAAGAGAAGAATTTACATATCTTCATAATTTGACATGTGTCATTATAATATAAAATAATAAGTTTAAAAAATTATCATGTGACAAATATATGATCACAATAATTATCATATGACATCTTATATTGCAATTTAAAAGGAAGATGTTCATGTATTGTCAAGTCTAAATTAAATTTGTTACCTACACATATAAAAATAGAAATTTATAATCACATATTAATTATATTGATATATATACATTTGCATATTAATTTATATTTAAAAAATTCTCACATATTTTTAGTTAATCATATTATTATTCGTTTTCATTAGTAATTGATCTTAAAATTCTAAAATTTGTGTAAGTGTTTGATATCATCTCTATTATATATATTGTCACCCTAATTTAATTAATTATATTTTTAAATTACCATATTTATTTTATATTATTTAGAAAACTTCAATATATACATCACATAGGAGTGAAAATTTTGTATAAAAATATTTTAAAATTAATTAAATGTAATTTATTATGATAAAACTAAGAAATTATTAAGAAATTTAAAAAAAATCGTTCATATATATAATATCAAATATTTTAATATTTTATATTTATATTTTTCGGCATTAAAACTTTTAATTGAAAATATATTAATATTTACATATATGAAATAAAAAATTTACAAGAAGATACGATAAAATCAATTAAAAAGTTCGTATTTATAATAAAGTTTGTTTAATAAGATCGTTTAAATGCAATTAAAAATAAGTATCATATAACATTGAGATTTAATTGATGTTTTGAGTAAAATTATTTACAGGATTAAGATAATTTTTGTGAAAAAATAATGAAAGAAATTAACCTCAACGGGAATATTGATAGAGCATATGTAATGGGCAAGTGATAATTCTGTGTAATATTGAAATAGATTGGATTTATGAGAGAGAATCAGATTAAAAAAACCTAAGAAGTCATATGTTAATTGATTATATTGATTTATTATACTTAAATTGTGTAAACTAAATATATAAGTTATAAAATACTAAGGTATTTGAATGTATTGAGTATCATTTGATTACATTGTTATTGACCATTTCAATTTTTAGTAGATTTTCTTTTTATTTGTTATTATAATATCTATCTAACTACGATTATTTTGTTACTATAATTTGACATTAGGAACCAACATGGTATATTCTTAATAGTAAGTTGATAAAACATCTAAATGAATAAATACATAAAAATTAATATTAAAAGAAAAAAAGTTATAGAATCAAAAAATAGAATTTATTTGAAACTATATAAATTAATTATTCATTGGGAGGTCATATAAAAAAAATATTTATTAAGAAGAGCTATATAACCCAGTTATCATAGCACGAGAAAAGTCAGTTAACGAAAACAAAAAAAATTGATTTTGAATGAGTCTCACTGTAGACTTCATTAATTATAATTTAATCAAATTTATCTAAACTATCTGGATTTAGATCATCTCAAGTGTCAATTAAATTAACCAAATTCAGTGAAATAATCTCAGCCCTCCATCAATTACAAAGAAAAATCAACTGTGACTATTTAACAAGATTTTGACACGTCAATTTTATAAAACACAACGTTTCAACCTATGACGCACGGACACGCCGATTATGAGGCGTGTCTGTGTGTCGGACACGTGTCCGTATCAGACACATGGAGACACCCGTACGACACACGTGTCATGTGTGTCCAAATGTGTCCGATTAAAAAAGATTATTTTTTCAGTTTGGACACGTCTCGGACACGTCTCGGACACGCTCGAACACTTCTCGGACACGCTCGAACACTTCTCGGACACGTCTTGAACACGACCCATTAATATTTTTTTAAAAAAAAAACTTAGTTTCCATAACTAACGTTCAATTAGTAAGCTTGTAACTCACTCAAGCTCACATAACTGACGTCTCAAGCCACTATTTTCATATACCAGTATTTTAAGTTTTATCTTTTCACACGCCACTATTAGACTTTTAAGTTTTATCTTTTCACACAACACTATTTTCATCTGTTCCTTCTACCTCTACTCGTACCAAGTCATCCACTTCGTTGTCACCGAAGCTTGCCTCACACCAATATTCCCTCTAGTTATTTTTTTTATGCACATGTACTTGTACATTATTAGTTCTATTAAGAGAAGTTAGTTTAGGATATTTTTTAGATTATGTCAATAGAAATTATGTTCTATATTTTTTAGGAGGAGCTTACTAGATAGCAAATATTGGTATATATGATATATATTAAAATATTATAAATCTTCAAACTTATAAAAATGATATTAATGAATTATAAATTTTTTTCTAAAATTTTGAAATTATATATATATATATATATATATATATATATATATATTGATGTCCGTGTCTTATAATTTTTGAAGTTGGTGTGTCCCTCCGTATCCGTGTAAGTGTCCGTGTCGTGTAATAAGGTCCGTGCAATGCGTGCTTCATAGGTTTCAACCCACCCTCATTTGTTCTTTGTCCTTCAGGAAAACATGGTTGGGTCTGATTTTGACGTCAATGACCTATGCCATTGTTGCGCCACCCACTTCCATCCGCTGTCGAGGTCGATGTCCTTTCCCCGTTCATGATTCTGTTCAGCCTTGACTCCATCTTCTTTCCCACCCTCTATGGTACTGGTACAATGCTTTTCTTTCCTTCCATTTCTAAGGCTTTTCAAAACAGAAATTTTACACATACTCATCTCCATTTTTTCTATGCTCAACAAGCTCCAAAAAATGAATACTTTAACTTGAATGAGTGTAAAATAGTTGGTGGCATTTTCACTGGGAGTTCTTCTTCAAATAGGTCTTACTCTTTCTGAGTTTATTATCTCGAATGTTTTTCTTAACTTGTTCATAGCCTTTTTAGTAACTTGGTCTGATTATATGCTTGAAATCTTCCACTAATTCCTAATTGAATTGCAATCCCTCATAATGCTTAATCTTTTTGGTATAATATAGTATATATATGTTAACTTTGAATGGAAGCACCTACGCATAGAAACTAAAAAGGTTGGATGGTACATGAATTTCAATGATTTCATTATTAGTTTAGGTTAATGAATGTCTAATTTGTTTCTTCTAAGCTTGAGAGGATATAAAATAAGGGAATTCATTACTTCCCTCTTAATACAAGTTCTATTTCTTAATCTTGTTATCTCATTAGAAATTTCTGAAATAAAGGCAAGTATATCATTCTATAATTAATTCTTAGCCACATAAGAATTAGGATCTCCCTTTTGATACATTAAGCTCCATCTGCCTTTGTCATTAATGTATAGTGTTTGGCTTTGCATACTGCAGTGGTTATTTATTGTTTAATATTTTATATTCTCCCTTTTTATGTTTCAAGTTAAATTGAATTGTTTGATTTTAAAACTAGTATTATGGGACATATTAGTCCACTTCATAGTGAGAGAAAACTCTCTTTATGCAAAATATTGTAAGGCTTTTCAAATTAACAACTTCAAAAGTGCAAGACCCAGATTGTAGGAACCACTTTTATATGATCAAGTTAAAATTTCATATTTCTATTTTGTTTGGGTTCAAATTGATGATTTGTTTTCTAACCCATTTCCCTTCACTTTTGTCTTCTTTTTGTTATATTTTGATTGTAAATTTTGGTTTACCCAGCTTGTATAAAGTCCTATATCAGGCTATTCATAGCTCAGAATATCTTGTGATGCAGTAAGTATTCTGTATGTTGCTATTACACATGATTCATTGCAAAGGGATCTTATATGCTTCTATTTGATCAATGGAAGCCTTGAGGTGGATTATCTTTTGTCAGCCATGGTATTGAAAAGCTTATGAAATTATATTTTATAAGCCATTTTATAGTCATGACATTTGGGATGATAACTTCTCACCACATGATTTTGCTGCATGCTAGACTTTTCTTTTGAAGTAGATTATTTGTTTTGGAATTTGCTTGTCCTCTGAACTTGTTATATGCTGGACTTATGTTTAGCCCTCTGTTGGTACACACATAGTGATGCTTACATATTGTCTTTGTTCTTTGTTTAGTTTGGTAACTAACTTGTACACAATTTTGACCCGAATATGAGAAAAAAAATGGATTTATTGTTGTTTATGGCAAATTAAGTTATATAAATATCATTTTATAGGTATGAAATATGCATCTTTCAAAATTGCTTTGACTTGGATTGGCACATGCATAAGTACAAATACAAATTCATTATAGATAGAACATGGTTCATTTGAAGGCAAATTGTTACTTTTGTATTATCATCAAAACAGTTGTATTACTCACTGTTATTTGTAATGATAAATTTACATATTGTATCATTTATTGTATAATTTGTATATTGTAAAATTGTACATGAGACATGAAATATTGCCTTAATACCATGAATCAAATTTTATTACCTCGACCAGTTTTACTTCTTGTCATTATAAATGTGAATAATGAGTAAATATTGTGTTAGAATACAATTGACATATAAGATCTAATAAGCTAACCAACCAAATATATTATATTAAAATATAAAAAAAGAGTACATAACATCAAATTAAAAGGTCAACTTTTACAATAATAAAATAAAATCAAAGGTCAACTTAAAGCAATTAGGACTCATGCGGGGGACACTAGTAGCAATGAGGTCAATACCATGCTACTTTACTGTCTCATTGTCATATATATGCCCTGCTTGCAAAAGTGCGAAAATCAATGCACCAAAAGTGCATTTCCCAACAATATGAAGTTGTTTAATACTCTAAAATAAAAATAACCAAAAAGCTTGAAAGTGGTGGAGAGCATTATGAAAATTGTGTGCATGTCATCCAGACTATCCTTGGGATTGTTTTTGTCTTAAAAATTGTCAAAAGTAACATCTAATTATTCTGTTATTACAATATGTTAGATCAATTTATTGAGCGCAAATACATGTCACTAACCTAACAAAATGTTATGAAAGTACTCCTTCACCGAGCTAACCCACAAAATCGTAAAAACTGAAAATAAATAGTAAGATTATGGTATCTTTCTTGCGTTGAGCAATACCAATAACATATGAATGAGAATATCATATATTAAACAAATACCTTTAAGTTTTGAAACTAGTTTGATTGCTCGTTAAGTTTGATACATCACTTAGAGGAATTGATACATGGTTAAACTCAAACCTTAATGATTGGAAAAAAATATCATCAAGTGGCTCCTATGTTATAAAAATAATCAAGAAACTAGTTAAATAAATAAAAAACTTGAACATACTAAACAAAAAATAGGATTAAGACTATATATAAATATTAACTTACAAGTGTGTCAAAAAACTTACCATTAAAAGTCTATTAAAACCATAATCACTTTCATAAGTTATCGAATTATGCAACCCGGTATCTTATGATGTGAATAACAAGCAATTGATTGATATATTATTAAGTGGTTAATTTGTTATTTAAAATCATAAATAATTAAGATATTTAATATACCTTAGCTAACTGAAGTTGTTGTTGAGAACTTGAAATGCCAAGCATGCTACAAGAAATATTGTTTTCCTATACAAAAGCAAGAAAACCAAGAATATGCAAGAAAACATTAAATTTGGAAAGTTAAGAAATTAAAAAACACATTACTTAATAAAGTTACATCACAAATGAAATTACCTTGAATTCTTTATTTTGTGAAGTATTGATGATTTGACCCTTTTGTCTTCTTTTGGGTTGGTTCTCAACCCAACTCTTTCTACAGTTTTTCATACCATTTCTTCTTTTCAAGCCTTTGACTTGTAGGGTATTAAGGTTTGTATTTGAGACAACAGAAAAAGAATTGACATTATTATTTTTCAATCCCAAATTTTTCTTACAAATATCATTAACTTGCTTACTTAACTCCTCTATAGCCTTCCTTACAGTCAGATGCTTGTGTGGCTATTCTCACCAATTTAGGACAAATTTGCCTATCCCAGTGTGTGTTATCAAGATTAGCATCTTCGTGAACATTTCTCCCATATGTGTCTTTCACAAGTTCATTCTTTGTTTCCCTTGTCCACCTTTTTCAATATATATTGATCGGGCACTGATTTAATATCTTTCACATTAAGAACCTTGATTGCATGACAACACAAAATGCCAAAAGTCTTAGACTTTATGCAAGTACATGAAATTGTGCTAATGGAAGGACTAAATGAGACTTTATACTCTCTATCTTCCTTGCACAAACCAATCAAATATTCATGGTTTGAATCACCTTCATTTCCTTCTTTTATATAAGATGCAGAGTATTTGTCATACTTTTTTTGAAAAAGATCAAAAAGAGGTAGAGTATATTTTCGTGTAACCTGTTGCAATAAAGGTGAATTTTTCATCTTCAACCTTGGTAATTTTTGCCTACATTCAAATTCATATTGCAACTCATTATATCTCTTATCACTAGCCACCCTTTCAAAGTGTTTGAAAAACTGGATTACATCCAAGTCAAGTTTGATGCAAGTTTTCAAATCTGCATTCAAGCTTTCACTAAGTTGTGTACTTCGCATGCCAATTGTGAAAGCGTTTTTCATATAACACTTTACCAATTTCTCATTTACTTTATACAAACTTATTAACCACCTATTTTCTTGAAGCATATAATCATCTACCAACTTATCCCATGCTCTTTGAAAATCAATTTCCTCTAAGTATTTGTGCATGCATAACTTCAAGTCTCTCAAAACATTAGATTCATTCTTCATCAAATTACCAAGATGTTTTATGTCATTTTGCATTAAATGCCAATAACATAAATCATGATATGTTTCGAGCATTACCTCAAGTAAAGCTTTAGCCATTGCATGACCTTGATTTATGAAAAGAGTTTGAGGCTTCTTGCTTTTATGTGCCTTCAAAAATTCTCTAAACAATCATTTAAAGGATTCTGCAGTCTCATCATAAAGAAGCAACTCCAAAAACTACCACCCCTCTAAAGTGGTTAAATCCTGCAAACACAACCAAAGGTCTACATGCATTATTGGTACTATATGTAGTGTCAAAAGTAAGCACATCACCAAAGTATTCATAGTCCATAATCATTCTCATATCAGCCCAAAAAATATTTGTTATCTGTTTTTCAACATCTAATTGGACTGCATAAGAAAATGATGGATTTTCTATTGATTCTTGTTGAAAGTACTGTAACAAGTTGCATGCCTCCCCGTATGCCATGTTTCTCAATCTTTTGCTACAAAGATTGTTCTTTTGATCCAAATGTGTGTAACTAATGTTTGCTCTTTCACCAACTTGTTTACTCATTAATTCAAATACGACCTTTTGCTTATTGCCTGAGTCATTTGCTAAATCAATCTCGTGAGCTTAAACACAAGACAATTTTCGTTGAGATGTTAGCATGTGAGTCATCTCTAAAAAGTGCAAAGGATGGTTATGCTCATCAACAAAATCATGAATTTGATACTTCTCAATAATCTCTTTATATTTTAGTCCTAATCTTGCAAGATAGTTAGTCCTTGTTTCAAGCCGATGATTGATTGTTAAATGATCTCTTTTGTCTGCTCTACGAACACCCTCTTTGCTATAAACATATCTAACAAACAAAATCTTTCCATCTTTGCTTTTGTTAACATACTGCTTTTGAGTGTTAAACCCAATTTTTCCACCATAATCAGTCCAAAATTTCCATGCCTCTTCTAAAGTATTGAATGTCTTGCCTATTCGAGGCTGCCAATCAAGTTCTATATTCATGTATAGGGCATTTGGTGCAACAATATAATAATCTGACATCCTAAAATGAAAAAAAAATATAGTTATGAGACATGTACCATAGTGTTTTCTACTAGTGCAAGCTTACCTATTAGTGTTTAAATATTCTTTCAACCATGGACGATAGACAAAGTCAGCCATGCTATTTAACCTAACACTACACAAAACAAAGAAAACTAATTCTCTCACATTCTTTTCAATCCTTTCATATTATCAACACGTAAAAAAGTATAATTAGATCTATTTAAGTCACTAATTCTCCTATATTTCATATTTTAAGGATGGAAGAATGGAATAAGAAAAGAAAAGTACACTCATGTAGAAAATACCACCAACTATTTTGCACTCATTCAAGTTAAAGTATTCATTTTTTGGAGCTTATTGAGCATGGAAAAAGTGGAGAGGAGTATGTAAAATTTCTATTTTGAAAAGCCTTTGAAATAGAATGAGAGAAAAACATCATACTAGTACTATACAATGTAGGAAAGAAGATGGAGCCAAAGCTGAAAAGAATCACAAATAGGGAAAAGACGTCGACCTCAACAACAGATGGAAGTGGGTGGCGCAACAATGGCACGGGTCATCGATTTGAAATCAGACCTAGTCATGTTTTCATGAAGGGCAAAGAAGAAATGAAGGTAGGCTAATGAAATAGTATGTTTCATAAAATTGACAATATCAAATTCTGGTTAAATAGTCACCATTATTATTTTTTTTATAATTAATTGATGGAAGGCTGAGATTGTTTCACTGAATTTGATAAATTTAATTAATACTTAAAAATCTCAATTTAGATTATTTAAAATGTCATATTTTTAAATTAAATATTTTTTTATTTTAATATTTTTAAATTTATCTCTTACATTGTACTAGTGCAAAACCCTAATTATTAGTAGTAAGAATGAAACATGATTCTGACCGGCGAATTGTTGGGATCGTTATTAATTGAGCATACTTTTGTTGATTTTGTAATTTTAATGAATAAGTAATGTAAATCTAAATTTATTATTATTTACATAAAATAAGGATGAAATGGGTTAGTCAACAATGAAAAGGAAAACTTAATTGATAATTCCGTAACCGTTAGTAAGAATAAAAAGTAATAAAGGAAGAACGGGCCGATATTTTCATGAAAAGCCGGAGCTAAAACTAAAGTAGGTGTGTAGATGCTAAAGAGCTAAAGATATTGACACAAGCGGCACATAAAAACACAAAAACACTGTGAAGTGAGAGAGAAACACAAGAAACAAAGAAGCACAACAAGAAGAGGGAATCAAAGTCTAATCATGGCAGTTTCTGTGACTATTTTGGTCCTCCTCATCTCTCTCCACCTCATCGCCTTCGTCCTCGCCGTTGGCGCCGAACGACGTCGTAGCGCGGTAAATCTCTCTCCCTCCCCTCTCTCCTTTTTTTTTTTTGTTTCCCTCAAACTGAATCTGTAATTGAGCTCTGAAAGGTGGTTCCTTTTGTCTGCGTTTTCAGGGGAAAGTGGCCCCCGATGAGTACGACGACCGAACATACTGCGTTTACAGCACTGATGCCTCCACCATCTACGGCTTGTCGGCCTTCGCCCTCTTGCTGCTCAGCCACGCCGTGGTTAACTACGTCACCAGATGTCTTTGCTGCGGCAAAGGCCTTGTCTCCGGTTGCTCCGCCACTTGCGCCGTCATCTTCTTCATTTTCTCATGGTAATTTTCACTCTCCACTCTCCACTCTCCACTAATCACATCACATGTAATTTTGGGTAAAAATCAAATCCCTATCAATTTGTCTTTGATTTATTAATATTTTGTTTAAATTAATAAAAAAATTGCTAGTAGTTGAAAACACATAATTTTGAACTATAGCATAGATCAGTAAATTAAATGCCTAAATGGACTTCACTTCAGCTATATCAGTTGTGATTTTCAGTTAAAGAAAAAAAAAATTGAATTGAATCAAGTTTGGCTTTTTGTATGAAGTAGTGTTGGATTGGATACAAATGGATGACGAAATTTGATTTTATATATATTTTTGTTTACTGTGAAATCAGGATTAGTTTTTTGGGGGCAGAGGCATGCTTGTTAGCAGGGTCAGCAAGGAACGCGTACCACACCAAGTACAGAGGGTATTTTGGGGCACACGACTTGTCTTGCACCACCCTCCGCAAAGGTGTATTTGCTGCTGGGGCTGCCTTGACCTTGTTCTCCATGTTGGCCTCCATTTTGTACTATTGGGCTCACTCCAGGGCTGACACTGGTGGCTGGGAGAAGCACCGCAATGAAGGTCTTGGATTGGCCACACAGCACCACCAACAAGGTTCTGACTTTGACAAGGCCTGAAAATTATTGGTATCATAGAAATTTGAACTTTGAACAGAGTGGGCTAATATACACAATTTTGGTGGCTTTTTTGGTTGGATAAGGGGTGTTGGGAGGTAAGGGAAAAACAATGTTTTGAAATCCTTGTTCATGTGTTATTGGGAGAATATATAATATTTATCCTGTAATAGGAGAATGCTTGAAACAATATAGATACATGGTAGTAGTATGGTTGTTCATATATTCCAATTTCTAGTTTGAAAGCTTGTTGCCCTTTGAATGTTTGGCCTCGAACTATTTGCTTTTAGTGTCTCGGTTGCTTGCATTATTGTAATAGAATTCTGCTTAGTAACTTGAGTAAAATTCTTACAAGGCCTTCTAATCAAGATTCCCAAAAAGAATGGTCAATTAACTGGTCTCTTGGGGCAAATGTAATAAGGCTCTTTTCCCCCCCCCCCCCCCCCTTTTTATTTGCGCGCATTATTCATTATCTAATTGTGTGGTTGTAATATTTTTCCCCCCTGATATCTCGATATTTGAATTTGGTGTTAATTGGCCGCTATCAAATTGTTGGGTTGAAATCTGAATTGTCGGAGCCAAAAATTGAAATGTTCAGGCATGTTGGCATATTTATGTATTATTTATATTTTTTTGGTTCATGACATGTTGGCATATTTAAATCCAGTATGTCTTTTATCTAAATTGATGGTTGTGAGATTAAAAGAAGGGAATTGAGTGAAGGAGAGTCACAATCTGTTTGGCTTGATATGCGGGGAGAGAGGAGAATGGGGTTAAGGTGGATACGGACAGATTGTTCAGTTGGTTATGTAAAAGCACTATTTAATTAGCATTTTTTTTAGCTGTATTTAATTAGCATTTTACATTCATTCTTTCACACTAACTATATAACTTCTTTATTTAATAAAAATGCATACAGATGATTAAATTTATATATCAGAAAATTTCATTCCTTTCTTTTTGTTTTTCTCTAATTTATTTTATCCTTTTCTTTTTCCTTCAAACAAAAGAAAGCCCAGACCCGGCCCCCAAAAAAACAAAAAGAGAAGAACTTTGGACTAGTTAGGGGGTGTTTGGTTCAACTTATAAGCTGAACAAACAGTTTTTTTTTTTTAAAAAAGTTGTTGTAACAGTATTCAATCATGTTTGGTAAAATCAATTTTAATTTTTATACGAAATTCAATACATTTTAACAGTTTTTTTTCATAATGCTGAAATTTCAACTTATGATTTTAGATTATAGATTATTCCTTACACTTTGAGATGTAAATATCATTTTGTCTTCAATCAAATAATTTTTTAATCAATCAAATAATTTTTTTAATTATTTTATACCTATTTTAGTAATTTTATGTATAAAAGTGATTTTTTTTCATATCATCCAAATAAAACAGATTAACTTAAAATTGTTTTTCAATTAATATATCTAAACATAATCGATTATTGAAATAATCAAGTTTTCACAGTTATCTCAAACACGCACTTAATTTAGTGAAGACAACCAATGTTCAATTTTATTTCATCATCAGGTTGTTTTAACATTTATTATTATCATTATCTTCATCATTATTTTACGTCTTATTTTCCTACGATTAAAAGATATACAAAATGCAATGTCGTGGGCCTCGTGGCGTAGGAAAAAGAAGACGAAGACAAAATTTAGCAAATAGCTCAATGCAAAGTATTGATCCAATTATTCTTCTCTTATCTTTTCATTTGTTTGTTTAAATCTACCCTCCAACCACAAAGATGATGTGCAAATATAAGGATCGTTAAACCACTCATCCTTAATTACTTGCTCATTTTTCCCATTTAATGACCACTAATTCAAAGACAAAACACTAGTATATTAATACAAACTAGATATCATATTGGTGCACGAGTTTGTAATATATAATATTTATAGTATTAATTATTTAAAATTTATGAATAATAATACTAAATTGATTGGATTTATTTAGATTATTATACATATAAATAAATATAATACTAAAATTTACTTTATCACTTTGATTTATAAAAAGTTTTCCTACATATTATATTTCTTTTATCATGTTAATAGTATTAATATATATTGAAATAATGAAAAAATCTTAAACACGTAAAAATAATAACATAAACTACATTTACTTACTTTCACTAAATAATTGAGTCATAATATGTGCTCCAAATTTATGTTAATGTTTAGTCAAAAAATATCAAACCCAATAAAATTTGTTATATTTTTATACTCGCATTAAATGGATATAGTTTTCTTTACATCCCTTTCCATCCGTATACTTTAAACTCTTATTTTTACTTATATTCTCAAACTCATAAATAAAAAGAATATTCAATTTTTATCATTTTGCTTTCCATTCTCTCATCACATCTTATCAAAATAGACATAGTGCTTAAGCATTTTAGGAGCTTAATACAATTTTTAACTCATAATATGAGCTTCAAATTTTTGAAAACCCAACAAAATTTGTTAAATTTTATACTCGCATTAAAAAGATATAGTTTCCCTCATATTCCTATCTTATTCTTATATCTTAAACTCTTATTTTTACATAAATTTTTAAACTCTTAAATAAGGAGAATATTCATTTCTTATCATTTTTCATCCTATTCTCTTATCACCTCTTAACAAAATAGATATAGTAGTTGGACATTTTAAGAGCTTAATACTTTCAAATTTATCGGATGATTCATACCAAGGTGTGATTTAAGAGGAAAGTGGTAAAATTATTTTTCTTTACTTTTTTTCGAATTTTTTCTTGTTTAACCAGATAATATAAAAATACTATTTAAAAGATCATCAATAACATTTATTAAATTTAAGTATATATGTAAATATATATTAATTACTTCAACAATTGTTAATTATATTTATTAAATTTAAGTCATTAATGCATTCTCAAACTCAAGTCAATTTTACTATACATAGATATAGATATGGTCACACCATCTTTCACGTCTGCATACATTATAGCATCTAAGTTCAATTCACTTAAATTTTAATCACACATCAACTATGTACTTTAATTTTTATTTTTTTGTACTATATAGATTTAATTTACCACCAGAACAAACCAGGGATGCATTTAACAGTTCTCATATAGATATTCAAGTATGAACTGCTTTGCTGTAATGCTTACTTCAGTACGAAATGATTGTCTCATAACTAGTTATGTAAAGGGATTTAATTATAATTTAATCTCACAGGAAAAGTTTTGAGAAATGATGGGAGATTATTTGGACGATGATCCAAATAGAAACCAAGTGCTCCTGTGTGTCTCTGAATAATCAGCAAACTACATTCATTAATATGTGATACAAGATCAAATCCTCCAACAACTGACAAGCACCACACATTTTTTGTTGCACGACCACACCAAACTGAGGGATACGCAGAGAGGAACTGTCCCACTTGATGCCAAACAAAACAGAGTACATTACATAGGAACACATATAAGATACTATTATAAACCTAATATATAGTTGGGCTGAAAGTGAAGAACAGAGAAGAATACTCAAGTCTAGCAAGTGGGGAATGGGGAGCCACAGGTGTCAGCAACCTTCCTGGCATTGGGAGAGTTAACAAACTTCTTGAGGTTGGGATCTTTCAAATACTGGCAAAGGCAAGGCTTTTGTTCCTTCAGTTTACTGCAGCAAACAGCTGTGGGAGGGCTCGAGGAGGTGATGGCACTGGCACATGCACTCAGCTGCAGCGCGTTACAGGTGACTGCCATTGACAACTCTGTCTGAGCAAGGAGCAGAGTGAGCATAATGCACAATGTTACATATGAAATCTTCATTTTCAATTAGAGACTGAGATTGAAACAGATAAAATAGGGACTTCGACAGGTGAGAATAGGACACACAGGGAATCAGGGATGGATGCATCAGGGTATGACTCTCTTCACTATTTATAGTGCGAGGGGAGCTAGGCATAGGACTTATGTCATGATCAAATATTACTTTGTAAATATTACCTTACCTTAAGGACAAGGTTGCTGACTACTACAAAAGCCATCAATGGCCAATTGCTTCGTGGATGGGGAATAGTGCTAAAGTTGGCGCCCCTTATCGTCATGAATTTGCGGAGGACTCTCTTTCTATCCCTTTGCTTTATTGTGTGGTCATTGCTCATAGATTAGAGTCATTAGACTAAAGGCCATGCCTGGGGGTTATAGGTTTGGCACCATCATTAGAAGGGAACATGTCTGGATAATAACTTGTTAAGTTATATAAATAAAAAAAAAAAACATAATTTTTACGTTAATTATTAAATATGAAAATTTTAACATTGTAATGTTATAATTTTGAAGGTTCATGGACTACAATTGTTTTGTATGAAAAGGAGATTTTTTTTTTGGTACAAGAAATGTAGATTTTATTAAGCTAACTCAATAAACATCACATTAACTAAAAATTAGGAGGCGCCTAATACCACATAAAGCAAACAACATGGTTTTAGCCACTGAACAGTCACTCAATGATAGCCTGCCTCCTCATCAAAGGTAAAAGACATAGGTTCAAACTAAGGGTGTAAATTAATTTGGATAACTCGACCAATTCGAACCAAACTAATTTAATTTGTTCGGTTTAGTTTAGGTATATTGATTAGTTTAAGTAAAATCTAAACCAATTAAAACTTAATTGATTCGTTTCTCATATTTAAAATTCTAAAATCGAGAACCGAACCGAATCATATATATATATATATATATATTATAATTTATGCTACAACTAATAAGGTTCAGATGATCATATCCATAACCCATAAGGTTCCAAAACATTCGTTCAACATAAAAACCTCATCGCCATAACCCATAAGGTTCGATTCTTGACAACTCAACAGCAGCTCAGGCCACAACTCACCGCAGCTCACCACCGTCACAGCTCGAGCCGCTCAAGCCAAATCTATTCTGCCACAGCCCACCACTATCATAGCAGCTCACTGCAACTCACCACCATCACAGCTTAGGCCGCTTAGGCAAGATCTACTCTGTCACAGCTCACTGCAGCTCATCCACCACGTCGTCACAGCTCAAGTCGCATCAAATTTGCTCCGCCACAAATCATCGCAGCTCACCCACCACATGTTTGTACCCTTTTATTACCTCAGTGTTGGGTCACCGGCCAGGAGGTGTGCAGCTGCCTAGAAGTCCTATTGGCGGTGGGGGTCCATTGGGTTTTCATGTTTGCCAGCATAGGTGAATGAGCTAGGTGGTTCTTGGGTTGGGTTGTAGTCTTGGGTGATTCGTTTTTTTTTGTTGTTGAATGTATTATTGTTAATTTGTTTATGACTTAGGTGAGATGGTGATGTTGTTGAAGTTTTACAAATTTGTTTTGGGTTTATAAGTTTAGGGTGGTAATGGGTGGCAGCTGGCGTTGGTTCTGTTCTGGCTTGGAATTGATGGTTGAAAGAATTTGGTGGTTTAGGTTGCGAGCGACAATGATATGGTAGGTTAGGGTTTAACTCACTCACCAACCTGATCACCTGAACTAAACCAATCCATAAATATTTGGTTCAGATTTGACTATCAAAAAATACAAAAACTGAACTAATTAATTTTGATTAGTTCAGATTTATTTTTCTTCAAAAATCGAATCAAACCGATCCAATTATACTCTTAGTTCAAACTCCCTCCTCACTCTATAATGTCTCAGCTCTCAATATAGTCAATTTGATATAATGATTGTTTAGTGTCAAATTTATGTCTAAGCTATTTTTTCTCCTTCACTAAGAAGATAAATGTTACCCATAATTTATCTTAATATAATGTTTTCATAACTAATGATCGAGTTACATTTGAGTTTCATAAATAATTTAAGATTCGAATAAGTAGCGTTTTTCAAAAGAAAATGTTAGTTATACATTTTTTTTAAAGGTGTATGTATTATTTATACTCTTTTTAAGAAAGCGTATGATTTAGTGAAAATAATAATAATAAATATATATAATAAATAATATTAAAAAAGTATAAAAAATATATATATATATATATATATATATATATATATATATCATTGTTGTTTTTCAAATTTAACCACATTAATAATTATGTAGTTTTTGTTGGGAATAATTGTTTATGTTGCATTAGTTTTTTAAATTTTTTAAGAAACATTCTGTAGCTTGTCACGCTGAAGGCCGAATGACTTTCGGCGATGTGAAATGTGCAACATGATGGATGGTCAACATTTGAGTTTTCTTTATGATTATGTTTAACAGTTTTGTCCAAGGACAAAGGACAATAGTGAAAAGTGAAAAATCAAAACCGCATGCATTAACAACTGTTTTTTTATTTTTTTTTTGTCAAATATAATAAGAATGATTATTGTGACTGAAAAGGAAAATCAGTGTTAAGATAAAAAAAAAAGGGGGATGATACCCAAAAATTTCCATAAAAGAGTTAAGGAATACTAGTCTTTTCTATTAATGTTAGGGGGTAGGGTGCATGCATGAACTTTGAACTTATATGCTATAGTAAGTTTAATCGGTTCATCATATAAAAATTTCGGTCAGGCTACCACATATTCTACTAGAGCTCTACTCACCAAACTTAGACCTCTACTCAAACTAGTCTATAGCCATCCACTCGTGCCAGTAAGGTTTGTCCCAGACCTCCCCACCAATGACCTCCACTTAAACCAGTCATCGTTGCTGCTTCACCCTTGGCAACATCACCATTGTCCCCACTAAATTGCTAGTCAATGGCAAATTCCAAGGGGCGTCCTCATGTCACCAAGCTTCTATTGTCACACAACCACATCAAATCTAGGACCTCCATTGCTACCATGTCAGACTCTGACCTTCAACCGTTATCCTACTGTGGCGTAAATGACATCCCAAGCATCATTCACAGTGGAAAATGATGTTGTTGTTGGTCGATATGCCCTTTTTATCTCATTTTGTGGCAGTCATCTCAGATCTACTTATCTAAGGCTCGATTTTCCTCTAGCCAACCCTTCTACTGTGTTTGTCACCTTCCCCTCGGCTAACCACAGGAATCATGCTGCCACCAAAGCTCCGACGCACCTCCACACACTATTTGTTAGAATGTGCCCAGTATCCCTTTTTTACGCGCGCATGAGAGCTCATTCAACCCTCTTTTCGGCTACTATTTTCTCTTGTCACCTCGCCATGACTTGTCCAATGAAGCCCAACCCTCGCTGGCTTATTTTTTATCTGGGGTGCTTGGTTGTCCAACAAGGTCACTATCGGTGGTGAGGTCTCTACTTTTTAGAGTTTACTTGTTTATCAAGTAGACCTTCCTATATCTCAACCATTGATCATTTTTAAAATATATTTTAGCTTATCCAACGACTTTCCTATAGGGTGTATGCATGCATGCATGGTGCATGTAAGACAAAGTCAATGTGGGTGTCATGATCTTGTTATAAATTAGATTTTTTTTCTAACATCATAACTAAGAATTCCAATTCCTGACTTTTTCTATTGTAGTTCTACAACCTGACCTTAAGGTTATGTTTGGATTGGTGAGATTGAGTGAAATTGAGGGGAATGAAATATAATAGAGATGTGTTTCATTATTTGATTATGTTAAAAAAGGATAGAATGAGATGGAAGTGAGTGGGATAGATTCCATCTTATCTCACTAAAAATCATTCATTTCCCCCCTCTCCTCCAATTTAGGGGATATGGGATGGAATGGAATGATAACTTTCTTCCCCATAAAAAATAAAGTTATAACTTTTACTATTCTATATATTTTACAAATAATAAAATGTTAACTTTACTCAATTCTATCTTAAAATATCCAAACAATGAAATGACACTTTTATCACATTCTATTCTATTCTATTCTATCACATCCCATCTTATTTTATTTCATTTTATTTTATTCCATCAATTATTAAATATCTAAATATAATTTAAAAACGATAGAATGCGGATGAGAAAAATTCGAAGCCTCTCAATTCAGTGATTCAGTCCACATTTAACACTACAAAGCCCAACAACTTACAGCCCAACAATTTGTAGCCTGTCACAAATGCGCGAGATTCAGATTCATGTCCATATGAAATTCTATGCTACAGCAACACACTAAAGTATATCTTGAAGCCTGATTAGTTGGATATGTGTTATGATTAGTTAGGATGTATATAATTAGGCTGTGATTAATTTGTAATTAGTTACAAAGGCTATAATCTCTTATAGGTGAACACACATTACACTAGTATGTGCACACAGTATATATGTTTGACTGTGCAATTATTCATGTTAGATAAATGAAACCAATAAATTCTCCAAGCTCCTTCCATGGTTCTCTCTACACATTCTTACAAAGCCAACCTCATTATATTTATTTAAAACCACAGATCTTAGATCTGTGATAAAAATTAAAGAATATTGTTAAAAGGAAGCAAGCAATAAAAACAAAAAGAGCTATTGTCGAATGATCCGAACTGTAGTCTCCAGTGATAAAAATTCCAAAAGGAAACTAAAACAACACAAATGATGTGAGTACACCACAAGAGATGAAAGAATATCATAGATAAAAAGAAAGAGCCTGCAAGGGCTAAAAAGAATCCACGAAAGAGAAGAAGCACAGCATCGAAAAAGTGGAGGAGCGGCTCTAGAATTGTGGACACCTCCCAGCGACACTTTTCAAGGTTTACTTTTTCTCGAAACTTCCATTTTATTATTACTGGATCACTTTTCAGAATGGCCGAATGGTCTAAGGTAATTAACAACTGATTGTCAAATTCATTTTCACGAAAATATATAAATAGTCTAATTTTTTTAATGTAATACTGTATAAATTTAAAAAATAATAATAATAATATAGAAATTCTTTTTCTGCACTAACTCTGTAATTTAATGACTTTACATATTAATGTTTATTTCTATCTCTCTAAAATTCAGTTTTCTAGAACTTTTCTTGATAATTACTGTTATATACATAATAAATTTCTTATGTATTCTTCAAAATTTTATTTATGCATAATTCATTTTTTTACCAGCTCTCACATTCACATAATTATAAAATGGTTAAAGAATTTTCTATTTTTAAAAAAAGAATCCATAAAATATATTAAGTGCACAGTAATATAATTAATTATAAATATTAATGTTACGATCGGACATTGATCACATCCTGAACTAATAAATTATATTTTCTTCATGTTCTAATTTTTTTCTATGGCCTGCAATCTGTCCTTTATTAAAAAAATAATCTTACATAATTATCAGAATCATGGCAATTAGCCAATTAGGGCATCATGTGTGGAAAATGAATCAGCATTTTACTTATTAAAATAACCGATCCGTGTGGAAAGTAGTACATGCAAATAACATTAGTATACACAAAACTATTATTTCATTTTACATGTATGTTATTTACACACTATTTTTTAAATAATCATGTTTCTTCTCAAGACATCTAATAGCATCTAAGTTTAATTGAATTTACTAACACATTAATCAAACCCACTTACATATAAATTTTCTGAAAAAGTTTTTTTCTTCACTTTTAGATGGTGCAATTCAACCCACGACACAGAAGTTATGTGTCAAAGTACAACTTGACATAGATAGGTTTTTTATTTTTTATAAAGGTCATAAAATAACAAAACTTTATAGAGTATCACATTGGCTAATTTAAAGCATATCCAAATTGATAACTAAGCAATGTCAAGAGTTTGAATCGTATAGATATTGCACAATTACTTTATGACTATTATGGTCCATCATGACAATTTATTATATGGCACATCATGACAATTCATCACGAAACAATTTAAAGTAGATTCAACTTTCTATATGAATTCTTTGTAGTTCATACTAGTTTTATGACCGAGTAGAATGATTATGAGACATAATATAACAGTTCAATATGGTATAATAATAATAATAATAATAATAATAATAATAATAATAATAATAATAATAATAATAATAATAATAATAATAATATATTATCTATAATTTTAATTTCAGCGTTATATATAACAACTGTATAGTAAAATTTTTAAGAATTTGAAATTAAAAATATTTTATTATTTATTGAAAGTTAATTAAGATTTTCAAATGCATTGTATCATGTCAACTTTGAATCGAAGGCAAAAATCTCAAATCTCCATTCTTCTCAGGTGTATAAGTCTATAAGATTCCCACAAAAATGTAGACCCCTTAAATACAAGAAAACGTGAGACACTAATGTATCTGAATGCTGCGTGGGCACGAGGAAATAAAACTTGAAGGCCATGCCAAAGCCATACCTTTCCTCCATGCAATGAGTTGATTAATTTCTTGGTTGCAAAGCTTAGAACTATAATATCCTTTGGTACATTACATATATATAGGCCTCACGGCGCATGAATCACAACAGTGCTAGGAAATTGGTTCAGGATCACCAAACACTACAGAGACAATTTCAATCATTTAATTGGTAGTCATGCGCCATTCCTATGAACCAGCTAATCAGACACCTGGTTTGTTTGGCCGTCAAAGACCACTACACGAAGTCCTTGGCGGAGGAAAACGTAAGACATTTTGAAGTTTCACCTCTTTTGCATTATGCCTTTATGTTTCTAAATTCTAATTATCATGTTAAATATAGAGGATCTTATAATCTTTCATATCATGTACTTAAATATTTTCTCCTTTAATTTTTTTTTTAAACTTGGAATAGGATTTTCATATATCAAATTAATCCTCACTTTTTACCACACAAAAAAAAATCCTCATCATTATATATATTGAGTCAAAAGAAAATAATATTAATCATAGGATTAAAGCTCCACAAATGCTAATTTGGGGAGATGCCAAGTTAAGATTATAACTTAACCATTCAATAGCATGTTTGGTTCAATTTTTGTAAACCCCAAATCGTGATTTATTTATTTTTTTAAAAAAAAGAAGCAAGCGTGTCTCTTAGAACTTTTACCCAAAACATGGTTTGACATGCTGATCAAATATATGCACTCAAACTCAAAAACATTTGGTGCATTTTAGCTCATACTCGAAAGAACAAAGAACAAAAAGGAAAACAACCTTTCTTTCTAAAGTTGTTCTTTTTTGTGGTATGACTGATCTGACTGCAGTTGCTGATATATTGCTATGGAAAGATAAGATATTATCTGCAGCAATTGTAACTGGGTTCTCCATCATTTGGTTTCTCTTTGAAGTGGCCGAATACAATTTTGTTACTCTACTCAGTCACATCCTCATGGTCATTATGTTCATCCTCTTCGTTTGGTATAATGCAGCTGGACTGATCACTTGGTAATGTAACCTTAACAATTGTATGATATCAATTAATCTGTGCAGTCCTTATTTAAAAGCTTTCTTTTATAATCTGTGGAGTAAATAATAATATATTTCATTGCAGGAGAATTCCTGATATCTATGATCTTGAAATCCCAGAATCCACATTTAGATACTTCTATAAAAAGCTCAACTTGTTCTTGAGGAAATTTTATGATATTTCAACTGGGAAAGACATGAAACTCTTCTTTGTGGTATTTAGAAACCATTTTCAATTACTCTCACATCTCCTATCGGACCATTTTCTTAATTAATTTGTTAGTTGACATCAAGTGCTTGAAATTCAGACAATCGCTGGTCTCTGGATCATGTCAGCTATTGGGAGTTATTTCACCACTTTGAATCTTCTATATATCAGTGAGATCCCAAACAAATTCATTTTGTTATTTCCTAGTTATCAAGTTTCTTAGTTGAGTTGAGCCTTATTAATTGTTGATCTGCTACATATTCTTCTGCAGTGTTTCTGTGCCTGGTGACCCTGCCCGTCATGTATGAGCGGTATGAATATGAGGTGGATTATCTAGCAAGCAAAGGCAACCAAGACGTGAAGAGATTGTTCAAGACATTAGATTCTAAAGTTCTCAACAAGATTCCAAGGGGACCTGTCAAAGAAAAGAAGTACAGATGAAGTATAGATCTGCCATGCGTGAAATAAGTTATAACTTATAAGCTATGCCTTTTTTAATTTGCCATAAATTGGTTACAAGCAAATCTGTCTGCTGTTTTCTGCCTTTAGTATGCAAATGTAAACATCGTTTGTAAAATCTAAATTGAGTTTGAACAAGAGTTTGCAACATATTTCTGTGAAATATTTAGGATGATGGAATAATTGAACGTTTATATTATTTAAAATATTTCAACAACATTTATAATTTCTTTGGATAATTTCTCAGTAATTAAAGTTTATGTTACAACTAAAAAATTTCACGTTATACTTAAACATGTTAATAGATGACACTACTTATCTCAGTCAAAATTCCTTCCGTTGGTATATCATAAAAATTCCACATTAAGAAGGATGTGCCTACAAACATGACTGAGAGGTAAGATGGTAACTAATAGAACATGTTTAATCAAAATATACCATAACAGAAAGATACTTAAACTAAATTAGCCATGTTACTTTACTTTCTTGGCTGACTGTCAGTATCTATTCTTCAAGTGCCGAGAGGATAGATTCTCCTGTATGCAATATTTGAGTAGCTGAATGAGAGGTCTGTGACTCTGTGGCTATTTAGGTAAGCAGTTACTAAATAATCCATGTGAAGCTATTAATGGCCCTTGCAATTGAGGGACTGGAAGAATTGCTGAACTAGGTACTAAAGGCTAAAGGAATGCTTCAAAGGATGATTGATGATTGATGAATGATGAACCCCAGCCATGAGCCATGAGATAGCCTTTTGTGCTCCAAGTTCCAACCATTAAAGACGCCTCTTCCAAGCTCCACTGATCTCATGCGTAGACATGGCATGTAATTGGGTATTTCTGCAAAATTCTTCCCAACTTGGTAGATATATCCAGGTTGATATAGGAGCTCCTATTCCTCCACACATTACTTGACTGACATAATGGGTTTGTATGTCAGCAGGGTGGCATAGCATGAACATGTGAAAGATGAGTGTCCATAGACAGAGGGCGAAATAGAAAGATTAGTTGAATATGATGCTTGAGAACTTTCAGGTATTCAATGGCATCTTCCAACAACAGCAAAGCATGCTCTGACTGAAATTGGCATCCAAATTTGGTTGACTAATAGTTAACAATGTAAGAAATAAATAAAAAAAAAAATCAACCAGATGGGTAGGAGAAGATCCAATTTTGTTGCACCTTGCACGATAGTCCTTTCTTTTATTTTTCTTTTGGATATTTCCCTTAAAAACAAAAGTGAGAAAAAGGAAAATGAAGCTTACACACCAGTTTTCTTATACCATTCTTACACAATGTACAAATTTTTAGTTAATAACGTTAACAACATTATTGTTTGATTATAGGGCAAATAATCAATTAAAGGAGCACTTTCCCACATTTACACATTTCACCATTACATCTGCATAATTTTCATCTAGTTACAATTGAACATACCTCATTTTCTACACATACACTACCACATATATAAGAGAAATGTGTGTGAAATTGATGTGTAATTAGCATTTTCCAATGTTTAGAACCCGTCCAAAAACTTACATATATGATGACTCTATTCGTTACTAATAAATGTTCTTGATTTTCGCTTTTGTACCGGCCCATTTACTTTCTCACGCACTTCACATTCGCAAATCTCCAACAGCCCAACTCCAACACAGAAGATGGGCTCAACAATTACCACTATTTTTTTTTACACTATCTTCTGGTGATAATCACCATTATTTCGTTTACCAAAAACCCAAAAAAAAAAAGATAATCACCACTATTTCATTAACAGGAGCTGCAGTCTGCAGAAGAATCACGTTAGAATAATAATTGGTGGGGCTGGGATTCCCCACTTCTACAACATCTACTCATTTTTAATGTTGTAGACAGTTAGATATCTTTTTCTAGGTAGACAAAGCCACAAAAACCCCAACTTTAAGCATAGTTATTACCATACACGTCATAACATTTTAAAATAGGAATTGATAGCATGTAAATTTTTCCACCGTTGAATCCTTGGCACGCAGGAGATAGAATTACAATAGTAACAACAACTTTGTCTTTTCCATCACCTGGACTGAGTCACATTATAGTATCAAAGACTTAAAATCTTTTCTTACTGCCAGCCACCTGAGTAAAAGAAGACAAATATTTTAAAATTAAAAAAAAAAACTTAACCAAGAAGTTTAATGTTATTTTAAATTTTAAAGATGGCAAATTCACCTTAAAACGAAACAACACAGGTGTTTGTGTATAAAAGAGAGAAATACAAATTTTAAATTTATTTAAAAATCAAAACAATGATAAGGAGAGAATAAATGGAGAAATAAGAGAAATTTCAGGAAAGTAGGTAGAGAATAAGATGAATTTCATTTTTGTGGTCTTTTATTTTACATAAAAGAGAAGCATAAATAATCAAAAAGCATTTATATTTAATTTTAAAATGAATAAAAAGAAATAACATAAAAAGATACATATTTATTAACATAGAAGATAGAAAGAGATTTTAAATTTTTTATGTCAAATAAAAACTTAAGAATTTTAAGTTATTTAAGAGTTCTCTTGTTTAGTATAAATAAAGATAGTTCACGTTCCAAGGTTTTTCTTAAAATAATATATGCATATTACTCACCATAGTTGTACAAATTATATGAGCCTCGTCGGTCCGACCGAAAATTCAATGACTTGACTTTTGAGTTAGTCTGATTCTTGGTCATATCAGGTTTTCTTAGCAAACCAGTCAAATAGTGTGACCTGTCCATCTAGCTGGACCGTTTGACTTGAGTCGATTCAAATTTCTTTTTATAAAAAATATTTGAAGCTTTAAAAAGATAATTTATAAAATTTGAACATTGTATCTAGAAATTTCTTTGAATGAAATACATTTCATCATTAAACATGTATAATTCTCAATTTTTAATTTATATTATTATTTAACAAATTTAATTTTTAAAAAATTAAAATTAAATAATTATCATTATTTATTTGATTATATTATTTATACTTTTCATATGATGACTTTTTTTATATAAAATATTTTTTATATAATTTTTTTTATAAAAATATTATTTACTCGATTTTTTGATTTAACAACTTAACCTACAAATAGACTATTAACTCATTAATTCGATCTTCTAACTAAATCAACTTTCATTTCAAATTATCTAATAAATTTATTTTACTCATGTTCTCATTTATATAAATAACAGTTTTATAATTTGTCTAACTCAAATAAATTTAATTTGTCTAATTTAAGTACAAAATCATTCTGTATATTACAACTATGTTATAATCACATATAGAATAATTTAATATTTTAAATTAATTTAACATATAGTGAACATGAAACATTTTCCTATAAATAATGCAACAAATCAAGAAAGGAAAATAGTATATCTTTCAAAATCATTTCTTTTACTTCTTTGTTTTCCATATTACTCATTCAGCGGAGATGATCTCCATAAAAATGGAAGTATAACAGTTAAAACTGAAAAGTTAAAGATTACAATACGCTTATTTGTTGACGGAAATATAGAAAAAAAATGGACATGAAATAATCACCATTTAAAAAAAAAAAAACAGATATTCATCCGATACTTTGTATGCGCCCTCTCATAATTGAAGTGGAATGCAACAAACTAAGGAAAGAACGGGAAACCTATTATAGTTTATAATATTGGTTTTGCAAGTAAGGCAAGTGTGATTTGACCACAGATCCAAATTATATCAACCCATCATTGTGGGAAGTTAGCTCATCGCTTTCGATACTATTAATTCTTTGGCCACAATCTATCATCCTGGCTTTGACTTACTAAATAAAGGATACTCGGTGGTTATGTACCGAAAAAAAAAATCGTTGGTCTTTCGAGTAAGACAAAAAATATCCTTCTCGGACAATATAAATTTGTATCGATAACATAAAATTAAGATATTGTTTATTGTAAATTTTGTAAAAAGCAAATTTTAATTTTAGTTATCATTTTACAAAAAAAAAATTATTCCTTTCAAAAACTTTCAAGTATATATAATTTATGAATCTTAAAAATATCAATAACTTATTTTAAATTAAACAAAAAATAATAAAATACTGATAAAAAAATAAGAATTAATAAATCACTTATAAAAAAATTAATATTTAAAATTAAATAAACTTATAAAATCCGAACTTTATTTATTCTTAAACAATATAAGACTTAAAACTTACAATTAAGTTTCCAACATTATGTACAGTATAAAATTCCTGAAAATGAAGAGAATTCCAAAAAGCTTATAATCTGAATAATAAGCATGACCATTATTCACTATTGAGTATTGAGAATCCAGAGTCTACTTCACATGGGGAAATCATGTTTGGAATTGGAATATATATGTGGGAGCCTTCTACTATGCACCATCTCTTTGTGTGGTGCACTAATGCACCTCAATTTTACCTGTGATTAGAGGTTATTGCACTTCCTATCAGCGTCGACGATGTACAACACCGCCATGAGGAGTGCGTACGCCGTGCACAGCAAGACCACCATCGCCACGCGTGTCTCCTTCGCCTGCCGCCCCGATTTTCCGTTTCCATCGCCGTCGCCGTCAAAATCGCAATTAGATCCCAGCCAGCCACCCCTGTTCGATTTTCGGTTTGGTCTGTGTGCAGCGGCAACAGGGGGCAGAATTCACTTGACGCTGCTCTGTCGGAGACGATGGCGCGTCAGAGATGATGGCGCCAAACTCATCTTCTCTGTCTCCAGAAGGTTAATGGTGACCTCTTCAACAGGTTGCCCATTTTTTATCCACACCGTTGATGACTTTTTTCATAATTTTCTATCATGTCGATGATTACTCTTAAGGTACATCCATACTCCTCACAAAGGAAGGGTACCTCAAAGACAAACCCTATATATGTATTCTAACAGCACGACCCAGACCACAAGCAGTTGAGAGACAAAGACCACGCTATTAGTAACTAGAGTGGATAGTTAAAGACAAAAGGAAGGGCAAGTTAAAGAATTTGAAGTTTAATCTTACTTTTGCATATAAAAGTAATTTATTTTTTTTTAGAAAAAGGAACGGATAAACTCAGTAAAAATAAAAGTAGATAATAATTGTTGGAACATTTTTAATAGACACTCTCCAAAAGGAGAGTGTATGATACACTTTACAATTTAAATTATTAATTTAATCATAAAAATAATCAATAACTTAAATTAATTATAAAAAATTTGTTAAGTAAATTTTTTTTTTGTAATTTTTTTTGTTTTATATTTTTTTTGCACACCACTACAATTGTTGCTGTCAGTCACTTCCAACAACTTTCTTTTGCCGACAACCTTCTCTCGCCAGCCACCTTTCGCCGTTGGCCGTCGCCAGTCGCCAATCACCTTACGCCGCCGATCACCTTCCATATATTTTTTTAAAATTCCTTACACACTCACACAGAGAAAATTGTAAGAATTTTTTTTAAAAAAAATTATTGTATATAAATATTATCAGTTAAAATTTATAGAATTTTTAAGATACACAGTTGAAATATATAGAGTTTTTAGTATGTACAGTTAAATATTACTAATTAAAATATGTAGAGTTATTATTGTGTGTATATATTAACTAATATTATTTTAACTGATATTATTTATACAATTGTGTAATTTAAAAAAATAAATAGTATAACTTCAGTGGCATTCGGCGGTAGTCGGAGTTGGTCGGCGACACGACTAGTTTCCAACGATGACCGACGGGGGCGGATTCTTGTGAGGATGGGCAGTGGCCGACCAGCGACTGGCAGATTCTAACGACGGGCTATTTCAGGCAAGCAGAGACAATTTTCTGGCAATGATAGTATCTAGTCAGAGGCGATGATTTTCTATGACATGGGCGGTGTTTGGTCGGCGGTGGCGGTTTCCAGCAATTGGCAGTGGTCAACCGATGGACAACAATATGTGGTGATTTAAAAAAAAAAACCTGCAACAAAAAAAGCCCGCAATTACAAGTAATATCAAAGATGTATTATACACCTAAATTAAAGAGAGAATATATTAACATCCGCCGTAGATGTTGTAACTTGTTATCTTGTAACTGAGGAAGAGAAGACTAAACATGACGCATGAGGGATGGGGCAGCGAGGAGTAGTGTCGCATCAGCAATCAGCAATGATTACAATTTACAAATGGTAGCGAAACATCCAAGTTGAGTGGACACAATCACTCACCGTCAAGAGCAACTTGACATTATTGAGAATAATGATAGCCTTATTATATAATAGTGGCAAGTAAATCATTGACGCTACCAATACAAGTCTACTTAGAAGGTTCTCTCATTTCGAAATCTCTCTTTATACGAAAATGATGATATCATATTATTATTTTGAATAAAGATCATTTTACACTTTTTTTAGAGATATAGATATTATTCATATTTTTTTAAGAGATATAATTAAATAAAAAAAGTGATAAGAAAAAATATGTATAATGAATGATATTAGATGAGGTGTAAAAAGAGATGTATATACTATTTGATGTAAGAATATAAAGATTGTATTATTTTTATATTATATTTTAATAATTATGATTAAATGAGAAAAAATATTGATATGTGAATATAAATTTCAATGATATAAGAAATAATGCAAAAAGTAATATGAAAAAATATATATAAAAAAATAAGGAATGTTATTTCTATGTCATATCTTTTAAGAGGGAAGATCAACTTATACCAATATAAGTTAATTTTTTCTTACATTTATTTTTAACCGTTAGTTTCACTTTTATCTAATAGTTATTTTTAATGAAATAATTTTAAGTATTAGATGAAAGTGGAACTAACGATTAAAAATTAGTGTAAAAAAAATAATTTACACCAATATAAACGAATCCCTCCTCATCTTTCAAAACTGAAGTTAGTGGAGTAAGGGAGTATGTACTTGTAAAAGATATTTCGAAGTCAAAGTCAATAATTGCGCAAAGATGATAATGTATAATGAAAGGGTAATGCTATATCATCTTACTCAATCATCTTAATAATCATCATAATATTAATTGAAGAAAGTATTAAATAAAAAAGTAAATACATCTAATGTCTTGGAAATATAAAAAAATATTTAATATTTTCTTCATTTAGTAATTAAGAATATTAGTAGGAGGATTGGGTAGGAGGATAAATCATTTCTCATAATAAAATTATGGCATACCTTATCTCTTTTACTTATTGTATTTATATGAACATTTTAGAATATGTAATGTCTTAGCATTTAGTGTGTGTCAAATGTTGTTATCTTAGATCGTGGGACGATACAATCGTGGGGGACAGGATCGTGAAGACCGTTATCCCTTTGTCTTTATTCGTTTGTTTGTACGGAATACAATCAAGATTTGTTCTTATCATTATGCATGATGTGTAAGTTGCTTCATGTGCACTATATATCTGGATGCCAGCTTGACAGATTAAGTTGCTCTAATTCTATAGACATGTAACTTGATCTATAACATTTTTTTTTGTAAAAAAAGTACTTTTTGTTAATGAATAAAATATTTTTCAAATACTTTTAACTGTTTTAATAATAGCCTTAAAATAAATAGAATGTAAAAATAATTAATTTTACTATTATTTTTAAAAAGTTAAGACGAACTAAAAAAACAAGAGAAGTAAAAGAAAAAGAAAAAGAATATTTTTTTATTTTCTTAAAATTAATTTACTTCTTTTAAAACTTATCAAAACGCACTCAAAATGATGTTCCAAGGTGGTAGCATGGACGGTAGGAGTAAGTTCTCACTTACTGGTCAATGGTGTTCTTTGGGTTTTCAAGTGTAGTACAAGTTTGGTTTACTACTCACTACCAACTCTATCTCAAAAAGAAATAAGAATACGTTTAATCTCATCAAAAATTTATTTTCAAGTATGTCCACCCAAACAGTATTGTTACTAAATCGAATCCAGACACCTCACAAAATTGGTGTAGACTATAGACCACTTCCACAAATACCTCGGTGGTAATTATTTTTGTTCTCATTCGTACAATTAATATATTTTGAAAGGAAAAGATGATCTTATATTTTTTTTTAGAGATGTAAGCATTATATATATTCTTTTTAAAGGTATGTGATTAAAAAATAATAATAAAAAAAATAAATATAATAAATAATATTAAATAAAATATAAAAAATATATATATATACTATTTATAATAAGAATATCAAAATTATATTTTGAACTGTGCAGGCAACATCAGCTAAGCTTTTGTTAGATAAAATAAAATTTTCCAATACGTAACGTAAGAATGGACATACTGATTTACCCAACAACAAACCATTTCTCTTTTCAGGACTATTTTTAAGGTACACCTTTTAAAAGAGGATGTACCATATATTTATCAAATTATAATCGTTAATTGTGTTAAAAAATACATCAATAGTTAAGATTAATAACCTGTAATATATTATACTGTTCATTAATACTGTTCATTATTGTCGGAGTCACTATTTATAGTTGCGGAATTACTGTTCATAAACAAAAATTACTGTTCACCACTGAAAAATTATTATTCATTACCAGGGAGTGTACTGTTCATATATTGTTCATGCGAAAAAAATATTGTTCAATGCTGGATTTCCTATTCACAACATGGAATTACTATTTACACAGTTTTATGTATTTTTTAAAGTTATATAACTATGTAAATAATATAAGTTAAAATAGTATCAATTAAAACTATATTAGTCCTTATTTTTTTTATAAATAATTGTGCATATTAAAAATTTTACAGATTTTATTGTATGTAAATATTATCAGTTAAAATCTGTAGAATTTTTAATATGCAAAGTTATTTATGAAAAAATATAAGTAGTAATTTTAACTGGTATTATTTTTACTTGTATTATTTACACACACAGTTATGTAATTTAAAAAAAATAAACAGTATAACATGAAAAAAAGGTGGTGACTGACAGACGGTGGCTTGCTGGCAGTGAATAATTACTGGCCATAAATATTATCAGTTAAAATTTATAAGATTTTTTAATAGTTATAGTTTTAAGAAAATATTTTCAGTATACACAATTATTTATGAAAAAAAAGACTGATATAATTTTAACGGGTATTATTTACACAGTTGTGTAAATTTAAAAAGTGAATAGTAACCAACCAGAGGGTGGCCGATGGCGGTTGTCGGAGGGTGGCTGGAGGTTTGCCGGCGGCAGTGGCAAGAGGTTGGTCGGCGGGACCCGCCGCTGCCAGCGGCGGTTGGCCTGAAAAAATAAACAAAACACATATAAAAAAAGTAACCTGTAAAAAAAAAATCTGTTGTTGCAGGTAAAAGTTTAGGTGTATAGTACACCCAAACTTGGCAGGGTGCACAATAGCACCCGCCCTCTTTTCAGGCTAAACAAGCTTTTTATTTGTTTGACAAGCAAAGACCTAATAGAACGAATTGATTAGTAATAACACTGACCATTAATTAAAGTACATGTTGCAGAATTAGCGGCAACAAGCATGATGTTTGAGATTAAATGTGGTCCTGAACTTGGCCTTGGAGTCATAGAACATTCATAATCTTTTTTATTTTTCAAACTGTCTTAATAATAATATAAGTCATTGGATCACACAATCAACTTGTTAGATTACAAATTTTTAATTTAACACATTTTTTGTCGTAATATAGATTGAAGTTGCCTTTGGAACCAACTTAAAATTACAAGACAAGCATTTTTTTAGTAATAAAAATTTGGGATGCACCCGAAATATAATAGTAGGTTATCAATTTGTCTCGATAAGTACTTGGAACATCAGCATAGCAAAAGCCTAAAATGATTACCAACATAGCATTGGTCCAAGTGGTAATGGATTTGGCCACCTTAAGCATATAGTTAAGGGTTTGATTCCTGACTCATATGTATGGAGAAAATGCAATTGGGAGTAGGGGTGAAAACATGTCAGGTTAGGTCAGGTTTTGCCTTAAACATGCCTGACCTGTATCTCAATTATAAGGTCTGAGTCTGACTTGAAAGTCTGAAATAGGCCAACTTTTAATATCTGGCTTGACCTTTTTAAAAGTCTAGTTTGACCTGAAAACTTATTTAAAGGTCTACTTTGTAATAAGACTTTTAAATTAGTTGTTGGCCTACCTTTAAATAAGCCAACAATCTTTTAAATAAGCTAACAAACATATTTTTAAATAATACGGGCCTTAACATAGGCTAACAACCGTACCTTTAAATAGGTCAATAGACTTTTATATAGTCTAACAGGTCTAAGTCTTGAAATAAGCCAACAAACCTAGACCTTTAACATTTATCTCCTACTTTTATAGATGTTCATCACTTTCTTACTCTAATCTTTGGTTGATGTGGAACTTGAAGATATAACAAATTACTACCATAACACAACAAAAAAAAAGTAGAGCACACAAGTTACTAACTGTCACAGCCATAATGACCAAACAAACAAGAAGGCTTGGCTAATGTGGAAAATAGATCGGCCCCTTGTATCAATGCCTTTTGCCAATTGGTTCCACTTGTAAGATAATAGTTTGAAAACGGGTCCTTTACTAATGAGAGTGGGATGAACATTTTCCATCCAACACATTTTGTATAACACAAGCATCCAAGTTCACTCATTTCTTAATTGGAGGGTCTAGCACAATACGAACACATTCTAAGTTCGTACATAAGAATTAGCAAAGAAGAAATAGCTTGAATTTCACGAAGGAAAAAGCATCAAAACAGACTGAACTAGCAGCCTCAGGCACTTAAACACAATGTTTTTTTTTATAGCTTACCTTTAGCTAATTGTTTAAAGACAGATCAAGTTGAGAGTCAACAATGCTCAAATATTTTAATAGCAAAATAATTTACAAGTGAAGATGGCTGCATAAAAGAGAAGATCCGCAAAGGAAAAAAAAACATTAAAAAATACAAGTGAAGATGTTGTGCCTTACTTTTTTTTGTTGTATTATGGTATTAACTTGTTATATCTCCAAGTCCTACATCGATGAAAGATTAGAGCAAAAAAATGATGAGCATATGTATAAATAAGAGGTAAGTGTTAAGTTATAACATAATTTTAGTATGTTATTTCTGTTCAAACTTACTAACTTAGGTTTTAGTTATTGAGTTTTATTAAAATTTATTTAAAATATATATTATTATATTATAATAAATTAATAATTAATATTTATAATTATTATAATAATATATATTATATATAATTAAACAGTCGATTAATCTGCTAAGCTTAAAAAGCTTATTAGATAACCCAAGACTTGACATTTTTAGTTAAAAAATCTTTAAAAAAGTATTGACCTAACTTGTTTAACAAATAGTCCAAGTTAGGTCAAGCCTTAAATGGGCAAGGTCATAGGCCTTTGACGAGTGACCTGACCCATTTTTACTCTTAGTTGAGAGCAATCTCTTTCTTTGAAGCTAGATAATACTGCGATAGATTAATCTTTCGTCTTCTGAGTAGAAAACCTAAAAAAAAGCCCAAAATGACTATACATTATATCAAATTTTTCGGAGTTGCACTGGTTGTGTGGTGGGATGATGTCGATGTAGCAAATTCGGCTTTCCAATTTAGTTGCACCACACCAATTTTTTAAAACATTATCAATACTTAAATATTTTTAAATTTTTATAATAAATATTTTTCTGAAACACAGTGATATATCTTTTTTTTTTTTATCTAAACACATAATCTCTTACATTCAAGATTTCTATCCAAGTAAACTACACCTTCGTATAATGCCTTTGCATTTTAAACTACAGAAATATTGAAATTAGATTATAAAATAGGGGAATTAGATTGGGATGTTTAAAATAAGATTTATTATTACGGGTAGAAGATTTATTATTACTTTTAAAATCGATGACCGAACTAAATTTGGTCATTGAAAATAAATTTTATTTATAATATTGAATGTGGTTTCTAAGTTACACTTTCTATTTTTTGGTGTTATTGTAAAAAATTATATATCATTTTTAAATTATATTTTGTATTAATTTTATATCAGTCAATAACTCAATTAGTTAAAGATATTACTAAAAAACTTTACATTCTTCGTGTGTATGATTTTGAATCCAACTTTAATTGTAGGAGTGTAAATTAGTTCGGATAACTCAATTAATCTGATTAATTCAAATCAGACTAATTAAATTAGTTCAGTTTGGTTAGGGTAAAATTCAAACTAAATAAAGTTTAATTGGTTCAATTCTCATATTTGAAATTTCAAATCCAAGAATCGAATCAAACCAAACCATATATATATATATATTATCATTGATTCTTGATTTTCTCAATACTGCACATATTGACTTCAGTAACTTGATGTCATTGAATGTGAGACATGAACATAATTCACATATACTAGATAAAGTATTGAACTTCTTACTTCAAGACTCTCTATTTGTAGAAGTCACAATTATTGAAGGTAGTATATTAATATTTAATTATTGGTAGTGAGTCATATAATTAATTTAATTATAACTTTTTCTCTGTTCTCTCTATACAATTCTCTGTCTAATCTTATTCATTCTTAATCGACCGTTCCCAATCCACAATTGTTAATGCAATTCACCAATTCCCTTTTCTTTATTATGGTGAAAGTATTCTTTCGGAGCTCATTGAGTGATTCTTTGATGTACATTCTAGCTCATAGTGTGGTTTATTTTGTTGTTGGTAAAGTCGAGAAGCTTGGGGTCTTGGTGTTGTGGCTTCTTAGGCTTACGATAGATGCATAATAGGATATGATGAGTTATATTGTTTATTGACATTTGGCAGGATAAAACAATAGGAGGTGACAAGATAGACGAGTGATTATTCATAGGGTGGATAAGTTAAGATAGTATTAAAAGTGATATTGGAGGATCATAACGTTTCTATTGTTAAATCTTTGAACATTAGTTATTGAAATGAAGATAAAGGATCATAACATTTTTATTTGTGCCTATTGCAGGATGTAGATGAAGTTCAAATATAAATTAGATTTGATGAATGATGTTTGATGAATCATATTTTTTTTATGTTTGGATTGAATTTAGATTAAGTTTGGATTAAATTTGGATTGACTTTGAGTGTTGCCTATTGTTATGTTATGTACTTGTGTTTCTTTTTAATTATGTTTAGACTAAATTTGAGTGATGTTATGTACTTGTCTTTGTATTGGTATCTATTGTTACGTATATTTTAATTTTGTTTGTATGTTTAGATTTTGTCTATTTGTTATATTTTATAGTGTATTTATTGAGATAAATAAGTTTGATTATATTTCTAAATTTTTTTATAGGTTTATTATGTATCTTTTTTTTTTTGCTATGAAAAACTAATTATTTAACTAATTTTTGTGTAAAAAAAATGGTCAACTCGATCACTTAAACTAAACCAATTCGTAAATGTTCAATTCAGATTTGACTATAAAAAATACGAAAAATCAAACCAAATTGAAATAATTAATTTTAATTAAATTAAATTTATTTTTATTCAAAACTCAAACTAAATCACCCAGTTACACTTTTATTCAATTGGTAGTCAGTCTCGCTTTAGAATTATTTCTCAGGGAGGTTTTATAGCACCCAAGAACTAGTTTGTTCTTAGTAACCTCGTTTTAAAGGGAAATTTCATAGAAGTAATAATTTGGATGGATTTCTGGCTGCCCATATGAAATCTCAAGTATACTATTTACTCCCGTAAAAAAAAAACGTATACTATTTACGATTTAACAGGTAATATTATTCTTTCTTTTTTTTAAATAAAATAAATCATTCATTAATAATAAAAAATTCGTACAAAAAATATAAAAAATGAGTTGGCGAATTTTGGAGCCAAATCTTCATCATTAAGCTTTAAACACCAACGGGTAAGTCATTGAGTCATGACATTAACTGTTAATTTTCTTCAAGTAATTTATCGTTACTGTCTGTGTTATATATACATATATACATACATATATATATATATATATATATATATATATATATATATATATATATATATATATATAATTACTTTAAGAAAAGGTGTATAAGCTGCATTTTATAATTCACCTTGAATTATAGTCGTTTAAAACTAAAGTTCTTACAATCCTCAAGTGGCTGAATTGTTATGATAAAAATGAACATGTTATGTGTGATTGTATGCATTATATCACATCTTTAAACACCATAACTTCAATAATCAATTCAAAAAAAAAAAAATCACTAATTCGTTGGAACGAGTAGGAATATACATGGGATGAGTCGATATGATATTTTGATAGATCTATTTTCCTAAACTAAAACATGATCTGATCATAGTCTAATAATGATTGAGTCCAAATCGGACTAATTTAATATGTAAATATAATATATAAAGATTTGAATGCTATACATAGTTAAGTTATAAAATTATAGAAATAAGAAATTAAAAATAAAGTATATTTTATAGTATATATTTTAAAATAAATAATATTAATATAAATATATTATCATGTTATACAAAAATTATTAATTTAAGTCAAAAAAAAATTATTATTTATAATTTATTATAAAAAAGTATAAGGTTTAAAGTGCTTTGAGACACTAGGCCGAGTTGGAAATACTCAAAGTATAATGCGAACATGACCTGAAAATATATTGGGTCTAATTTTTAGGACCTAAACCCATTCAAATTAACTTCAGGCAGGGTCGAGTTAGTAGGACAGGCGGGGTCTTGAACACCCCTAAGAGCAAAGCCTCAAATTTGCAATTTTTTTTTTTGGGTAAGTCTCTTACACTTGGCAAAAGCTGGCCAAACTATTAAATTTTAATGACATTACTTTTATAAATAAATTATTAGACATAATTTTTTTGGTAAGTTCAAAATTTAAGATGTCCATTAAATTCTAATCCATATTTCTTACTTTTTATTGAATTATGTTATTTAAACACATAAAATATGATTTTTTTTACATGGATTCCCTTAAGACTAAAACTTCTCTGTACGAGTCAGAGAAACATCAAATCAAATTCCCTTATACAATAAGCGCTAACACCCTAAAGCATATTGAGAATGAAAGCGCATAAGGCTCTGGACACCACCTCATTCATTTTTTAGGAACTATACTCTCGTGTGGATTGGTAGGTCTTTAAGTGAGGGACAACTCACTGAGGCTTTACCACCTTAGTAAGGAGTCCCTATTAAGAATCAAGTATAAGCAGCCTTAGATTTCTCCTAACTTGGAATAGTAAAGAAGCACCACTATACCCTCCTCTATAACCCATCCTTAGCTACAACCAAAGACATGTCATTTTCACATTGTAAATACAACTCCCCACCATGCTAGGCTAAGAAGCCTAAACAATGTAGACTTGGCTAGCACCACCTTAGCCATTATAACTCTCCCTCCTTAACTCCTCTAAACACTTAAAGCAATGAGCAGCCAGCACAAGAGGAAGCCACAATTACTTTGATCTCCCACACTCCCCTCAAACCTTTCTTCTTCATCTTCTTTCACTTACGTCAATTTTTTCTCTTCCATTGTTATTTTCAAGAACAATATCCTTCATAAAGACCCTTGGAATCTTAACAAGAGGAAATGATGCTTCTTACTATTCCATAGTCATGAATCTACGGCTCTTAAACTATCCTACCAAATATTTCCTTTGGATGTCTCACCTGTTCTCTCTACCGTCGACTAAAGGCTATATTTTCACTATATGTACGTATCCACAGTGTGCAGTAACTCAACCTACTCTGAAGCAGACACATTTACAGCACTACACTCACATATAAATATGGTACAAATTTTGAAGCCCATACATATGATATACAAGAGCAGGGAACTATACTTACATGTGGATATAGTGTTCTATACGATGTCGTATTTGGAGTGTACAAAAAATATGAGTTTTGTTATATCCTCTTAAAAAGATATTCCTAATGATCGTCCTACTGCTTAATAAAAAAAGTATTAAATAAAAAAATATAATCAATATTTTGAGAATATAAAACACATTCAATACTGTTTTCAAGATTGAGAATTATTAAAAAAATGGTGGTTTCTCTGGTGCCCATCAAAATGGGAGGGTTTTGACGTTTTTCTTACATGACTTAATCACATTTAAACATATAGATAAGTTAATAAATAAATGTATCCAACATCATCTATTTATTGATGAGGGGTCTATTGACCATTTTATTTACTGAATAATTCTCAAAAGCTTATTTTTTTTTTAAAAAATTCTTAGTCCTAGCCCATTTCTAAAACAAAATTACATTGAAATTCAAAAATTAAAATTAAATTAACATCTGTAAATCTTAAACTTGAACCCTTTAAAAGAATCCTTAGAAGCAAGCCTCTTGTCAGTCTTAGCATAAGCAGAGTCCAACTTGACAGCCTCATCACACGGGTCATTTTATTCTGGACCCCGTGAAATAGGGTCCATTTATGGACCTTGTATTTATAACCATTGATTGGGTAGAAAATCAGATCAATGGTATAAAATTAATACCTACAACTTGATTAACAAGTATCTTTTAAAGATATATATTTTACAAATTCACCCCACAAATAAAAGGAATTTGTATAAAATGATATTTGCAAAATGGTCCATGCCAAAGAGGGGACCTTCACCAACCATTCACCAACATCCACCATGTCTGAAGACTGAGGACCAACGCAAGCCCAGGCATACACAACAAGTCAGCAAACTAGTCTGGCCACCGTGAAAACCCATCTACCACTATTGCACCTCCATGGAAACCACCAAACTAATCCAAATCGGAACGTCTGTCGTCACTCCTTACCAGACCCACATGACCCACCACCCAGTGTCTGAACTGAACTCCGTCGCCGTCAACCCATCACTGAACCCACCACCATTCCATGTTGGCCCTCCTTTATGCCCTTTGAGGTCATCCTCAACATAAGGAGTTCTCTCGCTTGACCAAACTCTCTCCTTTTCCAAACTGCCAAAATCCGAATAGGAACCGTTCCAGATCTACCCAGAAATTCAGTCAACTTCAACAATGGTCTCCTATTCACGGACCTAAATCGAGTCAACTTTGTTCCCCTTTGGCTCTTCATTATAGATCAAATGCATCATATACCTCTTCTAATTCAGATCTTCACACATTTTCCCATTTTAGTTTCCACTTTTTCATTTCGCCAGAAAAAAAATAGAAGAAATAATTGCTAATTGGTATGAGAATGACACACTCACTCACATAAGCGCAAGTCTAAGGGCTCAGGTTGAGACACTGGTCGCGCATGGTTGCTCCCTTTGCCAGCGGTGGAAGACGCTACAACAACGCGTGGTGGCTCGGATCTGGGTTCTGGCTTGGGTGGAAGATGGCCAAGGCAGACGCTGGGTTCTACAGCAACGCGTGGTGGCTCCCTTCGCTGATGGTGGTACGATGGTTTGCAGGTGGCTCACATGGGCTGAATAGTGGTTCGGGTTGACAGATCTAATGGGTTTGAGTGCTACGACAACGGAGGTCGTAGTCGTGGTGGCGGCGGTGGTGACAAGAGACTAGTAGTGGTGAAAAATTTACAAAGATAATTGGAGAAAGATAAAGGATTAAAGTAAAAATAATAATAGATGAAACAAGTTTCAATATAAAAATACATATAATTTAAGAATTTAAAATAATATATACCCTAAGCTTATTATCATAGGTACATTTAAAAGTCCATCACTAGACTTTTGACTAAAAGATTCAGTATAAAACGACCCGGGCACGCTCCCTTACAACCTCGCCCAACCTCCCCAACGCCGTGAGTGTCGCTGCTCGATTACTCTGGTAAGCGACATTTCTCGGCGACATGGCAACGACACTATCATACAATGCCAACGCCTTTGCAAAGTTACCATTTTTATATAACTCGTTCCCAACATTCTTCACCTCCTCAGGATCAGAATCAACCATTGCTCGCTTCAGCATCAACCCTAATGCACCTGCAACCACAGGATTCCCACCCAAGTTATCATCACGGTCGTGCCCACCACCATTGCCGAGCTTGGTGGTGCCGCCACCGCGCATTATGCTGCCACGACCATAGTTCACAGTACCCGAACCCAGCACGTTGGGTCGGGTTGACCTGCAAGAGGGTAAACCCGTTTTGAGGGTCTTCCTTGTGGGGCAAATGTTCCTGCTAGGGAACAAGTTCGGACTGGAGGTTGCAACATTTGCTTTGGCGGCGCCGAAGCTTCCGCCGAAGTAGATTTGCGGGGCTCCGGTAGAGACCGATCTACAATGACCTGGCTCGGAATTGAGCGTCGTGGCCGCTGCGACGGATCGGAGGGTGTTCGGGAGGCCGGGGAGGTAGCCGGAGTGGTTGATGGGTTTTGCAGTGGTTCTGGTGGAGAGGTAACCAGAAGAGGAGGTTGAGCTGCCGCTTGAAGTGTTAAGGGCACCACCGGCATTAACGGTGGTAGTGCGTAGTTTGAATGGGGAAAGAGAGGAAGGTTCTAGATCGAGGTGTTTGGAATCGGGCTTCTTCTTGTTGCAGTGGTAGCAAAACAGAGAATCGGAACCGTGTTTGTTGCATAGACTTGGACAGTGATTGGCGTGGGTGAAATTTTTATCTAATTATCATACATTTAATTGAATATATTAAATTAATTAAAATTTAATATTTTTATAAAATATTATAAAATTAATTATAAGGTACAAAAATTTATAAAAATATTAAATTTTAATTAATTTAATATATTTAATTATAATATATTATATTTAAATAAAAAAATTTTAATAAAAAAATCCTCAAAAGATTATTCAGTAAATAAATAATAAATGATGTAAACATATTTATCTTTTAATTTATTTATATATTTAAACATAATTAAGTCATGTAAAAAAATATCAAAACTCTTTCATTTTAATGGGTATTAGAAAAATCATCAAAAAACACTTTCTTTTTTATTAGTTTCAGTTTTCAGTTTTTCTAATAAATGTCATTAGAACACTTATTAAAGAATTTAAAAGAAAATTTTTTATATAAAAATATTTTTTAAATTTTTTAATAAATTAAATACTCAAATTTTTATAAAAAAATTATTATTTTAAATCTTTAACATATATATCCTTACGGCACTCTTCAATAAAATTTTATTAATTTTTCTTCTTGAGGTGCGAGCCCGGACAGCAAATAAGAATCACTTTGCTCATTAAACAAGCTCCAAAATCCATCGGACACTTGTTGCAATGTTATTCATCAACATTGCGCGTGTAATCAACTCAGCAGCAAATTCGCAGGTCGTGCTAGTGAATAATTTGTATAAAAATCTTTGAATAATTATTAAAAAATAAAATTATTTAAGAATATTTACTTAAAATTAATTTTAAATGAATTTACTTAAATATTATTAAAAGATATATATTTTAAAAATAATTTAATAAATTATTATTCCTAAATGCATCTGAGCATAAAATTAAAAAAAATGTTCAAAATATATTATAAACAAACATGCATTAATCTTGTCTAAAATACAACAACGACAATAAAGTCTATTCTTATTAGATGGAAAAACCCCTTGACACATAAAATACAAGCAGGCATTAATCTTGTCTAAAATACAATATTAGAAAACACATAATTGATGTTATCTCAAATTAATTTAATAAATTACGTATATAATTTGACTTTAAAAAACCAGACACGCACTACCTAAACCAGAGGAATCTATGCTGGAATTGGAAACATGATGGTGCCTTACACGCGCTATGTCGTACTTTGAGCGTCACTTAGTGGTGGCAGTGAGGCACCTACCCACCATCGTTGAGCGGGGTTCGGTGAAATTAATTTTTATATTCTTGTGTTAAATAATGTATATATATTTTTTATATCATATTTAATATTGTTTATTATATATATATATTTTTTTATTTAATTATATTTTTTAAAATAGTATAAATAATATTTATATTTTTTTAGAAGTAAAAAATAATTTTTATTCTTAGAATTTAAAGTTTAAGATAATTATTTTATATTTTTTTAAGAATATAAATATTATTTATATCATTTTTAATAGATATAATTAAATAAAAAATATATATAATAAATAATATTAAATATGATGTAAAAATTAATATATGTATTATTTGATGTAAAAATATATTAAAAAAATTAACCGTAGTTCAGAATGTTGGAGTTGGACTCCACTGTGCTGTGCTGTGCTGTGGTACTACTCTACTCGTGTCATCAGTGAGATAGCGAGTGAGAGTGAGAGTGTGTGAGTGTGTATGACTGTGTGTGTGGGGAGAGGGAGAGAGGGAGAGAATCAAGTTCCATGTATAAAGACATCAACTTTGTTGTTGGTTGGGTGTAAGAGGCAAAAAATATCACTATGAAATTTATGTTTTCTTAGACAAAAGTAAAAGAAAAGGTATTCCCAGTTAAGTTGACGCCATTGCTCACTAAGGTGTTGAGTGTATGTGTGTGAGAGAGAAGAGAAGAGAAGGAAAAGAAGAATCTTTTGGTGTCTGTTTCATCTCCCAACTTACACCTTCCCTCCTTTCTCTTTCTTTTTCTTGTCACCTTCAAGGCAAGGGTAGGATTTTTTCCTATTTTCACCTTGACATTCATTGCCGTTGTAAAGAGCTTCTTCGTTTATTGGTTCTTCTGTTCTGTTCTTCATTCATCTGTTATCCTAGTTTAGCCTCTTTTGGGCTTCTATTTGCATCAATGGAAGATGTGCTAATCGTGCATTTGGATATATCTTGTTGCTTGAATCGACTTAAGTATGCACACAGCTATCTTACTCCAATTCTCAGTTTTGCTAGATGATTTTTTCTTCATATGTTTTATTTGGTAGGTAAAATATATTAGTTGTAGATGTAGATGGTGTTTTGCTAGATTTAGTTCATGGGTAATAATATTAATAAATAATAATTCTATTAATAGATTCAAATGTTCTATCTAGGATTTTCTCAAATTGTTGTTATAGTTGTTGAATTTGTCGATGGTTTAAAAGTATTCAATTACTGTCAAACCCATCGGAAGGGGGTTTAGTATGAGATTTTAGATTTATCTCCCCCTCTGCTGTTTGCTCCCTTTTCTCATGGGGTCTAACTGCATATCATAAGGACTATATGCCAAAGCTAAATCTTTTGAAATCTTGAGGCATAAAGAAAATCTAATAAACTTTTTTATGGACTTTTCTTGTAATATAACATTAAGTAGTATTGATTTTGCTGGACTTATTAGTTGTTGGGGGTGTATGTGATATTTAATTTGTTTTTAGATTTCTGAAAATGCATCGTTGTTATGGTTGTTTGAAGGATTGTGAAGAATCAACCTAAGCCTGCTGCTTCTACATCTCCTCCACCAAAGGTCCTTTGGCCATATCATCAAAATGGTTTCGAGGTCATATTCTAACTTGTTAGAACTTACTTCCTGTGGCTCCCCAACTTTTGGTCGTGAGAAGAAGAGGCTTCCACGCGTGGCAACTGTTGCTGGAGTACTGTCTGAACTAGATGATGAGGCCAGCAACAGTGCTGGCTCTGATGCTCCCTCCTCCGTCTCTCAAGATAGGATGCTCATTGTTGGTAACCAGCTTCCATTAAGGGCACACAGAAAAGACAATGGTATGTGGGACTTCACCTGGGATGAGGACTCACTTCTTTTACAGCTCAAAGATGGTCTTGGGGATGATGTGGAAACTATCTATGTTGGTTGTCTTAAAGAAGAAATTGAGCCAAGTGAGCAAGATGATGTTGCTCAGTACTTGCTTGACACTTTCAAATGTGTACCCACGTTCCTCCCTCCTGAGCTTTTTAGCAAATTCTATCATGGATTCTGCAAACAACATCTATGGCCTTTGTTTCACTACATGCTTCCACTATCACCTGATCTTGGTGGTCGATTTGACAGGTCCCTTTGGCAAGCTTATGTTTCTGTGAACAAGATATTTGCAGATAAAGTGATGGAAGTGATTAATCCTGATGATGACTTTGTGTGGGTTCATGACTACCATTTGATGGTTCTTCCAACATTTTTGAGAAAGAGATTTAACAGGGTGAGGCTAGGATTCTTCCTCCATAGTCCATTCCCTTCCTCTGAGATATACCGAACCCTTCCTGTTAGGGATGAACTTCTTAGAGCTCTTCTCAATTCTGACCTTATTGGGTTTCATACTTTTGATTATGCCAGGCATTTCCTCTCTTGTTGCAGTAGAATGCTTGGGCTTTCTTATCAATCCAAGCGGGGCTACATCGGTCTTGAGTATTATGGAAGAACTGTAAGCATTAAGATTCTTCCTGTTGGTATTCATATAGGTCAGCTTCAATCTATAATGAATCTTCCTGAGACAGAAAGCAAGGTTGCAGAGTTACAAAACCAGTTCAGAGGTCAAACTGTGATGCTTGGGGTCGATGACATGGATATCTTTAAAGGAATCAGCTTAAAACTTTTGGCCATGGAACAGTTGCTTTTACAACATCCTGATAAGAGGGGCAAAGTTGTTCTGGTCCAAATTGCAAACCCTGCAAGAGGCCGGGGGAAGGATGTACAGGAGGTACAAAGTGAAACTTATGCCACAGTGAAAAGGATAAATGATACATTTGGAAGGTCTGGATACACACCTGTAGTCTTGATTGATACACCACTTCAAAGTTATGATAGAATTGCTTATTATGTGATTGCAGAATGTTGCCTTGTTACAGCAGTGAGAGATGGGATGAACCTTATACCCTATGAATATATCATTTGTAGACAAGGAAGTGAGAAGATAGATGAGATTTTAGGGATAAACCCATTAGCCCAAAAGAAGAGCATGCTGGTGGTGTCTGAGTTCATTGGGTGCTCCCCATCATTAAGTGGGGCGATTCGAGTGAATCCGTGGAATATTGATGCTGTTGCTGAAGCTATGGATTCTGCACTAATAGTCCCAGAGTCTGAAAAACAGATGAGGCATGAGAAGCATTATAGGTATGTTAGCACACATGATGTTGCATATTGGGCACGTAGCTTCTTGCAGGATCTGGAAAGGGCGTGTAGGGATCATCTGAGGAGGAGATGCTGGGGAATTGGTTTTGGTTTAGGCTTTCGGGTAATCGCGTTGGATCCAAACTTTAGAAAGCTGTCAGTGGAACATATTGTTTCAGCTTATAAGAGGACCAAGCACCGTGCAATTCTTTTGGATTATGATAGTACCATGGTGCAGCCTGGATCAATTAGTACAACACCTAATGCTGAAGCTGTTGCCATCTTGAACAGCTTGTGCAGGGACACCAAGAATTATGTTTTCATTGTAAGTGGAAAGGAGAGAAAGACTCTTACTGAATGGTTTTCCTCTTGCGAATGGCTGGGAATTGCTGCAGAGCACGGTTATTTTGTGAGGTATGTCCTTTTACCTTCTGTGTGTGTGTTGGGGACAGGGGGGAAGTTTGTGGTGACTGTGAACTGCATTAATGAGTCTCTTTTACTTGTTTGTTTTATTAATTTTAAGAATGATGAACTTTGGATCTTTTGTCCCAAACTTGGTGGGATTGAAGGATCAATTTTGGCATTTATGTTTTATAGAGGTGTCTAGTTAACCCTGTCCTATCAGCCAAATAAACTCACAGCATTATTTTATATATGGAAGAGGGTTGTGGAAAGATAAAGAATACTTTTCCTTCGCAGACCTTGCTTCTGTGCACAAATTGAAGTTTATCCTTATTTTTTTCAGGACAAATCATAATGCAGAATGGGAAGCTTGTGTTTGTGTGCCCGATTTTGACTGGAAACAGATTGCTGAGCCCGTAATGCAGTTATACACGGAAACAACTGATGGTTCTAACATAGAGGCCAAGGAGAGTGCTCTTGTTTGGAATTACGAGTATGCAGACCGAGATTTTGGTTCTTGCCAGGCTAAGGAGCTTTTAGATCATCTGGAAAGTGTTCTTGCCAATGAGCCTGTTTCTGTTAAAAGTGGACCACACTTCGTGGAAGTTAAACCTCAGGTCAGAAATAAAATTTGTCTTTCCACTTTTAATCTATTTTGAGGTCTGTATATTTAGTTGAAGAAGTTTATATACTTCTTATAGTTGTGACTTGTGACCTGTTTAGTCAAAAAGGGATCTTTGAGTGTGGACCTTCAAGGTGATCTGACTGTAGTCATGCTCATAACTGACCCAGGACCATGTTTAGACAACCATATTATATGCTATGTTAGCATAGCTGACTGCTATTTGTTCCATAATATTCAGTTTGAAACAATTGTAACACTTTTGGGATTGGATTGCTCCGAAAGAACTTGCATGGGTCACTGCAGTTAATTCTAACCTTAGGTCATGAAAAATTTCAAAGGGCCTCCATATTTAAGATCCTGGACTTATTCCTCACTCTATATGATTCTCCCATTCACTACTACTTGTTATATCTTCTGTGTGGTTTCTTTGTTTTGGAACTTCAAAATACAATATGTTTCAACTTCCAACATTGAATCCAGGCTCATCCATTTGAGGTTGACTATTTCTTTTGTTCTACAACTTTCGTTACAGGGTGTGAGTAAGGGTATTGTGGCAGAACGTCTTCTCTTAGCAATGCAACAAAAGGGAGTGGTTCCAGATTTTGTTCTATGCATTGGCGATGACAGATCAGATGAGGACATGTTTGAGGTAATAACTAGTGCAAGGGCCTCTCTGTCTCCTATTGCCGATGTGTTTCCTTGCACTGTTGGTCAGAAACCTAGCAATGCCAAGTATTACTTGGAAGACACAAGCGAGATTTTGAGAATGTTGCAGGGCCTTGCCAATGCTTCTGAGCAGTCTGCTAGAAGTTCTCCCCAGTCTTCTCATTAAGCTTTTTTATCTGTAGCAGAAGCACACATATGCCATAGGCTATTTGTCTATGCTGGGGATATCTTGTGTCAGATTTCTTGATCTGTTTGATTTTCTGACTGACTTGGCTTCATTTATTGAGATCCTAGTTTTGCCAAGTCATTTGCAAGTAGATTAATTATTATGGTGTATTTATTGTTTCTTGTCTCCAATATTGGTTCCGACCAGTTTGATGTATAAGAATGTGATTCTTGACTGGGAATGAACGCTAGGATTGTGAATGGCCCATATCTGCTGGGCATGAGTTCTGCTGCTTGCATTTGGAAGCTCTTATCTTGCTCTTACATATCTTTGTTTTTTTCAGTCAACAAATTTTTCAGCTTTCGTCCTATGTACAAATTTCTGTGATAACTTCTCTAAAAAGTTCAGTCTGTGGAATCCGAGTATTGCTAAGTTGGTTTTTCTTTTAAATAATAATAAAGAATAAAAAAATATTAAATTTAAAGACGTGTAAAGTTTTTAGCTCTTTGAAATCCTCCTAACACAGTTAAAGACGTGAGAAGGACTAAATTCGGCTCATCAGTAGAAATTCGTCATATCTTTAATATAGGACTAAATTAGGCATCAAATTTTGATCAATGAATGAATGTGAAACCTTTGATATTTTAGCCAAAAGAAGGACTATATTCTCAGGGTCACTTCCGTATCTGTCACTTTAGGATAAGATTTGGACTACAATTCAGACTCATGCAGCTGCCAACCAAACGTGCATATGATTGGCAAATACAAGCTTTGGGAATCCCCACCCAAAAAAGGTAAAGACATTTATATTCAAGTAAGTTAGCTTGGTCAACTGGATAAAGCTTTATAACCATTCACATTCTTTTCCCTTTGTGCTAAAGACCATAGATTAGAGACTCTTCCCATCACCTTTCGTGGCCCCAAAGGACAGGAACTATTTGCAGTTGCAGCATCTCTTTCTCTTTGGTCCTTTCCCTTCCACGCACAGTTGCAGAGAGAAAAATAGACTCAGAAGAACCTTGCTCAGTATAGATGGTGAGGCAATGGAAAGAGATGGGATTCACAGGATACCAAGGTAGTGGTGGCAGCTATGGTGAAGAGCTGGGAAGACTCGTTTTTGTATTATGGGCAGCGTTAGTGACCCTCTCTCTTTTAGCAGCTATCATCTTCTTCTGTGCAGATGGAATGTCCAAAGACACAACCAAAGCCTCAGCGGCCAACAACTATGGGCATGGCTCAACCTGCACCGCCGAGTGTGGAGCAGGCTGTGGCGGAGGCTGTGGTGGTTGAACTTTGTTTATTCCCTCATCACATCATCATCTCCACCGTGAACTGAAAGAGGCTCAACCGTGAAGCTAGCTAGCTAGCTAGGGAGTATCCATACGAATGCTTGTTTTTTTTGTTTTCATTGTAGTCGAAATAATATAGGGTGCTTTGACTGTACAAGGCAAAGTCTTTGTTCTCTTTGATTAAAAATGTGTTTATTTTCTTCTATATAATAATGAATCAATGACCAAAAATAATAATAATCAATGATTGAACCACACACAGATTCTTGGTATGAATAGAAGCTAAACAACGATGATGATTGGCCAGGCTTGAGAGAGTGAGAGATGGACTAATGAAATTGGAACTTTTTAGCACACATTATTCAGTTTTAATCTGTATAAAAATGGGTATAGACATCAATCGTGCGCAGAGACATGATTATCTCTTCAAAAATAATAATCTCACTATTTTTCTCAATACCACTTTTAACAATGATTAATGAAATATAAATTCGTATTTTAGTTAATTAACAAAAATTATGTATATTAATTGATTAATAAAATACTCATTAATTAATTTATATACAAACTACGAATTTATACTTTATTACTTACTATAAAAAATAGTATAAAAAAATGACTGAAAAATTGAGGTTGCTATCTTCTTTCAGCTACAAAGAAACTAAGAAGCATTGGCACTGATACAGACCCGTTTCCCATTAGGATTTGAAGTGTTGTGTCTTAACTCTTACATGAGTGTTCGATACGTGTCTGATACATACAGGACTCCTCTTTTTATAGTGTTTGTGCTTCATAGAAGGAAGAGATTTCATCCTTTTGATCTTTAGCCATAAAAATATTTACATTCCACTCCCTTTTCTTATCTCAGTGGAGGATATATCCATGCGGAACTGTTCAGCTGGAATAGAGATGAACATGTCTTTTAGTTCCTCTGGAACATCCAAATCATCAAGAACCTGCAGCACCACACAAACACAGTGGCCTCACTAACATTGAACTCGAAAAAAAAGAATGCCAAAATTTGAGATGCTCTTTTCTTATGCAATGATACCTTGAAAGCACCATCTACATTCCGACCACCCACAAGGAAGGTACATCCTGTTTCTTTACAACCAATAAGTATCTTCAGCATCTTGTTGTAGTCCCCATTATAGTATTTAGGCTGCAAGAGTAACATGAAGAACTTGAAGAGATTAGCTAATAAAATCTATTGAAGCAACAAAAAAGTACACTTATTCCCAAACTACAAAGTACAAACTGTGAATATTAGGTACTGATTAGGTCAATTGTGAAGTTCATGTAAAATTGATCCAAGCAATACGCAATTTCATACATTAATAAGCCTCACTGCTGTGTCAGCACCAATTACAAAAGCACTGCCCGGAAAAAGTTCGGCCTTCTTATAAAAATAAGGCTGACTGGATATAATTACTGTCTTTCCTGCCATGGAAGTAGAGAAGTCATTACAACTGTAGGTGGCATATTAAACAATAACAAACTAGGTGCTCAAAAACAGTTTTAAGCTCTGAAGTATCATATTGTCATAAGAGCTTACATTAAATTTTTGAACTTAAAACAAAAACAGGCGAATCCTATTAAGTATTCACCATGCCAAATATTCATATTATTAAAAATACTATAAAGGATTTATTAACCCCTCCCCCTTCTCTCTCCTCTCTCTGAGCGTGTCTGGCACATGTGCTAAGTAAAATAAAACAGCTGCAGATGGCTATTTTCCACAATGGAAGAGCATCAGTGATCTCTTGCAAACACAATTTGAGCAGTATGTTACATCAGAAAGCCAAGAACCCATTGTTGGATATAAAAATGGAAGCAGAGTCCCATTCATAAATTAGTAGATGAAATGATATTTAAGAAACTTATGCACTTAGAAGTTACGACCTATGTATTTTTAATATAGAACTTGGACTAGGAAAAAAGAATCTCACCAACTTTTTCAAATTGCTGGACACGATCCTTGATCTGAGACACTGATAATGGAGGTTTGTCTGCATTGACTGCAGATATTTCAAAGCATGGATACCCATCACCACAAATGCTGCATAGATGTGTTCTTAATATGTGAAATCTTGAATTATAATTACCAACAAATGAAAAGAAATTTAAATAAATCATCATACATATAGACTAGTGATCCTAATTAGATTTTCAAAATAGATTTGATACAAAAAAATTTATTAACTTGTATAAATATAATATGATGTAAATTTTACACTCTCATTACCCAATTAGATATCATATTTGCTGATGACAAAATATTGTTTAAATATAATAGCTTATTATCAACTTCAAAGTTAAACTATTTCTTCACTCCAACAGTAGCTATTTATGATAGATAAAATTTATTTTTAACAAATATCAATATAATTGAATATTTTATACTAACTTCTAAAAGCAAATTAGAACGATAGCCTCTTGAAAGGCACATATATATAACAAGCATATTAAAATAACACCAGTAAAAATTAGAAGTGAAGAATTCATATTTTATGAGTAGTCCATTAGATAAACAACCTATTAAAATTTGAATATTTTTTAATGAATAACATGAATTTATGTACCACGTGGCAACTTCCATGAGCTTGAGATGCCCATCATGTAATGGATTAAAAGAACCGGGCAGTATTATTTTCCTTTCTGCTGGTTTCTCTGCAACCAAAAGATAAAAAGTCATCGATAAGAAAGTTGAATTTAATTGTAATTGTATTAAGATTGATTCTGCTCAAAGGTTTAACCATACCACTTGAAAATGGATAAATTTTAAAGCATATTTGACCATTTATAAGTTGTTCTAACTCTTGATCTTCATTGAATTGCTTTTCACATTCATCAGATAAATCTGATTCACTCAACTCAGAAACAGATGTTGCTGGAACTTTGCAGGCATTTGCAATTGCCTAGGACCAGAACAGAGAAGGGAGCAAAAAGAAAGCCAAAACAAAGTAAGATTTTAAAGTAAATCTGAAGTAAGGAATAAATTAAAGTTTTGCTTCCAAATATTCCATTTCTCATTTTATAGCAAAATTGACAACAACTTTTCTTCACACCTGCCACACACCTTGAGCAAAAGATGACTAGAAACTCTGTCCTCTTCTTCTCGAGTACGAAGCCCCTAAGTTAGAACAGTTTGCAAAATAAATAAATATAAATATGTACATAACTAATATAACATATATGATTATCAAATGTTTAGCATCAAGTTCAGAATAACAAAATAGAACAAAGAAGAGGATAACAGTACCTTAGTCAAGGTCACTCTTGATACCCAAAGTCGGTCAGATGTCCTTGTTGACATATAAAATCTATAAATGAACATAAAAGAAGTTCAGATGGGATTAATCTTTCCCCAAAATCACATTTAGGGGGATAGGGGAAAGCGCAATCTGAAAAGAGCCTCTTTAAAGAAAATACAACAATTAACAAGATCCAGACAATCATACAATCAGATTACACAACAACATAAATCCAGAGGTAACTTGAAAAGCTGTGGTAATGCACTTCTCTACAGTAGAGATCAGCTTGTATGAAGTCAAGACTTTGTAGTATCTTTATAGATACCAAGAATGACTAATACAACTTGCTCATTTACGTAAAAAATATCTTCACAGGTAGTCGTGAGCTAAGAATAGCAAGCCAACATGGAAGATGATAAGCTTTCTATAATTTTTTTATATACTATTATCAAACCAAGTCGTGCCTTATTATGTAATTTCAGTTGTAGTCGATAGTATTTTGTATTATCATATTGTTGAACATGTACAGTCTATTAATGAATCCTGAAACACAAGTTTTAATATTTAATAGCTGACCAAAAGGTTCCAGCAGCTTGTTTTTTATTTTCTTCATATTCCACCCAACTTGTCAGGACTTTCTATTTTCCAAAATAACATTCAATTTACAAACCCAAGCATGTTATTATTTAACCCAGCGTTGTTCTCATCACAAGTAATATTCACCTATTGCAATCCCAGGGTTAGTTTCACAAGGTGGCCAGTTTTGCAAGACTAGCTTGTTAATGTGAACTTATTGCCATAAACAAGAATAGAAGAACTCTATGCGTGTATATCCCTGGGTACAACTTGTTCAGAATTGAGAATCCCTGATGTTAATAAGCCTGCAGAGATGGAAACTAGTATACACTAATCCAGTAATGGGATTTACTGGACAATGGGTAACCTCTTCAGAAGTTAATCAAATCAGAGAACCATTGAAGAGCTTATGGAAAGGCTGAAACTGAATACAGTGAGGTACATTAACCACTTTTGTAGATAATGTAAAATTGGATAATACCTGTGTTCCCCAAGTTTTGGACGTGTGCTAACCAAAGAACCAGTGAAGCCCACACCAACAACTGGGGATCCTAATCAACAGGTAAATGCATACCACATTAGTTCACAGCACACACACATTGGCTGAAATTCATCCAAAGTTGCAAAAACATTTCTAAGCAAGCCAAAGCATCCATATTTGCACAACACTGAAATTTTCACATATTACCACGCTAATATCAAAGACCCCAAAAAAAATAAAAATTTGATTGGTAAAGGGTGTATGTCGTTAATGGGTGGGAACCAAAATGCATGATTTTGATTTGGAATAGTCAACCTGGCTTGGAGAGCTTAAGAGCACGATTGTAAGCCAATAAAGCCATGTCTTCAGCAGTCTGTTGACTACAAAAATGGGGTGGAATCTGCAGGAAGAATACAAACAATGAGAAAACAAGAGAAACAGCAAATTGTGTTAGTTTAGGGAAGAATTGGAAAAGAAAGAAGGGACCTTGCCAAGTAACTGGATCATAGACATCTTGGAGTAAGGAACCACAGCTTCAAGGACAGTATTTGAAGCACCTGGAGCTGATAGCAACCAACCCACAACCTGATCACGTTCAATATCACTCCAATTACTACTGGGTCACTCACCATTTGACTTTGTGCATCACAAAGATTACACACACACACACAAAACACGCATATATATATATATATATAAAGAGAGAGAGAGAGGGGACCTGAGAAGCTCCGCCAGCGAGATAAAGGACGGCTTGAAATGGAGAGGAGTGTATGGCTTCTACTGCGGTTCTGATGCAAGTTTCCATCATTCCCTCTTCAACCATCGTTCATCTCATCTCGCTGTTCGCAAGATGAAGACATCACTATGATGTCGTTTTTTTCACCACGGAGCACAAGATCCTCAAACGACAACCTCGATTACCATGTCACGGCGTTTTGGTCAGAGGGCCAAAGAGGCAGTAAGTAAATCCATCACAACATTACATAACATACAAAATGCATGATTTTCATTTTGTTTATAAATAACATTTGGTAAAATTAATGAGAATTTTTAACATTTGACTTGGTATATCGTATATGTAGTTTTTTTAATTTTTTAACAAAATTATTAAATGTCACTATAGATCAATTATTAAGAATTCTTTTACAATGTCAGAAAAAAAAATTATTGTACAATGTGACTATGAATAGATTTTCCCTTGTACAAAGACATAAGGTATAAAATAGTGGATCTTAATGCTAGATGTCAGCCTATTATTTAAAGATATTGTAACGATAAATGATTTCTAGATATAGACGACCTTTAATATCATGTTTGTTTTAGCTATATTTTAACAATAATGATATTCCTATATTTAATAATGTCTACACTTATTTTTATACCTGTTATTATTTATGAGACTCATTCGTAAATAGTATCAAATTATATTTTTGTGTTTTTTTTTAGTATATGTTCATTAACTAACTTCTATACGTAATTAATTACTTTTTTGTTCTTTATTAACTAACTTATTTCACGAGTATAGAAATAAAGTTGGTTAATGAATAACAAAAACATAGTTAATGACTTATAAAAGTTAGTTAATGACACAAGATTTTACCACATGATTTCTATGCTCTTGAAAAAAGTTAGTTAACAAAGAATAAAAAAATAATTAACGACGTAAAAAAATTGATTAATGAACATATAGTAAAAAAAAAGACAGAAAAATGATTTTAACACTTATCATAAGATGGGGCTCATAAACAATACTTGGTGTTAAAAATAGTGTGGTACTATTTGTGGTTGGATGATAATTTTTCATATTTTAACGTTGCCAAATGGTAATTGAAACTAAATTCATACTTTCTGTGAGAAAAGGAAATGTTCTTGAGAAGCTTAATTTTATTTTTAAAAATGTGAAAATTCCCGTTTGTGTCATATATAGAATATGAAACAAGGAGGCTCTAAGTTAACAACAAAACTTAGGAAAAAGATAGTCTTATATTTTTTTTTGGAATGTATTACTATTCACATATTTTTTAAGAGATGTGATTGAGTGAAAAAAATAATAGAAAAAAATATAATAAATAATATTAAATAAAGTATAAAAATAGGTGTATATACTATTTGATGTAAGAATATAAGAGTTGCAAAACTTATGATTGCTTGACATCTAAAAAGAAGTGAAGGAAATTTTATGATATCTATATTTTTTAAGAGTATTATATTAAGAATAAGTTGTTAAGTTGTTAAATATTTATTAATTATTAATTAATTTTAAATATTTATTATAAAATTAATATTTAATAAATATTTGACAATTTACTCTTAATATTAAACTTATCAAAAATAACAGAGAAAATCTCAAGAAGTGTCATCCTCATAAAATCTCAATACCTATTATTTTTTAATCATATTTAAATAAAATACAAGTATACAACCACATTAATATTTGAAAAAGAATGTATTGAGAGGATGAAAAATGACTTGGCAAAAAAAAACACTAAAACACAAGAAAAATACACGTTCTTCTTTTAAGGGCACCTATTTGTAGAGGTATAAATTGGTTCAGATAATTCGATCAATCTGATCAATTCGAACTAAACCAATTAAATTAGTTCAATTTGGTTCGGGTATATTGATTGATTTGGATAAAATTCAAACCAAATAAAGTTTAATTGATTCGATTTTCAAATTTGAAATTTCAAATCTAATAACCAAACCAAACCCCATATATATATATATATATATATATATATATATATATATATATATATATATATATATATATATATATTCTCATTAATTCTTGATATTCTCAATACTACACCTATTGACTTCAATAACTTGATGTCATTGAATGTGAGATGTGAACCTGATCCACATGTACTAGATGAAGTATTGAACTTCTTACTTCAAGACTCTTCATCTACAAAAGTCACAATTACTGAAGGTAATATATTAATGTTTAATCTTTGGTAGTGAGTCATATAATTAATTTGGATATAACGTTTTTCTCTGTTCTCTCTCTACAATTCCATGTCTAATCTTATTCATTCCTAATCGGCTGACCCCAATCCACAATTACCGATGCAATTCACCAATTCCTTTTTATTTGTTATAGTGAATATATATTCTTTCGGAACTTATTGAGTGATTCTTTGGTGCACATTCTAATTCAGTAAGATTTATTTTATTGTTGGCAAAGTTAAGAAGGTTGTGGTCTTGATGTTGTGACTTCTTAAACTTACAGTTAATGCATAATAGGATATGGTGAGTTATATTATTTATTGACATTTGGTAGGATAAAACAATATGAGGTGGCATGATAAGTGAGTGATTATTCATAAGGTGAATAAGCGAAGGTGGTATTGAGAGTAATCTTAGAGGACCATAACGTTTCCACTGTTAAATTCTTGGACATTGGTTATTCAAATGAAGATGAATGACCATAACGTTTTCATTTGTGTTTATTGCAGGATGTAGATGAAGTTTAGAGATAAATTAAATTTGATGAATGATGTTTGATGAATTATGTTTTTTTATGTTTGGATTGAGTTTAGATTGAGTTTGGATTTTTTTGGGTATTCGCTTCGTTGTTATGTTGTGTCTTGTGTTTCTTTTTAATTATATTTGTACTAAATTTGAGTGTTGTTGTGTCTTGTCTTTCAGTATTCCAGATCCATTGTTACATATATTTTTATTATATTTGTTTGCTTATACTTTGTCTATTCATTTGTTGTGACTTTATAATGCGCTTATTGAGATTAATAAGTTTGATTCTATTTCTAAAAAAAAATTATAGGTTTATTATATATATATATATATTTACTATGAAAAATTAATTATTTAACTAATTTTTGTGTAAAAAAATAATAAACTGATCTACGAATCAAACTAATCTGTAAGTATTCGATTCGATTAAATTTAAATTTGATTATTAAAAAATACAAAAACTAAACTAAATTGGATTAATTAATTTTAATTAATTCAAATTTATTTTTTTCAAAAAATCAAAATAAATGACCCACTTACACTTAGAGTTGTCAAACGGAATTGGCCACCAAATTTTCGGGCCGGACCAGGGTCAGATCAGTCATTTTCGGGCAGGGCAGATCTGGCTGGAGTAAGGTTTTTAACATTTTGTCGGTACCCACCGCTATTTTACAAGTAAATGAATGGGCCACAAATTATCATGTTGACCCATTCGGCCGAGATCGATCGGACCATTTTTAATTTAGGGCTAATATTTTTTGTCTCAGTCTATCCATTTTATCAGGTTATTCGAACCGGCCCATCAGACTTGACCCATTTTGACGGCTCTACTTACACTTGTACCAATTTGTTTTAAGAGAAGTCATACTCCTAATAGAGTGTCCTAAGGCAAAGGTACCTCGTAAAAGAAAACAAAAAAAAGTTGGCTCCCACCGACACAACAAATGTGAACCACTAAATATGATATATGATATAAATTGTGGTGAGTTAGTTTTTTTTTTTTTTTTTTTTTGGTGCATGGGATGGGCAGAAGCCCCTAATGTACAGCATCACTCCTAAAAAATGAGACTTCAACCAGATCATTCTGTAGCAAGCTACCATATCCAATCAGAGGCTGGGAAAGACAATGAACACATAAGGTAAACGGATGTGCATGATTTGCGAGCCAGTCTGCAACTCTGTTTCCTTCCTAAAAGCTATGGGACATTTGAACACGTCAGTCTCTACTTATAAGGTTCCTTATAGAGCTCACCAGGGGCACGTAGGGGGTGATCTTCTTTGCACCCTTTATTAATCAATTGCACAATCACTACTGAACCTACTTCAAGCGACAAAGGGTTGAGTTGCTTGTCCCAAGCAAACTCTAGGGTTGTCAATATATATTCCCCAAAGTTTAGATATCAGCATGCTTGAAGAGCCAATATTACGGACGAAGCCATCTCGCTATCGTGTCTCTAAACACACCACCACAACCGCACTTGTGACCACCCTCCTAAACTGATTCATCCACGTTGCTTTTGATCTAGCCATGTTCCGGAAACACCCAGCCAACAACTTGCTGTCTATACTGATGTTTGTGAAGGAGCCCATATGCATATGCGTGCTATTCAAACCATGCATCTCAAAAGCATGGTGCCTCACAGAGAATATCACTAGTTGGATGTCTCCATCCGTTAGTTACCATTTAGTTACTTGTTTATTGTATAAATATGAGAATGATAGCATTGTAAAATCTTAGTTGAATGTGAATAAGAATTGAGGAATTTGTCTCTCACTTGAAGAAAGATACTGAGAGATTTTGGTTCTTGATTCGAATAGAGAACTATCCATGATGTAAGTTGAGTTATTTTTGTCACTACAGTTGCTCTAAATAAAAGTACGATTAATAATTCTTTATTTAGAGTTAAGAACCTAAACTCTTTAATATCCACCTTTAAATGAGGAATAAACACACAAATTCTTATTCACATTTAATTATGATTTTACAATGTTATTATTTTCTTATTTATATAATAATCAAGTAACTAAATGTTAATTAACAAACTAACTCAAAATTCGCATAAGAATATTGACAATGTTAAGTAAATAAAATAATATGTGCATGTATAATATTGTAAATCTTTAATTAAAAAATGCGCATAAAGGCTCCTTTACAAAAGTATATTTTTAAATATAATAATAATATTAATCTGGGCTGTAAAGTGCAAAGCGACCCTTTATAGGCAGCTATCAACTCTGGGAGCTCTCAGGTACTGGGGCTACTGGCCTTACTATGATGGTGGGGTGGGCTCTATGGAATGAAACGGTCACGCTCCCGTTGCCGTTACTGCTTTTCTCTATCTCCATATCATTCAGTTCAAAATACTGAGACTTTCCTTATATGTTAAAATTAACATGAAAATCTTAACTTTAAATATCTTGCAAATAAATGTTAAAAATAATTTTTTAAATATTTAAAAATAAAAAAATCTCATTTATTAAACGCTTTCTTAATCTATGATCCATTTCAATGTTACAAAAATAATGTTTTATATAAATAAAAACTCATATTTCTTTAGGTTAGTACCAAAAAATATTTTTTTTAGGTTTTATTAAATTTACCTCTAAAATATATATTGTATTGAAAAAAAAAAATGAAAGGCGCTCAATAATACTGTTGTCACGTGTAGTCATTGCAGACTAGTGTGAAGTCCAACGTCAACGTGGCCGCCGTGGGTTATCCTCTAGCCTAGCCGGGAGCCACTCACAAACGGCTACCTGCGAGATTCACGGCTTCACATGCCAATAGCCTATTTATCCTTATTTTATCGCTCCCATCTCCTTTTGAGTAATTTTTAAGTAAATATGATTTATTATAAATATTACTATTTAATATATATAAAATAATAAAAATTATTATAAAATAATTTTAATTATTAATAATATTTTATATATATCAAATAATAATTTAAATATTTAAGTGAAATGTAATAAATTATACTTATTTAATTTTTTTTTATCGTATATTGTGGTATTTTTGCAAATCTTGAGCATTGTTTGACACGTGGAGGTGGCAATGACAGCGGGTCCCACTAGACAGGAAGATCACAACCGCTGCTTTCTGGTGATCCTACCTATGCATCTAATTTCTCAACCAATAAGCTAATCCTTTTTCAGTTTTCACCAATAATAATAATAATAATAAGCTAATCCTTTTTCTTTTTGTGTGCTTGAGGGACTAAATGACTAATTGAATCAAGTTATCTTTTGCCACGTTATAGAGTTAGATACAAGATTCTTCATGTTTTCTTAATTTGGCAATGATAATAGGGATAAAATATGCAGTAAAACCTAATTCAGGAATGGGGAGCACAAAGTGGGGATAATTAGTAATTATAGCCATGTCTCCTAACGGTTCCGAAACAATAGAGAATAATCATGACTGTCTAATGTGGTCTTCCTTTTAAGTACAGAGTCCCCTAAACCATCTGACCAATGCCATGTACAAGTACAAAATGTACAGTAATGTTGTCTGATGTATTTTATTCATTTTATTAAAAAACTAAAGTTTTTGTTTTCGGGTGGGTTTAAAGAATTATTTGTTCTCCATGTGGAATTAATCAATAGATCTAAATTGAAAGTTCGATCCAAAAGTATTAAAAAAAAAAATAAGGCACCTTAAACCGATTTTTAAAAATGTAAAACAGACTAAATAAAAACATACGAAATATCTTTTATATTTCTCTATATTTTTTTAGTTAAATTTCCTACCAAGATTAATAATTTTTGATGAGATAAAATAAGTATCACTTTTCTTTTATTACTACTAAGGTAATTACTTGGGTTCGTTCGAGAAAAACTTAAGTATGCAGGATGAATCACTATTGAGTTGTTCACTAAATTAACAAAAATTGTAAATTATTTTGATGTGTTTTTTTCTTTGTACAAATTTTGAGATATTTTAAATTTAAATTTCTATTTCTATCATGTTTAATTGTATTTATTTATTTTTTTGGGATGAGTTTAAAGTTAAGGAATTGAGAATATTATTACATTTTGATAAAAAGAAATGTTAGAAATCATAATACGAGTCGCCTATAAGAAAAAAGGATTGCAAAAATCAAACTTTGCATGTCTTGGCAAGGATTTCTAGTAATATTTTATAGATAACCTCCTTAAAAAAATTAAGCAAATATACTTCAATCATGCTTAAATAAATCAGTGCAAATTAATTAAAATAATATTACTTACATATATTTACACATATCAATTTTATATAATTTTTAATCATTTAATTATAACTAATCTCACTTATTTTTTCACACATCTATATGATGACTATGTCACTTATTCTTGATGTGTGCCCAAATGATATGTAACTAACATCATTTATTAACAATGTTCTTATTGATATAACAAATATTACATCTACGTCATTTGCTAAATGTGAGAATTTTTTAGAATCAATTATCTATTAAAAAAACAAATATCATATCGCGAGAATTTAAGAGCGATACTCGTGTCGTGTGTGAGTTGTCCCTCTCTCTCCACTCCAGTCACCAACCAACCTCGTATCTCTCCCCGAGGCCGAGGTCTTGCTTTCCCATTCTTCAACACTCCATTCACTGTTAAAGCGTTCCTTTTCCTCAACCTCAACCTGCACTGTCTTTCTTTCAACCTTTCTCCTCACCTTTTTTTCTTCTCTTCTCTCTAACACACAACGCAAAGAAGCTAAGATAACTTACCCTCACTCAGTGAGCTTCTTCTTTCCTTTGTGTTTTGGATTTGCTCCAACGGTCACTAAGTTGGAGGAGGACATGTTCCCTTTAGTTTTGCTGTTTTCTCTTCTTTTTTGCAACTCTCTTGCACCTGTTGTAAATTCCCTGAATGCTGAAGGCTCTGTGCTTTTGACACTTAAGCAGTCCATCACAGACCCGCAAGGGTCTATGAGTAACTGGAACTCTTCTGATGACAACCCCTGTTCATGGAATGGGATTACTTGCAAGGACCAAAGTGTTGTGTCCATTAGTATCCCAAAGGGGAAACTTTATGGCTCTCTTCCTTCTACTCTCGGATCTCTTTCCCAGCTCCGCCATGTGAATTTCAGGAACAATAAGCTCTTTGGAAGCTTGCCTCAACAGCTCTTTCAAGCTCAGGGACTGCAAAGTTTGGTGCTTTATGGTAATTCCTTTTCTGGGTTTGTTCCAAATGAGATTCAGAAGCTCAGGTACCTTCAAACTCTAGATTTATCACAAAATTTCTTAAATGGGTCATTGCCTGCTACAATTGTCCAATGCAAGAGACTCAAAACCCTTATTCTCAGTAGAAACAATTTCACTGGCCCTTTGCCAGATGGATTTGGTATTGGTTTGTTTTCTCTGGAAAAACTAGACCTTTCTTTCAATCAGTTCAATGGTTCAATTCCTAGTGACATGGGAAATCTATCAAGCCTGGAAGGAACTGTTGATTTGTCTCATAATCATTTTAGTGGTTCAATCCCAGCCAGCCTTGGTAATCTGCCTGAGAAGGTTTACATTGATCTTACCTACAACAATTTGAATGGTCCAATACCCCAAAACGGTGCTTTAATGAACAGAGGACCAACTGCTTTTATTGGCAATCCTGGTCTATGTGGCCCCCCTTTGAAAAATCCATGTGGCTCTGATACACCAGGTGCTAGTTCACCTTCCTCATTTCCATTTCTGCCTGATAACTACCCACCTCAGGATACTGGTAATGGTTCTGGGAAAAGTGAGAAAAACAAAGGGCTAAGGAAGGGTGCTGTGATTGGCATTGTTGTGGGTGATTTAATTGGAATTTGCCTTTTGGGTTTGCTGTTCTCTTACTGCTACTCAAGGGTTTGTGGCTTTAATCAGGATCAGGATGAAAATGGTGTTAGTAAGGGAAGGAAAGGAAGGAAAGGAAGGAAAGAGTGCTTCTGCTTCAGAAAGGATGAATCTGAGGCCCTATCTGATAATGTTGAGCAATATGATCTTGTCCCATTAGATACCCAAGTGGCCTTCGATTTGGATGAGCTTCTTAAGGCTTCAGCTTTTGTTCTGGGTAAGAGTGGAATAGGGATTATGTACAAAGTGGTGCTTGAAGATGGGCTTGCCTTGGCTGTGAGAAGATTGGGGGAGGGAGGTTCTCAAAGGTTTAAAGAGTTCCAAACGGAAGTAGAAGCAATAGGAAAGCTAAGACATCCAAATATTGTGACTCTTAGAGCCTATTACTGGTCTGTTGATGAGAAGCTTCTCATATATGATTATATACCCAATGGAAGCCTTGCTACTGCAATTCATGGTAAGTTTCATTAAGGGCAAGCCTTTTTTTTTTTTCCCTAATGACAATTAGTTATCTTTTCTCTTTGTGGCCTGACACTTTGTTCATTTGATTGTTTGGTTCCGTTTAATGACTTCAGGGAAGGCTGGATTTGTCACATTTACACCGCTGTCTTGGTCCTATAGATTGAAAATCATGAAAGGAACTGCAAAAGGAATGGTCTACCTGCATGAGTTTAGCCCCAAAAAATATGTCCATGGAGACCTGAAGCCAAGTAACATACTTCTTGGACATAACATGGAACCCCACATTTCTGATTTTGGACTTGGGCGCCTTGCAAATATTGCTGGAGGGTCCCCAACCTTGCAATCCAACCGAGTGGCTGCAGAGAAACCACAAGAAAGAAGACAAAAGAGCTTGTCCACAGAAGTTACAACTAATATTTTGGGAAACGGTTATCAGGCTCCAGAAGCACTGAAAGTGGTGAAGCCATCACAGAAGTGGGATGTTTATTCTTATGGTGTGATTTTGTTAGAAATGATCACAGGACGATTACCCATTGTCCAAGTGGGTAACTCAGAAATGGACCTTGTTCAATGGATTCAGTTCTGCATTGAGGAGAAGAAGCCACTCTCAGATGTATTAGACCCATATTTAGCTGAAGATGCAGATAAGGAAGAGGAGATAATTGCAGTTTTGAAGATTGCAATGGCTTGTGTCCATAGCAGCCCGGAAAAGAGACCTACGATGAGGCATGTGTTTGATGCTTTGGATAGATTGTCCATTTCCTCTGATTAAGAAATTTCAGGGAGCGGTGAATTGTGAATCCGGTTCATTTGTGAAGCTTTTGCCTTCACTCTTGGTCACGTTTAAGAAGGTTTTCAAGCTGCTAGGATTTTCAATAGTTTTGCTAGAAGTATGAATCCTTGTAATTGAAGCACTATAAGAGAAAATGAAGCAATTTGTTTGAGGAAATATCAATCTTTCTAAGATTCTCCTTTTTTTTTTTTTTTGCCATTATATAGGAATTGTGTTGGTATGCTAGGAGTGCATCCTTTAGAGACTTTTGATTTTTTTTTTCTTTTTGTTTAGTTAACTGGTATTCTATCTAATATATATATATATAAGAATTTCTTCATCTTAAAACCACAGAATATTGGTTTTATTAGGCCAGTGACTCATTGAGAGTCTGTTCTTTTGTTATGTCTTGACCCTTTTGTCTTTGTCCTGGTCAATTTATTAAGGTGGATGGTTCCAAGACTTGCTTTAGCATCTGAAACCCGTGATCTTCTCTCCTCACCCGCATCACCAAGGATTAAAAAGGGTCGTAAGGAAAATTACAGACTTGGAATACTTGTTTTACACTACCCAATGGTTATATATGTAACGTTAGGGGAAGATTATTAGAAGTTCTATTATGAGAATAAATTAGGTAGTGAATAATTTAATATTTAGAGATAAAAAGAGATTAAGAAAAATTATAAAAAAAATTATTAAAAAACTTAAATTTAAATAGTTTTTCAAAAAATATGATTTATTACAAACATAATAATGTCATTTTATTTATAAAAAATATTTTATGTATACTAAAATATATATATTATATTTATATTGTATATTAACATAAGAGAAATATCAAATTATCTTGTATGTAATTATAATATTTTTACGTTATATATAATAGTTTTATGAATAAATTAAATAAAATTAAACATATTTTAATTAAATAAATAACAAATTTATTTAATTTATATATAGTCAACTTAGTGGGTAAAAAGTTTTGTTGTTCGTATTATACCCAATGGTTATGTAATTGCTTTACACAATCGTTATCTGATTGGACGTTTTATTCTTAAGCTCTCTGAATTAGTATCATAATTGCGTTAACTACATCAATGGCCAATCCTGGCCTTTCTTTTAGCATTAATTTGAAGGTTTGAACCATTAAAGCATACATGGTCCAACAAAGAATGTCAGATTGCATGCCATACTAAGACTCTGTGTCATGCATTTGTACCCTTCTTTCTCAATCTATATCTGTCGTACTGTTAAAAGAATAATTGACTGAAAGAATAACAAAAGACAAGCAAACGAGTTTTAAAGTCAAATTCCTCACATTTTATTTCATTGTTTTATTGAAAAATGATGTTTTTATATTATTTTTTTATATATCATTTTTAAATAATTATAATTAAGTGAAAATAATAAAATAATAATAAATAATAATATAAAAATAATATGAGAAAAAATAATATAAAAAATCATGATTATTTCTCATTACAACTTGTTAGCTTAACATAACTCTCTAGGATAACTAAGGATGAATGGGGACCGGGGAGGGGGGGAGAGAAAACTGATATATAGTATGAGTTTACTATTTTGAGATTTATTCACAGGCTAAGTATTGAAATTGCAACAAATATAATGAAGCAATTGCGGCGTGGGAGTACTAAAAATTACTTTTCATATACTGATTTTCTTCCTTTTTTAGTTGATTTATTATATGTAATATACTTAAAAGAAAGTTCCAAATTAAAATTGCTCCGACTCAATTGATAGTTCTTTATTATGAATAGTGCAAGAATTTAGAACTGAATTTATCATAATATTATTTTTTGCTTTTTTTTTTTTGTCTTTAATCAATGACGAGATATCCTTATCATCATTGCATTGAGACTAACTGCTCCAACATTGTTGTTATTAGAAAGTCCTCACAACATTTATTTTTTTCATGGTTTAAATAATATGAGTGGTTTAGAGAAAGAAGAGACATATCTCTTTTTATAACCACTCTAATAGATAAATAAATACTTAAATTTTCTAAAACTTGATTATTCTAAAATGTAAAATAAGAAATTTAAAAGAGTTGATTTTCACAAATATATTAATTATTATTAAGTTGCTTTCATTTTACAAAATTTTAATCACTGACATTTTAAGCAGTTGCAATGTATTCCTCATGTTACTCTCTAAAATGTATTTTACATTTCATATGATTTTGCTGACTACACTTGTAAAGCTCACATTTTTAAATTAATGAAAGTTGTTGGACTTGGGATGGCGAAACCATGTGGCGCGAATTTAGGGGAAATGGAGTCCAGCACAACGTGGGAAAAATTCTTGGCTGTCATTTGGATTTAACTGCTAATTAATCTCATTATTCTTCTGACTTTGACTGAGAGAGCATCTCTCCCACGTTGAGTTTCGCGTGGTTTGCTGTGAATTTAATGCTAATGCTGAAATATAAAACTTTCGGAGCGAAAAATTCTGGTTTTTTAACACAGATAAAGCAACTTTGATTTTTATTTTCCAGTGCATTGTTTTTTTAATATTATTTCTCGAAAATATGTTTGCTTTAGGTAACGAAGTTAGTTTATCTTAAATCGATTTTTAATGTAAAATTTTATGAGAATTTCTATAATATCATCATAAGATTAGTATTTATAGTGAATAATTTGATATTTATTGAATGTTGAATTTATAAAAAATATTTAAAAATAATTAATAATTAATGAACTATTTGATAACGCAGTTTAAATATTAAATTTTTTAAAAAAAGAATAATATAAAAATCTTCAAAACTTATATTTTTTTAATATGATATTGAAAAATTGATTCGAAAAAAATTAACTTCTCAACACCATAAAAGTAAAACATTTTTTTTAATCCCTTGTTTCAAAGGAAAAAGTAGCACAGCGTTCTGTTATTGAAAGGAAAATCTTTGCTGCGTTCTGTTATTGAAAGGAAAATCTTTGCTGCGTTCTGTTATTTTAATCAAAGAAGGGATGTTTGCAGCCGACCACTTTCAATCAATAACTTGTTAATTAATCTTTGTAAAATACAGAGGTCTCGGACAGTCAATAATTGGAGCATGTGGTCCTAAGAACAAAAAGATAATAAAACACAACACTAAAAAGAAAGAAACATCTATATATGAAAAGTTGGTAACTCTACATCTTTTCTCTTTCTTTTAAACCAAATAATAGAAAAAAAAATCCTCATGAGAAGTTGTTCCTAAAGAGTCAACTTTCTAACAGATGTTGCAAAAAAAAAATTTGTCTGTGTTGAAAAGTCATTTTTTTCTAAATTAACTTCTCAACACCATCTTAAAAAAAATATAAATTTTCATGTTGAGAAGTTAATTTTATCCAAAACAAACATATTTTGAAAAATAATATGGAAAGAGCAGGACATTGGAAAATAAAAATAAAAGCTGCTATATGTGAATAAAAAAGCCAAAAATTCTTAAGATAAGTACAATTTATCACATTATTTTTGAGGCATTTAAATTATTATTAAACATTTTATATAATGATTTGTATGGCTACCATAGTACTTACATAATAATTATTTCTTTGGTGGCACATTTGTTTTATTTATGATTTAATTTCTTAGACCAATGCTTTGACAAATTAGAAACTGATAACAGAGAAAACCCACAATATGGGACAATAAAACAGAAGTTTAAAGCCTTTTCATCTTTTTGCTTACAAGCAAAATATAGGTTGAGTATGAAGGTGGGATCACAATTCACAAGAATGTTACTGTTAGACTAGAATTGATCTAGTGAAGAACTTTGATCTAAACCTCCAATAAAAAAAATAAGAAAAAAAAACCTTTATCTAAGCCAATGGAGGGAAACATGTCATTGTCATAGTGAAAGCAACTTGAGACAGTTGTTTTTGCCAAATTATTAGCATGGAATCTAAATAATGGAGAGTAGTTGTTGTCCCGAAAGTCGTTGTGCTATTTGCTAGGTAATTAGTGCAAAACTGTGGCACTCAGCTGTAGTATAGCAAAGGCACCAGAGTCACCCAAGTGAAGACTTAAGTGCTTAATTAATTTGAAATTTAATAAGTGAAATGTGTTATGTAATCATTAGCAAGAATAATAATAATCACTTTCCAATTTTCCATCAAGAACTTGCTTTACTGTCTAAAATACCATGTGCATCAGATGAATCCATTAATGAGGACCGACAATTAACCGAAGGTCATCATGACAGTTTTGCTTTCTACTAAAGGAATCCAGCATGAGTAAGACAGAAAATTTAGGTGTATCAAGATGAACAGGAAACAAAGCCTGCATTCTTTCTTGCAATCCTTAACCGCTTCACACATTCTACAAACTCTCTGTGTCAAACAAAAAAAAGTGAGAAAGAAAAAACTGAAGTTAGAATTATTGTTCAATTATAGTATATCACCTAGAATATAATGAAGAAATGGTGAGTCAAGCAAGATAAAGACAGCAAAGAGAACCTACTTCCATGGGACATCACCAACAGTCTTCCAATTATCTTCTCTGTCCTTGTAGAACAATGAGTACTCTGACCCCAATTGGAACAATCGCAAACCAGAAACAGATTGGCTGCCTGAATGGTACAAGTGTACAACCAATTAAAATTATATTACTAGTAATTAATAAAAGACCAACAATCTCTTGCAAGTACATTATTGACTGCCTACCAAACATGTCCTGATAGGATTGCTAGACATGAGTATCCTCCATGATCAAGTACACAAATTTTCCTACCAATGGTAACCCCATCCATGTTAACCTTCACATAAGCCCATCTCTCATTGCTCTGGACACCCTCTATCTCTTCAGCAAAATTTTCGTGGACAGATCTAGAATGCAATGTGCTTGGCTTGTTGAGGTTGAGATTAGAGTGAGGCCAATCCATAAGGTCATCATCATACACTGAATCCAAACATAATTTCATTAGATTATATATGGAAGCAACTCCCTGTCGAGAGGAAAATTAAATAAACTCTTACTGTTCATCATTACAAATTCAACCTTAATTAGTTGATCAATTTCATGTTAATAATGTTAGAGTAATATAACTCAGATAAATGTCAGAATATTTACCTACTTAGACATTACTTTTATATTTAGTTTGTATCACATCATTTTCTAAACCCAGATGATTCATCCCAGAGACAGCATTTGGGGTACTGTTTTACCTAAGACAACATACAAAAATCATTTTACGTGACTAAATTGAATTGAATTACTCCTCCGGTTCATTTTAAGTATCATTTTGATATAAGAATTAAGAAATACAAAACTAAGTCTTAATTCTGAGAATTTTTCACCAAACTACTCTTATTTAATTTTTAGCAATTAGTTATTCCAAGTTATCGTATTCATCTAATTTCTATGAATAGTTGAGGCTTCAGAAATTTTAAAGTATAGCAGAGCTGAAAAAAATAATAATTAATACTTTATTAATATGTATAATGGACTAAAACATTTTCACTAAAACGACACTTAAAATGGATGAAGGGCCATTAAAAAAAAAAAAGAAGGCCGTGTGAAAAAATATATGGTGTGTGAAAAATAAGAGAAAGAGCTGAAGAATTAAAAGAATGAACAAGGGGATGAACGCATAAAGTTACCAGAAGAATGATAAGCTTCATGTTGAACAGTTCTGAGACTAAGACCCAGATCAATTATGCCATCATCCTGTTTGTCTTGGTAGAAAACTGGGTGAAAAGCAGAAGAGTTCAAAAGAAAGCTTGATGGGTTTGAATCCATTGGGAGGATGCCCCTACTAACTGCCGGATTTAAAATAGCTAATTCGTCAATTAATGTAGGTATTGCTGGCCAATGCCTACTGAGTTGCATTGGTAGACTTAACTATTTATAGTGACAATTTCGAGTAATGAACTAATTATCTAAGTGACATGTCCATAAAGCACATGGAAGACAAGGAAGCCTCCTCCATTATCAATCATTAAATGCACAAAGCTTATCTTCTGTTACTGTCAACATGGAACACAAGGTAAAAACAAAACACCACAAGAACAAGGGATGGCCAAATTGATCCTAACTGAAGTTATTATGGATTTTGCTTCCTGACATTGCTACAAATGCTCAGACTTCTCTTATGTCAATATTTCACGGTGATAGTAACCCGAGGAAAGGAAGTGGAAAATACTATATGAATATTGAACTGGCTGAACCAACATATAAATTCATTAACTTATGAATTATGACTAAAAATGCTAGGCCAATTATACAGGAGAAGGTAATACTTTACCCTTCGGGCTATACACATTTATCATAACTGCAGTCTTGGCAATCTATTACCAGCAGTTACAGTGTACTTGAGGCACACATGGTACCGTACGTGCACTGAAATACATCTGCGAGCCCTGCTACTATTAAATTTAGAATGATTATTTTGATGATTTATAACCTTGAATCCTACGGTGATCCTTTTTATTGCTCATAGGTTAAATACATTATGGATACTAATATCTGTTTTTTAAAGATTTAGTACAAAAATTAAAGACATCATTAAATAATTTGAAATTAAGTGAAATATAAGTTGACTAGATTAAATTATCTTTTTTTACTCCTTTAAAAAATTATAAGAGTTAATTAATATGTATAGTTATTAAGTTTAATGAAAGTAATAAACGATGAGATAAAATTGAAAAAAATTAATTAATATATTTTTAAAATTTTTAAATAACAGATAAATTAAAATAATTTTTTTAAAAAAATAACAGATAAAAAAAAATTGAGAGAATACATAACACATTCCTATGAATCACTTTACGCATCACTCCAATTTCGGGGATCCACATGTGTTTGGGTCATGTAAAGAAATCAATCATTATACAAGATTTTGATGTTAAAAAGTTATGTAATTATGTACGTAAAAGAGAATGCATGTACAAAAATAATTTCAATACATTATACATATCCAAAAAAGCAATACTTTCGAAAAAATATTGATTAATTTTGGCATACAGATATGAGCAGTGCTACTTGTTCTCATATACATTTTTTTGCCTCAAAATTTCACACCCATGTGCAGAGATTAATGAAAAACTTGCACAGAAATCCAATTTGACCTACTTATAGGGATTCAATAACTATGCATGAAATGTAAGTTTTTGTAAATAAAAAAAGGGTATATGTACCCCAAAAAAAAAAGGGTATATACGTAGACTTGATTATTGGTCGAGTTTGGGCTTGAACTAATAAAATTTTACAAAATATGGTCCTGCAGCTTATCGATTCAGTGTAAGCAGCATGACAATGGATATATAGGCACAAAGCTCATCTTCGAGTATTTGTTTGAGTTATCTACATATATGACAGCACTGCCACTTTTCAAGGGAACACCGATCTGGTCGGATCCCAACATCCCACGCCACCCTGCTTTAACTTGATTTTTTTCCCCTCCTTTTTTATGGGTTACAAGTAGAGAGAGAGAAAAAATGTGGGGTTACTACTGTCACTGAATTGCAACAGAAAAGAAAGATAAAGACTTAAAAAATAAATAACACAATAGGATAGAAGCTTCTTAAAATATGTCAAAAACCAATAATAACTAACGGGTAAAATTCATGGGGTATCCCTGCTCCAAAGTTTTTACAATCTCGATATTATTATCGTAAATAATGTATATATCTCTTTTTATAATCAATTTAATACTATGTATTATATTTATTTTTTTTTTTTTTTTTAATCACACATTCTTATAAAAAATGTATATAATACCTACACATTTTTTAAAGGTGTAAAACTATCATTATTAAAATTTTTCAAGTGTATAGTAAATGTCTCCCTCCCAAAACAAGACTTACAGAATAGAAGTTGAGAAAACGATTTTCTGCAGAGTGTCTGTCTGCAAGTAACATATTTGCATTCTTGAATTAATGGAGGCATTTGGTAGACTGGTATTTTTGATATGTAAGATATCCCAGTATTTTATTTTTAAATGCATACTACGCTTCGAAATTTCTTGAGTACTAATCCTGGTTTTAAATCTCCGGGTGTAACAATTGGTTTTAATAAAAGCAAGGATTGATTTAGATAACTCTTGAGATGTCAAGATCAACACTAGAGACCTGTGAACACAAATGTGGAAGATGAAACCATTATTGAGATTTCTTGACGCCACAGACACAATTGCTTCACCCTTGTACCTACTTCATTTTCTTGCTCGACCTATTGATCTAGCCAGTATTTTTCTCTTCTAATGACGACAATGTGTCTGTTTCAACTTTCAAGGAAACATGTTCCGAACTCTAGGAAGAAGGAACCCATGGGAGACTATAGCCATACAAATATTAGGAACACATATTTTTTTATATTTTTTTTAATATTTATTTTATTATTCGTCTACTTTATATACTTAAAAAAATTATTAAAAAAATATTAATAATACTTATTTTTATATCAATAATAAAATAAATATTAAAAAAAATTGCTAGCATTTATCTACAATACAATAATCTCATACCTATCATAGAATAAATTAACCAATAGCGTCACGATAACATTAGGCATCGTTCACGATCCAACATTTAATCAGTTTTTTCCCCAATCAACATCCAAACCTACTTTTTTTTTTTTTATGTCACTGAACTTTTTAAGATCGAGATGACAAGTTGAGCTTGATCTTTAGGAGTTGTAAGCATATAGGTTCCTTCTATTGGAAACATGAATTTTGACAACACTTTGAGATTATTTTAATATTCTTACGGTACTTTAAATTTATTTTTAATCGATATTAAAATACTAAGGGAATCAAAATAATTTTATTATTTAAAAGTTAAGGTGGCAGTTAATTTGTTTTCTGTTTTTATTTTTAATTGATATATTTTTATTAATAATTATAAAAATCTCACCTTATTTTTATTCTATTTTTAAAGCTTTGTGATTGAAAACAAAAAACAAAACAAAATGGTATCTTTATAATTACATATAAAATATATTAATTAAAAATAAAAATAAAAACAATCCAAACATTCCAAAAAAATTAATAATTATTAGAAAGTTACTATTAAGTACTCATTTTTTTTTAATATCGGTTTTTTAATGAGTTGTCAAACAAATGTTAGCTTCCGATAATGATTAATGCATGGATACCAACTCATGTTGTCAAACAAATGTTAGCTTCTGATAATGACTAATGCAAAGATATTAACTTGCGTTCATGACTAGAAGAGATTTGTATCATTTAAGTATATAGCATTACTGTTTAGATTGGATTGGATTGGATCGGCCAATTCAATCGCCAAAATCGCAAACCAGCATCTAATCCAGTTTTAGTTCAATGATATAATTATTTTCGTAGTTAGACCAATAAAAAATGCGATTAAACTGAGTTGAACGAGATAATTTTCATTGTGTAATATTAATTTAAAATGTAAAAGAATTACATTTAATAATAAAGAAATTATATATATTATATATACAAAAGATTATTTGATTCCACCATACAATTTTATTTAATCGGTTGAACTTGAATTGAAAGTTTTTTTGGTTCATTATCTGATCTGACTTTAACAACATTAGCATATAGTCTTGTGTTGAATTTTAAAATTTATATGTATAAAAATAAAACTCTTAAGATAAATCATCACTTAAATATTTAATCATATATATAACGATTAATCTCTCTATTATCAAGTAAAAGAGAAAAAAATGATTGATGCATAGGCTTCACACCAATCTCATTTATTGTGAGAAACCAAATCAATGACTCAATAGTGGTTAAAGTACAACACTTAATAATACCTATTTTTTATCTTTAATTTATTTTTAGCTTTTTAATATATAAATTTATATATTTATTATATCGAATAGAAATAAGAATGAAAAGGGGAAAAATGAAAACATGATTCTTTAAGTAGTATTTAATTTTCAGAATTAAATTTTAGTACAACTGCTTTGTTTCCATTTTAGCCTAATAATTACCAAATCATATACTATCATTGAAAAAAAAAAAAAAGACAAATGCATTTCTGAACAAGTTGCATTGAGTTAATCATTAAATCAGTTAGATTGGAGTAGGGATGTGTTTGAGTAGTTTGCTTCATAAATTCAAACTTGTGTGCTGCCTTAAAAAAAGAATTCTCAAAATTTATAATTTCTGAAACAAAAATTGTAATTTTCTTAGTTTCTAATTATTTATCTTCGATGAAGAACATGAAGATTTAGACCCCCCCCCCCCCCAAAAAAAAAAAAGAAACTAATTGGTTGAGTCATCAAATAATTAGACAAATATAATCAGTTGAATAATTGATGAAGTATTAAAGCAACTAAAACATGAATGGTCAAAAACTTCATCGATTACTATACATCACATATATTTAGGAATTTCTCTTTATTAATGTCTCCTTAACTAGTAGCCGCAAAAGCCTTAAAAGAAAGGAAACAAAATTTTTACCTGCTCATAAAACAAGAATTGCCATGTCGCCTAGCTTTTGTAAGTGTAAAAATACCACCATCAAGCGAAAATATAAGGTCATCTAGCCTGGAAGCAAGAGGCTGAGCTATACATGGAGCATCCATGTCCAGGCACAGAGACCGGAAGAACTTTATCAAACACCAGTTGGTCAAAACACAAAACACATTTAAGAAACTTGGGCAGGTTATAGTCATATAAGAGTGTCATGTAAGAAATTCTGTACATAGACTTACATATCCTTGGTGGTTTGTACCAAAAAAATATCCTTGGCGGTTTGTACCAAAAAAATATCCTTGACGGTAATTCAGAGTCCTAACCTTTGCTGCTATGGTTAGAAAACAGAATGTGAAAACTTCGTACTCCAATGCACAAAAGGTCTCATCAATTCTTTCAACTTTTCTGCATTCGATTATGTGAGTGTTGCATAAGCTCTAATGGGATGTAAAAAAAGGCAACAAGAGAAAGGTATCTCATGCCTGTTTGGGATTTAGTAATCAAGCATGATCAAGGAAGAATGTATTTGATGAAATTGATGGTGTACATCACTTGTCGTGACAACTAAGAAATTCAATTATACAGGGATACACCTGCTCCACTGCCTGCGTTCAAAATATGCATAGAAAAAACATCACAAACAAAGCAATAGTAATCATAAAAAAATATAGACCAATTTTTTGTGTCAAACAAATCCATGTTCCTTTATACGAAAGAAACAAGCAGTGCTTAGGTAAGACAATTAAAAATGGACGAAAGGTCAAAAGTGAAATATAAGGAAAAAACACGGTAAGACTAGATGAACTGGAGGAGAAAGCCACGAGTAGAACAGAAAGCTAGGAGAAAATTCATGTGTGGGACTTCCAATAAGGACATAACCAATTAATTGCAATTTGAAACTCAGTATGTTATTATTTTTTCAACAACTTTTTTCTAATACCTAAAAAAAATTAAAAACAATCAAAGAGAGCAAGTTCATACCACTCTTCCTCCAACCAAATCATAATGAGCATAATGTGGGAGCAAGTTCATACCATTCTTCCTCCAACCAAATCATAATGAGCATAATGTGGGCCTCCAGGTCCTCCAAAAACTTTATAGGTAACCAGGTGCTCAGGAATCAACTTGACGGTTTCTGCTCCATCAAAAACATTACAAGAATATTCATTTCTTGAAACAACAGGCAAATAAACCATCTTCATCTAGGATTGGAAAATACCTTCCACAGCTTCAGGTGGGCAGATCAGATCCTGGTCTCCAGCAATAGCTAAGATAGGGACATTGCTTTTGTGTAGATGGTCCTTGTAAAAAAAGGTCCCGTTCCTGTTACATAAACCACGCTCTCGAAATGCAGTTGTGAGCTGCAAGATAAGTTTTGCGGGTATGGTACCTACCAGTAGCAGTTGTATCATATGACGATTAGTTATAATCTTGACAAGTGAATATATAATTTGCTTAACTCGAATAAAAATTTATGTGCACTGCATATACCAGTCTTATTCCAGACTACATAAATTCTGACCCCAGATATCCTACTTGCTGATTGGAGCAAAAGTGACAATATCCAGAAAGTACATCTAGCAGGATTAGAGGATTTCTAACCAATTAAATTTAATGAAACCAGTCAAACCACCACTACTTGCTCATTATATCACTCCTTAATAGTTGAATATCTTAGCATCCTATCCATGTCTTCAAGGTCCAAATACCTAGCCTTTTCTTAGTGAAAGCAGATGAATTAATTTGCTTTTTCATTAGCCTATTCATATTAGTATGCTTATACGAAGTTACATCATTAATGCTGATCCATCTGTAATATCCTCTCTCAAGATTCTGTACAATAATAATGTATAACGTGCAATTCTTAATATCTCTAAAAATGGAACAACCAGGATAGTGATAACTATCAGATAGGCATTAGAAAGAAGGGCATGTTAAACCGAGGTTCTGGTAAGAGTCCAAGACAACTAGCATAAGAACCCAACTGTTTAGTCCACAAAGTATGTATATGATGAGCCCTTGACATATGTGTATAAGAGAAGAGGAAGGAAGAAGGAAAATGGGCTGGAGGGAGTTAGGCCAAGAGAGGAAAAGGGTGTGTGTAACAGAATGTCCACTTGGCAGCCAGATATTAGAGAGGATAGTTTTGCATTGATAGGAGAGAGGGGAGAGAATGTGTATAACGGGGAGGGTGAGTGTAGTGGAGAGGATAACTGAATTTTGGAGTGGTCTTGGGGTGGCTGAGGCCATTGGACACAGACTGCACTTGCAGCTCTGATTTTCTTTCTTTCTCCCTCTTCTACCTATATATCTACACTTTTTTGCCATTTTCTCTAATCGGAGCTCTGCTCCTTGAATTTCCTCTACATTTTACTAGTGAAATTTCAGTTCCTATCAATATACCACAAGATTTAACACTTATAATGCACATTAGAAGAAAGGATCTCGCATTCACACTTTCTTAAAATAATAAAAAAGACCAAGAAATAATTCAATATTTGCATGATAGTATTTAATCCAATGGTCAAGCTGTCGGCTCCAGATCCTTAAAATGCCGAGTGCACTTTGGAAAATTAATTGAATTTCAATAACCACTGAAGAAAAGAATAAATAGCTTACAATTTCACAACAACGGAGTTGTCAAACAATAACCCAGAGATTGATTTGTCAAACAATAACCCAGAGATTGATTTTTCACTACTGGTTCCAAAATGAAGTTTACTTTCTAAAGTGCACCACCTGACACTGCAAAGAAACTGAATCCCATGCTATGTCACAAAAGAGGAATACGCACAAGGCCATTTTACCTTGTGCTGACATTCAACTTGGTTGTGAGGAATGGGGGCAACAAGGATCAAACTCCTAAACACTTGGCCATAGAGGCTCTGATACCGTGTCAAGAACTAACCCTCTTAAAAGCTTAAGCTATTAGGTAGAGGCACATGCATAATTTTATATCTCTAACAGATAGAAATACTTACAAAAGTTATTCAAGACCAGCCTTTTTAATAAATCTGGATCCATCATGTCCTCTGCTGAAATCAAAGTATTTAACCATGACAACACATATGGTGGACGAGACGAAAGAGGATAAGCTGCTGCCAACATTGCCCCTAAAGGGACAACAGGGACATTCAGAGCCTGTGCAGGATCTGCCTGTTTGAAAAATGACCAAACTTATTACTTTAACAGATATTATGCCAAGTTAACTGCTAAATCTATATAAGAAGTAAGCACAAACAGATAAACCATCCACTTACAAAGGGTAAGAGTAACTTTAGAGTTGATTTGGATGATGTGTAGTCAAGAGATGATGCCAGTGTAACCACTGCAGCCAATCTGGGTTCTTTTCCTTCAAAACCTTAAATGAAATGATAACATATGGTAAGTAAATAACTTATATATTTATTTTATACATGTCTAAGCAGGTGAACATATATGTGAGTCTGCATATGTAAAGGGATAATGCTACTCGCACACCTGGTTTTACACCTCTATGCTTACTAGTAACACATGCTATTTGTAGAAAGAAACACTCAAATCTGAGTAGAAAAACTATTTTTTTTTTATATATTTGATACATCATGACCTGTGTATTATATACATAGGTGAGAAGAACTGAAAAAGGAAAGAAATCAAATACACACTAATTACATATCTAGACTAAAGGCTAAACATAAGGCCCTAATTAAGGCATAACACAATAGAATTGATACAGTAGAATCAGGGGAATGAATCTGGACATATTTCAACACTATTCTATGTTGACAAATTTTTTAAGAAGTTGCTATCATAGTTTAAAAAATATGAACACAGAATAGCAAGTGTTACAGCAACAGAGAAGGGTAGAAGTGGCTTCGGAATAGCATCACTCTATGTAAGAAAGATAATCTAGCTGGAGTTATCCAGTTGCCAATAGATATATTTCAGATTGAGTCTTACTTTCGTTAAAATAAAATAAAATAAAATAAAAAACTCATAAATTCCCTTATTTGACTTTTTTTCCATCTCATATTCGGAAGACTAATCATGCATGAAGACTTAAAATAGTGTAATCTACCATTATCCTTGATCATATGCTCAATCAAAATATAGATTAAAGCTCAGAAAGTTTTAAGTCTGATCATGTTGTAATTCGTCAAGATTTATAGTTGCTTCTATTACAGACAATTTAAAAGTCAATGGGGAAAGCTCAAGTTGGGCTCAGAAATTGATATGGATTATCATCAGTGACTCGATCAAAACTGAAAACATAAATTGTAGACTATTGATTTTCATAGCCAAAGTTGTTACATGACATTTTCTTCCCAAAGTAAATATTGGACTAAAGACCATTCCAAAGCATTGACATCTAATAACAAACTGAATAATGGTATATTTGTTCAACCCAACACTAGAACAGAAATAACCTACCAGCCAAAGACGAACATTATTATAATACCAGCCTACTACAGGAATTTCCAAATCCAAATCCTACACCTTTTTCCCTCACCATTAAAGAATGATTGGACATTATAGTTCAGACGATAACGAATGTCAAACAACAGAGTAAAAAAATAATAATATTGTAACAAATCAAAGCAAAATGGTTAACGGTTAATTAACACTGCCAAAAGCTGGAAACTTACCAAACCGTGACAGCATTGAGTAAAGCAAGATACCACCCATGGAGTGTCCAATTGCAAGCAATTTACCATCTTCAGGCTTGCTTTCTTTCATTATGTATTCTATCTGTATAGGTAAAACCAAAAAGTCACATAAGGGATATGCAGCCAGGGAAAGTTTCTTGTCAATAATAGATAAAAGAAAGGGATTGCAAATGATATAATTGTTAATCACTGTCAACAAAATAAAAATGAGTGATGAATATATAGCTTTCCAACATGACAAGATGTCACCTCACCGCAGCGGGAACATCTTCTTCCAAGTAATGATCAAAGTCCCAATCATACTTCACTATCAAGTCAAGTTGCTTCTGAAAATCTTCTATTGTAGAAGTAAAGCGAGCTTGTAGATCAAATAATGGAGGAGAAACAGATAGCTGACCTTCCTCAATAATATTTACTAGCTTTTGACTCAGCTCAGTTATTTGACTAGTAATACCAGAGTTTTGCCTTGTTTCCAACAAAGTTGAAAGCTTTCCCCTTATCTCATTGAATTGTTCATATAATGGAGAATCCACCAAAAGTTTTGAAATTTGATCAAGTAATTTGGCAGACATGCCGTTGGATTGACTTTCACTAAGAAACCCAGAGACTCTTTCTGACAAACGCACAAAAGTCTCTGTCAACCTTGCCACCAGTTTTGATTCATCCCAAACAGTAGCTAACCTAGTTAGTTCTCCTTTGAAAGCCTCATTCTCAGTTTCTACTCCTTTTGAGGCAGAAATGTCAGATTCAGATACCACACACAAAATGTTATTCAATTCTTTTTTCGAAGCCACAGCTCCATTTGTTGCACTTTCTGAAGCAGCTTCCATCTTCTCAGACATTGCATGGGCAGACTGTTCAATATCTTTGGAATTTGAACCCTGAAGACTCAACCCAGCTCCTCGTACTTCAAGAATCCAAGTTTCAAATCCCTGACCAGACATGTAACGTGCAAATGATGACTGCAGTATATACCATGTGTTAGTGGGAAGTCTGATATATAAAACCAGCGGAAAAAAGAAAAGATTGTAATAGTCAAGAAAATACAACTGACCAGCTATAATTAGGTTGACAGCATCATTGATTACTTAAACATTTAATTGCATACAATAATGTGAAGGAAAAATGATACTTCAACCAGAACGATATGGAGGAAAGTATAATATAGAATCAAAAGATGTATGTTCGGTGTATTCTTTAAGGGAAGGGGCACTCATAATTTTGCTATCAAGCTGCAATTTCAAATAATACATTAATAGCAAAACTCAAAAGCCTCCTGTTCCTACGTTCATAAACATTGCTATCATGCTTTAAGATCTTATAATTCAAAATGCTAAAGAAAAATAATAGGGTGCGAAAAAAAGGGATAAAAAGATGGGCAGTTACCTATACAAGGATAAAAGGATATACATAAAAATAAGTCATAACATCAATTCAGAGATGTGATATACCTGTGAGACTTGCTTATGTTGAATCATCCAATTGACCAATTGGAGACACCAAAACAAAATTTTTTAGCTTCATAGTAGTCCACCAACCCCATAATTTTCAAATTGGCAAGTTTACCAGCACAAGCAAATCATATACGAATGATGATAAAATGCAAGCACTAACAAATTTTAAGATGAAAAAAGAAAAGGGAAAATGAAAGAAAACAAGCAGGAGTATTGCACAAGTAGACTCAAAAGACAAATTATATACAGAACAGAAACCCACACAATGCACAATTGTGAAGGAGGGAGATAAGAAAATTCTAGATACAATTAAGAATACAAAAAAAAGTGCAAAAATAGAAAAAGGATTACCCCAGGGGAAAGGTCATATCCAATGGCGTTAGTCCCCACTCCAGACAAGAGCAACAGAGGGTGATTCCTGGGAGGTGCCTATGAAACAAGTATTGTATTCTTATTCTATTTCATTTCTCATAAAACAACTTAATCAACATATATATAGAGAGCGAGAGAGAATAGAAATGGGTGCGATTTGAACGAAGAGTTCAACAATTGAAACTCAAAAAGACTTGAGCTTTGAGTTTGAGGCACGTACCTGAGGAGAAGGGCGATAGCGCCAGAGAGCGAGCCTCCAATCGGAATTGGAGACGGAGACATAGTGGAGCTCGTCAGCGGTGCAAACGGAGGGCTTATCGGGGATCTTGACGACAGCGGAGTCGGCGGCGCCGGTGCCGGTGGTGAAAGCCCTGAGGCGGAAGGGTACCCTCGGCGACGGAGAAAGGAGGCGGCAGGAGAAGGTGGCGCGTGGGAGGGAACGGAAGGTTGAAGAGGCATGTTTGCAGAAAGCAGAGAGTATATCGGATTGGATGGTTGTCATTTTTGGAAACAACAACAAAACAGCGTCGTTGGTTTTGGGTCCTTCTGATGCTTTTGTTTTGTATCTGTACCTGTATCTGTTGTAGTGGTGCTTTTCTTTTCTCTTTGTATATGTGATGGGAATGGGAATTGTGATTTGTAATTTTCAATTTTGGGTTGTCTTCTTCAGTCAAAAGATTATGGCGGTTTGCACCCTGAAATGATTTTTTTATTATGAATGAATTCAGACGGTTCGCGCATCACCATTTCCGGTCCAAATGCTTTACACAGCTGCATAACAGGGATCCATATTTTTTAAGAGCATGTTAGGATGATACGTTTCACCCTGGTGTGTGAAAGGGAACAGTTGAAGAGAAATAATTTTTAGTATTCGAACGTTTTAAAATAATAAAAAAGATAGTCATACATTATTTTTAATAGTGTATATATTTTTTATATTATTTTTAAATTATGTGATTAAATAAAAAAATATAAAAAATATATATATAATAAATAATATTAAATAAAATATAAAAATAAATATATATATTATTTAATGTGAGAATATAAGAATTATTTAAAATATATAAAAAATAAAAAGATAAATTATTTTCACTCTTTTTTAGATTTAATTTTTGTTTGGGTAAAATTATTTTTGTTTTGTTTTTTTATTAATTTTTTAAATAAAAATAATAATTATATTTCATTTTTTTAATTTATTTCTATTTATTCTATTATGTTTTATTAATAAAAAATATTTAAATATAGTGTAAAATAAGATTCGTTTGTATTTTTCTTTGTAAGTAAAGATATATTATTAAATTTTAGTGAATTAATATTATAATATATTTTAAATTAAATAAATAATAAATATATTTTAAATTATTTATTTTATACACAAATTCATTTTACATGAATTTTTTAATAATTCTCTTTCGCAAAGGAGTTATCATAATTTAAATTCATGCTTAGGAATCTAAAAAATAAAAATTCTACTTTTGGAAAATAATAATTATATTTTCTTAATGTATTAATTTAATAATTTTATTAAAATTTAATAAAAAATATTAATTTCTTTTAAAATTCTAAAAATATTAAAAATGTTTTCTTTTAATATTTTCTATTCTAAATAATTAAAAAGATGTTAAGAAAAATAATATTATTCTTTAAAAATTATACGCTGACATGGATAATTTTATGCTTCTCATATTTTTAACTTGAGGATGGGGATTTTTTTGAGTTCTCAATTTTTTTTATTAATTTTTATTATAAATATGAGTTATTATTAGTATCTCTAACTAATCATAAATTAATTATAATTACAACTACAAAAAATAATACCTGCTTGTTTTATGGATATTCATCGAGTTGGATTAATCCATAAATTCGTGAAGTTTGATTCAATCAAACTCATAAAATGTGAATTGAATTTAGTTCGTGGGTTGGATTAGTTTGTACAATACTTTACAAGATACTGGTTGGGGTGTGGGTTTTGAAAGTATCAATCCGCACAAACTTAACTCATCCAATTTTTTTTTCTTTTTTGTTTAAAAGTCGTTTAGTCATGGTTGCATTTCATGTTGTTTTTTCTTAACTTTTTTTTATAATGTTAATTAAGTTTAGATGTAGATATTGTAATCACATTATAAAGATAAAAAACTCGTAAAACACATAACAAACTATTGTAATGAAAATTTAATTAATTGCTTGAATGACTAATAATATTTTGAGAAAATTGATAATAAAATAAATTATTATGTTAATTCAATGAATATATGTGATGGCATTGACTTTAATTATATAATGTGATATATTATTTATGACTTTTGAGATACATTAATTTATTTTAATTTATTTCAAATTGATATTAACTTAGTGAGACATGTATTTATTTAACTTGTTTGAGACTTATTTTATTTGCATAAAATTTATTATATAGACTTTTTAATTTATTTGAAACTTACGTTTTTTTAATTAAAACGTATTATATACAATGAATTTATGATTTTTTATTTTAATATTTATTTTCACAGGAGAAAAAAATTAATGTATGTTAAACTCACAGTTTGAATTGAGTTGAAAGTAAAAAATTTTCTCAAATTCTCAACTCAACTTAACTCACTAATTTGATGAACAACTCAAATCTAAAATTATCACAAATTTCACACAACTCACTTAATGTAAATCCCTAATTTGTTTTACATAACTCATATTTAATAGTCTATTTAATTCAAATGTAAATATCACTAACTCCTAAAAAACAAGTACACAAACTTTTTTTTTTTCAGAAAAAGAGTGAATGTTATGATCATTAAAATAGAACACAAACACAACCAATATGTTATCCGTAAATCGGTTTTCGAGTAATGATATAATCGAGTTGAGCGATAATCGAACTGTTATTTCTCTTGGTGAAGGTTGTCTTTTTAATTTTTTCCTTCTATTTGTTTTTACTAAAATCATAAGTGCGAGTTGCAACTGGCCGGACTTCTTACTGAATTAAAAAAAATTGATATTTTTTTGGTTAACATGAGATATGGTCTAAAACCTTATTATTCGTTTAATAAAAATATGTTTAATTTTATTTAATTTATTTATAAAATTATTTTATATATTATAAAAATATTACAATTATGTACAACATAATTTAATATTTTTTTTATAGTCTATATTCCGTTAGCTGCATTAAAATATAGTTGGAATTATTTAAAATTTTAGTATGCGAATTGACAATTTAAAATAATTAAATTATTTAAAAATTTAAGAATATACAATTTTGCTTGGCATTCAACGGTGGGTTTAGTCTCACAAATATTGTCTAAACTTAACTATACCTTCCCCTCAGCACGTTTTAATGAGAGAAACAAATTTTAAGTAGGCATTAGATGTACAATATTCTTTAGAGAATAAATATATTTCTAAAATGAGAAATATAACCTTATAGGCTTTTTTATATATATATATATATATATATATATATATAGTGTGTGTGTGTGTTAAATGGAATATCTAGGCAGTTTTTATCAAAGAATTCATTTATCTAATCAAAGAGTCTGCTCTATATTCATATGTTCTTTTTATATACTTTGCGTAACTACTTTACAAAGCAAACCATAGAATTGTTCTTACTTTTGAAAAACGAACGAGATGCAATCCAACACTGTACGTGATTTATTTCAAGCATCTTTCATACACAATTTAATAAGAATCATATAAGCTCATTGAATCCATGGCTCTTTTTTAGGTCTTTTAAAAATTTGATTATATCAGTTGAACTATTAATCAATCATTTTTATTGTTCAAATAATATTTAATTCAACAATAAATTTATCTAGTTGAACCTATTAAACTATAACTTTAAAATCTCTCCAATTGAATCTCTAGTTTGAATTTTAAAATAATTTTTTAACCTTATTCTATCAAGCTTAATTTATGACGTGTTTTATTTTTATTTTTAAATAATTTTTAAGGCCTTCTAGTTCTACATTGCGTCATTTATTTTAATTAAAGTGTCATGATTTTTCTTAGCTTAAACTACTCTATAGGTCTTTATAATTTCAATGAACTTTCAAATATTTATTTATGAGTGTGTTTGGAATGTAAAAAAATAGGAAATGATTTGATTTATAAATTAAATTTAATTAAATTTTGTGTTTGGAATGTTTAAAAATAAAAAAATGATTAAATTTTTAAAATCTCATAGATTTCATTCCTTTTGTTTTAGAAATTCTATCAATTTTGATATGATTTGTTAGGATTTGATTTGATTTGAAATAAATAGACTATTTTACCCTTAGTAACTACCTCTAACAACCTTTTATAAGGATTAAAATATAAAATAATAAAATCAAATCAAATCAAATCATTTTTCTTTTTTATTTATTCCAAGCACAACCTATAATTTAAAAGATTTAAATGAGGTCCCTACAGTTCAAAAAAAAAAAATAAGTTCCTAGTTGCTAACGGCCATTAAGACTCCATTAATCTTTGCTAAATTATAGAAATCTATTTGAAAATTTAGATAAACTATAAAGGCTTATTCAATTGTGTTATCTATTAAATAAGTTCTTATATTTTATCTAAGTTTTCAAATAAGTTTATATAATTTAACAAAGATTTATTATCATTAGTGTATAGGGATTTATTTAAAAATTTTTAGAAATATAAATATATCATTAAACAATTTTAAATTATAAAAATATATTTAAAAATTCAATAAAACTATAAGAATCAATGCAGTAATTTAGTAATTTAACCCTTTTTACAATGAACATTATCATCCAACTTTTTACTAGGGCCTTTACATTTTTTTTTCCAACAAATAGCCCATCAGAGATTGCAGAAAATGAAATAGGCTAAAGGCCCACATGACGTTTTGTGGGCTAAGAAGCCCACTGCTGACAGAATTCTCTTTCCTCTTTCGAATCATCGCCCGCGACGTTCTTCTCACCTGAGAAGAGAAACCATAACCAAAATCTTTCGCCGCCTTTTCTTTCTCTCTCTCTCTTCGAATAGTTATTGTCGATGACAATGCATAGTGGTGATGGTGGGGTTCAAGTGAAGAGAGTGTTCATCGGAGCAGGATGCAACAGAATAGTCAACAACGTTTCCTGGGGTGCTTCTGGTTTCGTCTCTTTTGGAGCTCACAACGCCGTTGCTATTTTCTGCCCCAAGGTCCCTTTCCACTCTCTTCTACTTATCAAGTTACTCTTTTTCACTCACCCTTTATCTTCAAATTTTTTTTTTTAATCTTTTTCTTCTATTGGGTTTTGGCAGAGTGCTCAAATTTTGACTACTCTTCCGGGTCACAAGGCAGTTGTGAACTGCACCCACTGGCTCCCATCCAGCAAGTTCCTATTTAAAGGTACCCTCTTTCTCAATCTCTCAAGCACTTGAACTCTACAAGTTGAAATTTGTTCCTTTACTTGTGCTTGGATTAAGCTATTTGGCATAACAATCAGATGGGTCGTACTGAAATGAAATGATTGTATTATAGACTTGTTTCAACGTTAAAAATGTGATTAATGATTAATACCCCGCCCCCACCTCTTTTAATGTGCAGCAAAACAGTTGGAGCAGCATTATTTGCTATCTGGAGATGCTGATGGTGCTATTATTTTGTGGGAATTGTCCCTTGTTGATGGGAAGGTACAGTATGTTCCTTTGTTTTTTCTCAGTTTTGTACAAATAATCTATGAGATACACTTGTCAGTTTGAAGATTTTATTTACTGCTTCTTGCATATTTCTCTTTGATCTGTTCGTAGTGGAGGCAAGTGTTACAAGTGCCACAATCACACAAGAAAGGTGTTACTTGCATTAGTGGAATTATGGTTTCTCAAACTGAGGCAATTTTTGCATCTACTTCTTCGGATGGCAGTGTTTATTTATGGGAACTGGTATTTCCACTGACAAGCGGAGGTAAGCCCTGATTCACAACGACAATGACCCTGTTTATTTCCATGCTTGTATTTCTATTACCTACATTAATTGAGATTTGTTCCATCATTTTAGGTGGCTGTAAATTATCATGTCTGGATTCTTTCTCTGTTGGTTCTAAATCTATGGTAGCTTTATCGTTGGCGGAATTGCCTGGAAATAGTGGGCAAATAGTCCTTGCAATGGGAGGATTGGATAACAAGATTCATCTTTATTGTGGTGCAAGGACAGGAAAGGTGTACTATTTTCATCCCCAGAATTATAGAACATGAATTTTCTGTTTCTTATTCTTATTTTTTTTTATGTGTTAAAGTTATTTTTTTATTTTCTTTTACATATGAACCCAGTTTGTACATGCATGTGAGCTAAAAGGGCATACGGATTGGATCCGGAGTTTGGACTTCTCATTACCTATAAGCATCAATGGGGAAGCAAACAATATTTTTCTGGTGACTTCATCTCAGGATAAAGGCATACGAATTTGGAAGATGGCACTACGTGGCTCTATGTCCAATGGACATGGCATATACAGGAAGGAAGAAATAAGCCTATCATCCTATATACAAGGTCCTGTACTTGTAGCTGGTTCATCCTCTTTTCAGATATCCTTGGAATCTCTTTTAATTGGACATGAGGACTGGGTATATTCAGTAGAGTGGCAACCCCCTTTGGAAACCATGCAAGGGGATGCCTATTACCAACCACAAAGCATCTTATCTGCATCTATGGACAAGACTATGATGATCTGGCAACCTGAAAAGACTTCTGGTGTCTGGATGAATGTGGTCACTGTTGGGGAACTAAGCCACTGTGCTCTGGGGTTCTATGGTGGTCACTGGAGCCCAAATGGAGATTCAATTTTAGCACACGGATATGGTGGATCTTTCCATCTTTGGAAAAATGTTGGCAATGATAACTGGCTGCCACAAAAGGTCCCCTCTGGTCATTTTGCATCGGTGACTGATATTGCATGGTCTAGATCTGGTGATTACATTATGTCCGTCAGTCATGACCAGGTATTTTAAAATACATTGTGCCCACAAAAGCTTTACTATTAAACAATCGTGACTGTTAATTAATCTCTTACAATTTTATATGAAAAACACATTTTAAAATTAAAAAATGGTTTGCACTCTGATGTCTAACTAGTTTAACTATATGCATTTTGCTTTTTTGAAGAGAAAAATGATGAAATGCTGCTTGTGTAACTGTTCTAGTTTCCAATACTGGTGTATCAAATAATAACTCTGAATATTTGCTTGAATTTGTTTTGGCTCTGAAAATTAATGTTGCGACATATTAAAATTGCAGACAACTAGAATTTATGCTCCATGGAAAGTTGAGGCTTCTATCCAAGATGGGGAATTTTGGCATGAAATAGCTCGCCCTCAGGTTCATGGTCACGATATAAATTGTATGGCAGTTGTTCATAGTAAGGGGAATCATCGTTTTGTCAGTGGAGCTGACGAGAAAGTTGCCAGAGTGTTTGAAGCCCCATTATCATTTCTGAAGACATTAAATAATGCCACATTGCAGAAGTCTTGTTGTTCTGATGATGTCCTGACAGACGTTCAGATTTTGGGTGCAAATATGTCTGCTCTTGGACTATCACAGAAACCTATTTATGTTCAAGGTCAGTTATTTCATTGAAAGTTGAAATTGATAGTGATGTGGCACATAACAGCCAGATTTTGAGATATATTGTCAGATATTGGCGCTGTTTCTCTAGCTTTATGAATGAGTGCTACATGGTTTTCTGCTGGTGTTAACTTTGATAGCTATGGCATCTGGTCAAAGTTGATGATATGGAAAGGAAGACTCAAAAAGATAGAGCCATTGGTTGAGGCTAAAAAAGAATTTTATTTGTCTGGATAATTGGGTAATTTTTTGCTCAACTGGTTAGCTTAGTTAAATCATTCAGTACTAGCCTGGGTTTAGCTACTAAAATGCAAATCTTGCATGTTTATGGAGCAGTTTTAAAGTCAAGTGCTATGATTGACATATTCTGACATATCATATCTTAGTATTTACTGTTTGTAATGAACAGTATGCATAGAAATTTGATAACAGATCAATTAATTCATGTGGTTCTGTTTGTTCCATATAGTATGTGTATGTAATCTCTTGGAAAACTTCACCTTTAGATTTTCCCTTGTGTGGCATTGATGTGAACCTGCATCCAGTCCTATTGTCATTCTACTGTCTGGCCTTTCAGATGAGGGCCTTCAACTTAGAAATGTGAGCCTTAGATCATTTTTTGACTTTATTCTTCATTGGTTTCTTTCTTGTATGAAACTATGAATTAATTAACACTATGGTTAATTGTCTAGAGTACACTCTGATTTCTCACAGGTTAGAAATAAAGGTGTTGTAACCGTCTCCTTTATGTTTATTTATGTTTAATTATTGTAAATTATTATGAGTATCTTTAGTTGCCATAGGTCAAGTTGTATATTTTAGGAAAATAGTTATTACTATTGATTGTCCTGAAGTCTATATATTGTAAGAAACTATGTACAAAAGTTATCAAGAAATAATATATAGTTTTTACCCTTTCCAGTTGGTATCAGAGCTCCCGATCTGGGAGACTCTGCTTCCGCATTCAACTCTAGGCTAGTTTGCCTTCATCGCAGCTGCCTCTGCCTTCATCGCAGCTGCCTCTGCCTTCATTGCGGTTGATTTCCTTGGTCCTTTTTTGAGCCTTAATCGCGCCCAACGCCGTTGCCACCACTGCCCACCGCCCACCGCCCACCGCCAGTCACCGCTACCATTCACTCCAGTGACCCTACCGGACGGATTGTAGTCCCTAGTCCGGCCGACCACCAAAAACCCACCGCTAAAAGCCCTCCCACACGCGGCCTCCCTTCTTTGTGCGTGAACCCACGCGCTACCAGTCTAGCCACACGTGGCGGCGTGTCCGGCATCCGTTCTCGACGTGGTTTGTCTCCTCTGACTCGTCTCATCTTTCCCTATTAGAATCTGCCACCACCTTGCCCAAACAGCAACCCGTTACTTCTGTTATAAGCCAAACAGCAACCTCTTCCTCATTCTATCAGCCAAACAGTGACCCTAGACCACCATGTCAGACACCGAGACCACCATCACCTCCACCACCACCCAGAAAACCACTCCCTGCATCACCACGCCTCTTAATCCCAATGACCTACCTGTTTTCCATCCTACCTATCGTCTTACAGGCAAGAACTATTTACAGTGGGCATCGAAAATTAAGTCACATCGAAGGTACAGCCCCTAGTAAGACTGACCCGACATTTGAAGAATGGCATAATGAGGACTCTCTCATTATGACAAGGTTATGGAATTCTATGACACCAGAGGTTAGTAGAAATTGTATGTTCATGCCTATTGCCCAGGACATTTGGGACAACCTTCGTCAGACATATTCCATGAAGCAGGACATAGCTACATGCTATGAGTTGAAAACCAAGATTTTTTCCACTAAGCAGGGGGCTTTATCGGTCACAGACTACTATGGGATCCTCAATGGGTTATGGATTGAGCTGGATCAGTATCAAAATCTGACAATGGAGTGCAGTAAGGATGCTTCCACTTTGGCCAGTTTCGTTGAACGAGACCGTATCTTTGAGTTCCTCTCTGGTTTGAACTCAGAATATGACCCTATCAGAGTTCAGATTCTAGGTAAGGAGAAGCTTCCCTCTCTTTCTGAAGTCTTCTACACTGTTCGTGGAGAGGAGAGTAGACGGGCTGTTATGCTTGATGACAAACCCTCTAATGGGTCAGCCTTGATCATGGGCAAGCCTCCTAAACCCGGCTCTTCCTCTTCTTCTAGACCTAACAAAGACAGCCGCTGGTGCACCCACTGTAAGAAATCTGGTCACACTAAGGAAAACTGTTTTATTCTCCATGGGAAGGACCAGGTTCTTCGGCGTACAGGTGGATTCAAGGGTAGTCAGCGTGGGCAGGCCAATTTGATGGCCTCAAATGAAGTCTCACATGTGACAGATGAAGTTCCTGCTCTCAGTCAGGATGAATTAGAGCGCTTACGGTCTCTTACTCTCAGTAAGCCTTCAGGTACTTGTTATCTAGCCATGACTGGTAAGAATTTATGTTTTCAGTCCTTTAATGCTTCTAGTAATGCTTCTGAAGAATCATGGGTTGTTGACTCTAGTGCTACTGATCATATGATTTTTTCTTCTTCACATTTGTTGTCTTATAAACCACTTTTTGGTATCGTTACCATCACTGTGGCTGATGGCTCACACACCTCAGTCACTGGCTGTGGTAATATTAACCTCACCTCCTCCATTCACTTAACCAATGTTCTTCATGTTCCTAAATTGTCCACTAATCTTATCTCTGTTCATAAACGTACCAAGGATTTAAATTGTGCAGTAACCTTTTTCCGTTCTCATTGTGTCTTTCAGGATCTTACCACGTGGAGGACGATTGGAGTTGCTGAGGAACGAGAAGGGTTGTATCATCTCCTCAATGGTCCAGGTGGCTCCAATCAGAGGTTGCTACTTTCATGTCATCAGTCTAGCCCTGAGATTTGGCTTCAACACAAGCGTCTTGGACATCCTCCTTTCTCTTTACTTAAGTCTATGTTTCCATTAAAAGAGTCAGTGGAGTCTTTTCATTGTGATGTCTGTGAGTTTGCTAAACATCATCGTGTATCTTTTCCTCCTAGCATTATTAAAAGTGTTGAACCTTTTGCTCTTATTCATTCTGATGTTTGGGGACCTGTAAATGTTTCTAATGTTTCTGGGGCCAAATGGTTTGTTTCATTTATTGATGATTGCACTCATATAACTTGGCTTTTCTTCATGAAAGACAAATCTAAAGTGCCAAAATTTTGCGTTCAGTTTTATCGTATGGTTCAGACCCAATTTGGAAAACCCATTAAACGACTGCGCTCTAATAATGGTAGGGAGTATGTCAACCAAACACTTTCTAACTTTCTTAAAGAACATGGTATTGTTCATGAGCTAACATGTGCTGATACTCCTCAGCAAAATGGGATTGTCGAGAGAAAAAATCGTCATTTACTTGAAATAACTAGGGCCCTGCTTTTCCAAATGTCTGTTCCACATTCATATTGGGCGGGAAGCTGTTTTAACTGCTGCTTATTTGATAAATCGATTACCATCTCGTGTCCTTGGTAATGAAAGTCCTGTTCAACTCATGACATCCTTTTTTCCTTCTGTTCCTATTATGCAGAGTCTCCAGCCTCGTGTTTTTGGCTGTGTGGCCTTCGTACATGTCCATCGGCAGCATCGCAGTAAACTTGATCCTCGTGCTGTCAAGTGTGTCTTCCTAGGTTATGCTCCTGACAAAAAAAGGTATAAATGCTATCATCCTTCGAGTCATCGTTTCTTTGTCTCCATGGATGTCACTTTTCATGAAGCCGAGTCTTATTTTTCTCGTCCTCAGCTTCAGGGGGAGAGCTTTCCGGAAGCTGAGCCCTTTGAGTCCTTTTTTCCAGAGCCTTTCGTTCCTTTGCTGCCTGGGTCCAAACCTGTCCTAGACCCTATCTCTCCTAATCCACAGGAGTTAGCATCCTCTTCTGGTACCCCACCTGAGCCAGCTAAGGTCAAGACCAAGGCTGACACACCGAAACTAGTGTATAAGAGGAGACATGAACCCGACCGAGCTCAACAACAACTCCGGTTGTCCGAACCTACGGTAAGTAGTGAAGGTATAGTTTCCCATATTTCTGACCCTAATACTTTCAATATTCCTTTGGATAATTATGATCTTGACCTAGATGACTTACCCATTGCCTTGAGAAAAGGGAAAAGGTCTTGTACTCGATACCTTATTTCTCAATTTGTTTCCTCAAAAAATCTTTCTATGCAGCACAAGAGTTTCATTTCATCCCTTGATTCTGTTCAAATTCCAACATCAGTACAAGAAGCATTGAAGGATAAGAACTGGGTTCAAGCCATGAATGAGGAGATGAGCGCTCTGGAAAAGAATGGAACATGGAATATTGTTGAAAGACCTAGTAACAAAAGACCGGTGGGGTGCCGTTGGATCTATACCTTGAAATATTGGTCTGATGGTACACTAGATTGATATAAGGCAAGGTTAGTTGCAAAAGGATTCACTCAGACTTATGGAATTGACTATCAGGAGACATTTGCTCCAGTAGCAAAGATGAATACTGTAAGAATCCTACTCTCTCTTGCTGCACTCCTTGGTTTGGAATTGTATCAGTTTGATGTTAAAAATGCATTCCTTCATGGTGACTTGGAGGAAGAAGTTTATATGGAGATTCCACTTGGTTATGACTCCACCAATGGAAGAAATAAGGTATGCAAGTTAAAAAAGGCTTTGTATAGGTTAAAGCAGTCTTCCCGAGCATGGTTTGGAAGGTTTACAAAGGCAATGGTGTCCTTGGGATACAGGCAAAGTCAAGGTGATCATACCCTCTTCTTTAAACATTCACAAGAAGGTAAACTCACTGTTCTACTTGTGTATGTGGATGACATTATTATCTCTGAGGGCGACTTGGTTGAGCGACAGTTGCTAAAGGAAAAATTAGCAACTGAGTTTGAGATGAAGGATCTTGGGAGACTAAAGTATTTCCTTGGGATTGAAGTTGCCTACTCCAAACAAGGCATCTTTATTTTCCAAAGAAAATATGTTCTTGATCTTCTCAAAGAAACTGGTAAGCTGGGTTGCAAGTCTACTGGTGTTTTGATTGAGCAGAATCACAGAATAGGGAATGATGAAGAGAGTCCCAAGGTAGATAAAGCTCGATATCAGAAGTTAGTAAGGAAGTTGATATACTTAGCACACACTAGACCAGATTTGGCATATGTTGTCAGTGTTGTTAGCCAGTTTATGCATGACCCAAGGGTAAGACACTTACAGGCCGTGGACAGAATTCTACAGTATCTTAAAACTACACCTGGAAGAGGGTTACTATTCAAGAAAGGTGGAAGTTTATCCATGGAAGTATATACAGATGCTGATTAGGGAGGATCAGTCATTGATAGAAGGTCAACCTCTGGTTATTGTACGTTTTTAGAGGGAAACTTAGTAACTTGGAGAAGTAAGAAGCAAAATGTGGTAGCTCGATCAAGTGCAGAAGCTGAATTTCGGGCTATGGCACAAGGAATCTGTGAAGAGCTATGGATGAAGGTTATATTGGATGATCTGAAGATAAAGTATGAGACCCCTATGAAATTGCTCTGCGACAATAAGTCTGCCATTATCATTGCTCACAACCTGGTTCAGCACGACAGAACAAAGCATATTGAGATAGACCGACACTTTATCAAGGAGAAGTTAGATAGTGGGTTGGTAACCACAACATATGTTCCCTCTGAATTGCAGATTGCTGACGTGTTGACTAAAGGGTTATCCACGGAGAGGTTCCAAGATCTTACTAGCAAGCTGGGAATGATAGATATCTATTCACCAGCTTGAGGGGGAGTGTTGTAACCGTCTCTTTTATGTGTATTTATGTTTAATTATTGTAAATTATTATGAGTATCATTAGTTGCCATAGGTCAGGTTGTATATTTTAGGAAAATAGTTTTTACTATTGATTGTCCTGAAGTCTATATATTGTAAGAAACTATGTACAAAAGTTATCAAGAAATATATACAGTTTTTACTCTTTCCAGTAAAGTTACATTTTTTTTCTCTGAACCAGCTATCAAGATAAACTGACTGAGATACTGGTTATTTGGGAATTCGACAGGCATATTTTGGTGTAAAATTATGTTGTAACCATCCCTTAAATTTATGTTTTAGGAGTTAGGACCTATTGTGTACATACTTGGTTGTCTGTCTCTCCTATCGGGGATATGGGCCTACCCAAGACTTGGCTGATATCATAGAAGGGGGAGTTTATAAACTTAAATCCCTTGTTTCATTTTCCTTTGTTGAGATTTAACTTTTCAAACAATTATAAATCTGTTATGGTGTGTCGGTCTCTTAAAAATATATAATTTTGAGGGTTATTCTATGATGCAGCTGTACACGAGATCCCTGAGAGAACTGGGATTGATGGTCTTGACACCCTTGAAACTATTCCCAATGCAGTTCCAACTGTGTTCACTGAACCTCCAATTGAAGATCAACTGGCTTGGCATACACTCTGGCCTGAATCACACAAACTATATGGTCATGGAAATGAACTATTTTCTTTATGCTGTGACCATAAGGGTGAGCTTGTTGCTTCTTCATGTAAGGTATGTTGTGTCAATCTAGCTGTGCACCTTTATAATTAGACAGACGATTTAGTGCTACTTATATAAAAATCCTCTCTGCTTGCAAATCTCATGACTTGAGGGACCAGATGCTGCTTATTGCCATTATTTCTTCATTCCAATGCATTTTTTTTTTCCATCATTGGATACATAATTACTTCAACCTAGTTGGCTTAGATTGTTATGGTGGTTAGTTTCTACCTTTATTCATTATTCCGCTTTATCACTGATAAGAACTGAAATACTAAGATGTTTAATTGAAAATAATACTCAAAACAGAGAGGAAACTCCCTCTGAATTACAAGATAAACACTAGACAATGACAGAAATAAAGTGCAGAAAGATAATAACCCAAAGGTCCCTAGAGACCAGGGAATCCTTTTCCCAAACCTCTCCTATTCACTCAAAATATACCTGCCTCTCATTGCCCCCTGCAGTCTTCTTTTATTCTAATTTCTGGTGCATATTCCCAATGCTCATTATTGTTCTCTTCATTCTAACTTCTGATGCATATTCCCAATGCTAATTATTGTTCTCTTCATTCTAACTTCTGATGCATATTCCCAATGCTAATTATTGTTCTCTTCATTCTAACTTCTGATGCATATTCCCAATACTAATTATTCTATTATGCCTCCGCCTCTCCTATCTGTCCCTCTACTGTTTCTGCAATAAACACCCCTCCATTCTCAGGTCCAACAGAACCAGCCTTATTCTCAGGCCCAAAAGAACCCAGCCTGTGCTTCTTCCTCCTCCTGTACACTTGGGCTAAGGGTGTACCAATCACTGATATTGCTATATTATTTGGTAATAATTGCATATATGTTTTATGCATTGCAGGCCCAATCTGCAACTGTGGCAGAGGTATGGCTTTGGCAGGTGGGTTCATGGAAAGCAGTTGGCCGCCTGCAGTCCCACAGCTTAACAGTGACACAGATGGAATTCTCACATGATGACAACTTTCTTTTGACTGTCTCAAGAGATCGCCAGTTCTCCATTTTTACAATTTCAAGAACAGGTAGACTGATCATCATCAGCTATAGGATTCAGGCATATGCATTTGCACCTTTTCTGCATTTTCTTTTGGTGAATTCTCTTGGTTGACATCTTCTCTTCCGCAATTTAATTCACAAATAAGAGTAAAAATAATGTAGAAGTTAAACATTTAAAAACTTATTTGTTGGACTCTATAAGTATTATAAAAGTTGCAAGTCTCTTAATAATTACTGCAAGTCAACAGAAATCCTAATCACTCAATTGTGGTTTGTAGGCACTGGTAAAATTAGTTATAGTCTTCTTGCGAGGCAGGAGGGGCACAAGCGGATTATCTGGTCATGTTCTTGGAATCCACACGGTCATGAATTTGCAACAGGTTCACGAGATAAGATGGTGAAAATCTGGGCTGTGGAGAGGGAATCATCAGTCAGGCAGCTTATGACTTTACCTCAATTTGTGAGTAGTGTGACAGCATTATCTTGGGTTGGTCTCCGTGATTGGAGAAATGATGGACTTCTAGCCATTGGAATGGAAAATGGCCAAATAGAACTGTGGAGTCTGTCTTACAACAGAGCAGATGATGGGAGCATTGCAGCACCAGGTTTAGGTGCTGCTCTTGTTGTACGTATAGATCCTTTTATATGCCATGCCTCTACTGTAAACCGTCTGGCATGGAGGAAGAATGGGGAAGATCACACGAGTATGCAACTTGCTTCTTGTGGAGCTGATAACTGTGTAAGAGTTTTTGACGTAACTGTTGAGTAATTAGATTATTTTTCCCATTCTTTTTTGATATATCTGTAGAATGATTTTTTATCCTTATAATTATAGCTATGGCTAAGAAAATATGTCCCTGCTTGCATTGTTCATCCTGAGAAATACGAATTATCATTATTATGTGATTAGGAAAGTCTTTTTAGCTAAATAAGCAGAGTTGTTTTTGGTGTTTTAAAAGTAGAGGGTATTTTAATATTAAAAAATAAATAAATGAAGGTGTTGGGTCAAACTTTGTAATATAATATCCAAAAGTCTCATTATTGAAATATATTTTATATTTGTTACCTCTTGCTCTCTTTTCCCTTTTCTATCTAATTCCTAAAATTTCAACTATCAAAGCAGTATCATTCACAATTGTTTTTGTCATGCATAGCTCCAGCCATATGGAACTCCTTTGTATTATGTTGTTTTCTATTTTTTCTCTTATTGAAGTTAAAATTGATGAGTCTTTCGTCAGTCACCATTGTCGCTCACCATTGTCAGTGTAAAGGATAGGAAAAATTGTGGGTCTAAACTATAGTTAAGTTAGTTGTGCTTAGCTGGCAGCAGTTGTGATTAGTTGAGTTGGTTATGATTAAGCAATGATTAGCTAACAAACACAATGATTAGTTTCTGTTAAGCATAACTATATATAGCAACTCTGCTATTGATGTACATTGACTTAGTTCATTTGATACAATTCATTCTCTCCATCTCTCTCTCTTTTGTCTCACTCTTTCTCTCGAAACTTCTCTGCTTCACTGCATCTTTGGTACCTTTCAGTTAGGATCTCTCCCCATGTCTGTTATTGTTCATTGTTGTTCGCTAGCGTGGTGATGTATTTAACATCTTGATCATGCTTAGAGTCTCCATTTTAATGTCTGTAACTTTACCCACGATTGTTGTCATCATCGGAAAATTTATCCCACACCTGTCATCATCAGTCGATCACTTTCTGGTCATTGTCTCGAGAAATAACTCTACCATCGTGGTGAGAGGGTGAAAAGTTTATAATCAAAATTCCAAGAGTGAGCTTTTAGCTGAAATTTTGTTTTTATGTATAAATATAAGCAGAACCAAACATATTGCTTGCCAAGCTGCATTGATTAAAAGTTGTTCATTGAGTCGGTTCAAGTTTAGGGTTTGATTGAAGCCTAATTGAGATGTTATTTGATTGATCGTAATAAAGTTAGGGGTAAGTATAAAAGATTGGATCTTTACCTTGTTTTTATGAATGGAAGAAAAGGATATAGTAAAAATGAAAAGAATTTTAGAATTGCAATCTTCATTCTCTCATCTAATATTACACGGTTGTTATCAAATAATAAATGTTCAGTTTGTTCTTCCTTTCCCAATTCTATATGTTCACTCTGAATATAGCCAAACGCTTCACACATCCCTGTGAGAATATGTCAACGTGGTATGTTCATTACAAACACAAATATTGTTCACTCTTTTTCAAGGACAATTCTGATCTTTTCTATATTTTTTTTGGGTCAACAACTCTGATCTTTTCTAAAGTTGGGGAGTTCGTGATAATCTTAAGTGGGCCCCTTGGTGGGCAGCCCATTACTTGGTGCCTTATGCTACTTTGAGTGTTGACAGTCCACCAATCCATGAAATCTTCGGAGGCATAGAATCAAATGTTGAGCTAATGTCTCCTCATTAATACCCTTTCCATCATTATGGAATTTTGTTCTTAGAAGCAAAGGATAAATCCCCATTGAAATATTGCATAAAATAAGGTGGGGTGCACATACACCTTTCTTCCATGCTTTTGTCATATGATATGGGTTCCCAATTTGGAGTAAGGGAATCACTAGGCCGCTATTTTGAACATTGAATGGCGGTTCCGTCGGTCAGCAATAATGTACCAATTATGTGTGCATTGCGTCAGACGCATTCTTCTAAGCAAAAATCAACTTATGGAATGGTGAGGGACCCTGAACTCCGTTGACATTAAACGGGTAGGGACCAGAAGTCCTTTGACAAATGCTAGCTCCATTATTTTTGTGGATGATAATGTTAATAATGATCGTTATGTTGTTTGATGCAGAGTCAGCATCAACCACTTGTCCCAGAATTTAAATCAGGGATGACAACGTGCAAACGTGTAGCTGAATAATATTGAGATTTAAATATAATTTTGTTTGTTTTGAATCATACATCTATTTTTATTTGGTTCAAGCGTAACCAAAATCATACAAGCAGCTCAATCTTACTCATGCCTAAATCCTAACTTTTAAACCTCGTACAGTTAATTATTCTTAAATTAACCACTAACTAGTACCTAGTCCATAGTTTCATACTACAAAACAACGAATCTAACGTACTATGCCACTAAGGTCACGTGAAATTCAGTAAAACCGACATATGCAACGTGCACTCTGTAATGAAGGTTTTATATTAAACCTAAAGTTCACTATACGTTAAAAATTTTCCCATCGATCAACTCTTTTTGCTTAATATGGCTATCATATTTCGTGTCTTGATCAAGACATTGGCCAAGTTTCCTTTAGTACCAACCTACCAGCCTATATTACATGAGCTCTCCTATGCATCGTTTCCACCACACACACAAAAAAAGAAGAGGAAGGAGCTCTTCTATGCATCATATAGCGTTTGAATTCCGATGCCGCAAGTTGTCTTAACAAAGTAAAAGAATTATATCTTTGATAGTGAGTGGCCTTTCAAAATATGAAAGTATACCTTTAAGACAGAGAGAGATATATTAGAAACGCCGTGTTGTGTTGTGTGATCTTTGTATAAGACGGCCTAATCTATGTATAAAGTCATACTTTGCTGCCTGGAATGATCATAGACGATCGATCCACTTGATTATCGAGAAGCAAAGAAATAGTTTTTATATCATGCATTTAAAAGTTGGCATACATATATTGATAATAATTCAAGGTGTAGCTTTCATCAAATCAAAGAGAATCAAAATAAAACTTGGCAAGGACATTTTTGTTCGGTCATGCGCAGCAAAACCTAGTCAATCAGCAGAAATATGATTTCCCATAGAGAACGAACAAGAGGAATGAAAAGGCCAGATAAATAAACGTGTTAAGTATTCAAGACTACGCAAAAGTGCGTGGTCCTTCACGGCTGAGGTCGGATAAGGGACCAAGAACAAACTCCTAGTCCAAGACTCCAAATTGCTACATTCATTGCACTTGTCAATAGGAGAAGTTTTTCATGAACCAAGAATCACAAGCCAGAGCAAGAAAACCAAGAATCACAAGCCACAGCAAGAAACAATGCCCGCTAATTTATATGACAATCATTTCAGGAATTGATATTTGAACTTCACAATACAATAACTTTTACAGTATAAGCTCGGATCAATTTCCTTTCCTATAGATTATGACATACAAGAAAGAGTACAAGATGATCACAGTTTCTTATTTTCTATGGCAAATACATACCACAAACAGGTACCAAACACGACGACAGTAACTAAATATATTAAAACTTTAAGGGAAACCAAACCCATTTCTTCAAAACTGATTCATTTTTTTGGGACTTGTTTATAATGGCTGTGAGGTTCTCATCTGCTGCTTCATGCTGTCTGAGGGATGCTGAGCAGAAACTTCCGGCAGCACCATAGCAGCAGCCGTCATGGTCTGGTACTGTGAAGGCATTGCGGGGGCCAGAGGTTGAGAGTAGTATATCTGAGCATGAGCAGGATCCGCATAATCATAAGCATAATTAGCAGGGGCAGTAGAATTAGGGGCGATGGACTGAGAAGGATGATGAATCTGGGAGTAAGCAACATATTGTTGCTGATGCTGACTAGGAGGAACTTGAACTAATTGAGGGGTGCCTGTGGTTGCAGTTCTGTATGCAGCTGCTGTCATTTCAGTTTTAGGTAGGGGAGCATTTCGAATGGGGTTGTAAGCTGCAGATTGAGGAACCAATGCAGCAGGATTAGGCGGAGTTTGAGGCCGGCTAGAAGGCATGGTTGTGGCAGATTCACCCATATTAGCCTGCTGCACAGACAAGTTGTAAGCTTGGGCCTGTCTTGCAGACACATAGTAAACCTGGGGATGGGGCTGTTGCTGGGAAGGATATACTGGATAGTATGCAGGAATTTGCATGGCCCCAGCAGGGGTATGGTGAATGAAGTGTGTGCCATGTATAAACTGCTGCTGATGCTGATGTTGCTGTTGAGGCTGCTGCTGCTGCTGTTGCTGATCGAATTGCTGTTGCAATAAATATCCTGGGTCCTGTACATGTTGCTGCATCTGGATTCGACTGTGCGGATCAGACACATTAAGTTTTGGATCAATAGGGTTACTAGGAACCCTTGTAGTCCCAGATTGAATCTGAACTTGGTCTTGATAGATTACGGGTTTTTGACGTGACATTGCACTTGAAAAACTATTATCACTGCAGGATTAAAACAAGCACCAAGATCCTAATTCAGAAATTGCTAAACCAGTATCCCAGAAATATAATAATAATAATAATGAATGATCCAATCTGCCAAAACCAGATAGATAGAGGAAAAAAAGGAAAAGGAAATTGAGAATACCTTGAAACTGAATCTGGGGAAGGCAAATCAACGCCGCCAGTTGACTTCTGTTGAAATTGAGGAGGCAACACCTGAGGCTGAGGCTGTGGCTGTGTCTGCGTCTGTACCTGTGTCTGTAGCTGAGGAGCTGGTGGTTTTCTATATCCCACAGGTACTCCATGATCTGATCTCTCATCATCGGAGAAAACCCGGTTTGGGTATTCAGCGGCCACCACTGCAGAGCCGATCGGCACCCCCACCGCCGCAGCCGAAAGGGTAGCCGGCACCGGAGGCGGTGGTGGGGAAGACAGCATAACAAAGCCCTCATCTTGCGCCTTCTGTCCCACACCAACACCAACACCCATTTGAGCAAACTGTTCCTCAATCCCCAACACCTTCTGATCCTGCTGCTGCACCACCCTAACCCCACCACCACTGTTACCATCCTCCACATGAACCCTTATCGGCGGCAAATTGGCCAGCGACGGCGACGACGAAGTAGACCCAAAACTCGAAGTGGTCTCCAGCATAGGCGAATCGGGAACAGAGTGAACATCCTGCTTGGAATTCTTGCAATTCCCAAAAGATCCAGGCTGCGAAGAAGAACCCTCAACACCACCAACCTCTCTGGAACCGGATTCGAGGTTGTTCCCGGCAACGTCGTCGTCGAGACCCAGAAGGCAATTCACGGAAGCAGAATCAGAGAACCCACGGTTGAGCAATCCGGCGCCGTTTAAGGCGTTGAGGAACCAATCATCAGACTTGGTAGAGCTATCGAGAATAGGCGGAATGGACTGAGTAGAATCGGGTTTTGTGGGGAAGAGGAAGAGGCGAATTCGAGAGGGTTTGACAGAGGAATTGGAATTGGTTCGATCGTACTCGTCGATCATGTTGTCGAGGTCTTCATCGGTGGTGACGGAGATGAGGGAATCGAGGTCCTCGTTTGGGAGCTGGTACTTGAGAGTGAAAGGTCTTCCGTTGAGGAAGGTTCTAGAGAGGCGCGTGGAGAGGTCCGAAAGGGAGGTGGTGCGTTCCACCACCAAGATGCGGGTGTCGCCGCCGACGTAACAGAGAGACTTGTCGTGGGGGCGGGGGACGATGTGACCGCCGTAGCTGCACATGAGGCGGAGTTTGGTGGAGGCTGGAGGGAAGGGCTCGTCCCAGGAATCTGTGTTTCGGGAGCGGGGGGAGGAGTCTACCGAGTCAGGGTAGTTGAGGTGGGTTGGTGGTGCTGCCTGTGATGGCGGAGCCACCGAGGATAGCGGCGGTGCAGTGGATGGGGTTGGAGGTTGTTGCGCCTCCATCGTTTGGGTTTGGAAATTCGGAAAAAAAGAGGTTTTGGTGGTTTTGTTTTGTTTCCTGCTGCTGCTGCTGCTGCCTCCTTCGCAGCGCAAAAGAGAGAACAAAAAAAGAGGGGCTAATACTGCCTAGTTAATTAATGCTCTTATTTCTTACTTCACTCATCATCGATTGGATCCTCTTCATCTTTTATTTCTATTTTTATTTGTATTTCCTTAATTCATATTTTCATGCTTTTTTTATAAGGAAATTGCTATGTACTTAATAGGCATGCGTTAGTAAGTATTTATTAAATATTATTTTTATAATAAATACTTAGAATTTTATTAAATATAATAATTGATACAATACTTAAAAATAAAAAAGAAAATGAGTATAAGAATAATGCTTTTTTATATTAATTTTTTTCGTTAAATCTTTAATTGTTACTGCTTTTTTTTTTTTGGGAGGAGGAGGAGGAGGAGGTTTTGGAAAAAGTGGAGTTGGGATTGCACAGTGTGGGAAAGGGCAACTGGAAAAAGAGAAACAGTGTGACGGGAGGGGCAGCGTTTTGAGTGGGTTTGACAGCTGGTTTACTGGTTGGACCCAGTTGGGTTTTGGTTCTTTGTGTCCCCGGGACAATTAAGTAAACAATGCAAAACAAGTAACTTTACCAAAATTTATTAAAATTATGAATGTTTTGTCAAGAGAATTAATTAATCATTAATAACTTTATTATTACCTTAGCATAAACTAGCGAAAAAAAAAAGTAAATTTGTAAATACGAATAAATGGTTACCATATTTGGGTTTGAGTGAGTAGTTCCTTTTTTTCTCATACGGGTTTACGTTTTGGAACCTCACACCTTAAATAGCTCCCAACCATAATTAGGCAAACATGGTGTTTAGCCGCAATTGGGGAATTGTGGCTAAACATTGATAAAACACCAAAGCTGACGCAACGTAATTCTGTTTTTCACTAAAACGGATAGCATACGATTCGGAACGGCACAAGTTACGAAAATACGAGGATGAGTAACACTTAAATTAAACGCATGAAATAAAATAGTTTCGACGCGCAATTACGCTCTTTGGCATTGGATGTTTATGCAAAATAAGCGCGTGGGGCGCCCATAAGTAGTAGCTCTGTAAAGTGACACTGACAACTGCCACCGTAACGTTTTCACCTGACGTCTGACCTGGATTGGGGATGCTTGCGATGTGGGGGTGAGGGGACACGTATATAGCACATATATTTAAAAAATCATTATCGTATTAGTATCTCTATCATATTAAATTTTTTGATATTTTTAGATATTTTTAGATATTTTTATTTATATATTTTTTTAATTTTTTAAAATTTTATTGTATTAAGTTATTTGTATTTGTATTACATTTATGTCTTGTATTTATATATGTGTTTTCTTGGGACACACATCACATCAAGTGATTCGGATTTTCTTTTTTGTATTAATAATGAAAATAAGTTAGTCCATGCTTTTGATTAAAAAAATGTATATTTTAAATTATCACGTATGATTGAATTGATAAATTATATTTAATATGATGAGGTTTTTTTTTCAAAATATTTATCATTTTAAAAAATTATTTTATTTTATTTCTTGCTTTAAAATATTAAAAAACATTAATTATTTTAAAAATTTATTCTTATTTTTTAATATCCTTATTAAATAGAATGAAAAAAACACTAATATAGTGAAAATCTTTGATTATTTTAGTAGATGATAATTTAGAAAAATATAATTATATTTTTTATAATGAAAGATATTTAATACATTTTTTAGTTCTTTTTTTATCTGGAATTTTTTTAATTCTTATAAAATACTTTAAATAACATATATTCTTTTATGGGAGTTTTAAATCAATTAAAATCACCTTTGACTAAGGGAAAACTGACAGTTGAGTGGAAATTAATTCCAGACTCTGAGTCTAAAAACAACTCACATTCTTTTGAAAAGAAAATTGCAAACTTTATTGTAATCCCTTCAAAACTTTTAACTTACTTAGCATGATTATTTCGTTATCTCGAACGGATCATGTGCTAAAAAGTTAAAAACATAAATGGTAATATCCAAACTTAGGTGATGTTTGGTTCAAGGTGATGTTTGGTTTGAACCAAACACCCCCTAATTAGTCCATGTAAATGTAACCATTGTGAGGACCCCTTTTTTTTTTTAATGCTACCATTTTGAGGACTCTATTACCAGGGGTAAGTAGTAAAATAATCATCTGTGCACATTTAAATAACAATTTTGATAATTTTATATTAAATAATATATATATTTTTATATATTTTATTTAATATTATTTATTATATATATATTATTATTTTTTCATTAAATTTAATATTTAAAAAATATTAATAATATCTATATCTCTTTTAAAAGTATAACGTAATCTTTTTCATTTAAACAAATATCTTAAAAAGGTTCGTAAAAAAAATAAAATTGAAAAGGGACCCAGCTACACCTGTACAAAGATCGTATGACCTCCTTGTAGGGATAGCCAAAGCTCCGTCTTAAAATCCTGACTTGTATTCAGAATAATGATTTAATTTAATGCTTGATTCTATATGAAATAGGAAAAAAAATGGAACAAACATTACAATTACATTCCATGCTTGAGTTGATAAAAGGAACCGAATGCTCCAGATCAGTTATAATGGACCTGCTCTTATGATTATACTCATAGGTGTAAATGAATTGAATTGAGTTGACTATTTAAAGTTCAGATTTAATTTGTAAAAAAATAAATTATTTGAATTTAATTTATTTATTTAAATAAGTTAAATTTAAAATTTTAGTTCGACTTGTTTTAAAATTTAAAAACTTGTGTTTGTTTAACTTGTTTATAGTTTAATTTTTTTTTCCTTTGATCAAATCTTTTTTTAAAGTATTTTTTAAAAAATTTATTAAGTTAATAATTAATAAATATCTTCATAATAAAAAAATTAATTAAAAATAGAAATAAATATTTTTGTTTTATAATTCATTACATAAAATGATAAAAAATTCATAATTTTCCATCATTATAAAAAAAATCAAAATAAACTTTAACACTTAAAAATATTCAACATATTTTCACAATAAAATAGTTTTTTTCTTTTGTGTCAAAAAATAAAAGTCATTGACAATTGTATACTTGTTAATATTTTATAAATACTTATTAAGATAAATAATTTTAGTTATCCTATAATAAATACTTATCCTATAATTTTTAGTTATCCTATTGACAATTGTAAGTCAAAAAAATTTTATTTGGTGTAAGTTGATCCTTCCTATATATATATATATATATATATATATATGAATTGCTAACTTTCACATTTTGTTTTGAACCAAAAACTCACTCTCTTATATTTATAAACAACTTTAAAGTCATAAGTAGTTATGTCATTTTATTCTAAACAATATCATCTAATCTATTTAATAAAGAGAGAGAATATTAAATGTCAATATTAACAAGGAGAGATAATAAAGAACTATATCATTAATGAAGAGAGAAGTTTTAATTTTTTATTTACTTTTAATTCTAATTATTTAATACTAACATGATATTTTTAATAAAATTATAATTTTATTTTACAATTTGATAAATAATATAAATTCAACTTTGATAAAAAAAATATATGAATGTACGGCATGCTAATTTGAATGATTATAATATTATATATTATAATTTGAAGATTTTTCTCTCACCTATATATTTTCGTTTAATATATATAGTATCTTCATTTTCATTTTATGTATAACCATGTTATTTATAATAAGATTTACATTTTAATATTATATGACGTTCTTCTCCACTAACAATGTCACTATATTTTCTTAACTTTTATATATTAAAATCATTTGTTAAATAAATAATTAAAATTAATAATCAATACTTTTCTCTTTATTCAAATTATATTTTATTTTATTTTCTCTCTTACTTAATGTTAGCATTCAATACTATATCTCCTTATTAAATTAAATAACTGTATTTGAAATAAAATGACACAATTAGTCATGACTTTAAAGTTGTTTAAAGAAATAAGAGTGAGTTTTTGATTCAAAACAAAATGTGAAAGTTGTTAATCTCTATATAAAAATGTGGATATTAGCAATTTTATATATATATATATATATATATATATATATAAATAAAGCTATTCGAAAGTTTTTAATTTTGAGTTTATAAAACTTGAGTTTAGTTATTTATATAATTAAGTCTAAATTAAAATTTAGACTTATTTATTTAATTAAATAAATGAATTTGATCAAATATTTAATAAATTGAATTTAAATAATTTACAAATAATTCAAACTATTTATGCATCTATTTATACTCGTCGAATTAGTCTTGTACTAATCTTAATCGTGATTCGTAACAACACTCTTAATATAATCGTGACTCATCATTCCCTTTTAAAATAATGAGATTAATGATTTCATATACTTTATAAAAAGATATTTAAATTCTTCTTCTAACATATCTTTGATTATTTTATAAAATAAGAATTATTACCATTTGTTACATTTATAACAGGGTAAAAGTCAATAAAACATTGTCATGCCTTTAGTAGATTAAATTATACATTTTGAAAAAGCAATGTGAACAGCCTTTTAATCGGTATTATGCGTCATTATTTGAATTTAAGAAATATAGATATAAATATAATATACGAATATGATTCGATGTAAATATATTGATATGATAAAAAAATTTAAAAAAATAAAAATATCAAAATTTCTAATGGGTGATCATTTTTAAATTTCGGTGTTAGATAGATTTTTAGATTACTCATTACTCTATGTACAGATAGAAAGGAATAAATTTAGAAATAAATAATCGCTGACAATTGAATAGGATAGAAAAGACTAATGTATAATTAAGATTTGTTTGGATAAAAACATAAAAGGTGTTTTAACAGAATTTGAGCATTCTAAGTTTTACTTAATTAGGCAATAATTTGACCATTCTAACTGTAATTTTACTTTAGTTTTTTTTTTGGTGAATTAATTTTCCTTTAGTTTGTGGATACGATTGAAATTTTTTAACTTGATTTCTTTTTTCCCTTTTTCCCTTGCCACCTAATTCTTTGAAGGAATAAACGTTCAATAGAAGCATTTCTCAAAATCATATTCCTCTTTATTTTCTTTCCATCGATCATATACTATAATGGATCCAAACAATGCAATGCTAAATTCGCCGTTTTTTTTTGGGTGATTGGATTCAATGTACCAAAAAAGTAAAAAACAGTGTTGTTGCTGGTTAATGGAAGGAAATATTATTGTTCTAAGATTCAGGTGTAGTGTATACCTAGTCTTATTCCTTCAAAAGGGTAAAACCAGGGGCTAGAGTATGTGAGGAGAAGATGTATATTTGTTATTTGAGGACTTGACCTCCTTTATATAGTAGATGGTTACATGTTAAAGAAGTAACCTTAGGAATGTTAACCTCTATTATTTAGGGATAAGGGAATATTTTATCTCGTTGTCCCATCTTTGGGGGATATAGTGTTATCCCGACTGGTATTTATGAGATTCGGCCGTTATTTAGTGGTGGAAGGTCAATGCCCATAGGATTCGTGGTCGGGTTTGAAATCCTAATAAAACGAATAATGATTTCATAAAATAAGAATGGAATGAAATAATTATACTGTATCTATAGTTTGTTATCTTTTGAAATTGAATGTCATTCCAACCTATTTAATTGTTTGACACATAAAATCAACGCATAATGAAATCAAAGCTGATAAAAATGGCATAAACACTCCTCATTAAAAATAAAAAAATAAAAAATATTTAATTTTCCATTTTTTTACAATTTAATTTTTTATTATTATGTAACAAAAAAATATTAGTGTTTAAAAAAATCCAATTATTTTATTTATAATAAAAAAATAGAAATATGTATAATTTTCTAATAAGATATTCTTATTTTTTATATTTTAGTTTATTAAAATTTAGATATAATTATGTTTTATTTTATTGTTATAAATTTTTATTTTTGTTTATATATTTTTATAATTATTATTTTATTTTAAAATTAAATGGAATATAAGTTAGGATATGCTAAAAATATAGAGTTCAAGGTTCTAAATGTGCCACAACTCACCATTAAACAATGGGTTCTAAATACGTAAAGGGCACATGTTGCGAAATTTAAAAAGAAAATACTAATTAGCCAGAATTTCTTTTGCCTTGCTTGAATAAATTGTCATTGTTATTAATTATTGGGTAAATAAGTAATCTCTACCATTTAACTTATCCAATAATCACGTTTCAACCTTGGCCATGAAATTAATTCTATCAGATTTTATTTGTTTATGTAGCATTACTTAATCAATAACAAAAAGTATTAAATAAAAAATATAAACATTTAATATTTTTTTCTTTAAATAATTAGTAAAAAATAATAAATAATATTTTTATTCTTTAACATGTGCTATAAAGATACACATTAACAAAAACCCTTAAACAATTTAGAAATTTAAGTATGTTAAAAAAGATGAGTGTTAGGAATACACTTTCTATCTGTTGAAGATTGCAAGATAATGAGAAACTGAGAAAAAGCAACAAAATGAGAGAAATTGTTTTATGAAAACAGAGAGAAAACTCAGAGAAAAGTGAGAGAAAGTAATTGTGCTGTACTGAAAGAATAGCTGAATGAATAATTGCTTTCGTAACAGTGTGTTAGTGTTTATATACAATTCATCTAACAACTAATAGTTAGGAAAGCTTGACTTTCTGTTAGTTTGAACTAACTGTTAACAACAACTAATTCTGTTAACAATAACTAACAACTATTAATAATTTTTAACATTATTACATTTTTTTCAACATACTTTCTTTTATTGAGTCACATCATATATTAAAGTACAAATTCAAACTTAATTATACGTTAATTGATGTTAAATTTGTATTTTAGTATGTGACGTGATCTAATAGAAGAGAGTGTGTTAAAAGAAGTATGATAAAAAATGTGTTCCTAACATTTATTGTTAGAAAAATGCATGAAGACCCCCTTAACTTTGAGTGGTTTGCAAATAACCACCATGAACTATGAAATCTTCCAATTGAATCCTTCAACTAAGTGATTTGTTGAAATAGATCCTTCCATCCAATGATAGTTAAGTTTTTAACGTGCACATGACTTTAATCCCAAATTATTAATTTTAAAATACTTTTTTCCAAATTTATTTTCATTTTCAAATAAATAAAAATAAAGAAAAAATAAAAAATAAAGTTGAAAAAAGTTTTTGGACCCATTGAAAGGTTCAAAGCCCTTCATCAATGTCAACCCCCTTTAGAATTTGAAAAGGAATAACGAAAGAAGCGATCAATAGTGGTCGTCCACTCGTCTGTCAACGTGCAAAGAGACGATAATGCAGTGGTTGACAGCGACTTAGGAGGCAATGTAGCCGCTATAGAGAGGCTGATTGTCGATATACAGAGGGTCACGATTGTTTGGCGAAATGGTGAGAGGTGATAGGTTCGGATTTGGTGGTGGCAAATGAGAGCAACACACGATGGGTTAGACAACAAAGATTGTCAAGTGTGGACCGAGGTTGAGTTCGTGTTTGTGCGGTGCCTATGGGTTAGTGGTGGTGGCCATGGCAATTATTAGTTTGTTCTGTTTTAGGTAAAATCGACTAATTTATTGTGATTTAGGACTGTTTACTAGTAGTAGGAAATTTTGGTTTTAGATAATATGGAATGGTTTTAGGTGTGTTTGAGTCATTTTCTGAGTGATGGGTCATGGTGAGAAGATCACGTCTCTTGGATTATAAATGCTAAATCTTCTTCTTTTGTGCACGATGACAACATTGCCGGACGAGTGGACGACCACCCTCGTTCCTCTTCATATTCAAGGGAGGTGATCTTGATGAAAGGGTTTTGAAAACTTTTTTTTAGTATAATTTTTATTTTTTCTTTCTTTTTATTTAATGTATGAAAATAAAAATAAATTTAAAAAATTAAATCAATAATTTGGAATTAGAGTCATATGCATATCGTGTAAAACTTGCTACAATTAAAAACTTAACTGATATTGGATGGAAGGATACATTACAACAAATTACTTAGTTTAAGGATCTAATTGAAAAATTTCATAGTTCAATGATGATTATTTGCAAACCAATCAAAAGTGGAGGGGGTTTCCATGCATTTTTCCCTACATTTAAAATATTTCAAGTATATATTGAAGATTTCTTAGTTACACAGTGATAAATTAATATATATATATTTAATTGTCATTTTACTACTTCATCTATTTTTTATTTATTTGTTTAGAAATTTTTTTTTCATATTTATCTGTCACTTTATAAAATTAATTAAACATTAATTAATTTTAAATTTTATCTTTAATAAGTGAGACAAAAGCTTAATAAAATGTAATTATATTTTCAGTATTTCAACAAACGATAATTCATTCAAACATAGTTATTTGAGAAAAATATTGTAAAATGATCTTAACTTTATAGTGATAACTAAGTAAGGACTTTAATTTTAAAATTACAATTAAATATTATTTTAATTATTAATTAAGAACTTCAACTTTAATAAATATATTTATAATATTTATCAATTAAAAAATTATAACATATATGTCATTATTTTGTTCATATTATAAATTATTTTCATTTATCTAATTAAATATTTTTATATTTTATCATTTGTTATTAATAAAACCATTTTAATAAAGTTGATATGCTTAATTGATAACAATAAAAGTTCAATCACATAATTGATTTATCATAAAAATTTTAGATCCTCGTGTAATATTTCACTCGTCATTATTTTTACTTATAATTGAGATTATTTAATAGCTTTTTAAAATTTTATACAATAACCTTAAAATATAAATAAAAATGAATTGAGAAAGTAAAATAAAATAGGAATTTGACAGGCGTTTTCAAGACTATTTCCCTATATGTTTTTTTAGAATTTGTTTTTTTTTTTTTGGGTACAGAATATGATCAATTCTTATTGTGATAATGTCTTCTATCTTTATAACACAATTATTAGTAATGTAAATGGAAATACTTATCATATGTTAAATGTTTTTTAAAATAAGTGTATTTAAAAGTGATTTTAAATGTACCAAAAAAGGTGATTTGATATGTAATAATCAATATTAATTGATATATATATATATAGAAATAGATCCACTTACATTTAATGTAAATAAAAAGATTTATACTCAATTTTATATTCTTTATTTTATTTTAATCATGTGATTACTATTTATCTCACTAAATAAGTATAGGATCAAAATAAAATAAAAGATGTAAGATTGAGTGTAAATTTTTTTTACTTATACTAAATATACATAGATTCATTCTCAATAATGTATTAAAATTATTATTATCAAACAACGCCTTATGGACTCCTCTTAATTATTCTTTTTTCTGTGATTTTTAATTTCCTCTTCGTCTTTTTATTTTTCCTTTAATATTGTTTGAACGAAGATAAGGAGAATAAAGAGATAGGAAAAGAAGGAAAAAATAATCTCTCTCTTTGTTCGGATTTTAATGAAAAATGAGGGGAAATATGAGACTCCTTGAAAACTTGAAAATTCTTTTTCACTTAAATTGGAGTGCAAGGAAAAGTAAATTAGTCATTTTTAATTAAACAATTCTTAAAGTACATATATATCATGTGATTGAATGACAAGATAAGGAGTATATTAAAAACATAATTCCATAACTTTCCATTCCATCCATTTTATTTTTATCTCCCAAATTGAAGAGTTTTTTTTAATTGAATATCCAAATAAAGGGAAGTAAGGCCCCTCTCTCCCTTCCTTTTTCACCTCTCCCAAACATAACATTAGGTCATTAGCACTGTTGAAAAAAAATATTAGTGTTATGAGATTTACTTGCTGCCCCTATTAACAAATGTTTTTGTACGTACTCTCCCCCATTTTTGTTTTTTTTTTTATATATATCTTTTCTTTATTTTATCAGTTTTCATATGAATATGCACTATGCCACATTTTTTTTAACCATTAGTAAGAGATATATAGATTCGTTTTTTTCTGTTATCATTGATATTTCGAACAGCCATACTATTTTTAATTAAAAACATTACATATATCTGATTTTATTTTATTTTTCCTCTTTAATTTACTTATATTTATCTCATTTTTTGAATTTTTTAGTGAAAAACTAGGATGCAAAATGTATATTCTCTCATCATTTCAAAAATTGTAAAGTATATGATACTAATGGGATATTCATGTAATAAATTTAATATATTTACATTTTAAAAAATATTTAAAACTTAAGCACACTAATTTGGTAAAATATACATCATTAATATACTAATAAATATGTGTTGAGTCTCATATCATATGATTAAATGAATAAAGTACCTTTTATAATGATTTGAGTGATCTTCTTTCTTTCAGCTAGTTCTTAAAATGAAATTAAGTCAAATTATTATAATATAGTATCAGAATCTACTCTAATCTTGATGTTGAGTTACCCACAAATATTCAATTATGTAAATTTTATGTTCCAGATCCAAATTTCATGTTGAGTCAAATTACAAACTTCATACTCTAAATGTCTGATCCTAAATGTAAGAGAGTATTTTAAGTTTCATATCAAATAAGTATATTAACAAAATATCTTTTATAATAACTTGACTTGAGCATCATTTCCTCTTTGACATAAAATTTTTTGGATAGAATTATATTGATTTATTCTTATTTAATAAAAGTAATAATATATCAATATTTTATTAACTAATAAAAAGTAAAATATATCAACATTTTATTGATTTAATACACTTAATTTAAATATATTAAATTTATACACAATTTATTCGGTACCGATTCATGAGCAGAGAAAACAATTAAAATTAGTAAAGATGAAAATTGCCAATTCATATATGGCCCACCTCCAAGCAATGTTCTGAAGAAAGTCTACCAAATGTGCTAATTAAACCGTTTATGGAAGGAGAGACTAAGAAAAGACGCACTGCAGACACCGAGAAAAAAAAATCACAAAATGAAGGTGGGATTAAGGGTATTTAAAGGTAGTAAAAAGAAAGCATTATAATGGGATATATGTCTCTTATTCTCATCATCACATTTCACTCATTAGATGGAAAGATTTCAATCATAAAAGATTGGTGTAAGCAGAAAATAATTTAGCGTGCACAAACAAACCCTAAATTAAACGAAGTCAATCCGCAAAAGAATTTTCATCCACCAATCTACATTTATTAAAATGAGAATATGAGTTTAAATTTCAAAAAATTAATTCTTATAGAGAGATCACATAATTCTTTTATTTTTATAATTGAATAAGAATTAATTTCATTAATGATTCAAATGAGATGAATCTTTGAAGATACTTCATAGTCTTAAAAAAAAAATTAAACGAGGTCACTTCCTTCTCTATATGGTAATGCAATTTTTTTAAAATAGTAAGGGTATTTCCAAATTAGTTTTTACATAAATTAAAATTAAGTCTTTCTCTAAGTGGTTTTAAGTGTACTGCTCTCTGATTGACTTGATACATGTAAGGAAATTAATTAAGGTGTTGATTTAATGTTCAAACTTAAATCTTTAAAGTAAGAAACACACTTACTTAAGATTATGTTTAAAATTTTTAAAGAGAATTAAAGGTAATGACTTACAATGAAATGAAAAGATAATAAATGTAATGAAATAAAACATATTACTCTATTGTTTGAATATATAATTAGTATAATTTAGTATAATGAGAGAGTAAAATAGAATATTTATGTCATTCTTCCTTGATCTTTCAATTTGAGAGACAAAAATTTGAAGTTTTGTGTAGTAAGAAAGAAATTCTTTAACCCTCTCCTTTGTCATTATACCTCATCATTTAAAACAACTCTTAAACATTTGTCATTTCATTCCTTATATTATTATCTTCCCAAACATAGCTTAACGTTGCTAAATTAAACACTGAATTATACTTGAATGAATCCATTTTAGACAAAGGAGTTTTTTTTTTTTTTTTTGATTGGGGTTAGACAAAGGAGGTTGAAATGCATAACTGGAGCACCATAAATTGTGTATACGCTAGAGTTATCTTGGAAATTCACTTATCGGATAATTATTATTAAAGTAATGATATATCTTCCTATTCAATTATTTTAATATTAAATAAAAAAATAAATACATATAATATTTTAAGAATATAAAAAATATTTAATATTTTTTTTATTTAATAATTAAAAAATTTGTAAGAAGATTTGATAGGATGATAAATCATTTATTTTTTTATTATAATAATATATTAATGCATTATCAAATAATAATGTAAAATTTTGTAATCTCGAATTAATCAAAATTTAATCATTTAAACAATATCATCCGTATGATATGATTTAGATTAATTACTCTCACTCAAAAAATTACTACTCTTGATACAATTATTATTGGTTAAAATAATTGTAATTGAACGTGTGATTTATTACTATAAATATATTTCGATTTACACCTTCATTTTCTTATAAAAATAGTTTGTAAATGGTTTTATATTATTAAAATTGTGATATATAAAAATACTAGTAAATAATTAAGAAAAATGTCATCTTCAGTGAGGGCAAAATCATACTCTGGCTTAAAGACAAACCGGTTTAAAAATCATGTTTCTGTTTATGGACAAGATCTGTCTTGAACAATACAATATATTAGTGACAAAATGTAAAAAGAAGAAATGCGAGACTTTATCAGAGGCATGTTAATAAGATGCATCATTGAAGGGTTTTAGTCAAGATTTAAATCATAGTGATGATCTTATATTTGAGCAGAAGACAAGCAAAATGAATTGGATTTGGACTTCGATGTGTTGGGGCGACTAAGTCTACTAAAATTGAATATTCGCCCTATTAATGCTGGGGCTGCCGTAAGATAAGCCCTAGGCTTTCATAAAAGGAGGAGGAAATGGCCCACTCTTCCAACTTTTTATGGAATTTCCGTTCCAATGACATGAAGATGAGGTGGGACTGGACTGTTTTTGTGGGTCCATTATGACTAATTTACTAAATTTTTAGGCTTTATATAGTACCTAATCTAATCCTATATAACTCATAGTTGGTGGCCAGGATGGTGACCCTTCCTTATTCTGCTTGCCTCTATGTATAATTTTAGGGTCCTACAAAAACAGTTATTCAAGAACTTGAAGGAAGGGAGATGGTTGGGATTGGTAATTACTGTTAAAAATTGTGATATAACTAAAAAATAATATTGAAGATTTTATCTTTAATGCTTAAAGGTAAGAATGTTATTGTAATTAAAATTATCATATCGTAATAAAACACCATTTGAAAGTTATTTTTATATTATGATAGGTAAACAATTAAAAAAATGAATAGCAGGTTTAATTATCTCAATGAAGTTATTTACTCTAATATTTTGGTTTTATGAATTTTTTTGGGATAAATTCTATTATATAAATTTTAGTTTTAGTGTGAAAGATATGTCTTTAACCAAATTAAAAATGTGAATTAGTCAAAATACGTACAAGTTAACACAAATACTACTTAACTATAATACTAAAAAAATAAAAAGATTATAGTCATTTTTATTTTAACATATACATTTTATTTTTCAATGATCTTCAACATTTAGATTAACAAAAAAACTCATTCAATACTTTTTGTTGGTTGCAATTCCCTCGAGATTTTTGTTCAACTTTCGCTATAGCCTGTATGGAATCGATGTCCGCTTTGAATAAAAAATATCATAGTTCATTCATATAAGTCAGAATTAAAGTATTTTAGAGTGACACAAAAAACTCATAAAAAAAGGAGGAACAGAAGAGATAAGTTGAGTATGTATAAAAAAACACAAAAAGAAAAAAAAAAGAAAAAAGACTTTTTATGTAATGCAGAATTTAAATCCTATTGAAAGTATTTTGTGACTAGAGACAAGACCAAGCATGAAAGAAAATTAGTTCCACATATAAAAGTTGTGAGGATAGAAGGTCCTTAAGAATTAGGAGATCTCTTACTTAGGATTTGATTTTTTTAATTCTCTCATTAAGCACATAGCTCATTTATCATAGCCTCAAATCTTTATTTGTTTATTTATGTAATTAACTTAAACATAAATAATTTAACAATAATGCTAAATGTTACAAAAAGTAATTTGTAAATTTTGTAGCCGATTCTTTTCCTGACCTGCCTCTTGTGTATTTTTTGCTATCTGTTATCTGTAAATTGGTTGTTGTTGTGGTATTAGTATCGTGTCAATTCGAATCGCAATCGTAAAAAAAAGTTCTTACTAAATAACATTGCTCATAATTCAAAAACAGAGACAGTATAATATAGGCAGTTTATGAAAGTTGGAACTTTAGCAGGCATGGCAGTGGTTTCAGTATTAGGAAATAGGAATGGGAACATATAGGAAAGAGTGCAATGTGTCCCTCGCAGTGGACGACGGAGTGTGTGCACTTTAAGGGACAGCCATCAAGTTTCAGGGTGGATTGGGCTTCTCTTTAACAAACAGCCACTCAAGGCTTAGGGAGAACAAGTCCAAAAAAATAAATAATAGGGCTTAGGGAGAACCCCAGTTCGTTTTAAGAGTCCCAGATGTCACCAACTAATTGTATGACTCTTTTAACCTTCATTCACAGCAATGAAATCTTCTTTTTTTATTTGAATATTCTAGAAGCAGCACTTTCTTAATTGGAGAATATATCCCACTCATATAAACATTGAGAGTCTCAATGTTAAAATTTTATAGGAATACATTTACTTATTCTAAAATTCACTTGGGAGTAGGGAATCACACGCTACTGCAACCTCACATATCACTGCACCCTCAGCCTCATATGCGCACACACCATCAACTGATGGTTCTGTTCATCAGCATGCACCAGCCCAAGCTGTTACGTGAGCTGTCTTCCACGTGGCATCACTTTATTTGATGGAGTGATAAGTTAGTTATGGAGGTTATGAGCTGTCATTAGTTAGTTAGATGGTAGCTTATCTGTTACGATCATGGTTTTAAATTGCGATCCGTAACCGCAATTGCGACCGCAATATTATGATTTTTATGGTCTTTGCAACCGTATCGCGACCGCAATTGCGACCGCATCAGCCACATTTTCTTACAATTGGCCGCAATATTGCGTTTTTAGTGATCTCCGCAACCGCGACCGCAACTGCAATTTAAAACCATAGTTATGATTTTTGTACGCATATAAATAATTAAATACTGTATATAAACTTCATTTTATCATAATCAATACACCTTTTTGATCCATTTTTCTTCAGTCAAGTATTATAGGGTAATATGAACCTTCTTAATAACTTACAGGATAATATGAACCTTTTTGCAGAAAAGTTCTTCAAAGTTATTGTGAAAAAAACAATTAACAAATCCAATCAAAGTGAACCTCAGGGTCAGGGATGTTCACAAATCACAATCCGTCACCATTTTTAGAATAGAGTACAATCAGACACACGTTATATACCAAAAAAAAAAATCAGATACACGTTGGCCCTTTGTCCACTTTGTTTTTTTTTACATTACTAAAAATTAATTCAATAGCGACGGAAAAAATTCCGTCGCTGATCCATTAAATTCCGTCGCTATAATTATTAGTGACAGAATTTGTCACAAAAAAATTTTCATCGCATAATCTTTGGTGGCTAATTTCTTAGTGACAGAAATATACTTCTGTGACTAAATAGCGATGGCTTTTTCCGTTGTTAGTTAATAAAATTCCGTCGTTAAAATCCGTGACCAAAGTTTCTTAATAATTAAAATATTATTATTTTAGTGACGGAAATTATTACGTCGCTAAGGTGAAAGTATAAATCTATTTCGATTAGCGACAGAAATATTTTTGTCGCTGATGACCTAAATTTTTTAAATTATTTTTTTATATTTTTAAACAGTATAATTATACAATTTAAACATGTATACAACACAATACAACAATCCAATCCAAAATCAAGCAACAAATTTCTAAAATTTAAAAATATCATTATCATGTCATACCACAGTATTTCAAAAAGTCAAAATAAAAATATTTCAAAAGATCAAGATAAATATAAATTAAGTTATACAGGTTTTTTTTTTATCAAAACAAACATAAAGACAATGTATCAAACATCAGGAGGAAAAATATCATAATCATCCTCTTCTATGTCATCTTCATCTTCATTCCCATCACCAAGTAACTCATCCTCGTGATCGCTACCTGTAGCTTGTGAGCCACTAGTAGATGCATTCAAGCGCTGTAAGATTATGTTAATTAAGTTTTCCTGTTCCGCTATTAAATTTCTCTGCTCCATCACCTGCGTACTGAGACTTGCAACCAGACTTCTCATCGCTTTCATTTCCAACTGTGAACAACCTTCAACAGATGCAGAGGAAGATGATGCATGAGAAGCAGCATCAAATCCCAAGCCAAAGATGTGTTTCTTGCTGCTAATGCCTCTAACAACATCCAAGTAGATGTTGTTGTCAGAGTGGATGTCAATAGTCTCCTCTCCCGATGGCCGCTGTGAGTTTCTCTCATTGATACGTTTCTGGTACTCATCCTGACAAATGTAATTATTAGTAAATATTTATGCTTGCAAATTGACCTAATCATATATTAAAATTTAATTGCAGCATTTATACTTACAATAATATTTTTTGCTTTGGTGGATAACCATTTCCCCTTACGTGTGTGAAGCCCCGTGAATAACTCTCAATGCCGTGGATCTCTTTTTAATTGTTGTTTCTGGAAATATGTAAAGAAAAATAATATTCTGTTAAGACAGACCTAATTAACTCTAATCACAAATTTGATGGAAGTTACTCACCAATTTCTTCTTATGCGCTATTGCAGGAATTGAGCCTCCAGTATGATTTGACAATCCCTCCTCAGATTTTCTATTCTAAGTGTTCTTGCTCTTCTTCTCCAACCAATTTGGATCTTGTCGCCATTGTCTCTCCAACTCTTCCCGTACATGAGTTGGAATCCAATTGCCTTTATCCTAATTGTGACGAATCTTGAACAATGCATTCTTTAGCAATTCAGATCCTTTATGGTCGAATGACTTTTTGATACGTTTATCATCCTTAGGCAACCACTTATATTTTTTCTGCATTATTGAAAAACAATAATTATTTTATCGCAATAATTTAAAATTTTAGTTCTATCAACATAGTAATAACTACAATTAGAAATACATTACCCCAAACTCAATAAAAGAATGAAGTTTGTGGCTATGTTGAAATGAAAATGCTTTTGATCTCTTCATACAAATCGGACAAGCTAGTTTTCTCATCGTCATCCATCCAGATAACATCCCATATGCAGGAAAGTCATTAATCGTCCACATCAAAGCTGCCTTCATGATAAAGTTCTGTTTGAGTGACACATCATATGTCAAAACACTTTCATTCCATAACTTTTTAAGATTTTTTATTAATAGTCGCAAGTACACATTAATTCTACTTTTAGGATTTGTAGGGCTAGGAATTATGGCACTCAAGAACAAATTCTCTTCGCATGCACATTTCAGGAGGAAGATTGTACGGGGTAACTATTACCGACCAACAAGAATAAGTCCTACCAGTTTTATCAAATGGAACAAACTCATTCGCACACAACCCCAATCTCACATTTCGAGGATCTTCTGCAAATTTTGTATATATTTCATCAAAATATTTCCAAGCTTCTCCATCACGAGGATGAGACAAGGAATCTGAATCCCTCCGACTTTCACGATGTCATCTCATTAGAGTTGTCGTTTGTATTGAAGAATAAAGTCTTTGCAACCTTGGGACAAGTGGGAAGTACCAATTTTTTTCAAAGGAGTTTCTTTAACCTTACCGTTTCCAATGATTCTTTTATACTGCTCATGACCACAAAATTTATAACTTTGTAGATTCTCTTCAGGAGGATAGTAAATCATGCATCCATTTGGGCAGCAATCAATCTTAACACGACCTAGCCCTAGTCATTCTACTGATTTCTTTGCACGATACAAGTTTTTAGACATTTAATTATCTTTCAGCAACACATTCCCCATGAAATCCACCTAACGATTAAAGCAATTCCCAGAGTTATTGAAGTCAGACTTGATACTTAGAGCTTCTACTATAGTTGACAATTCAAAGTAATTTTCACAACTATCATACAAGGGAGCTTTTGCAGCTGCCAGCATATCAAAAAAAAATTTGGCTTCCAAGTTAGGATTTTCATTCATTTGTTCAACATAACCAAATCATTGTTGCTCAATGTTAGTACCAATTGAAGGTCCAGCAGCATCCATTACCATTTGCTTATACTTATTGAAGTCTTCCCTCAACCCACTATCTCCATAGTATGAATTGTCAAAAACTACAACAGGAATAAGAGACATTGATTCTCCATGGTTAGTCTAGTAGTAGTAGTTACTCATAAACCCCTTACTACATAGATGTACCTTGACGTCGTCAACTTCAAAGTACTGCCTACATGTACATTTTTTACAAGGACACCTCAACTTTCCTCTAGCCTATATTGATCTTGGATACAGGCAAATTCAACAAACTCAAAAACCCTTCTATAAATTCATCTGTAATATGCTTATCGGGACCTATCCTTTTATCCATCCACTTGCAATGTTCAGGAATTTCCATTTTAGAGGTATTAAAAATCCTATCAAACAACATCAAGTAACCAAATTAGAAGTACAATCTAGGAAGCTCATGTCAAGATGAGAAAGTTAACTTATAAGACTGTAAATAGGACCATAACTTGTTTTTTTTGGGCAAGTAAATCTCCTTTTTTTGGTTGCCTGTAAATTGTTTTTAATTTTTGTTTTTATACTATCTCTCAACTTCTATCCATATTTTGCAGCTTGCAAAGCAAACATAATCTCGAGGCTGAAAAGTAGTTTCAAAGACATACGAGGTATATTTTTCATTACGTGACATATAGACTAAGAGCTTAGGTCTTGACATAGAGTGGGATATTTTTTTCATTACATGACAAATGGACTTACAACTTAGGTATTGACTTAGTATAAAACTGCAAATCACTAGAAAGTATCAATGAAAAAGCTAATACATAGTATAGGTTGAAAGTATCAATTTTTGTTTTAGCGTAAAAACACTTGATAACATGAAATATATATATATATATATATATATATATATATATATATATATATATATATATATATATATATATATATATATATTTGTTATTTAAGCTTTCTATGTAACTTAACTGTTGAATCTCTTTGATTTGATTAAGGAATATAGACTATTGATAATAGCAATATACTGTTAAAAGATCTTGAATGGTGTAACAATATATACAACAGAAATACAAAATTAACTTAAAAAACCCAAAATTAGCAGCCAAATCAAAACAAAGAGATTATTTTCATTTATTAACATTTTTTTATGCACTATAGCTGATCTATGTTGTCTCTTGGCATCATGCTGAAAAAAGGGAGGGGTGTTGGAGGTGGAAGGTGAAGAAAGGGCAATTTACCTGATTTGCAGTGGTTTCAACTACAAGCCTCTTCAACTCTTTGTCTAGACCAAGTCACTGGCACAACAGTACAAATTAAGTAGAAGGAAAAAGGCATTAAATCAAATACTTCCAAATTACATTACAGTCATGCAACCAACTGTTCATTCTTATCAAGAGTCATGGGCTTTTTTTCTCCTCTTTATTTTTTCTTGAATAAATTTAGTGCACATGAGTCAAAACTACAAATATATATTTTAGAGTATGAGTTATCACAAGAATGGGCCAAGATTTTCCATCTTATTTACTATTCGTTTATATTTGTATTGTGTTAACTTCCATGACTTGGAAAGGAAAAAATAATAGTATTTAATAGATTGAGCAGGTCAAAGGAAAATTGTAATAATGATATTAACAATATAATAGCCCCGTACACTCTGTAAATACTGAAATGCACATGCAAAAACTATTCAACTACTCTGAATCTAAGCATTTTTATTATTCAAATACTAATTGTCATTGTCTTCAATTAGTAATGTGGCAATATCGAAAGCCACATACCATAGTTTTCTAATGATGAATCTAATAAGAATCCTCACCTGAATCATAATGAAAAGCTATAAACTACCCTAGTAAAGCACTCAAGCTCCAAAGTTCAGTGCCTCAGTAGTTACATTATTTAATTTTATCATTTTTATAAGAGTTGAAAAGCTTCAAAAGTTTGCACCATAACATCTTTATTAATGACTAGTTGATGCCTAATGTCTTCTTATCAACACATATTTTAAGGGGAATTTGTTTCTTCTTTTCATAAAGCAGATTCTAAAGCATTGCTATAAAATTGACATGAGCAGAATATAGAAGACAAATATCACATGATGCAATTTATATAAATGCCAATTTTTTTTATCAAACTAACCAAGTATAGCATTTTGCAGATAAAACTACGAGAATACTACCAATATAAATATAACCTCACCTGCAATTGATAAACCTCTGGTTAAGAAGGAAGCGAAACAAACAAAGCACAAATCTTGAAGCCGCGGGGTGGAGCAATCTCACAGTGAGGAAGAGTAATTGATTTGCAATAATAAGAAATGGAAGCATAGTTTTAATTTAGGGCAGAGCAAGAATAAGAGGGAATGGAAAAAGTGGGAGGGAAAGAAATCAAAGTATTAGTTTAATTATAAATTGTAAAACATGCAAATATAAGTATCACAACTAAGTATGGCTTCGTGGTAAGTGCAAAGTTTGTTTTACCACAAGTTGCAGGTTCGATTCCTGCTTTGCACATTTTGGTAAGAAAACTTTCATTTCTTTATATATAAAGAACCTAGCGACGGAACACATTTCCATCGCTATATATTTCACTAAATAAAAACATTTATTTTTCAACAAATAAAGCAGTTTAGTGATGACATTTGTCACAGATATTTAGCGATGGAATTAATTTCATCGCTAAGTTTAATTCATAAAATCCGTGACAAATTTCGACGCTAATAGCAATGAATTTTTTTTCGTCGCTAAATTCCATTGCTATTTAAGTAATTTTTAGTAGTGTTATAAACTTTTGTCCACTATTTTATTTTCATCCTACTCGTCTTTTCGGTATTTGGTATTGTCAACTATAATTTTGTAAATGTCTTATAAGAATCGGACCTCAATGGTGCCCGAATCAATAACATATGATAAGCTACCCAACCCACCAAGTTGCTAAATGCTAATCCATGATCATATTTTTAAATTGCGGTTGCTACAATTGTAGGTATTGCAGTTACTGCGATGTGGATTACAGTCATTAAGACGTGAATTTTTTTAAGCTTGCATAAAATGTAAAAAAAAAATTATAATTATTATAACTCTTCATATATCTTTATTTATAATGTTTATAGATTTTTACTCATTTGATAAGATTTTGTATCATCTTAAAGAATAATTGAAATTGAATTCATAACTAAAATAACATAATTATGGTTATAATAATTATTAATAGGCTAAAATTTTATTTGAGCATATACAAGTATAATAGAGTGAGAAACTAAATAATATATAAATTTAAATAAGTTTCAAATAAATTTCATGAAAATGTCATACTTTTTACGTGATAAAAAAGAATCTAACTTACTTAGAAGAATACAATTAGCAACAACTTTAATCACGTCACTAATTATACAAAGAACAATGTCACTATTAAAATACATGACTTCATTGTAAAAGAAAATATGATATAAATTCATAATTAATATCTTAAATATTTAAGAGTATCATAAGAATTTTTTACTGGCAATTCACAAATAATAAACTAAATCTCCCAATTTTTTCACAATTTTTTTTAATTTCCCTCTTCCCCAATTTTTTCCACTTTTTTCTTCAAAAAAATTTCCCTAATTTTCGTCAATTCCCCCTACCCCCAAATCTCTCTTAAACCCAAAGCTCACTTTCCCCTATCGTATACCCAACCCAATTTCCCCCCTTTTCCCCAAATCTTCCCTTATTTTCTCTCTCGGTCTCTCTTCATCTCCATCTTCGTTTCTCCATGGCCGCAACCCACTTTTCTCTCTTGGTCTCTCTCCATCTCCATCTTCATTTCTCCACGGCCGCAACCCACTCTTCCGTGTGCGCCCCTCCACATACGGCCGCAACCCATCTATTCTACGCGCCCCCAACCCCCTCTTCCGCTATGCTTCCCCTTTCTCTCTGATTCGCATGCGGAATTGCGCCTCTATAGAGAGCCAGCAACCATCGCGGTGTTACCCACTCCCCCCTTTAGCCCAATCGCCCACGACCACACAGACCAAGCTTGAATAATGAAAGGTAAGTCTGTCACTGAGATTTGATCTAATGACTTTGCAGTTATTGCTGCCGATTTACGTGATTTTGTTTCACAACGCAATTGCGGCCTAATGTCGTTGTGGCACAGGCCGCAACCACAATATTGCTGCTGCATCAGGTGATGCGGACCACAATTTAGAACCTTGTCCATAACTATTTATGGCTACACCTCTTCATGTAATATTCACACTTCAATAAAGCCCAATTGCAAAACTATACAAGTATACATAATAAAAGAAGCTCTCAAGATAAAGAAAGCATTTTTGACAGAAAAAAAAGGTAGAACGAAATTGATCAGAAACTAAAAGAAAACGAAGAAAAACAAGGAACATAGAAGAAAATTTGTGTGTAAAGAGAAAATAGTACCTATCTTCATTTTCCATTACGGGCTGATGGTCCTCTCATGCCACCCCAAGTCCATTTCGGTGAAATATGGCATAAGGCCAATAAGATCCTTAAATATTTTGCATCTACTAATTAGATTCAAAATACAACAAGGTGTATCTAATTGACCTTCGTTTATGATAGTTGTATGAGTTAGGTTTGAATTTAAGGGTCTCTAGTAATAGGTGATCTATTTCTACTTGAGATTAGTGATTTGTTCTATTCTTTAAATAAAAGTGGAAAGTCTTTCTTCATATAGTTAGAAACAGAAACAGAGAGAAAAATGCTAATGAATATATGTATATTTCTAAACGAATTGTATACAGGAGGGTTAGCCTATATTTATACAAAAGAGTTGCTATAAAAAAAAAGAAAAAAAATACTATGTACGGAATCAATCAACCATAAAATCAATCACAATTATCAATCATAGAACATCCTCAATCATGCTCCTCAATCATGCTAACATCCCCTCTTAAACTCAAGTGGGTATAGAGGGAACCAACTTGAGTTTGGACATTAGATTGTAGAATCGATCAGGATGATGAGTTTTGGTAAACAAATCGGCTGGCTGGTCAAGAGTTCCAATGGAAATGAGATGAAGAGCACCACGAAGAATATGTTAACGAGTGAAGTGGCAATCAATCTCAATGTGCTTGGTGCGCTTATGAAAGACATCATTGTGAGCAATCTAAATAGCACTCCTATTATCATAATAGAGAGCAGTGGAAAATGACTGAGAAAAACCCAAGTCATCAAGAATCCAACGCAACCAAATTATTTCAAAAGTGGTGCTAACAAGAGCCCAATATTCTGCTTCAGTACTAGAACATGTAGTTAAAGTTTGTTTCTTGCTTTGCCATGAAATAAGTGCATCACCAAGATAGATATAATAGTTAGTGGTGTGGATCGTCTATCAGTGGGATCTACATCCCAATTAGCATCAAAATAAGCTTGGAGGACCAATGCGGAGTTGGCTAAAAAATGAAGCCCATGAAACAAAGTCCATTTTATATATCGAATAATATGAAGAACAACAACATAGTGAGTAATGCGTGAAGCTGACATAAATTGTCTAACTAAATGAACATCATACAAAATATCTGGATAAGTAATAGTAAGATAAATCAAACTACCAACTAATTACCGATAGAGAGTAGGGTCGTCAAGTACAGTATCATCTAGAGGTGTAAACCTGACATTAGGTTTTAGAGGAATGGATTCGGTGTGACTGTCTAAGAGACCGGCTTGAGAAATAAAATCCGTGGCATATTTAGCTTAAGATAAATAAATATCATCAATAAAAGAAAGAACCTCAAGACCCATAAAAAAATTGAATGGGCCAAGATCCTTCATCTCAAAATTGTGGCTTAAGGATGCTTTAAGATTGACAATAACAAAAGTATCATCATCAGTAATGATTATGTTATCAACATAAAGAAATAATAACACAATGTCGCGATCAATCTTTTGGATGAAGAGAGCTGAATCATGAGGACTAGATGAGAACCCAAGTTGACTGATGGTGGAATTAAACTTAGCAAACCAGGCTCGAGGAACTTGTTTAAGACCATACAATGCTTTGTGAATAAGACAAACCTTGTTAGGAGGATAAGAATAATCAGATGGTGGTTGCATATAGACTTCTTCTTCCAAGTCATCATTGAGAAAGACATTCTTCATATTTATCTAGTTAAGAGTATAGTCACGGGTGGCAACAATAGCAAAAAAAGTACAAATAGAAGTGAGATGAGCAACTAGAGTAAAAATATCTTCATAATCAATCTCATATTTATGAGTAAAACCTTTGGCCACTAAGCGAGCCTTGTAATGATCAACAGACCCATTAGAGCGAATTTTAATCTTATAAACCTATTTATATTAGACAATAACCTTATCAGAAGGAAGATTAATAATTTCCTAAGTGTCATTATTCTTCAAAGTCTATAATTATTCTTTCATAACTTGTTGCCAACGGGGTCAGTAGATGCATCTGGATATGACTGCGGCTCATAAAGGTGAAGCATAGTAGCCAAATAATGATAATCATAAAGGTAAGTGGGAAGGTTTCTTACCCAAGAAGGACAAATAACAGTGTGGAATGCGGGATCAACGGTCAGGATAGTGTCAACGGGATAAATTGAAACTTCAGATGATGGTGAGAGCTCACTAGGAGAATCGGAAGATGAACCTGTAGGCAGAGAACCTTTCTTAGAAACATATAAAGATTTTGTATCATAATTATTTGGAAAAAAAAATTAATAGACAGTATAGCAAACAAGGGGGTAGAAGTGGAATGAATGGACTTGAACTGAGATAGTGAGGAGAACATTGTATCTTCCCAAAAGACAATATGACGAGAAATACAAATGCGCTATGAGATTGGATCCCAACAACGATAACCATTGTGTTCAGTACCATAACCAAGGAAGTAACAAAGATGGGCACGAGGTTCAAGCTTAGTGTGCTCATGGGATTGAAGAAGAACAAAGCATGCATAACCAAAAACTTTGAGAAAATTGTAGTTTGAAGGTGTATGGTGAAGACATTCATAAGAAGATACATTACCAAAAATAAAGGAAGGAAGACGATTGATAACATAGATAGCAATAAGAACAACTTCACCCTACATACGTTCGAGATAAGACGGGGAAATAAGCATAGCTCGAACATAGTCAATAATGTGCTGATGTTTCCTTTTAGCATTATTATTTTGTTGAGACGTACTAGGACATGAAAACTCATAAAGTGTACCCTATTCAACAAGAAAAATGAGTAATTTTGAATCACAATATTCAAAGGCATTATCACGACAAAAAATCTTAATTGTTTTTTAAAAGTGAGTTTTAATCATAGTGACAAAAGTAATGTAGATTTGGGGAAGTTTAGAGCAGTTTTTCATTAAACATATCCAAGTGAAACATGAATAGTCATCAATTAAATCACAAAATATCAATAACCTCCTATAGTGGGTGTAGAAGGTGAACCCCAAATATCAGAATGCATAAGATTAAAAGAAGAAACAAAAATGAAAGTATTTTTATTAAAAGATAAGACATGTAGTTTAGTTGTTTGATAAGAAGTACAATACAAAGATTCTTCTTTAACAGACCTTAAAACACCCTGAGAAATGAGAGAGCGTAATTTACTAAGAGAATTATGATCAAGACGTTGATGTCACAGTTGAAGAAGAGAGGAAGTAAAAACAGTACAAAAAGTTAACATAGGAGACAGAGGAACATGAAGGGTAGTGAGCTCAAACAATCGTCCAACTTTACAATCATTCCCAATTATCAGCCCCATTTCCAGATCCTGCACAAACAACCAAAAAAAAAAAGGTAAGAATATAACCAAGGTCATATAATTGGTCAACAGAGATGATATTAAAGTTTAATTTGGGAATAAGATAAGTGTTTGATAAGGTAAAGGTAGGTAGGGAGATGAGACCTTTATAACTTACTTCCATAAGAGACCCATCAGTAGTATGAATAAAATGAATAACATCTCTAGAGGAAAGGGAAGAAAAGACATGAGATGAGGAAGTCATATGATCACAACATGTAAATCAAAATACCAATGGTTATTACTTGGTGTAGTTGCTAAGGTAGTAGGAGTGTTACCTGTAACACCCTCCCTAGGGTATCACATTTTCGACTCCCGACTCATAATCTAAAAATCAATTCGTAAAAGGTTTGAGTTATTAAAATATGGGTTTCAAAATTTCTTTCTTACTGAAACATAAACTTACTGATATTTGTAAGTAATACTAAAAAAATAGATTTAACTGATTTAAAATCATATAACAAACACCACTTAATATTTAACAATTTAAAAAGAAATATAAAATTAACAGATTTCTCTTTTTTTAACGAAGAAAACCCCATGATGGGTCCTACTTAATAGACGGTACAACACTAACGTTAAAACTTAACATACTTATTCTGTTGTGTATCCATCTTGTTGCATCAGACATCTGTTCTATATCTGTTCTTTGTCAACACTGCACACCCTCGAATCCTGAATGTCCACTCTTTATTGTTGTCACCCATCTCAGAGTATTCATTGTCCGTTATGTCTAAGACAACTCGATCCTTCTATTATTTGATTTTAACAGTACAGACACAACAAAATAACATAACAAAGAGGTGAAATCACCTACACCAATACCAACATGGCAGCACAGAGATAACACAAATAACAATATTATACAGGGATATCATACCAGACTTCCAATAATATATTTAATATTAATCAACTATCATCATCCAATCATATATCAATCCAAGTATTCAATACAGTTGTCATCGCCAATATTCCTCAATTAATATATCATACAAATATAAATGTAATCATATAATGCATGTGCATTTAGACTCAATGTTCCTACTCCATGGAGCTAAAACTCAGGTCGGAGAAATGATCGAAAAGACCTGCCAGTACCACGTGCCTCAGACCACGTGCTTTAATTCTCATTTCAATTTTTGCACATCTAGCACATACACGACAGTCTTTATCAGATCTTGATTAAGAATAGTATCTCGGTCAGGATCATCGGTGTGTTGCATCGGTCTAACCTACGGGAAGAAGCGCGACCAACCACCCGTGTAGACAACCCGCACCCCGATGCCCCCAAGGTCAACAAGTGACTTACACTACGCATATCACACCCACTCAAGAGGTGTGTTTCTCCTAGACAATCAATCACCATATCGGTCCTCATCGGACCATTCCAATGCATGTATAATGCACCAAATACCAATCACGGGTATATCTCATAATTTCTCAGATATAGTTTATACAATGCACGAATATATCAGTGCAAGTCCAACCACAAGGGTCATTCTTTTCAAATTCGTTTGTTCAATTAAATCATCTTATCATGTTTCCATAGTTATAAAACACTGTTGTCGTGTTTTCACAAAATTACGCAACATTCCCGTTACGTTTTCACAATTCCACAACACTTCTATTGCGTTTTCAAAATACCGTAACACTTTTTTTACGTTTTTAAAATTCCAAAACATTTTTATTACATTTTCACAATACCGTAACATTACTGTTACGTTTACAAAATTTCGTAACATTTTTGTTACGTTTTCAAAATACCGCAACTCTTCTGTTACACTTTTAAACCACGTATAAATTTTTTAACGTTTTCTCAATCGCGTAAAAATATACGTTTCTCAAATCGGATAGTATTTTTCCACTGTTTCAAAATCGCGTAACTTAAAAATCATTCTTTTACGTCACGTAAATCATTTTCTATCATTCTCAAAATATTTAAAACCCTTTTCAAATCACATAATGATTTTCCGTTATTTTCACAATCAGGTAAAAATAATTCATCACTTTTCCATCACGTAGTGATTTTTCAATAGTAATTCAAATTACGTAAAATATTTAAACGTAATTCAAATCGCGTAGAAATATTTCAACGTATTTAAAATCGCGTAGAAATATTTTACTGTATTTCAAATCACGTACTTTAAAATTACGTTTTTAAGATACGTAAATAATTTTTCACCACAATTTCATTACAAAAAATATTTCTTGACCTTTAAAAAAAATCTTTTTCAACTTTTCTCAAAATAATATAACTTTATAATTCATTTAATATATTTTTTTACTCAAAAAATTTTTTTCCACAGTTCTTTACTCAAGAAATTCTTTTCGGAATATAATTTACAAAATCACTTTTACATTGATGTAAATCAATGTTTCAAAATCTTAAATTTTCCTAACGTACTCCAAAACTTGAAAATAAGTTATACGTTAGTAAATTCTCAAATCACCATTATATTCTTCATTTTTCTCAAATCAATTTTAAAATCAATTCTCTTCAAAATAAATTGAAGTTAAAACATTTTCAACCTCTCTTTGTCTTTCGTTTACAATTTTTTTTCTCAAGTGATAAAACACATTCCCTTTTCAAAATCCTTGTATTAAATCTAGTTACATTTTCACTTTGAAATTCACATTGTTCATAAAAATCAAGGCATTACAAGCCTTCAAAAACGTGGACATGACTATCAAAACAATTTTTTTTTCTAAATCAATATGATTTTACACAAACAAAACCATTAAGGCCATCAAATACTTTTCCTTTTAAATTGATATGGTTTTATACAAACAAAACCATTAAAATTTTGTTTTCAAAACCGAAATACCAATGGTTATAAAACCAAGCCCATTTGTTCAAATTCATTTTTATTTTCTTTACAATTTTTTTTCACTTTCTTTGCAAATCCTTAAAATCAACGTTTGTCCGTTTCATTCAAAACTCATGTTTAGAAAAACAATTATGATCTTTTTACACAAAATAAACCAAGAATAAATCCTTCAAAACCATGTTCTTGTTCTCTTGAAAAACATACCCTTTGTTTAATTTCCATACTCTTCAAATCAATCCAAATTTTATTCTTCCATGAAAATATTAATTTGTAAACACCTATGTGGAGGTGTCTTAACCGAAATTCACTAAGTTCTAGGGACCCAAAAATCAATTCCTTTGTTCTTGAAAATTTTCAACATGAACCCTAATCAAGGGCATCAAAACCGTAGCTCTTCCTTGGCCATTGGGCATATTATAAGTATCATCATGCATAGTCCTTCAAAACCGTATCATCATGCATAGTATAAGTATACCATCAAAATCATAAACTCATGCAAAGCATATTAAGCATAGGCAAATAATTAAAACACATAAATACACACAAATTATTACATGACCATGGATGTGCATCATGGTTAGAACCTTGAAAATCAAAAGAAAAGTGAAGAGTAACAAACTTCACCATTAAAGCTTCAATCTTTAGCTTGAAGAACAAGGTTGAAGATAGATGATTTAGAGAAAATCTCCAACATGAAAGTTGCTTAAAATATCATGTAGATTCAAGATCTATGGTTGGATGAAATTAAAAACATTTGGATGATGGTTCTTGGTGAGCTAGCCGTGAGCTTCAATTTGGAGAGAAAGAGAAAGAGAATAGATAGAAGACTTAGGAGTTCAAAGTGAGATAAAATGAACATAAACACCCCTCCTCCTTTGGTGATTGCCATAGGAACATGTAGGAAAAGAAAGTGGAGAAATTTCATTATCACTTATGACTAGCATAAGACATAAGTCATCAATTTTGGCTTTCTAATGCCTCCTTGACCGTGGACAAGTTTTGAAAGAAAAAGGTGAGAGATGTTATTGATAGAAAGATGGCATGAATTATCAAGAGTTAATATTTTGGCCATCCAAAGACTACTTGGCCATGAGCCACTTGGAAACAAAAAGATAGAAATTAATTGAATATAATATATTTTTCTTTCATCAAACTTGCATAGCCGTAGAGTCGAGAAAAAAAGTGAATTATTTGAACAAATAATGGTACTAAATTATTTGAGAGAAAAAGTAATGAAGTGATATAGTAAATGAATAAAATGATTTTGGCCCCCCACTTTTTCCTTGCATTGTCGTGGAGCTTCCTTGAAGTAAGTCACCATTATTGACTATTTCTTACTTTGTTCTATTGATAGAAAATAATAGGAATTGAATTGTAATAATTTGCCTCACAAAAAGATGTATTGTCATGGAGAGTGAGTGAAAAATGAGTGAATTATTGTTAGAAGAGTGACCAAGTAAAATGAGTAAAGGAATTGACCCCCCTTTAGAGTGCATGACCGTTGCTTGCATGGAGAGAGAGAAGAAAATATTTTTGCTTTTGGAAAATGATCAATAATTATGTATAATTGATCAAGACATCTAATAATGACATAAAGTTTTTCTTTAGCTCCAAAATGAAGCTCAAAACCGTCCCCCCTCTTCCTAATGCATTCATGTATTTGTCATCTTTTTCAAGCCATTATTTGAAGCCTTTCTAGCCAATGATTAATTCAATGGTTAGGATTTAGGTAGACTTTTGATTTTTAGAAGACTTAATCTAGGCCATTGGATCTTTCTCCTTTAAATTCTAGCCATTAGATGTGTCTCCAAAATTAAGGGTCAAGATTACTCCTTCTTACTTTTAATCCAAGGGTTATAATTAGTCTTTGCTACTTTTTAAGACTAAATCTTCACCGTTGATTAAATCTAAATCCAATAATATCATAAATGGTCCATTCATTTACTTTACAAGACCAAATCTCCACCCTTAATCAATTCTATATCCAATGGTTACAAATGGTCATAGTCACTTTATATGACCAAATCTCTACCCTTGTTTAATCTTCATCTAATAGTTATAAATGATCTTATTCACTTTTAAGATCAAATCTCCACCGTTGATTAAATCAAGATCAAGTCTCCATCATTAATTAAATCAATGGTGGATATCCAAACCACCAATGTTGACTTAAGCAATATAATATTTATTTTTATATATGTTATAACCCTACTAATAATATTTTTACTGTATTTTTATCGTCCGATAATTAAATACAGTACAAAACACAGTATAAGAAAATTTCTAAAACTGTTTCCTGATTCAGGTTTAGTAAGATCCCCTGTCTCCATCTAAACAGTATAAATTTTTTTATGCGTAGAAAAATTTTTACTTTGCGGGACTCACCTAGGCCCACGTAAGGTCACATGGGCCCACATAGGACCACCTAGGCCCACATACAGTAAAAAAATTCATAATCATCCACAAAAATCACAAATATTAGAAAACACACAAATATCAAATCAGATTACGTAAAATAATTACCTAACGGTAAAAATTAAATTACGTAAAGTTTTCTCCAGCCCGAAAATTTTTATTTTCCTGACACAGAGTAAATCACTCAAAACGATCAAATACGCTGACGGAATAAACAAAATAATTTTATAGTATCCAGAAATTACTAAATAGTAAAATTCTGTTAACTGTCAAAATTACTGTTTAAGAGATAGGAAATTTGGGGTGTTACATTACCAGATTGAGAAAGGGCTTGCTTAAGAAGAGACTTAAGATCAATAGTGGAAAGAGAGATTTGAGAAGCAAAGGAAAAAGCATCATCAACAATTGAATCTGCAAACATAGGCGTAGAAGAGGAACTAAGATGAGGTTGAAACTTACTCTGATCAGGTCTTGGTGAACGAGTAGGGCACTGTTCAATCAAATGTCCTGCAAGTTTGCAATATCTGCATATTAGATAGGGGCAGTTGGGAACAATATGACCTTCTCTTTTACAAGTTCGACAATCTATGGTGGGACATTCAAGAAAAGCATGGTCATGTTTACAATGAAGATAAAATTTGCCCTTCTGATGAATAACTGCAAAGACCAAATCTGCTTTAGGTCGAAGAAGATCCAATCTAGTTTCTTCTGACTTTAGATGAGGAAGGGCATCCTTAAGTGTAGGCAGGAGATCCTAATGTATTAGAGATGCTCGAACAAGCTCATAGTCATTAGTGAGAGCCATCAGAAACTAGATGAGCCTAATGCGATCACGGTACTCATCATATAACTTAGCATCATTTTTGTGCTTCAAGGTTGGCTTACACAAAATCAGTTGATCCCTGATAACTTCCATTCGAGCCAGAAACTCATACACAGTTTGTCTAGGCTTTTGTTTCAGACTATTGAGTTCATTCAGCAGCTGATACTGATGAGACAAATCATAAATTGTATATCGATTCTTCAGATGATCTCATACATCTTTGGCAGTGTCAAATCGTCCAAATTGAAAATGAATACTGGAAGTAGAGGTACTACAAAACTAGGTGATGATCTAATGATTTTTATTATCCTAATCTTCTAATTTGTCAGCAAGCTTCTCATAAGTGTTATCTTCAGCTTTGACAGGGCAAGTAATATCAACTGTGACATATCGCCAAAGTCTTCAGCCTTTCAGAAAGCCACACATGAATCAACTTAGTGGGTGTAATTCGAATCATTGAGTAAAACTGAAATAGGCTGAGCAACATCAGACTTTTTCATAGTAACAGAGAAGAACAATAGCAAAAAAGAGCACTTTCAACGTGAATTGACAAAAAAAAAAACCTCAAAAATGGAAAGATCTCACAAAAAAAACCTTGGGAAAAAGGTTTGGTCTCATTAGTAAGACACATAAGCACAAAGGACACGTTGGCAGCTAAGTGGCGTCATGTCCACATTAGCGCGCTATGTCAAATAGATATGGATCGCAAAGCGAGTCTGGGTTGTAGAGCGAACACATGAAGCAAGTCTGAGTCCAGCGTGTGAGACACACGCATGGAGAAGGATGGTGGCGCGTGCAGTAGCGGATGGCTGTTCCAACGGTGCTTGCGGTGTCAAAAACAGATGTCCAGAGAGCTACGAACCATAAATGACAGTGATGAGAGATTTTGATGGCGGTAGAAAATGGTGAGTCTTATCGTAGAATGACAGGGTGACGATGAGCGAAAGGATTGAACTGAGAGCCTAGGTTCTTTGATACCAAGTTAGAAATAGAAATAGAGAAAAAAGTGTTTATATATATATATATATATATATATATATATATATATTTCTAAACGAATTATATACATGAGAGTTAACATATATTTATATAAGAGAGTTGTTATACATAAAAAGAAAATAATAAAATATAATTATGTATGAAATCAATCAAACTAATCAATCAAGTTAATAATCAATCAACCTTAAAATCAATTATAATAACATTCTCAATCACGCTCCTCAATCATGCTAACACATTTTAAACTTTTATTAAAAAATTTAAATAAGACAATTTAATCTTTGTCAAAAAATTGGCTGTTATTATGGCAATAATTTGCCACTGACCGTTAGCAAAATCCAAGCTTCCTGAATTTTCGTCAAAAACTTAAACAGTTACTGTGATTTGAACCCAATTTATTTTTTTGATGAATATAATTAAAATTAAATTTTCAAATATATTTAATTTTTTAATTTCTAAAATACATGTAAGAAATCTTTTTTTTTTTTGCATGACTTAGCCCTAACCACAATATATGTTTCTAATGGATTTTGAACTCTTACATTACAGCTAAATACTTATAGTTGATTATTATTATTATTATTATTTTAAAATACACAGCGAACACCTACAAGTTGATTAGTGAATGATAAAGTAAACACCAATGACAGCAAGTAAATATTGGCAACTAGAACATATTGGATATACAGTAAACCATGATTCATGATAGAGAAAATATTGCCTTCAGAAATAGACAGCTCCCAAAATCAACTTGCCTTCAACTGAGAAAACCTTGGCAGAGGCCCATCGAAAACAAGTGGACGGCAGAGAAGGGACACCACCAAGCCTCCAATTCCTGCCTTTTTTTTTTCGTATCGAGGGGACGATCAAACATTGAGGCTGCCATTTCAAACTTCTTGACCATTTTTCCTGCACATTTTTGTTTCCTTTGGTTCATAAGTTGCTATTTTTTGGTATTAGGTGAAATCATACATATAAGGAACGTGGAATAATTTGTATATCTAAGTATCTAACATCATTCTTCATAGGACATTTCAAAACCACCATATAATCGCATGGCTATTTTCGAGCTTCCTACTTCTTACGCTTGTACTAAACTTCATTAAAATCCCCTGCTATAATAACATCAAGATCAAGACTGTCCCTCTCCATGTATTCTTTGAGTTGCTACAACTGCTGCACACGAATAAACCTATTAAAATGAGCCTTTACCTTGTAGTACGTATAGATTCTATATACCTCCTCACCATACTCGTATGTGATTTTTGATTGGATAAAGAACTGCGAGTACCTCATAATCGAAACCGCCGGTATAATATCTTTTCATCCCAAACACAGTCCTTCCACCTTTCTGCGGGGGATCCACGAAAAATTGACATGTTTTTGACTCCGTCACCCTACATGATTCTATGAACTCTAAACTATATGCTTACTTGTTTCAATGAGAAGCAATAATACATCACGCTTATGCAATTAGGATAGATGGTTGCCAATTCCACCAAACCACTCGTTGCACTACCAAGATACCAAAGCATATGTTAATTTGATTAATTAGTGTTAATAATTGTTTTAGTGGATTTAAATAAATTGATCAGTCAACACATTTTGTTATGGAACTGCAACTTTGAGCACTTGTTCCATATAATTTACAAGCTGTATTTACTATTTATCAATGGAAATATTTTATTCAGTATTAACTTTGATCCACAAAAAATATACCAAAAAAAGCTTTGATCCACAAAAATAAACGGAACTGCATAACCATAAAAAGATATTGAGTATGCATAAAACCTTATGACTAATTGTATTATTTTAATTTTGTCATATATATAGTCTTAAAGGGGACACTAAAATGCATATGCAACACCCGGCCCCATATGTAAAGACTAGCGACCTTTCCTGATGAGATTTATTTGGACGGACCTCGTCTTGCTAATGAGTGATGCGGACGCCAAGTGCTTATCCACCACAGTTTACTTCGATTAATTCTACATATATCACCTACTTTTTAATTAAATAAATATGAAATGTCTTGGTCAAGTATAGAAATTTAGGTAACATTTAATATATCTAAATATAATATATTGCATTTGACTTGATGGGTATATTAAATTATTAACAACTAAATATTGATATAAAAATATCATTTTTAGATTCTAACAATTTTGAGGTGTAGTTAAAAAAGAATTTACACAATTCTATTAGAATCATTGTAATAAGGTTATCGAAATAATATTTTTGATTTGGAAGTTATCAAAATGATAATTTCAATTTAGAATCAAAATTATAGTAAAGATGGAAGGTTGCCAAAATAATCATTTCGATTTAGTATCAGAAAAGTGATTTCAATCTTATATTAGAGATGATACTTCGAGTTAGTTTCAAAAATTGAGATTTGAAGAGTAACTATACTTGAAAATTTCTAAAGAAAGAAGCAAGAGGTCTCAACCAGAAGCTAGATCAATTGTAGCAATTAGGAGATTCAAATTTAAATTCATACAAAAGAATTTGAATTTGAAATAGAAATTAGCAGCAATTGTAAGTGCAAGATCAATACAATGCAGTGATTACTGATAGAGATTGAACAATTACTTGTAGCAGAATGATTGTTGACAAAGATTTGACGGTTACTTGACAATAATTACTAATAATTATTAGACAATTTTCTTTATTTTAGATACATGTCAATATCCTGTAAAAATGATAATTACTTAGAATGTTTATAAATACTAAAAGAATAGAAATACTTAGGGGTTAAAAATTTATTACTCAAACACGCTCACACGTCTATCTGACACTTTGAGCAATCACACAAGTTAGTCAAGTATGTTTCAATCCAATTTCATTTCTGTATCATTTACAAATTCAATATAACTTTAAATTCAAGTTCATTTACATTTCCAGTCTTTACTTTCTTGCAACATATTTTCTACTCCAGATCAAGTGATTATTGAGATCATTTTATTTCTTTTAATTTATTTCCTTTAAATTACTTATATTTCTGCACATTTACATATCTATAACTTTACTTTCATTGTCTTTATATTGCTTTCGTTCAATTCTTGTTCTTTATATTTCAACACTTTATATTGCATGTCAATTTTACTTCACTGCTACACTTTATTGCTTTTCCTTTACATTTCATGTCATTTAAATGCCTTCTTTTTACTGTTTTCTTAAGTTTAAAAGCAAACTTTAATTTTTAAAACAAGTTATGTTAATTATCTTTTCAATTGCTCCATTCATTTGTCATTATTTTATTATGTTACTCTCACGTAATAATATTTTGATTTCAATTTATACAATCTTGTGTTTCGTTCAAAATTAACTCTTGACGTTATTGCTTAAAGATTAGTCTAAAAATTAAAAATTTAGAAGTAATTTCTTTTCTCAAATTGAGATCCGAAATCAAATTTGTCCTATGATATAAGTTTACCATAAACACCAAATAATTAGCATCACCTCACTACTTCACTCTGTGCCAAAATATTTTGAGTAAATTACATTAAATATTTTTCGAGATTTTACAAGATGACGTTCTATTGCAATTTGTAACAAATTGTGCTATGTTCCATGGTTTGATGGATAGAACTTGTTAATAATAAGGAGAGTATTTATTGTTACTCATTTGTATTTATCATAATTTTATTTTTATTTTTTTATTAAATAAACTAATTTAAATCATTAGATAAATATAAATTAAAATTCATTTAACAAAAAATTAAAAGATAAGAGTGACAATAAATACAAAAGAGTAATAATAAACATTCCAAACAATAAGACGAAATATTATGTTTAACTTGAACAATTAACCAAATAGTTTACTTTTCTAGTTTTGGACTTATACTAAGCTTAGTGATAAAATTTAGATGGTACATAATCAATTGTTGCAAATGATCGTTGACAATAATTATTGCAATTATTACTTATGCAAGCTTGTGAAAAGTGATACATAATTGTGAAGTCTGCTTATTAGTGTAGGAAGATTGTAATGGCGCACAAGACCTTGTGAGTGGAGTTGGTAATGAGTTTTAGAATGTGTTAAACGGTACTCGGCTCGGCTCGGCTCGGCTCGGCTCGGCTCGGCTCGGCTCGGTCATTTTGTTGCCAACTATCATGGATGGGGATCAACCATTTGGATTTTATTACTCTCGTCTTTATAACAAGTTACAAAGTTAATTTAAGGTGAAATGCCTTTTCATTAAACATAGAAAGTTAATGTAATTTATTCTTATTATTTTTAGAAAATAAATCCATTAATTTTATTTTATTTTAGAAAATAAAAGGAATTACGAGTTCGTTACCTCGGTTATAGGATGAGACGAGATAAGTATAAACCGCCCCGGCCCGCGCCAAACCATTTTATTTCAAAGTAGAAAGTTAATTTTCTGTATCTGACGTTTTCTTCTTCACAAACGCAGTTTTTCTCGGAAAATCTTCAATATCATTTCTTTTACTATCGAGGAATTTGGGACTTTTCAAAAGGCAACAGAGCAAGTTAATTCCCACTCCTTTCTCCTTTATTTATTCTCCCTTCGTGTTTGGGTTAAAAAATTTTCCCTCACTCTCTCACTCTTTCATAACCTCTTACAACGATGAATCCTTTCGACCGTTCCCTCTCACTATCGGCTTAATCTCAATGTCTCTTTCTATTCTGTGCATAATGACCAGAATTTGGTGACTGCGCTCGTAAGTTGTCCGGTTTTCTACACATGGCGTGGCGGGGTTTGTTATCTTTTGGCAGATTTTGGGCATCGTTTCAGGTTATTGAAGTTCTCTGATTTTCTTTCCGTTTTCTATCGTTTTCCTTTTCTGGTAGGGAGTGGTTGCACTCTGTTATATATATATATATATATATATATATATATATATATATATATATATCAACAAAGTTCACTATAATTAAATAAAAAAGTTAAAGTTACATTTTATTACTATATATAAATTTTTTAATATTTATTGGATTTAAAAACATAAAATTCTCTTTTGCTAAGTTAATTATTTTTTAGGGATAATTGATGGTGGAGGCCTGATTATGCTTATATTTTTACTGAAGCATCAAATAATCACTCATAGTGATTGTTCATTTCAGACCACTTTGAGTGGTATTTGGTCCTTCAGCATTCATTTTGTGGTAATCAAACACCCACTATCAGTATTTTTCTATAATTTTATGGCTATATGGTTAATTACTTTAGTATTATTCATGAACAGAGAGAATAATCTACATAATTTCTTCAATTTCCAATTAGATGATTCGCAGTTGGCACATTTACCAAATTATTTTTTTTAGCTTCTTTCGGAGCAAAGAGTTTTTATATCTTAATGAGACATCAAAGGCTCAAAGCCATCTAAAAATAGACTTTTTTTTCCCAGCACAAGATATGAGCTCTCCCTGTTGGGCATATGATAACTATGAAAAGTTGAAAACCAATCATGTAGTATGGCAGGAAATGCTTCCAAGTGGAGATTATGTACCGCCTTGTTAACTAGTTAATGTGCCAATTTCGTACTCAAATTTAGCCTCCCAATTTAAATCTGTTTAGTTAGAGTTGTTTATTACGGCAGGGAGGCATGAGGCAGGTTGATCCTGCTTCTCATACTATCAAGTCTCATGGAGCCACAGTTGCAAGAAATCACATCCGGGATTGGCTTATATTGCTGCTTCTTATAGTAATAGAGGTTGTCCTCAATGTCATTCATCCATTTTACCGTTTTGTGGGAAGGGACATGATGGAAGACCTTAAATATCCCATGAAAGACAACACTGTGCCCATTTGGGCTGTTCCTGTAAGTTCCTTTACTATATTACAAGAATTAACAGTTCTCTGAGTTGCTTGCATGTCACGGGATCTTTTCGTTTTGGTTTTTGGTTCATTATGCCAGCATAACATTCAGTTATTTAAATGTATCAATATAAAATGCTGACAGCTAATTGTACTCGTTTTTTGTCATGGTACTTCTTTGAAAATTAAATCTTGCTCAAAGAGGTGATGGAACAAATGACTGGCGTCTACCTTATTTTTATTTGATGCAAGTAATTATAATTATTTTCTTTTCTTCTGTTAATGATCAGCTATATGCGGTTCTGTTGCCAATGGCTGTTTTCCTTCTCTTCTATATGCGTAGGAGAGATGTTTATGATTTGCACTACGGTGTTCTAGGTAAACTTTGCATTTCGCGGGCACACACACACACATATCTAAGTGTCTAAGCTGTTGAAGAATTGGTATTAAGAGGAGTGTTAAGAACACACTTTATATCACACTCTTTTTAATACATTATTTTTTATTGGATCACGTCACACACTAAAATACAAACTCAAACTTGATTACATGCTAATCGAGTTGATTACACGTTAATCGAGGTTGAATGTGTGCTTTAGTATGTGACGTGGTCTAATAAAAGAGACTGTGCCAAAATGTGTGATAAAGAGTGTGTTCTTAGCATTTCTCTTGGTATTAATGTACTTCATTGCTAGCAGGCCTCCTATTTGCTGTTCTGATCACTGGGGTCTTGACCGATGCAATAAAAAATGCAGTTGGCCGACCGCGGCCAGACTTCTTTTGGCGTTGCTTTCCCGATGGAGTAGAGGTAAGCAAGTATCGTTTGTTTCATTGTCTATATATACTAATATATAATATATAACCACTTTGTCTTAATTTCTTCTCATTCCACCCTGTCATTTGTTGCGATGTGCTTGTTAGTTTTTACTTCTTCACTTGTTTATAAACTACTTATTGCATTGATTGGGTTTTCACATGTGATATGTTTTAGTCTCATCCAAAGTGTTTTGGCCCCTTGTGCTATGTATAAGGGTTTCACAAGAGGTATAAGACCGTTATTATATGATGTATCCATCTTTTTATTGGGGGAATACCACATCTTTTCATTTAATATTGTTGGGGAATACGTTGAAAAGAAAAAAAAAATTGTTGGAGAATACCACATTCCCTCTTTTAATATATTTAGAAATACTACATTCCTTTCAATTTATTTGAGAATACTACATCTTTGTCAATCTTGTTAGAAGATATCACATCCCTGTCAATCTTATTGGAGAATACCACATCTCCGTCTTCATAAACATGCATAAATACTAGTAATACACACATTCGGTCAAACATACTTATATCTACGGATAAGAAAAGCTAAATTTACTATCAAAACAAATTTAGCATGCAGGCCTTATAAGACAATCTTTCTCAAATTTTCATTCTCTTCTTATAACCCTACTAATTCTCAATACAAGTATTTATAACTCACCACTCTTACTTTCTAAGCAATCCTACTTGCTCTCCAAGTTTCCTATCAAATCTCACATGTCTATCACATATATCTTTTCAAATCTCACACATGTCTTTTATATATCTTTCAAATCTTTCACGTATCTTTCAAATCTGTTACCAAATTTTTAATATCTATCAATATAATAGGAAATTATTGATCCAAATCTTTAATGAAAGATATGTGTGAAGAGCTGCCGGATTAAATTTCTCTAAATCCACTTTTGTATCTTCTTAATCTTAATCCTTGGTTTTTCATTTTCTTATTGTCATAACTGGATTCTTTTATCTGTGATGTGGATAAGGTTTGTTAGATGTTTCTACAAAACTGTAACAACTGTCATTTTATACAGATGGTAATCCGCCGAGGAAAGTGGTCCTTACTAACTATCTTCTCTTTCATTAACCTTATAGGTTTATGATAAATGGGGAGGTGTGGTATGTCATGGCAAGGATAGTGATATAAAAGAAGGACACAAGAGTTTCCCAAGCGGCCATACATCATGTGAGCAACAATATTTCTATTGCTCTAGTCCCTCTCTTCTACTGCTTGCACAATGCATTTTATGTAGACAGGTCGAATCTGAACATTGAAGTATATTTCTCTTATCACTAACTGATTTGGTGAACATATTAGCTCAACATTAGCTAAAAGTGGCATTTCTTTTACCCATATAGAGATAGAAAGAATATTCGAAAGAGTAGGAAATTGGCAAAAATTTATCTTAATTAAACTTATCAGACAGTGCAGTAAACTCTTTCCAGGTTAAATTTTATTATATTGATATATCTAGGGCGGAGTTAACATACATACCAATATTTTAATTTACTAATCAGATTACTGGCTAATTTGTTCAGAAAATTGTTAATGCATGGACCTATTAATCTGATAAATTCAGTTCTGCAGGGTCCTTTGCAGGTTTAGGTTTTCTCTCATTGTACCTGTCCGGGAAGATTAAAGCTTTTGATCACAGAGGGCACGTGGCAAAATTGTGCATTGTGTTTCTTCCTCTACTTGTTGCTAGTCTAGTTGGAATCTCTCGAGTAGATGACTATTGGCACCATTGGCAAGATGTGTTTGTTGGAGGCCTTCTAGGTTTGATTTTACTGACTTCAAAAATAAAGTAAAAGGCTCGGGCACCAGAGCCAAGTATTAAAATATTAAATATCAGAACTCATTTTGCAAAAATTAAATAAAAGTGAAACTCATACTGCTACTTTATATGTTTCTTCCAGGGCTTGTCGTGGCAACCTTTTGCTATATGCAGTTCTTCCCTCCCCCCTATAGTGATGATGGTAACACCTTTATCTCTCTGTTCGATTGATATTACCAGCAGCATGTCTTTGCGTCTTGATTTCGTCAAGGTTTTGGTTTTGCAGATATATTGCCCCAACTGAGACTCAGTATGATATCAGAAGCTTTATAATGTTGGGATTATACGAAAACTATCATAAATTATTATATTATTGTCTTTGTCTCATTCTCTGAATGTTGATTTCTTCTATGGGCCCATATAAAGGATATGACTGTTTAGTGTTCACATATAAAATGTGCCCTCTCACTTCCTATACATATTAGATTATTCTTGGTAATCTAAAATCTGTAGTATTGGAAACAAGATAAGGAAGGACTTAGGCACTTAATTAGACATCTTTCCTCATTCCAAAGGCCCTTTGTTTGACGCACGTTTGAAGAAATTTTTAATCTCCATTCTCCAGGTACCTAAAACTTGCTTATGGTGCAGGGTATTTGAATATTACAGCAATGATCTAGTTTGTAACTAACTCAAATTCTTTGTAATTGTGCCACTATTGCCACTAAATTATTATTTCATCTGAGAACAAGAGTAGATGTTTCTGGGCTAAAAGCCTGGTCAGGTGGAAATTGGTTGTATTAGAATAAGTATGCATGATTAATTAAATTCAGCATAATTTTGGTTTGGTCACCTTTTCCTATGACACACTGAAAAAGTTTAAGGGGGATTTGGTGATTTGGTCCACCCACTACTTGAGGTAATGCCAGGTGGCTGGGTTCGGCCACCTTTACCAATCAGTTAAATTGTTTCCCATTCATGTTTATTATTCATTTCATGTTGTCTGAACCAGTGTAGCATATATGAAGTATTCCTTTGAGCTTCTTTCAAATTTGTTTCTTTTCAGGATGGGGTCCATATGCATATTTCCGGACAATAGAGGAATCGCAAGCCAATTCGAACGTGAATCAGAATGCACTTGCTTTGCAGGCAATGGAGGTTCGGGTTATGAATCAAGAAGCAAGGAGAATCGGTGATGCATTCACGCCTCATAGCCCAACCTTGGATGCCATGGAGTTGGGACAGAAGTGATCTTATAGCCGTCTTTTGCACTAATCTTCTCCCTAGTTCCTTGTGACTTTGCTTTTGTGTATACTTGTAATTTAAAATGAGGTTCTCAACACGGCAGACACTAGATTTAGCAATATTGTGCAGCTTCTGTTGTGGGTAGCTTCATGCATCACTGGCGCTGCCACTGTAAAAAGAAAAATGGTGCATGCTTTCCGCTGATTAAGATTATTTTATTAGATAGTAGCTTGGTGGGAGAATTTTTTTTCCTCATTTTTATTTACATAAGAGCTGAGTCTTGACACAATAGTAAGATTGCCGACTTGTGATCAAGTAATCATGACTCATAAATTCTAGTCGTTTTCATGGAGTAAGACTGGGCATATCTCCTTAGATTGTTCATGGAGTGAAGTATTGTGTGTTTGGATTAGAGTTGATAAATTTAAGTTTGGTTAAAATTATATTTGTAAATTTAAGTTTGGTTAAAAATGAGTTTATACTAACGTGATTTATGTTTGAAAATTTTTATTTCAAGAGTGAGTTTAACAAAATAAATGTTATTTAAATGAAATATTAAAATAACTTTTAAAGTAAGATTGAAAAAAATATTTTTTAACAAATTTTTGTTCAATAAAAAAATAAAAAATTCTTACTTTCACTCTAATTAAAATTAAAGAACTATTTTCGGTTGAAGTTGAATAAAAAGAAAAATAGTCAAATAACGTTCATTTCCGTTGCAAGGCTTACAAAGTACGTTTGTCCTTGCAAACGTAAAACTAAACATAGCCTAGTGATTGAGGAACTAAATTTTGTGTGATACATTAATTAAAAGATTAAATTTTTATCCTTACTAATTAACGATAAAAACTTTATTAAAATATATTTTTATTAATAAAAGTATTCAAAAGAAAAAAATGTTTAACATTAATAAAAAAAATTATAATATGAACAAAATACATGACATATAAGTTTTATTTATTTTTTCAATTGATAAATAGTATTATTATTAAAATTGAGATTATTAATTAGTAATCAAAACAAAGTTGAGGTACTTAGTTGGTAAATTTTGAAATTGAGATTTTTATTTGATTATCATATTAAAGTTAAGGTCCTTCTACAATATTTTTCTCAAGCTATCATTGAAAATAATTGGAGAATACATAAAGAAAAACAGGGGGAAAAATATTTTGTAATTCGTTAGGGTAATTAATATATCTCTTTATTTCAAAAAATAATTTTCCAACAATTTTATTATGGTATGTCTGTAGTTATGGTATAGAAAGATTATATTTATACCTAAAAAAAAAAAATCATAATCATGGCTCCGCTGCCAACAACCTCTCTTAAATTCTTCTCACTTCAAGTTCTTATACTTAGACCTCGTTTGGATGTATTTATTTTGATTAAAAAAATTGTTAAAAAAAATTCTTTGTTAAAAGAAATAATTTTTGTATTTTTTATTATCTTTAGATGACTTTTTTAAAAATTGTAAAAGCATAAAAAAAAATGTCTAGTCAGATTTTAGAGCCTATAAAAAAATAATTTTTTTATAATATAAAAAATTGTTTAAATATTAAAAAATTACTTTTTTAATATTACATCTAAATATAAAATAATTTTATTTAAAAAAAATCACATAAAGAAGATCTTATTTTAAAAGCTTAACCAAACGAGTTTTTAATGTGTTTGGATTAGATTATTTTATATTTAAAATAATTTATAATCAAAAACTTTTTGAGAAAACTTTTAAAAAATAATATATTATTTTTCCTAAAATAATCATTCCCAAGTATTTGAATTAGTTTATTTTATGATCAAATAATTTATAATTAAAAACTCATTAAAAGAACGTAAAAAATAAATTATTTCTTAAAAAATAAGCATACCAAATATGTTGTTAGATGTGAATTTCTTATTGTTTTTAACTAGCATCTAAGTGGTGGTTATGGCTTGGGGACTTCTATAAATCATATACTCAGAAAAAAAAAGCCATTTGAAGTCGCTTTTGTAAGGCCCTACATGTTGCCAAATTATGTGATGCATAACCAATATAGCAGGTAAAATAAACTGCTATAAAATTCCCTGAGAAATTTTGCTCCATCTCTTATTATAAATAGATTAAACTTTGTCTTAAAAAAGTTTGGTCTATTTTTAAATATAAGATTTGAGTTTAATTTATTTATTTGATATAAATTATTTTTTATGACTTAATTTTTTTTTAAAATCTAACATAACGTGAAAATTTATTTAAAAATTTTATTACACAATAAATTTTTAAATAGACTAATAAATTTACGTCTAAATAAATCAATGAAATAAGTTAATAAACTTAAGTTTTTATATAAGTTAACATTATTTATTAAATTAATTATATACATAAATATTAAAATTTAATAATATATATAAAATAATAATATATTTAATTAAATAGTTTAATTTATGAAGTCTAATTTTTTTTTTTCAAAAACTTAAAATTTGATGTATTTAACTAAATAAATATTTTAAAAGGTCTTAACTCAACTTTTTTACTTAACAAGTTATGTTAAATCAATTCTTAAATAGGTCAAAATTACAAGTTCCTATGTTACTTATTTTCATCCTTAATTATTAAAGATCACGAATAGATGAGTAAATAAACCTGTACAGAACTCAAAGGGTTTTGATTTAGCACTTTGAACGAAAAGAAACAAAAAAAAGGAAAAAAAAAAACTCATTGTTACCGATGCAAAAATGAAAGAATTTTTCTTATAATTGTACCACCAAATCTGTCCTTTCAAGCTGTCTAATGCTTGTGCTTGTGCCATATGGATGACCTTGTTATCCCAGTTAAGTTTTCCTTGGTGAATTTGTTGATGGCAACTATTTTTAAGTCACCTATTTTTAAAGGAAAATCAACGTGTCAGATATGTGACAAGTGTTACATTTTTATTTGAAAAAAAAAATCAAATTTATTGTCATTTATCTCCTTAACTAATCGGAAAGTATAGATTAGATCGGTGGCACGATGAATCTCACCTTAACAAATATGGGAGAGGTTGAGAGAGATAAAAAAAAAATGTTATTCATACCGTTAAATTAAAAAAGTGTCCTTATATATTTCAAATAAACAAAAGATTCTGATGCTGTTGTTTTTTAAGGGATGTTTCGTGCTTCAATGATTAAATATTTGATATAGTGCATGTTTGGATAGGATTCTCAACAGTTTTTTTAAAGAATTTATTTTAATAATATTATAATATGTTTAGTAAAATTAATTTTAGTTTTTATATAAAATTTAATGTATTATAATTTTTTTATAATATTTAAAATTGAAGTTTATGATTTTAAATTATAAATTATTTTTTATACTTTGAGATGTAAATATTATTTTGTTTTCAATTAAATAATATTGTTAATTATTCTATACATATTTTGATAGTTTAATACATAAAAATAATTATTTTTTATACCATCTAAATGGAACAAATTAACTTAAAATTATTTTTCAACTAATATATCTAAACATAAAATTGATTCTATTATAATCGATTATAACAAAAAATTTAGACGTATTTGAGATAAATGTAAAAATTTTATTATTTCAATAATCAATTATTGTATAAAAACTTTTTGTTATAATCATCATAATAGAATCAGTTTTATATTTAGATATGTTAATTTGAAAAATGATTTTAAGCCTAATATATTTCGTTTAGATAATATAAAAAGAATCACTTTTATGCATTAAATTATTAAAATATATATAAAATGATTAAAAAAGTTATTTGATTGATGAAAAAATAATATTTACATATCAAAGTGTAAGAAATAATTTATTATCTATAATCATAAGTTGAAATTTCTACATTATGAAAAAAAAAATTTATAGTGCATTAAATTTCGTGCAAAAGTTGAAACTGATTTTGTCAAACATGTGAGAGTGTTATAACAATTTTTACTAAAAAAAATCTGTTTGGTTGAGAAATAATCACAATCAAACATGCTAGTATATAATAATTGATTATTAAAATAATTAATTTTTTATAATTATTCTAAATACACAAATAATTTAAAAATTTTAAACTTAAATTTTTTTAAAAGGTTTTGTTAGAATACTTATTAAGAAATACAAAATATTTTTTTAAATAAAAATAAGATATTTAATACGTTAAAAATTAAAATAAATTATTTTTTATTTTATTTTATCTAAAAATATATATATTTTTTAACAAGTATCGTAAAAATATTTGTTAACACTTGTTAGCAAAAGTTTAAGATAAATCTGTGACAAAGGGAATTGAATATCCCTTATTGGCTGGCGCCTAACATCCAATTAATAATAATAATAATACTAATATGATACCTTGCCTTATTTGTGAATTATTTTTTGTTTTATTTAAGTATTTGTAACTAATCTAAAGCACGACATGTGCCTACCCAGTCTTGCCAATTGGTGCTCTCTATCTTCTTGCAGTGTTTTCTGTTCCTGTTGTACTGCTCTGATTCCGTCTTTCGGGTTTTTTTTTTTTTATTAACAGTCTTTTGCTGTCTTTTTCTAAGAAAGGGTTAGTGCGTATTTAGTTTAAATGTAAAAATTTTATTATTTTAATAATTAATTATTATATAATTTTTTAATAATTAATTATAATAAAATTAATTTTATGTTTGAATATATTAAATAAAAAATAATTTTAAGCTAATTAATTTTATTTAAATAGTATAAAAAATTATTTTTATACATTAAATTATTAAAATAGATATAGAATGATTAAAAAAATTATTTAATTATGAATAAAACGGTATTTATATATCAAAGTGTAATGAATAATATGTAATCTAAAATCATTTAAAATTTTAACATTATAAAAAAAATTATAATATATTAAATTTTATATAAAAATTAAAATTAATTTTGTTAAACATAATTGGATACTGTTATAATAATTTTTTTTTAAAAAAAATTATTAGATGTATGAAACAATATGAACCAAACAAGTTCTTACTGTTTTTTTCTTTGTCGGCAGCTATCTCTAATTTTTTATTTTATTTTACTTGTTTTTTTATAATAATTTCTATAATAAATTTATCTACATATTTTAAATATATATGAAAAGTTTGATTTTGATGATCACATATGTCTGTCATGATATGGTAGATTAGAAAATTTTAGCTTTAATTTTTTCTTATATGTCTCATGCATTAATATTATGAAACAGTAAGGTATTCAAATTTACTAATATAAGAGATGTTATATATATATATAAACACTTTATGTCAATCTCCATAATAAAAAGTACATTGATAGTATACAGATTAAGAATAAAACTATATATTATGAGTTATTCTTAAGTGAATATTGTACATATTTTCTTCTGTTGAAAGATTTATTATTCTTTTACCTAGGATTATAAGTGTCAGTGGATGAGGGGTGTTCATGACTTACTAGGACGTGACAATCCATCCTAATCCTATATTAATTGGGTCATATTTAGGTTCTTATAATTTGAATCAGTGTATTTTTTAATTCAGTTCAGGTCATATTCTAAGTTGATCCAGTATAACATGATGTTTTAAAATTTGTATATATATATATATTAAAAAAATAGTGATAAATTAGAGGATTTTTAGATATAAATTAATATATTTTACATAATATGATAATATTTTTGTATTAATATAATTTATTTTATAATATATATTATAAAATATCCCTTAGTTTTATTTTTATACTTTTAAAATTTTATAATTTAGTTATACATGATATTTAATTTTGTGTATTTCGTATAAATATCAAGTCAACTTTATCCTGTTCTGGTCATTAGTTGAGTCATAATCGAATCGGATTCAAGTTCAAAAAAATTATTCGGTCAACATATTTGGTCAGACTTAAATTAGGCTAAACTTGTTTCAACTCATCATTTAAATAACCCTACAGTAGACTATGTTGATTGGATTTCATTTTATGATCAAAAGAAAATTAAATCTTGTAAAAAAAAATAGACATGTAATTTAGCTAACAAATTGAATTTTATGTTAATAGACTTTACTTGCAATATAAAAAATCAATTCTCATTGGAGGCATATTGTTGTTTGAGCAAATGCATGCGGTGGAATAAAAATTATTCCCACACAGACGAAAGATGTAGATCAACCTTATCTTAAAAAAATATAAATAAACAAATAAATTTAAAGCATGTTTGACACAACGTATAAGATTTGATATGATAAATTTATATAATACATTATGACTTTATCTATTATTTGATCCGACTATAATATTGTGTAAGTTTATTCAGTATATCTTTTTTATACATTAAAATAACATATAATTTAATCAGGCTTTGAGGGTAAAATTAAACCTGATTAAATTTTAATAAATAAACTCATCTGAAAATATTTCATTTCTAATAAGGTTTTTATTTCAATCCTACCCTCATCTTTCATCTCTCGTAACAATCATTGTCGCTAACCAAAGCTCCAATCAGGGGTGTCAAAATGGAATAAGCCCGATGGGTCGGTCCGAATAGCCCGACAGGTCGTCAGTCTGAAACTTACATAACCCGAATGGGTTGAGCCTGAATGGGTCGGACCAGCCCGTTCTTTTAACATTACATAAGACTAAATAAGGTAAGTTGGGTTAGCAAAATACCAACACAAAACTTACATGACCTGAATGGGCAGGTCAAAAAATGATCCGACCTCGAATGGCCTGGCTCGAATGGGCGGGGTGGCCGACCCGTTTTGACACCCCTACCAACCACCACCACCATGCCTACCTTTTCTGACCACCATCGTCATCGCCTCATTTTCTGACCACCACTGATCTCTACTCTAATCACCACTCATTCATCGATCTCTGCCTCCTCATCTAAAGCCCCAGTAGCATTGAGTCGCTGCCACTGTCGAAGGTAAAGAATCCACTTATTGCTCATGCTGAGAAGCCGAGCAGCAGAAGGAAAATTGTATGGTGAAATCCAATCGAACTCTAATATGAACAGAAGCGTGCAAATTTGAGTAATAATCCACTAAGTCTGGTCTTTGACTTGCGACCCATGACCCACGAACTCCAGTCTCTAAGCAACAACGCATGAACTCTGGTTTGTAAGTAGCGACCCAAGATCCACGAACTCCGATCTTTGAGCAGCGACCAAGGGTTTGTCGCCAAAAATCAGTGCAACCACTGGTGTGATTCAGATCATTGATGAAGGTCAATAGTATATTTTTTATTAAAGGATATTTTTATAAAAAGTGTTAATTTTTTATCATATTTAATATTATACAATACATTAATAAATACATAATAATATTATCTTATATAATATAATATCTTATATAATGTCACATTAAACACTAAATATTATTAAAATTTTATTAAATTTTATACTATTAAACTTAATACAATTAAATCTTATCTTATACGTATCAAACGAGTCCTTGTGCTTAACACATGCTTAAGCATGTTCATGTTTTGGTCTGGCGACGGCATGATATAGTATTAGCGTATATGCCGACTTATCACCTTTTCGTGTTAGTAAGGTGACAACTTCTTTTACACGTGTATGTAAGTCAAAAATGAAAAAAATATTATTATAAAGTCATATTTATATTTATTAACAAAATAATTAAATATGATGATGATTCAGGATAAATCTTGAAACAAGTTTGTATATAAGTTTTGAAGGTATTTGTTTTGCAGTCTGTTGCTAAGAGTTTGAGAATGACAATGTAGAATGTGTTACTTACACAATTTAATGAGTATTATTATAATGTTTTTTGTTTGAGTAACATAATTACTCTTCACACAGAATGAGTGCGAGGCTATGGAGTCTATCGAAAAAAATTTAAGTGTTCTTTGAAATAATATTTTTATTTTATTTTATATCATAAAATAAGTGTTATGCCAGATTTATAAATTATTATTATCTATTATTTAAATTATATTTTTAATATTATTATTAAAGTATCATTAAAATTTAATTTAAATAGAAAATAAAAATAATTCATAAAATTGACATGATACTTATTTAATGATATAAAATAAAAAAAATCTTATTCTAAAAACAAATAAAAATTGCTCGGATCTTTCTTTTAATAATTCATAATTTTTTCCCTTTACTTCTATTATAATCCACAGACTTTTGTTACCACTTGACAACCACTTCTTTATTCCATTGATCGATCCCACCAAACAAGCAAGGCATAAGAATAACAGGGTCGTTTCATGGTGTACTAGATGTAATTGGCGATACCAATAATGGAAGGGAACCTGAGAAAGTTAATTTTAGCAGGAATAAAAAAAAAAAATACATTAAGTTTTCGATGCTCATGCTCCTTTTCAAATTCTGAAATCATGAATCTCCAATCAGGTACCTTGTCTCCTTGCTTGCATAACAGATGCCCGAAAAACGCACTGTTTTTACTTTTTAAGCTGCCTAAAAAGTATTATGTCTATCTTTTTTTTAGCAAGAGTATTGTATTATAATCCATCGTAAGTCTTAACTCTTAACGAAGTGGCTGTTCCAATTCTCATTTTCTACCCCTATAGGGTGAGCACGAGACAATCTTCTGCACATTTTCAACATAAATAAACTTAATCTTTCGCTCTTTTCATTATTTTATGAGTTTTTTTAATAAGTGTCTTTGTTAAAGAATTTAAAATAAAAAATTTTATATAATTTTTTTTAATATATTAACTACATTACTTTTTATAAAAAAAATTCTTTTAAATCCTTATTAAATGTTCTTAAGACACTTCTAAAAAAATTCCTTATTTTATAAGCTTAATCTAACATGTACGTTTCATGATGACATTTAGCTAGGTATTAAAAAAATCAGCAATTATGGGGAAAAAAAAAGACGGACTTTTTCTGACAAATATGTGATTTTTTTAAGCATTTGAAATGTGTACGTCGGGGAACGAAGTTTTGACAACCGATTTGTCAGTTTCTTCTCAGCAATTTAAAGGTAGCTGAACGAATAACCATCTACTTATATATTAAAAAAGAGTGGCTAATATAGAATATAAGGTTCATTAGGTGCTGAGAAATTTTAAATAAAATAAAATGATTGTTGTCAACAAGATTAACTCATTTAGTCAATTTTTACTCATAACAACTAAATCTAAATGATTTGAAATTGAATTTTGAGGTCCTCCATTGATATACAGTTTGTAATCCTTTTTTAAACTATTTTAATATTAGAATAAAGAGAGCAATCTCTCAAATTTCATCTTAAACTTATTTTCTAAGACATGGGTCCGTCCATGACGAAATGATTTGAAATTAAATTTTGAGGTCCTCCATTGATATACAGTTCGTAATCCCTTTTTAAACTATTTTAACATTAAAATAAAGAGAGCCATCTCACAAGTTTCATCTTAAACTTTCTTATTTTTTAAAAAAAAGGTTGGCCCTCATCCTATCATATTACATGCTTACATGAATTATAACTTTTTATGAATTATGAATGGGGAAACAATAATAAAAGTGTGAATGAGTAGTCAAAACGGAGAGAAAGCAAAAGAGAAAAGGGTGAGGGTGAAAAATAAGTGTTAATAAAAGATAATTTTTAATCTTATTTTAAAAGATAGTTTTTAGTCCGATAATTATGTAAGCAATATTATTCTCTTAATACATTTATTTTTGAAAAGCAATCAATATTATTATTATTATTATTATTATTATTAGGTTTTGTGACATAAAAGCAATTATTATTTAACAACAAAATAACAAATAAAAGGTAATAAAGCTATTCAGACTTTCTGTGTGTTCAGTTGCCTACTTTACTTATAATAATAATTAGTTTCTTTGACTAATTGAACGAAAAGAATTTAATATTTTAAATATATGATTTTAAATTTAATTTTAAAATTTATATATATATAAATAATATTATTAAAAAAATTACTCTTAAATATCTGACTATATTACAAAAAAAAAAATAATTACTTTCTTATAATTAAGATACCCTGATAAGCATAAAAAATAATTAGTTTCTATTTCTTTAAGCAGTGTAGAGGCAGCCTGTCACCACCCTGTGCTGTGGTCTGGTCTGTTTCTGTTTCATTTCTTTTTGTTTTCCTCTTAAGTCTTAACAGATAGAGAAACAAACCACATTCCCTTTAATAAACCCACGCGCCTTCTCCTTCTTCTTCTTCCTCTTCATTTTGAATCTCTCCTTTTGCTCTCTCACAAATCACAATTCTATCCTCGCCTTCTCCGTGCCCTCGAATCTCGTGCACGTGCAGTTGCAGCTGCAGGTGAATTCCTCTCTCTCTCTCTCTCTCTTCTCTTCGCATTGTGATTCCTCTTTGTTCTTTGCGCGTCTCACTGTGTTTGTCTGCTGCGCATGCTTTCTCGGCATTATTTTATTGTTTTTTTCTTCATTTTCTGTTAAGCGCGAGTTTAGTAACTTGAGTTCAGTTTTACTCCTCCTGAAAAATATATGCTTGTTTCCTGAGAAAAAGCCGGGAGAGTTTATTCAGCGTTAGATTTGTGTGCGGAAACACCGTCATCGACCAACGCTTTACTTATCTGACTTTGATTTGTTATTATTTGATTTTATCAGCACTTGAACTGTATTACTTGTTACTTTGCTTTTGTTTGAGATTATTGAGACACTTCTCGTTTTATTCTTTTATATTTTTCTTTTCCCTTTGTGTTCGAGTTGATTAGTTCTGTTCGAAGTTACCAATCAGAGATTTCGAGTTTCTACCATTTTCTGTTATCCTCTGTTACATTCAATTTTTCCTGTTTAAAAGTGGATTTTCTGCCTCTATTTTTTTGGAATGAAAAAAATAAGAAAGAACTCTGTCCAGAGATGCAACTATATGTTTGTCATTGAGACTGCAAAGTGCTTAAGTTTTTTTTTTTTTTTTGTGGGGGGTTGGGGAGAGGGCTTCAGTGGTGATATTTATTGCTGGAACTATAATATATACTTCTAAGTTCTATCGGTGATGAACAGAGTGTGCTTTTTTGTTTTTATGATTTTGATAAGAAAATGTGTCATGGGTAAAGTTTTTAAGCAGTCAATGCTGTTGCCGCCTCTTCAATAGGGAGGGCAGATCAAACTTAAATGTTCATTATGAATTTTGTGGCTGAAGTGAACTGTGTCACCTTCAAATAATTTGTGGGATTTTTATATGGGAGAATATATATTTCAGGAGCTAAGAAATCGTGCATTGACTTGTGGTTGGGTAAAAAATTAGATTTGGAAAGGTGTTGTTATGCCCTTGAGGTGGTTCAAGAGAAGTTTGAACCTGTGACATAGTTTTGGGATATGTCAACGATGGATTATGTTTGCTTGTATCAAAATCGAGATCTTATGTATCATTAATTGAGAGGCTCCTAGGATTGAATCCAGGATTAAAATCCTACCTATTAAAATATTATATACACATACTTTATGCTCGTAGAAAAACAAACCACAAAATAAGCAAAATATAATCAAAATCACCTCCACTAAAATAAAACTGAAATCTCAGATAAATAATACATTACTGAAATGGTACACATAATAAGATCCTAGGGCATAATGTAAATGGCAATGCCAATGATACATAATTACATATTTGTTATGCATGAGTATAAGGCATAACATTATATAACACTAGTAAAATGGAAAAATAGAGCAATACATTCAGGTCATTGTCATCACTGGTCCCATGAACACTACAAAAATGAAATTGTCTTGTCACTGTGGGAAATTGAGGTTTTCTTGTCCTACAACCTTCAGCAGACATGACTTAGGGTTCAAAAATGGAGCTTATAGTGAGGGAAACGATGGAGAAAAATTCTTCAGCCACCAAATTACATAGTTCTACATAGTATTTGGGTTGGGGACTTTGTTTCTTCTTGGGCCAAGACTTGTCCCCCACCCGAAAGCAATGAAAGACACCTTGAAAATCAGCTGCAAAAGTATACATTTATTGGATTGATAGGATATAATCCCGCCAGTGTTCTGTTTTGTTGGGGTCACTTTATAGCAGCATATGTATTTGTCACTGTGACATTGTTTTTGTTTTGTACTCCTTTTTGTTTTTGCTCTTGCCGTATTTCCTTAAATTTGTGGTGTTTTATTTTTAACATAATTCCTGCTAACCTTCCTATTTTGTCATTTGCAGCCAAAAAATGCCAGAAATTCAGTTGGGTACACACACTATCAGATCACATGGAGCTAGAGTGGCAAGGATACATATGCATGACTGGTTGATTCTTTTGCTTCTTGTGATCATTGACATCGTGTTGAATGTAATAGAGCCATTTCACCGTTTTGTTGGAGATGGGATGATGACAGACCTTAGATACCCATTGAAAGATAATACTATTCCCTTTTGGGCTGTTCCGGTATGTTTTGCTTCCAAGAATTCTGCCTTAAAAGAAATTTATACCCATACGGAGATTATATGTTATGCTGACCCTTGACTTGATCAACATTTAAGATATAAACTCATGAATTTCAATTTTCTGAACAGATAATAGCAATATTGTTGCCACTGGCTGTCATTCTCGTTTACTATTTCATTCGAAAGGATGTTTATGACTTCCACCATGCTATATTGGGTACATTTCTAAACCTTATAAGGTTTTTCCTATCCTTCTTGTTTGCACATCACTTTGATATACCCTAACCTATTGCCAAATGCATATCAGGCCTTCTATTTTCTGTACTCATTACTGCAGTGATAACTGATGCTATCAAAGATGGTGTTGGGCGGCCACGGCCAGATTTCTTCTGGCGTTGTTTCCCTGATGGAAAAGGGGTGGGTTTTCAATTTTATTAACTACCAAGATTGTCTTATTAACACCATTTCCATGCGATACATATTGCTTGTACGTAGTTATGTGCTCAATAAACATGGCATTGGTGCATGACATGTTCAGGTGTTTGATCCAGTAACAAGTGATGTTAGGTGTACTGGAGATAAGAGTGTTATTAAGGAAGGGCACAAAAGTTTCCCAAGTGGACATACCTCTTGTAAGTACTCTTAACAATCTTAGGGTCTATGTGCAACTTGCTTAGTTTTTATTTTATGTATGTTTTATATCCTCATGGATTTACATTTCCTTTGAGTGGTCTTGTTGCCTCCAAATTTCTATGTAAGTGGCAATCTTACAGTATGTCGAGGATGAAGTTGTTCTGGATTATAATAGAATTACATGGTCAGAAATTGTTGTTGATGAGTTAGGTTGAAAGAAAAAAAAAATGGTTATGAGAATATTTGTACCTCCTTATTTAATCATACTACTTCTATAAGATTGAGGTATTTGGTGCTTTTGGAAATATTTAGTTTCTCAACCTTGTGAATTTGCCTTGATGCATGACCAAAAAAATATGCTTGGGGTAGCATTTACAATTTTTATATCGCTGGCTATTTTGGGAATGACCTGTTTCTATTGTTTGTTCTCATTTTGTAAGTTACCACTAGCTATATGAACTACCACAATATAAGCTCAAAAAGATTCTTTTTGGTATGCAGGGTCCTTTGCTGGTCTTGGTTTTCTTGCTTGGTATCTATCTGGAAAAATTAGGGCATTTGACCATAGGGGCCATGTTGCAAAGCTCTGTCTTGTTTTCTTACCAATCCTCTTGGCAGCTCTGATTGCTGTCTCTCGTGTTGATGATTATTGGCATCATTGGCAAGATGTGTTTGCTGGAGGTCTTATAGGTTTGTTTATTGAAGCCAGATTGATTAGATATTTAAGTAAACCTTTTCGCAAAGTTTCTTATATGAACTTCTTTTATGCAGGGATGACAGTTGCTTCCATTTGTTACTTACAATTCTTTCCACCTCCATATGACGTAGATGGTATGTACATGAATTGTTCCTTTCAACCTTTGTAGTATGTGTTGATATTGTTGTTGTGACAATTTGCTTTGAGTCCTGTTCAAGCCCAGATCAGCCTAGCTCTATCCTATGTGAGTCTGAAATTTGAGGTGTGGATTCATTTTAGGATTTTTTTTTTCCTGACTGGAAAAGGATTTTCATTAACCAAGACCAATTGGGCTTTTGGCCAGGCTCAGACTTGGTGAAAATATTTGGGCATGACCTGAATCTAGAAAAAACGTACTGTATTCTTATATTTTACTTGTACTAGCTATGAATTTACTTAACTTTTCAATATACATTCTCTTATACAAGTTTGACATGTTTAGTGTCCTAATTTCTAATTTTTAAAATACATTTTTATGTAGAAAAGTGATAAATTTTTAATTTAAATTAAATTTATTTTGATTTGGGTTTAGTGCCAAGCTTGAGCCTAAATTCAAAAAATAAATTTTGGCTAGGCCCAATCCTGTGTAAAATGTGAATTTTCAACACAAAGCCCAGCCTGTGATCAGGTCTCATGGATTTTTCTTGCACTGGGGAGTTCCACTTTTCTTTCCAAATTATAACATGGCTTTCAAAGCTTGTAATTGCAGAACTTTCCCTCGATAAAGTTGATGGTACTGAGTGAAAATTTATCGCTGGATATATTCTTTAAGTTAGATTATGCTGTAGATTGGCATCTTTGTTTATGTGATGATTGTGTTCATTTGTTTGTCTAATTGTCAATTAAGGACTAATAAATCAGAGTTTTTTGGCTTTGCTATGTAATGGGAGAGTTTTATGGCCTAGGCGGCTTTTCATGTGGCTTGATAACGCTGCAAAATGTGTTGTTCATTTGGATAAAAATATATGCATGTCAGTGCTTATGGCATCATTGGCATGTCCTGTTGGTTAAACAATTCTTTCAGCTTAACTGCAATGTTTAATCATGTTGCTTAACCTGTTGGTGCTTATTGTCCTATGCTTACCTGTCATCTCTGAGCACGTTAATTTGCTTGTGGGCTTTAAAATTAAAGTTAGTTTAATGTGGTTTCTAGTTCAGATTTTGAAGGACAATATCCATTCATATTTTGCTTATGTCTATATATTTTTATATCATTGTATATGTAGGTTGGGGACCTCATGCATATTTCCAGATGTTGGCTGAATCTCGTAATGGTGCTCAGCCCTCTTCCGTCAACAATGACAGTCTTCGTGCGCAATCTGCTGAGCTTCAGACAGTATCTTTGTATATCCCACCTCAGCACGATGGAGATACACGAGGCAATAGCTGGGATTCAAGCCCCATATTAGGTGGATCACAAAATGCAAGGACACACTGACTGCCGTAAAGACACAGGAAAGATCACCAGATGTCCATAATCTGTAAAAATTAATAGGGGTTTGTGAGTTTCAATTGCAGATAATCGACACTTTAGCATCGTTGGCTGTTTAAAATGCTGATGTCAATTGCTTTGGTTCTGAGGTGATTGTTGGATTACGATTACTATCTTGTTAGATGTCCTCTTATAATTTTTTTGGGCCAACTTATTTGTTAATACGTGTGTGTGATAGATGTAAAAATTTGATTTTTTTAATAATTGATTATTTTAATAATCAAATTGTAGAAGGTTGATTATTTTAATAATTGATTATGTTTGGATATGTTAATTAAAAAATAATTTTAAATTAATTTGTTTTATTTGAATAGTATAAAAAAGAATTATTTTTATGTATTAAATTATTAAAATAAGTATATAATGATTAAAAAAATTATTTAGTTGATTAAAAAAATTATTTGATTGAGAATAAAATGATATTTACATATTAAAATGTAAAGAATAATTTAAAATTTAAACGTAAAAGCTAAAATTTTAATATTATAAAAAAATTAGAATGTATTAAATTTTGTACAAAAATTAAAATTAAATTTATTAAACATAATTGAATGTTGGTACAATAATTTTTTTAAAAAAAAATTATTGGTTTAGCTTATAAACTGTTGTCACAGTCTCAGCACTAGTTTTCTTGTCAGTCTCAGCACTAGTTTTATGTCTGAGTAATGGTATATATTTTTATAAGTTTTTTTAATAATTTTTTTAATATTAAATAAAAAAATATTAAATAAAAAAGTAAATATATTTAATGTTTTAAAAATATAAAAAATATTTAATATTTTTTTATTTAATAATTAAGAGAATTAATAAAAAAATTAAGTAAGAATAAAATATTTTTCATTCTGTCCATGTGTAGTTTAGTTATAATTTGAAATTTTAGTGGGCCCACAGGGTCAAAGTCATGATATCAAAATTAAATCTTATCGTTTCAAAATATACATGACCGGACAAGAAAAGAGAGAATAGATGCATGTAAAGAATTTCATAAAGGATAATATTATTTATATACATTTGTATATATTATTATATTTATATAATTTTTATTATTTGATTAAAACTGAAATGAGTGGCTAAAAATCTTTCATAAAATCTTCACTTAAAGTGAAATGAGTGGCTACAAAAATTAGGATAAATTTTTTTCAAATACTCATTTCTTGTTATGTGAGTTTTGTGAAATTAATCTATGTGTATTTATCATTTATCAAATTAGTTTGGGTTGAAACTTGAACTTAGAAGCAATCAAATGGCTATATCATAAGCCTATAATAATTATTGATTATCTTGTTATTAAGAGTTTCAATTTAATCTTTATTGAAAAAGAAAACCCAATGAATTTAACACATAACACGATTCATGTTGATGGTGAAGAATTATGATATTTATAGTTTATAACTTGCTTTAGTATCTTTGACTGACTTAATCTCATATTTAAGATTTCGTTTGGTACATTTGATAGTATAAAATATGATAGTATTAGATAATAAGATAAGATCTTATAATATAAATAAGGTGATAATTTCTTATCTTATCAAACATTTTATACATTTAAGTATAAATAAACGATAAGTATATATAATTATTTACTTATAACTATATTATCTTTAATATTTTTTACTATCACATTTTGCTTGGACAAATTACCAATAAAATAATAATAATAATAATAATAAAATAAAAAATTTAATAATAATAATAATAATAACGAATTTAATAATAATAATTATTATGAATTTAATAATAATAATAATAATTATGAATTTAATAATAATAATAATTATGAATTTAATAATAATAATAATTACGAATTTAATAATAATAATAAATAATTATGAATTTAATAATATTAAAAGTTGAGGGTAGTGGTGGAAGAAAAATCTTATCAGGTTATATCATGGGATCATAAAGAAAATATTGTTATACTATTAAAGTGAGATAAAAAATTTTGATCGGATTTGATTATTCTATCAGGTGAACATACCAAACGTCTGATAAAATCTGATAATATTAACTTATAATATCAAATCTTCTTTATATGATGCACCAAACATAGTCTAAAAGGGATAAAATTTCGGATGTAAATCTTCTTAAGTGAGGGGTTCATTTAAGAGGGAAAATGGAGAGATTTCAACAATTAATAATAAAATCAAAGGAGTATATTCTAATAAATCTACAATTTACTATGTATGTGTATATATTTTATCATAATATTAACCATTTTTCATCAAAAATTGAGATTTTTTATTATTTCCTTTAAAGTAGTTTCCTTGAATGAAGCACAATTCAAAAAATATTTATATAAATGAGAAATTTTAGCAAATTCTTGAAGTACATTTAATGTGTGCTCCATAAAAAATATTTACTATTAATTTTAAATAAATTGAAGATTTTTATAATATTTTTTTACGATTTAGTGCTCATAATGAATTGTCAAGTATTTTATTAAATTTTAATTATTTTTAAATATTTATTATAAATTTAGTATTCAATAAATATTTAATAATTCACTTTGTGTATTAAATTCATCAGAATATTATAAAAATTTTCAAATAAACTTATATAAATTTTAACTCACTAATTTAACATTAATGATAAAAATTTATTTTAAAACATATATATATTATATTGAGGAGGAGGGGCGAGATAATAATTTATTATATAATTCTTTAATTGATATTCAAGATTCTAAGCATCATAAAATATTCTTGCCTATTAGGAAAGCATTTGCTCGTTGCCACCGTTGCATTATGTGTGTGTGCGCTTCTTTTTTTTTTTTATCTTTTTTTTCCAGCGCCGTCTTATTTGAATACGCTCGTGTCATGGTTTCATTTTCTTGGTTCTTTTCTACGAAACATACGGACACGTAGAGGGATACATAGATATATTAAATTTAAAAATTTATAAGATACAGATATAATATAATATATATATATATATATGTAATTGAATAATTTGGTTTTATATATATATATATATATATATATATATATATATATATATATATATATATATATATATATAATTGTAAAATTTTTAAAAAAATTATAATTCATTAATGTTATTTTTATAAATTTAAAAATTTATAATATATTAATATATGTCATATATATCAATATTTATTATTTAATAAATTTTTTTAAAAAATATAAAACATAAATTTTATTGATATTTTTTAAAAATCTTTTAAATCAATTTCTTTTAATATAACTAATCATGTATAAGTATATGTGCATTTAAAAAAATTAATTAGAGGGAATAGTAATGTGAGACAAATTTCGATGATGACGAAGTGTATGACTTGATACAAGTAAAGGTAGAATGAGTAGATGAAAATAGTAGTATGTGAAAAGATAAAACTTAAAAACTTAATAGTTGCATGTGAAAAGATAAAACTTAAAATACTAGTATGAAAAAATAGTGACATGAGACGTTTAGTCATGTGATTGAGTTTAGGTGAGTTACGAGTCTACTAATTAGATGTTAGTTATAGAAATTTATTTATTTTTTAAATATTAATAGATCATGTTCAAAATATATCTTAGACGTGTCCAAATGTGTCTAAGCTGAAAAATATAATATCTTTAATTAGACACATTCAAACACACAGAATATGTGTATCATATGCATATCTCCATATTTCTAATACGGATACATATCCAATACATAGACATGTCTCATAAACAGCATGTTCGTACTTCATAAGTTCTTTACTTCCAAATTCTGTTTTTTTTTTTTGTTAATCTTCCTCTAAATTGTGTCTGAAACGAATAATAAAAAATGAAAGGTGAATACGTTTTATTACATAAAAATATATATATATATATATATATATATATATATAGACATGTCTCATAAACAATATATCTGTGCTTCATAAGTTCTTCACTTCCAAATTATTATTATTTTTTTGTTAATCTTCCTCTAAATTGTGTCTGAAACGAATAATAAAAAATGAAAGGTAAATGCATTTTATTACATAAATATATATATATATATATATATATATATATATATATATATATATATTAATGAATACAAATTTAAGATCAATGGTGACTTTTCTATCTCAATGTCTATCAGGATTTAAGCTCCAATCAACTTAATTAACATCAATCCACACTTATTAGTTGTGTCAATTTTTTTATTGACCTTTAACAAATATGTTTATATGAATTAATAACGATTCGACCTAATTCAAACAAATATATAAAGACACTATGGGTATGCATCTAATTAAGCGTAAATTATTTTTTGATGTCATTTGATGTATCATTTTTTTTTCTTTTTAATTGTCTTTCCACTCTCCACAACACCGCAACAGAAAATTTATAATATAAGATTATGATTGTTTTATCGTAAGATGTAATCATTTCATTAAAAAAACATAGCATTAATAAATACAATAATAATACCATGATCACATTATTTAGTGTAATTAACTAATTATTATCATAAAATTGGTTGTTTGAAAAGCTTTTTTTTGTAAAATTTTAAAAGTGGTTAAAAAATGTCTATAAAATCAAGTATCAAACTTTTTTCTTTTTTATCTGAAAATCAAGTACCAAACTTGAATATATTGTTTGATTTGTCATTAATTGCTTTAACAAAGGTATGTGATAATGAAATAGAATGACACAAAAAATCTGATCGAATAAAAAAAACCATAATTTCATGTACCAATAAAGAATAGAGTTTCATTCTTAGCTTGTGTGGATGCATTCTTGAATTGGAAAAGTAAAACAATCTAAAAAGATGTTATATGGAATATACTCCTAGTCGATCATTTAAGAAAAGCGCCATAACCACATTACTTCAATTCGCATTCCTCTCACATTTATTTCTGTTGTAGAATAAGAATATAAGTGTATAAAAAATAAGGTAAGTTTAATTATAATTAAATGATAAAAATTATGTAGATGTAAGATGATGAGTGTGTGAGTGTGTGTGAGTAGCACTATTAATAATTAAAATAGCAATAATGCCATTATTATTATTTTTAGTTTCTCAAAATATCTTTTACTCGATTAGTGAGAAATTAATATTCTGATATATAGTTAGGGGCCTAAGTAAGTAGGGATAAAAATATGTTAGGTTGTTCATGCCTGTCTTTGACTTGACATGTTTACTAAACAAGTTTGGTCAATACTTTTTTAAAAATTTATTTAACTAAAAAAAGTTTGGTTTTAGGCCATTCAAAACACCTTTGGTTTGGTAGGCTAACCTATTTATATAATAATAATAATAATAATTATAATTATAATTATAATTATAATATTATTGTTGGTCTATTTAAATGATTATACACGTTGACCTATTTAAATGAAAATGTATTGGTCTATTTAAAGGTCTTATTACAAAATAAATATTTAAATAGACTTTCAGGTCAAGTCAAGTTTTTAAAAATGTCAGATCAAACTTAAAAAATGGCCTAAGTCAAGCTCATTGGCTAAGCCTTATATTTGAGATACAAGTCAATTCCATTTAAGGCAAATTCTTGTCTAACCTGACTCGTTTCCACCCTTATAAGCGAATATCATTCTTAATGGTGTTGTTTTCATATACATTAATTCTAAAATCGAACTTAGAACTATATACTTAAAAGACGTGAACTTTTTTCACTTAGACTAACACACACATTGCTAACAGTGCTATTCTTTATGAAACTTTATGAAAAGTACAAATGACATGTGTTATATTTTGGAAAATATTTATTGTACAACTTAAATGAACAACTTTAGTATAATTCAGATAAGTGGTAAACGTCTCTAAGATAAATTGTGATTCTAATTACTTATATAGTATTCTTCTTTTATTATACATAATGAGTTAAAATTTGAATTTATCACATAAATAATAAATATCACCACTTATTGTATCATGAATTACTACATAGTGATTTTTATATAAGATGTGATAAATTTTAATTTTAATTTATTATGTGTAATAAAAGAATATCATCATATAAATAATTAAAATTATTATTTATCTTAAAAATATTTATCACTTATCTAAATTATTCTAAAATTATTTATTTTAAGTTATACGAATAATATTATTAAAATTTTTTACATTCTTTTTTATATGAATATATACATGACTGGTTGAATGATTATTTATTTATTTATTGACTGGACTTGTTTAATGATTATTAATAAAATGCAAACGGTCTAAAGTTGGTTTTTGAATTTGTGTGCCATTTCACGAAAGTCAATTCATAGGATTCCTCCGGTCCAAGTTAGATATCATTGTGGAGAAAAAAAATTAGTCCAATTAACTGACGTTCTCACAGATCGATGAAGCATTCATTGTTTACTTTGTAACTCTTGCATTCCACAATATACTCTACTTAAGACTAGAATTAAATTAGAGGAACGTGCAAATCGCATTTAACTTTGTCCATTGGCCTTTTGTTTGATTATTCATCGTAGTCTACTACTATTTCAATGCTACTCCACTTAAGACCAATGATTAAAAAATTAGATCAGTTCAACTAGAAAACGGATGAATTAGTTATGTGTTTGGTTTAATTAACTTAGAAAATTGGAATTTTAAAAAATCACTAACTAGTTTGAACTGGTTTTTATTTTAATTTTTTTTTAACTCTTTTAAAAATAATATTCAATCTAAATAAAAATTTAATTCTAAGTTATAAAGGTTCATATATAAAATTCTAAAACTCAATAAAAATAAGAGAAGGTTTGCCCTTCCCTTAGCTTTTATATATATTACTTAGATTTTTCATTCAATAATATATGTAAAAATTATAAGTGTGGTTTCTTTTTAACTTTTATATATCAAAAGGCCTCTTTGACATTAGGTCCAATTTGTGTGGCATCGTCCCTTTTCTTAATCTACTTCGGTTACAACTCAATAGTATTATATGCTTAGATATTTTTTTTATTATACAATGTGAGGCTTTAAAATATTATGCAACATAATATAAAATATTAGTATGTTAGTTTATTACTATATATATATATATATATATATATATATATATATATATATATATATATATATATGAGGCGGAGATCAACTTATATCAATGTAAGTCTTTTTTAACTTACACTTATTTTCAATTGTTAGATTCACTTTCATCTAATGGTTACTTTTAACGAAATAATCTCAATCATTAGATGAAAGTGAATCTAACGATTGAAAAATGAGTGTAAAAAAAAACTTACACCTACAGAACCGATTCCCCATATATATATATATATATATATATATATATATATATATATATATATATATATATATTACCTGTTTGATCACAGTTGAACCAATGAACCATGAACTAATGTCTTCACCAGTTCAATGACCAGTCTGGTTTTTAAAACATTGCTTAAGACTCTACTAATTAGTCATATCATAATGGAATGGTGTAATTAAATGTTGGAAATTGAAAAAGGGTAATTTGGTAAAATTTATCATAATTAAGGCTTGATTTTATGATTCTTAATTTCTGTGCATTTATGATGTAGGACCAATAGACAAAGGAACAAAGAACCTTTGAGATTACAAAGGAACTTGGTGTCAAGAGATTTGGTCTTAAAATAAGAAATATAATTCATTAAATTCAATAATCAATATTTAACAACGTCTTTCAAAGTGTATAAGAGGAGTATTTATAGCCCTCAAACAAAACAAATTAAATTTAAATCAAATACAACTAATTAAAGATAAGATTTTAGATTTTGATAGAATCTTATTGAAACTCAAATCCTAAAATAGATAAGCCCCCTAAAAATACAAAAAGATAAAATTCATAAACAATATAATTATCTATAAAATCATAAATTATCATAATCATAAATGACCTTAATCTATTATACATTATTATAAAATCCTAAATTATCATAATCATAAATAATATTAATCTATTATACATTATTCTTCTTTTCTGATAGGACTCTCCTACAAAAAGTTAAAAAACTAGTAATCCTCCAAAAAAATAGACTTTAGGCAGCATGTGAGTGCACGTGCGGTAACCTTTGGTGGTTGAAAGATAAGAGACTTCCAATTTTGATGATGGTGGTCATGGCTCAAAATGAGGTTCGAATGACAGCGTTTTAAATATGTCCATACACTTGTATTTGCCGACAAGTTATGAGAAGAAATGGTGAATGGTAGGCAGCGAAACAACTTTAATTATAAAAAATCTTTGCTTTCAATTAGTACAAAACATGGGGACTAACAAGGTTCATATGTCAAATTGATGTAGAATTGAAAAAGAGAGGAATAAAGAACCCTCAAGATTCCAAAGACACTCGATGCCAAGAGACTTGATCTCAAAGTAGGGAATATAATCTATTTAATTCAATAATTAATATTTAACAACGTCTTCCAAAGTACATATGAAGGATATTTATAACCCTCGAACAAAATAAACTAAATCTAAATCAATTATAACTAATTAAAGATAAAATTTGAGATTTGATAGAATCTCATTAAAGTTTAAATCCTAAAATAGATAAAATCTCTAAAAATATAAAAAGATAAAATTCTTAAATAATATAATTATCTATAAAATCTTAAATTATTTTAATCATAAATAATATTAATCTATTATACATTAATTTCACCAAAGTGGCAGATAAAATGGACCCGAGGAAGTAATATTTTCCGTAAAATAACATTCCATCCAAATGAAAGTTAATTTATTAGATAAACATTTATTATTCAAAGTTATTATATCCCATTTTTTTTAGAATATCCCTCACCGATAGATAAAAACCTATCTCTTAAGATATATTTAAGTATCTAAATAAAAATTTATTTTAATAATATTATTTATACAAATATAAATTTTAAAATTAAATTTAAAATTACATATTTAAGAAACTCAAATTTCTATTCAAATTAACACTTATTAGGTTATTATATCTGTACTTTAGTTGATAGGATTGAAGCACTTTTATTATTCTAATGAATTGTTAAACATCTGTTATTTATTGTTTATAGTTAGTGTACTTTCAAACATTTATTATAGGAAAGCAACTAGTCAAAGTTTGAAACTCATTAAAAGTATCGACATTTTACCTAGAAAAACCAGTTACAAGAGGGAATGAGTTTTTAGGCGGGTGCTATTATGCACCCTGTAAAATTTGAGTGCATCATGTACCTAAATTTTTATATGTAATAGTAGATTTTTTTTATTTTTATAAGTTATTTTTTTTTTTTTAAGGTTGTATTTTTTTTTTTTTTTTTTTTTTTTCAGGCCACCAAGTCACCACGGCCACCAAGACGCAGTAGTTTCCACCACCGCGCCCGGCCAACTCAGCTCGCCACCCTCCGGTTGGTTACTATTCACTTTTTAAAATTACATAACTGTGTAAATAATACCTGTTAAAATTATATCAATTTTTTTTTCATAAATAACTGTACATACTGAAAATATTTTAACTGATAATATTTATGGTAAGAATTATTCATCGTCAATGACCACCGTCTGTCGGTCACCACATTTTTTTCAAAAATTATATCTTTTTTTAAAATTATATAAGCGTGTAAATAATACAAATAAAAATTATACCTGAGTTAAAATTAATATTTATATTTTTTCATAAATAATCGTAATGCGTCTTAAAAATTTTATTGATTTTAATGGATAATATTTACATACAATAAAATTTATAGAATTTATAATATATACAGTTATTTATAAAAAAATATAAGAATTAGTATAATTTTAATAGTATTATTTTAAATTTGGTATTATTTATACACTTTTGTAATTTTAAAAAATAAATAACACTGTTAAACAGTAAATCCGGCGGTGAACAGTGAATTTTCCGACGATGAATAGTGAATTTTCCGGTGGTGAACAGTGACTTTTCCGGTAGTGAACAATACTAATAAATAGTGCAAAAGGTTACAGATCATTAATCTTAACCGTTGATGTGTTTTTCAACACAATCAACGGTTATAATTTAATGGGTGTATGATACACCCTATTTTAAAGGGTGTCCCATAGAAATCACCTGAGTTTTTAAATGCCAATGATATTTTTGTGCTAATTTTTGTGTTTGAGATTATTTTGATAAAAAAAAAGTTTAGCATGACGGAAAGTTCTCCTATTTTAATATCAAGTGTTGTGACTTAAACTTATGAAGAGAATTTAATTTAAAAAATTAATTTATTAGATGAGAGAGTCTTATAACTTAAGTGGTGACAGATTTATAAAGGAACAAACAAATGTTGTCATCTCAGTTATTATATAATTTTTCATAGTACATATACCATTAGTAAACAAAAAAGAAAAAAAGAAAGGCCACCGATTCTACTTTGTATTGATCTATGTAATGAGTACCTAAAACAGTTCTAAAATAGTTATTGAACTTGCCTACCTGTGAATTGATTCAATTAGTAAAAGTAATTTTTTACTCAAATAAAAAGCATACTTAAATTTAAAGTAAGAGACAAAAAGAAGTTTTAGCTTTTCCAACACACATCCAGCAAAAGAACTTCTTTGATATATTTTTACAGAACATCTACAATGATTTCACTCTATAAGTAGTTATTTTCATAACACAATTCTCAATGAAAATATCAATTATTATGACTTAAATTCATAAAAAAATATCATGACTTAAGCAAGGACAGATCTACAAAGGGACAAATAGATATTGTTGTTCTCTCAGCTTTTATATATTTTTTCATAATACATATAGTATTAGCATGCAAAAAAAAAAATCACTGCTTCTACTTTGTATTGATCCATGTAATGAGTACCTAAAACAATCCTAAAAAGGTTATTGGGCTTGCTTACTTGTGGATTGATCCAATTATTAAAAATAATTTTTTACTCAAGTAAAAAGTATACTTAGTTTTAAAGTAAGAGACAAAAAGAAATTTTAGCTTCTCCAACACATATCTAGCAAACAAAAAAACTTCTTTGCTATATTTTCACGATACGTTCATGATGACTTCACTCTATAAGTAATCATTTCCATGGCATAACTCTTAATTAAAATATCAATTATTATCATTTAAGTTCATAAAGAGATCTTAATTTAAAAGATTAGTCCATTAAATAAAAAAATATCATAACTTAAATATCACATTATGATTTATTCTATTTATTTAATATAAGATTCATAACATTAAGATATACTATCAATCTCAACAAAGATTTATAGTTGGATTATAATTATTTATTAACGGAATAATCTGTTCCCCATATGTCTTGAGTAGAAGATCAATTAAGTCAACTGACTTTATGTTTTAGATTAATTTCTCTATAAACAATTTTAAGGGTATACCTTATTATGCATTCAAAAAAAAAAAGTAGTTATCTTGAGGGCCGGCCGAAAATTCTAACAAGGTATGGTATGGCCGGTAGGTTTGACTTGATACAAAAACGACAAAAAAAAGAGAGAAATTCTAATATAAGAGTAATACTTTGAATGGCTCAAATTTAATCTTAATTTATTAAATAATATTTTAAATTTAATCCGACCAATATAATTATGTAAGTTACTTACCATGTTTTTATTGAAATGAGTGTATTATTACGAGAGCATACACGAATCTCTCAAGAGGGAGGGGAAAACAGCTACAAGTTCAAAGTCACTTATGTTGACAACTTGACACAAACCACAAGACCAGTCCCTCTGACTCTTTGCTTCTCTGTTTCTCTACTGCAGGCAAGATCATGGGCTCTGCTACGGAAAACATGACACTCTCATCTCATGTGGTTAGAAATGGTGATGCTTCTCTTGATTCTGGGCTTGCCCGTCTTCTTCAACTCGGTTACAAACAAGAGCTCAAGCGTGACCTGTCGTAAAGTTCTCTCCTTTCTTTGATTTTTGTTGTTGGTTTTTAATTTCCAATTCTGGGTTGGATTCATTGGAGTTGGCATTGTTTTTGGTTTTCCTTCCTTTGCTTATCAAAAATTGCAGGGTCATTTCAAACTTTGCACTTACGTTTTCTGTTATATCAGTGCTCACTGGTATCACCACCCTTTACAACACTGGGTTGAACAATGGTGGCCCTGTTTCAATGGTATATGGGTGGTTTGTAGTGTCTGCTTTCACCATGCTTGTTGCACTGTCAATGGCTGAAATTTGTTCATCGTATCCAACATCTGGTGGTCTTTACTATTGGAGCGCCAGGCTTGCTGGCCCTGGATGGGCACCCTTTGCCTCCTGGATTACTGGCTGGTAATGTAACCAACTCCTTTTTCTCTATTGTTTTTGAACTAAGCCTATTTCATACTAGCAATATCAGAAAAAAAGGTTATCCAACTAAAGGATCTGCGTTAGATGTCCCAAAGCAACATATTTAGTGTTTTTTTTTTTGGCACTCCAGACCAGACTTACTAGGCAATTGCTATGTGCCTGGTATGATTGACAAAGTGACGATTTATACAGAAATTTTATTCATCCAGTACAAATAGCATTCTCCCTACCGTCAGTCTATATATATAAAAAAAAACACAATTAGAAGCTATCTCTCTCTTCGCGACCAAAGAATACTGCAAAAAAACTTTAAAAAAAATAGTATTATCTATCTTTTTCTCTCCCCTTTCTTTTCTTTTCATATTAACACTTTATTAACAATTTTCCTAGTTTACAATTGTCTTCAGAGCATCTATCCTATGTACACCAATGAATATTTACCATATTTTTTTGTTTGGTGCTAGCATTTCCATAACTGTAGGTCTTGCTGTATTGCCATAAGAACAATATGCATATTTTTCTTCTTCATCTTCACATGCCTGATTTTGGATTCATTTCCAATTAGTGTCCCACAATGGGTGAAAATACCTTAGACCGGCTGTTTGAATCTGATATATTTATTTGGTAGTATTCATCTACCATGATTCTATTTAAATAAAGCTATCATGCATTGTCCTTTGAAGAAGATTTATAATATTTCAATTCAGGTACAGTTTTTTTAATACTTATTTCCTTTTTATTTTATACCTTATCATTTTGGTTCCTTGTTCACATTTTCAACTTAAAGATTTTGTATGCATAATTTAAGATATGCTAAGAAGTGGCTATAAATGCTTGGGGACCACTCACAGCAAAGGAGGTATCATTAGACTTTTTATATATGGGAGGGGATTCACTTACACCTAATGTAAGTAAAAAAGACTTATACTCAATCTTATACCCTTTATTTTATTGTGATCTTGTGATTATAATTTATCTCTTATCGTAGCCACAAGATAACAAAAAATGAAGGGTGTAAGATTGAGTATAAATTTTTTTTACTTACACTAGGTATAAGTGAATCCCTTATATATATATATATATATATATATATATATATATATTGATTAATTGATATAACTGCATTCATCCTTTATATCAAACATAGCATCAATATTTTATGAAAAAAAATTGATTAATTTTTTCAAAACAAAATGTAAATTACTAATAATCCGATATATATATATATATATATATATATATATATATATATATATATATATATATATATATATATATATATATATATATATATATATATATATATATATATCGGATTATTAGTAATTTACATTTTGTTTTGAAAAAATTAATCAATTTTTTTTTCATAAAATATTGATGCTATGTTTGATATAAAGGATGAATGCAGTTATATGAAATAAATTGGAATAAGAATCCTATTCGGATTCTATAATTTAATACGATTAAAAATAAAATTGTATACAAAATGATTCAATTATTTAGTGTACAGGATACAATACATAATATAATACAAATTGATTTAAATGATATAAATATCTTAAATAAAAAAATTTTAAAAAAACTATTTTCCTTTTATATATATATATATATATATGAATGGTAATAACTTATATTAGTATAAGTTTTTTTTTTTACACTCACTTTTAATCTGTTAGTTCTACTTTCATCTAATAGTTACTTTTAATGAAATAATCTTAACAATTAGATAAAAATAGAACTAGTAGTTAAAAATGAGTGTAAGAAAAAAAAAACTTACACCTGGTGTAAAGTGATCTTTTTTATATATATATATATATATATATATATTTCAAATGTTTATTTTTTAAAATCAATGTTTAAGATTAATTTTTAAACAACTAAATAAATCTAATTATATTTTTTTTCTTTTTAATGATTTTTTTGGTACATTGTCTAATGATTTTTTTTTTGCTTATAGTTAATATATTATAATTATGGCCAAATGCTTTATGATATTGATACAATATTAATTTTAAGATAATTCAATAAAAATCAGATTTAAACATTTTTTCAACATATAAAAGAGTTAACTTATATCATTTTATAAATTAGTTAAGGACATATTAAAAAATATATGGAATTTAATTTCACAAAATTAAGTAATCGCAATCCCATATTTTTTTGAAAAAATAAGATTCCATAAATTTGTAGAATGTGACTCAAAATAGAAATGTTATTTCATTTTTTTTATTAACAAATATAAAAATCCTCTGATTTGATTAATTTTGGAACAACATTTCATTCCTTCACACTAAATGTAATCTTAGTCTTTAAGATATTTTAATAATTTATAATTATTAAACGAAGAGAGAATAATAAACCTAACATTAATAAGGAGAAAGAATAAAGAAATATAGGTTTAATGAAGATTTTAATAATAAAAGAGAATCTTACTTTTCTTATAAAATACAAAAAAATATTTTATAAAAATAAAAATTACTTATACATAAAAGTTTGTAAGATAGATGTTTTGGTAGATAAATTTATATAAAATAATTTTTTAAAATATAAACAATGTATATAATATGCTTCAATATTTGGTATAGTGTTTTAAATAAAGAAGAAATAGAAAAAATGGATTCAAAGTCTAGTTCTTCTAAAGGTAATTGTATTCTTTCTTTCTTTTCTTATCATTTCTTCATAGAAAATCCTATCCTTATTTAGGATTCGCCTTCTCTCCAGTTGGTAAGATCTAAATCTTTTATTTTTATCTAATGGTCAGTAATAATTTAATATTAAAAAATATTTTTAATATTAAAAAATAAAAAAATACTGATCATTAGATGAAAATAAAAAATCCAGATCTTACTGGAGGGAGCTACTAGACAACTTCCTGTTAGAGAGAAGCTGGATCCCCTTATTTATGATTCCAAATAGTAGTTACAAAATAATAATGATTACAATACTATTATGTATAATAGTTACAAAATCATTATGCCTAATAATTACAAAATAATTAGACACATTAAAAATTATAATCACTAACCCTTACTATGTTACCCTTAATATTAAAGTAATATAGTCATTCACTACATATAAAATATGTATGTTTTATAACATATAGTACATTTTATATCCATATTATTTTTTAAAACTACTTATATATTCATATTTTTTTTTAAATTAAGAAATATTATATATTACAAATATGTGAATAACATTATATCTTTAAGATTTGATAATTGAACTAAAAAACTAATAATTACAATTTCTAATGAATATTATAGACTCGTAAAATTTTAAGTATATAATATTTCTAAATTAATAATGAGAGTCAATTTTAAGTAATCTAAAATAAAAAAATTTCATTAAAAACAAAATATTCAATGCATTAAAATTAAAAAAAAAATTTACTATTTATTTTATTTTCATTTAAAATTTTTTATTTTGACCACTGTTGTTTAGACTGGATCAGACCAGTCGGTCCAATCGCCAAAACCATGAACTGGACTCCAATCCAATTTTAGTTCACTGTTATAGCCGTATCGGTGGTCGGACCGTGTTGAACCGGTCATAGCCGGTAAAAAATCGGGTTAAACCGAATAAATCGGACGGTTTTTTAAAAAACCGAGAGTAGGAAACTAAAAAAAAAAAAAAACTCATTTAAATGCTGAAAGTCCCCAACGGCCGGTCACCACTCGTTCCGCTACTTGGCGGCCAGCCTCCGCTATGGCATTGTCGCAGGTACGATTCCACCATGCTCTCTTTCTCTGTTATGCAGTTGGAGAACACATTGCAGACTCTCACTTTTCTTTTGAATATAGAAAGAGACTTTAGACAGTGAGAGAGAGAGAGAGAGAGAGAGAGAGAGACAACGGAGAACCCAAGGGATTTGAACTTTGAAACTCAAACAAGCTTATAATTTTATGGATTGTGGGTATTTTCTGGATTCTGGCTATTTGTGGTGCATGTTGCCCCATAAAGTCAACGAGAGAGAGTGACAAAATTTTCATGTCTTTTCATCTGGTGATGTCTCTTTATTCCACAAAGAATAATCTTGCAAAATTGTGGGGCTACTTATTTGCTAGTTCTAGGCCACTATATCTTGAATAGGAAGTTGAACCAAGAAATGGCTGAATTAATTTAATATATAATATATTATATCTATTATGTGAGAAGTTTAAATTTGATTTTATATATATATATATATATATATATATATATATATAATATCCTGTTCAATCCAATGATTTAACTAGTTCAATCCGTTGAATTTGAATTGAAACTTTTTTCGGTGCAGTCTCCTCTGGTCCAGCTTTAACAATATGAATAAAACTTAGTTCCAATCTTAAAAGGAGGAAACTCCCTCTAGCTATTGTTGTCATGTGTTACTTCTAATCCTATTTAATCTCATTTAATTGAATTAAAGAACACATGATAACAGATTAAATGGAGTTGAAGGGAGTTCCCTCCTCTTGAGCCAAGTTTTGTTATAATAATATTGATTTTGACTTCCTTAACAAGTATTCTTAAGATACTGATTAGCAAATCCCTTTCTCTATTCTCTCTTCTTATTATTGTTAGGATTTATTATTCTTTTTTTTTTCATTAAAGTTGATGATGTTAGGTTATTAAAATACCCTCAAGACTAACTATTTTATGAAGAAGGATTTTGGTTATTTGGTCCAAAAAAAAATGTGGTGGTTGCTATCCTCCACATAAAAGTATAGAGGTTAGCAATCCTTATATATATATATATATATATATATATATATATATAAAGAAATAAGATTCTGGTGAAAGGAGTGTTTATTGTAAGAGATGAATGGAGTGAATCTTGACCATTAGATCTGATATGAATAGTCAAGATTAAAACATAAATGCATGTGACTTTTTTAAGTGGTCACAAGACCTTCAACTTTAAGTAACTTTTAATCTTGACCATTCATGTATATTGTTTGACCAAGATTTACTCCTCTTACCCTCTCACAATAAAAACTTCCCTTACTAAATATGTCTCATATATATAAAATTTATTTATAATGTGTAGGTTATGTCTTAATTTGCACGACCACCAACTATTGTTTATGAACATGCAATTTTGAAGTTTATATAAGGATCTTAATGTTGACCTGATTGGAGTCAAATATTTGGAAGTGGTATTCTCCCCTTTCTTGGTAATCTTAGTTTGAGATGAGCATGCCATGCATTCTGGTAAACAAACTCAAATTCTGGGCATTCCTCTAGCCATTTCTTCTGACGGGTGTTGCATGATTTCTCTTTTCTTGCAGGTTCAATATTGTTGGCCAGGTATTCTTGAGAAGTCACATATTATAGAATTTCAACATCCTTCACATTTCACTGGGAGGTCAAACATGTGTGGGATGTAGAATTCTAATAACCCATTTGAAGCTCTAACTTTTGATTCCTTGTCATTTGCAGTGGGCAGGGACAACAAGTGTGGATTTTTCACTTGCACAACTGATTCAGGTTATCGTTCTCCTTAGTACTGGTGGGAAAAATGGTGGTGGATATGAGGCATCTAAATATGTAGTTATTGCCTTCCATGGGGGAATTTTACTCCTACACGGCATAATAAACAGTCTTCCTATCTCTTTGCTATCATTCTTAGGACAGTTTGGTGCTATCTGGAATGTTTTAGGTATGAAGAAATTTCCTATTTGATTTATTTTTTCCAAATTCCGTTCTGGGGCAATTTCTAATTGGAATGGGGAAATCTTCAGGTGTTTTTGTGCTTATGATTCTCATTCCATCCGTTGCAACGGAAAATGCTAGTGCCAAGTTTGTTTTCACTCATTTCAATGCTGATAATGGGGATGGAATCAACAGCAGACCCTACATATTTCTCCTGGGACTTCTAATGAGTCAGTATACCCTAGCTGGGTATGATGCATCAGCTCATTTGGTAAATCTTTTCTACATTTTTTTTTCTGTTCACAGAATTTGTTGCTTGAAAAGCTTTTACAAATTTCTTTGATAAATTATAACTTCATTTGTGTGATCCCTTTAGAGTGATTCTCAAGAAGAATGATCCCTTTATACACTTCTTTGTCTAGCTGTGCAATTTGCATGGCTCCACAAGCCTGCTTATTCATCTGCTAGTCTAGGGCTAGTTAATTCCAGATGAGTTAAGATTTTTGTAACATTTTAGCAAATTATACAATTATAATGAACTGTGTAATAAGATACGAGTACAAGAAAACTTAAACTGCACAATGAGTTGGGGTTGACATTGTTTAGTATCTTTTACTAGCTGGAGATCTTGAATTCAGGATCTTTTACTTAGTTGTGGCCCAGTTTAAACTCTCTGTCTGAGATTACAAACATTAGCATTGCCTGAGCTTGTAGGACCCATCTTTTGACCAGTTCTAGATGTAGTAACATGAAAATTGGTGAGTCAGAACTGATTTTTGAATTAAGTAATTCGTTTGACCTCTGTTAATAACCTCAATTTAAGTATTAGGAGTTTCCAAGTTGCTAGCTCTTGCTTTTCCACTTTGAAAATTTTGTGCTATTCATTTCCATTGATGTATTGAAGTTATTAAATGATTTAGACAAAGACTTCCTGTTTACTGCAAACTTCCATTTTCAGACAGAGGAAACCAAGGGTGCTGATAGAAATGGACCAAAAGGAATAATAAGTGCTGTTGGGATATCTATTATTGTTGGATGGGGTTACATACTTGGCATTACCTTTGCAGTTACTGACATCCCTTACCTTTTGAGTGAAAATAATGATGCTGGTGGGTATGCCATTGCTGAAATATTTTATCTGGCATTCAAGAGAAGATATGGCCATGGAGTTGGGGGTATTATTTGCTTGGTAATTGTTGCTGTTGCCGTATTTTTCTGTGGTATGACTTCAGTTACCAGCAACTCAAGGTAACTGTACCTGCTCTTAGTGCGCTTTCCATATATATATGGGAGGGATTTAATCTCTCTAGTTACTTATAATGCCTAAAATATACAGGATGGCTTATGCTTTCTCTAGAGATGGGGCCATGCCGTTATCATCAGTGTGGCATAAAGTTAACAAGCAGGAGGTCCCCATAAATGCAGTTTGGCTTTCCGTTTTTATTTCATTTTGCATGGCACTAACGGTATGTATTTTATTTTATGATTTCATTTTTAAATCGTACAAATTAATTTTTCTCTAATTTGTTGGAAAAGTGTAAAATAGTGTTTCTCATGTTTGTTGGCAACAGCGAAAAGGAACAAAGATTTCTATCTCTGCTATAGATATCGTATGTTCTATTCATTTTTAGCTCTGCTCAAGTCTTCTTTGGATCTTGTTAAATAATCTTTTAACTCAAAAGCTGAAGTTGTGAATTAAGGGGCTAAGAATTGTTTTTGTAACTATATAAGCCTGAAACAGCTAGGTTTGCAAAGTCAAACCTTATAAAAACTCAGAACAACTGTGTGATGAAATGAAACACTATTTTATACTGAACTTACGTAGTAAGGTGGCAAGGATCAAATTCTAGATCACTTTACCGGTCCTACTTGGCTTAAAAGTATAGATTATTGTTCAAAATTGCAAGAATGGATGTTCATAAATCTTAACAAATCTTTTATTGGTCTCTACTGTCTAAACTATTGCAAGCTATAACATACAAATTTATCATCTGATATGAACAGATACTGATAAAAAGTAAATCCATAGCAAGGCCCTAGTCATGTAACTCATGTTATCATTTGTGATCTTACTGTAGAGAAGCTCATAGCTCAATCTAATCCACACTAGCCATAGTTCTTTTTATTCTTTTCCTGCCACGTCTCTAACTCAGTTCTAATTCTACTGCAGTCTCTTGGAAGCATAGTGGCATTTGAAGCCATGGTGTCCATAGCAGTGATTGGCCTCTATATTGCTTATGCCCTACCTATCTTCTTTAGGATAACCTTGGCACGAAAGCATTTTGTCCCAGGGCCTTTCAACTTGGGTCGTTACGGGATCATTGTAGGGTGGGTTGCAGTTCTTTGGGTGGTGACCATCTCTGTGCTCTTCTCGTTGCCAGTTTCCTACCCAATAACTATTCAGACACTTAACTACACCCCTATTGCACTTGGATGTTTGCTCATTCTTGTAGTTTCTTACTGGATTATCAGTGGTCGGCATTGGTTTGAAGGCCCTATAACCAATATAGAAAACTGAACTTGTGTACATATTTTAGTGATTTGAACTCATGTTCAATATGATAATTTTTAAAAGTATTGTTTGCAATTTATTTTTCTATCAAATGTTGGATATCCATCTCTCATATTATGTATAAATATGATGAAGCCCAGGCTTTTGAGATCCATGCTGATATAAGACTACGTGTCTGTCTATCAATCTTTACTCAAATTTAAGATTGGGATCAGCTTGAGCTCCCAAATTGAAACTCAAGCTGGACTCGTTAAAACTTGCACAATATGATCTGAGCTTAGTTTTAATTCTGCGGATCTCCATCAAAGTCAAAATTAAATTTGATATAAAGCTTGAAATCATGTTATATACACACAGAAACACACAATGAAAGCAAGGTGTGGCATTCTTTAATTATTGTTGACAGCAACTCAGCTTAACGTCTGGTTATTGAAGCCCGGATTGATTAAATATTTAAGTAAACCTTTTTGCAAAGTTTCTTATATGGACTTCTTTTATGCAGGGATGACAGTTGCTTCATTTTGTTACAGAACCTACTTTTTTTGTAAGGGGGCTAGTGATTATCCCATCCTTCAGAGTTTCCTCCAAAGCTGCTATGAGAAATTTGCACCAACATTATGTTCTCAAGTATGCGTTGATAATTTGATATTGTTGTTGTGACAATCTACTTTGAGTCATGTTCAAGCCCAAATCGACCAAGCCCTATATGGGTCTGAAATTTGAGGCCTGGATTCAATTTGGGATTTCAGCCAGCCGCGTGTTGAAAACATTTGGGCCAGACCCAGACCTGAATCTAGAAAATATATACTGAATTATTATATTTTACTTTTATTACTATTAACTTGCTTCACTTTTCAATATACAAATCTCTTATCTCATACAATTTGACATGTTTTATATCCCACCCCCCGCCCCCCGCCCCCAAAAAAGTTTGACATGTTTGGTGTGTTAATTTGTTCGTTTTAAAATAATTTTTTACATTAAAAAAGTGGTAAATTTTATTTTTTAATGTAAAATTAAATTTATTTTAATTTTGGCTTTGTGCCAGGCTTGGGCTCAAATTGAAAACAAAATTAATTTGGGCTACCCTCAATCCTGGAGAAAATATATTTTTTTAAAAAAACAAAAAAGCCCCTTCACACAAAAACAAAAACAAAAAAACAAAAAGCCCCGCCTATAATCAGGTCTCAAGATGTTTTAATCTTGGGGACGACCACATACATATTTCAAGATGTTAGCTGAAAATATTTCATCTACACTTGAAAACCCACACATGGATTACACCTGGCTATCAATAATTTAATTATTAGTTATAAGATTTATTGTATGGTTAATGGACTAATAACGTATTTCTTTTAACAATAAACGATAAATGTTAACCATACAATAAATGTTGATAACCAATAATTAAATATTGGTAACTAAGTATAACTGAGGTATGAGTTTTTAGATGTATGAATATCAGAACCGTAGCTGAATCTCGTAATGGTGCTCAGCCTACTTCTGCCAACAATGACAGATAGTCGAGGCAATAGGCTGGGATTCAAGCTCCATGTTAGGTGGATCACAAAATGCAAGGACACACTGAATGCCGTAAAGGTATAGGAAATATCACCAGATGTCCATAATCTGTAAAAATTAAAAGGGGTTTGTGAGTCTGAATTGCAGATAATCGACACTTCAGCATCAGTGGGCGCATGTCAATTGCTTTGGTTATGAGATGAGTGCTGGGTTAGGAATAATATCTTGTTAGTTGTCTTGCTTTTTTTGGGCCAACTTATTTGTTTTTTGTCACAGCACTTGGTTTATGTCCATGTGAAATTATAAAACGAGGATAATTTAGTGGGTCCCACGGGATCAAAGTCATGATCTAAAAAGAATCAAATCAGTTTTATTATTTACACGTGAAATTTTTTTCACTAATTCACACATTTTTTTTTTAATTACGATCATTCATTTTCATTTTTATCTCTCCCACTTTTCCCCTAGTTTCACGGTTCATTGTTTTTCATTTTTTTTGTGAGCTCTCTGTGGTAATGTGACATAACCCTAATGAAATACAGATGATTTTGTTGTTGCTTTAATATGTTTTCTCTTTCTTTTTCCACTGTATTAAAAAACAGAGATGTATATTGAAACTTAAAGCAATCGGATGGTCACATCTCAAACCTATAACAATTATTGAAAAAAAAAATGTACTTACATCATGAGTATTTTATAGCAGTTGAAACTATTAAATTATATTAATTTATAAATTAATTCATCAAATTATTTGTAATATAAAATATAATTGAGTCAAATTCTTAAATTATTTTAATTAAATAATCAAATTAAAAAGTTAATAAAGAGAAAAAAATTACATAATTAATTAAATAAAAGCAATTAAAATTTATAAACATAAATAAGTAAACAATCAATCTAAGAAAATTAACTAATCTTGAATTTAATCAATTATTAATCACTAAGAATCCATTTAATTGCTAACCAAGTTATTGGTCTTATATCATAGTAAGAAACCTTAAAATGATCCATGAACTCTATATTAGATAAGCATCCAAAATTTAATTAATTAAAGTTAAATGAATTAAGTATTGTTTGTCCCTTTATAGACTATAAGTGCATGGATCGAACAAGTAATACAGTATAAAGTAGGATATCGTTCCCATGAGGACAAGGTTACTTCTAATGCTAAATATCAATCAATAACTTAAATAATTATATTCAAGAACATACAAATATGCAAAGTATATAAACTAAAGACTAAAAAATAATAAATTAGAAATAAATATAATGGTTAGAGATTTGGGAATCCTTTTTTACTCTCTACTTCAATTGGCAATAAGCAATCCTCTTAATCAACATAAATGAAATAATTAGGTTAGCTTGAGAAACTAACTTAGTTAAAAGCCTATGTCTAGATCAATCAATCATACTTCAATTACCTAGTTCACTATGTTTCTAAAAGAGTTATAGCAAAATTCACTCATTAAGAACTATTCTCAAACACCTGTTATGCATGGCTAAGAGGTATATTTCTATCCCATTAGCGAATTAACTCATCCCACCATTAGAATGAAATTGAATATATATCAATCATACATATGATCTCAAATCCAAATTATTGTATCTAAGTTCATCATATTTCAACAAAGCACTTAAAAGTTGGCCAAACAATCAATAACATCAAGATCTATATGACTGAACAAAACTATACATCAATATAAACTCAAAGAAGTACACAATCATAAATATCCATAGAAGGATCCAAAGTAATCCTTAAATACAGCTTAACTACTCGTTGAACACAAAAATATAACCACAAAACTCATGTTCATAATACAAGGAATAGAAGAAAGTAAAGGGAAAATGAAGGAAGCTCATGGATGTGAGCTTTGATGCTTGAATCTTCATCCATGAAGAAGATGACCTCCAACATTGGCTCCCTTAACTTCCTCTCAACCTCAAAGTGAAAACCTAACAGCAATTTCTCTAACCTAAATGCATTTTTTTAAAAATCTAATAAAACAGTATTTATAGACCTGTTTCACGTCGCGACATAACACACCTTGCGCCGCGGCACACGTGTAAATTAGGTCACCATGCCACGACATTAACTCTTTTGCGCTGCGACGTGCTAGCCTTGGGTTTCAGTATGCAGAAGACTGAATGCACCATGCCGCGACATGAACCTCCCTGTGCCGCGGCGTGAGATACTGAACTTCACACTTGACTTTCTCTTAAGCTTCCTCTATTGGTCTAAATCTCCCACCAATCTACTTGTTTTGAGCTCTTCCTACATTAGAGAAATTACTAAGTTAATCACAATTGTAAATCCACATAATCACTTAAAGAATATGCTCAATTTGCTCGATATCATATAGGAAGATATCCAAATTAAGTTTGACAAATATAAGCCTAAAATATTTCATATATGCATAATAACAAGGATTAAGCTATCAATAGAGTATAAATATAAAGCACAAATAATTACATTTATGAAGTACATATCTAATCTTAAATTAATTTAAAACTTATAATTCAACCAAGTTAAACAATCATACAAATAACTTTGATGTAATTTTTTTTTTTTGTGAACTCTGTATGGTAATGTGACATAACCCTATGAAGTACAAATGCTTTTGTTGTTGCTTTAATTTGTTTTCTCTTTCTTTTTCCACTGTATTAAAAAAGAGAGATCTATGTTGAAACTTAAAGCAATCGGATGGTCACATCTCAAACCTATAACAATGATTGAAAAAAATGTATTTACATCATGGGTGTTTGATAGCGGCTGAAACTATCAAATTATATTAATTTGTAAGTCAATTCATTAAATTATTTATAGTATAATACACAATCGAGTTGAACTCTTTGATCACTCTAATTAAACAATCAAATTAAGAAGTTAACAAAGGGAGAAAAATCACAGAATTATTTAAATGAAAGCAATTAAAAATTATAAACAAAAATAAGTAAACAATCAATCTAAGGAAATCAACTAATCTTGAATTTAATCATTCATATATCACTAAGAATCCATTCAATTGCTAACCAAGTTCTTGGTCTTATAACACATCAAGAAGTCTTAAGATGATCCATGAATTCTCTACTAGATAAGCATGTAAAATTTAATTAATCAAAGTTAAATGAATTAAACATATATCTAATCTTAAATTAATCTAAAACTCTAAATTCAACCAAGTAAAACAATTATACAAACAACTTTGATGTATTGTTTAGTCTCTGTAGTCCTCGTTAAACATGTGATAATTATGCAATTATTACATTAACATCCAACTCAAATTAAGCAATACAATTCAGATTTAACCAAATCAAAAAAAGTAGAAGAGAAACTTGATTAGCAATTAAATGTAAAACAATCAAAACAAGATTTTAGAATTAAACATCAAGATTGTCAATCCCTAGGATTGGTTAAAAGGGATCTAGCCCTCCATGGATGGAAGAGAAAAATAGAAAAGAAAGAGACTTAGAGAGAATGGAAAGGAAAAGAGAGGAAGTGCAAGTAAAGGTGGCTAGGAGAAAATTAGGGTTTTGTTTCGTAGTTGTTGTTACTACTTAAATAACTATATCTAAAATTAAAAATCCAAGTTTGCTCTTAGTTTAGGGATAATCATCTTCCTCTTAGTTTTAATTGGACACCTAATTTGCATAATTTGAGTTTAGGATGAGAGAGTTATGCCTAAAACATTCTTAACAGCTCTCTGAACTCGTCAATCAACTTTAAAGGGTGAAAACATCATCAAAACGTCACATTTTTTATAAGTAGTATTCATAAAAATTGAAGATCTGTGTCTCATCTTTCAAATGACACCAGTTTCAACTCCATATGACACATGCAGCCCAAATTATGGCCCAATCTTTGTACATCATCTAGGTTCCAGTGACAACATTTCTGTTATGATTTCGTGGTCCAATATGACTCATTAGATATCCGATTCAACCTTCCAACTCTCATCAAAATTGTAGAATTTTCTCTCAGCTTTCCTATAATGTAAAATTCATAATTTTTAAATGTCTATAATTCAAGTTATGCTCAAAATACAAAAACAATGTAAAATTCTTAATAATGTTAAAAAATATAATTAAGTTCAATTTGAATTCAAACTTATAAAATATGATCAAAACTAATCAATTAAGCATATAAGATATCTAAGGGATTAGCAAGTTTGATTTAGCTCGAACCTAACTCAATTTTTTGATCAAGACAAATGTTTTTTTTAGGATATGGATCCAAACTCGACCTGGTCATGATCTAATAATGACCAAATCAGAATCAAGTCAACTCAATATATAGATATATTGTATAAATTTTAACATAATACATAACTAAGTTATAAAATTATAGAAGTATAAAACTAAAATTATGATATATTTTATAATATATTTTAAAAACAAATAATTGATAATATAAACATATTATTATATTATATAAAAATTATAAATTTAAGTCAAGAAATATGATTTATAACTAATTATAAAATAAGTATAAATTTTAAAATAATGTGAGGTAACGATTTAAGTTAAGACAATCTAAAATATAATTCAAAATTAGACCTTAAAAGACACAAGTCTCGTTTATAAAATGTGAACCCATCCTAATTTGCTTCGAAATGAAATGAATTAGTAGAATGGATCAAAATTTGAACACCCTTAATTCACATCCACTCAATTCAACTTTGCCGCATTTGTAAAAAACTATTATAAACTTTTATTGCTCTTTCTACTAATTAAGTCATTGAACTTGGTAGGTATTTTTATTTGATCCTTCCGTTCACTTTTTTTTTTACTTTAAATTCTGATAAAAGAATTTAAAGTATTTTTTTATTTAAAATTAATTAAAATAATATAAAATAAGAAAAAAAAAATGAACATTACTTGTTCGTTCTCCTAAAGAAGCACGAAGAAGGAAGCAAATATCATCGACGTGCGTGACAGGGCAGTCGAAGCAAGCGGGTTTGACTGGATGCTGTTGCTTCAGTCGTTAAAATGAAAATTCAGAAATGGATAAAGACTGTGAGCATGGTAATGAAAAATTACTTCTATACTGAATAATTGCCGAAATGAAATGAGCAAGGCTGTTCAAGATTAGAGATGTTAATTTTATTCGCAGGATAAGTATATAGGGATAATATTTATGATAGAGATAGATAATATTTATTTAATTTTTTTATAAATATAAATATCTGTTTATGTTATTTTTCGTTTAATAAACGGGATGAGAATAGGAGTGGTTTTTTTTTTTGTATCTGAAGATCTTGTAAATAAAATTATCAAAATATTTTTATATAAAATTATTAAAATAACTTTATTATTATTTAAATATTACTAAAATATTATTTTTTTATTTTTTAAATTTTATTTTATTTTTTTAAATTTATTGGGTACCCACAAATATCTACGAATATTCATTTATCCGCAGGAGATTATTAAACGAGTACCTATGCAGATGTGGAGGCGGGGACCGAGGCAAATATTATTCACAAAGGTGGAAGGCTGCTACCCATCTCCGTCCGATCCCGTTGCCATCCCTATTCAAGACCCAATCTATTTTGTTAATTTGATCTATCTGAAATTAATTTAAACGAATTCGAATTATAAAATTTAGATTCAGTATATTTTTAAATTGAATTCAAATTATATTTTAAGTTGTTCAAATTAAATTTGATATTTTAAATTATTTTAAGTTTTATATTTTTAATAATTAATTATTAATAATCAATTTTTTATTTAAATTAATAATTTTTGTATAAAATAATAATATATTTATATTAATATTATTTATTTTAAAATATATTTTAATTTTTGTAATTTAATAATTTAATTATACATAATATTTAAATTTATATATTATATTTATATATTAAATTGACTTATTTTAAATATAGTCATTATCAAATCATAATTAGATAAAAAATAAAATAAACTGATCAAAGTATCAGCCCGAATCCTAATGAGGCTAAATCTCTCTCCACTCATCTCATATATCTCTAAAATTAGTCATATCTCCTTTGAGTCTTTGACTTCATTTAACAATGGGACGGCACGGCAGTGTGTTTGACAAAAGGATGAACTAAGGGCTTTGTTAAGAAATATGAAAGTATTTAATTAAAAGTATAATTTTTAAAATTTTTAATGTATTAAACATTTTATTTTTTATTTTTTAAAAGCAATCATTCGATAAACACATAAATTAAAAAGGAGTCACTATATGGGTAAGTCTTCGGTGTGTAGGCATAATAATGATAATATAAAATAGAGGTAATATTTATTATCACTTCTTTATATTTATTGTTATTTTTATTTTATTAATTTTTTTTTCAAATAAACTAATTTAAAGTTTTGAATTAATATAAATTAAAAATTATTTAATAAAAATTAATAAAATAAAAATGACAAAAAAACAAAGAAGTGATAATATATATTTTCTAAAATAGAATGGTAATGGACTTTGAATTCTAAATGAAAGGGGGAAGTTGAAGAGTGGTTCCACGATGAACATTTTTCTTTCATAGCTTTCACTTCCAAAGGAAAAGAAGAACGGGCCACTATTCGTGCTACAGCATGTGGATCTAGCAAAAGTCATGGAGATAAGACGAAAACAGAGTAAATTGATGGAATAAGAAGATTGTACGTTGAAGACGTGATTATTATTTTAAAAAAAAATCTTAGTTTATATTATTTAATTCCTCTTAGATTATAAAATTAAACTTAAATTTAATGAACATGATTTGAATACATGGTATAGTTACATGTTGACATGTGTGTTAGTCATCTCATGCTAATCACATGAAGGGTCAGCTGTTAAGTAATTTTAGGGCTCATTTGCAGGGATCCAAAAATTTTAGGTAGGGGCAAACGTCTTTGTGTTCAAAATAGATACGAATGAGTCTGAGCGAATAATATTCTCTATCACTGCTTATTTGTAGAGAGATAAAGAACGGTAAGAAAAGAAAAATTTTATACTTTGAATATATTAATATTAAATTCACATGAATATTATTAAAATGAATAATAATATTATATGAATATACTCAAATATCAAATCAAGTGAGTATTTATGAAAAATGAAAAATAATATTATATAAGTTTTGATTTTTATCACTATAAAATTACAAATTTATCGTATATGAGGGCAAAAATTACACATAAAAAATAAAAAATATATACATATATATCTATATAAGATTAAAAAAAAAAGTTTCAAAGTGAAGTAAAGACATGTATCCTCACTCCTTAACAAGTAGATATGTCCTTACTTATTTGGTACCATGGATATTAGGTGACTTCTACGATGCACCTAATAAGATTTGATACATGGATGCACTTAAGAATGACCTGCAATATCAAGTCAGTTTGCATTTCTTGATTATTATATTTAAATTCAGAATTTTTGTTACATTTTATTTTAATCCTGTTTATTATTGCAAATTAATCCCCGTTTGCCTTTACAAAAAATTCAATAAAAAATGTATATTTTTGTACAAAATTATTGTAAATTCATTTTAGGAAAACAACTCTTGTTCAAATTTTGTACATTAATGCACCAGTGAAATTGTCGTCACAATGACACAGTGGTTGTTCCCCGAATGGTCCATTTTGAAGACCTGGATGATTGAGATTAAGTGAAAAGAGGCTGTAAAATTGTCTAATACAAAATGGATGGGACAAGATTTGATGAAACAAGGGTGGGATTCAAAATTTATAACAAAAAATAAAACTTTACACTTTGGGTAGCCATGAAAGACCCCTTTTGCATCATCAGAAAGCTTGAAACTTTTGCATAATCAAAAAACTTAAAACTTTGATGGAGGTCGTACTGTATGAACAGAACATGGTGCTACTATGTGGAGAACAATACATGGATGAACCCGTTCTTGTCTTGGTCATAGAAGTCGAAGGCATCGTAGAGCTCGGAGGCACCGTTGTCGGTGGTGTACTGGTGTCAGAGCGACATAAGGCGGCGAACTCAAAAAGGTTGATGAGGCCATCACCGTCGATGTCTAGGGTGGATGAGGCATGGAGGCGCCGACGTCAGAGCAGCAGAAACCAGGGAACTCGATGAGATTGATGAAGTTGTTGCCATCAATGTCGAGGGTGGCGGAGGTGTGGCTAGGCAGAGCCGTTGGACACAAGTAAGAAGGTCAGTTGTGGATGGATGAAGGTCCTTGAAGCCAAAAATCTAATTTTTTTCAAGGACTAATTCTATAATTTAAAAAGTTCCAGATTACCTGTTTAACAAGTTCTCAATTTGTCATCTCTACCGTTGATTTTTAAAATGATTAAATCTATAGATATTTATTTGTGGTGCATCCATGCTCTACCAAAATTTAGGTGCATTAAAAAAAGGAATCAGAGATATTATAAGACTTGATAGTATATGATTTGATAAAAATTTAATATTATGCGGTGTTTGGTGTGACATTGTATAATATATTATATTGTATAAGATAATAAGAGCAATTCTTGTTTAGACACATTATACCATAAACACTTAAATTATTATTTGATATATGTAAAGTTGTGAGATTAATGATGAAATGAAACCTATTTTTAAATATACTTTTGCACATGTGAAATAATGATTTATGCCTAAGACATGATGTGATAGATCATGATTATCTAAAAATTTCTTAGATAATATTGTCATGCATTTGGTGATGCACTATATAACACTGGATATGATAAAAATTAGCACTTTTAACATAAATATCATTCACTTAAAAATATATTATTTTCATTCAAATTTGTTATGCTATACTAATTTTTCAAGAAATAAAAGCCCGTAAAGCCTAAGAAAAAAAAAAAGCAACTAAAGACCACTATGTAAACTCAAATAACAGACTCAAAATTTATTCTCACAAAGTTGAAATTAGGAAAGAAAAAGTTGGAAGAATAAAACTTGACTCTAACATTTGGCTCTAACCCTTGTATCCAATCTCATTTAATTTTTCTTCATTTGTTACTTCCAATTTCATTTAATTGAATTAATGAATATGTGAAAAGAGATTAAATAAAGTTAGAGCTAAAGGTTAGTGTCAAAAAGTTGAAACCAAATTTTATTCAAGTTAGAATACAATACAAGTTCATAATCAACCTGTTTAAATGTTTACTTTAGATCCTTTGGTGTAAGAATAGTTGAAGTACAAAATATTTACAGCACTTCAGTATAAATAGCTCTTAAAAGTCCTTCTATAATAAAGTTCATCAATTACACAAAGATAATATGGTATTATATCATGACACAAACATATAATCAAATGAAAAATATTGCTACAAAGTAAAAAATATACAACTACATTTCACAATATTGCGAATAATAAGAGGCTGGAAATCTCTTTAATAAATATTTTAATCATATAGTGTTGTTCGTCAACTCACAGTACCATATCAACAAATATTTCATTAACACAAACCTTCTTTTATGAATATATAGGTATTAAGGTCCTACTTCAATTAAGTATATGAGTAAAATATTAATTATAATAATTTAGACAACTCTTTTTTTATAAGTTAGTTTTTACAGAAGAGTTAGGCACAATTATTTTAATATGGTATCAGAGTCTATCTTAATTGAGTCACTTACAGATGTTTAATACTGAGCGTGGAGAAGTGTGTTAAGGTCTTACATCGATTAAGTGTATAAACAAAGTGTCATTTATAATAACTTAGACAACTTTCCTCTCATATGCTAACTTTTGGGATGAAATTAGACTCAATTAAACCACTTTCTCCTAATTTATATATGATCATATAGGGAGATAAGTTGTTGATCTAGAACCACTCTTCCCTACTCTCCCAAAAAAAGCCTAACACCAAATGTGCGTCCAAGATAAGCAAATACAAAACAATTTAATTTCTAGGCCTGGCAGCTGGCATGTGGGTTTTGTTTAACTCGTGGGCGTGAGTGGTTCAATGGTGGCTAAAAGGGTGAATGTGGTGTGGCTTGGCAATGTTGTTCTGTGTCGTTTTCTTTTGGGAGTCTATCGGCTATATGTTTTTCAGGGTAGGCACAATGCTGGGCATGTAATTGTTGATGATGGGTCTGGGTTCTGTGAGGGGTGATGGTGCTTGACGACTGATGGTGTCTGGGTGGTTCAATGGTGCGACGGTGCAGATCTGGGGGCAGCGGTTCATGTTGTGTGTTTAAGGTTAATGGATTTTTTTTTTACATAAGCCTATATATCAAAATTTAATAATGTTTAATTTTGTCATTCAATGTCTGATTAAGTTATTGATTATTTTAATATATATAATATAATATTTATACAAAAAAATTAATAAAATCATAATATATAATTATATTAATTTATCTTATCAAACATATTACAACGTATCAAACAAATTCTTAGTTGTATGTGAATTAAAGGGTTTATTCCATGAATTCATAAAGTTTTAAGGATTTAATCAGGAGAAGTGAAAGTTAATGATAACAATATGTAAATGCCTGAAACCTGAGGGAGTGAGTATGCATTTTTTTCCTATTTTCTCTTCTCATTTTTCACACAACTAAACAAGATTAAAAATTCATCCAAACATATAATCTTTACATATACTTTTCTATTTATTTTCTCATTTTCTTTCTTTCTTTCCATTTTCTCCCATCCAAGTTGCTGCTAAATAGATTTGAACCACACATATGTCGGAACCCAACAAGGTACACATACTGATGTTATCATGGTACATTGGTACACAATGATTGTGCGAAAATCCAATCCACTTCGTTGAATTTTAGAGTGAGAAAGGAACAAGTAAATGGCCCTCCCCTAGAAAAATTAAATTAAATTGATCCATCTCCTTGATCAACGTGGGCCCTGTCAAAGTTAGGGTTTTCAATTCCATACGTACCTACTACCTACATGATTTAGTACGCAACCCAAGAAAAAAAAAGGAAAAATAAGCTGCATGTGCCAAATTCCGCATTCTGCTTGTAGAGGTCAACGTGAAATTTGTGGCATATATTACATGGAAGTTTTTGGCATATCTCTGCCCAGAAATATTGATTCTTTGATTTTCGTATTTGAAACCTATTATTAATTGGTACCATGTTTATACAGAAGAATTGAAGTTTAGGGTATTTTTTTCTTGCCCCTATAAAGTGTAATATCTCTCATTCTTTAGCAGAAGTGAAAATATATCAGATCAGGTTAAATTACATCTTATCCTAAACATGTTTAATTTATTTTTTAAATGCACGATATAGTCGTGTTTAAGGTAAAATTTGAATCTGACATATTTATTTTATATAAATAAATTTTTAAAACTTGACTTAATATTTTTAAAAATTTGACATGATCTAAAAAATTATTTAAAAAATTATTTTATAATAAAATCTTTAAATAAGTCAATAACCTATTTCTAAATAAGCTAATAAGATAAGTTCATGAGTTTAAGCATTTATATAAACTAACATACTCATACTTTTAAAATAATATTATATTATTTATTAAATTAATTATATTATATAAATATTAAAATTTTATAATATATATACAATAATAATAATATATATAATTAAAAAAGTCAACTTATTAGACCTAAAAGATTTTTTCAAAGATTAACCTGAAGTCTGACTTATTTAATTAAATAGACTTTTAAAAAAGTCTTAACCTAATATTTTTATTAAATGAGTTAAGTCAGGTCAAGTTATAGGTCTTCAATGAGTCGCCTAACCCATTTTCACCTTTATTTTTTAGTACTCCAAACGTTTCTACGATGCTTGAGAATCTTACATATTTAAATACATTAAAAAGAAAAACTCATTAAAATGATGCTTACAAGTTGAGTATTGCTACCATTACATTCATAATTGAAATTATGTCTTACCATTTTCATTCTAATTATAATGGTCAATTAGTTATTTAAATTTAAGTAATTAAAAAATGTAAAAAAGAAAATTGAATAAAAATAATATGTTTAAGTTTTGATGACATTTTTTCTTGCCTTAAGAATATGATAACAACACTTTATAGAAAAAGAAAACATATTATTAATGATTCAATGTGAGTCCTAGGATGTAAAAACAATTCTTCTGTTTTTGAATTTTTTTCATTTGACTATAGTAACAGTACGATTTTACTTTCTCTGTTTTAAGATATTTGTTATTTAAGGTGATTAAACAATGATTAATAAAGTTATTAAATATCATCAATTGTAAAAAAAATATAACTATATTTCAGTAAATTGTTATTTATTAAAATGCTTAAAATATTAATACTATGTTCTCTCATTTCATTTAGTTGAGATACCAATAAATAAGAATAAAATTAAAAAATAATTAATACTTGTTGATATTCTAAAATAACATATAAATTGAAAATAAATTTTTCAAAGAGAAATATATTTTAAACAGAAGGAACAATTGATAGTGAAGAATCATGGTGTTTATAAAACTCTCACCTTTTATTTTCTTAACTGATAGTCAAGATTCTAATCATCATATAATTGGTAGAATAAAGATTATTTTATATTTTTTTAAGAATATAGATATTATTTATATTTTTTAAAAATTGTGATTGAATAAAAAATAATAAATATATATATAAATAAAATAAATAATATTAAATAAAATATAAAAATAAATATATATATTATTTAATATAAGAATATAAAAATTATAATTATTAAATTTCAAATGCTTTCTAATACGATTAATTCGTACTTTGTGCACGAACAGTTTTGATGAGAATAGTTTTCTCTTTCTTTTACCTTTTTTCCTACCGTCGCCTTTTCTTTCATTCCGTACGACATTGTTAAAAAGCCGTTCATATTTAATAAGGAAAAAATGATATTATATTTTTTAGAAGTGTAGATATTGTATATATATTTTTTAAGAGTGTATAATTGAGATAAAGAAAGTGATAAAAAAATAAATATAATAAATGATATTAAATAAAATGTAAAAATAAATATATGTATTATTTATAATAAAAATATCAAAATTAATTTAATAATTAATGTGTTTAAGATAATAGTAAAATATTAACTATTATATAATTTTTTTGTTATAATAAATTATAATTAAATAAATTTTATATTTAAATATATTAATTTAAAAAATAAAATAAATTTATTTTATTTAAATGATGTAAAAAGTTATTTTTATGTATTAAATTATTAAAATAAATATAAAATAATTATAAAAATTATTTAATTTAAAACAAAATAATATTTATATATCAAAATATAAAAAATAATTTATAAAATAAAATCATAAATTTTAATATTCAATATTATACAAAAATTTATAATATATTAAATTTCATATAAAAATTAAAATTAATTTTACTTAATATATTATAATACTATTAAAACAACCTTCTTTTTAAAAAAAATTAAAAAAAACTAATCAAATCTGAATTAAACAAAATCTTAATAGCATTACTGTAAGTAACTATTTCTTCTTTGTAATAGCACTTGTGAAGTTGCTAGTTGCGCCGGCTTATTTGACTGTGCTGAAGTCAAGGTTTCATGTTGTTAGTTCTTTGCTTCAAAATACATTTTTTTTATATTCTTTTAAGGTGAAAAAATATTTTACCTATACTAAAATATATACATCGTATTTTATATTATATATTAATATAAGACATATATTAAAATATATTTTATATAATTATAATATTTTTATAATATATAAAATAATTTTATAAATAAATTAAATAAAATTAGATATATTTTAATTAAATAAATAATAATACTGTTTAAATTGTGTCTACATAAAAAACAAAAGTGAAAGGTATTTGAATTTAATTATTAGATGAATCCTGAATTTTTTTTTATTGACCTTTAACTGATATCTCTATGAATTAATATATTGGTAACATAAGGTTTCAAATGTAATTATAAAAAATATATTTTAAAGACACAATAGGTACATTTGATTAACTAATTATGCCTAAATAATTATTTGATGTCACTCGATATATCATGTTTTACTTTACCCTCTCTCTCTCTATATATATATATTGATCTGGTACTATATATCATGTTTTAATTTACAATATATATTTTTTTGTAATGGACTTTCCACTCTCTCAAACCGAAAATCTAAGTAATAAATATGGTTGTCTATTATAAAATGTAATAATTTCATTAAAAAGACATGGGATTAGTATATACATTTATAATACCATGATCACATTAGTTAGTTTAATAATTAACTTATTATTGTAATAAAAATAATTGTTTAAAACGTAGTTTTAAAAATTGTCTATAATTTATCCAAAAAGAAAGTCTATAAATTCAGGTATCAAACCTGAATAAAATGTTTGATTAGACACTATATAAGCTTTTGTACCATAAAAAAGACACTATACAAGCTTTAATTAGGATATATGAAGATGAAATAGGATAACATTATAATTTTCATCAAATTAAAAGAAATCAAATTTTAATATAAATAAATATTAAATATAAATATTTCAATCTTTTATTTATTTAATTCAAATACGTCTAATTTGTTTAATTTAAGTACAATTATATATTTATAAAAATATTACAGTTACATATGAAATAATTTAATATTTTAAACTAACTTGATTTATAATAAATGTACAATAAATGTATTTGATTGGATGAAAATTATTTATCTGAATATTTTTTATTGAATGGACCTGTCTAAATGAATCACAATTTAATTGGGTGGGACACGTTCGAGCACGTGTCCATGAATTAGATGTTATGCGGAATATACTCCCCATAATTGATACTTAAAATAGCATCCCATCACATTGTCGTCAATGCGAGTGGATTCAACCAGAAAGGCAATTTTTGTTAATAATCTTTTTTAGGTAAATTATTTATAAACATTTTTACAAGGTTGGTGATAATGTTAAAACATTGAAATGAAACAATTTTTTTTTCTCCAAGCCTTAAAAATAGAAAAGAAAAGACTGAAATTTATTTTTTATACATTGTTAAAAAGATTTTCTAATCACTGTAGCAACTAAAAAGTTAATTTTATAACAATACTTATGTAATACTTTGGTTAAAAATAAAAAAAATTAATTCTCACCTTAAATACATTCCACATTAGTGTAAATTTTTTTTAAAACTTGTAACATGCATTAACATCAAATTAAATACACCTCATATCATCACAGTACATCTTACAAAATTAAGTAAGTAGTAGCCAAATTTGGAGCCAAGACATTAAGAGTTTGTTTGAAATATAATAAAATAGGAAATGATTTGATTTGTAAATTAAATTTAATTAAATTTTGTATTTGAAATGTTAAAAAATAAGAAATGATTTGATTTCTAAAATCATATGGATTTCATTCTTTTTGTTTTAGAAATTCTATCAATTTTGATAGAATTTGTTAGGATTTGATTTGATTTGAAATGTACCCTTAATAACTACCTCTAACCACCTCTCATAAGGGTTAAAATGTAAAATAATAAAATCAAATCAAATCAATTCTTATTTTAATGAATTCCAAACACAAAATTTGATTTATAAATCAATTCAAATCTTATTTTTTTTAAAGTTTCAAATACAAAATTTAATTTTTAAATCAAATCAAATCAATTCAAATTAAATTAAATCAAATATTTTTTATTTTTATTCATTCTAAATACAGTGTAGGAGTGAGTTTGACCAAAAAAAAAAAAGAAAAGAAAAGGAAGAAGGGAATGACAGTGTGACCCCGGAAAGAAGGGAGGGAAGACAGCTACATATGAAGCAAATGTAATATGTTGACAAAAACATCCCATTTTGCAAGTTGCAGTCTTCTTTTCTTTCTTCTCTCTCTCTCTCTCTCCCTGTCTCTCCGGCTTCAACCGGTCAAAGGGATTCGTTTTGTTGGTTGCTACAACCAAAAACGAGTCCCTTTGATTCGTTGATTCTGTGTTTGCGTTTGTGTTTGTGTTTCTCTAGTTAATTACTCCACTCAAGGATCATGGGGTCTGGTAGAGATAACATGACACTCCCATCTCACGTGGTGGTTAAAAATGGCGATGTTCTACTTGATTCTGGGCATACCCGTCTTCACCAGCTCGGTTACAAACAAGAGCTCAAGCGTGATCTTTCGTAAAGTTCTATCCTTTCTTTGCTTTCTCTTCTTTTCTTTTTTTTTTTTCACTTTTTCATTTCGATTTCAGTTTGGATTCATTGGAATTGGTATGAATTACGTTTTGTTTTTGGTTCAATCCTTTGTTTGTCAATGGCAGGGTCATTTCAAATTTTGCATTTTCGTTTTCTATTATATCAGTGCTCACTGGTATCACTACCCTTTACAACACTGGGTTGAACTATGGTGGCCCTGTCTCATTGGTGTATGGGTGGTTTGTAGCTTGTGCTTTCACCATGATTGTTGCACTCTCAATGGCTGAAATTTGTTCATCTTATCCAACATCTGGTGGTCTTTACTATTGGAGCGCCAAGCTTGCTGGCCCGGGATGGGCACCCTTTGCCTCCTGGATTACTGGCTGGTAATATACCAAACTCCTTTTTTCCATTGTTTTTTGAACTAGGCCTATTTGATACTAGCAATATCAGAAAAAAGTTTCTCCAACTAAAAGGGTCTGTGTTACATGTCCCAATGCAACATTTATAGTTTTTCTGTAAACACAATGAACACCAGATATACTAGATTACTAGGCAATTGCTATGTGCCTGACATGAATGACAAAGTGACGATATTTATAGAAATCTTATTCGTTTAGTACAAATAGCATTCTCTCTCTCTCTTCTATCTTTTGTTTTCATATTAACACCTTATCTCTATCATATGTATTGAAATTGAAGATGCATTCCCTCTAGAATGCATATTCAAGTTGTTGACCTGCCATATGAACCACGTACATTTGTTTTCTTCTTCATCTTCATATGAATGATTTTGGATTCATTTCTAATTAGTCTCCCATAATGAATGAAGATACCTTCGACCTGGTGTTTGAATCTGATATATTAATTGGTAGTATTCATATACCATGATTCTATTTAAACAAGGCTATAATAAGCTATTATGCACTGTCCTTTGACGAAGATTTATAATATTTCAATTCAGGTAGAGTCTTTTTTTATACGTATTTCCTTTTCATTTTATACCTTATCACTATGGTTCCTTGTTCACTTTTCCAGCTAAAAGCTTTTTGTAAGCATAATTCTAGATATGCTAAGAAGTGGCTATAAATACCTGGGGACTTTGCACTTACAGGGTAGCTCAAAGCTGAAGTTTATTGCTTAATCAGCATGTCAAGTCTAATCACAACATACACTGCTAGATTTGCTTTCCTACATTCATTTTTCTGACGCGTGTTGGATGGTTTCTCTTTTCTTGCAGGTTCAATATTGTTGGCCAGGTATTCTTGAGAAGTCACATATTCTGGAATTTTAACATCCTTCACCTTTCACTGGGAGGTCAAACTTGTGTGGGATGTAGATTTCCAATAATCCATTTGAAGCTCTAACTTTTGATTCCTTTTCATTTGCAGTGGGCAGTGACAACAAGTGTAGATTTTTCACTTGCACAGCTGATTCAGGTTATCATTCTCCTTAGTACTGGTGGGAAAAATGGTGGTGGATATGAGGCATCTAAATATGTAGTTATTGCTTTCCATGCGGGAATTTTGCTCCTACACGGTATAATAAACAGCCTTCCTATCTCCTTGTTATCATTCTTAGGACAGTTGGCTGCTATCTGGAATGTTTTAGGTATGAAGAAATTTCCTATTTGATTTATTTTATTTTTCTAAATTCTGTTCTGATGGTAAAGCCTTTCTGGATCTCTAATTGGAAGGGGCAAATTTTCAGGTGTTTTTGTGCTTATGATTCTTATTCCATCTGTTGCAACGGAAAGGGCTAGTGCCAAGTTTGTTTTCACTCATTTCAATACTGACAATGGGGCGGGAATCAACAGCAGACCCTACATATTTCTCTTGGGACTTTTAATGAGTCAGTATACCCTAACTGGGTATGATGCATCCGCTCATATGGTAAACTTCTCTACTTTTTTCTTCCTTTCCACAGAATTTCTTGCCTTGAAAGCTTTTAGAAATTTCCTTGTCTGGTAAACTGTACACTTCTTTTGCATGATCCCTTTAGAGTGATTCTCAAGAAGAATAATGAATTGTTGATCCTGTGAGTTCTTGTTATCAGCTTAAACATTTTTTTGGCATGTTTTACTAGCTGGGGATCTTGAATTCAGGATCTGCCCCTTAGTTGTGGCCCAGTTTAAACTCTTTCTATGAGATTACAAACATAAGCATTGCCTGAGCTTATAGGACCTATCTTTTGACCAGTTCTAGATGTAGTAACATGAAAATTGGTGAGTCGGAACTGATTTTCTTCATGAATTAATTCATATGACCTCGATTAATAACCTCAGTACTAGGAATTACTAAGTTGCTTTTGCTTTTCCAGTTTGAAATTTTTGAGCTACTCATTTCCATTGATGGATTGAAGTTACTAAATGATTTACACTAAGACTAACTGTTTACTGTAAACTTCTATTTTCAGACAGAGGAAACCAAGGATGCTGATAGAAATGGACCAAAAGGAATTATCAGTGCTGTTGGGGTATCTATTATTGTTGGATGGGGTTACATACTAGGCATTACCTTTGCAGTTACTGACATCCCTTACCTTTTGAGTGAAAATAATGATGCTGGTGGGTATGCCATTGCTGAAATATTTTATCTGGCATTCAAGAGAAGATATGGCCATGGAGTTGGGGGTATTATTTGCTTGGTAATTGTTGCTGTTGCCATATTTTTCTGTGGTATGAGTTCAGTTACCAGCAATTCAAGGTAACTGCACCTGCTCTTAATGCGCTTTCCAAATGAGAAGGATTTAATCTCTCTAGTTACTCATAATGCTTAAAATTTATACAGGATGGCTTATGCTTTCTCAAGAGATGGGGCCATGCCATTATCATCATTGTGGCATAAAGTTAACAAGCAGGAGGTCCCCATATATGCAGTTTGGCTTTCTGTTTTTATATCATTTTGCATGGCCCTAACGGTATGTATTTTATATGATGATTTCATTTTAAAAAAGCTGCAAATTAAGTTTTCTCTGATTTGTTGGAAAAGTGGATAACAATGTTTCTTTTGTTCTTTGGAAACAGCAGAAAGGAAATAATATTTCTATCTCTGCTAAAAATATCTTTGTGATATATTCATTTTAGAGCCCATGTCTGCTTTGGATCTTGTTTGTTAGAGAATCTTTTTATTCAAAAACTGAAGTTGTGAAGGGGCCCAGAATTGGTTTAATAACCATAAGCCTGAAGCGGCTTGGTTAGCAAAATAAACATTATACAAACTCACAACAATTGTGTGATGAAATGGAACACTATTTTTTATTGAAGTTACTTAGTAGGGTGGCAAGGATCAAACTCATTAAATGATGTGGTAACACATCGTTGGATGCAGGTGTAAAACTTTTTCATACATCGTATCAAAATTAAACTCTTAACAGATTTTTCATGGTCTTTAAACTTTTGCAACCTATAAAATACAAATTTATCATCTGATATGAACATATGCTGATTTAAAGTACATCCATAGTAAGACCCTAGTTATGTAGTCATTTGTGATCTTAATGTAGAGAAGCTCATAGCTCAATCTAATCCACACTAGCCATAGTTCTTATCATTCTATTTTTGCCACGTCTCTAACTCAATTCTAATTCTAGTGCAGTCTCTTGGAAGCATAGTGGCATTTGAAGCCATGGTGTCCATAGCAGTGATTGGCCTGTATATTGCTTATGCCCTACCTATCTTCTTTAGGATAACCTTGGCACGAAAGCATTTTGTCCCAGGGCCTTTCAACTTGGGTCGTTACGGGATCATTATTGGCTGGGTTGCAGTTCTTTGGGTGGTGACCATCTCCGTTCTCTTCTCATTGCCTGTTTCCTACCCAATAACCATTCAGACACTTAACTACACCCCTGTTGCAGTTGGATGTTTGCTCATTCTTGTAGTTTCTTACTGGATTATCAGTGGTCGGTTTTGGTTTAAAGGGCCTATAACCAATATAGAAAACTGAACTTGTGTACATAATTAGTGAGTTGAGCACAAGTTCAATTTGATAATTTTTATAGCCATTGTTTTGGAATTTATTTTTCTATCAATGTTAGATATCCATCTCTTATATTATGTATACATATATGGTGAAGCATAGGTTTTTGAGATCCATGCTGGTAAAAGACTATGTTTCTATCTCTAGATTTCACTATTTCAGCTTTCCTGTTTACTCAAATTGAAGATTGGGCTCAGCTTGAGCTCCCAGATTGAGATTCGAGTTGGGCTTATTAAAACTTGCATAGTAGGAACTGAGCTTAGTTTTGAATCTGCGGATGTGCATCAAAGTCAGAATCAAATTCGATATGAAGCTTGAAATCATCTTATATACATACAGAAATAACATAATGATTGGTGATTTTATACGATTATGTTTAACGTGTAAATACTTCTTTTTTGGTAAGAATGTATAAATACTTTTGTCAACCCCAGCTTAGCGTCTAGTAAACTGGCAGTTGTTACATGCCAATAACACAACTATTTTATCACTCAAAATTCTTCACTGACTCCTCTCCATTTACCAATGCTTTGTTTGGATGGGGAGAGAAAATGAGAAGAGAAAAAGTAGAGAAGAGAGAAAATAAAGAGAAAAATACATTTTCTCTTTTATTGTTTGGATGAAAAGAAAATAGAGAGAAAGAAAATAAAAATTAAGAGAAGAAAGTAAAATAAAAAAATTGTAATTATATAAAATTACATATATACCCTTATTATAATGAGATACAAATATATATTATTTTTATTTTATATCTATAACTAATTTTTTTAATAAATTACATAAATTAATTTATAATTTATAATAAATATTAATTACAAAGTCCCACATAAAAAATTCACTTACAAAGTCTTAAGTTATAAGCATCTAAATTATACAATTTGATTTAAAATTTTATTCAATAAAAAATCATAATTAATTTTTTATAATTCTATAATATTGGTTTATAAATTTAATTTAATATATTTAATTAATATATTTAATAAATAAACTAACTTTCCCGTATAGTTTCCCCACCCCCTCCCATTCCCGTTTTCCCAATCCCTAACGCCCCTCTCCCCCTCCGATTTTCCTTTTCCCATTCCCCTGTTTTCCTTTGATCGGTGGCTATCGATGCGTGACGGTGCGACGGAGCTGTGCAGTGCAGTGGGACGTAGGTCGCGTGAAACGGCGTGACACGGTGCGATACTGGATCCGAATCCACTGCGGGTTGAACGGTGAGATCATGAGCGGCGCGACGTAGCGGTGCGTGGCAGTGCTACGGAGCGGTGCGTGGCAGTGCTACGTAGCGGTGCGGCATAGTGGGATGTAGGCTGCGTGAAACGGCGTGACGCGGTGCGATACCGGATCTGGATCCACTGCGGGTTGAACGGTGATATGGCGAGCGGCGCGATGGAGCCACGAACTGGGTCAATGACGAGTGGCGGCACGACGGCCCGACGGCGAGGAGGAGCGGTGCGAGATCTGTGTTGGTGGCTGATTTGGTAGTTGTTGAGTGGCTGCCTCCGTTCTTCATTGAGGAGAAGATGAGGGCAGAGTTATAATTTTACAACTTCAGCCTTCTTCTTCCCATTTTCTCCGCAGTTGGGAAGAGAAAACTTTTTAGGTAGGTCCCATACGTTTTTTTTCTTTTTTTTCCTATTTTCTCTTCATAACCAAACGAGAGAAAACAACAAAACATCTCCATTTTCTCTCATCCTATTTTCTTTCCTCTGATTTTCTCTTCAACCAAACAATGCGTTAATGAAATATTTACACAAGATTATGTCTCGATATATTTACACAAGATTACGTCTATAAATATTTACACAATATTATGTCACATTATTTGGAATATGATAAAGGGACAAACCTTATGGTCCGTTGGGTTTGTTGATATCAAAGCCAGGAGAACTGGAGCTGTCTCCATGGAGAACTCTCCTTAGCATCTCACTGTATTGATCAACATCACCTGGATTAGGTTCATTTCCAAACCAATCAAAACTGTCACAGTCTTCCACAAACATATTTATGAGATCATCGTATTTAGTTGCAGGTTGGTTTTGATCCACTAAAGCAGCTGGCACCAGGTGTCCCACTGTTGAATCTAGACTTTGGCTTCCACAATTGGTCATTTCAGTTGGAACTTCATATGTTAAGGTTGGATTACCTGGTGTTTCCAGCATTTGGAGAGTATATGATTCTTCAGTTTCAGCATAGTTCATTAGAAACTGGTTTTGATTCTGGCTCTTATTCAAGCAAGCAGTTGATGCTGGCACACCTGGATCAAATTCGGCTTGAGTTTCGGGGTGGTTCGTTAGAAACTGGTTCTGATTCTGGCTCTCATTCAAGGAAGCAGTTGAAGCTGGGAGACCTGGATCAAATTCAACTGTTGATTTATATTCAGATACTCTCTTTTGTTCCACAGTAATGCCTAATGACTAACAAATTAAAGTGCCAGTTTGCAATCTAAGATCAGTGAAAACCAAAGGGAATCCGACGGAAGTTCATATGTTAAGGTTGGATTGCCTGGTATTTCCAGCAGTTTGAGATTCTCTGATTCTTTAGTTTCAGCATAGTTCATCAGAAACTGGTTTTGATTCTGGCTATCATTCAAGGAAGCAGTTGATGCTGGTAGACCTGGAACAGATTCAGCTGTTGATTTATGTACAGATACTCTCTTATGTTCTACAGTAATGACTAACAAATTAAAAATGCCAGGATGCAATCTAAGATCAGTGAAAACCAAAGGGAACTTATCTTCTTGTAGTACTAGAATTGGGTGCTGACAACTACTACCTTTTGTTACTAAGCTGAACATCTCAAATGGTGAGGGAAACTGGGTTTTGCCTCTGAAGTATGATGATCTACTTACTGGAGACAAATCAGCATTGCAGGCTTTCTGGATACGCTTTAGTCGAGCTTTGTATTTCTGTGTAGGAAGAACGTTGGTGAAGCATAAAGGTAAATAAAGAAGCAAGCGGGAAATGATGCATGGTGGGCATTGCCATTCAAATAAGAATTGAGAATGCAACTACAGTAAAGAGAAAAAGAGAAAACAAAATAGCAGCATAATGATAATTTCTTTCGGGCCATGTGAGGCTGTTAATGTGGCATAACTGAACCCTAACAGGCAGATTATTGTACATTGAAATTGATTAACTTGGAATTGTAGTACATCACAAACGACCTAGTATATAATATAGTTATTGGCTTCGAAATCTACAAAGATTTAAATGATTGTTCATACAGAGGTGAGGATTTCCCAATAGATTTACTAAACAGAATGATATAACTAGAATGTTAATTAATTAGTATCATTTACTAACTAAACGTATATGATATACTTAATAAATTCATGGTGGAAAGCAGAAAAATTTAAGGATGTACCAGGAAAGGATTTGCACACATTTACTTAATCCAAATTGTTAATTATAGCAGCTTACTAAGTAAACACTAATAAATTCTTGGCCAAACCTGTGGGTTGAAAAAAGTTGTCATGGAACTCGTTGTCCTAATAATATCAAATATAAAGGGCAGAACTGAGATAAATTAAGTGGGCTAACTTCATGCATATATTAACAAACACCTAATATTAGCATCAGGCATCAACAAACATTAATTTGTGCAGTGCGACATAAAGTATGAGAAACTATTATATGTCTAAGTTGAAGTGACAGAAAAGAACCTGCAGATGACTTGCAACCTGGCGAACTGTCAGGTAAGGCTCATTCATCCAACATAATATCGCTTTTGGACGAGCATCTGAATACAAAAAGAAAACCAAGCAGTGACATCGAATTAGTTATTACCTTATCAAGAAGGAAGCATAATTCATAACTGATAGCTATTTAAAAAAATGAAAGAAAAAGGAAATAAATTTAATATATGATAAGAGAAAAAGCAACATTACAGTTATCTCCTAGCACACGTAGGGCTTGTGTAAACTTTAGATGCAGCTCAGGAGTCCAGATAATTGTACGCTTTCTTTCAGCAGGTCCAATGCTAAGATAATTGCTGTTAAAGTTCATCTGGGCTGAGCTAAGTTCTGCTCTCTCCTCTTTTTGCTTGCTCTTATTATCATCATGGCTTCTTTTTCCATAACTCGATCCATGAACCTGCCATTGCGTGGTTATCAACCGTTCAATGCAGGTATACTTTGGAATTCCCTCAATAGATTTTCATAAACTATTTTTGGATCCAGCGTCATGTTTAGAATGTTAATGCCACGTAAGTTATTTACAGAGTTATGCCTAGATAAGTCATATACCTGTTTGATCTTGGTATGTTGTAATCCGTTTGCAAAGCATACCTTGTCTTGACAGTTTACATTTTGAGTTTCTTTGGCTGAGTAGACTTTTGAGTGATACACATGTTGCCATACATATTTGAGATCGTTTGAACGGATTGGTTCCTGAAGGAAATAACATGATCCTGTAGCTAAAGCTTTCCTAGTTACATCATCAAATCCTCTAGAGTAGATGACTGCACATGATAAATAATAAGATAGAAAGAAGTATTAAGTGAGACTAAAATCTTGGAGAAAATTAAGTCAACTAAAAAATCTGAACTAGAGCTTACAGATGACAGGAATGTCCTTTTCAATCAATACGTTCAGAAAAGAAAGAGCATCCATGCCAGGCATGTTAGCTTTAGCCATGATAAGTTGGAACCTGCCTTCATGGTCGCAAATCATGGATGCAGCTGCTGATGTGTCATCTGTCGCAGTAACTGAATAACCAAACAATTAATGGAGTTATCTATTTTTCACATTAATCAAGCAATGGGAATAGCACCAGAAGATCTTCTTCTTATTTTTTTGATTCAAAACTTTTTATAAAGATAAGCTCTTGCAGACTAGCTTCCTAAGCTCAATATTGATTGTCCTGATTCTCCCTTGAAGAGTGACAAATTTCTCAAGATACACTACAAAGTCATACAGAATCAGTTGGAGTAAGGTGTTTGTTGATTTTATTGTTGAGAGCTTTAAATGAATAAATAGATAAGGAAAATGCAAATATAGTGAAACAATAAAATTGAAGAGATGCTATGAAAAAAAAGAATCCTCAGATGCTGAGTTCAAAACAAAGATTTCAGAAATTATTATTATTATGCACTTAAGCTACAAAGACATGTTAGAACCAGTACACGAACTAGTAAATCATTAATGTTTTGACAGTGCTAAGGCTAACATGACCAAACGAATTTCATGGATGACGGGCACAAATGTAAAATTTAAGGACTTACAATTAAGTAAACCTGAAAAACACGGGCTAAAGTATCACACGTGTCAGCTCTTTGATCATTCGAAAGCCATTTCTAAATTCATTCCAGATGATTCTATTTTTCTTTTTGCAGTTAGCTTTAATCTGTGGATCCTAAAGGCTAGACCTTTTGTATCTTAATTTTTTTCGGTTTGTCTGAGTCTATCTTCATGTCTTAGCAAACAGCTCAAGTAAAAATACCTCCATTTTTGTCAGTCTAGTAACACACACACACATGAATGAGTGAAGGCACGAAAGAGATTCAACGTAGGACTAAAACAGATAACAGGGTATACTAAATTAATTGAGAGGATAAAGCAAGGCCAGGATAGTTGCAGAGAGGATACAAAAATAAAAAAAAATAAAAAAAATTGAAGTATACCGTTGAATGAGTATTGCTCAAGCAGTGCCGACAGGTATATGAGAGACAATGTGTCGTTATGTATAAGCAGAAGGTTAATGCCCCTTGCAAAGCTAGGAACATAATTGACCAGTGACATTGACTCATCTTCCATTTTCAGTATAAGTAAGAAGCTTGAGGACCTGAAGAGAATGAGCTAAGAAAATGTATTAAGAAACAAGAAAAGGATTAGACCACAGAGAAAAGAGATACAGAGGAAGAAGTTTCAAATGTGCCTAAGGATTCTGAAAAGATGAATTGTGGCAAGTGGCAACAGTTGGGGCTATGGTCTGAACATTTTTGCAATAGCAACGTCATGAACATCGGTTACATTTAAGGTGACGAGGTAAAGTTCCATAACCCACACCAAAAGAAATAAAAAAAATGAAAAAGAAAAAAAGGCACTTTGAGGAAATTCACCTTTGAATGCTACTAAAAACTACATTAATTCTCACTAAATATGACATTTTTAAAAATGTATCAACAATACCGACATTTCTTTTAAAAATGTAGAATGATTTTTTACAAACTATATTACCTTCCACAGTACCATAGTTGCTACTAACAGCTGACTTGAAGAATTGTGTTTGCGAGTAAATTATCACCTAAGTAAAAATAAGTCAGCAATTTGAAACCTGTTGACCATTGTGATGTGAAAGACTAATGCACGCCTGCAGAAAACTCTTACCTACTCAAACACGTTACTTATAAAAGCATCATTCACACTTGTGTAGAGAGAATGGCAAATTTTGATTTAGTATTTACAGTGTATGTGAGGCTAACTCTTCACAGATCAAAATTTGTCACTACACATGTACAAATACTGTGACACTAAATAATTTCAAGAATATATGCATTCTTATTTAAACCATTTATATTTTGCACTAACTTAATAGATCCCTTCTCACATTACGAGGAAAATAAATTGTTGATTGTTTTGCTGTTCTCCAGTTTTTTTTTTTTAAAAGTTGCCTAATTTATTTTGTGGAAAGTTGAAAGCCTTTGAAAAAGTTCTTTCAATTAATGACGAATCCATTTAAACTTTATTTATGAGGAAATATGGTTTTATATGAAAAGTCAAAAATGAAAGTTCGACTCATTGACTTCAGGGTAGTTGCATGGATTTTCTGTGCTAGAATGAAACAGTTGTCTCCATGGCAACGATTACCGCTTCCTTTCATTTACATTTGTTAGAAGATAACATACATGATCGAAATATGTTAAGATTTAATTTTAAAGTATTGTTAGTGTAAAAAAAATTATATTATATCATTAAAAATATTTAATTTTTATAATAATTACTTAAAAAATTATATATATAATAATATATGATTAATTAATAGTATAAAAAAATTTATACTAATAGTGCATTAAAATTAAACTTGTATGTTAAAATCTCTCCGAATCAGTAATTAAGGATAATAATTTCATGAGATAGATTTTTATTTAGAAAGAAAATCTATTTGTGATTTGAGGTAGATCTGAATTTTAAAGAAAAGACATACTTTGAAAAGTAAAATTTATTTATGTAAAAGGAAAATTCTATTTTATGATATGAGGTGGACATGTGTACTTGGCTTCCAAATAAAGCTACTTTGCATGCATGACTGGTGTAATTAAATAGATTAACATGATGCAATGCTAAGTTCTCTTCTTCATTTAGAACCTACCACCGTGATCAAAATTCAGTAGCCACTTGTTTTAAATTTATTATACTTTATAGCATAGTATGTGGTGTGAAGTGAATGTTATTGATAGATTTCGCTAATGACAATAATATAACTTGAGTTCGAATTAAAAAATTTATAGGTTGATAATCTATAATTTTATTATTTGATATTAATGATTTGTCTAAACCTTTTAAATAGAGATAACTCTCTTCATTCTAAACTTTCTAATTTATCAAAAATAACATGTAATTTGAATAAGTGATATGGTGTGACCATTGATTGTACTTCTTGGATCTTACACAATATTTAATGTATACATCAAATAATATAAGTTTATTCAACAACTTTATATTATATTGGTCATGAAACACTATCATGTCATATGGGTTATATAAGCAGGTATTAGCTTTATTTGTTTAGTACCTCCCTTAATACATTAACTTATATCTAGACTCATAGTGCCAGCAATGAGTATAACTTCTTAATGCTTGATACAATTTTTAAAAAACTTAAATAAAATAAAATTGCACCCTTACAATTAACTATAATTTTTAGCTTATTAGTAAGTGCTGGTTCCAACAAGTTGAACAGAACAAGATAAAACATCATTTCAAATTTGCTCTACCTCTTAATTATTATAAATTTTGAAATTTTCTAGTTTTGAACTTCTGTTAATTAGTGTATATTTTTGGTTTCTTAATCTTAAGGGCTATATTCCCATACATATGCATGTTATTAATCTTTCCCTTCACAATACGAATGGCTTCTAAGGAGTTAGATTCACAAATAACTTAACATGCTAAGTTAAAACGAACTTTCTATTTTTATTTTATTTTTACTTTATTTACATAACTTATATGTAATTATTAAATTATGTATATAAACTAAAATTAGAAGTTCACCCAAATGTTATCACAAACAAACACAATAAATTCAAGTTATATAATTATTAAATTTTTAATATAAGTCTCTTTATATATTTTGTAAGATCTTAATTTATTTCACACAAAAAAATCAATTAAAAACTCACTTTGATTATATGTTTTTTAAAAATTAAAATAAGCTAATTTAAATACGTATAAGATATTTCGAGTAAAAGAAATATATATGAGATATTTGTCTATTAAATAAAAAACTTATAATTAAAAATAAATTTTAAAATAATCCGTAAAATACATGAGAAAGGTTACTCATTTAAAACAAGGGATTTAACTCCTTTAAAATAATGTACTTTAATAAAGTACAAGATTGTAACCCTTTATCAGAAAATCAAAATGAATGAATTATTACACATGTATAATTTATTACACAAATGTATATATTTTATAAAATTATAAACATTTGATTTTTTATTTAACAGTTACAAGTTTACACTCAACTCTTTAAAGTACAAACTTCACTTTCAAGAAGTTAATCTTGTAACACAAGTATATTAAATGTAACAAGTCCACATTTATTTACTTGAGCATAAAGTTCCATTCAGATTTATGAAAAAAAAAAATTTGCCGTCGCAAATTCCATCAAAAAGGAAAAATTCTTAATGGCTTAATGCTAAAATGTAGTATTTTTTTTTCATTTTTAATAAAAAAATACGTATTTTTAAATTGATATTCAAAATCAGTTATTATCTATTAAAGAAAGAATTAAAAGAAATACCATTCAATGTATTGTACTAGATAAGTTTCCCTTAAATATATATATATATATATATATATATATATATATATATATATACACACGAGTGGATTAACGATGTAAATTTTTTAATTTATATTTATTTTTAATTGTTAGATTTACTTTCATCAAATAGTTAAGATTATTTCATTAAAAGAAGCTATTAAATAAAAATAAATCTAATAATTAAAAACAAATATAAATCAAAAAAATTTATATTGATATAAATTCATCTTCTTTTTATATATATATATATTATATATGAGGGGGATCGGTTCTGTAGGTGTAAGTTTTTTTTTACTTACACTCATTTTTAACTGTTAGATCCACTTTTATCTAATGATTGAGATTATTTCATTAAAAGTAACCATTAGATAAAAATAGATCTAACGGTTGAAAATAAATATTAGTCAAAAAAGACTTACACTGATATAAGTTGATCCTTCCTCGTTATATATATATATATATATGAGGCTTGAATTTCAAGTTTCAAGCGGGATATAGAGAAATAAAATACGAAACACCAACATTGGTGAGGCGTATTGCCTAGAGAGAAAAAACAAAGACGCGTAGCATAGGGAGAGAAAGGTCGTTGATGATGGTGAGGCTCTCAAACTCAAAATTCAAAATTACTGCAAATTAGAAACCCTAACTAGGGTTAGGGTTTCTCTGTTATCGCCATCTCAAATTTTGTGTGTTGTTTGCAGGAGGAATTTACCGAAGAACTCGAGCCCTTGTTTGATTATAGTCGCGTTCAACCTCTCAACCTCATCTGCCTCGATGGTTCGTTTCTCTTCACTATTTCTTGAAATTCTGAGGATTTGAAAGCCAAAATGTTACAAAAATCGTTTTTTTCTTCTTTATTTTTTTTTTGAATGCCTACTTCTTGTTTCTGAATTCTAGCAGATGATGATGATGATGATGATGAGGATGTGGTTTGCGTTGCTAAAAAGAGGAAGACTTCTCAGCCTGTAATGAGGATTTTGCCTCCAACTTTTATCTATTTGCATTTTGCACCCAGACGATTGCTTCTGTTTTTGTAATTTTTGAAACTGTTGTGGGGTATAGGTTGAGAATGAGAAGACTGATGTGAAAGCGGTACCAGTGGTGGACATTGAAGACATGGATGATGATTGGTTACCTCCTCCACCAAAGGTGTCAAGTGATTCACAGAAGATGATTGATGAGGATTCAACTTTGAAGAAGTTGAGGTTGAGCATTTTACTCTTCATAGAAATTTTCAAGTGCCAATTTCTTGCTGCTTGCTATATTGCCTCCTTTTGACTACCCTTAAATTTATTTATATTATCCTTAGCTGGAAACGGTTGCTCCTACAGTAATATTGCAGGATAGGCATTGGGGGCGATATATTGGGAGTTATTCTCGAGGCTTGAGCATTAACATGATTGAACTTAGATTTTATGCAGGCCTTTTATTCGTTCATTAAATGGCTAATTTAGCCCCAGTCAGAAAATGCAATGATGTAATATAGCTGTTTGCACTACTTTCCTTTTTCTTCCACTAATACCTCTCTCTTTTCTGTGTTAATGTTGAAAGGGCCAAGAACGAAAACACAAAAGAAAACATATTGGAGGTCATGAAATTATAAAAGTTAATTATCTTTGATTTCATCTGGAGCTAGACTTGTTTTTTGCATTGCTCCAATATGTCAACGTCACATAGTTATATAGCATTTTAATGCATTTATATACGTGCTTTTATAGAAAACTTATGCATTGCCATTGGGTGCAGAAAATGGTTTTTGTATTTTAGAACTAATTAAGGAAATTCTTGGTTAATTGGTTTGGCAACATTGCCCCATTCAGAAGTAATACTAGCCTTCTGTTCTTAGCATTATGTTGGTACGATTACTTATATTATTTATTTACTGTATAATTATTCCCTCCTCCTCTCCCATCCCTCTTTTTTCTACAGTTTCTTGTAAGTTGTTATTCATGTGTGTAGATTAAAGAAGCAGGAGCTTGTCTCATTTGCTCAATCAGCAAAAAATATACTACAAATTGTTGAGGAATCTGCAAAAAGAGAAATTAGCAATTCATTGCAATCTTCCATGGGTGGCATAAGTGAGAAAACATCAAAACCTCCTGAAAGAGCTAAGATTATCATCTCCGTTCAAGACAAGGATGAATTGAAGCAGTTTCGTATGTACATGGTATATAATTCCTCCAGACAAACTTTATGTAGTCAATGTACTATTATATTAATATATTTTTTGTTATTAATATTAGCATTCAGGTAAAATCTAGTGTAATTTGTTGGAAATATTACAAGAGCTGTGTTTCTGATATGGCCTATTTTTTTAGAAGTTGCATTTCTTTTTAGGTCATATTGAATATATTTCCAAAACAGGAGACAAATTTATTATCTTTCAGCTTGCTGTCTTACTCTCCCTTTTCAATTCTCTGTAGGATGACAAGTTTGAAAGGATTGTCAAAACATATGCAGAGAAAATAAGGTGTGACCTGAAACAGATAGTATTATCCTTTGATGGTGATAAAATAAGTTTGTCTGAAACGCCCGCTAGCCTTGGGATGGAAGACAATGATATTATTGAAGTTCACGTGAAATCAAGCTGATCTAGGTGAAGAATGTTTTAGCTTCTAAGAATTCTATGTTTCTGGTCATCTCATTATGATATCTTTTAGTGGTTATGACTTGAATTGACTTCACATCTGTCATAATATTGAATTTTGATTCATGTGTGTAAAAAAAAGGGGGGGGGGGATAATTAAAAAAAGTAAGGACCTTTCATTCTATTTATGAGACATTGAACTCCAATTTTATTGGCAATAGAAATAGAAGTGGATCCATTCTTGAGTTCTGTACATTGTACTGTTTCACCTATAGAGAATGTTTTCTGTTTTCTCAGCAGTCAGCACTGATCAAAGCGCAATGAGATTGTTTGAAATAATAAATGTTCATATTTAGGTTGTGGGAAATATCACTTCAGAGGAAAAAAATGATTGACATATTTGTTCTTAGTTGGGGTTGGGTTCTATTGTTGCTGGAAGATAAACTGCATGGTGTCTGAGGGAAAAACATAAATTGTAGAGGAAAATATTCATTAGAGCCTTCCCTGGTCCTGCTTTTTTGTTCACTTGTTTTTGTCATTCTGCAGCCTAGAAGTATCGTTTGTCTGCAGCTCTACTGCTCCAGTAGTCTTTCAATTGATTACTTTATTTTTATTGGTTCAAAACGTGATGCTACTTTGTTGGAAGTATATTGATCTTCTAGATTTCTCACCAATACCTTTCTGATTCAGATCTTCAATCATGGAGCTCAAACTGACATTTTGGAGCCTCTTTTGGGAGTTACATTACCGTTGAAGTTTATTTTTGTATCTTTAGTAGCAGAAAAACAATGCTAGTTTTTAATGTATTCGCAATACGTGGCCTAATTGTATAGTACATATTTTTATGGAACTGTCTAGGAACACTTTTGGTAGAAGGTTCTAGGGCATTTGATATAGTTTTGTGAAGATGCAGAAACCCTATTGTTAAATGTGCATTATGTCAGGGTTTTTGCAATCATTTTGATCGATTGATTTTTGTTTGCCACAAACCAATTGAATGATGCTAATTCAAATTATGTCGGGGAAAATTCAAGTTCATTATTATAATTTGGCAGGATGAGGATGCTGAAACAAACGAATGCGTTTTTTCTTTTTCCTTTTTTTTTTTGTAATTTTCCTGTTTGATGGTGATAAGATTTTATACTATTTTTTTTTTGGTAACGATTTATACTAATAATTTATTTTTATTTCTCACGTGAAGATGCCATTCGATGTAGTGCATTATGCTTTGATTGGCTCATCTGAAAAAATAGCAACATAAGTCAACAGCTCCGACGCTTTTAATGTCTGTTTTATTTTTAAGTCAACAAAAGTCAACCTTTTTAATTTTTTCAATTTTCTCTTCGTGGACTTCGGCTGTATGTGGGAGTTACATTTTTTTTTCTCAATCTCTTTGGTTTGTAACTTTTTCTTTTGGGGTCAGTTGTCAGTGAAGAGATGTAAAAAAGGTTGACTTTCAGTTTCAAGCAATCTTTTAAGACTTGATCGAAAATTGAATATGTGAGATTTTCAAGTCTTGATTTAATCGGTTTAATTGTTTAAATTTATCGTTAAATTATAATTAAATTAAATAATATTTAAATTAAAAATATAATTGATTTATAATCTGATTAGCTTAATCAGTTAGTCTGATCTAATTCCTAAAACATTGATCTTAAGCTAATTTAAGATTGAGGTTTATTTTTATTTTTTAATTTTTTGGTAATAGAATATTAAGTTGGATGTTAAAACTTGAATAATTTACATAAAGTAATAAATTTAAATTTATGTTGTTATTGTAAAAATAAAAATATAGTTATGACCAAGGATGCCTATAAGAATATTTCTTAATCCTAATTCAAAGGAATAAATATATATATCAATGTGTATTGTTCTAAATTTGAATTTCTTAATTATGTGATATTGAGTTTGATATTAAAATTTATATGTATGAAAATAATATTATTAAGAGAATTATTGTTTAAATATTTAATTATATTTTAAAATATTAATCTTTTATCTATCAAATGAAAATATTATATTAAAAAAAAAGAAAGAACAGATATATGGTGAACTTAAAAATTAAAAATTTGGTTGTAATATTTATTTTCAGATTGAAGAGAGTAAATATAAGTGGTAGGACTAAATTGCGATGACCTTTATCAAAGATCTTAGGTTTGATTTGTGGGTCATACACTCATAGGCATAAATGGGATCGAATCAAAACTCAGAAAGTTTTGGTGGCTCGTGAGTCACGAGAGCGGTGGGCCCTGGGTGGCTCCTCCGCCCATCCCGGCGGGGAGTTACAGGGCTCGCTGCGATTGGCCGAACGCGGGTAAACTTTCGGATTACATAACCACCTTCACATGTCTTTTATATTAATTGGACAACGTCAGTGGACCCCACACCCACGGTCCACGTGTTCGCATCCACGCTGGAAAGTTCGACGTCTTTATTGTACACGTCACCGCTCCAATTGGGTAAAGACTAGAACAACCGTACACAATCAACTCAAAAAGAAAGAAGCAGAAGAACACAAGAAGAAGCAGAAGAAGAAGAGAGAAGCTGATACTCAAACTGTTGATTTTCCCGGGAAAATTCATCATCGTCCTTTCCAAACAAGTAAAACAGCATTCCCTACTTTCTCTTTGCTCTCTTGGACCAATTCCCCTTTTTTGGTTAGGAAACAATCATGGGTACGTCTCTTCCTCCTTTTTTTTTTTTTTTCCTGTTTTACAAGTCATTGTGAAGTCACCCCACCTGCTTGCTTCTCACACTTCATAAGGATTTCATATTAATTATTGCATGGACTGCTTTCTCTATACTGTTTTGGGATTTATTTATTTATTTATTTTCCTTTTTCGAGTGCTTTTTTTTAAAAAAATATATAAATTATGAGATCTCCTTTTGTTTGCTTGTGGTTTTTCTATTTTCATGTTGATGATATTTTCTACTAGAATTTTGGGAGGTGAGAGTGGTGCGCTATTGCTGAATTCCCACTAAATCGGATTTTCCAATTTGGGTATGTGTATGATGATTGATGATAACTATCATATCATAAGGTATATTTCAAATGCAATAGTTATCAATCATGTGCGCAAACTAAGGAGTTCTTAATACTTTTCCCTTTGGGATTTCCAATAAAATTGGAGTTACAGGAGTGGGATGGACTTTTCAATCACTTTTTTCTTTTTTATCTTCTCAGAGAACTGTTTACAAACACTCTTAATAAGTGTTGTTATGGTTTCAAGTGTATTCAACTGTATTTCATGTAAAATTATTGTCTTTTTTCAGCTTTAAATTCTATTGATTCCACTTCTTATTGATTGTGTTTTTCTTTCATATCTTCTAAACTGACACAGGACAACTTCTGTTATAAGATGAAATTACCTCTGATGGAAAAGGTCTCTGCAACCATCTGTAGACCAGCTGAGCTGATATCTGGATTCTTCTTTATTCAAATTGCTACCTAGTTTGAGATTTTATAATTTCGGAGTTTTTTTTATGTTTGAAAACTAAGGAAATGGAGAAAGTTTGTGAATTCTGCAGAGATTTGAGGCCACTTGTTTACTGTAAGGCTGATGCAGCATATCTTTGTCTATCCTGTGATGCTAAGGTCCATTTAGCAAATGCATTGTCTGGCCGGCACCTCCGGATCCTTGTTTGTAACTCATGCAGATACCAACTTGCTTATGTACAGTGTTTGGAGCACAAAATGTTAATCTGTCGTGACTGCGATCAAAAGCTGCATGACTTGTCTTTACCACATCATAAACGAGCAATCAGAAGTTTCGTGGGTTGCCCTTCTGCCAAAGACTTTGCAACACTGTGGGGTTTTGAATTGAATGAGATAAAAAACAGTGCCAATCAGGATCAGTTTGCACCTATTTTTTGTGTTTCTGCAGATTCAAATGTGGTACATGTCTCAGGACAGCCTGGCATTCAAATTGGCCTTCCTTCAATGGTATCTGCAGCCAAACTTGATGGGGCATCGAGCAGTCAACAAGATCAGGTATGCAAGATGGAAGTTTTAATGCCTCTTTAGTATAGCGATGAAATCTGTAATCTTAGATTTCAGTCATTTACAAATTACAATGATAGTTAATGCCCTCTTAAGGTAAAGTTTATTTCTACCTCACTTAAGCTTTGCATCTAAAATAATTGTAGTAAGCACATTGTATTCTCAAAGCACATGCAACGTGATATTCACATTTCCATTTTAATTAATTTCTAAAGACACTCATAAACCACATGGTACTTATAAATGATTGACTGAAAAAAACTGAAACAATTAAATACATATTTTAAATCACGTATACGAATATGCAGAAGTTACATCATAATATATAAGTTTACTTTCCATATTTTTTTGAAAATGTATATCAGTAGAAGAGTGCTTATTAGTTGAGTTGAAAAGGATGTATACTTTTATTGCTTGCATTTTTTTTTTTGAATGGATGCGATGAAAGGATATTTGAATTTAAGGTGTTATTAAAATATTTGGTCAAATGAAATTGAGAAATTACAGGTTTTTTTATTTTGAGCAAATCCAAGGAAAGGTTAATGCATTCTTAAATTAGGAATTTGTAACAATTATAGGAAGATGTAGTTTAAAATACACTCCTTAAAGTATTTAGTTGAAGTATGAGATTTCTTATTTTTTATTCTAGTCCTGATTCAATGAATCAAGATAACAAATGATACAAGTTGAATATAAATGTCAAATTAAAAAGAACAAAGAAAAAGAAAAAGAAAAATAAGACAAATGTCAATCCAAATAGCTTTAATCCTTCAACTGAATGAATTTATCCTAATGCAACCCACAAGATTTTCTTTTTTGGGCGTTTAACAGACAAGTTCAAACCTGATACATCTTCTAAGTATTTAATTTCATCTTGCAGATATTGCACAGTGATCAAGAGCGACAAACTATTCTGCAGCAGATTATTGATTTAAAATGGCTTCAGCTAAATGAGGAGAGTGATCATTCTACAAAGATAAATGGGCTACAAGAAACAGACTTAACTTCTTCAGTACATCATACTCTTAAGAAATTGGATGATAAATTTAATCAACAAGCACAAAATTCCCAGGATCTTTCTACTAATCTTCTGGAAACAGACAGTCCCATGCTGGAGCTGAATCCTGAAACTTTATCTTCTACATTTTGTCAACTTGAAAATTTATCTTCATCTTCAATTATAGACCTTCCCTTGCACGGAGAGTTGTTCTGGACATGCAAAAGTCCACTGCAAAGTAATCAGGTCAGATAATTATCTGTCCACTGTTGTGTGCGACAGTTGGACCACTCGTTTTAACCACTGTTCTTCTAGATATTGACAAGTAACTGCAAACTTTTTCTCCTAGTTTGCACTTTGCTGTGGTGAGATGCATGCGTTTGGAGCTCAGCATCATATGAGACTAAATGACAACTTATATGGAAATATGAAGGTGTTCACACAAATATGCAATAACTGTTTCAGATAAATTACATCTTTTTTTTTTAGGTAAAAAAAGTACAGATAAAAGAAAACAAATTTTGGGCTGTGTACAACCCTTAGAAATATATTTACGCTATGATGTATAATGGGAACAAGGAACCAAGGAATAATCTAAAAAACGCTCAACATTCTATATTTGATATTAAATTATCTATAATAAGCTACCATCCCTAAGGCAGATAATATGCCTTATATATGTAACTCAAAGGACCCTAAATCTGCTAAGACAAGCAACCCAACTTAAGACAAGTAATCCTAATCTAGAATAGGAAATAAATCCATAATCCAACTAGGGATAAGATATCCCAATTCCCTAACAACTAAACCCTGAAGTCCAAAATTGTTGATAATTAATCCCTAAATCCCCCATTACAAACCCTAATTCCAAATTTGCTATTACATCATAAATTAATGTAATTTGAAATATCGTCTTCCCATACTGCATTTGGCTGTGGAGCTCAACTTCTAATGGCGAGAACTGCTATACCTGTCTAAAGCATTTTTCATGCATGCGTATTAAGCAAACAGAAAACTTCATGTTGATGCCAGTGTAGCAAGGATGGACAAACACATTTACGTGTTGATGAAAGATCTGAAAGGCATACTGGAAAAACAAAATATACACTTCTCATGCCGATGTCTTAATATTAATACTTGCTTCCAAATCTTTGTCAGTGACTAGAAATGAATGAATTGAATGCCTGACATCTAGTAGTGTAAGCAAACACTTCTTCCACACCGTTTTGGTGACTGTATTAACATCTGATTCATTTAAATGAGATGTGTTGACATTATATTGATTGTTCAGTATCAAGCATCTGGTTAACTTTATATTTCTGGTCAAAGTGGAAATTTTTTTTGTCAATGTTTGCAGTTGTGGTCCCAAAATATTCAAGACCTTGGGATATGCGAAGAACTTGTTTGTCAAGATGATTTTAACATACCTGACGTTGACTTAACATTCCAAAACTTTGAAGAACTATTTGGAGGAGATCAAGATCCAATTAGAGTACTGCTTGGTGATAAAGATGTCTCCTGCTCTTCTCTAGAGAAGGATATGTCAGTTGATAAGTCAGAAATTGACAATCCAAGTGCAATGGAGGTCTGAATTTCTACCTTTTTGCTTTCAGAAATTCCTAATATTTTACTATTATTTTACACATTTTCACTACCTCTCAGTGTATTGATAATTAAATGCTACATCAGACAATATAATAGAAAAGTATCATAAAATTTATATGAACTCGAGCAGAACATAAACAGGAATTTTTCTTTTTGTATGACTGTTTTTAAAGGATTAAAGACAATGTCAATAGAGAATAAGCATTATGTGTAGAAAAAGTGAACTCCATTAGTTTCCTTTCAGTGGTTTACAACTTCTTCCTTCAAAGAGGAAAATCTGAAACCCATCAAGTTTAGACAATAGACATGAATTATCTAGGCGTAAATGCATTCTTGTCATTCATTATAATTGGTGATGCCAAGCACTTCTCTGGAAATCACTCAAACATGTAAATTGAGTTAGAAAGGGAACATATATACTGTAAAAATTGTAGCATTCAAGATTCAGCAAAGCATGATAAAATAGTACTTTATATCCAATATTGAGTTTGCTTGGAATTGCACCTCCTATCTTGATTTTTGCAGCTATTTATAGCTATAGCAGTTCACAGAATATTATGCCATAAAAGAAGAATTGGGTGGCTACTGTAGCCTTCCACATGTTAGGCAATGGTTTAGATCCATAAATGTGTAGTATATGGTGCACTTGTTTGGAAACTTCCTATTGTTGCTTGTATGGTAAGCTTTAGAAGAAAAAAGGAATTTTGTGATTTAAGGTTAATTCCCTTTGATCTTCACCAAAATCGTGTAATCAAGTATTCATGGATAGTTGATTGAGCTAAGGTCTAAGATATCAAGGTAACATCAATATATCCTGTCTCTGAAATAAATTACTTTTTAATGGTATTATTGTTTTTCTATCATGAAAGGATTCTTCAGCAGCAGCATCCATTACTATCTCCCAATCTGCCTTTGAGACCAAGGATATGAATCCTTTTAACCAGTACTGTCCAAGAAGCATGGATCCTCCACGTACAATTCAACCTTTTGAGCCAACTATATCATTCTCTGTTTCAAGATTCAGTGCTGAAAGTAGTCGTAATGATCATGATGACAGTGCCATTTCTCCCTACAGTGAAGGGAGGGGTTATTCAGGCAATTATGCTGAATTGAAGATTGCACATATGGAGGCTAGAGGAAAGTATAGAGAGGAAAAGTCTCAACTGTGAGTAATGAGTGCTAAGTGCCTCCCTTCAGCCTTGTTATTTAGCTGAGTAATTTTAATTTGCTGTCCAGTCACTACGTGCCTGTTATGTTTTCTTAGTTCATGTCAATCACCAACTATCCAAAAGCTTAAGCTATTAGGTAAAGGCTTGTGAATGGTTTTTATATCTAATACCCCCTCACGTAAGAGCTCTTTGGGTTTAAAGCGTGGTTAATGAACAAGCCTACTTATCTTGTGTTGAAATTCAACTTTTATTTAGAAGAATGAGGGTAACAAGGATTGAACTCTAAATCACTTAGTCATAGAGGTTTTGGTACCATGTCAATCACCAACTATTGCAAAAGCATAAGCTATTAAGTGAAGGTTCATGAATGGTTTTTATATCTAACAGTTCACACCTAATTTGCTTCAATCTCCATCTCAGTATTGTTGTTAGTCTTGATATCTGAAAATTTTATTTTTGTTACCATATTGATCTAATAGCAGCAATAATGCATTTTATCGCTGGAAATACTAATTAATATATGTATTTTGACAATTTTCTAATATTTATATTCTTTTGCTTCCAGGCATGAGAAGCAAGTTAGACTTCCATCCAGGAAACCTGGAGCTAATGTAAGAAAGAGGGTGAAAGGCATTGCCAAGGCAGAAAGCTATTGACCTTTGCATCTGAATGCTATAGATATATCAATTCTAGACTCTAGACTGGTCCGCGTCATGAGGCTCATGTTCACTTGATCAACTGATTCTTTCAATTCCATACATATATTGTCTGTTTATGTTTTCTGACAAGTATAGCAGCATAATGTACTACTTCCTATTCAGAAGATTTAATCTGTGTGCGTGTAATTAGGAATAGATTTCACTCCCTAAATTTGAGTTGACTTCCTGTTAAAAAATCTAACCATCTTGGCCACACATTTCCTATATCTATCATCCACTTTATGCTGCGGACACTATATACCGGGAAAAAACGCTCTTGCTGCAATGTAGCAAGTGTCCAAGGAAATTGACTACAGTGGTAAAAAAATCTGTATACATAACTACTACTGGTTTGCCCTAGCAAAAGTTTATGGAATAATCTAGCAATAGTCACTGTCGTGTTCCTGTGGTCTTGCAACAAAGGCTCTAATTCAAATTAAGTTTAGGACTATGCTCTACAAGCAGCCATTTTCACTTGCAGCTCTGCATTGAAACTAATAGAGAAAGGGACATTTAGTCCTTCGGCATTGATAAAACCCAAGAACAGCTAATTCAGCTTTTAGTTATAATAGCAGCATGACCAAAGCTGTAATGAAAGGGAAAGGTGATCTGACCATTGTTTGTTTTATGAAAAAGATATTATTTGAGAAGAATTGTGTGGCTAACTTAACAACCATGACACATGGGAAGGGCTTCAGCTATTGGGAGAGAAATTAATGTAGGGATCTTTGGGTGTGTGTTATTTTATTCAACAAACGTTTTGGATTTGACATTAGATTTTGATAGAGTAGCGATTAGAGCAAGAGGTTGTTGTAAATGTGATAAAGAAGCAAACCCTTTACCCTCTCCATCGAAATAAAAAGACCATGATAGGCTCTATAATGACTAGTGTCTTAATCTTCTTCATGACTTTAAAATTGGAGGCCCAAGCCTAGACCACCAGCAAGTACCCTCTTTGAAACTAACTTCAAATTTAAGCATTATATAATCAAATGCTATTCTAACCGCAACTGCACCTTGAATATGCTCTCTAAACTGTCTCGGCTTCTTTCTGTTAGAACTCAAAAATATGTTATATATATATATATATATATATATATATATATATATATATATATATATATATATATATATGTTCAAAAGAAAGAATAAATCATATAAGTGGGACCCTAATGTGGGATTTTGATGTGATTGAATTTTGATTAGAGTAGAACATATGATTTTGCCAACTAGAGATTCTTGCGTATGTAGTTTTTGTTTGATGTTTATATATATTCAGTAATTTTCCAGGTGTTTGAAAGAATTTTGGAACATTAATTATTTGAACAATTTTCAAGTGCTACATGCATTTAAAAATTGTGGTGATGATCTTACTCACTCAATTTATCTGCATTAAGTAATTATTGATGTGAGTGCATCTGAATTTGACATAAAAACATTTAAATATTGGTCAATACAAATGGATATGTAACGATGCATAAAACAATAATTTTTAAGATGAAGTGAAAAAATATAAAGATCAAATCAGTACCCATCTGATTCAAACTGAATATATTACTATTTCCAATATTTTTAAGACAAATTTCATAGAACGAGAGAGAAAGAATATACATAGAGCTCCAGGATCTTCACAACCGTTCGATGAAATATCAACGGCCCGTGCTTAGAGATGCCTTTCAGTTTCAACTTCAAGGAACACACCAACTTTATGTACCAAACCCCCGCCCCTGCGAAAAGATGCCCCTTTCGGGGGTTTTTTCGAAATGAATAGGGGCAATTCGGGAAAACCACTTCCCCTGCCTCAAAAATTGCATAAGGGTCCGAAAGAGCATTCTGTTAGGAAGTGTGTTGGAGACGGTTACTCCCTCGCACCAAACAAACGCCACTATAAAACCCATTCTTCCACTTCTCTCTCTTTCATATTTCTTTCTCTCTCTAAAACTCCCTCTCTCTATTTTTCTCTGGACTCTGGAGAAGCTCAGAACCAGTTGGGAGGTAGGGGCAAGGGTTTTTCTTCGATTCTCCCCGTCTGAGTTATGTTCGACAAATTCTCTGCATCTTCATTGGAGCTTAGTTTTTCTTAATTTACTCTTTGAATATTCTCATACATTTGTTTGAGTGATCATTTCATGGATATTTCTTGAATCCTTTGTTCGTTGTTTTCTTCGTTCGCAAGAAGAGTTTCTGTAAGTTTTTGATTTGTCTGTGAATCGGTTATGATCTGAAATTGATATGTGAATGAATGCGCTAAAAAATGTGAATGAATCGGTTAATTGATCGCCACATCTCTGAAATTTTTTTATTATCTTTGCCTTGATTTTGCAGCACCACAGATCAAAAACCTTGCATCGAGAAAAATGCATAACAAGGATGCTTGCTCTCCCTCCTCCAACGGCGGATTTGGTGCCAACACCTCCACCGCCGCTCAAATGCAGTCCAATGGAGGCGGCTTTGCTTCCTTCTACTCTGCTCTGTTGAACGACAATCCGTCGTCCCTCTCAGCAAGCTGCAGCAGCAATGGCGGCAGCGTCTCTCTTTATCCGTACTCTGACTCGGGAGCTCCGAGCCACCCGTACGACTCGTGCGTCATACAGAAACACCAGGATATGGTGAATCGTCACAGCATGTGCCTCACTCGCCTCGTGGAAACTTCCAAAGAGGTCGAAGCTCTACGGCAAGAGAACACGCAGCTCCGTGCTGTGAACAAGGAGCTGCAGAAGCAGCTGAACCTCGTGATTCAGGCTTCGCTGGAGAATCAGTTCGATGGCGGTTCCTCTGCCCAGACACAAACGACGCCGTTTGATGTGGTGCATGGGTTCCGTGGCTTCCACATTGGGGATGGGAAAGAGAACTGCGCTGATTGGAACAATATTAATAATAAGGAGCAGCTGGAAGTATCGGAAGAGAGTCCAACTAGCGTGATTGAGAATAACGGTGTTGAAATGGAGAGGTTCTCGCTGCCCAAGAGCATTTCTGTGAGGTCAAATGGCTACTTGAAGATGGCTCAATCTGCGACCATTGCCAACAATACTGCCTGTCGCACCAAGGGCGCTACTCGTCCACGCACCTCCTCCACTCCGTCTGATCCCGTTGTAAGGACACACACGCACACTATACTTGCTTTTAATTTCAACTTTTATTTTTATTATTATTATTATGATTATGATTATTATTATTATTGTTGTTGTTGTTATTTTATCTTCTTTTGCTTTGCTGTGTGATTATTGCTTTTATCGTTATTTACCGAACTTGATTTGCCTGGTAGTTGCTAATATCCCTTCTTTTTTTCTTTTTTTTTCCTTTCAAAAGAAGTAAAACCTTGCTTGTCTACGTCATTACCCGGTAGCTGCAACGAACAGAGTAGTTTGGTTGTTTCTTCCATATGCGTGTGCTTCTTTTTGTAAGGGTGCAAATCTATTTAGTACAGGGGTTCACAGGACCCAATTAGCTCTAGTTGCTCTGAGGCACAAAAGAAGTAGTCCAACTTTGAAGCATTTGTGTGTACAGTTGGTAAAATGGGTTTAATTAATTGTGTTAATTCGTTAACTTGTTATTTTTAAGTAAGTTGAGTTTAATGTTTGAATTTATTTTTATTTTTAAATTTGTACAACTCGTTCCGCTTAACTCGCAGGTTAAGTAAATGAGTTTGGTCAATCGTTGAATTGTTAATTTTTTTTAATATTTCTATTTTATTTTTTTTAACTCTTTTTTGTTTTTTTTTTTATTTCTATTCTAGATCTACATGTACTCTTTTCATGAGTGAAGATCATGATTTATTATTTTTGTGTTTCATTTTATAGTATTTTTATTTTTATTTATATTTTTTTATTTTTTAGGTGGATTAACAGATTGACATGCCAACCCGTCCAATTTTTTTTATTTTATCATTTATGCGGATCAATCCGCCAACTCACCAATCAATTTTAAAAAGGTGTGGGTTAATTTTTACTACCTATTTCTCAAACGAGCTAACCTAACTTGCCATGCATCTTGACGGGTTGAAACAGTGCAATGCGGGTTGGGACGGATTGACCCATTTTGTCACCTCTATTTGTGTGAGGGTTGTAATTACCTGTGTGGTGGGGTTCTGGCTTTTCCCGTTTCCTTGGCTTGTCGACGTGCTCTGTGCTGTGTATCATGCTCCAGTTTGATGTAAAATTTTGATTAAGGGGTCAAATAATTCTTTTTCATACATCTCTATGAATTTTTTAAATACATAGGACTAGCAATACCAAAAAATAGACGGAGCCACACAACGTGTATATTAAATTATTTATGGCTTCAACTAATTTTTTTCATACATCTCTGAATTTTTAAAATATTTTATGATAGCCATGTACTATGAAGATCCTCAGTGCTGCCGTTAACGTTGGTGGTTTGTAAATTGTAAGTTCAAAGTTTAATAGCCAGAAACAAAAATACGTTCCTTGTGAGTTGTGAGGTGACACTACACCAATGTCAATTTGTAGGATACAATGGATGCAAATATATTTTATATGATGAAAAATCTTATTGTCAGCACAGAACATGATAAAAAAATACATTTTAGTAGTTCAACAGAGAAAAGTGAGAAATTCTTGTCTAAATCTAGAATACTTAATTGAATATATCAGGTTAATCAAAACTTAGTATTTTTATGAATCTTTGTATTATATAATTAATTTTATAAAAAATTTTAAAAATATTAAATCTTAATTAATATAATATACTCAATTATGGTGCTCTAAGTTTAAGTAAATTTTTTTCCGGTGAAAAGTGTATGTAATAGGTAGTTTGAGCACCGTGTATACTGAAATATAAATGCATGAGTGAGCATCCAATCTAGAAAATCATTTGACAATTGAATACAGTTATATGGTTGAAGATTGTAAATGCAACACTTAATGACAATATGTGGATGATATCTAGATTTGATTGTTGCCATCCAAAAGAAAAAAAATTGGGGGGGGGGGGGGGTTTGCTATTTTTTATTTGCTGATTTATGCTATTTGAGTATTGTTGAAATCTTGCGTATGGTTGCTATGCTACAGCAAAAGGTATATGTGCGTGGAGGGCAGAAAGAGGAAGAGCCCCTTGAGATGGTGGTGTATAACCAAGGGATGTTCAAGACTGAGCTGTGTAACAAATGGCAGGAAACTGGCACATGCCCATACGGAGACCACTGCCAATTTGCTCACGGTATTGGGGAGCTTCGCCCAGTAATCCGCCACCCACGCTACAAAACTGAGGTCTGCAGGATGGTCCTTGCTGGGGTTGTATGCCCATATGGCCATAGATGCCATTTCCGCCATGCACTCACCGAACAAGAGAAAGCTATATCACAGCCTAAGCCCAGAACAATGAAGCTGGATAGATAAGATGTCATCAGTTAACTGCTGATGACAATGGTGATTAAATCTGATGGAGTAAGTAGAGATGTTTACATGACTCAAAACGAACACGGTACATAATAATATACTTGATTGTGTAATTACAAACATGGACAAGCATGAGCTAAAAATAATTACTTTCCTAATGAAAAACAAGAAAAAAACAAGAAAAAAAAAAAGGAGGCTTACAGCAAGATGAGATCAAGAGCCGGTTCCTTAGGGAGAATGTGGTCGGTCGTCATATCTTGTATTTCTTTTTACCCGTAAGTATGACATTTTGAACACCACATACCTAATACGTTTGGTGATCCCAAGCCAAGCAACCAAAGGGAAAGTACTCTTTGTAATGATTCTCTTTGATACTTTGCGAAGTAAGCAATTTCTGATTGTGGTTGTAATATGTTTCTAGTGTAGTCTATTTTTTAGTTTCCTGTACTTTTTCTTTTAATACAAACATATTTGACTTTCATTTGGCTTTCTTTTTGCTTATCAAGTCAATCTTCCTTTTAGGCTAAGTTTATGAAATAAGCTTCGCACTACATAATATTCTCTGGGTGTCCTCTGCCAGGAAATAGTATTTTACTTCCATTTAGCTGAAGATTCCTTGGGCCTCGGCTCAAGTATAGTTTTGCGTTCCCTCCTGCCAATTTTTGTCCTGTGAATGAACTGGCCCAGAACTAGTATTATCAAGCTTATTTGGGATTCCCAATGATAGGATATTTTCTTGGACCTTGGAAGCCTGACCCTTTGTTGATTATGACATATATGCAGAGCCCAATAAGATACTGCAAATAGGTGCATCTTTGGACTGGGCCAGGCTCAGAACCCCAGTCAACTATGGAGACTTTTTTGCATCTATTTTGCTTCAAAAGCCATATGTTAATTTGACCAAAATCATTAACATCTAAAAAAAGACATATGAAAATATTAGAGTAATAATATTTGCATGAATTTTTTTTTATGAAATTATTTGCATGAATTTATACCCACACATTCTTTACATACTCATGTAGAAGTTATTAGAAAACACCATGGTCTTTTTGTAAGTTTTTTTCTAAATGATCCATATTATGTACATACTTCACATAATTTGTGTAAATTTTTTTATGAAAGGATTATAGTATATATATAAATTATTTACCATAAGATAATAGTTTTTCCACCAATCTAGAAATTGACAATTACATATTACTGTAATATGCAGATATAAATATAATTTAAAAAAACAAAAATATAAGAGAAAGGAAAATGAATAATAGATTTGGACAAAAAAGGATCACGAGGATATAATTGGATTATGGATAGATATAGCGGGTAGCGGGGTAAAGTGCACGTGTCCCCATGTGCTTTATTTGGTGGTATCTATATTAATAATGGAGGCTCCTTTTATCACCGTTTTCCCCACTCCATCTCCATCTCCGTTGGCTTTGTTTGACCATCTGCTCCCTTATATAATTAATTTGTGCTTGGTTGTTCAAAATAGTTCATTCATTGATTTAGAGAGAAAGAGAGAGAAGGGAAAGGGAGAAGAGCTTGAGGAAGTTATCGGAGATGGGTGGGTCAGCAAAGCAGATCTAAATCTTGGAAATAGGATCCTTTGCCGATTCCACCCATTCCTATGATTTCCTTTGGTTCCTTTCTTTCCACTCTCCTCTCCATTACTACCGCAATATTCTTGCAAGTTACACCTTTCTGGTAAGGTTTCTTCTTTGGATCTGGATCTGTTTATACTATAGATCAATTTTATCTTATTTTTGGACCTAAAAAGCAAGATATCTTCCTTAATCTCATAAAACTTGTGATGTTACTACTTTGTTACTGGGCATATCACTATAACAACCAAGTGTGACTGCGACTTACATACATTCAAGACAAAAACCAACAAATACCTTCTTTTTTTATGCTCGTTTTCCTTGTTTTAGGTGTAATTGATTACCTTATCTGTTTTAATATACGTGTTACCTTTATAAATTGATGATATATAAATTACATATAGATGCTAACTAATTAGCTTAACAAGTATTCTAAATCTTTTATTGATCCATAGATCCATGATTCTATTTTGATATATCAACTTGGGCGAATATGCGGATTGATAGACAATCCATGGTAGGATATTTTTTTTTCATAAATTGTATGAAAATGCAGTTGTTAGACTTATCACTTAGAATTCGTAATTTTTTCATTAAAAAATGTAACTTGTTTTGATTTTTTATGTTTTTCAACAAAATACTTCTCGCATGAAATGAAAGTAAATGCTCTAAACTTATATTTTTTAGTTCTACTAGACTAGATAATAGCCCAAAACCAAAATCCAATGACTAAGATAAAGTTTCAGCTTTAATCGAGAAAAAAAATTAAAATAGATAAATTCATTATAAAAAAAGGAAACGACTTAATAGTTAGTGATATTTACGATGTTGTTTTGTTTGATCTGAGGATCGATTTCGAACTAATTAAATAATAATTTACAATTTATAAATTTACAAATCAAATTAAGCCGTAATTAAGTACATAAGAACCGAACCAAATTAAATAAAAAAATCATGAATTAGTCGATTCCAATAATAAAAGAATAAAAATAATAAAAGTAATTATATAACAGTAGGACATAATAAAATCATAAATCTTAACATTATTCGATAGAAAATAAATGAAAATGGTACCAACAAAAATAATAAATGAAAATCACTATTTTTAAACTAGAAACTTGATGAAGAGGGAAGATTGTTTAGAAAGTATATTGTAAAAGTATTTTATTCATTATTGATTAATTTTAAATATTTATATTTTTATTTATTTTAAGCATTATTTTAATGTAAGGTACATAAATTACGAAATGTTAAATTAAATTTTAATTGTTATAATTTTTTATTAAGTTATTTTTATTTCAATTAATTATTTTCTTTTATTATATTTATTTAATATTTATAATTATTTAAAATTATTAAAATATTAAATATTTTGTATATTTTTAAAATATTGAATTTATTTAATTTTTATTTAATTTTTATTAAATATTACGAAAATTATTAGAAATATATATTAAAATTTATAAAGATAAAAATAAAAAATAATTAATATTTTATTGGTATGTGAAAACGTTACATATAAGGAATTAATTTTTTTATTAAAATAATACTTAAAATAGATTAGTAGAAATATTATAAATTTAACATTTAATGAATATTAATCACTTATTCTAATACCAAATTCAAGATTACCATACAAATTTCTCTTTCATTAAATTTGTGTAAGTTTCACTCACTACTTGAGTTCTAACAGTAGAAATTTTATTGGAGGAAGAAAGATTCTTCCATAAGAAGATATAAGAATTTTTAAATTTTTGAAATAATTATTATAAAAGTTTAACTTCAGTTGTGAATACATTATTAAACCATAAAGGTTCAACTAATTGGTGTCATGAGACCATAGTTAAAGAATAAAAAAAATACATTTTTAAGACATTAAATACCCGCATTCTATAATTTTAAGCTATTAAATACAATTTTTTTATTTAATATTATTTTTAATAAGTATTAAAAAATATTTTAAAATGATATAATAAAATTTTAAATATTAAGTAAAAAAAAGAATTTAATATATTAAGAATTGAAAAAAAATATTTTTTATTTAATATAATTTATATTTTTTTTTCTTTAAGATTTGTTTGTAAAATTTTATGAAGCATTGACATGCTAATTTTTAAGTTTGTTTGCGTATCGGATACTTGTTTTTGTCATACGCATAGAGATATTAGTATGATATAGGTGTTTTGTGTGTTTTAATGTGTCTGATTTAAAAAATTATTTTTTTTAAATTTAAACACATCTCAAACACGTTTCGAATACATCTAGAACACGATTTGAGCACAATTTATTAATAATTTTTTTAAAAAAATTAATTTTTATGATTAATATTCAAACTCGTAACTCACTCAAATTTAATCACATAACTAACGTCTTAAACTACTATTTTTACATAGCAATATTTTAAATTTTATCTTTTTACACATTACTATTTTTATCTGCTCCTTCTACTTTTATTCAGTCGTTCGTCTACTTTATCGTCATGAAGTTTGTCTCACACTAATATTCTCTAATTATTTTTTTTATGTTGATGTATTTATATATAGTTAGTTAGTTATTAAAAAATGTTAGTTTAATAAATTTTTAGAACATATAAATAAAAATTATGTTTTATATTTTTTAAGAAAAGTTTATTAAGTATTAAATATTGATATATATGATATATATTAAAATATTATAAATTTTTTAAATTTATAAAAATAATATTAATAAATTATATATATTTTTTAAATTTTTATAATTATATATAAACTAAATTTTTTAATTTATTTTTATATTAATTAATTAATATATATATATATCATATTTATATTTTATAATTTTTTAAATTTAATATATTTCCATATTTATGTCTATTTATATTTATACCATATCTTATATTTGTGTGTGTATCAATATTTCATAATTAAAATCTAAATGATAATAAGAAATTACAGAGATGTTACATTATATTTAAATATTAATCTTATTTTTAATAGATAATTGATTGACGATATAAAGGTGCGGTTGTGAATATTAATTAATATATGATGAAGAAAGAAAAGTGTAAAGACTCCACTTAAAGAAAAGCCAAGTTTGCACCAGTGGACAAGGCAAGTATCCAGATTCCACACATTGGTGGCCCGTTTCTTCACCACAAGCACAACCTGACTCATCCTCCACTCCTTCCACGAAAATGCCCTGTGAGTGTGACAATATCAACGCGTCTTGGGCAGTGTGACACTGACACTATTATTATTTTGTCCTTTTATGCCCACTTGCACAATAATGTTACCACCGGTCCACCGCCACCGATTGAAGAATTGCTTGGATCTTTATTCCTTAGAGAAAGAGAAGCCCTCAGATTCAGAGACAGACGTAGAGGAACGAAGGAAAGAGAGTTATGATCGAGGAAGCTTTTGGTAGTGGGTGGTCTGGTAAGAGATCTATATTCAAACAATTATTAAATTTCTCTTGCCAGAGCCTCCCATTCCAACCGCTTCCTATCGTTCCTCTCTTTCCTCTTCGTTGCCTCCTCATTTTCAACATTCTTATCTCTTGTTTCACTTCTTTTGCTTCCTACTTCCTACTTACTACTGAGAGGTAGAGAGTAGAGAGTTTCTGGGTTGGAGTGCTGGGAAATTAAGATTGCTGTGCTTTAATTTGTATATCTATCTATTAGTATTACTATTAGTATTAGGGTTTGTGATCTTTTTCCCAGACCTCCGATACCCATGACTTGGTAAGTGGTAATTTGGTAATTAATTAAGTCTCTCTCTTGTACTGTTCTGTTGGATGTTAGATTGTTCACTATATTGTGCTCTAGTATGCAACTCGGGTTTAGATTCGTATGTGTGTGTACGAGATTGTTCAAGAAAGTTAAGTGTTAAGCTATATACGACTACTTTTTTTTTATTGAGCTATTTAAGTATTTATCAAGATCCATATGATTTTACTCTAACTAGAAAGGCATCTGTCTGCATGTTTGTTGACCCTTTTCTGCTTCTAACACCATGTGATTTCTATTTTTGCCCTTTCTCAACCCTCTCTTTCAGTGATGTCTTACTTCTAATTAATATTCTGAACTTTTTTGGTTTAAGTGTGTATTTTAGGTTGATTGTATATATATTGTGTCGTAATTTACATCAATCGCAATTTTGCAAAGACAATCGTGTGAGCTCCAGACACGCAGCAAGCCATATTTATAATTGTACCGATATATATATATATATATATATATATATATAATACTTAAGTATTCTTTTTCCTTATATAGCACTAGGCATAGCTGGAAAATAGGAAATCATGCAAAGAAGGTTCAACATATATGTCTTCCTGACACACAAGATACAAGGTTAATACGAGGATGAAAATGTAACGATGGCAAGAAGCAAGATACCGTCCTTTCTTTTTGTTATGTTTCACTCCAAGACTTACCAATTCTCCTGTTTTAGTTTAGACTTGGCTAGATTGATTGTATTTTGAGTTGTCTTGTAATTTTATATCAATTGCTATGACTACTGTAAAGTGAAGGCATTTGAAATACAGAATTGAGAATCGATGAGGATTTCTATATTTTCGAAAGAGGCGGTAGTGCGAGATACTTATTACAACAATGTTATATTTACATAATTTGTACCGTTTCTATATATTTAGTCCGCCTTGATTTTTGTATTTTGATATATTAACCGATGTAAAGAGATGTGATACTAAATAAATGCGTACTAAACATTTTCTAATTATAACAATGTGTAAAATGATGTAAAACTGATATCATACATGATATTTGGCCTGATAATGTGTTCTCAACTCAAGAACAAAAATGAACAAAGTAAGATATGTTCGTATCGTAGGAGAAGGAAAGATAATATATTAAAGAAAATAGAAGGAAGAGAATAAATAATGGCTTTTCATTTGTAGATGTGTACAAAATTTTAACTTTTAAATTTAAAAATATTTATAAAAATTAAAGTTTGAAATAATGATATAAAAGTTCCATATTTTCGTCAATTTTTTTTTTTTAATACTCTCGAACATGTAGAAGAAAAGTTTCTCGTCATTTTATTCTACTTTTACTTCCCCCTAACATACTTGGCAAAAATGTGTGATTTAAATAAATAACATTCGCATGAGCATTTTAAGTCGGATTTACAGGAGTTTTTATTCGATTATAATTTAATTTAATATATTTCCAACTATTTTTAAAATAATTACATGTCAACTTATTTTTAAAATAATTTATTTTACATATATTTTGTCCATGGTTTAAAATTGTAGTTACTATTGTGATTGCGTTATGTTTAGAAATTATGAGAAAATGCATTTAATATGACTAAAATTACAGTTGTAATGCGATAATGAAGTTCGCCAAAATTATAACATTGCAGCTACAATTACATATCCCAATTTGAAACCATTCAGTCTAATACAATGCTTACCTTTGTTAGTATAATTTTCTTAAATTGCCTAAAATTATAGCTATTAAAGTAGGTTAGTCTGATCTATTCGAGTTAGTTAATTTAAGTTGAATTATTTTTGGATCAATTCAGATCAAATTATATAAATTTTATGTTAATATTTTATTAATATAATTCGTTTTTATATAATGTAAACAGACTGAATTGATTTAATTCATTGTAGATTGATCCATTTAAGTAGACTTATTCGAATTATTTTTAACTTAGTATTTTGTTAATTTAACTTACTTATTTTGTGAAACTATGCAAATTAACTTATAAAACTTAGTTCATTTTAACCGTTCTACCAAAATATACTAATATAGTGATAATTTGTATTAATTGTATTAGCATCATGTTGCAATCCTTCCCCGCCCCACCCCCCCCCCCCCCCAACCTCTTTTTAGCTCTCCCCTTGATGGTCTGACAGATTTGTAATCTACTCTCTCACTTAATTTGAAAGAGGGCAGTTGATTAGCAGAGAAGTGCTTGAGATTAATTAGCTTTGCTGTGTAATGTAATTGTCTTCTGTGAATCAATCCCACCATTAATTATGCGTGCAAAGAAAGTGTAGTCCAATCAAACGCTAAACCGAGAAACGGGTGTCATGTGTGGACAGTGTGGTGGACCAAACGGTCCTAATCAATGTTGTCCATGTGCGTCCTATTGTACGCCATTGATAAGCTCTCCCTCTCACCATTATCCTTTTGGCAATTAATCACGTCTCCTCTTCTGTCTAACTTGCCTTTACTTGGTACATACAGATCCGATAAGGCGATGCTGTCATGGATCCAAATTGGGTGCATAATTTTGTTTAATAATATTTATATATAAATTTGAATATATATAAAAATTATTAGTTAAAATTTATAAATTTTTATATTTATAATTACTTATAAAAAATAAAAAATAATTTAATTAATTTTTTATGTAAATTTAAATATTATTAATTAAAATTTATAAAAATTTAATCCTTTAATCTAAATTTTTGATTTATTTTAATAATAAATTAATAATCAAAGCATCAATAAACCATCTATAAATAAATTAAAAAATTGAGTCTAGACTTTTCCAATCTGATAATTAGTGTTCTAAATCTAACTTCTAAGTAAATGTTGATATTTGAAGCATATATGAGTGTTTAAGGGATTGTATTTTTTTAGTTTATTAAATTCAAATATTAGGTTAATATTTATTTGTAAAAAAAATATGGTAAATTAATGAAGGGTTATATCTTTCTTCTAATAAAAAACATTATGATCGAAATCTATATGTACTTATAAATTTTTTAAAAAATATCAAATCTTAGTCAAAAAAAAATCAAATCTAAAAAAAAAAGAAACAAATACAATATATTATTTGAACTAACTAATAATATATAGATTTATTTTTTATCTGAAGACTATCGATATTTAAGCATATTTTACAACTGAGACAACCACAAAAAAGCGGTGTAATTTGAAGAATATATTATGTTTTCTCTCAAAATAAATCTAAAATTCTTCCTTATTTATAAAATCATCAAGATACGACCAATCACAAAAGATTGATATTATAAAAATTGAAAATCAAAATACTCATAAATGAGACAACAAAAACACCCACAAAAAATGGTGTAGTTTGAAAAACATATTACTCTTCCTTTCAAAATAAATCTAAAATTCTTTCTGACCAATCACAAGAGATTAATAAAAGATACTATAAAAATTAAAAATCAAAATACTCATAATAGAGATATTAAAATTATAATATTTTATAATATTTGCCATTGAAAAAAGCATATCTAGACAATTAAACTCAAGATTTTAAGATCTAAACAAATTATAAAAAAACACATAAAAACAAAAGAAAAAAAAATGATAGACAGGTTCAAAACACTAGAGAGATGGAGAGAAGTTCAAAACACTCACATAAAAGAGGTTCAAAACAAAAGAGTTAGAGAGAAAGAGAGGCTAGGGTTAAGTGCCTTTGTCATCTTATTCACATGAAGGGTTACATCTTTAAAATAGTTTGGAAATGAGATTTAATCTCGGTTAATGAAAAAAAATTAATTGGATAATACTCCTTATTCTAGAAAAAACAATATTTTTACATTAATTTTTACTATTATATTATTATTATATTAAATAAAGAAAAATAAATAGAATTTAATAGTCACATCTAACTTAACAACCAAACCAACCTCTAGTAGTAATTAATTATTAAATAAAATAAAATATAATGTTTTAAGTCTTCAAACATAACTGTAGACTACCCTACAAGTACAACAATATGTAATAATTAATTTGAAAGTCTTAAAAAGAAGTGGGCCGCGGGTGGAAGTTAGTGAGTGGCAGGCCAGGCAGTGAAGGTCCACTATTGGAAAATATGCGATTTCCACTATCTATCAACGACTTTTGTCCACATCTTATATCACGAATCTCATCAGACGCGTCATTTTGATTCCACTTTTGCATTATTTTTTGTGCTGTGAGGGAGGCTCTTTTACTTCATACTGTATACTGCTTTTCTTGTTTTATAATAACATATGTTCACCACCCCAATACATCTAACACCCTCATTCAGATTTCAGAGTGCTTGTGTTTGCATGTGTAATTAGGCTTTCTTCAGTGTGAAACATTATTTGAAGAGAAGAGAGAGATAGGAAAAGGGAGACAAAGTTGGGGGAAGGCATATGGGTATGGGGGGATTGGGAAGGAAGGCTAGCTAATAGCTATTAGCAGATATATGCTGCTGCTTCTTCCCTACACCTCCCATACCACTCTGCTTTCCCTCTGTTTCTCCCCCTTCCCTTACTTTCTACTGCCTTTCCATCTCAACCTCCTTCTAATCTGGTAACACTATATTTTCATCTTCTCTCTCTTTCTCCTTTCACTATATTTATTCGTGTTTCTGCTATATTGTGTGGGATTTTACATTTGAATATAGTATTTTCCTTAAACAAATGTAAGTTAGCAATTATTTATCATTTTTTTTATTTTTGTGTTGATGTGGTGAATTTTAACTTTTGTTTTTTAAAAAATACGTTCGCAAGTGAATTTTGAAATTATATTCAAATTAATGATCACCAAATTGTGGTTGTGTAGCGTGAATAGTTTAAGAAGAAATAAATGAGGTGGGTCTCATCCCACTTATATAATTGATACATAAAAATTCAATGCACTGTACAATAATTATAATGTTACCAATATTTTTCTTGTCTTCCATGAGATGGCCTTACTTTTTTTTTTTTTTGGTGTGGGACTAATTTTTGTTTGAGCATTTCATGGTGTAACTCAGGTAAATAAGATTTTTAAACTTCTACGCCGCAGGTGAAGTTCATTAATAAAATATACATTTTTTTTCAATTCTAATTACTCAAAATCTTACGATATTTACTTTTATAGTTAATATACTGAAATTAAAAATAACAAAGGACGTGCGAAGGGTTTGAGCGTTGGGAGCACCTCTCAACCCTCCTAATCAAAAGGTTTAGTGAAAGTCGCCATTGGTGGAGGCGTGGAACCTCACTTAGGGTGAGTTCTAACCACAAAAATCATTGAGTGAACACTTTAGTTTGGAAAATGGTTGGTGCCCACTTAAAATATCTCTATTATATGCCTACTGTTGGATATTAGAATTATAGAAATAATATCATACAATTAAAATATAGTTGAGAAAATAAAAATTAATACACAATTTTAACGTAAAAATTTTTTTAATGGTGATGAAAGAAAAATTATGAGTAAAAATAGAAGATTTTTATTATGTAGAAAAAAATTATAACTTCTCTCTAATTACAATGAGAGAACAATAACATCTACTGTATGTCAGGTGTGAAGGATTTTTGGAATGTTCAGTATGCGAGAATGGATGCTATTATGTGATTTTTCACATGATATAGTTATGTTTATGTGATTTTTCACATGATATAGTTATGTAGATAAGCGATATAAATATAATGAGATTTTATTAATAGGATTTAATCAAAAAATATAATTTTTTTATATAATTTTTATATTTATCTCTCTTTTTCATATGATCTTGTCATATGAAAAATCACATAAAATGATCTATTCTCCCTTGTGCCTTGTAGATTTGACAGAGTTGTAAAGAGTAGGGGTGGAGGTATTTTAGATGGAAGAATAACACAACTCCTTTATTTTAGTTTCTTAAAGATACATGTAATATAAATTTAGTAATTTAAAGAATGTTAAGATTAATTTAGTCCCAAATTATATAAAGTGACATTAATTTAATTTATAATAAAAGTTGTCGTCAATATACTCTTTTAATAACATGAAGTAACATAATTTATTTCTCAATCATAGTAAACAACATCAATTTAGTCTATTAATCAAAAGCTATATTAACATTGTTCTCATAATTTGTAGTAGAAGGACGATTTTGATGTCATTTCTTAAGGAAAATTGTATCAACTTTATTTAGATGACTAATTAATTGATATCACATATATCATTGAAAGATTAAAATAGATGTGTACTCAATTTTTATATTTATTTTAAGAAACAATCTCGTGGAAAGTTGTATTTATCAAGAGCACTTTTTAACTTGTTAAATTATTTTTTTAAATGGTGATTCTATCTTGTTCTTAAAATTTTTTTCCTAACCTCAAGTAATGTTGATGGGTAAAACTTTCAAAGACCGGACTACCTTATCCTTAAATGCATTTTGGGGGGTAATGAGTGCCAATGCTAAAAATATTTGGCTTTAATAATTTACACATCAGCATCACTTAAGGGTAAGAGAAATTGGAAACATAGTTAGCACATTCCTTAGCCCCTATGGCTTTTTCTCATGACAATTCTATTTGAGTAGAGGATGCACCTGCTATAGCAAACACCTTAGCTATGTTGGATGTTTTTGATTAAGTTTCTGTTGAATGGAATTAATCATCTTCCTGTTAAAAAAATAAAGAAAGAGCTTGGAAACAAATTAAGAACGTGTAGAAGGTTTGAAAGAGCTTAGAAACTTCTGTACATGTTTATTTGGAGTTTTACTTTTTTGTTGTTGTTTTTAAAGAAGAAAAACTATGAGAAGGAAAGGAATATTTACTTTTAAGTGAGGAATTTTTTTTTTAAAAAAAGGGAGATTACACAAGTGCAGTTTATATTGTAATTGGATGTAGCTTAAGTGCTTGGTTAAATGAGATTTAATGTAAAAATCGCAGATTTAAATTTTAGTACAATTTTGTGATGTACCCAAAAATGTAATTTCTGTTAATCATTGTATTGTTTATTATGTGACGTATGACAAAAAAAATGGAAGTTAATTACATTTTTCTCAATCTTTTCCATTCTATAGTTTTTTAAAAAATAGAGTGATGTTATATTTTTTACAAATTTTTGATAATAATCATCTTAATATTAAATAAAAAAATAAATACATGTAATATTTTGAAAATATAAAAAATATTCAATATTTTTTTATTTAATAATTAAAAAAATTAGTAAAAGAATTAAATTAAATGATAAAATACGAGTGCAGTTTATATTGTAATTGGATGTAGCTTAAGTGCTTAGTTAAATGAGATTTAATGTAAAAATCGCAGATTTAAATTTTAGTACAATTCTGTGATGTACCCAAAAATGAAATTTCTATTAATCATTGTATTGTTTATTATGTGACGTATGACAAATTGACAATAAAAAAACAAAGGAAGATTAATTACATTTTTTTCAATCTTTTCCATTCTATAGTTTTTAAAAAATAAAGTAATATTATATCATCCTATAAATTTTTTTAATAATTTTTTCTCCTTCCTTTTTTTAATTGTCAAACACTGAAAACTATATTATGATTATTTTTTAGTTTTGAGAGCTGTTGTAGCTTTCTTTAAATTAATATACATTTTTTATTAATAAAAATATAGTCATATTAGATAATGGAGACTTTTTTTTTTTTATTTAAGATTTGAGAGTATTTTCATTAAAAATAATTTTAATATAAACTCAAGTTCATAATAAATTATATACAAAATAATATATCTACCATCTAAAATATAATTTAAAATTATAAACATGGTCATATTATAAAATTTAATAATGAATATACTTTAATGTATAAGATTCACTATAAATTTGAACATCTATCAATATAACTCTTTTCATTAATGGTGATTTCTCAACATAAAATAAAAAAAAAATTATGACTCTAGAAAGTTTTCTTTGCATAAGGGAATTTTCATTTTTTTGGAAAAACAATTGTTAAATCAACAAGGATTATATTTTAAAAAAATTAAAATGTAAGAAATCGCCCTACACTAAGGTGACTTCCTACTTTTGTATTTTATTTATTTATTAGGAAGTCATGTTGTACGAAGGTGACTTCTTAATGTCATAATTTAGAATTTTCTTATTTCATGTTTAAAAGTCGTTTTCAGTCAAAGTGATTTTTTAATTTTTAAAATAAAAAAGGTGAAAAGTCACTTTCACCCAAGATGATTTATCATTAATAAAAAATAACAAATATTAATAAATGATCTATATTGATTCGGAAGGTTGGTAGAGTTTTCCTTAGATAGATCAAAGCTCTTCTAATAGCCCCTTGGATGCATTGGAGAAGGGAGAGTATAACTGGCAAAATGCATCCGTCGGACCCGATCGAATTGAGCTATTTTATGGCTAGATAAGTATATTTTGAGCTATCAAATATGGATACGTTATTTTTTAAATGTGTTTATTTGTTAGATATGTGTCTATATTAAATATATGAAGACATTCGTATGACATACGTATCTTATGTATTTAAATGTGTGTGATTAAAAAGATTATTTTTTTAATTTAGACATGTCTCGGATACGTTTGAACAAGTCTAAGACACGGCTTAAATACGGCTCATAAATATTTTTTTTTTAAAAAAAATAGTTTTCATGACTAACATTCAATTAGTAAACTCGTAATTCACTCAAGCTCAATCACATGACTGACATTCCAAGTTATTATTTTCACATATCAGTATTTTAAGTTTTATTTTTTCACACGTCATTATTAAATTTTTAAGCTTTATCTTTTCACACACTACTATTTTTATCTGCTTCTTCTATCTCTGCTCGTACCAAATCGTCTACTTTGTCGTTCCTAAAGCTTACCTCACACTAATATTTCATCTAGTTAATTTTCTTTTTTGGAGCATAAGAAATTTTTTTAAAAATGTCAATAGAAATTATACTTCATATTTTTTGAAAGGGACTTACTATATATCAACTAACAAATATTAACACATATGATATATATTAAGATATTATAAATCTTGAACTTATAGAAATAATATTAATAAATTATGAATCTTTTTTCTAAAATTTTACAATTATATATATATATATATATATATATATATATATATATATATATATATATATATGACCTGTCCTATAATTTTTTGAATTTGGTGTGTTTTACGTATGCATGTATGCCGTGTCTCGTGTGTCTGTGATTCATAGGTTTCGAGTTAACATTTTGTTGACTCAACTTAATCCGTTATAGGCTGTGAGTTGAGTAGACCGGCTCACCAGCTCAATAATTTTTTTTTAAAAAAAATTAAATTAGATAAATAAAAAATTTAGGTTACTTAATTTTTGACTAATGATAAATAAATTAGATAATTAGTTCAATTATTAATTGGGTTTTAAATTTTTAAGCAAAAAAATGATAGTTTTCCTTTTAGAAGTATATTATTTGATTAAAAACATAATTAAAATTCAGGCCAATGGGCCAGCCCAACTTAAAGCGGGTAAGAATTTTTCTAATGCAACTCTTACTTTTTATTGGACTATTTGGGCTAACTCATCGGATTTGGCCAACTTTGACAACTCTATTGGAGAGTAGGGTTATGTGTCTGCAAAACACTCTTATGTTCAAGTAACTGAGGGTGTGAGGAGAAAAAGAGTGAGAGAGAAGATTTTTACCCTTGAAGTTACAGTAATTATTTATAGAGGAGAGTGTCTTGAGAATTAAGTAAGGCTTAATGATAGGTTAACACTTCTAGGTTTTTTGCAAAAAGTTTTGTCGACAAGTTTCCTAAAACTACTTATTAAGAAAGTTAAAGTAAAAAATTTTAAATGAAAAAGATAAAGTATTTTTAATTTTTAATACATCGAATGTTTTATTTTCATTAAAAACTTTTTCTTTTGACTTTCTTAACAAGTGCAGCAAAACCCTTCTGTAAATATTTAAGAGAAAGTTTACGCGGACTTTCTTCTTATGATATATATGTTGGCCAATAATTAATATTTGACGTTTTCACCAAAGTAGTGTAAATAAAAAGAAAATTTACTCAATTAGTGCTAGTCAAAAAATTATTATTGAAATAGTGAAAAATGAACAGTATAATATAACAAGTCGTGATTCTAAGCCATGACTTACATGATTTCATTTTTTATTAATTTTGTAAGATAAATTGTTGATACAAATCACGACTTATTAATTGTTAAATTTTTTTTTATTACGACACATGAAGTCATACTTGCCAAACACAACTTCCTTTTTTTTTAGGATATTTTGCTTTATCTTTTATATCTACTAACAACACTTAGATTTCTCTAAATCAAGTTTTTTAACTTTCAACAAACTTAAAATAAATTCTAAGATTTATCAAAATTCTTGTTTCACTATTTTACTAATTTTTCATATCTGCTAGTCAATCCGATATTAAAACACATAACCAGTATAACTATCAGCAAATATGAAAAATTAGTGAAATGATGAAACAAGAATTTTGATGAATCTTAAGATTTATTTTAAATCTGTTAAAAGTTAAAAAACTTGATTAAAAAAATTTAAATATTTTTAACAGACATAAAAGATACAATAAAATATTCTAAAAAAAATAAAAGTCGTGCTTGATAAACACAACTTCATGTATTGTAATAAAAAAATTAATAATTAATAAGTCATAATTTATACCAATAATTTACCTTATAAAATTAATAAAAAAATTTATGTAAATCATAACTGAAAACTATTACTTATTATAATATATTATTTATTTTACACTTTTTTAATAATAATTTTTTAACTTACACCAATTGAATAAATTTTTCTTTCATTTACACTACTTCTTCGATGAAAAAGTCATAATATTTAAAGGGGATATATCTTTATTGGATAGAGGTGATGATATCTCTTAATAATAGAATGTCATGTCCAAAAAGCTATTACGTTTGGCTTTATTAAGCTCTAGTCTCCCGCCCAAATAAATAAATAAATAGAAAAAAAATCGTTATTTAAAAAAGACCTGAATATAATATCTTTTATCTTGTACAAATGTCAACTTCTATGGAGCTAAAATTATTGCTAAAATGTGATAAAAATTATTACTAGATAACTATATTGATGTTATGAAAAGGAAGATATTTCAATATCACACGAACACATGATATTTCTTTTCGCGCGAAGCTATCTTGTAGTGTAAAAACACAGCTGCTTCTGGTCAATGCATCATTGCATTTTTTTGAACTAACTTCTACACATTTCAAATTAAGAAAACTTTATTACATTATATCATCCACAATTATTTTGTTTTTCGGTGTGGCTATTTTTTTAAGTATAACACCGAGCAGTGGTAATTGGCCCAGACATATACGGAGATGGAGTAAGAAGTTTTCATATTTCACCATCTTCAATGCGAAACCTTATTAGCAAATGTTACAATTATACAGTATATATAGTGAAACGGCGAAACTGTTTGTTCAGGTATAAAGTGTTTAACTGGTTTGTCGATTGAATTAATGGGTGGAATCTTAGCTTTGTAAAGACAATCGACATGTAATAGCATAAAATTCATAAAAATATTTTTATTTTTAAATTAATAGCCAACTGAATGAACTACCAATTCATTAAGAAGATATTTACATAAATCTAATGTATCCAATTTGACACTAAATTTATGTAAGTATTTCATTAAAAAAAATATAAGTATTTCTCATTTATTAATTTTGATTGATCCAAACTAATTTGATTACGATGCTGATGGTGGGAGCAAATCAGAACCGTTTAGATGACCAATTCACGGTCGAGTCTGGTTCAGACATCACTGGGGACCATATCCTTTTGCCTATCCTATACCGACCTTCATAGAAAACTACCTTCGTCGTAAAGCAATGTGCTTGTACCACACAAGGCAAGTGGAGAGGGTAGCATATTGTGGGGTAATATTCTTGGGCCAAGCTCTTATGAGAGTGGATATTTGAGGCTATTTATTGGTGTCACTTGTCAGTCTTCGGTGGTTCACAAAATCATAAGATGATAAATGGATAAAACCATGGGATTCTATCGATGGATGCAAAATTCTTGTATACAGATAGTGCACATAAATTTAAAGTTATGCGTATTAAGTTTGCACAGTCCAGACTCAATAAATTTAAATAAGTTTAATTGGTCTTGTCATAATTGATTAACTTACATAGGTCTAATAAATTTGGTGAACTCAATCGGTATCCAAAACTCCTATTTAAGCACCTCTAATAACAAAAGTTAGATATATTCATTTTTCTCTACTTATATTTTCATTACCATCTTAATTTTAAGATTGATTGGTTAAAATACTTTTATAGATATTCTACCCCGCCAAGCAATGGATTATCGGACAACCAACTTGAGGCTCTCCGACAACCACCACATCAGGTAGAAGACAAAACATCTGACGTCGTCTGTGAGAATTCGATAAAACGATTCACATTCTCTCCAGTTTGTAACAAAGATTTATATTTTTCACCCCCACAACTCATCACGGAAAAAGTCAAGATCTACAGTTTTCCTTTCCAGTCTTTATGCATGATTAATTTTTGATTTATCAATATTTAATTTGCCTTCTTATTTTATCTATTTATTTTTAATGATATATTCAGTTATTCATGATGTCTCCCATTTGATGAGGAAGGCACAAGTTTTTTAGATCTGTCTCAGACAAACAAAAAGAGCAGGCTTTGAAGAATTAATGAAAAGGTTCTATAGGAACTCTCAGTCGACCATCTAAAAAACTCGGCAGAATAGCAGATGGTTCAAGGCGCATCATGAGATTGCAATCACAACCAGGGATATCAACTTGTGATGTTTTAAGCTGGGTTATTTGACTTGTTATAGGCTTTTCACTTGGCACGGCTAGTTACTTCCACTACATCTACGCCTGAGTAACTCTAATAATCTCATATCATTATCATTTGTTGCTGATCATGCTCAAAGTCGTTTCTGCTCAAGGTTATGAAAAGAAGACACGCAAGCTTTAATCACCATCATTTGCATTCTTCTTTTGGTATAAAATTCATCAGCATAACGTTAATCTTTGGCATCAAATATGCATTTAATTTTCTTTTATTACTATTAAAAATGCATTTTATTTTCTTTTATTACTATTAAAATGCTCATATTTGCATTACACATAATAATTTTTAATAAGGTGACATTTACTAGTATGCTTTTGCATCTTGGGCAAATTGAAGAAATGGTCTAAGACACAAATGTTGGTAAATGTAAAATGACAGTAACAGTTCTTAGAATTGAGGCTTGGTATTATATTTTATTGCACAATTTATTACCCTTTGATTATACATGCATAATCTTGAGTACGCCTCACGGCTTAACCTTAGCCCTTGATTTGCTTTAGTTTGTTCTTGCCCGTTCATAGATCCATTTGCAATTATTAATGCGTAACTATCATAGTATTAATTATAATTATCAAAGAGTTTATAAGATGAGTATAATATGTATTTCATCATCTTTGTACTTCTATGGTTGAGCATTGAACACTCTTTTTCTTGAAGCAAAGAATTTTTTTTAAAAAATATATATATAAATTTTCTTAATAATTAATGTGGGTATATATAAGCTACTCGTATATTTTGGATATTGAGAATTTCTACAAACATATACAAATGAAAGAATTGAAATTGAAAATCCCAAAATCAACTATTCCTTGAGGATCTCGTGCCACATAAGAAATAATAAGAGTCCAAGCTAGCCACCTAAAACATTGTTAATAGTCATTTAAAGCTACAATGTTTATTGCATTTAAGTGCAGTTTTAAATTTCAATTGATCATCATTTAATTAGTTATATTTGTTATAATGGACAATCATCACTGCCATTTTTTACCATTTATAACACTTCATTTTATTTGCATCAATTGATACCTTTGTTGTCTTTTATTATTGTCATAGCATTCTAGGTACAAATCTTTGTGACTATTAAAATATATAAGGCTTCACAAGCATTAATTCCTATAATTCCTCGTAACACCTTGAATTAACATTATTGCTTTACATATAATCTATTAATCATGCATTTATTTTGATGAAGGAAATTATTTGTAATATCTTACACAGTATTTATTGTGCTCAACAAACAAGTTCAAATAAAAAGATTGAGTTGTCAAGTTCTAAAAAAAAAAGGCAAGACTTCACTGGAACAATGTGTAACTTCCTAGGCATTCACTATTATCATTTTGTGTCTGGATTAAAGGATCAGGCCATAGAATATGCATCTCTAATCATGGAAGAGTTAGACCCAAGAAGACTTGGGTACATCGAGTGTCTAGCAAGCCTAAATACGGGGCTCAAGGATCTTCGTGCTTGTAGAGTTAGACAGACATTGTCTAATACCAATTGTATTGCATCAAATAAAAGAAAAGATGGTTCACCCATCCAACTTTGGCACCACATCTTGGCACAACCAACCTTATCGAGGTATGAAAACATATTTTCATCTATTTCAATTACGTATTATTATCAGAATTACTAACAATATATGATTAATACAAGTCAAATTAAAGTCTCGGCATTACAACACTAGTCGCACAAACACCTGCAAAAGTTTAGGAAAAAGTCCCGAAGACTCAGGATGATAAAAACCCTTGAAAAATTCCAGGCAAAGGTCCCAAAAACTCGGGATGATAAAAATCTCGAGAAAAGTCCAAGCGAAGCCCCGAAACTCAGGATGATAAAAACCCTTGAGCCCAGCGCTGAAAAATCTGAGGTCATGGTTAACTTATGATGCCCACCTTATGATCGACATAACTCAGAAAAAATTGAGGTCATGGTCAACCCATGATACCCACCTTATGATCAATCTAGTTTCGAAAAAATTTGAGGTCATGGTCAACTCATGATACCCACCTTATGATCGACCCAACTCGAAAAAATTTGAGGTCATGGTCAACCCATGATTATAACTATCAAAATGGCTCGGCTCGACCTATTCGAATTGGGCTAATTCAGGCTATTTTAATTTTGTGCTCACTTTTGTTAGTTAGCTCACCCATTTTATTAGGTTATTTGGACCGATCCATCGAGCTTGACCAATTTTGACAGCTTTACATATGATGCCCACCCTATAATTTTTCGAGATGATAAAAACTCTTGAAAAATTTTAAACGAAGGCCCCAAAAAATCAAGATGATAAAAGGCCCAACTTGAAAAAATTTGAGGTCATGGTCAACATATGATGCCCACATTATAATCAACACGGCTCAAACAAATTTGAGGTCATGGTTAACCTATAATGCCCAACTTATGATCAACCTAGCTCTGAAAAATCTGAGGTCATGGTTAATGGTCATGGTCAATCCATGACGTCCACCTTATGATCGACCTAGCTCAGAAAAATCTGAAGTCATGGTCAACCCATGATACCCACTACATGATTGGCCTAGCTCGGAAAAATCCAAGGTCATGGTCAATCCATGATGCCCACCTTATGATCGGCCCAACTCAAAAAAAATTAAGGTCATGGTTAACTCATGATGCCCATCTTATGATCAGCCCAACTCGGAAAAATCAGAGGTCATGGTCAACCTATGATACCCACCTTATGATTGGTCCAGCTTAGAAAAATCAGAGGTTATAGTCAATCCATGATGCTCACCTTATGATCGGCTCGACTTTGAAAAATTTGAGGTCATGGTCAACCCATGATGCCCACTTTATGATTAGCCCAATTCAGAAAAATTTGAGGTCATGATCAATCTATAATGCCCACCTTATAATCGACTTGGCTTAGAAAAATTCAAGATCATGGTCAACCCATGATGCCCACTACATGATCAGCCTAGCTCGAAAAATTTTGAGATCATAGTTAATCCATGATGCCCACCTTATGATTGCTCAAAGCTTGATATTTTCGAGGTCATGGTAAAAATCCAAGGTCATGAAAATTCCATGATGCGCAATCCTTAGTCGGCCAAAGCTCAGTAATTTCGAGGTCATGAAAATTTCACAATGCCTATACTTGATTGGCCCAGTTTGGAAAAGTCCAAGGTCAAGATTAACCCATGATACCCATACAATACTAGCCCAACTTCGAAGATCTCAAATTTTTTTTTTAAAAAAAATAAGACCTCATATTAAAGGAAAAAAATCTAGGATTATAGGCCAATATAACATGGGATTGGAAGGAAAAATCTCGGATTAGAGGGTAATCACCTAAGTACTAAAAAACACAAGCATGAAAAACCTCGATTTCTTAGGAAAATTACCTAAGTCATGGAAAAATACATGCATATAAGACCTCAGTTTCTAAGATAAATTTCCTAAGTCTTGGGAAATATAGGCATAAAGAATTCAACAAAATTTGAGGCTAAAACAATTCCTAGAAAAATATAAGAAATTGGAACTTGATATGATAAATCTTAGAAAAACTTGGTAAAACTCGGTATTTCCTTATCTCAACATAATTAATATTTTTGAGCAGTACTCTAAAAAAAATATTTTTGAGTTATACTTCAAAACACCTTGAAACAAAAAATAAAGTATTAACAAAAGAACGAATAGAATATTGAAACACCAAGAGCAAAAGTGAATCACCTCACCACTCACCTTGGGAGATTTCCTAGGGACGAAGCTAAAAAATTAAGAACTAAAAAAAACTCAGTCATTCATCTTGTGATTGCTCAAGTTAGGGGACTGTAAATCATCCAGACCCAATAAATTAGGATAAGTCTAAACATTGTTAATATAAGCTCGGATATCATCACTAATTGCCTAATCTGGGGGTTGTAGACTGTATAGGCCCAATAAACTCGGGTAAGCTTAGCTAGAATCGCCCCAATTGGTTAGCCTACATAGGCCCAGTAAACTCGGTAAGCCCAATCGGCACCCAAGACTCCTATTTAAGCACCTATAGTAGTAGAAGCTAGACATGTTTACTTTTCTCTACATATACATTTATCATCATATTGAATCCAAGACTGATTAGTCATAGTGCCTTTATGGGTATTACACCCTGTCTCCAACCAACGGATTACCAGACGACTGACTTGGAGCTCTCCGGCAACCACTCCATCAAGTAGAGGACGAAACAAAGTCATTCAACATTAGATGATTACTTAGTTGGTGCCCAAGATGCTTCACCATGTTCTGCTTTGTATTTGTAAAGCAATAAGGACTTGCATATGCCCTAGTTGAAGATTAGTCATCATTTAGTGAACTAATTAAAAACTGGCGATTCATACATTTTTTTTTTACGATGCAATTCATACAGATTTAGTGTGTGTTTAAATTAGTTTATTTTATATTTAAAAGAACTTATAATCAAAAGCTTTTTTTTTTTTTTGAAAAATAAATAATTATTTTCTCTAAAATCAATTGAACCGAACATACCTTTAGTCTTAAAGGCTTGAAGAGTTTGTGTGAAATTCAAAATTTAATATAGATGAATCTATTATTGTTGCCATGGATATATTCTAATTAATATTACTATTTCGGTATTTCCTATAGTGATAAGTTTTGTAAATATCTTTGGTGCAATTAAAGTGTGTAGTAAACCGTTTTGAACCCCCTAAAAAAAGTGTGATGTAAATACTAACTGTCTATATTCTTCTTCTTCTTATTATTGTTATTATTATTCTTGTTATTGTTATTATTTTTTGAATTGTATTATTATTATTATTATTAGTAGTAGTAATAGTAGTAATAGTAATGTCACATACCTAAAAACTTTGATACAATTTAGTCTTAATTTGTCATGATTCAATAATGAGTTTTGAATATTCCGTTTAGATAACAGAATTAGAATTACAATTTAGAATTCTAATTTTGAATTACAATGTAGAATTCTAATTTTAATTCGAATTCTAATAGAATTGGAATTGACTAAAAATTTAAATATTATTTTTTATATTTGGAGCAAATAAATAATTGAAAAATAAAATTACAATTATGAATTAAATTAAAGGACACCATTGACGACAATGGTTGGAGAATGTTGCCTGCAAGTTGGTTGGCATCGGCAACAATGGTAGTTGAAGTATGCGACATAGATAATGAATAATACTTATAACATATTATTTTTAATTTTTATATTTTGAATTATAATTCTTAGAGTCTAGGCTAAGAATTAAAGATAACATAAAATAGTTATTTTTTAATTTATGATTTGAGTTGTTTATAGAATTATATGCAATTAAGTAAAAAATGGCTTAAGCTGTAAGATATAAAACAAAAATAATTACAAAGGATGTTTTTCATATAAGATAGGAGACTTTGTATATGTGAACAAATGAAAATTCTAATTTAATCTTAATTTTTCATGATTCAATAGTGACTTTTAAATATTCCAATTAGATGATAGAATTAGAATTACAATTTAGAATTCTAATTTTGAATTACAATTTAGAATTTTAATTTTAATTATAATTCTAAATGAATTGGAATTGACTAAAAATTTAAATCTTATTTTTTATATTTGGAGCAAATAAATAATTGAAATATAAAATTACAATTATGAATTAAATTAAAGGACGCCATTGACGACAATGGTTAGAGAATGCTGCCTGCAACTTAGTTGGCATCAGCAATAATAGTAGCCGAAATATACAACAAAGATAATGAATAATAATTATAATATATTATTTTTAATTTTTGTATTTAAAATTGTAATTCTTAGAATCTAGGCTAATAATTAAAGATAACATAAAATAGTTATTTTCTAATTTCATCATTAGAGTTGTTTCCAGAATTATATGCAATTAAGTAAAAATTAGCTTAGGCTGTAAAATATGAAACAAAAATAATTACAAAGGATGCTTTTCATATAAGATAGGAGACTTTGTATATGTGAACAAATGAAATTTCTTGAGTTAAAGAGATTGGTTTCTTTCAAAATAGACGAAGCAAGTGTGTAAACACGACCTAGCTTGTTACAATTAGAAAAGGAACGAACATCGAATTATGTTCAAACCAATAATAGATAACCCATAAATCCAAAATGAAAACCTTCGCACATACATGGTTAGGCGAACTTGTGAAAGCAGATACATTTTCTTTACAACTAGAGTTTCATACTCCAAGAGAGGCGGGTGCTATTATGCACCCTGCCAAGTTTGGGTGTATCATACACTCAAACTTTTACCTGCAACAGTAGGTTTTTTTTTTTTACAAATTGTCTCTTTTTTTATTTTTTTTTTCAGGCCACCATTATTGGCTACTATCGGCCACCACTGTTGGTCAATCTCCGGCCACCGCCAGTAACCACCGTCGCCGGCCAACCTTCGGTTGGTTACTATTCACTTTTTAAAATTACACAACTGTGTAAAAAATATTCGTTGAAATTATATCAGTCTTTTTTTTCATAAATAACTGTGTATACTGAAATTTTTTTCTTAAAACTAACTGTTGAAAAATCTTATAAATTTTAACTAATAATATTTATACAGTTATACAATTTAAAAAAAATTGAAGATGACCGATTTTCCTAAAACTATAACTGTGTTTGTTGAAAAATCTTATAAATTTTAACTGATAATATTTATACAGTTATATAATTTAAAAAAAATTGGAGGTATCCGATGATGACAGACAAGCAGCATACAATGGTATGCCAACCAACGACAGTTGTAGTGGTAGTATGTAAAAAAAAATATAAAATTAAAAAAAATAAAATAAGAAACCTGCTCGTAATTGATCTAAATCATTAATTTATTTTATGAATAAATCAATGGCTTAGATTTGATGGTGTACCATACATCCTGATGTATATTAGACACCACCCTCCAAGAGATTCAATAACTCGGGGGAGTCTTTCAATTTTTATATTTGCATTTTTTTTTCTTTTTTACTCAATCAAGGATTGAGAGGGGTCTTGTGTTCCATACTCTACACTTGTAATGTGGGAAACGTTTCCTTGAAAGCATTTACTTAAAAAAACTCGATCGTTTGGCTAACTTTGGATTGTGTATTGTGTTTAGAAACACCACAAGCTCAAGTGACAAAAGCAGAGCTTTGAGTTATGGATTAATGTGAATGCATGGTCACACTCACACATGATTATGAACACAAAACCTCAGGCTCCATCCAATTGAATCCACAAAAAAAAAGGGGGATAAAAACGAAGACAAAGCAGAGTGAAAAAGGAAGAGAAAAAGCAGAATTCACCATTAGGAAATGAGGCTTAGGAAAGGTAAAAAGGCAAAGAAAGAGGATGGTATTGTGCATGCGGGATCCAATGCGTTCCCGTAAAAAAGCTTGAAACGCATCAAAAAGGACCCACCAGTGTTGCCTCAGACACACTCTCGAGGCCTCACGCGCCGCTCTTTGTTCACCCTTCATCAGACACACAAACACATCCGCATTTTTGTGCATTCAATCTCCTTTCCCTACCATGCATCGAGTATCCAATCATTGAACTATTTTCTTTTATCTTTTTTAACTCCTAACTATCTGGTAACATTTGTTCCTTAAATAATAAAATTAATACCATGCATTAAAAAAAGAAAAAAAAATGAATGATATCTCTGGAGGTTCAACTAATATCTCTTTTAAGACAGGGGAGCTGCGATTAAGTAACGGGGATTGGATTTCTCAGTCTCCATTTCATATTCTCCCTTATATCTAACAGAATTTCTTTGAAAAAATAAAATAAAAAAAAGAATGATTATATTATATCATTATATCAAAACTTGTTGCAACTAGAGCATTAAATTCCTATAATTTCCATTCAGAGAAGTCGAATTGATTATTAGAAGCTAAGCCATTGGAATTGGAATGTAAAAGTGTGCAGCAAATCTAGTCTCGTTTTATATGAGGAGGTCAAGTCTCAGAACCATTGGAGCACCTCTTATAGGAGAAATTATTTCATGAATGCATGTGATGTTATTAGTTGTATGGGTCTCATATTTATATATAAGGGTGATTATGTTCACGAGGAAGAAAATTTCTTCTTACATGAGCACACAAGAATTTTTCCTCTTTTGGAGGCTAATATAGCACAGCACAAATAGTTCAACCAACCAAAGCTGTTTTTTTATTTTTTTAAAAGAAAATCAAAGCTGATTTTCTTGTTGAGCCCAAGGATCCATTTTCTAAAATTTTTGCATTGCACACGATTCTTTCCACCGGCGAATTTCCATTGTGGTTAGTCTAAAGGTGAACTCGATAGTATTTATTTTACATTAATCTTATTTCTATACTTAATTTTTTACATTTTTTTATATGGATTCAAATTTTATTTTATTTTATTTTAAAATATTCTTACATGATAAATAAGAAATTAATTTCTTGAGATACGATCGAGATATCTGAACGGAGGCTTTTGTCAACTGTATTATTTATATATACATGAATTTCATGATCAAACCTAAATCACATATTTAAAAAATCTAAATTATTTCTATTCGAATCAATATACATTTCTTTCTTTTCTTGTTTTTTCAATTGAATAATGTTAATTTAGAAAAAATATTTTATCTCTTTTTATTGTCAATAATTTCTTTTCTAGTTATCAAATTTTTTAATAAATTGTCAATATTTAATTGAGAGGATAGAAAAAAAAAAAGATAATAAAAGGAGACATAATATTTGAATACTTACATACTTTTTATAAGAAAAAAAGGAAAGAAAAAGAGAGAGAGAGATGAAAGTAAATTTTTTTCTCTCTTCTTTTTTATCATGAAAGATAAATGTAAAAAAAAAGAAGTGTAAGAAATTAAGTATAAAAGAAGCATTTGTTTTTAGTTTATTATTAACTAACTTCGATGGTGAATATTAGCTATACTCTAATGATATATTTATGACGTAATGCTGAGGTAAAATTTTGACACAAATCACCTTGCCATTCTGATTACTACGTGGGACATAGCCCACATGCCCCTGGGTCTCATTCTGTTGTTGCCTCATCTATTTGTAGTCAACTCTGTATAGCCGTCGGATGAAATAGCTGTACCACATGATGTCGTTCTTACTTATCACAAAGAAAGACAAATTAACACGCAACATCCATTTGATCAAGATCGAAGGCAGTGCGTGGCTCTGTTCCTCATGATCATGACAAAGAACAGGACTTTTGATTGGGACGGTCCATCATAAGGCAAAAACTCTCGGTGTAACGTCATATCTCAAATTTTTAACGACACAGATTTATCTATTTAAAAATTTATTTGAGAGTTTGGTAACGTAACTAACCCATGACTATGAGTTTTATTAACGTGTGATTTTAAGCAGCTGGTTAAGAAGTATTTATTACTTTTTTATTAAAATATTTTAATTACATAAAAAATAAAATATTAAGTACTTAGCATCGTGTCCTTAGAGTTAACAAAATCTAAAAATTACTATAAATGTTTTTTTCAGAAAGAAAAAGTCAAAAGAGGTAAACAATGATGTGATACGATTTTCGTGATGTGTGTGAGGAAAAAAAAGTTGTGTTCTAGGAGCTTGAATTATATGTGACACTTGTGTAAGACCAGGTAGCATTATTGCATTATTCTAGAAGAAACTGGCTTTTAATTTTCAGCCAAACACAGATAGAGAAAAACGAAAAAAAAAAAGTGAAGGAAAATTGGAAAATAGCAGAAAGAAGAGGGAATCTAACCGCTGACTTATTCTTGTGCTTTTGTATATCTTGCTTTTTTCAATTCTGATGGCCAAATCCGTAGTAAAGTGATTGAGCTGCACATTTTGTTAGCACAGGTGTGTTCTTTCTCTATCATGCTCAAAAGGGTGTTTCTATGTGTCTCAGACTCAGTCTTTATCATACCAGCAATATGGTAGACAACGACTTTGGTGTCCAATATATTTCTTATAATCCAAGACCTAGTGCCCCAACTTCATTTTCACAATGTCTGGCGTTTCTCATTTCTTTTACTTTGCAATGTTTTCGTTACGCCTCCCACTCTTAGAGTGTTTTGTTCCATGCTAGAGGACAAACAAGATAATCATTAACCTTTTTGAATCTTAATGATCATTACACATGTTAAAGACTCCAACAAAATAAAAAAAATACAAAAATATTTATAAAAGAAGATATTAGGGATTAATAGTGCATAATACAATTGAATACAAAAAAAATAATTTAACTTAAATATAAATAGATTATATATAGGTTAAAAAAAGAAAAGATTATTCTACCCTTAATAAATAATAAAATAGAATAATCTAATATTTCTTAATATCTCTCTTCAAACTCACGATGAGACAGCTACAAGTATCGAGAGTTTGCTAACCAGAAAACAAAAACGAGAAATAGAATGCGACTTGGTAAAAAAATCTACAATGCAAAGAAGAATAAATAAAGGGCAATATAATAGTGTCATGCTTGAGATGGTGACAAATAAGGTGACAATCGATCTCAATGTGCTTAGTTCGTTTATGAAAAACTGAATTGTAAGCAATCTGAATAGAATTTCGGTTGTCACAATACATAGCAGTGTGATGAGAAAGATAATCTCCCATATCTGCAAGAAACCAACATAAGTAAACAATTTCCTTGGTAGTAAATGTCATAACACGATATTCTGTTTCGGTTGAAGATTGAGAAACAATCTATTATTCTTACTTTTCCAAGAAATAAGATAATCACAAAAGAAAAAATACAGAAACTAGTAACAAACTAGCGATACGTGAGAGAGTATGCACATAGCTCCAAGGAAGAGATTGATGGAAGTAAAAGCCTATGAAAGACTATACCTCGAAGATATCACAAAATACGAAGAACAGTTGTCCAATGAACTATAGTAAGAGAAGCAACAAATAGACTAACAACATGAACAACATATGTACTATCTGGACGAGTAATTGTAAAGTATACCAAGCTCCCAACAATAGTATGATATAAAGTAGGATCTGACAATTGTAAGTCATCGAAAGAAGAATACTTTGCGTTAACCTCAATGAGAGTATATACAGTCTTATTATCAGTAGGTCTAGCTCACTCAATAATATCTGCAACATATTTCAATTGAGAAAGAATATAACATCTAGGTAAGTAGGCTACCTCAATACCCAAGAAATATCATAGAGAACTCAAATCCTTCATTTCAAATTGTCTAGCTAACTTTGTCTTCAAAACTAAAATATCATCAATATCATCACCAATAATAATCATGTCATCAACATATAAAGACAAAATGATACGACCTGCATCAGTACACTTAACAAAAAGAGCATAATCAGGACTACTAGAAGCAAATCCAAAAGAAGATATCACAAAAGAAATTTCTCAAACCAAGCACGAGGTGCTTGTTTGAAACCATATAACGTTTTCTTAAACTTGTAGACATACCCAGAATCATGTGAAACACCAGGAGGAGGCGCCATATAAACTTTTTCTTGAAGATCTCCATTCAAGAAGACATTTTTAATATCAAGTTGAGAGATATGCCACTAGCGAATTGAAGCTACTGCAATAACAGTACGAATAGTAGTCATTTTTGCAACAGGAGAAAATGTCTCTTCATAATCCATCCATACTGTTGAGAGTACCATTTTGTAACCAACCTAGCTTTGTATCGCTCAATAGATCCATCAGAATTAGTCTTGATCTTATACACCCAACGACAACCAACAACACTCTTACCGGGAGGTAGAGGAACCAAGTCCCAAGTGCCTATCTTATACAAAGCAGAAAGTTCTTTATCTATAACTTGTTGCCAAAGAGGATCAAGAATAGTTTCTTTATAGAAAGAGGACTCAAAAAGACAATGAATAGAAGCTAAAAAGGAAGAAAAAGATGAAGAATAACAATAATAAGCAAAATCTAGTAACTTTGTGAACTTACGAATGCGTATAGATTGACGTAGAGACCATAGGAGAAGAGGGAGCTTTAGGTGTGCAGGAGAGTAAAGTGTTAGTACCTGCATAAAGGGTATTTGAAGTATTAGGAACCCGAGAAGACAAACTATCAAAATCCTCAGAAAAATGATCTATATGAATAAGGTCAGATCTAGTCAAGCTGTGAGTAGTAGATGGAATAGAAAAGAAAGGTATATGCTCAAGAAAAACAACATAAGAGACACATAAAGTTTCTGAGTTATTGGATCAAAACAACGATACCATTTTTTACTTTCACCATAACCAAGAAAGACACAAATAGTAGATCGAGAGGACAACTTATTGCATTCTACATGAGGAAGAAGAATGAAACAAGTGCATTCAAAAACTCTAAAGAAAGAATAACCAGGAGCATACCCATACAACTTTTCAAAAGGAGACAAACTTGAAATATGAAAAGATGGAATTGTATTAATCAAACCTACAAGAGTAAGAACAACTTCACCCTAAAACACACTAGGAACAAAAGCAGACAATAAGAAAGAACAAGCAGTTTCAACAATGTGCCTATATTTTCTTTTAACAACATCATTTTGCTCAGGAGTATTTGTACACGAAGTTTGGTGAATAGTTCCATCTAAGACAAGCAACTCACAAAATTTATTAGAACTATATTCTCTACCCAAATCACACGTAAAACATTTGATAACAGCATAATGTTAAGTTTTGACAAGAGCCTGAAAGACTGTATATATCTCAAAGAATTTATAACGGTGTTTCATTAAATAAACTCAACAATAACGAGTATGATCATCAATAAAAAAAAATATAATATCGACACCCTCCTTTTGTGACAATAAGAGAATGTCCTCATACATCAGAACAAATCAAATCAAATGGAGAAGAAGAAATATAAATACTTTGATTAAAAGGTAAAGCTAAAAATTTTACCAATTTACATCCACTATAATCAGAAATATCACAAGTTTGTAAATTTTCTAAAGCCCCCGTGGATTCCAAAAATCTCAAACGAGAAGGAGAACATGACCTAGAGGAGAATGCCATAAGTAAAAACTAGAAGAAGAATGACTCAAATGAAAAGAAGACAAATCAACACTAGTAGCACCAATAACTAACACTTTTAACTCATCCAAAATATATAGTTCCCCATTCCTACAGCCTGTCCCAATCAGCTTCTGAGACTGCAGATCCTGCACATAACAAGAAAAAGAGGAAAAAGTGACTAAATCACCATAATTATATAATTGACTAATAGAAGCAAGATTTAATTTGAGTTTCGAAATATGATAAACATTAGGGAGAGACAAGTGAGGTATAATAACAGAACCAATACCTACTAAAGGCATAGGAGTGTCATCAGCAGTCATGACAAGAATAGAAGATGAAGGAGACACAGAAGCAAAATATGAAGAATCTAGAAACATATGATGTGAAGCACCAGAATCCAAGACCCATACAGAATGTGACATACCTGAAGGACTATGAGGCAACTAACCAATGGAAGAAGAGGCAGACATAGCTTGAGGCTATAAGGATAGAAACTTTTGAAATTGCTCAGTCAGAGTACTAGGATTGGTAAAAGGACATGATGAAACAACTGTTGTAGTATTAGACTGTGGTGGTTGGTAACCTTGATGTGGTCTTTAAGCATTAGATTGTGATTGATCGCCAGGCTTCCAAGCTTGAGATTGCTGTTGCTATTGGTTCTGCTATCTCAATAACTTAGGACACTGAAGCTTCCAATGACCTTTCTGCTTACAGAAACTGCACTTGTTGATGGCAACCCTTGTGTAAGACTTATTCTGATTACTAAAGAATGGCTTAGAAAGTACTGCTAGCATAGAATGATTAGAAGTAGAAAGAATTCTCTTTTCAAAAAAAATCTTAAGACGAATTTCTTCAACTAATAATTCACTGACAACTGAGTCAACAAAAGAAAGTGGAGAACAATGCAAAATTGAACCTCTAAGTCCTTAAAAATCATTGCAAAGTGCCATTAAAAATTATATCAATCGTTGTTGATCTCTACGAGCAATATAAGCACCACACGCCTTTAATTCTGTCGATTATGTAGAGCTAATTGATCCCAAAGATCTGTCATAGCAGAATAAAACTCCTAAACAATCATATTCTTTTACTGAAGAGCTTATATGTTATTCTCCAATTGATACTACTTTGCAAAATTTGATTGAGTGAATAACCTTTGCAGATGATTCCAAACCTCATTTGTTGTCTCATACTTCGACAACTGTATACTTATGTAATGCTCAATAGAATTGTTAATCCAAGTAATAATTTTTACATTGTTTGCTTTCCAAGTATCTATCAAATCAGCATACCCTCCATTAGTATTCTTAGGTTTCACAGAAGTTCCACTAACATATCATCACAACTTTTTACCCTTAACAAAGTTTCTTATCACATAACTCCAACACGAATAATTCTTTCCATATAACCTTACAGTCACAGACTGAAGCGAATCGTCTCTTTTAGTAGCTATAATTAAAAAACAAAGAAAGCCAAAAGAAAATGAAATACCAGATTGCAAAAACTGAGCGAATACCCTCTCGAAATTATACGATCACGCCACAAAAATCGAACGGTCACGCTCACGCCACAAAAATTTTTTGAAGGTCTGTGAAAGCTATGTTTGAGATTAAGCTTCGGTTCATGACTTTTTCTGATACCATGTTAAAGAATCCAAAGAAATAAAGAGAAATACAAAAATATTTATAAAAGAGGAGGCTAGGAATTCAACAGTACTTAATGTAATTGAATACAAAAATGATAATTTAACTTAAATACAAAGAAATTATATATAAGCTAAACAAGAAAAAGAAAAGACTATTTTAACCTTGATAAATAATAAAACAAAATAACTCAATATTTCTTAACAACACAATAATTGGGAAAATATGTGTATAAATTAAGCTATGCACATTAATTTTAGGAGGACTCATTTTTATTTTGTTGATAAAAAAAAGGACATATTCAAGTGGGGTAAATATTACTTTCAAACATACACTTAACAAGTATAAACATCATCAATTTTGCATAAATTGGAACCTTTATGAGTAGGAATAAAATCTTTGACTGCAATGGTCGTTGTTAAGAAAGCAAAGGAAGATTGCTTGAGCGTAGGGTAGAATTTGCAAGTGTCTTTTTCTCCTTGTCTTCCCATTTACTGTAACTACTCATAAAAATTTCAAAGACGCATGCCATTGTGATACGCATGCCATTGTGATAGCCTAGTTCAAAATGTTGACGTCCATTATGGAGTCCACACAAGACATCAAGTAATGCACGTTGGCTGGACTTGGAAAATTGTTCTGTAAATGCCATGACTAAAGTTGTTTGCTTATTCGTGATGTGAAATGTGAATGTTTATATAACTATTCAAACAAACACACATTTTAAGTACGAAGGAAAAATGAAGAGGTAGAGAAAGGACATGAAAAAAGAAAATTGATCTTTAGAATCTATTATAACTTCAAGAAGAAGTAATTATTTCTTAATCAAGTGAGCCATGATTTGTGTAATTCTGACACTCGTCTTGAGCAACTCCACAAGGGTGGTTGAATTATGTTAAGCTCAATTTCACTTACACCTCAAAGATTCAAACCTTAAGCATAGATTGATAATAGTAGCAAAAATAAGATGTAGATGATGCTAGAATACGAATGAGAAAGTATTTTAACAGATTCAAAATTCAACAAATTTCAAATTTGTTACTCAATTACAACCATGTTACTTTTGACATTTTTGTTTTATGTTTGTATGTTTCCCTTCCTGAACTTGGTGGTGTTCATTACTCAATCATCCGCGTCAAATTGGACGCTCAAACAAAACTGGTGGGGTTAGCTGCACCTTGGACCAATCATCCGCCCCCATATCCATTCACTCCAATCTATGTTAATGCCCCACTACACACTACGCATCATCTTTCCCAACCCTCAATAATAAGGTAATAAATCCAAAAAGTTGCCCATAAAAGCTTTTGTGTTGAGCTAAGTGAGAAAAATAGTTAAACACTGCCAAACACCAATTTTCTATCCCACAAACAAGCCACGTTCACATACGCAGACAAACAAACCCCATCAAACCCCTACAAATTTTCTTTTTTCTCTTCTCCTTCCCTCAATGAAAAATGAATATGAAAATTCCAAGAGCCTTGGAAACCGAGTTAGTGGAGTTTTTGGCATTCCCCACAAACATGCCCTTAACCATATTAGACCAAGAATTTCAACTCCACTTTTCCCCTTCACATGCATATTATAAATGAGAAAAAAAAATTAAAAAAAAATAACAATAATGCAGAACCAAAAGCTGAAATCTCGCCTTTATATACGACCCATCATGTCACCCTTTGTCCCTATGCTTACTCACTCTCACCCTCTGTTCCAAGTCTTTCTGCTGAGCCTTAGCATAGCCATAGCTTTGCTTGGCCATTTCCATTTTCTTGAGCTTTTGTTGGCTTTGGCACTCATTCATAGCACCCACAAACATGGCCTCTAGAAGGGTGTCTTTGACAGTTCAAGCAGCAGCTGCGGCGGCGAAGGATGTTCGCTCCGTCATAGACGGCGGTGGTGTAGGGTGGAAGGATTCTTTTGTAAGTATGAGTGAAAGGTGATGTTGAAAGAACCAACACAACAAAGGCTTTGCAATTGCACTCCTGAGTTTCTAGCCCATCACAAGGTGCAGAATTGGGAGAGTGTCATCATTGCATCGCGGGGAATTGAGGGTAGCGGTCCGAATTACCTTTAACTTTAGGTCCTTTGTTTTGTATTTTCTTGTCTTTCTTACGTATTTGCCACTGTTTTTTTTTTTAATTATGTTTATGTTATGATGGAATCATGGGATGTAAGAGATGCATACGAGGTTGCTGGTTGGTTATCATGGGTTTGGTCAAATGGGGATTATGGGAGTTTTGTCTTAAGTTTGGTGGGTTAATTAATTTAGGGACTTAATGCAGCAGCTGGCATGCATCACTTACACCCATCAATGTATTTTGCTTTATTATGAATTTGATATAAAGGAAATGACTTTGGTTTTCTTCTCTCCATTGTGTCGCTCTTCATCTTCAGCTTTTGATTTCTCTTCCTTCGATAGGAGATGCAAAGCAGACAATGATAAGATACCAAACGACCAAAAGAAAATTAAAAAAGAATGAGAAAGAGGCAAAGCAATAGAAAAAAGCAGAGTATGATGCCTTTGGTGAAAGAAAGTTGTGCACTATGGACTTTAATATATCTCTTGATCTCAATCTTATTAGAATGACAAAAATCATAAATGAATATTCCAGCATGTATTGAATCGCAAGAAATAAATCAATTTGATACATGATGTGTCCTTATCAAAGCCAGCTACAGGCTAGTTTTTCGTTTAACTTACGTATGTACTTGGGCATGGCAAACATAAATGACCAAAACAGATTAATATGGTTTGAAAAACTTGTGCGATTTGTTTTTCTTTGACAGGTGGCATAATTGGATAACTATTTAATTTCGCACCACTTGTTTATCTTTCATTTTTTTATTTTTTGACTATTTGATTAGGTGTCTAATAAAAAAGGCAGGGTAGTTATGATGTTGAAAAAGAATAAAAAGAGTAGCACTTTTCTGCTGGTGCCTGGGACACATTGTAAAAACGTTTCTAGTGCAGCCAACGGAAGTAAAGTTAATCAATTTGGTTTGGCCTGCCCTAAAGCAAAAGAAATAAAGTGTCTTTACTAAACATTAGTTATCATTGACATTATTAAGCAGAAAACCTATTGAGCTTTGACATTAATCATCCCTAATCACATTATGAACACTGCTGAATTAATGGGAGCCCTTTGTAAAAGAAGTAGGGCTTTTTAATGATAAATTATACATTACCTCTAAGGTTTATATAATCCATTTTCACTTTTCATACATGAATTCTATTTTGTAACATATAACACTTCCAAATTATACATGTCTGGAACAAAACCTTAAGAGGTAATACGTAATTTACCCTTTTTTAATTAATCACATTTATAAATAGAGATCTTATCGTGTATATATCACATTAATGCAGAAGCTAATCACAAGTTAGTTCTGATTTTTTATTTTAATTATTTATATAAGATGGCAGTATGGATAAATATATAGTCTTGGTTTTCACGAGATGACAATTATCTCATATATGTATAATTTTAATTATTTAATTATAATTAATTTTATTTTATTTTTTACATATTTATATTTTAATTTTATTATCTTACTCTGATGTGAAGGATGTACACCAAAGTACTACACTAAGCATTTATTCTTTCACTTAATATTTAGAAGAAAATTGTCATGAGACAGGAACCAAGAAATCTTATGGATATATGTGGGAATATAATATTTTATTCTGGTAGACACGAATTATTATTTCTTGAAAACTAATTGTCATTAAAAATTTAAGAATCTTACTGGAAATTTCAAACTAAACATAACAATTGTAGGTTTTACGTATCCTACAGAACTCTACAAATCAAGCCTCACCAAAGGATCAAGTAGTCATTCTATATTCTGATGAGAAGATTTTGGAAAGCAATTTGTTGTTTTCGAAGGGTTCAAAGTTTTGGATCTAGGAATTCTTTTAGGTGGACGAGAAAATGTACAAGCAAAGAGAGGTTTTCTTTCTCCAATAAGCCATATATAAGTTCATTTTTATAGATAATACATTAATACATATATAATAAGGATATGAAACATCATTAGCATAAATGTTTATTGGTATACTACCCTCATGGCCTATGTTTAATTAGTAAAATCTCCTCCTCAAGCAATCGCTGTCTTATGCTTTGACCCAGCATGTCAAAATTTCCAATTCACAAAAGACATCATTGAAATGTGGATTAAAGCGATTGGTTTATTTTATTCTTCTATTTGAAGGATATTTCTATGGTACGTCATGTTTAATATGGACACTTGCATTATGAATTATGATTGTCTATCTTAGGTATTGTCCTATACACTTGCATTATGGGAAATGATCAGTAAGTTCAAAGTATTGTTAGACTTTCTTAGTAAAGAGGTTATATTTGTCTGAAGTTCTGTCTTACATAGACTGCAAGAGCAAAAAAAATCTCTTCATGATATAATTTATAAATAGCTATTGGTTGTTAAAAACTTATTTTTATTTACAATATGAATTTGCACACCAGAAAAGCAAAAATAGTTAGATCATAATATAGCCAGTCGTACTAGCTTTTCTCCATAGATTCAGATTTCACAACTCTGTTAGAGAGTCTGATTGAGTCTGTAGGAAAGTTAAGAAAGTTATAGGAGGCATTTGCAAGCCATCAGAGCCAGTTTTCAACATTTTCACCAATTTGGACATAGAAGGACGCTAAGAAGGGTTCATCTGGATGCATCACCATAATCCTACTATTCTTGCAATTCTGGTTACATTTCCAAGCTCCCAGCTTTTGCCCTCACACAGATCGACTATCATAAATAGGTGACATAGAATATATGTTGTTTGAGCTTAGTTCTACATTTTTTGTTTTTCCAACCATTTTCAACAATAACTTTTCAAAAACTATACACAACTGACAGGCAACTAGCGGCAATATAGTCGCTTGCTTGACATTAATTCAGGTGCTATTTAGCTCGCTGCTCCTCTCTCTCTACTAATTAATTGCCTCAAAATCGTAGTTCTTTGGGTATAATTTTGTAAGGCCAAAATCTGAGGTACGAAATTTTGGTCATGCAGGCTAATTGCAACAAAATCACAGTCCTGTCCTCTGGATACAACATTCTAAGGTCGAAACCTGAGATTTTAAAGATTGAGCACTGCCAGGCTTGATGTCAGGCAGAACAAGTTGCCATGCACCTCGATGAGAAAATTTAGGGAAACTACTTGTTAATCTCCAAGAAAAGTTCGAAAGTTTTGGATATTGTCAGTTCTTTTAGATGAAAATGTTAATCTAAGTGCAACCAGTTATATATTTTTCTGACAAGCATCTTTGTGTGGTTAGTTCTCTCGGCACTAAGACATCTATGTTTCCTATTAACGAATCTACATATAGTAATCAAGTTATAGGGCATAAATATATTTATGGTTATTTTATTATTTTCTATGAACAAATGAACTTACAAATGAGAATGGCAATGAAGACTACAATTGGAGATGGATTCTGAAATGGTCTCTGCCTCGGATAATTGGAGGAGAGGTTCAGAAATTTTAGGAGGGATTTGGAAAGTCATCAGTGCCACCTTCCACCATTTCCACTACTTTGGACATTGAAGGACGCTCAGATGGGTTCACTTGGATGCACCATAATCCTACTATGCACAATTAATTTTCTTGTTATTCTGGCTTCAGCTTCTGTTACATTCCCAATCCCAAGCTCCAAGTCTTGGCCCTTACCTAGACGCTCATAAATCCACGATATACTTGAGCTTGGATCTAAATTCTTAGTTTTCCCAACCATTTCCAACAGTAGCATACCAAAACTATAGACATCTGATTTGCTACTAGCAGCTGCATAATTCCTTGACATTAGTTCAGAAGATATATACTTCACTGTTCCATTTGCAGTACTAATTGCCACAAAATCATAATTCTTTGGGTAAAACTTTGTAAGGCCAAAGTCTGAGACTTTTGCGATGAAATTTTGGTCAAGCAGGATTTTATTAGGCTTAATGTCATGATGAATAATGCATGCATCACTTTCTGTATGTAGATGTTCAATCCCTCTAGCTGCTCCTAGAGCAATTTGATGGAGGTGATCCCGACTTAATGACCCTGTCCCTGCCTTTGACAAGAGATGCTCATCAAGAGAACCATTAGCCATATATTCATATACAAGAGCCGTTTTAGAAGCCTCACAACAGAAACCTACCAACTGTATAACATTGACATGAGTTGCTCTACAAGTTCTTGCAATTTCATTCATAAAATCTTTCTCATCAATCTTTGCACTTGCAAAGCAATTTAACAGCAACCAAGTCACCACTAAGAAGTTGCCCTTTATAAACCGAACCAAAGCTGCCTTCTCCCATTTTATTCCCAAAATGGTTTGTCAGTGTAATAATATCATTGTAAGTGTACTTTTTTGGCATCAAGGATTGGTCTTTGTCCAGAACCTTCTCTAGGTTGGTGCCTGCCTTCATTTTCTTAATGTATCTGTATAGAAGGAAAACCAATATACCAACAACTAGTAGTCCTGGTAAAACCAGGAGAGAAAAAGCTGGTCAATTGAGGGAATCAAAGTAAACTAAACTACTAGATTAGTCAGTATAGTCAGAGAGAATCTTACCAAAGATACCAATAGCAATTAAAGAGAAGTAAATTTTAAACAGATTATCATGGTAATTATCTGCACATGGACAAAAATAAGCATAATTAGCATCAAAAGGCAAGAGCTTTACAGCTCAAAGAAATGAACTGATAGTCTTACATGAGTTTATGGCGTTTAAAATATCGTTTTGCATCATTGTAAAATGCACAATCACAGCCAGAAGCAATGCAATCCCGGCAGTCTACTGACCATCCAAGATCAAACCCGTTTTGTAGCAGCTTCTGAAATAAGAAGATGGGACCTTGTCATGATCATTAGAATCCGAAAGGGTCATTGCAATTGGAAAGGAACTTGTATGCTGATACGTATATATTGGCACTGCTGTAAACAGCATAAATGATCGACCCATTTCCACTCATACAAGAAACTCTCTTAAAAGTTGAATCTTTAATGGGTTTAGAGCAGTTTTAAAATCCTATTTCTGTATGGAAAAGTAGCTTCTGATACCGAATGTCACCATGTATTCCTGAATCTAGTGACTGTGATGGCAGGCTGCAACTTCTATTGGCTAAGTTGACATCAACAACTCTAATTATCTGCTTCTCATACTTAATTGACTTCACATAGTCCTTCCCTGTACCAAACTCCAATATGGCCCTATGGTTCTCACTAGAAAGTGTATAATCAGGATCACCACAGATTAATGGTTGGTCCCTTAGGCGAAAAGGGTAGCTGACATTCTGCAGTACAATATGGCTGAATCTCTCTGGCTTGAGATTGAGCTATGAAGCTAGGCCAAAAAGGCAGATTTCTGGATTGGGATGATTGAAGGTTCTTTGTTTCTCACCTTTCTTGGTTTGGATAACAACTTTGAACTTGGATCAGCTTGCAAGAGCAGGAAATTTAGCTGTTTTTTTCATTATGAAATACTACTCCATAAAGAGATGTGTTTAGGAGGTGCTAGAACATAGCTTCATATTCAATAAATTTGTCTGTAGTCATTATTAAATCCTCCATACAAGGATATGCATTAAATGGTGCTTGGTCTGTGCCTATCTCCAAGTTAATCATCAATTAAAATTGTGCAATGGGTTTTGGTCAAAAGATGCTCCAATGAAACTTAAATAAAATTGAAATTGAGTCTCTTGCAAGATTCTATGACAGTATGACCTTTTGGCTAAGATCAATTTTTTTGTCCAGGTCAACATACGCGGAAGCATGCATAATGAGGCTTCCTTTGTTTCAGCTCCAATCTACAAGTATATAGTATGAATTTTAGAATTGAAATTTTGTTTACTCCAATATTTTCACTCAAATAATAGCTTCACTCGAACCTAGAGTTGATCTTTTATTTTTTCCCCTATGCACAGAGAAGGATGATAGGTTAAATCTAGAAAATAATTTTCCCACAAAATATGGAAAATGAAATGAAAAACAAAAACATCATCTTATTTTTAGTTTTAGCTACCAGTCACTGACTCACTGTTGCTAGTGGATAAATAGGGTCCCTTTGCAGGCCACATTGATGCCAAGCAACAAATAAATTATAAAGTCAAATATCTAAGTGGGTGATGCATAATCTCAATTCTTAACACATTGTAGTTTAGAAAGTCAACTGAGCCGGAAATGATCAATAATGATACCCACTCAAATAGCTCATATAAGTGGCAAATGGAGATATAGAGATGTTAATGTGCTGAAATATAAGCTAAGATGACACTGATTTATCGAGTTTCAGATCAATCCACACGATCCTATGTTCCTCTGTCCTCTTCCTAACCATTCTTGGGAGCTTAAGCGATGCTTCCTCATTCATGCAGTTTTTTTCTCCTATAATTCAAAAACAAAAAACAAAAACGCTTTTCTTGTTTTCCAAGTTGAAAAAACAGTCCCCTTATTTATTATTAGTACTATTTACTCAAATTCTCTAGTGTACGCGTACGGCTCTCCTACACTATATTACAAGAGAAGTAAATGCTCTAGAGACACGTTTCTGTACACATGAAAGTTGCATCCACCGAGTACCCAAATTGTTCTTGGTTCTTACAGACTCACAATGGAGGCCGCTTACCAGCAAGTTTTAGCTAAAACTCAAATTTGGCCTTACACTGTAAGCACCCATCATGATCGAGATAATGATAAAGATAGGCCAGGACAAGCCAATCTTTTACTTGCCCTCACCCGCAATCGCAATGCAACCCAAATTTGTCCTTTTTTAAACAATGATTTTCTTTGTTAACTCAAATAATGATGAGGTGAAAAACAAAAGCTAAAACTCATCAAAACCAAATAATCATTGGAGTGTGGAATCTTGAATAATTTACCTTTGCTCTTTTCAATTTTGGATTGCATATCTTTGGTCATATACTATTTGTTTACTGTAAATTTTATTAAAGATAAATTTTTATTTTAGTTATCATTTTGAGAAGAGGATCTTTTTTTTTTAAAGACTCTCAAATATTTAATGATTTATAAATTAAAAAAATGTCAATAATTTACCTCGAATTTTAATAAAAGATATAGTGAAATACAAAATATAAACAAACAAAATGATAATAAAAAAGAATTGGTGTATGAATTAAAATTTAAAGCAACAAATACAATTAAAAGTAATTGAATTTGACATAAATGAAATAAATCAAGTAAAGAACTCATAAAATAAGCAACTTAAAAGGAGTAATTTCAACTAGAATTTAAATGAAAGTAGAAAAAATTATGTAAAGAAAACAATAAATAAAAAATAATAAAATAAACTTGCTTGAAAGATAAGTTACAGCAAAGTAAATAAAACAATTAAAGAAAAGTAAAAAAGAAGCAAAGAAGTAAATTATTAAGAAAGTATACAGAAAGTTAAATTTGTAGAAAAATAAAGAAAACGAGTAAAGAAATTAAATGATTAAAAGAATCACTCTAAAAAAGATAAAAAAATTACAATAAATGTAAATAAATAAATTTAAATTTACATTAAAAAATAAAAATTACAAAAATAAAACAATACGAAAGATATATTTAACTAGTCTTTGTGAAATATCATTTAAAATTTGTGATAGATGTGATAAGAATTATGAAAAATTTTGTACAAATATTTTCTAATCATTGAGGCTGCTATGAAAATCTTAGCAGAATCAAGAATTGCTATTTTTTTTCTTTTTCGTCTTTCAAAAATTTCTTTACCAAAATAGTTTTTTTTTTTTTTCGGTTTCTTTAAAAGTTCGGATCATATTGCATCATTTGTCTTCCGCATTTTGGTCCCTTTGACTTCTCTTATTTTTCCCACTGCCATCATCGATTTTGGTCCAATCAACTTCTATCATCGATTATCTTGTTAGAACATGAAGACATAGAACAAAGATTACTTTTGATGAATTGTTGGATTTATCAAATATTCTATAGAGTTTGGAGCACTTTTTCACTTATCGTAAGAGAACAAAGCGTTTTGGTGACGTGCAAAGTGAAAGTGTACTGTTATTTTAAAAAGAAAGAAGATCTATTTTACCCGTTCTAACTTTTGGTTTATATGCATTTTAATCCTCAAGATTAAAAAATGTGTAATATGATTTTATTTTACTGTTTAACTTTTTGTCAAATCTTAACGGTTGAAATTATATTTTTAAAATTTTAAGATTATATGTGTGTTTAGTTTAGTTACGTTGATTATTTCAATGATCGATTATAATTGATTATTGTATAAATTTTTTTGTTATAATCAATTTATTTTTATGTTTAGATATATTAGTTGAAAAATGATTTTAAATTAATCTATTTCGTTCATTGATATAAAAAAGAATCGCTTTTATACATTAAATTATCAAAATAGATATAAAATAATTAAAAAAATTATTTAATTGAAAACAAAATAATATTTACATATCAAAATATAAAAAATAATTTATAAGCTAAAATTATAAACTTTAATTTTTAATATTATAAAAATTAACTTATTTTTTTTTATTTTACATTAAATTTTATACAAAAATTAAAATTAATTTTAACAAACATGATTTAAATTGCAGATGACATTAAGTTTGATGAGATAAATCAAAAAATCTAATAGAAAAAATGATGACGTAATTTCAACGTAACATTTCTATTAGAAATTGACAAAAAATTAAACGAAACCATTAAAACATACAAGTTAAAAAATTTAAGAATCATGTTACACATTTTTAAAGTTTAAAGACTAAAATGTACATGAATCTAAGTTGAGGAGGTAAATTGAATTTTGTCCTTTGAAAAATTATGAAGTCTGGCGGAGGGAGATGATTTGGGAAGATAGAGTACTTTTTGATAGAAAAAGAAAAATGACAACAATAATATTCAGTTATGTTCTTACCGTTTAATAATTAAAATATTATATTATTCTTTCGTTATATACGTATAAAAGATTAAATAATATTTTCATGCACTTGTACCGTTGAATAACTTTTATGAACATTGGTTCCGTTAATCCAACTATTACATTGAAAGATGATTAAGTTGACAAGATTTCATATAATTTAAAAATAAAATTGATACTTCTTCGTATCACTTTATTTTAATGTATAAATAATATTTTAAAAAAATTATATTAACTTTACTTAAAATTTGTCTTAATTACATATGATACCCTTTTAGTTTGCATGCCTTCAATGTTACCCTTTATGAGAAACGATGTTAACAGTTTGTGTAAAAAGAGACATCGCATACCCTCACTATTAAAAAACACTAAAAACACAAAACCCTTTTTGCCCTTAACAATTAAAAAACCCTAATCCTAATTTTAAAAACTCAACAAAAAAGAAAACCCAGCAACTCAAGAAAATCACCATTTTCACCACCATCTTCTTCCTCATCTCACTCCCAAATCATCAACCTAGAAAACCCAAAACTTTAAACGCGTGAAGACAAGTACCCACAAACCTCTTTGAACGCTCAAGTCTAGCGGAGGGAAGCTCTGTTATGAAGGGAAAAAAAAAAACAAAGGAAGAAATGGTGAACTAAGAGAGAGGAGACTTGGAAAGAAAAATTGAGACTCTGACAGATAGAAGAGAGAGGTAAAACAAAACCCATAAACAGAAAACAAATCTAGCACCAAGAAATTAAAGCAAAACAAGACCATCATCAAATTCCCAGAATCCCCTGCAACAATAGACTTGTAAAACTGAGCCCCAAGTTAGAAAAGACCATTCCTTACCACAAGCCTAGGTCGCCCCCAGACCCCAGTCTCCAAACAAGAATCGAAAAAATTCATGCTTTCAAAATCTTCAGCTAGAGACTTCTTTAGATTTCAATCCCTTTAGCTTTCCCACCGTTTGACAATAATAAAGGTAATGTCACTCAAATCTTTTGTTCAATTTAGATTATTGATCTGGGGTAAGGTTCTGCAACCACCATATTCTAGGTGAAAATGAAGAGCAGAGCTTATCATCTGCTACGGGGGTAATTTGGTCATTTCACATGTGGAGAGAATGGAGAAAATTACAAATGTGCCATTTAGATTCACGTGATCAGCATGTGCAACTAAATCCGTTAGTTTCAATAACGGTATGTTAGCATTAGGGGATGATGGTGTAACACCGACACAAAAATTGAGGGCACTTAGTGTAATTTATAAAAATAGATGGGCATGGTATGTAATTAAGATAAATTTCAGGAAAAGTTAATATATATTTTTTTAAAATTTTGTTTAGGCTTCAATGTATTTTAAATCTCTCCAAATATATTAATTTTTACTTTTAATCTATAAAAGAATTTTGTTACGATTTGTATCTATAATTTTAAAAGTAAATGAAATTTGTTTTTGTTCTCATTTTAAGAGTAAGTTAAATTAACTTAATTAAATCGCTTTATATTAAACCTTTTCTCATTTCAATCTCCTCATTAAACATTCTTTTATTTTAAGGGTTAAGAAAAAATTAATATAAGAGAGTTAAATTGAATTAATATCATTTATTCTTAAAATAAGAGTAAAAATTAATTTCATTTACTTTTAAAATTATAAGAACACATTATAATAAAATTTTTTAAAAAACAAAAATAAAAAAATTGATATATTTAGATGAATCAAAAATATATTTAAGCCTTTTTAAATATAAATAAATGTTGATTATTAAATTAAATACATATGAAGTAATTAATGTCTGATTTATCTAAAACATAGTATGCATGGTTATTAAAATAATATCATATGATCTAACGGTTGGATTCGTTAGATTCGTAATTTACATAAGGTTATACGGTGTAAGTATACAAGACTTAGTCTTGAAATAAGTAATACAAGACTTTTATAACATGTTTGGTAATGATTATTTTGAGGGAAATAATCATTTTTTTAAAGCTTTCTCAAAAATATTTTAATTATAAATTATTTTGAACATAAAATAAATTAATCTAAACACATACTTACTCTTTGAATAAGGAGATTTTTATATATATATATATATATATATATATATATATATGTAACATATCTAGTAAGAAGAATTTTTATTGTGAAAGGGTGAGAGGAATAAATCTTGATCATACAATCATATATAGATGGTCAAGATTAAAAGTTCTTTTGAAAATTATGTGATCACTTAAAAAAGTCACATATATTTATGTTCTAATCTTGATTATTCATATAAAATCCAATGATCAATATTTACTCCTCTCACATCTTATAATAAATATTCTTCTTATCATAGTAAAATTTTATATATATTTATATCGGTGTATTTTATTAAATAGGAAAATATTTTTTTAGAAAAAAAAAAGGCTCCATCTATTACTAGTTTCAATTTCAGGTTAAGAAGCTTAACAGGAAGTTGAACCGGGGACAAAACTTGAACCCTTACCACAATTGCTGCAATGGTAATGCAATAGTGGTGCAGTGTGCAGATATGCAACTGTACTAAAGAAGAAAGGCTTTCTAAGAACGCACGTAACAAGTAAACTGGGAAATGATTCTTGAGTTTTAATTTGGGAGACTGTTCAAAAGAAGAGATGAGTGTATATTCTTATAACCTAGAAAATCCATTTTGGACAATTAAAACGCATATGACTTAATTCAGTTTGCCACTTTTCCTGGCCATTTTAAAGTCTCAAAAGAATTACCATGATTGACTCTTCTACAACATGCTCTATTTAATGATGATAACGATGACTAATAACACTAGGACGACGAAGGTAGCAATATGAATCCTATTTAAGGATCACATCTTTCACAAAGTTTGTTTGGCATTAAACTCTTTAGTTTGGTAAGCACGCGCGAGATGAACACACACACACACAAAAATTGACCAAGTGAATTAAATAACAATATTGAAAAATGCAGTCAGAGAAAAATCGTGGGACTGTTTATAAGACAGTCCTTTACCTCTACGAAAGTTGCAGATCGGTGGCTTAAGCAACGAATTGGATCCATTCCAAAACGATGCAAACAGCAAAAAATGTGAAAGTGATGGGATAGAGAGGTATTTTGTGTTTGGGACCCAATGTGACCAAAATTATTCAAATATCGCAATCGTTGCAATTATTTCGAAACTTCTTGTGCTACGACAACGAGCTTAACCCCATTTTATACTTTGACATCTAAGAAATTAAGAAGCCACCCATCCAAATCCTCTAGTGGCTGCAACCGCCACCAATTTGTGATTGGATCAAATGACTCACTAATTAATGCTACTAATGTACGGAAGAATAATAATTGTAAATCCTCTTAACTAATTCTATTATTAATCATTTTAATTTTTAAATAAAAAAATATTAAATATTTTTTGTATTTTCAAAATATTGACTGCAATTATTTTTTTATTTAATATTTTTTATTAAATATTAAGAAGATTGATAAAAAAAAAATCAGAAGATATAACAAAACTCACAAAACATTTAATATTAAAATTGAAAAATATAATTTAGAAACTTCCAAGCATTTTTTTAAAATAGATTTTCTTGTTCGTCTTTTACAACCATTGAAACATCATTTCTTGTTGTCTAAGGATGTCCCAAAGAACATTTTTGTAATTTAAATTTTCGTTAAAAAACCCTAAAGATTTTGACAAATGTAGAAATAAATTTCGAGTCTTACATTTTTTTTTTTGAGAATTTAGCAAGTACATATTTTTTTGTTTCCATTCGGCGGCAGCCTCTTTTATTTTGGAGAGACATCAACAGCTAGGACTGAAAGCAAGCGAGGGTTAATGGTCCTATATTTCTCCACACTATACGATCTGGACCATTATGGGTTGTTCATGATGTTAAACTCATCATAGAGTTAAACAGGGCTACTTTTATGATACATTGATTGAACTATTGAATACTCAGTTAAAAGTTTTATTGATTATAAAAAATCATTGCACTTGTTCGTTGAAAAAAATACACATAAATAACAACAAAGGTTTGTGTGTGTGTGTTTTTTTTTAATCATAGTATTAGATTATCATATAATTTTTTGGTATCTAATATTTTTACCATTTAAGAAACGACAAATGTTATTAACACAGTTTTTTAATATTATTTTTAATACTAATTTTATTACTAATTTAAAAATAAAATATTATTGATATTTCTTTTAATAATTTTTTAAGTATATGAGATAAAGTAATAATAAAATAAATATTAAAAATATAAAAAAATATTATTAACATTTTTTAATAAAAATAATTGACTGCATATCATACAAGTGATGCGCGCTGTAAAGTTTCCAGTGTTAGGCGTGGTTGCTAAGAGTGAATCTCGAATTCAATGGGAAACTGATTTATTGGCAAATCGCCAAAATCTTTTGGGGTTCCTCGCTTCAACGTAAGAAAGAAACAAATCAGAAACCCAAATGAACCTTTTTTTTTTTTTCTTTCTTTTTTTGCTTCCTTTCTTTCTTTCTTCTCAAACCCAAAAGACTTGAACCACCAGGCTAATGCCGAACTCTAACTTCAGCATAGCCTTCGGCATATCAGAAAATACCCACTTCCACTCATCACGGAAATGACCTGAAAGTGAGTTGAGTCATCGCATAAGTTTATTTGTTAACTCATTTGGTTTTTGGTTAATAACTTAATAAATTAAAAATTTTGATTTGTTTATAAATAGATCAAACTTAAGTTTTTATATCTTCAATTTATTAGTTTGAGAGCCGATTCTTTATATATATATATATATATTATTAAATTACAAATTCAATCAAAATTTATGAAACTCAAAATATTTAATAATACAAAATTTAATATTAATTTATTAAACTCAAATAATTCGTAAATTTAAGGTGAGTCGAGCTTCAAGTTGATCTATCTCGATTTAGCTCGGCTCATCATTGGCATTACATTTCCCTTCAATGAAAGCAAAATTCACGGCCATTAACAGGCCAATTTTTCACTCTGTGGTGCAGAGCAGAAGAGGCATAGAACTTTTTGAGGCCTTTTGCCACTAATTTTGAGCTCGATTTAATGTTTGATGTACCTTTAAAAGTAGTTGTAAAAAATTTAATAATAAATTTTATTTACAAATCATATAAATTTTAAGAAATACCATCAACCATACCACGTTTTATTCATTTCGCAGCAGGCTTTTTTTCTCCAATTAGTAAATTTCTGGTTTATATATATGTATCATTTTCTTTAGCAGGTGGATACATATCAATGCCATTATTTACTTCAACTTATCCTTTGACTTTTTATTTAATTTCCAGAATAGCCTTTTTTGCTTTTTTGCAATAACTGAAAATTGTAGGGAAGAACGAAGTCTCCATTCTTTTCTTATTTTTTTTTATCTTTATATTTTTTTAAAAAAAAGGTTTCTCTTGAAAAAGCAAACCCGAAAAAGAAAGTTTAATATATTCTATTATGGAAATTGCACAAACTACCTAATAATGTCTTCAATTATTACCCATAATCACAAAGGAGTCCAAAATTTACAGCAGCTCAAAAAGGATTCTCAGACAGCAGAGAGCCCTTCAAAAAATCCCTTCAGCAAAAATACTTCAATACTGTTTATATATAAAAAAAAACCCTATTAAAAATAAAATAAAAACCTACTAGAAAAAAAGGCAAAAGAAAAACCCCCGCGAAGAAGGTTAAAAAAAAGGAGTAAAACTGGGATAATGGAAGATTGGACAATGGGGTCATCTGAACAGAGAAAACGACGCCGCATCACCGCAGGGAGAACCAAGAGACGAGTTGGCGACCGACACGGCGCTCCGTGACAGCCACGCGCTCGCCGGAGAGGAGCGGGGAGCGACAGAGGGGGCAGGTGAATTTGTAGTGGTGGAGCCAACCGTCGAAACAGTGGCGGTGGAAGACGTGGCGGCAGGGCAGCATGCGGACCTGGTCCCCCTGGTTGAAGGTGCTCTGGCACACCACGCAGTCGTCAGAGTCGACGCCGGCGTAGGTGTATAAGAAGTGGTTGTTGAGGGCGAGCTGATCGGAGAGCATGATGATTCCGGCGAGGCCAGATCCGACGGCGGCGAAGAAGCCGTCGTCGACGATCTGGTTGGTGTGGAATCTGGAGAGGCCGAGGGATTGGAGGAGGGCGAGGAGGAAGGAGCGGAGGTAATTGACGCAGGTGGCGATGTGCGCCAACACAAGCAGCGGAATCGAACCCGACGACACGTCGTTTAATTGGTTTTGCAAACCCATCTCTTTCTTTCTCTCTCTCTCTATTTGATTTTGGTTTTGTGATTGGTGTGAATGGAAACTGAGAGAGAAGAAGAGGTGTGTTTGTGTTTGTGTGTGGATTGCGAGAGAAGAAGAGGCAGTTATAGAAGGGGCTGTGATGTGAGAGATAGTGAGCTTTTGTTTGAGAGAGAAACAACAGGGGTAATTTAAATTAAAATGGAAAAATAATATAAATAATAATAATATTAAAGAGAGGGAGAGAGGAGTTTGGTTTGGGAAATTGGATGATGAATGTGAAATGTGAAATGTGAAATGTGAAATGTGAGGTAGGTTCCCAAAATCTGTCTATATGGCTCGGTGTGTTCGTATGCCCGAAGGCAAGGGCCAGCGGGTGGGCGGAGTGAGAGAGGGACATCAATAAGAGGCTTTCGTCAAGCTACATGTGATGTGGGCCCCTTTCTTTACATAGGTTTTTATTATTGCTATTTATGATAAGAGTTTAATTTTAATGTAGACCAGTATAAAATTTTATTATACTCTCTTTTAATTTGTATTGATATATTTTATTTAATGAGTTGTATTATATTAATAATTATATAAATTATTAAACTTGTTAAATAATTTGGTAACATATATCATTGAATAAAAATATAAAAATTATTACAATGAATCAAATTACATATGATTATAATTGTGTGTTTTGTGATGAGAATTTACTTTGTAAAGGCATGAATGGGCAACTGGTAATACAGAATTTTCCCAATTAAATATCGACCAAAAAGATTTTTCTTGGTTTGCCAATGAATAGCCGGGTCAATGCAAGGTGATGATTTAAAAGGGAGCAAATTTAGCAAATGGACATGTGATCGTTATTTCATACATTGAACTAGTTATGCTTTTAAAACATGAATAAGTGGACAGGATCTTTGACAGATGCAATAATGTCTTTTTTCTTCCCCCGTTTTTATTGTATTCATTTAAGTTTATTCAAAGTTAAAAATAGCCACCCCATCTCTAGTAACATGAATTTCGGTCAAAGAAGTAAATCAGTGCAGCATCTAGAATCTTTGGTATATAATTTTACCCTTTTTTTTTAAAAAAAAATGGTTTACTCTTGTACTTGGATTACTTTAGTGTGTGTCCCCATTCTTGATAGCTAGATGTCATTTTTTTAGCAGTAAAGCATCGTTGGCCTTCTTAATTTTGAACACCTCTTTATCAAAATGTTAGGTTACGTGCCCTCACACATCTCATTTATGGACAAACCTCTCAAGAGTTAATTCAACATGGGTAGGATTTATTCATTAACTGCGAGAGAGTTGCCATAGTCTATAATCTAATTCGTCATCATAATAGATTTCTTAATTTGTCATCTTAAGAAGCTTTTTGGACTAGTTTTAGTAGCATAATATAAATATAATATGAGATAATCCCACTGAGAAAATATAATAAGATAATTCTTTCCCTTTTACTGTACTATCCTAACTTGCCTACATGCTCTTTGTTCTTACAAGCCCTTTCTCCACTATGATACTTGATTCTATAAATGTTATGATACACTAATAAATTTACAATATTGTTTAAAAACGTTAAATAAAATTATAATTAATTCATTGAAGTAAGATAACTTAATTCATAATGAACTTGAAAGGAATAGTCTAATTATTGATATTGACTATGTTAAAAAATTTCAGTTTGTATTTCATTAAAAATGAATAGGGTGTAATAATAAGACCAATATACTCTATATTTTATCGTGTAGTCTTTAATGGGTTTAATATTAAAAATATATATATATAAATAACGTGATATTCGTGTATAGCATACACATTATTTTTAACATTATTTTTTTATAAATTATCACATATAATATTTATTAAAAAAATTTAATTTTTTTAACATATATCATATGTAATAATATGCAAAAAAGTAACGTTAAAAATAATATATATACTTTATGCGGTAAGACAATCATTTCCGAAATATAAATGTTTTGACTTCAAACATTGTTAGAATGCAACCTGCAGACTTTGTCAGGGGGAGTAAATTAATCTTTTTTCTATAATCATATCCTTTTTTTTTTCAAATGGATAATTCTCATTTTATAATGATAAAGAAAGAAAAAGTAAGATAATATATGATATTGATAGTCGTGCATAGTGTATATTTTCTATGAGCTAGAAAAAGTATTATGTATCTTTTTTCTAAGTGACATCTGTTTTCTTATCATTGTTCCAGCAGGGATAAAATGATATCCTCCTAGCTGCTGCCAAGGACTTACAAGTTACTGTAGTCACATATTCGAACTTCTTCACTCAGAAAAAACAAAAAAAAACTCTAGACTGGCAAAAAGAAAAATCCTTAGGCTTTATTTCGTATCTGTTTAGAGATGGGAAAGAAAAGATAGAGCGTAGAGGAAGAGTTTATCTCTTGTTTAGTATGCATTTGTAGATGAAAAGAAAATGATATGATTTTTGTAAGTTTTATCATTTTTTCATCCTCTTTATCTTGGATAGAAATGAAAGGAAAATAAATATTTTTATGACTTTGCTATATATTTATATATATTTTTATTTATTTACATGTTCTTTTAAAAAAATTATAAAGCAAAATAAATCAAGGGAATCATTCCTACTTTTCCTTTCTCTTTCCTTATACCAAACGAGTACTTAGCATGAAGCAACAAGCGTGCACACTATCTTCTGCATCTTTGCCTCCTTTCTCTCTTTTATTTTTATATTTTCTTTCTAATTATGTTCTCCATTTTGCTTTGTCTTCTTCTCTTAATATTCGAAAACGGTGTGGCCCCTTGGTCATTGAAGGGAGCCCCACCGGTAAAGGGACACGAACCATACTCCATATGCGGTGTTTACCCAAGGGCCAAGGCAAGCCTCGCTCCGCTTTATAAGGAGAACAAAATTTTAAAAAATGAGAGTTCTATGCTATATAATTTTAAGGATAAAGCTTCATGCACATCACCTTCTTTTTACATGTATTCATCTGAATTATGTAGTATAATTAAAATATAAATGTGTAAAAAATGAGTTAAAATTAGTTATAATTAAATGATAAATATATATATATATATGAGGTGACATGTGTATATAATATTATATATATATATATATATGAGGTGACATGTGTTTATAAACATTATGTATAGTATCTCTAGGTAATTGTAAATATTATATTTTAATATTCAATTGCTTACATTTATAACTATTAGATTATATATTATTAAACGATTCTTAATATGAAGTTTTATGGTTGAAAATATAGCAAAATAGTTTTGAGCTTTATCGTATTTGGAAAATAAAAATAAAAATATTTTTTTTGCAGGATCCATTATTACGGTCAGTCTTGTATAAATGAAAAAAGATGCGAATTCAACGAGTACCATGCATACAGAGAGTAATCAAGAAGGAAGATCTTTAGCAACAATTTTATTAGAGAGAAAAAAAAGCCCATTTGCCGCAGAGAAACACAGAAGCGTGGAGGGCTATGAACCTCGTTCCCTTGCATTATAACTAAAAGCAGTTTTGACCCCAAAATGTGGCATGATAAACCATTAACTAATAAGTTGAGTTTATTTAGTAATTGTCGCTATTCGCTAATGAAGACTACATACAAGCCAAGTAAGACATCTAAGGTCATATAAATTCAAAACACTAATAATAAATAATACGAAATATAAAACTTACAAGAGTTGACTATGGATAATTGATTAAGGTATTAACAATGATTGCTCCTCTAGGTAATTTTTTTTTTTCTTATCTATCTCTTGTAATAAGTAACTATCAATAGAACAAGTCAAATAACATGATATTAGTAGAGAAGAGGGCTAACCGTTTATTTATAACTATAACAAGTTCTCTCATTAAGAGATACTGTAAAAAATAAATCTTAACAGGTCAATAGTTAATTGAGCTAATATTATTACCGTCTAATCACACTAACTCAATAATAGGTGTGCATAACTCACAATATGAATTAATATTAATATTGGACTTACAGTATTTGTCTATTTCTCAGATCATATTGTCAACTCAATTTTCACAAACAAAATATTACAATTAATTATAACCTACATAGGAAAAAATTTAACATTCTCTTACTTTGACAAAATTAATTGTAATTTTAATTTTTAAAACATTTTGTTTCGAAAACAACTCTAGGGTGAGCAACTAAAAAAAACTTAATACATGGCCACAATTTTAAAACATATGATCTATAGACAACACCTCTAATATGACTTCGTCAAATAATGCTAATTATGTCGAATCATGACAATCTTTGATCATTTATTGACACAACTCTTTTCCATGGTTACAAATACTGCTTAACATTATTGACACAAGTCTTATGTGTGGGAGTGTAGCAACAAAAACAACATCCAAATTGATCCAAAAAAAAGTGTTATTTTCTTGTCAGTCCTCCGATTTCTCTTCAACATGCTTCGTTACAACATAAGTAAGAGAAATTTGATTTCTCTTTAGTATAGTACAAAATAAGTAAGAGAAATCAAACAACTTGTCTCACATATCCAATATGGTGTTTATGACGAGGCAGCATCTACATACTTGAATTTTAACACTGAAACTCAAGTTTATTAGAAATATGTACACAATTTCTTTACAAGTATGCTTTGAAGAAGCAAGAGAAATTGTATAATTCATTAAGAACCTTCATGCCTCAACTCCAACATGATGTCAACCATGGGCACAGTGGTCCCAATGACAATGAGCTTTAAAATACAACATTATACCTCAAACTGCAATATAGTATCAACCACAGGCATGATGGTTCCAACAACACTGAGTTCCAACAAAAAATTTGCAATTGATATGCACAAAAATATATATACATAAAGACCATTATAAAGTAGTATTATTATCTCAATAAATTTTCAATTATCTGGAGCGACGAAATTCTCAATATAAAGTCATGTCACAAGTTTCTTAACTAAGTAATTTGAAATGTATGTAGCAATATAAAATGCAACAAAAAGCACATATATCCAATATTGTGAACATCCAATTTTGTCCGGGCAAAAACAATGAGAAGGAAAAAAATGAAAAAAAGGAAAAATGAAAAAAAAATAAATAAAAGAAAAAAGAAAATAAAAAAAGATAATATTTTCATTTTTTTTAAAAAAAATCGCCACAACTTCACATAACTCTGCACATTTTCTCTCACACACACTCACCCACTGCAGCACACTCTGCACACACGCTACCCCTCACCACAATTTTACTACTGCAACACACAACCTTCTGCACACAAGCAACCAGAAAAAGGAGCCATCGGCTCAGCAAAAAGAGGAGGAGGGTCATTTTCATTTGGCAAGGGGCATATTACAAGAGGAGATCAGAGAGATCAAGGGAGTAGAGAGCAGAATAGAGAGCAACAGAGAGTGCCATTTTTTTCGTTTTTGGGGTTTCCAGAGAATCATCATTTTCTATCACCTTCACCCACCAACACACCTACTATCATCTTCATCTCCCTCACCATCCTTGAACTGCATAACCCACAATCAACCATTCCATCCTCACCTCATCATCATCACTACTCCATTATCACTTTCATCTTCAACTTACAAAAAACTCAGCCACCACTTTTAATCATCTTCATCATCTTCTTCCACCATCCCAAGCCTTCACTACCACCAAATTTCATCAACCGTGACCAACCACTAAGCAGCCACCCTCATCATCAGCTCCACCCCAGATTCGGCGAGCCCGTCTGCACCGTCAACTCCAACGTGCACCAGCGGAACCGCGCAGCCCGCCGCCCAACTGAGCCGCACCACTGTGACTCGTGCGCCCTCTCCCCCAGCACGCCAGGACCAGCTTGCAGTCGACCCGCCGCTGTAGCATCGCTACTTGAACCGCGCTTCTCACTCGTGGTGAACCCGAGCCCAGATCTAACCAGATCTGCCACGTCTTATGTGCCTCCACCACTTTGACCGTGCCGTCGAACCTGAAGCTCCTCGGAATCCGCCGTTCAACCCCGAACCTCCACAGCACTGTCGTTCCCCAGATCCATTACCCAGATGCGGTCCAGATCCGTTGAATCGCGCGATTCGCCACCGCTGGACCTGCTATTTCCGCGCCGCATGGCCAGACCACCTAACTGAACCGTTCCCTCCGTCATCATCATTGCTGCAGTAGAAACCGCCAGCGACTCTCGGTCTTCGCTCTCCGGTAACTCAGAAAATCAGATTTCCATCCATGGGACTAAAGCTTTATGTTCTCTCTTCCATTATTCTGGGTGTTTAGCTTATGAGATTTGTTTTTTCTTTTGGTTTTTTTTTTTGAAATGTGTTTGGTCCTTTTTTTCGTTTGTCAAATACTAATTTTGCTGATGGGCTGTAAATGGGTTTAAGCAAAAGACTTGCTTCTAAGTTGAGTTTGGGCTTAACGGAGGTTTTATTTAAGTCAATACTTTGGCCCATTCAAAAAATGTGAAGAGTTCATAACAAAATAAAAAAAAAAAACAAAAAAAATAAAAATAAAATAAAATAAATAAATAAAAATATTTTAATCAATGCAATGACCAATGATGATGATTGAATAGCGGATGCTATCTTCAATGTCGTTTGGATCATAAGAGTTTATTGAGTAGCCTTGTGCTAACTTGAACCCTGTGCAGCGATGAGTTTGTTTTCAAAATAAAACTCATTTTTCAAAAATCTTTTCTTTAATTAAAATCAATCAACTCACACTTATTTTCTAAAGAACTACGTGACTTTGAGTTCCTCATTGCACCTGTGGGTACATAGGAGCGGAATTCTTATTTCGTCAAGCCAAAAATTAAATTTTCACAATTTGGTTATTTTTTTTTCTTAAAAAAATTAAAAAAATAAAATAATTTTTTAAGAGGAGTGAAATAAATATATTTGAGATTATTAAATTTTGCACAACTAACTTAAGGTACCGTCTCAGAACGGGTGTGATAGGGGTGCAGTGGGATTAAGTTTCCGCCCTTCCCTATCCATAATCGACTCCCGAATTTGATCTGGTTTTCAAAGACTATTTTTCTAAGAGAGGTTTTTCAATTTTTTCTAATTTAAATAAAATTGGTGGTGACTCTATATAATCTCTTTTAAAATCACGTGAGTTGTTATTTCGCCGCGATCCCGGTCGCGACAGATGGCGACTCCACTAGGGACTCTTGGAGAGTCAGGCCTGTTATGGTTAATTGTGTAAATTTTAATAATTTCTATTTATTTATTTTACTCTTTTTTGTCCTTGTTTTGTTATCTTATTTTTTTGTAAATAGTTTTCATTTGCTACTTTTATGCAAAAACCCGATATCATCATTTTGTGTATATTTTGACTTGTATATATTTTTGTACTTAATTGTTGAAATCATAGGGTAGATGATTGTTAGCTAGCTGTTGTATATATCTTTTGCAGGTTGGGGGTAAATTTTGGTCTTTTAAAGTTTAGTACAGGTTTGTATGCTCCCTCACACATGTTACTATCACTTATCTCACACACTTTTTGGGCTCTATACCCGAGTCTGTGCAAACCCGAGGAATAGGAGGAGTCTTGACTTTTGTTATTGAGGGGCTTCATGCTCATTTGACATTAGTTGGGACACCACTCAGATTGTTGCCAGTATCATTGACTAATCATATTAAGAGGGTTTATCCCTACTTGTGATTTATTCATGAATTGGATTCTTATCTTTCGAGATAGGGGCAATCTGGGGACCATGACTTTTAGAGGTCTAGATCTGTCCTAAAAATCTTGCACTGATAGATTAAAATAGTGACTGTTAAAATTAGAGTTATGACTTTAAAGAAATCCAACCTTTAAGTTTCACCTGATTAGGTCACAAAGGGAGCATACTTCTTCATGATCTATCCATTTCTCATGTCATTCATTCTTGCATTCCTTAAAAAAAAGTAAAAAAAAAAAAACCTCATCTTGCATTTTCTTGTCATTTCCTTGCATTCCAAAAAATAAAAAAAAATATACATTGCATTTTCATAGCATTCTTAGTATTAAAAAAATTATTTATTTTCATGTCATTCATAACTTTTTTTTGAAAAAAAAAAACATATACATCACCTTTGCACTTCCATAGCATTCATAGCATTTTTGTAAAAAAGAAAAAAGATTAAAAAAACAAAAATACATCATCTTGCATTTTCAAAGCTTTCTTACCATTCATAAAGAAAAAAAGATATCTTGCATTTTCATGGCATTCATAGTATATTTTTTTTAAAAAAAAAAAGAAAAAAAAACATCATCTTACATTTCATAGCATTCCTAACATTTTCTAAAAAAAAATAAATCACCGTCTTGCATTTTCAAGGTATTCATAGCATTTTTTTAAAAGAAAAAGAAAAAAAATGTTTTCAAAGTTCATTCATTTCACCTTATGCATCTCATTCAGTTCATCCCAATCTTTGTTTTAATAAATTAAACTGGTTCAGGAACCATTGCGCGATCTAGAAAAGAAAAGACCAATCAAACCTGAGTTCGCAATACTAGATCTCGAACCAGAATGACTGCTAATAATCTTGAGACAAGGAGAAACTTGAGCAGAGAAATTGATGAAATGACAAGGAGAATGAATAAGATATTTGAGAATCAAGCCAGATGGAAGCAATATTACAAGATCTGAAGGAGTCTCTCCACTTTATAAGTGGAAATAGAGGTACAAATGGGGTTGAAGAATATATAAATGTGTCATCGGTGACTGCTCCGATTTTTCCGATTGTAACCTCAAGCATCATTATGGGGATACGTGAGCAACCACCTCAAGTGACATCAATGGTTATGGCTATTGGGGAGGGGTATCGCACCTTGGAAGGTGCTCATGTTGAAATTCCTGATTATGTTGGCCCTACCTGGGAACAACCTCATGTATCTGTTACGGAGCAGGCAACAATGCCTTGCTTTGGAAATAGTCATGTCAAGACTGAGAAAGACAAGATGAAAGAAGAGTAGATGAAGAAAATAGAAGAACAGATCAAGGCAATCAAGGGCCCCGACACTTATGGACGTCTTCGAATAGAAGATTTGTGTCCTACCACCGATGTCATAATCCCTAAAGGTTTCAAGATTCCTGATTTTGCCAAGTATGACGGGAGTGGTAACCCTCAGTTTCATTTGATCAGTTATAGAACCACAATGGTTGTTTGGTTAAAGGATGATAAGTTCCTCATTAGCTTTTTCCATGAGAGTATTACAGGTCCTACTTTAGAGTGGTATCTTCAATTAGACCGCTGTAAGATTTCTCGTTGGGCGAAGTTGACTAATTTATTCATGGATCAATATAAATTTAATCTGGATGCAGCTCATACCCGAGAACAATTGAGCTCGATATAGAAATGTCGCAACCGTGATCGCGGCAAGAGCGGCGAAACAAAATAAATATGTTAGGAGTCGCCACCAATTTTATTTAATTTAGGAAAAATTAGAAAACCTTTTAAAAAATGGTCTTTGGAACCAGATTGGATTCGGGAGTCAGTTATGCATAGAGAAAGGTGGAGACTTAACCCCACGGCACCCATAATACATCCATCCTAAAACAGTTACCCTAAATTAGTTATGCAAAAAACTTAATAATCTCATAATATATTTGTTTTACCTCTTTTTATTAAAAATAATTAAAATAAATAATTTGTGAAACTTTAGAATTTTGGCTTGACAGAAAACAAATTATGCTCCTACGTACCCTCAAGTGCAATGAGAAATTCAAAGTCACGTAGTTCTATAAAAAAATAAGAGTGGGTTAGTTGGTTTTATTTAAAGAAAAAAATTATTTTTTTTATTTTATAAAAATTTGAATTAAGAGGTCGTCGCGACTTTGTTAATCAAATTAAAGTTTGAATAGGTGAAGCTCGCGTCACGCTAGAGACGTCACCCACTGATTATTGAATTTGGATAATATTTTTTTTATATAAAAAGAACGAATTTTGAGTATTTATTAAATGGTTTTTTTATTTTTTAAAAAAATAATTTGAATCATTAGGTTGTCACAACTCAGATGATCCAAATAGTTACAAGACTAACAAGCTGTCACAACTCGGTTAATCCTGTTTATTTCTTAAGAAAATTATTTTATATTAACCCTTTTTAATTTTTTAAATTTTCTATTAACCCCTTTTTAATTTTTTATCATTATTTTTAATCTTATTCTCATTTTTTTTTAATTCTTTTCTAGCCCAAATTGGTTACTTTAAGCCCATTATTACCATTTAATTATAAAAAAAAGCAACATACGAAAAACAGAACAGGGGAAGGGGGTATTTTGCTTTTCTTCTTTGTATTTTGCAGGGACCAACCAGGGGACTCGTCGGCGGCAGGTTGGTGCAGCTAGTGCGGAGACGGAGGCGCGACGGTTTGGAAGCTGACCGGATCTGGCAGCTTCGTGAGGCGCAGTCGACGGCTAGGTCGCGCTTGGGTGGCGCGAGTGGACGATGGTCCGACTCGGCGTGCGGTCTGGAGCAGTGCGTTTCAGGCTGGTTCACCGGTGCAGGTTGGCTCTGATGGAGTGGATCTGGTTCAGCAGGTTGCCGGTAGCGGTGTGGAGCGAGTCGCACGGTCCTGGTTCTGCGGTGCGGTGGGCTGCTACCTGCGGGTTAACAGGAGGTGGTGTAGATTCGCGGACGGTGGTGGCGCGGGCTAGCTCCGAGTGCTGGTCAACTAGCAGTCCAGGCGATGGGGGCAGCGAACGGCGCTGCGCGAGAACGGGGGTGCTGAACGGGTCTGTTCGACTGCGACTGTATTGCTGGTTCTGGGTTGTGGTGTTTGGTTGTGTCTAGAGAAAGGTTAATGGTGAGTGTTGTTGAATTGTTATGGATGGTAATTTTTGGGTGGTTTAGGGGTTGAATGTAGTAAGGGTGAAGTGATGAAGATTGTGACTTGAGATGGTAGGATAATGGATGAGTATTATGGTGAAGGTGATTCGCTAGTATGAAAAAGTGAAGGGAGATGGTTGAAGATAATGGGGGAAGATGATGATGAAGTGAAAGTAGTTGCACCATGGGGTAAAATAAGTGAAGGTATTTGCTTTTGGTGAAATTTGTTTTAGCCGAAAAAGTGTCTTTAATGGTGTGGGTTATGGGTTTTTATAAGAGGGGATTAGGGTGAAGAGTTTGAGTTAAGTGAGATTAAGATTGGTGAGTTAGGATCTGTTTAAGATAAATGTAGGAGTTGGTTTAGAATGAGTTTGTTTGTGATAGCTGATGGGGTTTGTTTTGTTTTGGATAAGTGCTGGGATATGGGTTGGATCACAGATTATGGGTTAGTGGGTAGGATAATGGGTTAATGGGTAAGATGGTGGTTTATGGACAAACGGTTTGATCCTTTTTTAAAAAAAAATTTACAAAATGTCCCTGACAAAATTGGGTGTTCACAAGAAAGAAAGTGAGGAAACCTTCAAGCAGTATGCCCAGAGGTGGAGGGTTCTCGCAGCACAAGTGCAACCACCATTGACTCTAATAGAAATGTGTTCATACTTCTTGGGGGACTTTGAGAGCTCCATATGTTGAGATAATGATGGGTATTGTGTATCGAGACTTTGCTGAATTAATAGCTACTGGGGAGAGGATTGAAGTTCTAGTAAAAGCTGGCAAATTAGCAACCGACAACAATGAGGGTGGTTTTGAAGAAGGAGTTTTCCCCTAAGAAAAGAGAGTTAGAAGTCAACTATTGATAATCACATATTTTATACATTAATAAACTCTTATTTTTAGTCATTTACACTCTTCATGTACTTAATTGATTGAGCTTGGTTATGTTTTATAAGTTTGGACTTAAATTGGACTTAATTTATTTTTTCAGCATTATTTGGGTCTTATACTGTTTCTGTATTTCAGTCATATTTTGAGCTCTAGATGTGTAATAATTATGTATTTTACCTTGTAGGAAAGATAAGAGAGAGTTCTACTACTTTCATGAGAGCTCTAGGTAAAATTTGGACATCTAGTGAAGCTAAATAGGCTTGGAAGTCAGAGTACGAATTTTGTGATTGGAACCTAAATAATGTGCAGTAATTAGAGCATAACTCGGGTTGTAGGAATTATCTTGGGCTAAAATTTGGATATTTGAAAGTTAAGACTCATATATACAACTTTCATGAAGAACACAAGAGCTCATTCGGACATCTTAGAGGTGATATTAGGTCTAGAAGTCAAAACAAAGTTGCTGAAGTTGGGCCTGAACAGTCTGCAGTAATTGAGTCATATCTTGGGTTGTAGGATGAATTTTTGGTTGATCTTGGTGGCATTGGAAAGCTGAGACAAAATGCTACAATTTTCATGAAGACCAAGTTGCTTCATTCTGATGGATCTATGAGATCAGCACTGAATGATTTCGGAGACAAAGAATCTCAATAATTTTCCACTCACCAACTCACCATTTGGCATTTGCTACTCATTCACCCACTCATCCACCTACTCTTAATCAGCCCCCTTATCATTTTGTATCCCTAATCCTCTATAAAAGGCACTATTGGCTGATCATTTGGTGCTTTGGGTGTTAGGCTTAGTTTTTAGAAGTTATGGTTATGCTTGCCTATTGTTTTCCTTTGTTGTAATTTTCTCTTGCTCTAAATTGAAGCTATGTTCATCTTTCTCTTCTTCTCTATTTCTTTCTTCTTATCTATGAGTAACTAAATATTCATCTTGCTTGGGTGAAATAGTGAAGCTTTTAGTAATGAAATAAGGTTATATTATTCTATTTCTTGTTCTTAAATGATATATTATCAAATGGATATTATATGTGTTGTATTTTGTTTCCAATCAATTTAGAAACCTTCTTTGTATAATAGAGATCTTGATTTATTGTAAACAATAGGATTGACACAGTGAATGCTTGAACTCATTTACAAATGTTGGTAGATAATTAAAGGAATCATAATATGATTACATATATAATTGAACTTTGAATGTTATATTTTCCGATTGGAACCTCCGTTGTGTGTGAATTTGAATTGCGTTATAAAGAGAAATAATCTTACCTTTAATTTATTATCAAGAGTGGATTTCCTAACCCAAGCAAGTTCTTAAATTCATTTGTAAACATCTTTTATTACTTTTGGTGTTGTGACAAATCTTTTTCTTACCTCAAATAATTTATCTTCATCAATTCCCTGTAGAACGATCTCGGACTCCCGAAAAATTTATTACTTGAGATAACCTGCACTTGGGTTTGCATCCTTTAAATCCCGCAATCAAGTTTTTGGCGTCGTTGCGGGGGATTTGATTAGAAATTTTAATTTATTAAAGTTTTTTTTCTTTAATAAAATCTATTCTCTCTTCTCCCTCACCGGAGCAAAAGATTGACTTGTCAATCCTTCGGTTTCTTTACTAACTCTCTAACTTTCTAACTATCTAACTTACTAACCTACTAACTTGCTAACATACTAACTTTCTAACTTTTAATTTATGTCATTTATTTTTTGCTTACTAACTTTTAATTTATGTTATTTATTTTTCGCTTAACTTTTTAATTTACGTCTTTTATTTTCTCGTACTCTAACTTTTTAATTTCTGTTATTTATTATTGTTTTCTAACATAACGAAATAATATTTCTTCTTCTCTTTTCTTTCACCGGCTCTGGTGAGGCTCTGCCTCTCTCCGGTTTTCATATTTTAAATTTATTTTTTGTAATTTATTTTCTGCACTTTATTTTTTGCAATTTACTTTCTGCAATTTATTTTCTACATTTTACTTTCTGCACTTTCTAACTTACTAATTATTAACTCTCTAATTATCTAACTTTTTAATTTATCAGTTATCTAACTTTTTACTTTATCAATTATCTAACTTTTTATTTGTTAATATTTATTGGGTGGTTGGTTTATACCACATCCTTATTAATATTTAATGGCTGGTGTAAACTACCGACTTGTACATTATTTTTTCTATTTTAAGTCATTTATTTATGCTTAATTGATATCGTGATTTAAATTCTGGTCGTTTAGTTAAAATTAATCCTGATACTTTATATATTGATTTATTTGAATCACAATCACACACAGTTGACACAATGGCTGAAAATGAAAGTGTATATGATGAACATGAAAATCACTGTTGTGAACCATGCGTGAATATTTGCAACCACCTCGAAATTCTAGTCCATCATGTTTTATCTTTCCACTCAACGCCAACAATTTTAGATTTAAGCCAGGAATGATTTCTTTACTTCGTAATTTTCATGGTTTAGAATCTGAAAGTCCATATTTACATCTGAAAGAATTTGAGGAAGTATGTATTACTTTCAATGACCAAAATTGCACTGAAGAGATTGTTAAACTTAAATTGTTTCTTTTTCTTTAAAAGATAAAGCAAAATCTTGCCTTAACACTTTGAAACCAATATCAATTGGCACATGGCTAGACATGCAAGGTGAGTATTGAAAGAAATTTTTTCCAACACATAAAACCAATGCTATGAAAAGACAAATCCAAATTTTTTTCTCAAAATTCAAATGAAGCATATTTTCAATGTTGGGAACGATTTAAAGATTTGTTAAATTCTTGCCCACATCATGGTTTTGAAAAATGGCGCACTATAAGCTTCTTTTATGAAGGTTTAACACCTAAAACTAAACAATTTGTGGAAACAATGTGCAATGGTGAGTTTTTTTATAAAGAATCTGATGAAGCTTTAGACTATTTAAACGAGTTGGCTAAAAATTCTCAATCTTGGCATGGTACTAACCCTTTTAAAAATTCAATTAGATCTAACCTTGCAAGTGCTAATAAAGGAAAATATCACCTTAGTCAAGAGGAAGATCTAAATGCTAGGTTTGCTAGTTTGGCTAGAAATGTTGAAGCCATAGAATTAAGAAAAGCAAAAGAAATCAAATCTGTGCAAAATGAAGAAATTTGTGGCATTTGTGATGATTTAGGACACTCAACACATGAATGTCCTAATATTCCTATTTTTAAAGAAATTGTACATGAGCAAGTAAATACAATGAATAATTTTAAAAAGTCATTTACTTTTTCTTTTTCAGATACATATAATCCGGGATGGAGAAATCACCTGAACTTCACCTGGAGGAATAATAATCAGTCATAATTTGTGCAACCACCACCTCCTCAGGCACAACAGGACTCTCAAAATTCTCAAGGATATGCACCTTATGTCCCACCATATAGGAAAAACCTTGAAGAAACACTGCATGCATTCATAGAAAAGCAAGATGTCATTAATAAACAAAACAATCAAACCATGAATGACATAAAAGACACTCTTACTAAACTTTCTTCTGCACTCACCATTCACGAGAAAGGAAAATTTTCTTCTCAACCTCAACCAAATCCCAAGGGTCAATACAGTCTAAATAAGGGGCGTTCAGAAAACCAACAAATGGACCAAGTCAAGTCAGTGATAACTCTTAGAAGTGGAAAAGTTATTGAAAAATAAATTCCCGAACCTTGTGAGAAAGAAGATGAACCAATTGCCCAAGAAAATGAAGAAGCTGACCAAAAGGAGACTAAACTCTCACCTTTACCCCCATTTCCTCAAGCATTGAATAATCCAAAGAAATTGGGTCACCACACTAAAATTTTTGAAATTTTGAAACAAGGAAAGATCAATATTCCTCTGTTAGATGCTATCAATAGATTCCTTCTTATGTCAAATATTTGAAGGACTTGTGCACTATTAAAAGGAAACTAAATGTGAAAAAGAAAGCATTTTTGGCTGAACAGGTAAGCTCCATTTTTCAGAATAATAATGCGTTGAAATATAAAGACCATGGTTGTCCTACAGTTTTATGCATTATTGGAGAACATAAAATTGAAAAAGCTTTACTTGATCTTGGTGCTAATGTCAATTTGCTTTCATATTCAGTTTATCAGCAACTCAACTTAGGTGAGTTAAAACTAACTTCTGTAACTCTTCTACTTGTCGATGGATCAATTAAAATTCCAAGAGGAATAGTTGAAGATATGTTGGTTCAAGTTGATAAATTCATATATCCTGTGGATTTTATTGTCTTGGATACTGAACCTATGGTTGATAGTTGTAAGTCAATTCCTGTTATTTTAGGCCGTCCATTTTTAACAATATCAAATGCTTTAATAAATTACAGAAATGAAGTGGTGAAGCTAACATTTAGAAACATGACACTGGAGTTCAATGTTTTTAACATGTGTAAGCAACCACAGGAAGTCCTTGATAAAAAGAAGGAAGTTGAAAGAATTAAAGCCATTATAGTGATCATCTTCAAACAAGGAGTTCTTCTGATCCATTAGAAATTTGTTTAGTTAATTCATTTGAGTCAGGCATGCAACTAGAAGATGATATCTCTGAAATATGTTCTTTGTCTTATTGTACACAGGTAATGGAGTACAAGGGATGAAAGCCAAGATTTGAAGAGCTAAAACTCATGAATGATAATGCCCATGAAGAAGTACCCACACCGGAACTAAAGTCATTACCTGTTTGGTTGAAGTACACATTTTTGGGAGAAGAGCAAAACTTTCCAGTGGTAATTTCCTCGTCTCTTACTGAAGAACAAGAAGGTATGTTAACAGAAGTACTTAAAAGGCATAAAAGTGTAATTGGATAGACATTAAAGGACATAAAAATCATTAATCCATTAATTTGTACACATAAAATACATTTAGAGGATAATGCTAAAACTTCTCAACAACCTCAAAGAAGATTAAATCCACACATGAAAGAGGTAGTTAGAGCTGAAGTATTTAAATTGCTTGATGTTGGAATTTTCTATCCTATCTCTGATAGTCAATGGATAAGCCCTACACAAGTTGTGCCTAAGAAATCTGGAATAACAGTGATTGAAAATGACAAAGGTGAATTAATACCTACGCGAGTCTCATCTAGTTGACGTATGTGTATTGATTTTAGAAAATTAAATGCTGCTACTAGGAAAGATCATTTTCCCTTGTCATTTCTTGATCAAATTCTGGAAAGGGTAGTAGGACATCCATACTATTATTTTCTTGATGGTTTTTCAGGTTATAATCAAATACCAATTGCATTGGAAGATCAAGAAAATACCACTTTTACATGTCCCTTTGGTACTTTTGCATATAGAAGAATGCTTTTTGGCCTTTGTAATACTTCGACAACATTTCAAAGATGCATGTTAAGCATTTTTAGTGACATGATTGAACATTATTTAGAGGTTTTCATGTATGATCTGGCAGTTTTTGAAAATTCTTTAGAAAATAGTCTTGATAATTTAGAAAAAGTTCTGAAAAGATGCGAAGAAAAATGATTTGAGTTAAATTGAGAAAAATGTCATTACATGGTTACTTCAGGAATAGTATTAGGTCATGTGATATCTTCTAAAGGAATTGAAGTTGATAAGTCTAAAGTTGAATTAATTGCTCATTTGCCCTCCTCAAAAACAGTCAAAGAAGTTCGTTCCTTTTTAAGACATACAGGATTTTACAGAAGATTCATAAAGGACTTTAGTGTCATATCTAGACCATTATGTAGTCTTCTATTGAAAGATGCACAATTTGATTGGACTCAAGAATGTCAAAAATATTTTGAAAAATTAATTGGTCTTCTGACATCTGCCTCTATCATGCAATCTCCTGACTGGTCTTTGCCTTTTAAGTTAATATGTGATGCTAGTGATTATGCTGTGGGCACTGTTTTAGGCCAAAGAAAGGAAGGTAAGTCTCATGTGATTTGTTAGGCAAGTAAAATTTTAAATAGTGCACAAATGAATTACACCACTACTGAAAAAGAACTACTTGTTGTAATTTTTGCACTGGACAAATTTTGATCTTACTTAATTAGTTCTTCTATTATGATTTTCACCGATCATGTTGTTGTTAGATATTTGATGTCTAAGCAGGATGTCAAATCAAGATTAATACGATGGATCTTGTTGCTTCAAGAATTCAATATCACAATAAAAGATAAGAAATGAGTCGAAAATGTTGTCACTAATTATTTGTCTAGACTTACAATAGGCTCACCTTTTGATAGCACACCATCAATGATTCTTTTCCTGATGAATTTTTATTTTTTGTCAATTCCATGCCTTGGTTTTCTAACATTTTTAACTTTCTTGTAATAGGAAAGATGTCGCCTCAATAGACACACTAAGATAAAAAAAAATTGACAGAGGTGAAAATTTTTTATTGGGATGACTCATACTTGTTCAAATATTATCCTGACTAAATCTTTCAGAAATGTGTGCCTGACAATGAGGTAGATAGTGTCATTAAATTTTGTCACTCAGAAACACGTGGAGGTCACTTTTCTTCAAAGAAAATAACTGCAAAAATCTTGCAGTGCGAATTTTATTGGTCCACTTTATTTAAGGACTACTATACTTTTTGTAAAAGTTATGAAAATTGTCAAAAAATGGGCTCAATTTCAAAAAGAAACATGATGCCTCTGAACCTCATCCTTGTCATTGAAATTTTTGATTGTTGGGGAATTGATTTCATTGGTCCATTTTCATCCTCATTTGGATTTGTGTATATTTTAGTTGCAGTTGATTATGTCTCAAAATAGATTGAGGTGATTCCATGCTGACACAATGATCATAAAACTGTCCTCAAATTTTTAAAAGAAAATATCTTGTGTCGATTTAGAATCCCTCGAGCTATCATCAGTGATGAGGGAACACATTTTTGCAATAAATCATTTGAATCTTTAATGAAAAATATGGTATTACACATAAAATTGCCACCCCTTATCACCCTCAGACAAGTAAACAAGTTGAATTGGCAAATATAGAGATTAAACAAATTTTGAAAAAAACGGTTAACCCAAATCGTAAAGATTGGTCTTTAAGACTAAACGATGCATTTTGGGCCATTAAAGCTTTCAATCTAAATCTTGATGATGCTTGCAAGATACGCAAATTACAATTAAATGAACTTGAGGAATTGAGAAATGATGCATATAAGAACTCAAAGATTTATAAAGCCAGAACAAAAGCTTTTCATGACAAGACAATTTTGAGAAAATCTTTTGAAATTAGTCAAAAAGTTATGCTTTATAATTCTCGTCTGCACCTATTCCTTGAAAAATTGAGATCTAGGTAGAGTGGTCCTTTTGTTGTCAAACATGTGTATCCTTATGGGGCTGTAGATATTGAGAATCCTAGGAATGGTAATGTGTTTAAAGTCAATGGACAAAGACTCAAACCATTTTTGGAAAACCATGTTGATGAGGTAGAATTCATCTCTTTTTTTTATCCTTGTTATGAATAGAATTCACTCTAATTTTGTTGCCTTATTTTTGCAGTTCTTTGTGTTACCGGTTAAGTGGCAGATAACGATACTTTGTGACTCTCAAGTTAGTTTGTTTTTCAGTTTCCTAAAATAACTGAATCTTTATTCTCCTTTAAAATAGATGTCATTCTTTCAAACCTGAGAAAATATTTTCTATCTCTCCCTCAAAATGCTATGAAAAAAATCTACAAAGTTAGATATGAAAGATTGAGACTGTTAATGCACAAGGGTATACCAGAAGATGTACGCTGGATAATTGAAACAAAGGTCCGACTAGCAGGTGAGTCTTCAATTTCATTTGACCCATACATGCCAGGTCTTGGAACAAGTTCATATTCTAAAAAGAGAAGAGTAAAAAGGTTATAAATCTGTCACAAATATGGATGATGGAATTGTAACAAGCGATGTCCTTCTTTGGGGATGGTTTCCACAAATAGAGAAGATAAAATTTTCTTCATTAAGAATGGACTGAGTAAAGAGTCATTAGATGATATCTTATTGACTCTTGAGACGCATTCTTATGGATTGGTGCATCGTGAACTTCTTAATTTGTGGAATCTCTTCAAAGATGAAGAAAAATGCTACAGTCTTAGGAATCTAACTCTAAAAGACTCTGTTTGGTAATTTATAATAAAATTAGATGAGAAGCTTATCCTCGACTCATACAAGGAGTTTAAGTCGTTACTGGACGTTAAACCAGAGGCAGATGTGAGTCATATCCACAACAATCTGTACATATTATCTTCTTCTTCTTCATGTTTTCACTTAAAAAAAAAGAAAACAAAAAAAAAAAATAAAAAAAAAAGATTTTGTGTTTCTTAATTTCAAACTTTTCTGACAACAACCAACCTACCCTTATAGGTGCTATTATTATCCTTTCCATTCTTTTTTCTATTTAAACACTTCATTTTCTCTATTTTCTTCTAACTCATAATCATTCAAGGGGAAGGTGAGTATAGAAATGGAAGATGTTTCTGTTCGTCAACTTAAAAATATCTGTGTATTTTGTGGGTCTAAGTATGGGAAGGATTTAGAGTTTGTAAACGTAGCTACCACTCTTGGTCAATCACTTGCTGCGAGGAATATTCATCTTGTATATGGGAGAGGTTGTCATGGGTTAATGGGGGATATATCACTTGCTGCATATTTAGGAGGCAGTCAGGTTTTAGGTGTCGTTCCTGAACCTTTAGCTCAACAGAACATCACTGGAAAGACAATTGAGGAGGAACTTAAGGTATCATTAATGCATGAACGAATGAAGATAATGCTTGAAAACTCTGATGCATTCATTGCCTAACCAGATGATTTTGGTACCTTGGAAGAAATTTTTCAAATTTTCTCTTGGGCTCAACTGAACATCCACCATAAACCCATAGGTTTGTTGAATGTAAATAATTTTTTTAATATTTTGTTACTTTTTCTTGACCATGCAGTGGAACAGAAATTTATCACACCTTCAGCAAGATAACTTCTTATCTCTGTTTTCACTATTGATAAGTTGATTGATAAATTTGAAGCTTTTGTTCATAAACCTGACCCAACAATAGCTCAGATAGATTGGTCAGCATGAAGCAGTGAGGGAAGCAGGATGAAAAGAAAGCCAGATCTGACACTTTGTTTATAACTTTTATTTACCTTTGATTTTATTTATCGTACTTTGTTTTTGTATAAATTTGTGTCAGATTTCTCCAACAGATAATATCTTTTATTCTTTACTCATCTATATTTTAACATTGAGGATAATGTTGTAATCTAGTTAGGGGGAAGGATAGTTGACCAAAAATTTTTTTTTTTAAAGTATGATGTGATTGTCATGAACTTACTAAACCAATGAATGATGGTAGAGTAAGGAGTAATTTTACTTCTAAGATGCATCTAAATTGGAAAGTATGTTTAGTGATATGACTATCAGAAACCTATTCGTAGTAAAACTAATTAAGGATGGCAGAGTAAGGAGTAAATTTTGCCTTGGAGGTAATTTAACTCTTGAGACGTATCTTAATCGAGGAGATAATTATTTTGTGCAGAAATAGCAAATGGATTCTTGGATCTTAGTATAAATTGTCTTTTTTCTTAAAAATCATAAGCTTGGATATGAATGTTGATATGGTTGATTGAGAATGATAGAAATATACATTATGAGATTTTGAGCCTATTGATTAATGGATTGAATATCTGTACTATTCTCTTCTTTCTTGTGTGATTTTCACTCATGAAATTCTTACTCTAGAACTTGCTTTGATTCTTTTTTAGGCTACATTTTCACATGCATACATAAATATGATTGAGGCATTTTGAAAGAGCTACTTTGACCAAATAGCCATCTTTTTATATTTTCTCTTGTGTAACCCCTTTGAGCTTATTTGACCATTTCTTGTTTTTAGCTCATTACGTGTCTTCAAAAAAAAAAACATGTTTTACCCAACCTTAAAGAATAAAAAAGCATTGACTTTGTTCTTGAATAAGTGTAGGGGTGTGTGTGCAAAATGATAAAAAAAAGAACTAACCATTGTTGCAATCAAAGAATTATCAGAGTCTAGAATAAAGGTGGATGCTTGGAAACAATAAGAAGAAAATGAGAAAGTTCAGGCCTAACAATGAATTCAATTCACTAATTTAGGATTGATCTTCAATAAAACATTAGTCAAATATTGGTGATTGTCCTTTATGATGAATGTTCTCAAATATTTTCTCCACTCTAACTGTACCATAATGCTCTTTTATTCTCTTTGGTATTTATCTTCTCATATCCATATTATCTCATCTCCTTTACCATGACCCCATTACGACCTTGAATAAAGTCCTCTTGATTTTTGTATGCATGTGTTTTGAGTAGCGAAGAAGTGGAAGATAAGCAAGCTTATGGTAGTGCAATTGTTCATGGGTTGAATAGAGTGAAATACTTACCTTTTAAACACTAGAGAGATTGAGAGTGAATTCTGTGAAGATCTATCATTCTTGATTCATTCTTTTCAACTGAAGTTTCCTTACTTATTGGTTTGAGATGTGAAGAAATGTTACCTCATTAATGCTTTGATCCCTTGAATTTCTAATTGTTCTTCTTACTTCATCGAGTCTTTTAGAGTTTTTAGCTTTTAAGTCAATGTCGTTTTTCTTTGTTTCCTAACTTTGGTCTTATTTGTTTTGCCCAGGAGTGCAAAAAGCTAAGTGTGGGGGAATTTGATAATCACATATTTTATACATTTATAAACCCTCATTTTTAGTCATTTACACTCTTCATGTACTTAATCGATTGAGTTTGGTTATGTTTTATAAGTTTGGACTCAAATTAGACTTAATTGATTTTTTCAGCATTATTGGGGTCTTACATTGTTTCTGTATTTCAGTCATATCTTGAATTCTAGATGTGTAATAATTATATATCTTACCTTGTAGGAAAGATAAGAGAGAGCTTTACAACTTTCATGAAAGCTCCAAGTAAAATTTGGATATCTAGTGAAGTTAAATGGGTTTGGAAGTCAGAGTACTAGTTTCGTGATTAGAACCTGAACAATGTGCAGTAATCAGAGCATAACTCGGGCTGTAGGAATTATCTTGGGCTGAAATATGGACATTTGAAATTTAAGACTCATATCTACAACTAGAACACAAGAGCTCATTCAGACAGCTTGGAGGTGATATTGGGTCTGGAAGTCAAAACAGAGGTGCTGAAACTGGGCCTGAATAGTTTGCAGTAATTGGGTCATATCTTGGGTTGTAGGATGAATTTTTGGTTAATTTTGGTGGCATTAGAAAGTTGAGACAAAATGCTACAACTTTCATGAAGATCACGTTGCTTCATTTTGATGGCATCCATGAGATCAGCACTGAATGATTTCGGAGATAAAGAATCTCAATAATTTTCTACTCACTAACTCACCATTTGACATTTTTCACTCATTCACCCACTCATCCACCTACTCTTAATCAGCTCCCTTGTCATTTTGTATCCCTAATCCTTTATAAAAGGCACCATTGGCTGATCATTTGGTGCTCTGAGTGTTAGGCTTAGTTTTTAGAAGTTATGGTTATGCTTGTTTATTGTTTTCCTTTGTTGTAATTTTCTCTTGCTCTAAATTGAAGCTATGTTCATCTTTCTCTTCTTCTCTCTTTCTTTCTTCTTATCTATGAGTAACTAAATCTTCATCTTGCTTGGGTGAAATAATAAAGCTCTTGGTAATGAAATAAGGTTAAATTATTCTATTTCTTGTGCTTAAATGATATATTATCAAATAGACATTATATGTGTTATATTTTGTTTCTAATCAATTTAGAAATCTTCTTTGTATAATGGAAATCTTGATTTATTGTAGACAATAGGATTGGCACAGTGAATACTTGAACTCATTTACAAATGTTGGTAGATAATTAAAGAAATCATAATATGATTACATATATAATTGAACTTTGAATGTTATATTTTCTGATTGGAACCTCCGTTGTGTGTGGATTTCAATTGAGTTATAAAGAGAAATAATCTTGCCTTTAATTTATTACCAAGAGTGGATCTCCTACCCCAAGCAAGTTCTTAATTTCATTTGTGAACATTTGTTATTACTTTTGGTGTTGTGACAAATCCTTTTCTTACCTTAAATAATTTCTCTTCATCAGTTCCATGTGGATCAACCTCGGACTCTTGAGAAATTTATTACTTGAGACAACTTGCACTTAGATTTGTATCCTTTAAATCTGCAATCAGCTACATGCAAAATCAGTAACCTTCACAACTCCGTTTTCTACCGTCTCACTCTGTTTATACCAATTGCCCTCCAGCAATTTGGAACGTCTGAACAACTAATGATCTAAGGCGTTAATTGATGAGATTGTCATCTTAAACTTTTATGATGAAGAACTCATGTAAACTTTCTTAAAGCATTAATGTAATAGATTTGCATGGATCTCAGCATACCTTGTTTCTTTTTCCTATGTTCTTGGCACTCAGATTCTTGTCATATCTTTGTTGTCGTCCCTTTTTTTTTTTCCTTCTTTTCTTGTTTTCATTGGGTTTGGATCCCATTGGATTCTCGTTCTGAAAAAAAATTTAGTGGTCATGAAGCCCACATGTGTAAGTGTTATTTGTAAAAACAAAAAAAAATTAAAGGGAGCGAGGAAGTCATCACTCGGCATGCACTGTCTTTTTTTGTCTTGAAATTAAAATTTTTGAAAATGAACAATCAAAATTTGAAATGAAGATTGGTCATCTTTCTCTCCTTCACACAAATTCATCTTTTCATTATCTCTTGTTATCCATTTTTGAGCTTGAAAGTTTTCTTCAATTTAACCCTGGACAATGATCACCCCTACATTAGGGGTTAACAAAGTGGAAATTGTGTTTTCTGTGAAAAAAAAAAGAAAGAAAATGAAATGAAAAAGGTCACAACAAAGGTGAATTATTGAATTGAAAAGAAAAGGAGAAGAAATGAAGAACAATAAAAGAAAAGTGTGCTTGAAAGTGTAAAGTCAATTGACAAAGTTTAATTTTGAACAAGGATCCTTGGTCTCATTCAACCCTTAAACACTTGTTTGAGTTTTATATCTTTCATTTCATAACTTTTAACCCTAGCCACGTTACAAGCCTTAAAAAGTTCATTCTGATCAATGAAGGATTGCTGTCATTTTCATTAACTTTAATCTTGAGACAAAAGGTTCATGCTCTTTCGAGTTTTCAATTCCTTGTTCTTACAAAAAAAAAAAGGAAGAAGAGGGAAAGATGAGGTACTTGCTAGTCCTACATTGGGGCAATTTTCTCTTTGGTTCATTTGGTCTTACACTAGGATAAGTTTCTATCATGTTCAATTTGACTCCAAACTTGGGTAATTTTTCTTTTTCCTAGTTCAATTTGACCTACGTTAGGGCAAATCTTTTGGTCATTAGGACGTCCGCCCTATTCAATTCGGTCATAGACTGGGGCAAATTTCTCTTTAGTTCAATTTGCCTTGATGTGTGTGCTCAGTAAAAGGAAATCATTCGCCATACTTCCTAGTAGGCAGATAAAGATCATTTTCATGAAGGTTGAACCAATCCATACTAGGGCAATATCTCTTTGAATCCTATATCATTGTTTGTGTCTTTTCCATATATTTATCATTTGTAAATATCCTTTTGTATAGTCAAACTTCCAAGATCAGTTCGGAAGTTGTTCACTTGGTCAATTTCTTTCCTGTTATGCTTTTAAATTTATACATGTTTGTTACGTAATGCTTCAGGTAAGGTGAACATGAGTAAAACACTATGATTTGACCATCTAATAGTAATCTCCTGATGAACAACTCAGATCGAAAAGAACTCAGAAGTTCCAATCGAAGGGAAAAATGACATCTCAAGGGGAAATCCAAAGACAAGAGGTACTAAAAAAAAAGAGATATAAGTGAGATTTTTGAAGAAAAGCATGTCACAGAGGTCATCTAATTTAAAAGTCAAAGTTCAGGTCCATGGCCTGATGACGGTGCCAAAAAGAATTCAAAGTCCTTGGCTTCATAACTTTCACAAAATTTCAGGTCCATGACATGATGATTGTGTCAAAATAATTTCAAGTCCTTGCCTTGATAGTTCTCACAAGATTCCAGGTCCATGACTTGATGATGGTGTCCAAAAGAATACTAAGTCCTTCCTTAATGGTTTTACAAAATTCTCGGTCCATGGTCTGATGAAGTGTTCAAAAATAAAAAAAAAGGAAAAAAAAAAGAAAAAGAAATGAAGAAGGGATGAAGGAAGTCAAGAGGATTGCAAGCCAACCAAAGAGTCTGATGAAGAAAAGCACGTGAACAAGAGTTTGATTAGTCAAAGCTTTCCAAGATCGCCAATGGTTCAAAATAAGTTTTGATAAATAAATGAAAAAAGAAAAAAAAAGAGAAAAAAGAGAAAGAAAAAAGAGAAAAATATTTTCATTCCATGTTTAACTGCATAAGTACATTTTTCCATGCATGTTATTTTCTTGAGCGCATCGGCTCCTTACATTGCCTTTTAAGTTTCAGGATGCAGTTGCCCATTGTCATTTAAATTTCAGGACGCAGAGTTGCTCATTGCCATTTAAATTTTGAGAGCAGAGTTGCTCATTGCCATTTAAATTTCGGGATGCAGTTGCCCATTACCATTTATCTTTGAGCGCATCGGCTCCGTGCATTTTAATTTTGGTCAATTCTTTGAGCGCATCGGCTCCATAAATTTTAATTTTGTGTTAATTCTTTTGAGCGCATCGGCTCTTTGAATTTTAAATTCCTGTCATTTCCTTTGAGCGCATTGACTCTTCACATTTTATTGTTCTCGCATTATTTTGCATTTATCATCTTATGCATTACCGAACAAAATTGAGGTTCATGTCTTTACTCATTTCTTACGACGATAATATGAAAACCACGGTTATTTCTATTATCTAGTAAGAAACAAGTAAAGAGAGGCAACTGTGAACACCTAATTTTGTCCAGGCAAAAAAAATGAGAAGGAAAAAATAAAAAAAATGAAAAAAAAAAAAATGAAAAATGAAAAATGAAAAAAAAATAAATAAAAGAAAATAAAAAAATAAAAAAGATAATATTTTCATATTTTTAAAAAAAAACTGCCACAACTTCACATCACTTTGCACATTTTCTCTCACACATACTCACCCACTACAGCACACTTTGCACACACGCTACCCCTCTACACAATTTTACTACTGCAACACACAACCTTCTGCACACAAGCAACCAAAAAAAGGAGCCATCGGCTCAACAAAAAGAGGAGGAGGGTCATTTTCGTTTGGCAGGGGGCATATTACAAGAGGAGATCAGAGAGATCAATGGAGTAGAAAGCAGAATAGAGAGTGCCATTTTTTTCGTTTTTGGGGTTTCCCGAGAATCATCATTTTCTATCACCTTCACCCACCAACACACCCACTATCATCTTCATCTCCCTCACCATCCTTGAACCTCCATAACCCACAATCAACCATTCCATCCTCACCTCATCATCATCACTACTCCATTATCACTTTCATCTTCAACTTACAAAAAACTCAGCCACCATTTTTAATTATCTTCACTATCTTCTTCCACCATCCCAAGCCTTCACTACCACCAAACTTCATCAACCGTGACCAACCACCAAGCAGCCACCCTCGTCATTAGCTCCACCCCAGATCCAGCGAGCCCATCTGCACCGTCAACTCCGACGCGCCCCAGCAGAACCGCGCAACCGGCCGCCCAACTGAGTCGCACCACCGTGACTTGTGCACCCTCTCCCCCAGCACGCCAAGACCCGCTCGCCATCGACCAGCCGATGTAGCGCCACTACCGGAACCGCGCCTCTCACTCGCTACAAACCCGAGCCCAAATCTGACCAGATCTGCCACGTCCTATGCGCCTCCACCACTTTGACCGTGACGTCGAACCTGAAGCTCCCTGAAATTCACCGTTCAACCCCGAACCTCCACAGCATCGTCGTTCCCCGTAGATCCATTACCCTGACGCGACCCAGATCCATTGAATCACGTGATTCGCCACCGCTGAGCCCGCTGTTTCCGCGCCGCACGGCCAGACCACCCAACTGAACCGTTCCCTCCATCATCATCATCGCTACAACAGAAACCGCCGGCAACGCTCCATCTTTGCTCTCCGGTAACTCCGAAAATCAGATCCCTATCTATATGACTTAAGCATTATGTTCTCTCTTCCATTATTCTGGGTGTTTAGCTTCTGAGATTTGTTTTTTTTTTTTTTTGGTTTTTTTGTTTTGAAATGGGTTTGGTCTTTTTTTTTGTTTGTCAAATACTAATTTTGCTTATGGGCTGTAAATGGGTTTAAGCAAAAGACTTGCTTCTAAGTTGAGTTTGAGCTTAAAGGAGGTTTTATTTAAGTCAATACTTTGGGCCATTCAAAAAATGTGAAGAGTTCATAACTAAATAATAAAAAAAACAAACAAAAAAATGAAAAAAAAAAACAAAAACAAAATAAAAAAAGAAAATAAATAAATAAAAATTTAATCAATGCAATGACCAATGATGATGATTGAATAGCAGATGCTATTTTTATTGTTGTTTGGATCATAAGGATTTATTGAGTAGTCTTGTGCTAACTTGAACCCTGTGCAGTGATGAGTTTGTTTTCAAAATAAAACTCCTTTTCCAAAAATCTTTTCTTTAATTAAAATTAATCAACTCATACTTATTTTCTAAAGAATTACGTGACTTTCAGTTCCTCATTGCACTTGAGGGTACGTAGAAGCGGAATTCTTATTCCGTCAAGTCAAAAATTAAATTTTCACAATTTGGTTGTTTCTTTTTCTTAAAAAAAATAAAAAAAATAAAATAATTTTTTAAGAGGAGTGAGATAAATATATTTGAGATTATTAAATTTTGCACAACTAACTTAAGGTACCGTCTCAGGACGGGTGTGATAGGGGTGCAGTGGGATTAAGTTTCCGTTCTTCCCTATCCATAACCGACTCCCGAATCTGATATGATTTTCAAAGACTATTTTTCTAAGAGAGGTTTTCTAATTTTTTTCTAATTTAAATAAAATTAGTGGTGACTCCATATAATCTCTTTTAAAATCACATAAGTTGTTATTTTACCGCGATCCCGATAGTGACAAATATACTTCTAGAAATAATAATAATAATAATAATAATAATAATAATAATAATAATAATAATAATAATAATAATAATAATAATAATAATAATAGTGAGTCAAAGAAACTTGAATTTACTATTTATTTTACCAAGGCACCAAACGCTATGAGCACATTTCACATTACATTTGTGAGATCACAAAACTTCAAACAAATGTACCAGGACAACTAAATCATAGAAGTTATTCAGTAATTTTAAATAAAATTACATCAACATGCCTTTAGAAACACTATAATTGTACACAAGTTGTGTGCAACTACCAAGAATAAACAACAACAGCTGTTTGTGCAACAATCAAATAAGAGAGCAATTCAATCCTTTAATAAATACATATTTAAGAGGTTTCAACATCATTCAATTGATTCAGAAAGAGTCTTACAATAATCAATCTCAAAATTTCTCAACAACAATGTTGCAACTAATTATTTTCACAAACATATGCATTAATATTATTTCTTATAATTACAAATATCCAATAAATATTTAACAATATAGTAGCTACTATAAACTCTATCAAATAAATGGGCATGTATCCATTTTATTTATTTATTTATCAAGCATGTAGAAAATATAGTTCACATGAATTTATCAAATCCTTTCGAAAATAATAAATCTAAACAAAACTATTGTCCTTCATATACATAACTATATGCATACAATTGTATCTCAAACATACAAAACATAATATAAATACATATACTCCAAATTTTCTATGATACATTTAAAGAATTCACATAAAATTCATTATCCAAGATCTTATAAATCTCTCTAAATTAGATCTTTAAAGAAGATAAATAAATTATTTTACCATCACACTTGACATCAAATAATGACCATCAAATAATGACTAAAGTCAAAATCCTCCCACCAATGTCAAGATTCATATTATACTTATTTTAGATAACATGTTTTAACAGAAAATAAGGCAAGATGACATGTTTTACACTAAATTTTTAAATATACAAATCAGAATAGATGCATCTCAACTTTCAAGTACGATATATCAATATATATTCAAATATATAACTCAACTAACATAAACATATCGTTGTTTCTCGTGAAATTCCATGAAATTGATATAGAGAAATTTGCTTAACTAACATAAACATATTCCTTAACTAAAAAAGGAATACCAAGTGGGATAAAATATATAATAAAATCACTTGTTTCAACAAAAAAACCAGGCACCATTTACTTTATAAGCATTAACAGAAGCATAACATAAGCCAACATAAAATTATTTCATACCAAATATTGAACATTTTGTTGTCTTAGCCACACATCAATTCTAACTAACCGTTAGAAGCAATATCAATGTGCATTTAATTGAGTCCAAAAAATAATTATAATAATCATATACTTCAAATATGAAAAACATTCAAAATAAGTTAATAAATTCACTTAAAATTCATATAAAGTGAAACTAACATAAAAACAAATGAGTGCATTAGAAAAACAACTCTTAAAACATGAGTTATATGATAATATTATCATATCATTTTTTATTCTCTTTTGTGCAAGACAAAAGGCCTCCAATCATGAAGTTACATATTAGACTACAACAAAACTCATAAATTGACATATTTGGACAGAAAAATTCCTAAGGTCATTGTAGCTAATATAAAGAACACGAAAGAGAAACAAAAGTCTATCGCCTTTGGGGGACAAACCTCCAAAATCATTATGTCATCGTACTCACTTCATGAAAGTTTTCTAATTATGACACATGATAAACCCCTTGGGTAATTATCATATGCAATAATCCAAAGAAAATAAAATCCTACATAATGATGAGAAAATTTTCTTACAATCTTTGTAAATGAGTCACTTTGGTAACAAATATTCACATTGCCTTTCAAAGAACTAGCTCATAATAAGAAAAAAATTGCCCAAAAAAAATAAAATAAGGTCAATATACTAATAACAATATGTATATTGTGGATCTATACAATATAAGATACTAATAAAACATACGTCTCCATAGATCACATAGTCATAAATTCTATTTATTCAAATATATAGTCTTAATCAAAATTATTTTATCAAAGCAAATATCATTGCCAACAAATAACAATACCAAATCTTAATCCAATATGAGATACTAAGTATATACACAATCATTTCATTTATGATAAAAGATAGTAATATAGCTAAGCAAAATAAAGTTCAACAAAAGCCTAAACAATATAAGCTTCTTTAAATAACCATAGAAACTATGGCAACGGTTTATATCTCAAATAATTCGAGTTCAAAGGAATGCTCTTAAGAAAAAAGAAATGTAAACAATAAATTAAATATATAAATTAACATCAGGAATGTTTAACATCAATTACTTGAGCATTAAATAATGGCTTGCCACCAACATAAGCCAAAACAAGAACCTAAACATAAAATTACAACCCCCCTTTGGGGTGGGTAAGCAAAAACATATAAAGGTCTTTCATGTAAAAACAATAGTAAGAAATTTTATAACACTTAAAGAAAATTTCCTTTGAGATGATAACCTTAAATATCATAATTAAACTCACATCAATATGTCTCATATAATTCTCAATTAAAACACACAATAACCCTTTTGGAATGACAATTGTATGCAATAATAATAAAAAAAACATTCCTCACATGAAGATAAGTTCATGAACTTACATAAACAAACCACTTTGGTGATAAATCTTTATATAAATTCATAAAACTAACCATACAGAGAAAAAAATGCCCAAATAGACAAAATAGATTATTCAATAAAAAAATGAGATACTTATCAACATGTATCTCTACTAATCATAAAACAACGAAAAAAAAGTATTTCATAAACATTTAATTTTGTACAGTATGTAAAACACAGAAAGATTTAAGAAGAGAGCATATTGCCATTCAATTCAAAATGTCTACAATTATTTTTTCTCTTCAATAATTACAACCGAGGAACATGATCCAAAAATTACAAAATATGATAAATAATCGAGGGTATTTTTTTTAAAAAAAAATAGCATAGCAGAAAGAAAAAATATATATATATACATGAGCAATAAAAAAGCATTCATATGACCACAGGATTTTCAACGTCACTTTGGCAAAATATGTATGGTTTAGTTTCTTCGTCTGAAACCAATTTGGGTTAGCATATATATAATAAGAAATCAAAACAATAATAACTTATTGAATGCCACAAAGAATATTTCAATTTTCACATGCTCGGAAAATTACAGAAAGAGCACATGTTGCCATTTAGTAAAAAAAAATGAAAATTTTTAATTGTGATTTTTTTTTAATAATTATAAACCAATAACACATTCTGAGAATTGCAGAATATGATGAGTAATTAAAAGATAAAAGCAAACTTAACGCAACATAAAATAATATGAGTAAAACGAAGTAATCATGTCGCTACAGGCTTTTGATGAGTCTCGTGGGAGTTCTAATTTTAAATCCAAAATATGAAATTGCCTTTACTATAAATTTTGCATCACACGATTAACATAGGTTTGATGGACACAAAGTTTACCTCAAGCGAAAGTAATCGACCCATTCATCAATAAATAGGTTTAAAAAAAAATTGATATCATGTTTAATTTTCTTCAATCTTATAATATGGATCTTGAATTTATATGATTAGGTTTTGATACCACATCTAAGAAATCTAAGGTCATATAAATTCAAGATATTAATAATAATTAATACGAAATATGAAGTATAATTGAATTAACCATGAATAATAGATTGAGGTATTGACAATGATTGTTCATTTGATTATATTATTTTCTTATCTATCTCTTTCAATAGACTATTATCAATGAGACAAGCCAAATAACATATAATAGTAGTAATGAGCAGACCTAACTGCTTATTTATAAATACAATAGACTCTCTCATTAAGAGATACTATTAAGAATAAATCCTAAAGGGTCAATGGTTAGTTGAGTCTACATTATTATCGTTTAACCACATTAACTTAATAATAAGTGTGCATAGCCCACAACATAAATCAATATAAATATTGAGCTTACAATACTTATTTATTTCTCATATCATATTATCAATCTAATTTTCACAAACAAAATATTACAATTAATTATAACCCACATAAAAAATTCCACCAAGCCATGCCTTTAAGAACAAGTGGAGTGTTACGAACATACTATCTATTACACTTGTTTCAATACATTCTTTTCTATTGAATTACATCACACACTAAAACATAAACTCAAACTTGATTACACGTTAATCGAAATTGAATGTGTTTTAGTATATGATGTGACCTAATAAAAAAAAGTGTATTAAAATAAATGTAATAGAGAGTGTGTTCTTAACATTTCTCTAAGAACAAATAGGAGATATTCAGAATCTTCCTTTCCTTCTCCAACCCCTTTTGTATTTTCCCCTTTCATGTTGGGGGATATGCTGATATGCATAAATCATCAAGCAAATGTCGGTGCATGGTTCAAATCAGCTTGTAGCGAGTGATTCATGCCTCTTCCATAGATTACTAATCCCCTTTCTCAATGGAATCTGAATGTGAGATCTGCATATTAATTAAGATACTCAGTGCACGATCAATGAGTCATCCCCTTGAAAAGGTTGACATTATTGTTGTTATTGTAACACTTTTGTTCTCACAGAAAGTATGTTTAGCCGTTTTATTTGGGTTTAATGCTCATGGGTGAACTAACTAAACTAAAACTTCTCCAATTTATGACTAGGAAGAAAAGAAAAGGAAGAGTAAAGAATACTTTTTTTCTCCATTTTGTGAGAATATTGTCCTTATAGACGTAATCACAAATTAATAACCAAGTTGAGAGACATGCTGCACTATGGGTGGCAACAAATATAGAATATAAATTTAAACCAAATAGGCAATCCATATGTTATGAGTCCCACATTGAGTAACTAAAGAAGCTCAATGTAGTACTTAAGCTATAAGGCTCTCCCACCTAATGGACTAGTCTTTTAGGTTGGGTTCTCCTCATGAACTTAAGTCATAACATTAAACAACTTAGACCTTCCAACATTAAACAACTTAGAGGATTTTTGGGATTAACAGGCTATTATAGAAGGTTTATTAGAGCATATGCTTCTTTGGCTATACCACTGACTAATTTACTCTAGAAAAAAACATTTGGTTGGAATTCGGAGGCAGAATAAGCTTCCTGTGTTGACTCTTCCAGATTTTACACAACCCTTCATCCTTGAAACTGATGCTTCAGGGACAGGTGTAAGGGTTGTCCTAAGTCAATCTGGTCATCCTATTGCTTATTTCTAAAAAAAAACACTGAAACATAAATTTATAATCTGAAATGACCAGAAAAGCTTGAGAAGTTTGCTAGATCAATCTCTACAAACACTGGAATAGCAAGCATGGCTCCACAAATTCATTGGCTATCAATTCAAGATAGATACAAGCCAGGAAAAGAAAATGTTGCTGCTGATGCTCTGTCCAGAGTTTTGTTAATGGCTTGGTCAAAATCACAAAATCTTTTTTTACAAGAACTAAGGCAGGAAATTGACAAGGATGCACAACTTAAAGAGATAATTCAATTATGTCAAACCAATGCACAACCAGATTTTCACTACCTGGTCAGAAAAGGCCTATTATATTGGAAAGGAAGATTGGTTGTGCCTACAAAGAGTTCACTGATATAAACAATACTCCACGAATACCACAACTCACCTATTGGTGGCCATGCAGGAATTGCTAGAACAACAACTAGAATTGCCTCACAGTTTTACTGGCCTAAGATGAAGGAGGATATAAAGCAATTTGTTCAACATTGCTTGATTTGACAACAAGCTAAAACTGCTAATATTGTGCCTGCTGGTCTATTACAACCCTTGCCAATGCCTAATCAGGTGTACAAGAATGTTGCTATAGATTTTATAAATGGGTTGCCATTGTCATTCGATTATACTGTCATCATGGTGGTTATAGACATACTTTCTAAGTATAGCCATTTCATAGCAATGAAAGCCAACTATACAAGTAAAACAGTAGCACAAGCCTTCATGTGTCATGTTGTTAAGCTTCATGGGATGCCAAAATCCTTAGTTTCGGATAGAGACAAGGTATTCACCAGTAAATTCTGGCATCATCTATTTCAGTTGCAAGGAACAACTTTAGCCATAACTTCTACATACCACCCTCAATCTGAAGGCCAATCTGAAGCATTGAATAAATGTCTCGAGATGTATCTAAGGTGTTTGGCATTCCAGAATCCAAAGACTTGGTATAAGGCTCTAGCATGGGCTGAATACTGGTACAATACAACATTCCACATGAGTTTGAGTATGATTTCCTTTAAAGCATTGTATGGAAGAAATCCTCCTACTTTAACTAGGTATTCTTCAAGCTCTAAGGATTCACCAGCAGTACAAGAAGAGCTAGGCAATAGAGACACCCTGCTAACTCAACTAAAAAATAATTTGATCCAAGCACAATAAGCGATGAAGCATCAAGCTGATAAGAAAAGACAAGAGGTTAATCTGCAGATTGACGATTCAGTTTTGGTCAAATTACAACCTTACATACATAATTCAGCAACACTAAGAAAGAACCAGAAGTTAGGCATGAGGTATTTTGGACTATTTCTAATCATTGCTAAGGTATGAGTTGTTGCATATAAGCTACAATTACCAGAACCAGCTAAGATACATCTTGTTTTTCACATATCTCAGTTGAAACTCTTTAAAGGACAAGTCAGTGAGCTATACATTCATTTGCCTTTGACAACACCAGAGCTGGGACCTATTCTACAACCTGCAAAAGTATTGAAGACCAGAAAGATTGTCAGGGGCAACATTAGCATTACTCAGGTACTTATTCAATGGGAAAAACTTGGAATCTTCAGAAGCTACTTGGGAAGATTATGCTGAGATACATGCCAATTATCCTAACTTCAACCTTGAGGACAAGGTTGATTCTAAAGGGGAAGGTAATGTAACGACACAGTCAGCTAAAAAGGGGCCATGTGGAGAATAAGTCATTACAGCCATGTGAATCAGGACAACAAGGAAGCCAACTAGAACCAGAATTGGTTAAGAAGGATCCGAGAATTCCGGAGGTGAGGAGAAGCTGCAGACAAAGGGTAACTAACTCAAGGCTGAGGGATTTTGTATGAAAGTACACGTATAAGAGAGAGAGGGAATAATGGGCAGGGCATGGAATGTGTGAGGTCATCTTTTCTTCTTGATTCCTTGCTCTCAAATTCTGATCCCTTCTCTGAAATTCTCACTATTCTCTATATTTAGCATTTAACTATACTTATTTCCAGCACATAAACTGGAAGTTGAACTTTTTTTTCCAAGTTGAATCCAATAACATGTTGATTATCTTTTTTAAATTGATTGGAACCTTTACATTGGTACTTTTATTGAGAGCTGACCAACGCGGAGGTGGCGACCTGGAAAGGAGCTACCTAGGAAGGAGCGACCAGGGAGATGGCTACCTGTACTTGGAGGGTCAGAGTGAAAGCTACCCTGAGTGGACACCTAAAATTGGCAGCTAGAGTGGGTCATCGTAGACGCTGACTTTCGAAGGGGGTGACAATGTTATGAGTCTTATATTGAGTAATTAAGGAAACTCAATGTAGTACTTAAACCATGAGACTCTCTCACTTAATGGACTAGTCTTTTAGGTTGGACTTTTCTCATGAGCTTAAGTCATAACACCATATGCCTGGGTTATTCTATGCAGTATTTTCTAATAAAAAATTAATATAAAACAATTAGATAGGGTATTTACGAGGAAACTCCTAATTAATTATGATTAATCAGAGAGACTCATCATGCTTGTCAATTAATTTTGTGACTGCAATTTGCATTAATTTAAGGATGTGTTTGGTTAGTCGTAGTTGAAAAATCAGAAGAATCTCTTTGCCAACTTTAATCTTGTGGTATGAATTAATGTATCTAACTGAATTGGTGAACTAATTAATTAAAAAATATTAATTAAGAGAAAGTGAGGAATTGATAATTAAACGAGAGAGGACCAAACGAAGAATTGTCACTAAGATTTGCAACACACAGATTTTCCAAGATCTGCGGTGGGTCGGTGACTTGTGTTCAGACTCTTAGCAAATTAATTTTTAAACAGTAAACAAAATTATTAAGGTTTCAGAACTAATAATAAATTGATAAAGCAAAATAATTAAATTAAAGAAGCATATAAAACTCATCCGCATTGATCCAATCCACGCCGCCGTCCAATGAGATCCGCGTATCCGCCGACCACACTATTAGTGGCTTAAAACAACTCTTAGCAGTAGACACAAAGCACCTACTTGTTTTAAAGCAATAGGAATAAATAAATAATCATTAGGTTTTATATTTTGTACAGCGCACGAATAATTATATAAAAATTTAAAATAAATAATTTATTTATATAATTTTAAATAATTTTAATTTTAGACTTTATAATTGTTTATATTTTTAATTATTTAAATTTTTTATCACTTATTTAAATTTTAGTTTATACTTGTTAAGATATCAATTTTTATATTTTTTATTTATTTAAGTTTTTATTGCTAATTTGCTATAAATTTTTTCATTAAGAGTGTGTTTGAAATGTAAAAAAATGAGAAATAATTTGATTTGTAAATCAAATTTAATTAAATTTTATATTTAGAATGTTTAAAAATGAGAAATGATTTGATTTCTAAAATCTCATAGATTTTATTTCTTTTGTTTTAGAAATTCTATCAATTTTGATAGGATTTGATTTGATTTGAAATAAATAGACTATTTTACCCTTAGTAATTATCTCTAACAACTTTTCATAAGGATTAAAATGTAAAATAATAAAATTAAATCAAATCAAATCAATTCTCATTTTAATGAATTTCAAACACAAAATTTGATTTCTAAATCAATTCAAATCCTATTTTTTAAAAAAAGTTTCAAACACAAAATTTAATTTTTAAATCTAATCAATTCAATTCAATTCAAATCAAATCAAATTATTTCCCATTTTTATTCATTCCAAACACAACATAAAGGATTAGTTCATATTTTTCATGAAAGATTGATTGTTATAATTTTCAAGATTTGATAGTATTAAATTCAACATAAGAATATAAATCTTATCACCAACATGTTTCTATATTTACTATTCTTGCTTCTATCACATTAGTTTATCATTTTTTTATAATTAATTTATTTCATTATACAATATTACTACTTAATCAATATTTCTAAGTAGTACAATTAGAACTCATTTATTAATGTTATACCAAAATGATCCATTATATGAAAATTATATTATTATTTATAGTTATTTTAGTGTATTATCATATAAAAAGATTCATAAATGAAATACAAATGAAATTACATTGAAATTCTTCTCCTTAATTTTTCATCCCTACTTTTAAAAAGTATATTAGACTAAGTCTTAATACAAAAAAAAAATCTTCTTTTATAATTATTATTTAATACTATTAAATATTAAATACTTAGAGAATTGTTCATTAATAATATTTTCATATAAAATTATTTTACAAATTAAATCATTAATTTTTCACTTTCATTATCCAAGTTACATCAAACTAACTAGTAATACCAAATTCTATATATATAAAAAAACTCTTAGGTCAATAGATATTATAGTGACGAAAAAATATACATCTGTTAAAAATTACAATAATCTATAACAATATTGTTAAATAATAATCAATGCATTATAATTCTTTAACACTCTCTAACATATATATTTAGTTCATATAATTTAAGTATATTAAATAAAAATAACACATTAATTAAATTAATTATTAGACATTTGACTTCTTAGGTTCTTTGATTTCTTAAAATTCATTTTCTTTGTAATTTATGATATTTCTTTCTCTTTGTAATTTTTTGTTTTATTTTTATATATATATGGTAATTTTTGTATACGTATCAATATTTCTTTTAAGTTGTTACATCATATGGCACATAATAGAAAATTAGGTAACATATTTGCTACATGTCAAAAGTTTAATATATTTACTAATTGGCTTGGATGAAGTATGACAAAATTTTATGACATGTATTTTCTTTTATATATTAACTATATTATTATTAATTATATTGATGTATATATGATAATTTTTTATACAGGTATCAATATTCTTTTTAAGTTACTATATTAAATAACACATGACAACAAATTAAGTAATATATTTTTTATATGTCAAAAATTTAATGTATTTACTAATTGATTTGAATGACACATAACAAATATTTAAATCATATATTTTTTTTCTATATTATATTAATTTGAGCATGGCTACTCAGCCATATAAAATTTTAACAAAATTAAGCCATAATTTATCCAGATTTAAAAGTAGTTGTTTAGTAAGTCAAAGTGATAAAAAAAACACTTATCAGCCCAAAAGTTCATAATAATGTAAACTCATCTTAAAAAAATTTATGCTAAAACAATTATGGCTATTTAGTATTTTTCTTTATTTAAATTCATTATCAATGTGTGACTTTTTCTTTCTTCTTTATTGTAGATGTGTTTTTTTGTTAAAATAAAGTTTAGAAAAAGGAGATCACACTACATTCTAAAGCACGGGGATCGAACGTAAAGTTTACAAGTGAAGTGCTTTAATTTTGCTAATTAAAACAAAACTCCCATTATCCGCATAGTGTGGCGCAATAAAAGCAGCGTTTCTTAGGGATAATACTCAACTTATATTTGATTATTGGGTAAATTCTGTGAGAGAGGATCACGTCGTATAGCTCTTGACCTAATGGGAGTTCAGATCCCAAAACAAGCCCTACTCATTTATAACAAGGATTCACAACGGCCCAACTCCTTTGTTTAGTTGTTAATACACTAAAACCCATTAATACTAGAAATGTTATTTGCACCATATTAATTTATTTTTTAAAAAAGTATATAGACTTTTTTGACAAATAATTTCATATGATTTTAATTTTGGTAATTGATCTACATTTAAACTTTCAGCATATGATAAATAAACCATTCAAATCAAAACTGCACACAAACTATATGCTTTAAGAATACTTTTATTTTTTTATAAAAAATAATACTTTTTATTTAATTCTTTTTGGGTATTTTTTATATATATATATATATATATATATATATAATCTCATACAAATTATCTAAACTCCTCACCATAATTAGTTCAATAGTAGTGGCTTATTAATTAGGTAACATTGCTAGTTGATTAATTGGGGAGGAAAAATCAAACCTGCATTGCTCACTTTTGATGGGGATTATCATTCAATCCGAATTCAAGCAGCTTTTAAAAAATATTTTGTTCTTTTATAGTTAAAAGGTAAAAAAAAAAAAAAAAAAAAAAACTAACAAAGCTAACTACGTTACATCACTATTCTTTACTAGCACATTGTTCTCCTTTTTCATTATATACGACACATGAGAGATTCTTGTATAAATAAGAAGTATCAAATTAAATGTATTAAACTAATCAAGATTTAATATTTTTATAAGTTTTTACATCATACAATTAAGCTCAACTTAAGTATTTTAGATTTAGGTCAAAATTTCTCTATCACACAAAAATATATATATATATATATATATATATATATATATATATATATATATATATATATATATATATATATATATATATATTTGGTGGAATACCTATATTCATAATAAATAAACGGAGTGTGTCTTTGTGTTTAATCAATTCTTGATTAGTTAATTTGAAAAATACACTATCACACCAAAAAATTATGGTTGGGATTCAAATTTATTTACTAATAAATCAATCCCTTACAATTTTTAAAAACATTTTTTACCACTGTCTCAAACTTAAACATTATATGCAAAACCCTTTCGATCGAGTAATTAAAATCTAACTTAAGAAGCGTAATTAAAAAGTTTTAAAAGAATCATATTGACAGGTAAGACAGCTTGATATACATAGATTTAGAGAGGCAACGAGTCTAACAGTTTTGAGTACTGGTTAAGGACACTTCATAGGCTTATCTCGTAGCAGACAAGTCCCATCTTATATGGTGATGATCCTAACCTCCTGCCACTATGAGAGCAATTAATCCAATAATTAGACTGATATAATTATCTATATATTTTAAATGTATACTAAACTAGGCTTGTCTATGAATATAATAATCCTCCCAAAGTATCTTGATTGGGCTCATCACCATATATAAGTCAAGTTTGAGATCGCAAATCTGGTTTAGGTACAACAGCCATACCCTAACAACTTTTCTTTATTTATTTATATATTTTTTGTGCTTGACCTTGAGATGCTCTTTGATATATATATATATATATATATATATATATATATATATATATATATATATATATATATATATATATATATATATATAGGCTTCTTAGCTACAGAAAAAGTGCTTTGAAGAGATAAGAAAAGAAAAATATAAAATCGCACTTTACTCTATAATAGCACTACACAGCCAAATGGAGGAAGGTAAGAATGTTACAAGTTTAATAATCCTCTCATCATTGCTCTCTCTCTCTCTCTCTCTCTCTCTCTCAGTCTCTCACTGCATTTGTTACGTAATTTTACATCACCTAAATACGCAGAGTGCTTCCAAGGTACAGAATGGAAACAATGGAAGAGTCGAGATAGAAATTGGGTTGAAGATCACCATGGCAACAGAGAAAGCAACAATGACAAGGACACCAAGAAATGGTTGCTTTCAAGGTGCCTGGCAAGTTACAGAGGCAATAGATTAAATATTAAATGGAAGGAGATTACAATATGTATAATCTTGAGTAGAATATGATAATAATGTATAATCATAGCTAGGAAGCTTCAGGAAGTTGTTATGATGAAAATCCATTTACATAATTAGTAAGTGGGACTAGGAGAGTCCAGAAGATTCTTAAAATATTAGATACATAAGACTTTGTGAAAGGATCGTACATATTCATTGAACTGGCAGGTAACAAGTCATAAAAAAAATAGCTGAAAATGATAAGAAACGTTAACATCTGTATGCCAAATTGTATTTATCATCAGATAGGAACTTTCAAAGCCACGCTTTGCCTTTCAGATTAAGAATGAAAAATAAACAATTATGTCTACCTATTGGGTGTCTGCTTTCTAGTCGTCCAAGATTGCAAAAAAAAAAAAAAAGACATGAAATTTGGGACATGACTAGCTACGAGCAGCTTGGTAGATGCATATTGGAAGCCGTTGGAGAGATCGTTTTGACTCTAAAGACCAAGTTACCATTTGGTAAGAAACTAATGTATGGAGTGATAATTGGTTCAATTAGTAATCTCCTCTGGAGTAGGACGAAAACATGGGGTTCATGTGTGTCCTTGTTAAAAGGACGTAACGTACCGTAGGTCTTTTTATAATAACTTCCAAAAAAAGTTATAACTCTTCTGAATAAATTTATAAATTTTTTCACAAAAGTTGTATATATTCTAAAATCAAAATTGTTGTAAACTTAGAATATTTGTTGCTTTTTAACTTTTTAATTTTGTAACTTTAGTCAAAATTCTTGAGTTTATATTCAACAGAGTTGTAACTTCCTTCAAAATTGTTATAAAAAAATGCACAGCAATTATGACCGTCGTGAACCCCAAAATCATAATATCAAATTCCGTTTTTATCGGAGATGGGATAAATTTAGGAAAAAAATTATATCAAAGTAGCCTAAACATATAAATCACAGCTGCAATACTTTTTGGATTTTTGACGGCAATCACAGCTGCAATACTACTCACACAATTGAGTGGCCAATACATATAGTACGATTTTCTAGCCAATTTTTTTGTAAGTAATATTACTCCAACCTCAGCGGTAAATAAACACAAAATCATTACTCTAATCCTTACCACTTAAAGCAATTAAATATTTAGTATATAAATAATTTAGAGAGTTTATCTCATCGTTTGAATATTTAGTATATGAATTATAGAAAATTATAAGATTAAATATTAACAATTAAAAAACGCTAAAAATATATATATTAACAGTTAAAAAAACTAGTCACAAAAAAAAAATAACACTGAATTAATACTTTAGAGAAACTATCTCCACCGATTTCTTTTCCATTTTGTTCTCACTTTTCTCCTTACCGTCCGGACTATCTCATTGGTCATTTCTATAATTTTATTTCAAATTTATTTTTTTTATTTAAATCGTTATTTGTATGATTTTTTTTCTAATTTCTCAATACAATTTTGTATGCCCTAAAACAATGCTTAGTTAGTGACATTTGTATTGGCTATGATATTTTCAGGAGGACATCACTCTTTCACTCAAGAATTATGGGGAAGCCGTCCGATCAAGTAAAAGATAAGTATTTTAAAATGAATTTAGAGGGTACTTTAGATGGTACTTGAGATAGGTACGTATATGGTGGTTTCCTCCTTACACAACTGTTGTCAAACGTATTGAAACAGGGGGGTGGGTACCTGTAAAGGGACTCCAACGCTCAAGTCAGGCAGTATACAAGTAGAGTTTTTGCAAGGAGATAACAGATACCTTATTAGGTTAACTTGGTCTGATATATGTAAAGTGTGACTGGAATCCTCATATGATTCGTACTAGATGCAGGTGTTTTGGGATCATGCCATGATAGAGGTATCAGCCCATGATCGTTGAGGTCTATCTCTGACCTGTCAGGGTTGTTCCTTTAGTGGCAAATCCTTATCGCATGAAGTTACGACCCCCACACCCTAAAGGTCATGATTGGAAGTTGTCAAGACCTCTGCAGACCTATGGAGTATCGTTGGGAGATACGACTAGTACCCGTGTAAGGACGATCAACCGGGGTGCTTATTCTGGACTCTGGTGTTGTTCATGTCGGGTTTAACCTTTCGGGGGTGATTCCGGACCACGGTCCAGAACAATTGCCCCCAGCTTGGCGCTTAGACAAGACCTAAGTGCCAAGGTATAGGATCATCAGGCTCGCAACGGACTACGCCCTAGCTTTGGAGTCAGGTTTCGCGGTGTCTCGTGTTGAGGCTGAAGTCCATCATCAAGTATGGGGTTCCTCCGAGGTGTTGACGTGGTTGGAGACCACGATAGGTTCTTGCCTACATCACCATTCTTTATTCAAAGGCTTGCCTCCTGTTGCCCCCAAGTATGATTCACGGGGTCTTTTATCTTGCAACAACGTCCTTTGTTGGTTTTGGATTCTTTAGAAATCGTTGCTTTGATTTCCTCGAGAATTAAGGAGCTTTTAATGGGGAACGTTAACTTCGCGTAGTTTTCCAACCATCCGCTGCTCTCGTAACCAATAGGAAAGGGAGAGCATTAAACGCAGATTTTATGGTTTGACAGGTTCTCCTTCCTAGGAGCCAATCAAGGCGTTCCATTCCCTTTATAAATAGGAAATGTTTGCATTCGACTTTGGCATTCCCTTCTGCGTTTCTATCTGGAAGTGACCTTTCTTTAGAGAAATGGTTCCTTCTTCTTTCCTTGTGCGTTCCTGGAAATTTTTGCCTCTTGTGGGGGTTTTCTTCTTGTTCTTCCCCAAGTTTCTAAAAATTTATCATAGTCATCTTAAATAGTTCTTCTACTAGATATCTCACTTTCTCAGTGTATTAACGACAGATGTCTCACTTTCCCAGTGTACGAGGGTGTATTTGATTTACGCTCTGTCATTGGGGAGACTTGTGATATCTGTCGTGTTGGACGGAGGCAATTGGAGAAATAGAGCCCAAAGTCGTTCTCCTTCTTGACAAATCCTCTAAGAGCATTTGGATATGCAGGAGGAACTGTTGGGACTGCTCCGTGGTTTGAAGTAGCTTGGGGTGATCATGGTTTCGGTGGAACGATCTTCCTATGAAAAACTATGCCACGTCCAACAAAAGAGAGTGCACCCCTATCTTTATTATCCTGGTGAAGGAGACAGTGAAGAAAAATGTGGCAGAGCCTCGGAGTTCGGCAGCAATGTTCTATTTCAAGTTGCAAAGTCAATCCATTTTTTTAAGAGTCGCTTCACGAGGAGGAGACCAGTGCTGGTTCCAGAGGAAATATTGATGTGACATGGTCGAGGATGCCGGTGGTGGTGGCGTTCTTGTCTTTATCTGGGCTACTCTTTCTTTATAAAATCCATGTCTCAAATGTTTCTAATTCCCTCTTTTTTGATGTATGACGATGTATGGAATGAGTAATTAATAAAAATTTTCTTTTACTTTGAATCTTGTGTCTTCTATTTTCCTTTCCTCTGCAAATCGTGGTATTTATATTATGCCGGGGTGAGTTCAATGCTCACCTTGACGACGTGATATGTTAAGTTGCCCCCAACTTGATACTTAATCGAGACCAGTGAAGTGCCAAGTTTAAATACTTGGATCCGGGGTCTTTGTACCTTGGGAGAACTTTTCCGAGGTAGTCAATATTCTGGGCTATGGATAAGTTTTCTGAACTCTTGGTCCCTGAGATTGCGTGTCTTTTAGTCTGCTGAGTAACTATTCTCTCAATTGCCATGACGGCTACGTGGGCCACATGGCGCGCTCAGGTTGAGTGGACGTGCATAGTACTCCACGCGCCATGATGAATATCTTTTTAAATCTAAAATGTTCGAACAGAATTGTCCCCTAATTATAATCCCTATATATAGGGTTTTTAGCATTTTTGTTTCATTTCATATTTTTTTATTAAAAAATGGTAGCCTAAGGAGACTTCTGACAAACTTTACGGTGACGCAAAGTGGTTCTGACATTTTTGAACTTCCGAAGGCTTGATTTCTTCCCTCTTTTTTTCATTTTTTTCAGAGGTATTCCATTTCCCTTGACTTTGATTTTGTTTATCCTCGTTTCGTAAGTGGTTGCGCACCCTTCTTGATGTCATGTGTTTCCCTTTCTTTACTGCGAGCAAGGGTGGGGGAAAGTTATTTTCTCCCATCTTCTAGTGGCATTGCTTTACGGAGCACCATCTCCATCGCACTACATGCGGCAAAAGCGTCCTGCCGGGACTTTTATCATGGCGAGTGTGGAGGCTAGTGCATGGGTGCATTCAGTCTTCTCTATTTGCCCATTGTCATACTTGGATCTTTGAACTTAACTGGTTCTGAACCTACGCCTCTGTGTGTCTTCTAGGAATTCGATTGGCTAAAAGGAGAGCGCTCATTCTTAAAGCTCCTGCCCCGGTTCTGGAAGCTCGGGAACCAGAGAATTAAGAGGCCGAGGAAGAGGCGATTCATATTCTCTGAGGTTTGAGATTGCCCTACACATGGGTTACGGATGATGCCTTTGATAAGATCTCCCGTTATGAGTCCGGGGCAGAATTGGATAAGCTGATAGATTACTTGGAGCTTACTGAGGATGGTGGAAAGGATCACGAATTCCTGATCGTGTCCCCGGGGAGAGAACAGGTATATTTGACTTAACAAGCTGGGGAACACTTCATGTTTCTCTACGAAGACTTCTTCACGAGGTTTGGATTTCGCCTCCCCTTCAACGACTTCCATATTACCATCCTCCAGACTCTTCATACCGCCCCTAGTCAAATCCACCTTAATGACTGGGCAAATATTCTGGCCTTCGAATGAATATGCCAGTTAGTGGGATTGAGATGCTCCGATGAGGCGTTTTTCTACTTCCACACGAGGTATTCCGTTCATGGTGCCCGTGCTCGTCAACAATCTTGGCGGTTAGTGCAATCACGACAAGGAAGAACGATCTTCTTTCCATACTTGAAAAGTTACAAGGACTTTAAAGAAAAGTTCTTTAAGTTGATGGCAGTCGGCGGTACTTGTCCTTTCTAGTTGGGAAGCGATGGGGAACCAACGTTTAGCCTATACTGGAACCCGGCGGCGTGGAGCATTCCCCCTAATCATTTGAGAGGGAAATAGGTTACCTAAATGACGAGGAGATTAAGTGTGCCAATTTCTTTGAAATGTGGATTGACGAGGTTGGTAAAATCCAGCCTAAAGAAATATTAGATGCCCTAGACGATGTGGAGCTTTGGGTTGTGCTAGGTAGTATAGGCCTTTGTTCATACTTATTTTCTTTTCCTTTGTCATTATATGAATCTAATTGCCTATGTTAGTTTTTTAGAGAGCTTGGCCGAGATGTCTCAAACTGGGAACGCGTTGGCAATCCTTAAAGCCTTGAAAGCCAGAAGTGAACCGGGGCCATTAGACCCCTCTGCTGATGTTATGCCAGTTTCGCTACCCCATCTGACCGAGATCCCGACCACGGAGAGGGAATCGATCCAGGTGGATGATTCCCTCCCCCCACCGTGCTTGTGAGGCGTAAGAAAAAAACAGTTAGTAAAGGTCAGTCAAACGATCGGGGTAAGAGGGCCGCGGTTGAAAAAGACACTGGGCTGATCAACGTCGAGCCAATCAATTTATACCGTGAGGACTTGGATCCCAGTGAGTTCATCGACTTCCAGCTCCTGGATAAAAAAGTTGAAGCTCATCTAGCCCTGCGTGGAAAGAAGGATACCTTCTCCTGGTTCGAGACTTTCGGGCTTCGTCTTACAGTGGAGACTCGGTACTCGGAGCATATGGTCGAAGATCATGAACGGAAGTTAGCAGAAAGGGCTACTGCTCAGAGCGAGGTGAAAACCAAGCTCTTAGGGCGAAGGAAGAGACTGTAAAGACCAAAAACGATGCTGAAACTCGGGCTCGGGAGCTGGAAAGTGAGGTGACCACTGTGAAGGATGTGATAAAAGAACGTGAGGCTAGTTTGGTGGAGGTCAAAAAATGTGTGGCCGAACTGAAGACTGAGAATGAAGATCTGCGGGTCGACAATCGGTAACTTGACGCCAAATTCCTTGTGAGGTGATTTCGGCCAGCTTATTTTCGTTTGCATCGACATCAAGGAGGAACAGTTCCAAAATGCTATTGACCAAGTCCAACTCTTTAATCCCGGGGTTACTCTAGTTCTAGATTCCCTGGTCTCCTGGAAGGTAGTCCAAGACGGTCTTCTTGTGCTCCCTCGTCTCACTACTGAGGGTCCAAGTGCTGAAGGTCCTTCTGCCGTGGTCTGCAGTTCAGATCCTGCCGTGAAGTAATTCTAGATGTTTATTCTTGCCCCCTACGTGGGGTTTTGTTTTTGTATGAACAATGGTACTACTTTGATTTTGGGGGTTTTAATTAATTTCTTTTGATTTTCTCTCATCCCTTTGTTTGTTTCGGGGTCCAACGCCCTTCATGTTTGTTTAGACTTTGTGAATTTTGATTTGATGAGAAGAACTGCAATCCAGGTCCAACGCTCATTACCGTTGAGCGCTTAGGGTTCCCTTTAGGACTTCGCGTGATAAGAATTTAGAAACCTTGGCTTAGGATCTGACGTCCAAAGTGGATTGACGTTCGAGAACTGTGCCTAAGGTAAGAAACCTTGTCCGGGGTCCATTACTATTTGCTTTGGTATTTAGGATGTCGCGTGACTTTGAGTTAGAAAGACTAGTCCTTGTCGAGGTCTTTCGTACTTATGGTTTAGTGCAGAATTTTTTCAAGACAAGAGTTTTTTAATGCACGACCTATTTAGCACAAGACAACTCAAGGTTGGTACCATGACATATTGGGGCATCGTAGTGGCTTTGACAATTTCAATAGAGAATGCGTTAAATTCGTAATACTTGTTTCATTGAGTATTTTGAAAGACTAAGGTCCGTGCTACAATTGGGGTAGATTAAACATAAAGTAAACTAGGAGACTAGGCCTTAAAAGGCACTTAGCTGTAATACTTTCTAAGTTTGTCTGCATTCCAAAAATTTCTTACCGGCTTATCCTTCAATGTCTCCAGAGTATAAGCTCCTTTGCCGGTACTGATCACGATATGGTAGGGGCCTTCCTAGTTAGGGGCTAGTTTCTCTTGGGAGACATTCCTTTCGCCGATGTCGGCCTTGTGGAGTACTAGGTCACCTGGCTGGAACCTCCAAGGAATGACTTTCAGGTTGTACTAGGCTGCTGCTTTTTGCTTGATTATGACGTAGCATATGTGTGTGACGCACCTTCTTTCTTCCAATAGATCCAAGTCTTCCTTCATTAGTCTGTGATTATTATCAGGCGAGAAGTTCTAGAGACGCCAGCTCGGTTCTCCTATCTCCACCAGGATCATTGCTTTACATCCGTAGGTTAGCTTGAATGGGGTTTCACCCGTCATCAAGTGAGAAGTGGTTCGGTAGGCCCATAGGATGTGGTCCAACTGCTCGACCCAATTTCCTTTGGCTTCGTCTAGTCTTCTTTTTAACCCCTTGACTATAACACAGTTTACTATTTCAGCTTCCCCGTTTGTACGGGAGTTTTCTACAGCGCTGCAGTGATGTTTTATTTTCAACCCAGCGATTGTGACCTTTGAATCTAGTAATAATGTGGTGCTAAATAAACCTTTGAATCTGGGCCGAGGTGATTGTGACTAATGGCTCTGCTTCTATCCACTTGGTAAAGTAGTTCACAACTACAACCAAAAACTTCAGCTGCCCTGGCGCTTGAGGGAAATGAACCAAAATATCCATGCCTCATTGATAGAATGGCCAGGGTATGAATGTCATGGACAGTTCCTCTGGAGGGACGTGATAGTGGTCAAAATGTCGTTGACATTTGTCGCAAACTTGGATATGCGTAAGGGAGTCTTCTTCCATTGTGAGCCAGTAGTAACCTGCCCTGAGTGCCTTCAATGCTAGAGTCTTACCTCCTAGATTGTGCTTACAACTTCCTTTGTGGACTTCGACCAGGACGTATTCGGCTTCGTTTGGCGCAAGGCATTTGAGGAGGGGTGAAAAAAATCCACGCTGGTACAATTATCCATCGAAGATGATGTATCTGATCGTGACTTTCTTCAACTTAGAAGCTTCATTTGGATCCTCAGGGAGGCTACCGGACTGTAAGTATTCCATCAGTGGCGTGATCCAGGTACGTTCTTATCTGTTGACTTGGAAAACAGTTATGTCGACAACTGTGGGATGCGAGAAGGTCTCCTGGATCACCGAACGGTTGTTACCCGGACTCTTGGTGCTGGCCAACTTGGATAAGAGGTCGACCCTAGAGTTTTGCTCCTGGGGTATATGCTCCACTTTTACTAGTTGAAAGCTCGTGAGGAGTTCTTGTACTCTCGCCAGGTACTTCTACAGGAAGGGCTCTTTGACCTGATATTCACCTCAAATATGGGAGGCACGAGCTGGGAGTCACTACAAAGTCGAATCTTTATAGCCCCTAAGTCCCTAGTCATTGCCAATCTGACAATGCACACTTTATACTCTGCCTAGTTGTTCGAGGTGGGGAATTCAAACCTAAGGGAGTTCTCGACAGTCACCCCTTAGGAATTCTCCAAGATTACCACGACACCACTTCCCTTCGGGTTTGAGGACCTATCAACGAACACAGTCCAGGATATCTCCTTGGTATCACTAGAGTCTAAGGTGAGTTCGGCCAGGAAGTTCGAGAACGCTTGTGCCTTGATGGCTACTCTGGGTTCATAAGCGATTTCGAACTCAAAAAGCTCGATGGACCAGGCGATCATCCTCCCTACTAAGTCCAGCTTGTGTAGTATTTGTTGGATGAATTGATTTGTCCTTACCATCACGGGATGACACTGGAAGTATTGCCTTAGTCTTCTAGTCGTGATGAAGAGTGTAAAAGCGACATTATCTATCTTTTGATATAGGAGTTTGGAGCCTTGCAACACCTTGCTCACAAAATAAACTGGCTTTTGACCTTCCAGTGTTTTTCTGATAAATACCGAACTCATAACCTCCTAGTGGATGGAGAAGTATACGTAAAGTATTTCTCCCGACTCCGGTCTTTTAAGAATGAGAGAGGATGCCAGAATGCTCTTAAAAGATGTGAAAGCGTCTTCACATTTTTGCATCCACTCGAATCCGGTCATTTTTTTTAATAACTTAAAGATATGGAGGATTTGTGAGCGGCGTTGACTAGGAATCGCGTAAGAGTCGCGATCTGTCTGGTTAGCTATTGTAATTCTTTCACGTTTTAGGGGCTATGCATGTCGAGCACTGCTTTGCATTTATCAGGGTTTGCCTCAATGCCGTGGTGTGTCAGCATGAACCCCAAAAACTTTCCAGCTTGGACCCTGAATGCGCCTTTTTCTGGATTAAGTTGCATGTCGTGCTTCCTTAACTACACAAATACTTCCTCGAGGTCTAAGCTGTGTGATCCTAATGACGGGGTCTTGACTATCATATCGTCAATGTATACCTCTAACATTCTCTCCATATGTTCTTCAAAGACCTTGTTCATCATTCTCTGGTAGGTGGCTCTGGTATTTTTTTAACCCGAAAGACATTATTTTGTATTTGTAACTCACCATTTCGGTGATGAAGGCAGTTTTATCCTCGTCTCCGGGGTACATGGGGATTTGATTGTATCCGGAGTAAGCGTCCATAAAAGACAATAGCCGAAAACCAGAGAAGCTGTCGACTAGCTTGTCAATATTTGGGAGGGGGTATGGATATTTAGGACATGCTTTGTTCAGGTCGGCGTAGCCCACACACATCTTCAATTTCCCGTTTGACTTCTTGACTAGGACAACAATTGAGAGCCAAGTGGTATACGAGATCTCTCTAATGAAATCGACATTTAATAACTCCTTGACTTGCTCCTCGATAACTTATTGCCTCTGCATAAGGCCACTAGAAAAATAAAAACTAACAATACTAAATAGTGTAAAATAGAGAGTTGAGCTTGAGAGTTGAGAGTTGAGAGTGTAAAACCCAAAATGGAGAGACGTGAAAAACCCAAAACGAAAAAAAAATGAATGAGAATGACAGAACAATGAACAAATAGGTCCGAGTTTGAGAACATAGAACAAAGAAATAAAGAAAGAAAAGAAGAAGTGAAGAAAGAAGAAAAAGTGAGGCCGAGAAGTGAGAACAGAGAGAGACAGGGAGCCGAGAAGGAAACCCAAAACGAAAAAAAAAATGAATGAGAAGGACAGAACAATGAACAAACAGTCCGGGTTTGAGAACAAAAAACAAAGAAATAAAAAGAAAAGAAAGAAAGAAGTGAAGAAAGAAGAAAAAGTGAGGCTGAGAAGTGAGAACAGAGAGAGACATGGACCTGAGAAGGACATTCTGTCATTACCTCGCCGGAGAAGGTCGTCGGCCGCCGGAGATGCTTGGGTCCTGCCGCTCAGTCGCCGGAGATGATGGAGGAGGCAGGTGGGTGAGAGTGGAAGGAGGTCTCAAGAGGCAAAGGCTGAAAGTTAGTGGTCTGCTTCGAATGGGTTAAGGATTTATAAAATCCCTAAGGCTGAAAACTCTAAAAGGCCCCTTTAAAAAAAAAAAAGAGGCTACAATCGCTATTTCAGCAATGAACCGCCATTTCGAACAAGGAGGAAACCGCAACACAGCGGCTGGAGAATGACGGATTCTAAGAATCCCGCCACCGCAATCCGCCATGGCCGCAATTTGACAACATTGTTCTGCAGGAGCTCTATTAACTGGGTCTTCTCTTGCTCTTCAAGGTTTGTGCCAATCTTGGTGATTTGGTTGGGCTTATCACCAAGCGGGATCAATTCTCCTTCAAGCTGGGGTCTTGTACCTCGGATTTCCTCACGTACATCTAACTCGGTCATCAGGATGTTGACTTGATCACGAATTGCGCTGGATGTGTGTGCCTTTGTTTTCCTAGAAGCCCTACTGATCTTCAAGCTCTCGTTATAGCACTTGTGGGTTGCAATATGATCTCCATTGACCATGACCACTTCATTATTCATGTTGAGGAACTTCATGGCCTGATGGGCAGTAGAGACTACAGCGGCAATGTCGTTTAGTGTAGGACGACCCAGAATGATGTTGTAAGCCGATAGACAATCCACAACTAAAAATCTCACCTTGACAATTCTGCATGTGTTGTCGTTACCCAAGGTCAAGAAAGTTCCGAAGTATCCTGCTGGGGTAACCTTCTCTCCTGAGAAACCGGTCAGTTCACCTTCATACGGTGTAAGTGCAGACAAAGGGAACTTCAGTCTTTCGAAGGCGTCCATGAACATGATATCCGCCGAACTCCCCTGATCCACGAAGATACGACGAACTTCGGCGTTAAATATTATTCCGGATATGACCAGTGGGTTGTCGTGATCTCGGATAATATCGTCATAGTCTTTTTCGGAGAAGGAAATTGACGATGTATCTTTGTCTTTGGAATGAGGTCTTCGTGAGGAGCTAGAGACACTCAAGACTGTTGTTCGAAGTGCCTTTTTCCGGGAGTTATTGGACAAACTGCCCCCTGCAAACCATCCCAAGATGGTACTGATGAGTTTGTCTTTCTTGTTACCCCCGCCATGAGTATCCCGATCCTGATATTGCCTGTCTTCAACATTACGGCGTGACAAGGTCTGGGATCTTCTGGCAGGACTCCGGGTTCTTCTTTGGCGTTGGTTTGGACTTTGTCGAGGACTATGACTTTGTCTTCAGTCCCTGCGCCCACCGCGGTTCTCATTTCCTCGGAAACTACTAATGTACTTTTGCAACTGCCCCTCTTTGATCAGGGATTCGATGACATTCCGGAACTAGTAACAATCTTTTGTTTCGTGGCCATAGCTCTTATGCCACCTGCAGTGTTTTGAATGATCCATCTGGAATTGCTTCTTTACGGGTAGTGACCTCTTGATATCCTGAAACTCAGTTTGAAGGACCTCCTTCAAGATTATCTCTCGAGGGGTGTTCAAATGAGTATACTCAGAATACTTGGGCCGATATCGTTCGTCCTTGGAGGAATCACGGGGTTGGTTGGAGTTCTGGCTCTTTTTCTGGTGAATGAGTTCGCCCTTTTTCAGACTCTCTTTAGCCTTGGTAATCTCCTCCAATTCGACGTATTTGTCTGCCCACGGGTGAAACTCATCTAGACTTACCGACTTCTTTTTTGCCAACGACATGAAGAAGCCCGAATCAGTTCGGAGTCCGTTTCTGGCATAACGGAGGGCTATCCTATCATCTAGGTTTTCAATGCCCACACATGCCTGATTGAACCTTTTAACGTATTCGCGCAAAGATTCAGAACTTTCTTGGTGGATTCTAGAAAGGGAGTCAATTGACTTTGATCACTCCTTTGTTGTGGTATAGTACTGCAAGAAACGTTGCGTGAGGTCTTCCCATCCTGTAACCTTTGTCCGCAAGGTGGCAAACCAGCGGAGGGCGTCCTTCTTCAAAAATAGAGGGACGGCTCGCCATAACAATTCTAGGGTGTATCCGTAGAGCTGCATGGACTGAGTGTAAGCGTCCAGGTGCTCTTGGCAATCTGTCGTCCCCTCATAAGGCTCCAAATTACTCGGAGGCTTGAAGTTTCTCAAGACCTTATATGCCATCAGAGTATCTGAGAACTGTTGTTGACGACCGGGGGGCAGGTTATTGTTTCCAATAACCCCGACGCCAACACGCTGGGCTGTTTGCTCGTTACGGAATACGTCCCGTTCCCCGTTGTCGTTGTCTGTCCTTACCGATCTTTCGAGATCCTCTAACCAATGACGTTGTTCTTCTAACTGACGTCGTTGACCCTCGATCAGTGCTATTTGTTGGCGCAACAACTCTCAAAGGTCATTCCTCGTTGTTTTGGATTGAACATTGTCTTCATAGTGAGACGCATGGTTTACGTCGTTGTGGGAGGTCCCCAAGAGAGCATGCACAGGGATCCTCGCTCCTTGATTTATTTTGTTGGCTCCACCCTGAGGAAAGACAAGCTTGTCTCGGATAGAAACCCTTCGAGATGAAGTGGGGCTTTCAGCAGAAGCTGAAGCCTCGTGTCCATTGTTGAGAGTTTCCACGACAACAGGCCTGCTTCTAGTGGCGGAGGTCTCTGGTGATACGACTAAAGGAGGGTCGAGCTAGGCCGCTGGGCCGTGTGTTTGGCCAGGGGAAGCATGTGCAGTGCTTCCTTTCCTGTGGTTATGTCTTGTGCTCACCATGGTTAACATGGGAATGAAAGTTTATCAGATCACCACAGACGACGTCAATGTTCTGAAATGGATTCAGAGGGTACCTGAGATAGGTACATATATGGTGGTTTCCTCCTTGCACAACTGCTGCCAAACGTATTGAAATAAGGGGTAGGTACATACAAAGGGACTCTAACGCTCAAATCAGGCAGTGCACAAGTAGGATTTTTGCAAGGAGATAACAGATACCTTATTAGGTTAACTTGGTCTAGTATATGTAGAGCGTGACTGGAATCCTCATACGATTCGTACTGAACGCAAGTGTTTTGAGATCGTGCCATGACAAAGGTATCAGCTCACAATCGTTGAGGTTCGTCTCTGACCTTCCAGGACTTTCCCCTTAGTGGTCAATCCTTATTGCAGACAGTTACAGTCCCCACACCTTAAAGGTCACGATTGGAAGTTGTCAAGACCTCCGCAGACCTATGGAGTATCATTGGGAGATACAACTAGTACTCGTGTACGGACAGTCAACCGGGATGCTTATTCCAAAGTCTGGTGGTGTTCATGTCGAGTTTATCCTTTCGAGTGTGATTTCGGACCACGGTCCAAAACAATAAGCATTCTGTTTATAGTTTTATCGGATTTAAATTTTGGTACTTGTAGTTTTTTTCTTTGAATTTTGGTTCTTATATTTTTATTGATTTAAATTTTAATTCCTTAGAGACTAATACTTTAATAATTTAAAACTATAAAAATCAATTCTTAATGAAAATAAGAACAAATACTTTAATAAATAAAAATTATAGAGATGAAAATTCAAATGAAGAAAAAATATAAAGACTAATACCATAATAATATAGACCAAAATTAAACAAAAAAACAAATATAGAAACCAATATTAAAAAAAATAAGTACAAAAACCAAAATTCAAATTTAATAAAATTATAGGAATTAATAGTTTAATTTAACGTAGGAATTTTATTGAGAACTGAGACATATTGGTGACTAAGGCTTTACTGGTTCTGTTGTAAAAAATAATAGTAATAATAATGAATCTTGACAGGTCCCATAACTAGCTTTGTGTTGGGATGCACGAGTGCCGTTAAATATAATGTTTCAATATCGGATTTATGTCAATTTTTTTAAGTATTTAAATAAAAAAGACAGATAAATATAAATGTTATAATTTTTTTTTATAAAATTTAATTGAATTTTATTAATAAATTTTTTATATCTATTTGTCTCTTGATCATTTAAAAAAAAAATGATATAAAAAAATCTAAATCCGTCAATATCTCATAAAACAGCAATTGAATGGTTCATGCATACACAACGTCGCTTTTGGCACGTTGCTATTGCTATACATAAGCTATTTGGCAGGGAATGATGGAAGGGGGAGGCGCATGGGCCATGGCCCTTAAAAAAAATAAAAAAATAATTTTTTTTAAATACTTATAATGTAAAATAAAAGTTAAAATTCAAAAAATAAAATTTATTTGATAATAAACGTTAATATCAATAAGTTATTTTGTTAAAAGACTTAAAAAAAAATAAGTGAGATTTACTAATCTCATCTTCACGTAAATTTTAACAGTTAAGTTGCTACTAATACTAAATAATTAAAGTCGTACAATTATAAAAAAAAAAGTATTTTTAAATTAAAAAATCATTCACCTTTCAAATTATCTTATTGCATTCCAATCTCTCTCACAGTACAGACAAGCGCATTAGGATTAAGATATAACTTTTCATTTATTATCTCTATTTTTTTTAATTAATTTTATTGTCTATTTATAATCCTAAATAGAGTTGGTGAGCCGTGAGCAGAGAAGTCATAGTAGTACGATAGGGACTCACCGACTCATCAAGTTCAATTTGAGAGAGTTAAGTTCCAGGCATAAGAAACATCTCGCCTTCTTAACTTTGTTGTAAGTCTTCATCTTTTATTTTTTAAGATCTTCATCTATCTAGTATTTTATTAAAATTATGCCTCAACCTCCTTATGTTTTAATTCTTCTTTTTTGGTTTGGTGTCTTGTTAATTGGTCTATATTTTTGCTTTTAATTTCTTTTCATTAGTTGGAGTTAATCTCATGTCTTGTTATTAATTTTTTTTATTTATGTCTAATGTGTGTACTATCAATTTGTACTTTTTCGTTAATTTTTTATTTTTGTAATATACTGTTAATTTAATTGATTTTAGTTAATTAATTTTTTTGTTCATTTGTTCTCCTAAGCATATTTAATTTGATTGATCATTTGATTTGCTTAGTGTTGACTCTTCCTGTTTCAACTGCTACTATTGACAGATCTTTTTTAACTATGAATATTATGAATAATAAACTCAGAAATAAGATAAAAGATAATTTTCTGATTGATTATCTAATCACTTATATTGAGAAAAAAATTATTGAGAAGTTTAATATAAATTTTATCTTTGATGAGTTTTATGATATGAAAGAACATCATACTCGATTTCGATGAATGTATTATATATTATTTTTTATACTATAATATAAATTTTATTAATAAATATTATAATATAATTTAATAATATCATTCATAACTTTTATTCTTTTACTAAATATTTTTTGGATTTGTCCCTTATATTTGGTATACGTATTAGCATTTTAATGTGAAACTGTATGCTACTCTATAATATCTTAAGCATGAAAATATGAAATTTAAAATTCTTTTTATAAAATACATTACTATGGTAGTTGAAGAATACAGAGATATTTTTTTTCGGTTAGTGAACGGGGCTAGCACAGCCCAAAAGAATACAGATATATTAAGTTTATATTTGAATACAATGTCAGGAAGATTCTATTTATATTTATGCTTATCTCGATTTATGTTTGCTCGTTGAAGTCTTCAATTATTGCCCTAATAAAATCATAGCTTGTCACAATCAAGTTGTCAGTTTGGCTACAATCAAGAGTGAATTTTGCATGGCTTATAATGCATATATACTTACAAACACTTTAATTTTTATTTATATAATTTTTATCATTTTATTATAATTTATTTTATCTCATTTTATGTATATCTACCCTTACACCTACACTTTAATTCTAATATTTATATTTGATGTGAAATGATGTACACTCACAAAATATGTATCAAGCATTATTCTTTTATGGCATATCAAAGGCCTTCTTTATGCTTCTAGTTGCTGGGTTACTTTCAGTCAAGGTGACAACACCGGAGAGCTTGAGAGATGAGACGGGTTAAAACATCTAAGCTATCCATTTTATAGATACTTGATTGCACATTGAGACATCCCATATGGTCGGAAGCAGTGTTTTCTTAACTTTTCTTAGGTGCTGGAAGCAGAGAATTTTGGGCACGTTTGATTTATTTATTTTCTATTTATTTTTTGCTGATATATTTTTATTAATATTTATAAAAATATCACATTATTTTAATTTTATTTTATATTTTTAAAATTTTATAAAAGAAATGATAAAAATAAAAAAATAATTTTTATTATTTCTTATACAAAAATTTAAAAAAAGAAATAAAGTAAAAATAACGTAATATTTTTATAATTATTAATAAGATGAGAATGAAAACAAAAAACAAACTACTTTTGTTTCCCTCAATTCTGTCTTAACCGATTTCATTTTTATTTGTTGCCTTTTTGCTAAACATGGTTCCTGATTTACTGAGCGTACTGAAGGTTTGGTATTTTTACAATTCTAGCCTCCACAATAGGGACCTGAACATGATTTACGAAATATACATGGAGAAAAATGAAAGGCAACTTTGTTCTTCTAACTTCTAAGGGAATCGGAGAAAGGTAATATGAATGTCTAAAATTCTAGTCTTGTGCCCGTTCTTCCTTTATTTTGAATTTTGGGCACAAAATTTTATTCAAAATTTTGGATAAAATGCCTAAAATTTTGAATAAAATTTTAGTCGAGACTAGAAAATTTTGGGTACGTTTGATTTGTTTTCTTTTTTTTATGATATATTATCATTAATATTTACAAAAATGTCATATTATTTTTATTGTATTTTATATTTAAAATTTTATAAAAAAATGATGAAAATAATAAAAAAATTACCATTTTTATACAAAAAAATTAAAAATAAGAAATAAAATAAAAATAATATATTTTATAATTATTAATAAAAATATAACAACTAAGAATGAAAACAAAAGAAAATAACCAAATGCCACTTTATTTTTTCTCAATTCTGTCTTAACCGATTTCTTCTTTTTCTTTTTTTGGTGTTAAAAAATGGTGACAATATATACTATCACTTTGAAATTGAAAGGAACATAGAAAAATGATCCCTCTCCAAGGAATTTTTTTTTTCACATGTAAAGTTTAAATCTAAAGCTTCTTATTATCAAAAGAATCCCAGTAACATTTGCTTCACATGCGAACCTAACATGTTACCACTAAGCCAAACCCACTTGGGTTGATTTCATTTTTATTTGTTGCCTTTTTGCTAAACATAGATCCTGATTTACTAAGCCTACTGAAGGTTTGGTATTTTTACAATTGTAGCCTCCATAATAGGGACCTGAACATGATTTACGAAATATACATAGAGAAAAATGAAAATGAAAGGCAACTTTGTTCTTCTAACTTCTAAGGGAATAGGAGAAAGGTAATATGAATGTCTAAAATTTGTCTTGTGCCCGTTCTTCCTTTAATCTTCTGAGCAAGTACAAAGAGGCACAGCCCCAAATGGGGAACAAAAAACAAAGTCAAGTGAGGTAACCACTCTAAGTTCCTTCCTATTTATCATTAGAACATTCAAATACAAAACTATAATTCTCTCACTTCCATTCACTAACTTTATGAACTGCATGCCTATTACTTTCAACACAAATCACATTACATTTTATTAAAAGTAATCCTGAATCCAGAAAAAGGAAATAAGCACAACAGAGTGACGAGAAAAAAGAGGGAGGGGGCGTTTCAACATGTCAAGTTGACATTCCTACGAATAAACTATACAAGCACGATTTGCATGTGTAAGTTCACGAGGCTGATTTAACTTCTCTCTTCAGTAATTCCTGGAAAGTGAGGACACACTGAATTAATTTCATAGAAGACTACAAGATTAGCTTGAGAGGTTCCTTTCATCTCAAAGGCTTGTTACCTGTTTGGTGGCAGCAATTGATAGGCTCTCTCTCTCCTTCTTCTTGCGTCTGCATTCTCCACACCAGCTAGAAAAATCTCTTTGATATTTCTTCATCTCTCTAAAAGCCGAACTACACCAAGAAGGTTGATGCAGCTGTCATTCATTGAACATAGATAATGCTCAAGATATAAGCACTGGGCTGGGACTCACATTTAGGTCAAGCCCAATAGAGGATAGAACAAAAAGAAAAAAAAATCAGAACCCAATAAATAATGTCATTCCTTGAGATTGCAAAAGAAAACCTCTGGCAATCTAAAATCACAAAGGGATATATGAGAAAAATTTGCTACTTCAGGGAATCAAGGGACCTTGGCTGTTTGCATTTCCTTGAGTAATAAAAAACATGATGCAAATACCTTCTACACCAGAGAATTAAATTGATCCGATGCCCAGATGTTGTAGGTCTAGCACCATGCCGGTGACGACCACAATGAAGAACTGCATGTCCTGGAACATGGGAAAAGTCGAAGATCTCCTACAAAGATTTGATTGGAGTTGACAAAGAAAAAAAAAAGATGTCTTCATGAAACTTCTATATATACTTATATTTGGTCAATATCGTATTCTAATATCACTATAATGCCATTCAATATTCAGTATGAATTATATGAAACAAACAACTCAAAATTCATAATGTATTTGTTCATTCATGTACTTGGGATTTGGGAAATAAATAGTAAGTCATGATGAGCCTGGGATTGCATTATTGCCTCAATCATGCTCCCACAACGCACTATTTTTTATTCTTGCTCCCATTTTGGATTGTCTCAAGTCCCAGCTGTATGCAACAAACTCTCCATATTAAGCTTGTATCCAAAAAATTCAAGTTTTCAATGAATTTTAATTTAAAGTTCAGAACAAATTTGTCTTTTAACAATCACATGACAAGTGGAAAAGGAGCGCATCGTTTTAAGCTTTTAGGAAAGAGGAGATAAAGAAGAGAAAACCATCAAGAACATTGAAAGGATATAAATCATCAACAGGCAGCATTGCTGTTTTGCCTTTTAAGTTTAAAATAGAATTCAAATACATGCTGAAGAATAATGTAGCTAAATATAAATTATTGAGCCTAAGACAATTTTCCTATAACAGTAAAGTAGTAGACATACCTCTGATTGGGTCTCTGTATTCACATGTTCATCACATCGAACACCCCGGAAGAACAATTCTCCGCCAGAAAATTGTTTTCCCAAGCAAATATTTAGGGTGACTTCTGAGTCATCCACATGGAAGCCTACAAAAATATTGCTCTTCAGATTTCAACAAAAGCATATAAAGCTACAGGGTTGAGAAAGAGGAAAACAAAGACAGGTGGCAAAGAAAGTAAGCAAGCAAGATACACTCGTGTAATAGAGGAAATATGTAAGCATCATAGGAAAGCAACTCAAGAAGGAAACAGATCTAGTATAGAATTGAATCCATAAGAGGAAAATATCTAATTATCATGAGGGGTTAACGAGTAAGGCAACAAAAGTCAATCTTTTGTTGAACAGTGAAAAAATGGACACATTCAAATTTCAGAGCAGATAAGCCAAAATAACCAAAAGTATCATGAAAGTTAGAGTGAACTTCAATTAATCAAGTCATCATAATGGACTATAAGTGAAGTGAACTTCAGTCATTTAGGGGGAAGATAAGAATATATCATACTAAACAGAAATTAAAAGACTAAAAGGGCCTATGAGGATAAAAAATACAACAAAACTGACCAATCACTCTGCATTTCAGACAATCATGAGAACTGTAATGCATTTTCATTTTTTTTTCCCTTTATTTTGGTAAAAAAAAAAGAATCAAAACATACAAGATAACAGGTAAATGTAAATAGCATAAAGAGTATGATTAAAGTAAATTAATATAAAACCATAAGTAGATCTGCTTAAAACATTAAACCACATTTAGCTTCAAATAATTTATTACAGATTCCAGGCAATAGCAAAGTCACAGAACTAATGACATGAATTTGAAAGACCTACCAAGTTCCACATCCCTATTGGTTCCGTATTCAACAACAAAACCATGATGAGAGTCCAGTGTGGATCCACCAAGTTCAGTAAAGAAAACTACAAAAAATTTCACATTGCAAAAGTGAGTTCATGTCATTATATTAGTTTCTTTATCTAAGTCCTAAGTTTCTTCTCCATTCTCATTAAGATAAATAAAAATAACCTCGGGACATAGGCCGTATGAAATCATTCATCAATCTGTCAAGCATGGTCTCCATGCCAAAATCATCAAGAACAGCACCATATTGATTCATTGTATTAGGTCGCATGATTCTGAATTTGGTCTCATGGACCCATCTTTCAAAATGATCCACCTAAGCAATCAGAACCTGATAAGAAAACATAAAACACTAATATAGAATGGATATAATGATATATGCATGAAAAGGAAAGGAAAGAAATGTGATACCTCAGATACCAACATTTCACAAAACTGTGGTTGAAGCATTTCAAACGTATAAATTCCTTTATGGGGTTCAGCCATTATTCTTCTAAAAGTTGCTTCTGTATTTTCTTTAATCGCTTCAAGAAATGAGGGTGCAAAAAAGTTTTCAGCATGCATAGTATATATCTCCTTATGTAGCGGCTACAAACAAAAGTGAACAATTAGTAAGATCGAGCATGACTGGTACATATATGCTACATACGGAAAAGGAGCCAAGATAATTGTTCTCAGGTCAGCAAATTCTGATATCAACACGTGCTGATTCCAAATTCTCATATATAAGTACCAAATAAAAGATACCTCCCTTCAAAAGTCTAAGAGAAATTATCCTATGGACAGCATCTCCCACAATTTTCAAAAGAATCAAAAAATGAAATCATTGATATTTTCAATTTACAAATGGACAAAACTGCCATTTTGATGTTCATTACAAAACTTACTGGATAATTCAATATGATCTTCTGCCTGTATTCCTTATGCTTTTGAATCTGTTCAATCCAACATAAAACAACAAAAACTCAAAAAGTGAACAACAAAACCAAGCCAAAGACAAAATACCAGGAGAAAGAAAAGAAACCCCATAAAAGGAAGTAACTTGAAAAGTGAAACAGAACTTGAAAAATGGCTCCAAGAAAGGCAACCTAGTGGTGCCATCATGACCAAAATTACACTTCCTGTTAGGGTCACATCAGGGTGAGTTAATTATTAAGATGATAACATGGAGCAGACACAAGAATTTAATATGGTTTGGCAAGTCACATGCCTACGTCAACCCTAGAGATAAAATATCTTCACTGTGAGAGAAAAACACTCGTACAAGAATAATCATGGAGATAAAAACCTAACCCATACCTGACCCAATGCCCCTTGTACACCCTCCCTCATAACTTGAAGAACCCCTCTGTCACTTGTTCTCTCTCTATTTCACGGTACATTTAGGCCATTGGTTCTATTTATACCTAAACCTCCTTGATCCGCAAGACTCTTTAATTTCCAAGTTTCCCAAATCCTAACAGATTATATCATACCCTTAATTTAGATTTCCTAAATCTCTAAGGATATAGTTGCTAAGGATAAACATAAATAAAATCTATTCTTATCGTATCTTATCTTATCAAGATACATGAGCTAAAATCCCAACAGTTCCTACAACAATTGCAAACAGAAAATTCAGACCTTCCAGACTCACCCAAAGGAATATTAAGCTTCCATAAAATCCATAAATATGCCTAGCCAACATATCATTTCTAGAGAAGTTACAAGCAAGTACTTCTAATGAATAAAAGGGTATGCTAATTAAATATCAAATTGCCATTATTCCAAGAAGGCACGTGCAATAGCATGAATCATTTGGGACTATGTCTTAATGCATGTCTACTCAGCAGTCGGAAGTACATAAGGATCCAAATTGTTTGCGACCAAGGGAATGAAACAGAATACAAATTTCTGCTTTTCCCTATTCCAGACAGAAAATGATCAACAGCTTCCGCTAAATTCTCTCACAATATCTCTAAGTCAAGCAACAATGCAGGCAGCAGGCAGCAACCAGCAAGCATAATGCAGCAAGAGCAAGAGCAACGTTGCATCTCCCCATATCCTCAATGCCCTATGAACCTTATCGATTAAGGGCAACATCAAAATCAATTTTTTATTCAAAAAATGAAAAAGGACATGGATTCCAAATTCAAATGGCCTTCTGGGTATCCCTTGTATCCCACTATTTTCCACACAAAACAAAGTCAACAACAATAACAAAACCCCAAAAGCTAAAAAATTTTGACATACCCGAATACGTTCACTCTCGGGTAAATAGCGAAGCAGAATGTTCCTCATGTACTGAGCCTTAACGTCACGTGAGAGGTTGAGCATGTGGTGAGGCATATACTGCTCAAGGGAGCTGAAGACAAGAGGGTTGAACTCCAATTGCAGGTCTTCGTAGTTGTCGGGCTTGTGGTCGCGTTTGGGGCTTGCACGAAGCCTGTTGGAACCAGAAGACACTGTGGGTGCTACAGCCATGTCTCCATTGGACGCACGAGGAGGCTGCTGCTGGGTCCTGCGCTCCAAGGAACCATTCTGGGACATGGTTTTTTTCCGGAGAGGAAGTGAGAAAGGAAATAGAAAATGGAGAGAGAAAGAAAGAGAGAAGGGTTATGAGAACATTGAAAAATAAAGAAGATTGGAACTTTGAAGAAGAAGAAGAATAAAAAAGATTTGAGGGTGGTGTAGGGTTCAATTCATGTCTCAGGTTCGGTAAGTTGGCTGCGTTGGAGAGGAGAGGAGAGGAGAGGAGAGGAGAGACTAGAGTGTCCAATCCAAGTGGAATATCAAATAATTACGGGGATGAGTATAATTAAGCATCTCATAATTTTTGGAGATATAAGTAAATACCCTTTTTTTTATTTTAAAGTTAGATAATTTCACTATATTTTATTGGTGAAAGAATAACTATAATCATTTTATAAATAATTAAAAATTATGAGTTTTTTAAAAAAAGATAATTAAAATAAGGATACGAATAATCCAATTTAATTAGCTTAGGTAATTTAAGAAGGATTTAATTTTGATTTTTAGTTAATTTTAAATTTTATTATATTATCATTTAATCATATATTTTGATTTTACTTATTATAACAATTACTTAAAAAGAATCGTTAATCTCCACACTTTCATGTAGAAATTAACAACTTTTACATTTTATTTTTTAGACAAAAATCTCAATAAATTGAGTTTTATTTTTTAAAATGATTAAAATGAGGATATGAATAATGCAATTTAATTAGCTTAGGTAATTTAAGAAGGATTTAATTTTGATTTTTAGTTAATTTTAAATTTTGTTATATTATCATTTAATCATATATTTTGACTTTACTTATTATAACAATTACTTAAAGAGGATTGCTAGCCACCACATCTTCACGTGGAGATTAATAACTTATATATTTTGTTTTTTTAGACAAAAATCTCAATAAATTATGAGTTTTGTTTTTTTTAAATAATTAAAATGAGGATACGAATAATCCAATTTAATTAGTTTAGGCAAATTAAGAAAGATTTAATGTTTATTTTTAGTTAATTTTAAATTTTGTTATATTATCATTTAATCATATATTCTAACTTTACTTATTATAACAATTACTTAAAGTGGATTGTTAACAATCATACCTTCATGTGAAGATTAATAACCTTCACATTTTGTTCTTTTTGGACAAAAATCTTAGTAAATTATGAGTTTTGTTTTTAAAATTGATTAAAATGAGGATACAAATAATCCAATTTAATTAGTTTCGGTAATTTAAGAAGGATTTAATTTTTAATTTTAATTAATTCTAGATTTTGTTATATTATCATTTAATTATATATTGTGACTTTATTTATTGTAACAATTACTTAAAGGGAATTGTTAACATTCACATCTCTATGTGAAAATTAACAACATTTACATTTTGTCCTTTTTTGACAAAAATCTTAGTAATTTTTTTAAAAAAACTTTAACTTATTGGTATTTTAGTCTTTTAAATATTTACACATTTAATGAATAGTTGTATTCTATTTTAATGAAAGGAGAGAATATGATTTTTAATTTTGAAATCCTATATTACAATATGTAATAATATTTAATATATATGATTTATTCATTAAATAAAAAATGAAAAAAATTCAAAAATATAACATATAAAGTAAAAAACATAATTATGGAATAAAAGTATTAATACATAATTTATAAATTTATAAGTTACTTTTAAAATCTTATATTACGTATCAATTTGTTAACTAATATATATGGATTATGTGTTTCATGCCAGCTAATGACTTATATTTCTCATAGAAAAAAAAAATAATATTTCGTATTTGATAATCTATTATAATAGTGTAAATCTCGTTAGATGAACTCATGAAAAAGCTCTTTAATTCCTTATCTACTTTGAAGGAGGAGAAAGGAAAATACTATTGTACTTAGCTGATACATTTACAATTTTGATATAAGTATAGAGACATAAAATGAACCTTAAGCATCATTTTGATAGCTTCTTTTCGTCATACCAATGGAATTAAGGGTTTGGAGTTTGTACAAAATTGATATTTTACAAGATAAAAGAAAAGATTGAAACATGTGAGCAAAATGAAACCCTTTTCTTTTTTTTGGTTTTAGGGTATCTCACATTACTTGAGTATAAAATTAATCATTTTAAGTATAGAGTAATACGGTTAAAACTAAATTTTAAGAAGTAAAAAGTGTGTTTATTTCTTTTTAAAAACTTAATAACAAAAATATTAATAAAAAAATAGGGTAACAATACATCATTAAATACAATTATAATTTTTTTATATTGATAATATATCAAAATTAAATTTATAAAGAATTAATAAAATAGTTATTATTCATCAAAACAAAATATCAATTTTATAGTTTTCATTTAAAGAGTAATTCGTTTTTTTTTAAGTAATGTTTTTGTACATTTAAAAAAATCATTTTTATTAAATGAAATCTGAGTTTAGTGTATTTTTAAGTCTAGTATATTCATCAAAACTCATTTTTAGTGTAGTATATTATTGTTTTGATTCCTTTAGACGCTAAGGATAGCAAAGAAAAAAAAAGGAAAAGAAAAGAAAATACTCAATAAGATTAAATGGTAATTTGAATTACCAAATTGATAAATGCATTATTAAGAGTTAATATGGTTGGTTTAGTTGGTGAAGATAAAAATACTTTACTTAATTTCGATAAAATAAACTTTCAAAAAAGCTGGTGACATATCATCAAATTCATCATCATCGAACAAGATAGAATCTTTCTTAAACTTCTTGTTTATAAGAAAATAAATAAATAAATAAGAAGCAGTGTTTGGTGTGGACTGAACGAGTTTGGTAATTGGTATTGCCGCATGATGGTTGTCTTATTACCACTTGCATCACCTACCGCGGAGTGCCCGAGAAACTAAACCTTCATTCTCTTCTCTCTCTATAACCCAAACAACATAAAATAAAACCTAACATATTAACAAATAGGTAACATAGGAGTACTTGTTGAACAACTACAACTATTCTCCTCGCAAAGCAAAACCCCTTTCTTTGTCCTTGTGATTGTGGTGAATTGAAGTCAGAAGCCATGGCATGTGCAAACTTCGCAAAGCTCAACTCTTTGTCGTCCCAGTGGATCGGCAACAACTCATTCTCTCCCCGTCGTGGATCCTCCTCACCACTCATCGCCACTCGCCGTGTCTCCCTCCCGATCCGCGCCGCTTCTTACGCCGACGAACTCGTCCAAACCGCCGTTAGTCCCTTCTTCCTCACCACACCTCACCTCTTGTTCTCTATCTGGATTTTTCTTCCATCATAACATTCAACATTGATTTGATCCTGCCCTTGTCCTCATTCAATTCTGTTCAATTCTAAAGTTTTTAACTTTACTGTTGTAGGACACACTGTATGTATATTTCAGTGCTTTTGGTTTTGGTAGTTGATTACTGCTTTTCATTTTGTCCAACTATTTACTATTACTGTGATATGAGATTTCCTTCAATTTTACATATTATTACATTGTTTGACTTTTTTATGCTGCTAACTTTTGCTAGGTAGCATGAGAAGATTTTGTCATGGAAAATGCTTCCAGTTGTTGTTGTTCTGTGTTGATCTAGATTCTAGTTTAGTAGCGTGTCTGGAAATTTTAGGGAAAAATCGTTTTATTTTTTATTTTTTCAAGCTCTCTCAATCAGATTTTGATAATAAGCTATTTTCAACATAAAATAAGTTAATCCAAACAAACACTATTTATTAAAACAACTTTTTTTTTAAGAAAACAAAAAGCTTTATTACCATTGATTTCCCTTGATTGGTTTCATTCTTGGTGGTATAGAAATCTATTGCATCCCCTGGTCGTGGAATTCTTGCCATTGATGAGTCCAATGCAACATGTGGGAAGAGGTTAGCGTCCATTGGATTGGACAATAGTGAGGCCAATCGTCAGGCCTACAGGCAACTTTTGCTGACCACACCTGGCCTTGGTGAATACATTTCTGGTGCCATTCTTTTTGAAGAAACCCTTTACCAGTCGACAACCGACGGAAAGAAGTTCGTGGATTGCCTCCGTGAGGAGAAGATTGTACCTGGTATCAAAGTCGACAAGGTCTGTTGTTTATGAGTAATTGCGGACTGTAATCTCTTGCATTTGAATCCTGTCTTGCTGATTTTACACCTGTCTAGTAGTCATCATATTTTTAGTTTTCGCTTTTTAGGGTTTGGTCCCACTACCAGGGTCAAACAATGAATCATGGTGCCAAGGTTTAGATGGATTGGCTTCAAGATCTGCTGAATACTACAAGCAAGGTGCTCGATTTGCCAAGTGGTAAGTCATTCTTGATTTCTTCTCTATGAAACTTTCTTGGTGATAAGATGCATTGAAATTGAGTTGAAATGGTGGTGTGCTCTTGTAATATACAGGCGGACAGTTGTTAGCATTCCATCTGGTCCTTCTGCATTAGCTGTTAAGGAAGCAGCATGGGGACTTGCACGTTATGCTGCTATCTCACAGGTATTCTTTCATCCATGAATCTATGTTTGTTGAAATTAGCTCATTCTTAGAGTAAAAAATGTATTTTCTTGGTTTATCCTTTGGTTCCCTTCACCATACCCATCTGAAAGGGAGCTTCTTTCATTTGAGGGGAGTGAATGTTGGTTGTGGGTTTAGTTTGGGCTATGTGACGACAGCAGCATATATTTTTTAAGCATATGTTCATTTGTGCATAGGTTGTGTCAAATTTGATTGAATGGGAACTACATAATTTTTGCTGGGATAATGAACTTCTGTGGTTTGATTCTTGATGTTAGTGTGTATATATAAAATGATTGTTTAGTGTTTATCTCTGTTGAGAGAGAGAAAGAAAAAGAAAGACATATACTGAACCGTGTGTTTCAACTACACAACGGAGACTGAATATATATTCAATAAGTAATAAATAATTACACAATATACATGATGTGGGACTAACAACTGTATTACTAATTTACACCTAATTACATATATTTCCAACATACATATATTTCCAACACTCCCCTCAAGTTGGAGCATATAAATCATATGCACCAAGCTTGTTACATAAATAACTTATTCGTGGACCTCTCAAGGACTTGGTGAAGACATCTCTGCTGATCATTTGAGTTGACAAAGTTTGTGATGATGTCTCCGATAGAATCTTTTCCCGATGAAATGACAATCGACCTCGATATGTTTGGTCCTTTCATGGAACAACCGGATTGGAAGCTATATGCAAAGCGACTTGATTGTCACATATGAGTGTCATTTTCATAACCTCACCAAATTGAAGTTCTTTGAGGAGTTGTTTCAACCAAGTGAGTTCACAAGTGATTGAGGCCATAGCTCGATATTCTGCTTCAAGACTAGATCTTGCAACAACATTTTGCTTCTTACTTTTCCAGGAAACTAAGTTGCCTCCAATGAATACACAATACCCAGAAGTGGATCGTCTGTCAGTAGGAGAACCTGCCCAGTCAGCATCGAGTATCCAACGACCTGAGTATGTCCCTTATCTTCATAGATGAGACCTCTTCCAGGGAGCTCCCTTAATGTATTTGAGGATTCGTATCACTGCATCCCAGTGGTCCTCACAAGGAGAGTTTAGGAATTGGCTAACCACACTGACTGCAAAAGAGATGTCAGGCCGAGTAACAGTGAGGTAGTTTAACTTCCCAATTAATCTCCTATACTTTCCCGGATCCGATAGAGGCTCCCCCTGATTTGGTAGGAGTTTGACATTTGGATCCATGGGAGTATCAACTGGCTTGGCATTCAACAATCCTGTTTCTTCAAGGATATCCATAGCATACTTTCTTTGAGACACTACTATACCATCCTTGGATTGAGCTACCTCAACCCCCAAGAAATATCGTAGTTTACCCAAGTCTTTGGTCTGAAAGTGAAGAGAGAGATGTTGTTTTAACTCACATATGCCATGGTGGTCACTTCCGGTGATGACTATGTCGTCAACATACACAACTAGATAAATGCGGCCTTGGGCCGTGTGGCGATAAAAACACAGAGTGATCCGCTTCACTTCGAATCATACCAAATTGCTTTGAATCACAAGTCTTTGAATCGTCCGAACCAGGCTCTAGGAGACCTGTTTGAGACCATAAAGAGACTGTGGAGACGACATACCAGGCTAGAAGACTCCCCCGAGCAACAAATCCAGGAGGTTGCTCCATATATACCTCTTCTTCTAGATCACCATGCAGAATGCATTTTTAATATCAAGTTGATGAAGAGGCCGGTGTCGAATGGCAAAGCAATGGACAAAAACAACCTAGGACGAAGCCATTTTAGCCACAGGAGAGAAGGTATCCCCATAATCTAAGCCAAAAATCTGTGTATACCCTTTCGCCACAAGACGGGCTTTGAGACGATCAATTTTACCATCAGGACCCATCTTGACTGTATAAAGCCACCGACAACCAACAACAGATTTTCCAGGAGGAAGAGTAACCAGTTCCCAAGTACCACTGTTGTGAAGCGCACTCATTTCATCAATCATTGCTTGTCTCCATCCGGGATGGGACAAGGCATCACCTGGAGATTTAGGGATGGAAACAGAAGACAAGGAAGAAAGACAAGCAAAGTGCAAAGAAGAAAGGCGGTGATAACTTAAAGCAATATAATGAGGAGAAGGATTACGAGTAGACCGGATACCTTTTCGCAAGGCAATGGGAAGATCGGTCGTCCGACGGTCTTGGGAGGCCGGTAAAGGAGTTGGTTCGGAGAAGAGTCCGCAATGACCTCGCAGCGGTATCCGAGGAGGAGGGACACGGGGTACGGGAGGTTGTGGTCGGCGGTGATAAGTGTGGAAGAAACGATCGGTGGTACCGGGGATCCGTATGGGTAGAGGGTGGGGCGGTTCGGACTCGACAAAGTGACGGGGACAAGAGGAACCGGAAGGAACGTAGAGATTGACTCGGGAGGCGAAGGAGACGACTCAAAGAAGGGTACGAGACTCGAAGAAAGTAACATCACCGAGATAAGGTAACGTCGTAGAGTAGGAGAATAACAACGATAACCTTTTTGGGACCGAGTGTAACCAAGGAAGACACATTTGAGGGATCGGGTAAGTAAGTTTGTCTAGACAGAGGAGAGAGATTATGGACAAAACAAGTGGACCCGAAGACATGAGGCGGAAGAGAATGAAGAGGCGATGTGGAAACAAGACAGAATGAGGGACCAGGTTATCAAGCACGAGAGGATGGCATGCGATTAATAAGGTAGCATGCAAGAAGGGACAACATCACCCCAAAAACGAAAGGGAACCCGACTATGGAGTAAGAGGGTCCGAGTTGTTTCAATAAGGTGTCTATTTTTACGTTCGGCCTACCCCATTTTGTTGAGGTGTATGGGCACAAGATGTTTGGTGAAGAATGCCATGAGAAGCCATAAAAGTCCGAAATTGATGAGATAAGTATTCACTAGCATTATCACTGTTGCTTGAGTACGAATAGGAACACCAAATTGAGTTTTAATTTCTTGATAAAACTTTTGAAATATGGAGAATAACTCGGACACACTGTTTTGCATTAAAAATAACCAAGTACATCGAGAGTAATCATCAATAAAGGTAACAAAATACTTGGACCCTAAAGTAGAAATAGTACGACTAGGACCCCATACATCGAATGAACTAAGGTAAAAGGAGACGCAGCTCGAGTACCAAAACGATCAGGAAACGGACTACGGGTGTGTTTCCCTAACTGACATGACTCACAAGGAAGACTCGATAACTTGGAGAGGCTCGGCACCATTCTCTCGTAGTTTGGCAAGGCTAGGATGACCCAACTGAGCATGGATGGTAAGAGGGGAATCGTGGCGAGCAAACATGAGAAGGGTTGGAGAGGTGGTAGAGGCCATGGGACTCATATCCGGTGCCAATCATCCGTCCCGAACTCCGGTCCTGCAGAGAAACAGAATCTTTAGTGAAAGTAATAGAACAATCAAGAGAACGGGTTAAACGACTAATAGAAAGTAAATTAAAAGGACACCCAGGAATATAGAGAACTGAATCAACAATGAGGGAAGGTAGGGGATTAGCAGTGCCAATCCCTTGACATTGTGTCTGAGAACCATTAGCTGAAGTAACCATAGGCAAATAACCAGAATTAGAGAGTTGAGAAAACAAAGCCTTATTACCGTAAATGTGGTCGGATGCACCGTAATCAAGAACCCAAGGGCCAAGGGATGGTGACCGAGAGAGACAAGCATAGGAATTACGGTGTGCGCAATGTAAACAAGTGGAACAGGGACGCCGACGCCGCTCAAACCACTTCGTAAATTTCGCATAATCGGTAGGAGAGGCTCTAGGTGGTTCGGAAGGCTCAAGAGTGTCTCGGTGGAGTAGCGTGCAACATTAGCGATGACGGGGAGGACGGCCATGTAAAGTCCAACATTTATCAATGGTGTGACCCGAGGCGATGACAATGATCACATTTCGGACGAGGTTTGGAGCACGAGTGACCCCCACGGGAACGGCCACGACCGTTGGTCCGAGAGGCAAGGGGGCGTATGTGTCACCGGTGATGGGAGCAACAAGAGAATCGCATCGTGCTTAGCCGGAACCCGAAGCAAGGTAGAACACGTCGCAGAAAGAGTGGGAACAGAGGAGATCCCAAAATCGATCACGGATGGTGGAGTAATCCGCGGGTAAACCATAAAGGCCCAAAAGCATGAAGAAGGTGTTCCGTTGTTCAAGTTCCTTCATAGGGGTATCTCGCTGGAGGCAACAGTTCATTGAAATCGTGGAGAGCACCATGAAGTCGCCCAAGTAGGTAGACATAGAGCCATCAAACCTCCTCGGGGCAATAAGACTCATAAGATCATGACAAACCCCATACAATCGCTGAGTATCATTGGTGTAGAGGACCTTGGCCTGCGCCCACACGGATTCACAGGTCAAATGAGCCCGAAAAATCTGCTTCAAAGAGGAGTGGATGGTGGACTTAAGCACACTGCACAACTGAGCATCAATCTTTTTCCACCTGGGACGGTCGGCTTCAGGCACAGAATCAACCTTGGTAGTGAGATGATTCTCGTACCCTTGACCGGTAAGCCAAAGTTTGACGTCGGAGGCCCAAGAATCATAATTAGTGTCATCTAATTTGTCAGTGGAGAGATGGGCACTGATATAATTACTGAAAACACCAGGTTCTACCTTCGGAGCATCTGTAGGACTCAAGGAAGCCATGGGTTAGATGACAAATAACCCAAAAATCGCAATGAACAGTACCTGAAACGTACACGGAAGGTGTACGACACGTCGTATGGGTGCGGTTGGGGAAGTGGAGGACTGGGCTCAACAGAGGAGAGGCCGGCGACCACGGTGGGACGAACGGCAGCCGGAAAGAAGGCCTGACGCGCCGTCACGCGCGGCCGGAGTGAAGCGCGTGGATGCGAAACGCAGCCCACTGTACTCGCGCGTGTGGGCGCGTGGATGGGCGGCTGGGCCTGTGCTTCGGGGATCGGGCCGAGCAGGGGGAGGCGCTCCGAGCGGTGGTGGTGGTGGCCGGAAAGGACGTCGGCGGTGGTGGCCGGAGAGGACGTCAGCGGCGGCGGCAGGGGCTGAGACTGGCCGGAAAGGAGCACGGCAGAGGAGATCCGGTACCCGGAGTGATGACACGGGTTGCCGGAAAAAAAAAAAAAAATTTGGCACCGGGGGACAGTGGGTCCTCCGGGTAGGCACGGTTCTAGGATTTGCCTTTCTCTAGGCTCTAGATACCATGTTGAGAGAGAGAAAGAAAAAGAAAGACATATACTGAACCGTGTGTTTCAACTACACAACGGAGACTGAATATATATTCAATAAGTAATAAATAATTACACAATATACATGATGTGGGACTAACAACTGTACTACTAATTTACACCTAATTACATATATTTCCAACATACATATATTTCCAACAATCTCAAGCAAGGTTCTTCTGTACAGTGCACCCATCTTCTAGCTCTGTAACCTCATTCGATTAATCTGATTGGAAATAAGTAAAAATTATATAACCAAGTTGGTACATAAGCTACATTTTGTTTCCTTTTTTTTTTTTAAATAAATTAAAACAAGTAGAATACTACATTTTGTTTTCAGTTTGTTTGATATTTTCTATATTACATTTATAGACACCATTTGTGCTCCATTGCAGGACAACGGTCTTGTTCCAATTGTAGAGCCTGAAATTCTTCTTGACGGGGACCACCCAATTGAGAGGACACTGGAAGTGGCAGAGAAGGTCTGGGCAGAAGTCTTCTTCTATTTGGCTGAAAACAATGTCATTTTTGAGGGAATTTTGCTCAAACCTAGCATGGTTACACCTGGGGCTGAACACAAGGAAAAGGCTTCTCCAGAAACCATTGCCAAATATACACTAACCATGCTTAGAAGAAGAGTTCCTCCTGCTGTCCCAGGAATCATGGTACAGCTACTGCACCTTTTTATTTCCTCCTCACATAAATTGATATGTGATATATCATACTCCTCTGAAAAATCCATTTCTAGGATTATATGAATTCATAATCCAAAGATTCATATTACCGATTACACGTATCCTGTGTTCTTGTTTCTAGTTTCTAGCTTATTTTGATGGATGAAGTTTTGCTGGTAGATATCATGGCAAGCACATCATGATGATACTAATTATAATTCTTTTTTTCGTTTAAGATTGTACTTAAGTTAGAATTTGAAATTTAGAACCACTAATCGAAACTGTAAATCATGTTCTGTTTGTATTCTCAGTTTTTGTCTGGTGGACAATCTGAAGTGGAAGCAACACTAAATCTTAATGCAATGAACCAAAGTCCCAACCCATGGCATGTTTCATTCTCGTATGCACGAGCTCTGCAGAACACTGTGCTTAAGACATGGCAAGGGCGCCCTGAGAATTTGGAAGCTGCTCAGAAGGCTCTTTTGGTGCGTGCAAAAGCAAACTCTTTGGCTCAACTTGGAAGATACTCCGCGGAGGGTGAAAGTGAAGAAGCCAAGAAAGGAATGTTTGTCAAGGGCTATACCTACTAGAAGTTTGGGTATCCTCTGCCTTTGGCCTTATTAGCAGTGAATTCTGAGGAGAGTTAGATGTGTTGTATTTTTTTTTTTTTCAACTTCTAGCAACTGAGTTTGAATAAAGTGTGCAAGAAAGAAAGCTTTTCTTGGTGCAATCGAGATTGGGGATTAGTAAAAAGACCAAAAGGGAAAGAACAGAAGAGAAACAAGGTTTGTTACTTTGTTATTGTTTATTTGCGCTGTTCATAGATTTTGCTCTTGATAGTCCCGTTTGTGGTGGGAGACTTCATATTGGCATATGTAATCCACATCGGATCTTGTGTGACTGTGAGTGCCATATTTAGTATTGAAAAAAGTGATGAAAATAATATGCAATGACTCTTTTCTCTAGTTAAATAAGTATTGCTTCTGCGCTTACCATGATATTTTTTACAATCCCAAGGGAAACTGCTGGTCTTCTACTAAAGTTTTCTAATTTTGGGATGGTCGGGTGGGAACTGGGAGTAGACTTGCTCCATTTTGTGGCATAAATTCTGAAGTAAATACAAATGGATTCAAGTATGTCAGATTCCTACCATCGTGTGAGCCATGAAAAACTGTACAAGTTCTGACAAGCAAAAAGTAACTTCACATGAGAAACTGTAATTTGTTAGTTTGCTCCGACTCTGAAGCTGTTGTCATGCACGATCACTTGATGGCCTTTTTTGGAGGCCAGAATTTATCAATATTGTTGTATGTTCATGCAAAAGAGTGTAGGTTATTATCTTCATTTTGAGTGAATTCTTGATCATATGTACATATTTCAGTAACATAAAACTTTTAAAATATAATTCATGTAGAGATGGCGACAGTATGGAGTCGAGCTCACTCCTTGTGGGTCTTGAGACAACAAACAAAATATAATCTATTCAAATTGTATATTTTTCACTTTTCTAACCAATTGTTACATTTTTTTTTCCTATTTCACCTGTCATGTATCCCAAACTTGTTTCTTCCATTTTCAATCTCTTTTTGCTCCCAAAGACAACAAAACTCCATGAGGTCCGACATGTGTCGGATTTCATGATATCAAAATTAGAAACGACTATACAAAGAATTAATGGGATGAAAAAGATAATTGGAACTCAGGTATGCCATCATTTCCCGCTGAATGTGAACATCCCCACAATGAATGAATGCTATGGTCTACATCCTCCTGTTGTGAAATGACTCGACCAGTAACCATCTATTTTCTCGCTGAAGATGCAAAAGCATCAAATTGGACAGTTAATATCCTCAAGCTTTGATTGGTGGTTTCTCGCTTCAAGTTGACAGATGATCCATTATTTTGCTTCAATCAAGAATTTGTATCTTCCAACTTCAAATTGGATGTGTTTGATACATGCTTGATTAGATATGGCTTAGCTGTTGTCATGAACAAATGGACTAAGAGATCCAGGACTATGTAGTAACAATGCCGCCAATAAACCTCTGTCCCTCTTATCCCAGAAGAGAATAGGGTGGTAGGAACCACAAGATTTAGGCCAAATACATTCACCTTGGGCTCCGTTACCTTCCCATTAAGCTCATTATAGTTGATTGCTTAATTGTGATCCCTCTTACTTTTCTTTAGCAACATTGACATGTGATTGATATACTCACTGCCTGTCTGCTTTCCACCCATCACCCATTGCAGCGCCTCAGCGGCAGCATCTTTTTCTGCACTCTTCTTATTGCTACAAGGTTGGCCCATTATCTGCATTCCGTTGAACTCGACCGTAGCCTGAAACTGATTGTTCTTCAATTGTTTAGTTTTGTAGACAGGTGCAGCATATCCTGCTCTTGTAAGCAAGGTTTGGAGCTGACTTTTAGAATTATCACCCCCAGGTCCACTCCTAGTACTTGAAACCAATGCTGGATGTGAGGCCATCATCATACATGGCTTTGATGGTTTAAGGACCTGGCGACCAAATACAAATCTGCCTTCACAATTGTCGTTGGAAATCAGTAACTGTACCGCAGATAGGAGATCTTGATACAATCGTATGCCCATCCTTGGAAAAAGTAGCTGCAAAGTACAACAGTGTAAATTAAAAATTAACCGTTAACGTCATCAATGCAGGTTGACCAAGAGAAAAGCACTAAAACAAAATGCTACTGCCATTTGCATTTGGAAACTATGTTCAAGATTTTGTTTTCAATGTTCAAATATCAAGGGGAAGCTGGTGGTTGCACCTACTTTGCTCTGAATGAAGTCATCAAGTTCTCTTCTTATACTCTGGTACATGTCAGCAACAGCGGGCTCCATGAAAAACTCCAGATATCCTCCTAACATTTTTAAGTGACCATCCTGACAGAAAAGAATGGAATTCCAGTAAAACATCATACAACTAAAACTTAGAGGGCAATTTGAAACTGTAACATTTTATAAAGTAAAGAATTGAGAACCAATAAAAATCACATGGCACTTACAGCATCTCCTTTCAATAAGCTTCCACCAAACAGAAGCACCATTGAATCAGACACAGCTGTTGAGTCACGGAGAAAAACCGAGTTCACTTTTATCTTCTCATTAAAAACTAGCCATGGATATGGAATTTTAGTTTCCCGAGCATTCACTGAGTTCTAGGCAAATGGAATGAACATGCAATTGAAAAAGGAAAGCAAAAAATCAAAAGACAGCATAAAAAACCTGAGTACAAGTACTTAAAGGATTACACAACCAGCAGCAAATTATGATGACTTGAATGGACTAACCGAATACAGGAGCACTTGACCATCCTCCAATGTTTTCAGAGAGAAAGACTTCTCATTATGCTGCAAATTAAATTACATCTTACTTATTTTATAGTCCCAAAACATAATAATACTAAATATATAATATTAAGACATTGTACAGCTCCAAGCGGTAAATTATTTTTCTGGGGACAGTGGCCAAGACTAAATTTCAGTATGGGTATAGTTTATTTTGAAAATTTGATGACTAAAAGTTGTTTAAATAATGATAAATTCAGCTGAATATACTAACTCAAATATAAGAAATTATCAACGTGTATTATAACCTACACTTAACGAAACACTAATTATTCTAAATTGAAATTATATTAACTATTTCTCTTCATATATAATTATGTAAGAAAATTTAGAAATACAAAAAGTACAAGACAACTTTTGTGCAAACAAACTATTTCATAGCAATTCTAGAGTCAACACTATAAACTCACGAAAAATCACAATTAGGCTCACCAAGCCATCAGATAATTAATTGTCTTTTAAATCAATGACTTGCAGAGCTTACTTGTGATTTATTTTTATGTGTATGGTTGTGTAGTAGCATCACTCTTTTTTATATGGTAAAAGAGAGAGAAGCGGAAAAAGAAAATTAGGATTTAACATGGATAAAATTATTGAGGGGCACAATAGGGGAAAGATATTGTGAACATTTTAAAACGAGATGTAATGTTAAAGTGAAAAGAGGAGGCTCCCAAACTCCATCCACCACTGATCAGAGGGGAAGGGCTTCTATATAAATGTATTATATTTATGTCATGTAAAACGGCATACCACAACAGAGCAAATTCCAGGATATAGACCATAGCAAATAATTGCCCGGATAAGATTCACATCATGGCACCATGTGTTGCAGCTGGCTGTGTTGCTATCAACTAATCCAATCTCCTTGAGCAGGCATATGAACTCCCTCCGAAGAGCATCAATAGCTTTCATTGATTGTGCTGAAAGAAAATTTTTCCAGCAGTATTCATATCCACCCAGGTCTATTTCAGCATCTTTCCAACCCTCATAAGCCTTTACAAGTGCAAGGTGGTCACTGTAAGCACCGGAGAATTGAGATTTTGCTGCCTCTGCAAGCTGCAATGAAGAACTTTGAAATATCAAATAATCAAATCCAGTTCAAGACAAGGCCATCAAGCAATAAGTTGCAAAATGAACGGGCCATAGTATATATTGCTTTCATGAAAGTGTCCATATCCATTAAAAAATTAAAATAGATTTAATTAACTGAAATTGTATTTATTCTAACCGGCTCTTACATTGAGAAAAAATTGTCAGAAAGGCAACATGACATAATTCTGGTAATGAAATCCAAATGAAGAAGCTTAATTTATTAAAAAAAAATGCAGTTAAAACTGACTTCTAAATAAGATGCAAAATGCATTCTCTAATTCTATTTGGGATAGAAAAAGGGTTCCTTAATGAGGAAAAGATACTTCTCTAATAGAAAACAGCGGAGGGAAAGAAATGGAGGGAAAAAAAAATGGCATAAGAAACCCAAGGCAACAAAAATCTACAAGTGTTATTAAGATATAGAAAAAAGAAACTCCAAGAAGAATTAATTGGTCAGCTAGTGTGGTTTGAAGTTCCCTTTATCAGATAGAAAAAGATATTAAATAAAACAAGTTTTTAGTTAGCACGTAATGACTAAGAATTGGCACATTAATGGATATATCATATAATGCAGAAATAAATTATTGTAAGTGTATTGTGAGGCAATAATTTTGAAAAAAAAAATAGTCCTATTATACAAGACAAAATCATAACATATAACACAAACTTTATCAAAGTTCACCAAACAAGAGGACAAAGTAGACTAGTGAGAAGAAACAAAATACAAATGAAATAAATAAAAGACTTAGCTCTAGTTTGTTGTTACATGTAAGAAGCAAGATTTGTAATTCATTTAGCCTTACACACACTATTACTTATCGAAGATTTCTCTTTACACGCACAGACTTCCTACATATTTACATATGTATGTATGTAACAAAAGAGAGAACCAATTTAAACAAATTTCAACAGAGCTTGGGTTCTCCTCGTACAAAATTCAATTGAAATTAGTGTCCAAACAATAGAAACAAAAATAAAAAGGCAAGTTATTAGTTATGTCATATATTCATGCCAAGAGGGAGAAGTGAGGAACAGAGGAATACAAGTAAATTTCAAATAGGATTAGCTTTTCAATCAACAGTGAATCATCTAAAATAGGAACAGCTTACATCTTTTTTATCCAATGGTGTTAGAAAAGGATCTCTCACACTAAGGCCAGCAGCAACAGTTAATATGGGATCCAGGCAATTGAAGATAGCACCTAATATAAGTATCTTGCCGAGTTTGGGTTCCATAGGAAGCATTGTCAGATAGCGCCCTACCAATTGACAGACCAAGTATAAGTCTTTGTCATTTTAAGGAAAAAATTAATAAGCCAAAATTTCCTGCACTAGTAAAGGAATCAACCTACCTAGAATAGTCAGATTCTCATTCTCATCCAAAGCCCCAATAATTTTTAAATATTCAATTGCATTTTGCACCTATAAATAAAATAATTAAACAAAAATGAGAGACAAATTTATATACAAATAATCAGCACAATAAATGAATAAACAAATTCATTTAATTTTTTTTCTAAAAAAAGGTGTGCATGAATTGATGGAGTTCTAAAGAATAAAAGTATCAAATTTATCATTACCGCAAGTTTCTCAGGAGACTGCAAAGCCCTAGACAAGAACTCAGATATACTTCCAAGTCTTAGACTTTTGATTTGCAGACAGAGAGATTGCAAAGGTGTCCTCAAAATTTCCGGCAACTGATACTCTGCAAAAGCATCATATACACATCTAGGATAGAGATGGTAACACTCTCCCGGTTGAACACGACCAGCTCTTCCTCTTCTCTAGAAAAATAGGATTCAGGGGAAAAACAGACAATAAATTCAACGTTAAAGGCGAAAGGTAGTATCAAGCTCTAATACAAGTAAATACAAAGGCAAAAGGCACCCTGAAGGCGCTGTTTCTAAAGCCTTGAGGCGAGAGGCGCCAAAAAGCGCACGCCTCACTAAAGAAAGGTGTTAAAAAACAGTGAAATATTTAACTATTATTATACATTAAAAACAAAGTGTGTGTTACTTTGTTTTGCACATGAAATAGAAAACAGAGTTGTGTACTCTGTACAAATAACAAAAAACAGAGTGTCTGTTACTGCACTCTGTACACGAAACAAAAAACAGAGCATCAAAAAGTAGAATAACGTTAATATAAAAATAGTTGATATGGCACCAAAATTTCCTAAATATGTAAGAAGTAGATAATAGTAATAAAAAAAAACAAGAATAATACTTTCATTCTACTTTGTCGGTGGTGCAACATATGAAGACAAAAAACAGAGCACTTTCCATTGTCGGTGGTGCAACATAGTCAAATAAAAATAAAACAAAGTTCCGAAACACAAACAGAATAAAAGAATAACAAATAAAAAATTTGAAAGGTATGACATGGAGCGGTGGGCATTGCTAATTGCCTAATTCCCTGCTCTATAATTAAGGCGCTCGCCTGGAGAGCCTCTGCTACGATGTAAAAGCACCACTAAGGCACAAAAGGCGTGCGCCTCAACCAGCAAGAAGCGTTGGCACCTTCCATCGCCCCACCTCAGTGCCTAAGGCACGCTTTTTAGCGCCTTTAACCACACTGCATAGTACGTCCTTGTGTATAACTATGTATGGTCCCAATAGTCCAGTGTCCATAGCATTCATCCAATTAAACTGTTATGAACCACGCAGAAACTTTGCAGAAAATGAACCCAGTATAAATATATAGAAGATGCCAGAAGCAAATATGCTGTCTTGTAATATTGAACACATTACATAAATGATTAATGCCAGACACATAATCAACTAAAGTATAACCTTACTTGTTGAGCAGAAACCTTAGAGATCCATGAAGGAAGCAAACAAGGCGTGTTATTCAGTGCATCATATGATGTTTCTTTTGCCTTTCCACAGTCAAGCACAAAAACAACGTCGTTTATCGTGATACTCGTTTCAGCAATATTTGTTGCTAGCACTATTTTTCTTACTCCATCTGTGGGCTCTTCAAATATTAACCTCTGCATATCCAATATGTAGAATCTATCTAAATATCGATCATAAGCAGGAAGGTATAGAGACAATGCATGCAATATATTGTTAAAAGTAATTTTCAGACAATGTGTCATTACGGGATCTGATCATTATGCTTTTTTTTTAAAATTTCAACCATAAAATTTTACAAAATTTATTGCTACAGTGGGGTGCCAGACAGGTTAGGTGGTACATGCAGATTACTGAATCAACTCAAGCAATGAGTCATTAGCAGACAAAACATTACCTGCTCCGAAGTAGCCATTGAGCCATGACATGTAAGCAACAAAACTCCGTTTGGATCTCCCAAGACAGGATGTGTCAGGAGCTTATCTTTCAGAGAGCTTATATCATCCCATCCAGTCATAAAAACCAAAACAGCACCAGGCCTTTCATTCTCACATATATTGCATAAGATATATTCTATGAGACTAAAACCAATACAGTCAGGATTCCAACATGACAAAGACTCCTGTGTCAGTGCGCTGTAATCTTTGAAATCAGCAGCTCTAATTGCATCCTGGTCATATTTTTAAAAAAATGAACTAAAATTAAGAAAATACTAGACAAGCAATGAAGCAACTGTAGTTCAGAATTTCTTAAATACCTCTACAGCGGAAGCAATTTGGCTTTTCCTCTTTCTTGGGGCCTGTTTGTTCATTTTCCACATCCTTTCTTGACCATAATCATCAATTTGATTATAAGGAGTCAATCTGTAGCCCGTCATTTCGAGAATGTTCTCCAAAAAATGAGTTCTAACGGAGTATGTGTAGCCCTATATTAGTAAGCACATCCACCCACCAATAAGAAATGGGGAAACTTCTTGCTTTTGGCACCAAAATATTATCCTTTCTATCAGCAAACTAGATTATAATTTAGAATGTCTATCCCAAAGAAAAGGGAAATAAAAACTTCTCAAAACTAAAACAGACACTACTTGGAACTCTTCACATGAATTCTTGACCAATCTCATTCCCATCTATGATGATATTATACCTAGTTTGCACCCATACTCTCCCTTAATACTTCCAAATCATCTCATTTTATATCTTTCTACCCAGAGATTCATGGTCCATTGACCAGAGGAAATTCCCAAAGATACAACTATCCCCATCACAACACAAACAAGGAATATCATTCATTTTGAGTAACGCACCGGAATATTCATAACTGGAGCCCCATTAAAGTAAGAAGAGAAGAGCTCTGCATCTAGGGTAGCACTCATCAAAATCAGTCTCAGTTCTGGTCGGTGGGGAAGGAGATCTTTAAGGACAATAATCAGAAAATCTGTCAAAAAATGCAAGAACATGAATATTCAAAAATCTTCTGAAAGCCAAAGACTCAATCAAGTTTAGGATTCTACCTTCATTCATCCCACGCTCATGAATTTCATCCACAATAATATGAGTTACACCTTTTAGGTTTCTATCAGCTAGTAATCTTCTCAATAAGATGCCTGTGGTGCAAAAGAGAAGATGGGTATCTCTCCCTTTCATACCCTCCAGTCGAACTTTATATCCAACCTTTCAGGGAGAGAGCGAAAGAGTGAGCAAGCAATAGAGAGGGAAAAAATTTAAAATTCTCAGAAAACAGAGAACAGTAATAGGTTGGGAGAGTATATTAATAGTAATTGTCTTTGGCAGAGGAACTCACAGATTCACCCAATTTCTCCCCTCTCTCAAAGGCAACTCTTTCAGAAACAGACATGGCTGAAATGCGTCTTGGCTGTGTGCATATAATATTACAAGCAGCTCCACGAACTGATTCTATCTCAGATTCTAAAATAAATTGTGGAATTTGTGTTGTCTTGCCACAACCTGTTTCGCCTGAAATGATAACTACCTGCAAAATATGCAATTTAATAATTAACAATTGAATTATAGATGTCAAGTTTCAAAAGGATTGAAATTAAGACTATGAACTACTGTTAAATCACATATTTACCAGCAACCAGCCAGCACATATGAATCAAAGTATAGGATAACCTAGAATTCAACCAAGATGCATACTACATTTTGTAAAGATTATTAATAAAAGCATTCACTGTCTCAATGCAACATCATTGGCTCAGCAAAAAGAGAGTTTCTGGCGACACAGTCAGTGGGCATATAAAAGCTGAAAAATTTTGTATCACTTCAGGGGTTTCAAGGATCCCACGTGTACTGATGAGGACATTAATTTCATCTTATCAACCCAATTCATACATCAAGCTATTATAAAATTATATAAACCAAAGCAGGTCAAATCTCAAGCTTTTTCTGACTATTGATTAGTGGCATTCTACCCACCACAAACCAAAATACTACTCAGTAACAGATAACTCTGCTCAAGCTGACCATGTGATACAAATAGTCTGATATAAAAATGTCTGATAAACATTAACTAGAGCACTGTATTATAGCAAATCATCTAATAGCAACTCACTCATCTTCTGGACAAAATAATAAATCCAGAATCCTATACCTGAAATTTCATAATTTGTATTTATGATCATCGTACAATTTTCCCAACACGACCACTGCCAATGCCCCCCCCCCCCGCCTTTTCTTTTGAATGACCACTGCTGCCTTCAACCATATCACTACCATGTTTAACCATTTACTCTAAAATAAAAGGATAACCTCTATACCTTCAGGATATATCATTGGTTTAAAAATTATGACAAGTAAAATTTCAACTACATCTTTTCAGCACTTACAAATTTCACAATAAAATTTGCACTTTACATAACACCACTGAACTTATCCTCTGAACCACCTCACAACTGCTCCTCAGTGTGTCAGCCAGTCAATCTGGCTAACAGGAATCAACCTACAGCGATGCTATGACAAGACTAACATGGCCATACATGTTATAAAACTAATTTTTGGCGATACACAACTCAACCTATAATATAAATAATAAACCAGAGAAGCTTAATCCATAAAAGTAGCCCTAATGAAAATAAAGAGAGACTAATGTACAAGTTGTTATTAACTAGCGATACAAGTATTCAACAAACCTGATTCCTTGATATGACTGACAATATTGCTTCTTTCTCTTTATAAGCAGGGAGACGGCTACGAAATTCAAGCATTCCTCTTCCTTCAGGAGATTCCTGAAATGAAAAGGGAAGATGTCAAGAACATTCAAGCCATTTTGTTATGTTTCAATGGTTTCTAAACCTCAATGGATAATTTTGCAAAACATTAAATAGAGACTCAGGGCCAACCCATCTATATACAAAATAACGGCTAAAAACTTCATCTGCAAGCATTTGTACAGATATAGCAGACACAAACCATAATGACCACCAAGAAGAACCAATAAACATTTTTCTTTTAACTTACTACCACAAAACATAGGCATGAATAACAATAACCATTTTTCTAAACTATAGTCAATCGATGGAACACATCATCCCAAACTGAGACTCATCTCAATGGAAACTGACTATAACTGGTTTCACATATTCTCTTTCACATCTCACCAGTAGAAATGGAAACTCCAAAGGCACAATTACATAAGCAGATTACTTGATTGGGATTTTCCAGTAAATTAGGATATCTATTTAAAATAAGATTACATGTGCGTTATGCTAAGATTTTTTCTATCCATATGGCATTAATACTCATTGAGTTTGCAAAACCTACCATCACTTCCCTTTTCTGCCTGTTTGTCGTACATCATTATAGCACTAACGTCCTAGTTCCTACTTCCGAGGTATTTTGAGAGAAATAGTAAACCACTCACTTTAGTTCATGAATTCTACCTTATTTTTTACAAGACTAATCTGCATGCCATAACTACAATATGATAACCTTCCCACCCATCAACCTGCTAATTCCCATCTCAGCTCTATATAAAACTTCAGGGAATTATTAACTATATTTAAAAAATTACAATTTACTTATATATTGCCTCTTTAGGTCAAAAAAGAAAATTGTCGGTTAATCTGAGTCCTTGCTTAAGTCAAATTGCAACATGTAATGAATACTGTACTTCTCAGAGTAGGGTCTTATGGAAGTTTATAGTTATTATGTGATACATACAAAATGCCTATGAGAAAGAAAATTATAAAGAATACACATAAAATTCTAATTATTATTGTTCTCTGAATGTGTGTAACTCTCAAGTCTGAAATGATGTCCCACTCTGCTTCAACTCTCACTCTCACATGATTCTTTTAATCATATTTTAAGATTTTCCATCTCATCCCTTCAATTTACAATACCCGTCTATCATATCCCAACCCCTCAAAATGGAGTGCACATAGAAATCCACACTCCAAAGATTAAACGTGGCAAGGCCTTTTCTTTTTCTTTTTCCCCCATAAAATCCTGCAACACCTCTTTTACCATCTTACATGGAATGTAGATTACTAATCATTAAGTAGTAACAAGGTTCATATCAACATCTTACAAATCTGAATTATGAAGTGTTAAAGTAATAAAATAAAAAGTGGACATAAACTATATCACAGAACAGGAACACATATGCCATAATTTTATATTTGAGGGAAGAAAACCTGCCAAGCTTGCTGCTGGTCACTCATTTGTAAGCTTCTCCGCCAGAGAATTTTCTCCGCAACACCCTTACTGGATGCTAGCAGCTCAGGTTGCTCAAAAAGCCCTTCATCTGTACCAATTCTACCACTACTGCTTGATCTTGCAAATGACAAATCTGAAAAGCTTTCCTTCAACCTGGACTTTTGGCTAAGGTATTCCTCAAAATATGCATCAATTTGCCTTAACATAGTAACAGGCATGCTCACCTGTCAATTCCTGAAAGCTTTACTAAGGTGTCTCTCATGAGAGATAAATTTTCCACTGTTGAGATTTTTATTAAGAAATTTTATCTAAATCCTTAGGATTCAAATATGGTCAAAGAAAGTCAAACAGATCGTGACAGTAGAAAGAAGAAAAGGAAAAAAAAATTAAGGCAACTTCAGTTTTTGTTTTGTTGAATGTCTGCAATCAGAGCAAAGGGGAAGAGCAGATCATGGAACAGGATAATATACCTCCCTCTGTGGCAGCCGATCATCCAAATCATATCTGTAGTTTGGAAGTGGGACCTTGCTGAAAACAACAACCTTTGCATACATATGGCTGGCATAAAAAAATGTAATTGAGATTCCCCACAATAAAGACCAATACTTGTGAATCGAGCATTAATAGTCAGGTCATGAAAAAGAAATAAAATAATAGGAAAGATACCTATACAACCCCATTCTGCTTGCAAAAACTGCTATTTGGTCAAAATCACGCCTATCCTTTTTCTCTCTTGAGATCAACTCTTGCTTACTCTTGTCATTTAAGAGCATGGTTAATTTCTTCTTCCACTCATCAGTGTTATCATTTGGGGAAGTACTCTGGTAAGCAAATTTTGAAGCAACAAAAAAACATTCTTCAATATAAATGAGAAAATGTACATCAAAATTCAAATGCTACCTTTCAAATATCTCACTTCTAATTCCGCGAAATCCTACCCATCTTATCAATCAATATATTTGATACAGAGAACCTTGAGCCTAACATGACACTTCACAAGCAGAGAGATTGACCAAGGTAGTGGTAAAGCAACAAGCAGAATGCAGATTAATATATTATAGACAGATGATAAAAAAAAATGGAAAGGTGTGAAGGCACCAATTCAGTTATATGCATCACTGACAAAGAGAGAAGTATATAGGTTCGTATGAGAACTTATGCGAAATTTCAACAATGTAAGGGGAAAATGAGAGGATATGGGCACTAAACTGGCATATTCAGGTTGCAAATTTCCCAAAACATCATTGAGCGCAAAAAAGCAATCACCCAAGAAACACCATTGAGAAAAAGAAAGAAAAACAAACAATCACGCAAGTAAGAAGAAAAGAACTATGAAGCAGGTATGTAAATAAACTCACGGGTAGTAACGGAGGCTCAAATTCACGATCGGAGCCTTCCTCGGAAACCCCATCGTCATAAGCAGAAACGTAGCGCGAATTCCCCTTGTTGGGAACTTGCTCCGGCAACCGGGTTTGCAGAGTAGTAGCAGCGATGGCAGGGGGTTTAGGGTTTAGAACTGCACCTTGGTTCTCACGGTGCTTGGCAGCAACGGGAGCGGGGGAGTTGTAATTGGCGGAAGTGACGACGGAGCGTAGGCGGTGGTGCGGCGGAACATAAATGGCGCCATAGGAAGACAGCGGAGGGCGGTCCTTCATGGCCAGAAATGGAACCTGCTCAATTGAGGGTTTTAGGGTTTTAGGATTGCACGAGGGTTGCGGTTGCAGAGAAGAGACACGAGTGGAGAGCATGCAAGCTCCTACGGCGTCGTTTTGAATTGATGGTTCTTCTTTCTTCACCTTCAGGTTCAGGTTTACCACTGTTGGGTTCGGCTTGTGTGTGAGAATAACAGCAACAGTGTGGGACGAAGAAGTGAGTCACTGAAGTGAAAACGGAAAGGAGATGATGGATGGTGAGATCTCTCTATGACGCGCCTAATAGCGCGTGCTTTACAATCCCGCCACGTCACTCCTAGTCACCGTTAGGCACAAAAAGAAGTCTAACCGCCGCATCAAATCAAATCCACACCGTCCTTGGCTCTTGCATTCCATGTCCAACAGATTATATAGATGGGTAGCGCCTTAGACTCAATTCTTCTCCAAACTTATTTTTTTATTTTTTTATTTTTTTCCTGTGATCATTCTTCAATTTTCACCAACCTGCTGCCAAGAAAGTTTTAAAACACACAAAAGAAATTAATGTACAAATGCTTATAGTGATTGACTGATTGCTACATATTCTGTTAAGAAAGGTTACTTGAAAATTAAACCTAAATTTTACAAGCGCAGTATTTTGATTTTATCAACTCAATCAACCTTTTTTCTTTTGGAACATAACTCAATCAACCCCTTAGCTCCTAAAGTTTGTTTTAGCTCTGTCTAACTATTGGAGATAAACAAGCAAGACATAATTAGAGAGACTTTTTGGTCTTTAATTATAGATATTATGTTAATTGAATATAATCTTGTGAATATATTATGTTAAATCATCATATCAAAAAATTGGAGGGAGTTTCAACGGAATTTTGAGGATAATGGGCCTATCTTTCAAAGTTCTCACAAAGGGCAAGATGATGATATATATAGATTTATACTTGGCGTACATATAATGGGCCTTACATTCAACTCCTAAGACCGTGGTTTATTTAGTATTTTAGTGGGCTTAATTCAGATCCCCCCATCCCAAAAAAAAAAAAAGATTTGCCAGCTCACTTTAATTTATTTTTTTTTTTGGGTACATTGGAGAAGCAAAAGCAAAACTAACTTCTGATAAATAAGAAATTATTTCTTAAATACGAAGCACTCAAAATTAAGTGTACTGCACTAATCAATATTTAATATCTTTATAAAATTTTGTGTTTTTAATTGTGTGATACAAAATTCTATAAAAATATTAAATGCTAATTGATCTAGTATACCAAACTGAATGTTCTAAATTTATACAAAAATCTCTCCTAACAAAGATAGTGCCCATTAGATCAGCCTCACTTTAATTTAAGTTACTCTGTGTTTCACTTATAGTGAAAACACACAGAAAATAAAATAAGAATTTGTGACTGACAATATAAAAGAATTTTATAAGATCAATTAATTATGTATTGACATGTCATTAAAAATATTTAACTTTTATAACTATTTTAAAACTTATACATATAATAATGTGTAATTGATTGATAGTGTAAAAAATTTTATACTATCAGTACATCAAAATTAAACTCATAAAATAAATAAATCCATCCTATTTTTTCTAAACATATTTATTTTTTATTTTTGCAAAGCATTTTTAGACTTATAACTAAATGTCATCCACACTTTTTTTTTACGTAAATTTACATGCAATATTACACACAACAACTATTAATATGAGTTTTTTTTTTAACCACACATTTTTACGAATGTCAAGTTTGTTTACAACAATTTTCTAAATTTACTCTATTTTTAGTTAAAAACATTTCATAAGATTAATTGTAGGAAGAATTTTAATTTGAAGTGAATGATATTAAGAATAATGACTTAATATATATCTTGTAATTTACAATGTGTCTAACTCATGAAATTGGTTTGTCGAAATAATACAATGAAGTACGTAATTTTATTTGATCTAATTGGTAGCTTATATTTTATTTTGCATGATATGTATTAGAATTTAAAACAAGAAGATGAATTACAAATGGTCTTCTATGATTATTATCTTGACATTAAGATTAAAATTATAATTAATTTCCGTGTAATACACGAGCTACAGACTAGTTTTTCTTATCTACATCATCAGACATCAATCAACCCTAGTTTTCAACATATATTACGAAACATTATTATTATTTTGGTTAATTACGAATATCAAATCTCAGACCATTTAAGAAAATCCAATTATGAAAGCCATTCGAGAGGGAAAAAAATAGAAGTTTAAATTAAAACAGTGCCCACCATCAGCGCCACCAGCCAAGGTTACAGACTCTTTAAAATTGTTTTATTGTTCTGTTAAAAAAAAAAGCCTGTTCAGACGAAATTGAATATAGAAGACACATGACCATAGTAGGGGACTTGTTGCATGTGACTGTGACAATTATATTGGCAGTGAAACCGCTAAGGTTCATTGACCCTTACAATTTATAACAATTCATTTCTTTCCCAAGGCTATTTCTTTATATTTCAAATATATTAAAACATAGTATTATCTTTTAAAAATAATTTCTCCAGATCAAATCCAATTTTAATATCCAATCCCTGTGTTTTTCTCGCTCTTAAAGAAACAAAACCAAAAGCTTTTTTTTAAAACAAAAAACATATTACTGCCATGCCACCGTCTGGAAGTAAACAAACAACCTTTCTGTGCCCGAACTGTGATTAGAGATGTCGGATCAGTGTTTATAATATTTTAGTTATTTTGTATATATTTTTTATTTTAAAAAATAATTAGATCAATATTGAAATGAGACATTGATTTAGTTGTCGGGGTATGCTTTTAGATTAGGTAAATAATTTCGAAAATAATGGATCATCTGACCCATTTGAGTATGAGACAGGCTGGGTAGGGGTCTGTGTGCCCCCCTTTTAGTGTCCCTAATGCTTTGTAAGAAAACATTTGAACCTCATTAAACTAGAACAGAAAAAGAAAAATATCTATCATTGCTGGGCACTTGAGAGAAAGTTTTTTAAGCGAGGAGTGAGTGTTTTGTTGTTTTGTTGTTGTCTATCAAACCCTAGCCAACGTTCTTTGTGGTTTATTTGTGGCCTTAACTTTAAACTGTTACGAAAATGACTCTAAATTAGGTGGTGGTATGGGCCACCATTCGGGTCACCGGTTGTGGCCAGGGAAAACTTTGGCCATACGCAAGTTTGTAATTAGCAGCATGCATGTTGAAGGACTGAAAAAATCGCACTAGTGTGTTTTGAGATACTGAATGACTTCTTGTCTTGCACATGTCCAAGTGTTTCTTCTTTGGGGCATGCCCTCATTAGTTGGATCGGAGTGCACAAAGATTTATATAAAATAAAAGCGGTAAGTCTAAATTATATAAGGACTGTTTAATATACAAAAAACAAAAATTATGAGAGTTTTAATCTTCTTTTTTTTTAAAAAAAAAAAGGCAATTTATTGCTAAACGTATACTCCTTTTTTTAGTTTATTTTTTTTATTTAAGTGTATTTAAGTTTATTTTTATTATATCAACGTGTGTTGGTTTGAGTAGAAAGGAATTTGAGTTCTTTAAACATGTGATTTTATATTTGATCTCGAAATTTATGTGTATAAAAATAATGTTATTAAGAAGAGTCTTCGCTTAAGCGTCTGACTGTATCTTAGGAGATTAGTCTCTTATCTATCGGATGAAGATATTATGGAAAAAAAAAGTTTAATTTTATTATTAATTTTATCTTTGATATATCATTTTTCTTTTAAAAGTTTTTATTTTTTTCAAATTTGTACCAAATAAAGAACATTTAAAAAAGTGTAAGCCTTCCATATTTATGATGAAAACATTAAAAAATTGAAACAAAAATATTGTTAGGATAAGATTAAAGCTTACATCAATAATATGAGACTTTATTCGGAAGATTCTGATAAACACAATAGATATCGCACTATAACTCAGTAAGATAGGACAAGATGATATGTGAATGGCACAACTCATAAATAATGTCTGTAATCTCCCATACAGGGCTCTGGAAGTAGATTATTGTCCAAGTTGTTAAGGTTGACATGGCCAAATTCAGAATATTATTAATTATTTGTATAAAAGGAGAAATTATTTCATCCTCCTAAAACATAATAAATATATGTTTCAGAATAGATATTTATTATTAATTTTATATTAAAAATTAAAAATTTATACAAAATTATCTAAAATTAATGATAAATATACTTCTTAGAACACTTATTTATTTATTGGAAACATATTAAAATTTCTCGTATAAAAGGGACATCGAACCAAGTGGAGTCCTTTTGTTGATGATTGGTCAGGTGGTTTTTTTTTTTTTTTTTTTTTTTTTTTCAGGACAACTCGAAATGATATTCCCCCAGCTGGATTATTCTAGCTTCTGGTTCATTTCTATCCATATCTTCGTATGGGAGCTGTATATTTGTTTGTGTCTGAGACAGAGATGTGCCCTTCCAAAAGTTAATAACAACAGAGAGTGGACACATATATAAGTTTGGTTATAAATAACCATTTTCTTTTCGGTTATTTGGTTATAAATAACCTTGTAGTTTAGAGATTTTTTTTTGGTACAGTAATTTTTCTTTTTGGTTGTACGATATTTTTGTATCTTTTTACCTCTATTGTCACTTCCTTTCCGGGAGGAAAATAATAGAATGATTTAATTTTTTTTAATTCTTTCAAATATAGTTATTTTTTATTTTGATTTTTAAAAATTTTTTAAATTCATTTTAATCTTTTAAATTTTAAGATAAGCAAAATTAGTCTTTAAAAAAAGTGTACAGTAAAAATTAACTTCACTTGTCTAAAAATTTAAATAGATCAAAATAGACTTAAAAATTTTAAAAAGACCAAAATAAAAATAATTATATTTAGAGGGATTAAAAAATGATTAAGCTTAATAGAATATTACATTTTCAAAGGTATGCTTAAAAAAATGGTAAATAACAAAGAATGCGTGCAGAAGTTTCTCTTCAATATTCTTCAGCACGCATATTATGATCAATATAATCAGCATTCAAGCAGGCCTGTGGTTGTTTAAAATTTCAAAATAATATTTAAAATCTTGTTTTTGGCCATCTAACACATTTATGTTGTCTTTGTGAACTGATAAAACAGCAGCGCTATATATAGCGGAGGAAACACCATTAAACAGGTTTCACTCTGGAATGAATTGTAGCGATGAGGTGCATATGCATTTGATGAGAATAACTTGACCAAGTTCAAGTCATTTCAAGAGTTATAATCACGAGAAATTATTGTATTATCATGGAATACAATAAATGCATAATGCAAAAAGGATCTCTATCATTAATTTTAAGTTAATAACCTAAAATTTATGTAATTTTATTTAAAATCAATGATAGAAATCTTTATTGGTGTGTTTATAATCGAATTTTTAATTACAAATTGAAAAACATAAATAAAGAAAGAACAGTCTTTTTTTTTTTAACTTCTACTTGCAATATTATCATTTATTTAAGAAAATAAGGTTTCATTTAAATTGAAACTGTTCAGGATTTTGTGAGAATGAAATTGGCCCAAATGGAAAAAAGAAAAAAAGAAAAAGAGTAAAACAAATAAACAAACGAGAAATGAAGATATATAGCAACTTTTAATTCTAACCATAGTTTTTCTTTTTAAAAAAAATCTTTGATTAAAATATTCATACAAACATTGTTATAAGACTAATTTCCTAACTAAGGTCACGATTAGTTACTATCAAAGGGATTCTCCCAACGAATATTTACTTCACGATTTGAACTTGGTATATGACAACTTTATGTTTTTAATGAGGTGAGTCAAAATCTCTTTATAAATGTTAAAAGTAGTTTGAAAATTAAAATTCAATTCATAATATTCAAATGAGAGATAAGGTTCAATAAGTATGAAAATAAAGATATATTTATTATTAAATTTTAATAGATTAAGATTATAATATATTTTAAATTAAATAAAAAAATATATATTTTTTTATTTTTTATTTTAAAAATAAGTTTACTTTTATTGAAAGAATATTTTTGAATATTGTTTTTGATTAAATTTTAATTATATATGTTTAATTTATATTATATAAATTTATGTCAATAATTACTTGTTTAGAATATAACTAAATTATAATAAATAAATCTATCTTAATACAAAAATCAAATTTATCTTAATAACAAAAATAAAAAAATAAATTGAATCTCTCAAAATAATGAAAATAAAAAAATAAATCAAATTTATCTTAAAATATTATTTATAATATTAAAAAATATTTTAAGATATAATAAAAAATATTTTAAAATATTTTCAGATATTTAAAAATATATATATATCTAAAGTAGTAACTAAAAAAGTCCTTTTTAGAAGGAGATAGGGGGCTCATCACAGGGCGACTGAATAGGACATACAAGTCCTTTTTTTTGTACTCTCTCTCTCGATAGATTAATTTATTAATGAACGGTATATTGACATATTAAAGAAATAGTTATAGGTGGTTGATTGAAAAGACTAAATTTATATATAAAGTTTAATTAAATTTGATATCTGCTATATTATAGTATGATTTGTAAGTATTATTAAAAGTTTCAGTTTAAAAAAATTATAATATATCTTTGACTTTATAATAAAATAACCTCTTTTTCCTTTAACTTCTTTCAATAAAAAAATTACAACATAAAAAGTCACTCGAAATGCATGAGAAAGTAACGTGATTGGAAATGGAACTTCTCCACAATTGTATACGATGATGTTAATACGTGAAAAAATTCAAATTTAATCTATCAATTTTAAATATTTAAACATTGACTGTACAGATAAAAGAAAAAATTAACTGCTGTATGAGTCAAATATTAGGGCTATTTGCCATGCCATATTAAATATGAAAATATATAAGCTAATATAATATATTATTATTTTATTAATTATTTGATATAAATATTATATTATATAAATTTATCTATTAAATCTCTCTTATACAATAAAATAATAGATAAGTTAATTAAGTCTTAGAGGTGAGATTAAACTTGATTAAATTTTGATGTATAAGCTTTTATAAAAAAAAAATCATTATAACTTTAAACATTATGATATCCTCAACTCTTATATATTAAGTCTTATACTATCAAGTCTTATTTTATCTTTTATGACTCTTATCCACATCAAATAATGTGAACAAACATTAATTCTTCGGAAAACACTATGATTGAGATGTTTCACTACATTACATAATGGATTTAATTTAAATGTATTGTTAGTTTAAAATTTTTTATATTGTCATTTAATTATATATTATTATATCATAAAATATATTTAATTCTCATAATAATTATCTTAAAAATTATATATGTGATAATATATAGTTAGTTAATAAAATAAAAATTTTTACATTAACAGTGTATTAAACTCTTAAATAATTAATATATTCTTTATTCTTATACTCTTATTTATTGTTATTTAATAGTAATTGTTCACAATAAAAGTATATTACAACTCTATACAAATTTTATTTAAAATTTAAAAACTCAAATTCTAAAATCGTCATTTAAAAAAACATACTTATCACTTTTGATTCAAAATTACATGAATAATTTATCAAATACAACAAAAAAAGTACTCTTAATTATTGTCATAAGCGGACGAAGATGGCAAACCAACCCTGTTGATGTTATGCATTCGGTAAAAGTATATAAGACTCTTCTGCTTTTCTTCCTTAATTTCATCCTTGGGATGCAGACTTTAAGACCTTAGTGTTTCCTTTCATTTTAGACTTTAGTACCTATTGTTTGAAGTCAAATTAAATCTTTTGATACTGATAATGTTAAGCCTCATATAAGATGGATATATGAGATAAGTACTTTTTATAATGATTTGATAATTCTTTCTCTCTTAAACTAGTTTTTGAAAGGATAAAACTTGACTTTAACTTAAATTAAAAGAAATTTTTTTAAATTTTTGTAATATTATGACATGTATTGTAATTCATTTATTTTAATTCTATTAACTTAAGAAAATAAATAAATAACATAATATTAGAAGGAATTAGAAGACTTTTCTCTAACTTAGGTTAGAGTCAAATTTTATCCTTTTAAAATAGAATTAGATTTAATTATTTTAATGTTGTAATATCAATAATTTGAGCCCCTCCTCAAAAAGCATTTGCGATGAGACGGATTTAATACTACAAGTGAAGATTAAATCGCGTGAAATTAATTCTTTCAATGTGACACCATCATATATATTGGTACTTTTGTTATCTAATCATTCTTCTCAATTCTAACGAAAATTCTCTTAAGATCGATCACTTTTAGTCATAAACTCATGATTGTTATGAGTGTTTTTATTATTTTGGAACGAAAAGTATGCCTTTAATTATTGCATCGAGTTTTCCAACATTATCTAATTTCTCTTTTAACCAAAGGATATAGTTGCGCTATATATTGATAAAGGTAAATGTTTTATCTTTTTATTTAATTTTTTATTAATTTTTTTAATTATTAAGTAAAAGAAATATTAAATATTTTTTTATGTTTTCAAGACATTAAATATATTTATTTTTTCATTTAATACTTTTTTTATTTAATATTAAAAAAATTACTAATAAAAACTTGTAGAATAATATAGTATTACTCATTAATAAAACCTCACTCACATTCCAACTAATATTTTTATAGCTTGCAAATATTTTCACCTTATTGAAAACAATTTCCCTCAGTTGTTAAAAATATAATTACATTATAGTGGAAATCTCTTTCTCAAGTTTTAGCAAGATATAGAAGCTAATGTATGGAGGGAAAAGGAATTGTCTGTAAGAATTAAAAAGCAAGGCAGTATACTCCATTTTCACCAGTCAAAAGTTTGTACCATCTCTTTGCTTTGCGAATTTCCCTGAACTACTTGGACAAGGGGAGAAGTTGGGCTATCAACTAGTTTCTTTTAACCAAGTATATGGATTTCATGAGAACCTTATAGATCTTGGCTACTCCGATCATGTTAAAAGGTTCAATTAGATATATAAGTAAAGTATCACTCATCCTTATGAGTTAGTTTTTGAAATAGAAATAGGTCAAGTTATTTTAATATAATATTAGAGTTGGACTCCGACTTAATACTTATGATTCAGTGATAAGGAAAAATAATGAACAGATAGTTTACATCAGTGGAGTATGTCTCATTTTCATGATATTTTTAGGCAAATAAATATAAAATATGAGAATTAGAAATTTCTTTATAATATACTAAACATAGATAAAATTATTTTAAAGTGAATATTTTTTGAAGTGAACAAATAAAAATATATTTATTATTGATTTAATAAATACATTAATATCTCAACTCATAAAATAATTTAAAAATAAATATATTACTATACTTATTTTAAAAACAAACTCACTTAAAAGAACATTTTCCAATAAACAAGATGCTAATGTCCTAGCTCAGCAAAAAATAATGAAAAAGAAACTCAAATAGAATAATTTCTAAGTGGGAAAATTTTAAGGCTTGGGAGCTACAGTATCCAGTCACCCTTCCCTCCGTCCACTCACATCATTTTTAAACTCATTAATAGAACCATAGGTCCTTCAATTTGTTACAAAAATACTGTGTATTTGTTTAGTAGAGACACATAAATTTAAATATTTTCTAAACTATAAAAATTAATCTCTTATCATTAGCTCATTCCTAGTGATAGATGCAAAGTGTTTCTACGGTCAATTGATAACTGATAATATTCTCATTGCATATGACATTTTTTCATTACACAACATGAAAAAAAGAGCAAAGGAAGGTAGGGTAATGATTCCGTTGAACTAGGTGGGTAGGCTTAATTACACTTTCGAATAAAGAGCACGTAAAAGGTGATGAACAAAGCTATAATGCTCAATTTATTACTATCTACAATCCTGCATAATGGGATTTTTCTTGCTACCTATCTCTATGTTTCATCATATCGAGTCAATGATAAGCAATTTTTGTGGGACTACAAAGGAGGCGGCCGGCGGATAGAAAATTGCACAAAGTGGTATCCTTTAAGCAAGTCAAAAATAAAAGGTGGACTTGGATATCTAGTTTGCACGCATTTGATTTGGCTTTAATCGAATCAAGGTTGGAGGCTATCAAATTATTGTGAATCTTCAGTTATGTTATTTATACAGTGCTTGCTCGTGTGTAAGGGCCTAAGGCTAGTAAAGCCTATGCGTTAAGCCTAATATTTTTTTAATATTTTATTTGTAATAAAGGCTTCATTATTTTTCTATTCACTTTACTTTTTTTTAATGACAATCTAATTTATATTATTCTCATATTTAATCCTCAAAACACATTATAATTTAACTTTAGATTACAAAATATGTCAAGTTGCCCTGTAAAGAAAAATGATTAAGAACAGATAAGAAGTAAAGAAATAGGAAAAAAGATATGAAAAGAAGATAAAACTGATATTGAGAAATGATGAATGATTCTATATTACATTGTTCTCTGCAGAGTCGAATATATATATACAATTGAACTATCATAACAAAGTTACAAAACTAACTGCAAGACTAACTGAAAACTAACTGAAAGCTAACAAACTTAATAATAGAAAAATTAACTCACTAACTAACTTACAGCTCAGCATCACATACTCTAATATTATCCCCTTAATCTCAAGTGGGATTAAGAGAGATGTTGAGAGTTAAGAACCATGTAATCCTTAACGGTGAGCAAGGATCGCAGATGCTGAAACCTAGTAGCAGCCAAAGGTCTTGTGAGCACGTCAGCAATTTGATCTATGGAAGGAATATGTTGAACATTGAGCTGTCTCTGAATAACCCGTTCCCTGACAAAGAATATATTCAACTCCATGTGCTTTGTCCAAGAATGTAGAACAGGATTGTGTGTCAATAAAACGGTGTTTTGATTATCACAATATAGTGGAAATAGGAACTTGAAGCTCTTTTAGTAAAGACTGAAGCCAGATAATTTCGGTAGCAGTATGAGCTAGTGCTCTATACTCAACTTCTGTGCTATTTCTAACCACGACCTATTGCTTTCTAGACCACCATGAAATAAGATTAGGACCAAGATAAATGCATGACTCTGAAGTGGATCATCGGTCATCAGGGTCGGTTGCCCAATCTGCATCACAGAAGCCATACAGAACTAGTTTCTTTGTTGGTCTGATATGAAGTCCATAATGTAAGTGCCTTTGAGATATCTTAGTATGCGCCTAACACTCTTCCAATGTTCTGCCAAGGGTTGACTCATGAATTGACAGACTTTATTTACACTATATGAGATTTCGGGTCTAGTAATGGTTGTATATTGTAATGCACCAACAATAGACCTGTAAAGAGAAGCATCAGAAATGTAATCTGAGCCATACTTAGTAAGTTTCAAACCAGATTGCATAGGTGTTGAAATTTCTTTTGCTTCTAACATGTGAGCCTTAGCTAGAATATCTCTAATGTATTTCTGCTGAGAAAGATGTAAAGAACCATCATGAAGCCTTAGAACCTCAACACCAAGAAAATAAGTGAGTGAACCAAGATCTTCAAGGCAAAGGTAGTATGAAGATTAGATATCAATGTCTGAATGCTAGAAGGAGAACTTCTAGTGATTATGATGTTATCAACATACACCAAGACATATAAATAGGAAGTTCCTTCAAATTTAACAAACAAAGAAGGATCACATTTGCTAGGAATAAAACCAAGAATCTGTAAGGTGGAACCAAGTTTTTCAAACCATGCCCTTGGGGCTTGTTTTAGTCCATACAAAGCTTTTGTCAGTTTACAAACCAAGTTGGCATCACCAAGTTCAAAACCTTGAGGTTGTGTCATGTAAACCTCTTCATTAAGCAAGCCATTTAGGAATGCATCATTGACATCAATTTGATGTATTGGCCAGTTTGCTGTGAGTGCCAAGGTAAGAACCAATCGCACAGTGGCAGGCTTGACAATTGGGGAAAACGTTTCTGTGTAATCAAAGCCTGGTTGTTGATGAAATCCCTTTGCAACAAGGCGTGTTTTATACTTTAGAACTGAACCATCAGGATTCTCTTTGATCCTGTAGACCCACTTACAGCCGATAGCTTGTCTCTGTGGAGGTAATGGAACAAGTTGCCAAGTTTTATTTGCTATCAGGGCATTATATTCCTCTTCCATAACTTTAAGTCACTTTGGATCTTGAAGAGCTTGGTTAACTGTTTTAGGTTCAGTTTCTGTGTGAGCAAGATATGCTTTAGGCTTGAATATACCAGACTTTGCTCTGGTTATCATTGGATGACAAGATGTAGAAGAAGACAAGGAAGGTAAGAAGGGCACATGTTCAGAACTAGGATGGGACTGAAGCTCAGAATCTAGCTGAACAGGTGACTGTTCAGTTTGCAGATCAGTATGTGCAAAAAGTGGAGAAGACTGAGAATCAAGTGCTGCTATAGGAAGAAGATTTTGCTCAGAGTGTGGTGCAAAATGGAAATAAGACAAAGAGGGAGATAGAGATGGCTGATCAGAATGTGTAGAGGACTGAGCTGAAGAAGCAAGATGAGGAGAAGAAATATGAGGAGAAGGGTGTGCTAAAGATGTAGTACCAATACCAGCAGAGAACATATGATGCATCATATTAGAATGCAAAATGGGTGGAATGAAGGATATACTAGAGTAGTGAAAAGACATGACAGTAGAAGGTGAGGTAGAGATCACATCAGTGAAAGGAAAATGCTTCTCATTAAACATAACATCTTTAGAAATAACAATTCTATGATCAGAAGTTAAACACTTATAACCTTTGTGAGATGGTGAGTAACCAAGAAATATACATTGAGAGATTTTGAATGCAAACTTGTGCTTAATAAAGGGTCTGAGATACGGATAACAAGCACATCCAAACACCTTTAGGAAAGAAAAATCAGGATTGGATCCAAACAATTTTGTAAATGGGACAGCAAAATCAATAGCAGAAAAAGGTAATTTATTAATGAGATGGACTGTTGTGAGAAAAGCATGATCCCAGAACTTAAGTGGTAAGTGTGCTTTAGCTAAAAATGTAAGTCCTAACTCAGTGATGTGTCTATGCTTGCGTTCAACTAGACCATTCTGATGATGAGTGTGTGGACAAATGACCCGATGATGAATACCTTGGGAAGAAAGATAGTTAGAGAATGGTTGATACTCACTACCCCAATCAGTTTGGATAGACTTTATTTTTGTACTAAATTGAACTTCAACCATCTTTTGAAATTGAACAAATGCTTGCATAGTATCAGACTTCTTTTTAAGTAGAAATATCCAAGTGAACCTAGAAAACACATCTATGAAGGCAACATAATAAGAAAAACTAGTGGAAGAAAGTACTGGGGCTGGTCCCCACAAATCACTAAAAACAAGATCAAAAGGCTGAGTATAGATGGTAGAGGAAGGAAAAGAAGGTAACTTATGCATTTTACTAAAACAACAAGCTTCTCAAAAATTGTCAAATGAAACTGTTGAAGGGACTGAAACATTAAGCATGTGTAAAACTTTTTTGAGAACTAGAGAATTAGGATGACCAAGCCTACAATGCCAGAGATCTAAGTTAGTTTTATCAAAAATAGCTTTAGGACTAGCTTTATGAGCAACAAATATTGAAGCAAGAGAATTAGCACTTGTAGCACTCTCAGCAGGAATAGTAGCAATTTTATTATCAGTAGAATGAAAAGCAACATGTGAATTACAGTAATTGTGAGAATTACAGAACTGAAATGTAAATGGCTCATTAGGCCTCAAATCATTACAAGTAACAAAGTTACAAGCACAGTTGGACCTAAGAACATTGTTTTTAGTACTATAAGTTGAAGCAGAACTATTATTACAACCAGATTTTGGATGAAAAAGAGATGACAAATGAGTGAAAGGAAAACTTGAGAAGCTGTACAGACTATCAGCACCAAGAGAACCTTCCAGAAGGACCTCATGAGTGGCCTGCGATTTCACACAATAGTAAGTATGATGAAATTCAAAGTAAATACAGTTGTCCTTAGCAAACTTGCTGACACTAAGCAAATTTCCAGTGATTTCAGGGACATGCAGTAACTGGTGCAAAGACAAGGAAATAGATGTATTAAAAGAAGATGTAAGAAAAGAATAGCCAATATGAGAGATGGACAAACCTTGTCCATTACCCATCAGAAGCTTTTCAATACCAGTAAAATCTTCTTTATTCAACAAATTCTGAACATCATTAGTGACATGAGCAGTAGCACCTGAGTCAGGAAACCAGGAAGTGTTGGTGACAATTTCAGGTGTTGCAATCATAGCATGAGGAAAACCAGAAGATTGGGAGGAAATTGAGTGATAAGGATGGGAAGGTTGAGAAGGAGAATTACTAGAGGAAGACATACTGGTGATAGCAAGATGAAAGTAATTGCAGGAAGAAGATGAAAACTACGAAGATAAGTAAGGAAATATATTTGAAGGGAGAGATGGTTGTTGACTGGATGAACCAGTGTGATATACTAAAGAAAAATTTGGATAAGAAAACGGTGGAGGAAACTGAGAGAATTGAGGAAACTGAGGAAATTGAGGAAAGTAGGAAGATACATGTGAAGAAGATGAAGGAAACTGAGGTGGTAAAGATAGCAAAAGAGCATTGAGTGGTAGATTTTGTGGTGGATTCTGTGGTGGTGATTGAAAATTATGATTGAAACGATGATAGCAAATTAAGGCACTATGACCTGGTTTACCACAGACTTGACAAATCACTGAGGATTTGGAACTAAACGTACCTCCACAACCCCTTGATCTATTATTAAAACCAAACCTGCCTCCTCTAAAGAAGCCACGATTATCAGAGGGAAAAGAACTATAAGTTTGAGAATCAAAATTCTGAGTGTTTGAAGGACCAAAATGATTGATAAAACTTGGTGGTGGTGTTGAAGGAAAGGTTTGAGAAGAATATTTCTGAGAGCTAATAAAGGATTGAGATTGCAACATATTTCCAATAGGATTAAGATGTGCAATATTGGCAAAGAATGAATCTGGCACTGACTCTTTTACATGTTTCTCTAATCTAGCTTCTTGAACAAGTAATAGTGATTCAATTTCAACAAGAGAATAGGGTTCAATTCTACTAGAAACAGAAGTAACAAATGGATCATACTCTTCACGTAAGCCATCAAGAATGATTTCAACATGTTCAAAGAGTGAGATAGGATTACCAGTAGACATTAAAGCATCAATCAGAGCTTTGATTCTTAACAAGTATTCACTAATAGATCGTGAACCTTTCTTTGTATGACATAACTCAGAACAAAATTGACGTGTCTTGGCTCAATTTTGTGAGCTAAAATAATGATGAATATGCTCCCATAGTTCAGATGACTTGATACAGCTAACAAATCTGGTGAGCATGGACTCTGACAAAAAGGACAAGAGCCATGATAGAAAAAGTTGACCTTGAGCTTCCCAATCAAGAAACAGAGAACTAAGATTACCAGATTGTGCATCTGCTTCAGTTGCAAAAAGAGATGGAGCTTCACGTGTATTATCAAAAAAATGATGAAGTTTGTGACCACAAATTGCAGCAAGAATTTGTTGTTTCCAGAGCATGAAATTTTTATCATCCAATTTGATTGAAATTGGATGAGAAAAGGAAATTGAACTAGTGTTTGATGTTGATCTAGGTGCAACATTCACGTGAGGATCAATTGAGCTCATGATGCCATAAAGGAAAATGATCAAGAACAGATAGTAAGTAAAGAAACAGAGAGAAAGATATAAAAAGAAGATGAAACTAATATTGAGAAATAATGAATGATTCTATATTACATTGTTCTCTGCAGAGTCGAATATATATATATACAATTGACCTATCATAACAAAGCTGCAAAGCTAACTGCAAGACTAATTGAAAACTAACAAACTTAATAACAGAAAAGCTAACTTACTAACTAACTTACAGCTCAACATCACATACTCTAATACCCTGTGTTTATAGAGAAACATTTCCTCTCATATTCATATATATATATATATATATATTATCACAACTACATTTTTTTTTTTTTTTTTTTTCTCATATCAACTATCGATCCACATCCTTTTGTTAGGGTCTGCACACAGAAACTTTTGTGTAAAAAACATTTCCAGTGTTGTACCCAATAAATAGCAAGCAAAATGAGCACTGGATAAAGGCTCATATTGGGTAGTGGAGAGCTGGCTCCATTGTGATTTGGGGTGACCATTGTCCATTGGCTCCCACGACAAAATAGTTTCAAATCATGGAGTTGATGCTCGTTATTACAAGCAGAGGATAAAGTGTGCTCGCACATTGATTATGATCTTAATTAAGAAACTTGGAACTGTCCAGTTAAAGCAATTTTCTGCCTATTTGAGAATTGAGACACAACAAATGATTGATTAATATATCTTTTTTTTATGAGGATGGGACCTATACAGTGAAATATGCATGATGCCACTTTGTTATTGAAATATGAAAGGGTAACAGCTAATTAAGTTCCTTCAGCCGATCGAGAAAGATCATGTTAACTGGAGAAAGATATGGTGACCAAATATCCTACCAAAAGTCAAACACTGTATCTAGCGGGGCATAGTAACGCCTCTACTAGTGCTAACTTGGTTAGGCACGCGAGATGTTTAAGTATCCACCCTTCACCCTTCATGTTCCAAAGATTATGAGATTATATTATATATGTACTACATGTTATTATATCATATGCTATTATATACTGTTTTCAAAATTTACAAACATCTCCCATTTTGCAAACGAAAGCGTAAATAGTATTTAATTTATTGTACTTGTCAAGATATTTTTTTTTTTGTCTGTTATACACTAAATACTGTTAATTTATATATTATATAAAAAATAAAAAATACTAGACAATCAAAACTTTGTCAGGATTTTCGACAAAAATCACATCATATATTGACATACTTAATAATTTTTAAATAGATGAATGATTCTTATTATTTTATTTTATTCAACAATCATTCTTAAACTTAGTTGAGTTATGTCAAAGTTTTGGCTAAGTTTTTTCTAATTTTCTTAACATTATTCTATTATACTTATAATAAATCAAATTAACATATTTATTAATCAAGATAAATGGAATTAAGTTAGACCAACAAGTGTTCTTTAAATAGATGAATTAAGTTTGGCTATATTTATTAATGCCAATTGTTCTTATTTTATAAGAAGAAGAACATTTGGCATTATTATGTCTTTAGCATTTATGTTTATATCAATATTATTACGTTAATTTTTTTCAACAAAAGTTAATATAAAGAGTTTATATTATGTGAAAGCTCAAATTAAGAGATGTTTTTATACGCTTTGAAAAGAGAAAAGTTTAAAGTGCAAGTTCGAATTTAAAAAATTAAGGAGGTGTTGTGTTTTTTTAATTCCTTACACATGATAAATAAAACAACAAAAAATGAAATTAAAAACATCGTTTCATGTGTCCACGAGATGTAGCATTGTGCCATTGTATGATATATGTATGAGAATGGACCGAAATTTCTTTTGGCTCCATTAGCCAATTGGTTTCTAAATAGGATAATAGGTATTGCTATGTCCAATATAGATTTGGAGAAGGGCACACCGGATTGAGAAATTGAACGGTAATTACGTGAAGCAAACGGTGTTTTGATGTTGGGACTAGAAAGTGTGACGTATTTATCTCTCACTTCCCTTCTTTCGTGTTCAGATTTGCAGTGCACATTGAAAGACAGTGATATTGATTTGTGTTGCTTGTTTGATGATGTTCCCTGAACTACGCAAAAGCAGCGGCACATGATGCAAAAGCAAAGAAAGCAAGAGATACCAAAGCCTGTTTGCGTGCCGTTTCTTATTGGCCCGTGGCCAAGACTATGCAATTTCTTCCAAAAGTGGAATTACTCCATTTTCTACTTTCCACGCAAAATATTAATTATGTCAGAATTATTTACCTTACTATAAAAAATTATAAATTGCCGGTTGAGGGATTACTGATCTCATCTTTCCAAATCAATCCTTTATGTTCACATCTCACCTGTAAAATTAATTGTTAAGAATTAATTTTTAATTCCAAGATGCTAATATTTGGACCTAGACTTTAACTCGAAATGAGAAATTGGGATTTGAATTTAATTCTTCAATCTTTGTAGAGACCTTTAGACTATTTGTGTTGTTGTTACAAATTTAGCAAATATACAAAGTCGTAAAAGTAATTAAGTAAGTGAAAGAGTATCGGCTCACATAAATTATGTTATATTATTAATTTTATAAGTCAAATTATTATCTAGACTACCAAATGAAGAGAAATAGGTAAATTGCATAGAGATTATGAAACAAACAAATAACAAAGTGTTTTGTTAATTTATAGTAAAAGACAGTAGTGATGAAAAACAATGGGTAAAGGCGCTATGGGTTGATTTCACTTTACCCTTACAAATTAATTTCATTGAATTTTGGTTAATCTAAGCTTAAATCCTTTAATTGATGGTGAGTAATCACAATATTGGCAAAACTCAATCTCTTGGTGTATTAGTCTTTTCCTAATCACACTAAACTATTAATTCCTTGATTAATTTATTGCAATTATATTATATGAAGATCAAGCTCAAGATTCTCAAATAAACTACATAATTAACAATATACATTCCTAGATATTGTTAAATTATGATATTAATCTCAAGAAGCATTGATAAAAAGGGATTTTTCAATCCTCAAATTACCCAACAAGATAATCTATTGGTGATCAAATCATATAAGCATTAAGATCATAGATCAATACTCAATTAAAGAAAACAACCTTAGATTAACTCAAAAATTCAATTACATCAAGTTTTGAGTTAAGCTAGATCTCCCCCTAATTATGTGAGATTTAGTTAGCCATGGAAGAAAATAAAGAGAAGAAGAAAAAAGAGAAAGAATAAACTCATAGATTCATGATAATGATAATAATCTTCACTTGAATCCTTGGGTTAAAGTTTCAAACTCTTCCAAAATGGTGAGAAAATGAGAGAAAACGAAGATGAAAGAGAAAATAGATCTCAACAGTCCAAAAAGTACAAAAAACTTTTGTTGGGAACTTTTTATAGTGTGATCATGTGAGATTCACACTCTAAGCCACACACCTATGTAGAAATTCCACGCACAAACATGGAATTCTCTGTTTCCATGCACTCATTAGTTGAAATCCATCCATGTATAGATGTAGAAATCTCATGCATATGCGTGGAATTTTCATATCTTTGGTGCACTTCACATATGCACTTCCACGTATAGATGTAGAATCCTTCATAGATATGCAAAAGCTTTTAAGTATATACGTGAAATGTATGCAAATAAGCACAAATTTTCATGAACTAAAGAGAATTTTAGACTTAGTAATCACGCTTCTATTTAATTTAAGGCTAAAATAACTCTATTTTGTAGAGTTATAAGTTGTGTAAATCAATTATAATTGTTAGGTCCAATTATTTTTGGAGAGAAATATTGTTTAAAGACCTAATTTTTTTTGTGATAAACCAATTAAATGACTAAATTTTTATTGTTATTAATTAAGGACCTCAACTTTATTAAAATATATTTTTATTAATAAAAAGTAGAAAAGACAAAAATATTTAACTTAATAAATAAAAGATATAATTTATAATATGAACAAAACACATGTCATATATGTCCTAAACAAAACTTTCTAAGTGGAAAACATTACTAAATTATTTTTTATTAAATTTGAAGCCCTTAATAATCAAAACATGGTTGAGGTGCTTAATTGGTAAATTTTAAAATTGATATCCATAATTGATTATCAATCAACTTAAAGTTGAGACCCTTCTACAATACTTAATCATTATACCTTTCTCATTATTTTTGACAAATGAATATAATGCTACACACACACAACTTAATTGGTAAATTTTAAAATTGAAATCCTTAATTAATTATCAATCAACTTAAAGTTGAGACCCTTCTACAATACTTATTATACATTTCTCATTATTTTAGATAAATGAATATAATGCTACACACACACACATATATATGTATAGTGAGTGTATCATGTGAGAGGAGTGAATCTTGACCATTATATTTTACATGAATAGTTAAGGTTAAAACACAAATGCATGTGACTTTTTTAAGTGATCACATGACCTTTAAGTAACTTTTAATCTTGACTATCTATTTATGATTATATGGTCAAGATTCACTTCTCTTATCCTCTCACAATAAATATTTTTCTCACTAAATATGTTCCCTATATATATAATCTTATATCTTATATGTATAATATTTTTATTATTTAGTTTTTATAAACTTACATTTCGATTTTGTTACTTCAATAAATGTAAGGTGACATGACCCCTCTTTATATATTCAAAGCATTTCCCTTGATAAATATGGAGCAGCCGTTATTATAAGAAAATAAAACATTTAGCAGGCAAGGACGTTATTTTTCTTTCCATTACACATTGAGAAGATAAATAGGGGAATTTTGAAGACATAACAACGAAAAAAAAATATTAACTCTTTAAACATGTGTGCAGCTTTACATTAATATATTGTGTTTTCTCATTTGAAATATTTTATTTATTCTAATAAGGAAAAATAGTATGCAATTCTTATGAACTTTAACTCTTTTACAATTCACCAATACAAATTTAAAACATTTTCAATTAATTCTTAAATTTTAACTAATGTTCTTTCTATTTAAGATCTGTTAACTCACTATTGGTGATATCAAATAATAATATCTTATCCGTCAATTAATATTAAGTTTGGACTGTTTATCAAATTATTTATTAAAAAAAATTTGATTTAAAATATAATTTATTCCTTTCAAAATAAATGAAAAACAAGTTTTATTTTAAAATGATATTGTTTTATATTTATTTTATAAAGAATAAAATATATTTAAAATTAAGTTTTAATGAATAACTTAATAAATAATTTAGATTTAATATAAATGAACAAATTAGATATTATCACGTAATATTATTGTTAACGAATTAACGGATCTTAAATGAAAGAATTTATTAAAATATTATCAAAATTTAAAGACTAATAAAAAAATTTTAAAATTCATTACGGTGATTTGTAATATAGTTAAAGTTCAAGAGTATGTATACTTTTTTTTCTTCTAATAAATTCCTACAACTTTTCAAAATAATGAATTTTTTTTAATGGTAACTCCATCAAGATATACGAAAAGGGCTGACTTAGATCCTAATACGGCATTTAATGTGGCAAATGCCACCATGTACCCCATTGTGATTATGTAAATTTATCAAAATTTGAAAGTGTACGTTAGAATAGAGTTGGGACTGTAGCTAGCCAAAATCCATGCGAACCATGAAACTTTATGGACTGGGACAGAAATAATTTAATTGATACGCTTGAGTTGCAATAATGCTATTAAATAAAACTAATTGATTCTAATAAGTCAAACAAGCAGTAGCCAAACTAACAAAAACAATTCACAATCACACAGATAAAACAAACAAACGAAACAAGTCTTTGATAAGTGACTTTGCATTGTTAACCTTAATCAGTGAGCTGCACTAGTTTCTCTAGAAACGAAACTAAACCACAAATTGTTAAGAAACTCAGATAAAACAAACACAAGCCTTTGACAAGTGACCATACATTGTGAATCCCAACTTTCTTTCATTCACCCATTCCTCAAATTTGATATTTGAGATGCTTTATAGGTCACATTCACATGAATGTTAGCAACAGTTGTACTATAGTTGTATCATACCTGGATATTTATTTCAGTACCAACCCACATACAAACCTGGCCTCGAAGTCTGAGTGGTCACATACTCACACAGGCACCCAAGCACAAAGCAAAGCGGGTAGGGCTTTTTAATGACTTTGTGCCATTCAAACACTTCCAAAGGACACACCCATTTGAAATGACATCAACATCTTTGCCTCAAAGGGTCCTATCTGACAGCTGAGTCAATATTCCCCCCATTGATATACCATGGATTCTATTCCCATCCCCATTTCGCTGTCAGATTGCCTAATTATTTGGGTTAAACAGAAGCAACTGTATGAAGCTGGAACATAATCAAAAGAAGACACTGACATAGATGATGTGGTTATAGCATTAGGTCCTAATTGTTGAGGGTCACGATCATGTGTGAGGGTGTTGAAAATGAGTAATTAAGAGCCCACACATCGTACATGTATTATGAGGAACTGCAAAATCGGACACACAGACACCAAGAGCATGTCTGTGTCACATGCCTGAAGCAGCCTATGTGTTTATTAATTCAGTGCCTGCACGTGAACAAAGCCATTTGTTTGGTGGGAGACTCCATTGTTTCCCAGATTCTTAGGAAAGTCAAAACTGTGATGTAGATATTCTTACAAGTGGAAGTGGATGTTACACATGTCTAATCATAGTTTAATCATGTATCTAATCTAAATAATTTCAATTGATCACTATTACGACACAAACGTGGATTTACAGTCAGAACTTTTTTGCCGAAATGTTCTATGTTAACTTCCTACTAATAAATGATGAACTTGTAGCATACTCATCCAACATCTATGCATTTGAAATTTAAGTTATATTATCACGATTAGCACATAATGCCTTGTGGATTGACGTTGAGAAACAGAAAACCATTTGCAGTTTGAGACATTAATGGTGATGCTAAGAAAAACTGATAACAATTTTTGAGTAATTCAGTTTTAAAAATAAATTATTATAGTTTAATATCCTATTTATTTTTGGGATAAAATAATTATCTATTTTTGTTGAAAAGTTGTAGGCGGATCATTGAAGAAACCTTCAAGAGCAGCCTTTTAAAAAAATGTATGCTTTTGTCTTTTTATTCGGATCTCAGTAATTCTGAAGGAAGTTTTCTTGTCCAAGTTGTTACAATTTCATGTTTTTGTATTTGTATTTTTATTTTATTTTGTTTGTGCTCAAGAGGGACATTTTATTATTTTAGTTGTTTTATCATATGTTTTGAATTGTGTATTCGGGATGTATTTTCTATTGTTTTGTAATTATTGCTAAATGAATAAATACCGTATATTTTGAAATAAGAAAAATAAAAATATCATTTATATCTGAAAACTTTATTATCATGGTTCTCACATGACTTTTTTACCTTTTTGTTTTTTTGTTTTTGTAACACATAAATTATCTAAATTTAGATTTAATGCACTCAAAGCTCTTATATTCAATTACTATACTTTCCTCATTAAGCTGTTGTGATGGTGAAATTTGAGCGACCAATGTTTTAAGATTTTTATTGAAATTAGAATTAGAGCACAATAATATCAAACGAGATATGGCCCAAATAAATACAAGGAGATAGTCAGAAACAAAAGATAAATTTTTATTGTTTGATTATAATTATTTTTTACATATTTATATTTTAATTTTATCTTGAGTCAACCTTCCTAGAAATTTATTCTTTTTTTTACTATGTGCTGCACATCAACTTTTATTTAGAACAATGATATAATTCTAAATCAGTTGGTTATAGAAGCTTTAAAATCATGTCATGAACTATCTTTTTTAAAAATTTAAATTGTTAGATAAAGATACATAAATAATTTTATTATATCACTAATAATTTTGTCACATATTCCAAATATGAAATTATATGTTTCTTGTAAATATGCAAGAAGCACTTTTCAATATTTTTTTTTATATAAACATGGGGCCAGAAGTTCCAATTAACTTGCTACAAAATTTGAGCTATGAGTACTGCAACTTTTTAATAAATTATATCCTACTTTTTTTGGTAACTAAAAATTTAGGATCAATGATAGATCTTAGGATTAGGATAGGTTTCTAAACTCAATAAGCATTTATGGAGATAGTTATAGATAATCTACCAACAATAAATCCTGATAAAAATTGAACCTTGGCCAATTTAATTGATGTAATTTGTCCTTGTGAGTTTTTATCCTACTTCAAATAGAAGATTAAACAGATTTTATTAATAATTATATAATAGCCTTAATTCTACAACTAGTAGGTCACATGAAAAAAAATTCTTTAAAGTTAATTTATCTTTAAAATGAATAAGTAAAAATGTATTTATTATTAATTTAATTTAAAATACATTGTAATTTTAACTTATTTAAATTTAATTATAGATACACTTTAATTTACTTATTTTAAAAATAAATTCACTTTAAAAATTTTTATCCTAAGTCAAAGTATAATCTATCAAGTAATTTAACGGTTATTCACGTAAAAAAAAAAGTACTTTAACGGTTGTTTTGCTGTAGTTCATTTTTTTATGAATAATCTTCCGTTGACCAAAATGAAATTGATTCTATTCCAAGTTAATGCCATGAGAAATGAATATAAGTGTTCACTTTGTCGTTACTTTATGAACTTTTTTTTAACAACTCACTTTATGAGCTATTTTAACAAAAAAAAAATCTTATGTGTTGTAAGATATTTCTTAATATATATTTTTTTAATTATAATATTAAATATATAATTAAAGTATGAAATAATAATAATTTATATATATATATATATATAGTATACATTTAATAATTAGAGTAAAATCTTTTAGGTAAAAAAAGTAATAATTTCTCCTTTTTATCACAAAGACGTAAAAAGAAAAGAAAAAGTCTTAGAAGGGCACCGAATCAAATTCTATGCCCTTAATAAAATAAAATTATGAAGGAGCTGGGGAATTGTGCTCCTACGTTCCGAATATTCTTGGAAAAGCATCAATCTCTAATTTATAGTTGAGAATTAAGATAAATATGAAAAAAAAATGGCATAGAAAGCCACTTTTATTTAACAAAGATAAGATAAATTAGCCGTTTAATCCATACCTTGCACATGGGCATACGCATGTTAATGTTTACAATTAGTTTTATTAAGAAAATAATGTTAAACGAGATATTTATTAATGTATCAAGTATATAGCATATCAATTTATACATTTCAAAAAAAATTATGCAATTAATGTTGTAATTTGGGTTGTTTTAATTTGAGTTATTTAATTAATATTAATAATTTTGTTTTTATTTTTCATTGTAAAATTTATAGAAAAATATAAAATGTTACTTATTTTTAAAATGTCACGTCATCATTGAGAAGGATGTGACATTAAAGAGGTGGGAATTGTTCTTTCTATGGTCCGAATTTTCCGAAAAATATCATTATCTCCAATGATATGTTTAGTGTGAGGAAAAAAAAAAAGAAATGTTATTTTATATTCAATTTTAGAATTTGAGAATTTATATGTTTTTTAATGAAAATAAATATAAAATAATATTCTTATTCTAACTCTTATTTCATAAATTTGTAGGATCTTATTTTTTTAAAAAATAAAGAATAAGATTTCATATCTTTGTGGAATAAAATTTCATAATTTTACTTAATATATTCTTATTCAATTTATAAATTGACAAAGATTATTCTTCAATAATATATCTAATTTTAACTTATTTAATTTTATCTAATCTAAGTTTGGCTTTTAAACTTTATGCACAATGCATATAAAGAAAATGATAGAAATTTCTACTCTTATTTAGGAGAGTAAAATAATATTATTAAAATTAATTAAAATTTTTTTATCATGACTTTGTTATTAAAAAAATTAATCTTAAACATTATTTCAAAAAACACAAATTATATAAGTGTGTGGAAAAAATGTGATTTTTTTTTATTTTTTCATTATAGATAATTATATTATTTACATCAATTTTTATTCTATTTTGTATTATATTTCACACACTAAATTGTAGAATTTTTTTTTCATTTTATATGATATTATATCGTATATCGTATTAAACTATGAAATTATAATGTGATTCTCATTTTAATTTATCAATTCTTATTTTTATTTTTATTTTATAAAATTTCATTATTTGTATCAAACAAAACCTTAATTTCCAATTGAGAATTGAAATCAATGTATTCTCACAAAGAAAATAGAAAATGGCGTAGAAAGCCACTTTATTTAACAAAGATAAGATAAATGATATCCAACCATCAGGACGTGAGGCATTTAGTTCTTTCTACTTTCTACCACAATTATTATTATTATTATTTTGGACATTACTTTCTAACATAACTTTAACAAAAGATCAAAGGCCAATTTATATCGTGACCTTTCAAAAATCAGTTATTCCAGAAAGCCCTCTTTACTTAATTGGAAATGAAAAGGGACTTTAATTATTGGTCAAATTAACAAATAAGAACTAAAAATAATTTTATACTAATTACTTTTTTTTATTCAAGTTGTTCAATTATTATTTTAATCTTTTAAGTTGATCGAAAATTAAACATGTTGCTTTTACTTCAATTTTTTATTACAAAATAAATTCTCGTTATTTGGTTCCTTAATAAATTTTTCTACTAATATCCAGTAAACTTGTCCCAGCACTCTCACCACTTCTCGTTATTTGGCGCCTTAAAAATGAATTTTATCTAATAATAGTGATCAACAATAAATCACAGTGATGAATCACAAAACCAAAAAGCGATTGACATGAACCGCATAGATTTTTTTTATTTATTTTTTTGACGTGCACAGGTAGTTGTATGAAAAGGAAAGAAATAAAAGATTACATAAAACACGAAACAGTAAAAATGAGAAACATTTATGCAAAACGACAAATAAGTGTTTAGGTTGTGTACGATTAGTTCGTCCGATTGTGATAGATGTCATTATTTTCTATCTTATTAAAGATCAGTTCACTCACTAAATTGTTGCATACTTTTTTCACTAAAAAACAAAATTTTGTGCATGTATAATGATACGAATTTTTATATGTAATTGAACATTGATTAGTAATTAGTTAATTGTTAGTAACTGGGTGACTTAGTTAGTTAATTTTTTTTATTTAATTAGTTAAATCATTATATGAATAAGACTGTAAAAATTATAATAATATCATAGTTTAAAGCGAATAAAAATTGAAGAATTCTTTCTTCACTTAAAAAGGGATAAAAAGTTTGATTCTTATCTCGAATAAAGAGCGTATCAAATACTTTACTTGAAAATTTAGTTTGCAGCATGCATTTTCGTTTAGACATCAATATAATTTGTGCATAAAAATGTTATAACTGATAATCTCTTCTAAACATATTGCATTAGCTGAAAAAACAAAAAATATTGCAAACATTTCTCTCCCCACTTTTTTCATTAACTGACCTTTTTTGGATGAAATTTTATACGTAGCCTTTAGTATTCCTTGTGTGTGTGTGTGTTTATGGTATTTGACCGCTGCATGATAATAAGTAGTAAAATAATATGTGTACCAAAAAAGTACTATAATAATATATTAATATGTTATGCTTAAATATATATAAAGGATTATAATTTTTATGAATATCAATTTTTATTCTTATTTAGTAGTTTTATTAAAAGCAAATATACCAAATTCGAGTGGTGTTATTAGTATTTTTAAATGTATATTCACACTTTTTATTAATTAATTAAAGTTTTTATTTTTATTTTAAATTATGAATAATTAATAAAGAGTGTATTTAAATAATTGAAAGTGTTAATAATAACACCTATCAAATTATATATTTTTTAATAAAGCATAAATTCATAAAAGGCTTTGGTTAGTTGGATAAGTACAAGAGATGCAATCGGAATTAATAGTTATTGACTTAATTAATTATCGTTCTTTTGTTGGATGTCCTTGTGGGTTGCATTTGGGCTTTACCCCACATTGTATTTTTCTTTATAGCTAGTTGTTGATTGTCTGCATAAAAATTAAAAATGGAATCTTAGGACCTCTATTGATAACGATAATTAATCTCAGCACAAATTCCTTATAAATTACTATGTGGTTGTACTTTTATTTAAGCAAAAAGCTTTAAATAAACCCATCAACTTCGCTAAAAGTACACTTTAGTCTTGTAATTTTTAAAATATGCATTAAAGTGTCACAACTTTTAAGTTTATACATTTTGTTTAGTCTAGATTTATGTGAATGTCTTTAAATATTTGAAGAAACTTAAATTTTTTAGTTTTTAAATTAATGAAACCTTTAATAAAGTTATTATATTCGGTACAAAATTAATATGATATAATTAATATATAATTGATAAGTTAGGTAAGTATTATAAGTTATTAATTATATAACAAATAATAAATAAATAAAATTAGTCTAATAGACAAAATAAGATTCCAATATATCAAAAAAAATGCTCTAATCTACATAATTAAATAGACTTTTAAAAAAGTTAAAACTTGATTTATTTGTTAAATAAATTAAATTAAAATGGGCCGAAAATAGATTAGGCTAAATCTTTGATAGATTGTTTAACTTATTATTACTCTTAATTAATAGGTATTTAAAAGAAAAACAAAGATAAGAATTTTTTTTTAAAAAATACTCTCCAAATATTACTTAGATAATTTTGTAACTATTTATATTTAGTTTAATAATATTTTATTTTTAATTTAATAATATATATAATTATAAATAATACATGTTATAATTTGAATAAAATAATATATTACTTTTAAGATTTCGTAATTATTTATATTTAATTTAATAATACGTATAATTTTAAATGTCACGTATTATAATTATAATTTGACTAAATGAATATATTATTCTCAAAATATGTAGGAAGTTCTCAGGGTGGGAGGGTCATTTCAGTGTCCCAACATAATGAGTGGAATCAACCTACATCATTAATAATATGCTCTAGATGCTGCAATTATAGACTAGTCGGAGGGGCATTATTGTCATAAAAAATAATGTTCATAAGTTTTGGTCCATGATACATGATCATCGTCATCATAATCATCGTGCGTATCTAAAACATCTTCAAATCTATCTTTGACCGTCGTACTTTCTCTCTCCTATTTTTTTTTCTCAATCTCCCCCCCTCCCTCCTTCCCCTTTTTAATTTTCTCTCATCATCACCCTTTGCCTTTTCGCAGCTGCTGCAAAAAAACTCTGCTGCTGCGACCCAAAACCAAAACACACAGACACAGAACAGCAACAACAAGAGAAAGAAAGAGAGAGAAACACATAGATACATAGCAATCTAGAGAGAGAAACAAACTTTCAAAAATTACTCACCTTTTTTTTTTTGCCCTTTCCCTGTCACTGCCACTACGGAAAACATCTCTATATATATATATATAATTTTCCATCATTCATTCATCAGCAGCAGAAAGAGAAACACTTATCTTCTTCTTCCTTCCTCTGATTTCGATACCCTTCATTCATTCATTATTATTAAACTTCCTCTCTCTACCTCTCCTCAACTCTGATCCGACGGCTGCGATCTTCTCGTTTCTCCAATCGTACTGCCAGGGGTCCTTTGTCTGCCTCTTCTTCTCACCTTCACAACTCTTTTTTTTTTTCTCTCTCTCTCTCTCTCTCGACGTAAGTATCCCATTTTCTGGAACAAACAACAAAATACACATCACTTTTTATAACCCGCTTTTTCTCTGTGTATATCACCTCCTTTTCATCACGAATCATGTTCGTATAATATCACTCACACAAACACTGTCTATGAAAAGTTCCGTGTTTTCTTTTTGGATTGTGCTTCCTTTCAACCTCCTCACATTCAGTGTACGTCATTATTATTATTTTTTCCTATTTTCCCATTTTGAAGTTCGTCTCAATTCTTCAAAATTTTTACAAAAGTTTTATTTTTTGGTCCAACCGACTTGACCCTTCTCACTGGATTCAGGGTTGAATCAGTTTTTCATAACATGCACCGAAACAGTGTTGAATTATGCGTTTTCGTAATGGGTTTTCTTTGTTCTGGCTGCGGATGCCAGATTTAGATCCAATATGATGCTATAACCATCATTGAAAATTTAAACATTTTCTCTGGTTTATGATGAAATGCATTCAAAATGTTGTTTATATTATATTATATATTTTGCTTTAAACGTTTGCCAAGTTCTGGTTTAAAGGGTTATCTCTGAATGGGGTCCGTTACTCAGTTTGCTTCTTTGTGATATGCATGTGGGTGTCATCTGTATTAACATGCTGGGTTTTACTGCTCTGCTGTTCTTCAGGAATGAATGATATTCAGACTTGCATAATATTTTAGAGTACTATTTATAATGTAGAATTTGTGATGTACTGTTGGGCTCTCAATCAATGATTTTTAATGAAAAACTGTTTGAGATTAAATTGTCTACCAGATACTACCGTATGTTACAAATTCGGGGTTTGTTATGTTGTAAATTAAGTAGATTTGTGCGAGTGTCTAGTTAAGTCTTCAATTTTGAGCCCTAAAATGGTTTTGTTTTACGAAAGTTGTAGACCCGTTGTATATTTTTCTTGGATAATTTTGTTTTACATTACATGTGATGTACTTAATACTCTAAGGATAATACCTGTAGTCCACTGCAAAAAAGATATTATTGATAATTTTGTTTAAATATTTTTTTGAAACACTCTTCAGGTTGTATGTTTACCTGGAATTCTTTTGTTTATTCCACTTACAGTTTGTATTTATTATGCATGTATGGAATTTACCATAATATAATGATATATGTGGACTTCTTTTAAGTTGTATACATCTTTTGTTCTTTGCTCAATATATTTCTCATGTCAATGGAGTGCTTATAACATGTCACTGAAATGCAATTACGCATGGGTAATTAGCAAGAATCTTGTTAATTGTCAGTGCTCCACGTGTTAAATTAATGTTTGGTGTGCTTTTATGATGATGTTGGTTCTCATTTTTTCGTTTGATTGTTTTTTATTTGAATACGAGTGGATAAATTTTTCTGACCCTTTGTTGCACATAGAACAACTTGGGGGCTATTTGTCATAGTATCAGTAAATGATCTTACTTCTTTAATTTTGATTGTAGTTAGAAAGGAGCCTCTCTGGAGCACTAAATATGGAGTCCAACGGTCATAAAAGAGTAAAGAGACATGATTTTGTTGTTAAAGAAAATGGTGATTTCCATCTGTCAAATGTTGATGATGAACATGATCCATGGACTGCATGGGCATACAAGCCTCGCACGATCACTTTGTTACTTATTGGTGCTTGCTTTCTTATGTGAGTGCTCTACTTGTTAAATTATTGCTAATAAGTAAAGTGCTGTGTTCTTATCAATTTGGAAATTTGTTCTTTGATAAATTTAAGTTTCTTCCCCACTTGATTTTTTATTTCGGTTGTATTTGCCAGTTGGGCAAGTGGAGCACTTGATCCAGAAAGAGATGCATCTGGTGATGTCGTTACTTCCGTTAAAAGGTTTGGTATTTTTAGTTTAATTAGTGCTCATATTGATTTGTTTAACATTTTACTGTTTGTACAATATGCTAAATGCCCACACAATTGTTTCTCTGTAGGGGTGTATGGGCAATGATTGCTGTTTTTCTTGCTTATTGCCTGCTGCAAGCTCCTTCAACGTGAGTAGTCAGAGTGAATTTATTTTGTATAGTTTGGTATTTTGCATTTACTTCTGTTGTTATTGGATGTAAACATTAATCTTGTTGCTTTTATTCTTCATTTTTAAATATAGTTGTCTGTATATTTGTTAAGTTTAGATATAGATCTTAAGTTTGTAACTAGGCCTCTATGATCGGATTGTTTTATTGCCTATATCTAAGAGGGGATTGAGTATCTGATCTTTTAGTTTTGAGCTGGAGAGATGGCGTTTAAGATTTTAAATCCGGTCTTTCTCAGCTAATATATTTAATTTCTTAGTTAAGAGTTTATATGAAGAGAATGATGCAACCGCTTTATATGTTTTTTTAATCACCATTTAACAATATCATATAATCGTCCCAACTCCCAAGTCCTTTGACATAATCAAGGTCTCATTCAAGATTGGATGGTTATGGGGTGTTTACTGTTTGATTTTGGGAGCAAAGTGAGAATAAGTTGCTGCAAGTTTACTGGGAAGAAAAGTTACTGGAAAATGCTTCTTTTTGAGGCTGGGGGTTAGGGAGGGAGTGTGGGAGAGATATGGAACTGTATGAACAGAAATGAAAATCCCATGTGTTTAATATTGTTTGATGGAAGCTCATTCCATACAAATTTTAATATAATCCTGCTTGAAGTTGTTCTGCTAAGTTATGAAACTGGGATAATACTAACCTAAATGAAAATATAAGTATGAGCTGATTACTCATTCTTGTGGGACAGGAAATGATGGTGGAGTGATAATAGAAGTAGGGTTTTAGTTCAGCTGAAGTTGCAGAAGTTCATCTTTTGAGACCATTATCTCTGTATAATTTTTTTTTTCCTGTTTTCATTCAGGGTTCTTATTAGGCCACATCCTGCAATTTGGCGCTTGGTACATGGGATGGCTGTTGTTTACCTGGTTGCCCTCACATTTTTGCTTTTTCAGGTTGGTATTCAGGTTTTAATTTGACTGTACTTGTTGTGCATGTCAGTATGTGTAATGCCTGCATGTAAATTTTAGAGTTAGGCAGTTAGCATTTATATTTATGTGAAGCTTAAAGTTGCAATTTCGTGGTGCATCTTTGCACTAATTTTTTTGCATGCTTTTTGGATTTGCACCTGTTAGCTTCCTCCAACTTTGTCATTGTCTTCTGTTGCATAAATTCTGCCATTTGTTGCTCTGTTCTGTTTCCTGTAAGTGCATGAATTGGACTAAAAAGTATCCTCAATTTGTTTTTCACAGAAGCGTGATGATGCTCGGCAGTTTATGAAGTATCTTCATCCTGATCTTGGTGTTGGTAATTCAATTTGATTCTTTTAGTTTAGCTATGAATTGGTTGGGATTTATTCACTGTTGAACTGTGTTGTACATGATATTTTAATAGCTTTGTTGGTTGGTTATGGATCAGCCTGTTACCTTCATTTTCAGAATTCGTAATTATTTTGTATGATTTTAACAGAACTTCCAGAAAGATCTTATGGTGCTGATTGCCGCATATATCTAGCTGATAACCCTGCAAGCAGGTTTAAGAATGTTTATGTATGATTTCTTCTTTCACGACTTTTTTTCCCCCTATTCTCTCTGAATATCATTTTATTTTTTGCTTTATCAAATTTGGATCTAACATGGAGTTATATATTATGCTCCATTTTGTAGGAGACACTTTTTGATGAGTTTGTTCTAGCTCATATTATTGGGTGGTGGGGGAAGGCTATATTGATTCGTAATCAACCCCTTCTTTGGGTGTTATCAATTGGTTTTGAGATGATGGAGGTTAGTCCTTGATTTGATTCATAAATTCTTTGTTTTTTTCACATAGGTTTCGTTGTGGGTTAGTACGTCCTTAAAGCTTTGCTTTTTATTTTTTGTTTTGTATCTTCTGTATTGTTTATAAAATATTCTATGTTGGCATCCTCAGCTTACATTTCGCCACATGTTACCAAATTTCAACGAGTGCTGGTGGGACAGTATTATTCTTGACATCTTGATCTGCAATTGGTTTGGTAAGAGTTTTGAATCCATTTTTAATTTGATTTTTTGGCAAGTTGCAAGATAGCATGTGGTTTATTAGTTGAAACTTGAGCATATTTGTTGTATCACCTCGTCAAAGATTGCATTTATAGTCATTGATTTGATCTTTAATATTGTCAATGAAATACATTTTGAATTTTTGATTTTACGAACAGGGCCAGCCCCTTAAATGCAGAAAGCTTGTACGACACTAACATTTGTCAATGTATCTTTACTGTTTAAAGGGTATATGGAAATTGTGTGATGAGAACTGTTAAACTATTTCACATATGAAAAATTTGAGAACTTTTTTGTGTGCCTTAAATGGCACTTATTTTCAGCTTCCATTGAACCGTCATTCTACATCAAAATTTCAAAGATTTAAGACTAGTAGTTGTACTTGCTGAGGGTTATTTTTGTTAAGGTTTTGCTATTCCAGTGAACCCTTAACGTTTTCATGTTAAGGGTCATTCTACGTTGGAAATTGAAAAAACTTTACTATTTGTCTTGTTTTCATCAAAAGTTTTCTATTCTGGCTTTCTTAATAAGTGCCTCAAGGCACTTGTTAGCAAAACCCTTTTTGTTATTAGGATGATATTCAAGCCTATAATTGTATACTTCATTTATCATGAATTTAATATTACTTTTCCTGAAAGTAGTTTTATTATATTTGAACTAATTTTGTCATCCTGGAAAAACATTGGACACATGATGTGCACTTAAGTGGTTCTCTTAGGATCATATTTCATGGTTCATGGTTCTACTCTTTTTTTTTTTCTTCTTGAGGCTACTCATTTTATTAAAGAGAATGGAGGATATATCTGTTCTTGCAGTATTTTTTTAATTATTGCCTTAGTTCTGGCGTTAGAATTGTTACAGCTGATATGTGTTACTTGGTTTAATATATAGGTATTTGGGCAGGAATGCATACTGTTAGGTACTTTGATGGGAGAACATACAAGTGGGTTGGTCTAAGCCGCCAGCCTAATATAATGGGGAAAGTATGTTTTAATGATTTTGATTGTTATCACATTATGCTTGTACCTTTCTTTTTTATTGAAATTGAATTCACTCTGACCTGTATGTTACTCTTTCTTTGCCTACTGGGTCAATAACCAATACTTATTTTCTGATAATTGTTTCCACTATAGTTATTCTTCTGATAGTGATGCAATAACTAGTACAATCACTTCTTCATCAGAAAAATGACGAATTGACTGTGACAGAATTTTAGATAATTTTTATTGTTATTAATTTATGATTGCTAAGGAGACTGAATGTGATTTTAGTGCTCTAAGCAAATTTTTCATTGCTATCAGGTGAAACGAACATTAGGCCAATTCACGCCAGCACAGTGGGACAAAGATGAGTGGCATCCATTGCTTGGTCCATGGCGTTTTATTCAAGTGCTTAGTCTTTGTATCGTATTTTTGACAGTAGAGCTCAACACATTCTTTTTGAAGTTTTGTCTCTGGATACCTCCACGAAACTCAGTTGTTATATATAGGTTGATTTTGTGGTGGCTACTTGCAATTCCGACAATTCGTGAGTACAATTCATACCTTCAGGACAGGTAGTTTCTCCATCTGCGCCCCCCCCCCCCCAACAATATATTTTTTTTCTGTTTGCATATTGTATGTTGAATTTTGATGAATGGCAGCATCCTAATGAGTTATTAACTTTTTATCCTGGCATATATTCAGAAAGCCAGTGAAAAAGGTTGGAGCATATTGTTGGCTCTCTCTTGCTATTTGCATTGTCGAACTTCTGATTTGCATAAAGTTTGGACATGGTAGGTCTCTTCTCATCTGCGTATTTAGGTAATATTTATGTACTGATAATATTTCATTCACTGATTACATTTTCCTTGTGTTTCACCAGGCTTGTATCCTAAATCAATGCCCATGTGGCTGGTAATTTTCTGGTCATCTGTTGGAGTGGCCATTGTTACATTCCTGCTTTTTTGGTCTTGGCAAATCCATCGAAGTCTAGGGAAAAAGAGGCAATAAATTTTACTATTGCAGTGCATTATTCTTTGATTCCTTCCTGATTTTTATGGGTATCTATAGCCATACATGGTGTAAATACTATCAACCTCATAATTGTAAATGTCTAAATGGTATTATTTTCCTAGGGTAGTGAGTCATAGTTTCTTTGAGCGGCAAATATTAGTTTCAGCTTGTAGAGGGATGTGCTTCTTATGAGGCTTCTGAATAGGTTTCCATCATTAGTGAATTGGCCAATTTGTTCCCTAACATGCCTTGGAATGAATCATTATGAAACGTGTGTTCAGTCATTTGAATGAAAGTTTGAATTACACCATATTAATGCATTGATTTTCTGTGTCTTGACTTGGTCTACAAATTGCTGAATGCTATTGCATCATAAAATGTGTCATTCGTACTAATTGTAATAATGCTGTTGCCTCATTAAATTATAATATTTGATACCCGCTGGTGATTGACATTAACTTTATGTTTAATTATACTATGCTGATACGATATTCGCATTTTATCTGGAGGTACAAATTTGATGCTTAATTATTAAGCAAACATTTTCAGGTAGATTATGATGAAAAAAAATGCCCCCAAATCTGATACGATATTCGGCATTCGCATTGTAATTTATGATGAAAAAAAATGCCCAAAAATTTGTAATTGTTTGGGTCTCTAATCCTAATATTATCCACCAAGGTAGAATATGGTTTGGATAGAAGTGCATGTTCTATTTTGACGAATAAAACATTTGTTTAGGCAGTGATGAAAATATTTTAAATTAAAATATCAAACCAATTTATTTGGGTAAAAAAAAAAAAGAAGAGCTTGAATAGATACATAGAGCATGAACTGCTACGGAATAATCACTTTATGGTTTAGGGAAGAAAAACAATTACTAGCTTCCCATCAACACCCTTAAAATGTGAGCCTCTTTGAATCATAATCATACAAATCTCACTGAACTTTGTGTTAGTTTGAATGAAAAAATTTTGTATAAATTTAGAGTACCTAAATTAATCATATGATTGGTTAAGTGCATTCAATTTGAGTGATCTAGATTTATCAAATAATTTTTCAGTTTAAAGTCTGAAAGGAACATAATGTAGATCACTGTCGGTAATCAACCATTATAACTTATTGTCAAGCAAATTTGAAGTTTTCATAATTAACTACTAGGTTCCACGTGTATGAACTTTACATTTAGTGTATTAGGTGCTATTGGAATATTTAATGTTTGTCACATCGATTATAATAATAAAAATATAGTTAAAGTGATAAATAATGATGATTTGCAAAATTAATATGATACACATTAAATAATACACAGTAATTTTTTTTTTTAAAGCTTACTCTAAGAATACTTAAAAATTTCATTAAATGGTAGAGGTTTGAAATTCATTGGAAACATCTTGTGGCAAGCCAAGCAAACGTTCATGTGAAGAGTAGTCTCACGTTCAAAAAATGTAAGGTTGTCTCATGGCAGTACCCAAAAAAAAAAAGAAATTGTAATCAGAATATTAAATACCCATATTTAAATCTTCCAAAATACCTCTTTTATTTTGTTTGGCCCTTCCTCCACATTACGTAAAAGTAAAACCATAGAACTTGGGGACTTAAAATAAAGAAACAAATATGTATAATAACGAAATTATGAAAATATAAGATAAACATAGATATATAATTTAAGTTTAGGAGTGGGGGGATACAAATGACGATTGTTATAATTAAGTAGTTTATCTCTCCATCAGCATTTTGATATATAAATATTTTTTACACACATTTTCTAAATTTATTAACTCTTTTAATCAAAGCATATATTTGAAAGTTTTTTTTTAAAAATAAATATGTATGAGAAATTTAAGTGCGAATAAAATCGTTCGTAGTTGTATGTTGAGTATCTTAATTAGTTTTTCTTATATTCTTATGCATGGCCTCGAGGGAATTGGTAGTATTCCTCTTATTCTGAGATTTATAATAATGCCTTCTTGGGAATGGGTTCTTTAAAGATTTCTGGAGAGGATGGCTTCTTAATTAACCTTTTACCATTCTAATTATATTGGACAAGTAATTTGTTCTTATATTAAAGAGGCTTGGACGAATTATAGAAAAGTGAGAGATGTCAATAATACTTTAGGTGTCCTCGTTTCAAAGATTTGTATTGTAAGCCACAGTTCATGAATCAATTTAGAAAATAATCCCTCCGTAAGCGTAACGTTATCGTCAATGGGATCACTAAGATTTTGGTCAACGGAGTGAAAAGAATTGTACCATTTTTTTTTGGGTTAATTAATATAAATGAAAGTTTCATATCATTAAAGTAATTAAAGTTTTTTTTATTGTATTTTACTGGGTTCTGGGCTCCGTTTTGTGCCCCAAAAATAATTTATTTTAATTTTCTAAATAAATGTCTCAAATATCTTTAAAAACACTTGAAATACAGCTTTAAATATAATCCACTTCATACATAATTTTATTTTTATTTTTTGTTTGGGGTGTTCTCAGATTCTTTGAAAATGAAATTAATTCTCATTTAAGTAACAATTAATCGCTGAGTTCAAGTTTATTTATCACTTAAATCATTTATTATGGGTAAAAGTCAATAAAATATTATATTAGTTTATAATATTTTATGACTATATAATAACAATTAGACAATTTACTACAACTTAATAATCACATTTTATACTATTTTCATGAATTAAAATGCAAACGTATTCGTAACTTACACTTAATTCATGTCAAAAAAAGAAAAAAAAAAAAGAAATCACACTTGATTAGAATTGTTACTTTCTTTTCTTTTTATAAATATTTGCTCCGAATGCTTCCTTCTTGTCTTTCCATCATATCGTTTACGTTCAGGCCAAGAATTTCTTGGTAAGTACACCAGAGTATATGTTAATGTTTGTTAATTCCCAGCTCCCAATGGCTACTTGCACATATATTACTAGGTGGAAAATGGCATTGTAGCGAGCTTCCTCTTCCATGTAGTCCTTCCTCTGACAATTTCATCGTTTTGTTTCTCTCCTTTGATTTGTAGGAGGTGTGTATACCTTATTGGTCTATGCTCAAGGCAGGTCATGACTCCACCAGCATTAATAATATCTGATGCCAAGGACAACCCATTGAGCAGACTTGTGCTATAATCTTGTTCCACTACACCATTCAGTATTTCATCTTCTTCAGGTTCACATAGTGATTGAACTATATCTGAGCTCCCACACTCCCTTCTGTACTCTAGTGTGATACCACATAATTGGTGGCCCTCTAGAACTTGGTCTGGGATGGTCTGTAAAAGCAATCAATACTAGAAGTTGAGAGTTAAGTATATATATGACATTCATAATGACTCTACTGAAGAATAATGAGCAGATCAATTTTGTAATTTACCTCTAGCATCCATCTTACGTACTTCACATTATTAACATGTTGGTTCATGTCCAAATCACTTCTCTTGGGCTGCAAAGTGGACAGGGGCAAAGAGTCATTAATTAATTGCGTACATTTTTTGTGATGTGGCAGCAGCATTTAACTGTAATACATAAAATGGCATACATACCTTCAATTCAGAATTCATGTATTTTGCCTCTTTGTCGAATTTAACAATTTTTTCAGGAGCATCTTCCTTTATTGCTTGCTTCTTTATAAACCAAGGTGCAACTTCATCCCTCACCTCTTCTGGCATTTTGGAGAGGCGTCTTGTTTTTCGGTTCATCATCACCCATGTGCTGTTTAATGGCTAATCTCAATCAGTACATGTATAAAGGGGGAAACTGAGGAAAATCTCAAAATTGTTAGAAAAAATTGTCCTAGACATTGCAAACCTTGTTGCACGAGCAAAAATGTGGCCTGTGGCTTGACTTCTGATCAGCCAGTCCCGTCGCATTCCATTCTTGCCCGATGCTCCAACCCATGTGTCAATTTCAACTACCTCTCCCCTTACCAATGTTAGTTAAGTGCATTACTAGTAAGTTCTGTCATGCCATGATGAGACTTTGTAGTAAAATTAAAACTTCATTTGATTAAAATTTTTCTAAATCTCCAGCAATTTTGCTAAGATTATGGTCAGGCACAACGTATTCTGACTGTGATGATGTGCTGACTTCCTTTGTTTAGTTGAGTTTGGGATGGCCACAGTGGATTTAAACATGGAATATTTAAATGAAACTCTATGCATATCTTGGTCCACACGTATCTCTATTAGAATAGTTACATGTCTGTAGTTTTCTGCTGCTATAAAGGGTAGAGAACAAAAGATCTTGAATATGGAGAAAATTCCCAGAAAAACCTTTAAGAAATTGTGCAATTTTGTCTAGTACGAATTGTCCGAAGTGTGGCGGCAATATTTTTTTATTTTTGATTCCATCTTCCAACAAAAAATTATTTGAAGGGTACAAATAACAAATGTACAATCATTTATGTCCTTGTGAGAATTATCAAGACTTACCAGATGGGATAGTAATCAATCAGAACTTGCATTCTTGAGACAACCCAAATGAGATCGTTCCTCGTCATTCCATGTGTTGCCCCAAACCCATCACTGAGCAGTCCAGACATCCATACATGGTTTAGTGCTGTTTCCTGCATATAATAATACACTGTAACATTGCATTTATAGCTCCCAGCTATGGCAACAATGAAGCCCTTGTTCTTTTTATGAATTAAACTTAGTTAAATACATATTTACTCACCTGAAGAAGATTGAGGATGCTCTCAAGTGTTGCAGTTTTGTCAGGGCCAACTTCATAGGACCTAATGACAACTGTCTGTCTGTAACCAACTCCACCTTCAACAATGAGCCCTTGACGATGACGATCAACCAACTGCTTCTTTGTTGGGATGTTTTGGCGTTGGCCATTTTCAACAACTGCTGTTTCAGCTGTTTGACTGAGTGACTCAACTTTAATTGGGGACCTAAAAGTCCCATTAATTCTGATGCTGCTGTTCAGTGGTTGCATGTGCTGGTTTTGGTTTTCTCTCATGGAACACCACCTTACAAGATAGGCAGAGGCTGGATATGAGAAAGTAGCAACCATTCTTCTCTTTTTTGTTGTTTCTCTCCTATGATATTGGAAAGAGATAAACAACAAAACCCTTTTTATAGGTAATAAAACTTTAGGCGGAAATGACAAAGCAGGTCTTGGAACTCTGAGAGACAAATGAGTGAACCTTGTGATATATCTGACATATCAAAGAGGCCTTGGTGTTTTGCTGCGCACGTAGGTTTTAGTTGTAACATTTGAGAAAGGAAACGCCCCTAGAACTGATCGATCAGGTAAACTGGACAAAAAGGTGTTTGCTTTGTGTCTGGCTATTTTGTGGGTTTGTGAAATACTGAGTAAGTTGCAACTTTTCTGAGGCTTCACTAGCTCTAGTAGCTTGACATCATAAGCTTTGTCTTTTTCCATTACTTGGGCTCAGACTTTAACAATTGGTCAGCTATAATATTAGATAATGCTTAACACTACATGGGAAGTAAAAGTAAAAACGCAAATGCCTCCTCTAGACGTTGACATCAGAATCTGCATGTTCGGTTTAACTGTTAGCACCTTAAAATCATGGTTTCCCCTAGTAATTGCTACCAGTCTTGTGTGCTCGAAGGAAGTAAAGAGAAATGCACTGGAAGTTTCTAATAGAAAATTCATGAATCCTTTAGACTGTTGCGTGGAAGAATCCGATAACTTTCTTGGAATGACTATGTTTTCTGTTGTTTGTTTGGAAGCTTGGAAATTATGACAAGAACAAGGAGAGAATAGGTTTTCCTCCAATGCTAACTAAAGTTCGTGCAATTTAGGAAGTGAAAATGTGAAATTCAGCCGAGGATTTCTGTTGCTGTCATTTTATTTTTTTTTTGTCGCATGCGTTACACTTTGATCAATACATGCTTTACTATTGCATCCACGTGGAGAAACAAAGGAAATAACTCATCAAACAACATTTCACAAAAAGGTTTTGAATTTGATTTCTATTTGTGGTCTTTTATTAATGAAAAATGAGATATGGAGAACTTAAGCATAGCATATAATATCATATAGCAAGGTACAATAAATTGCCGAAAAAATAAGTTGTGCATTTATTTTCTTTGATCTATGACCAAGGATTTATTCAGACATTACTGTGAGACTATCTTTTTGACACTATTATGATTAGGAGGTCCTTTCAATAATTATATTCTTTAAAGTTTGAATTTTGATTCTTATTGAGAGTGTATTTACCACTACACCTAACCTTGTTGGTTAAGCTGTACATTTATTCTATACATGACAGTCAGGCGACAATGATACTATTAGGATTACAAATACTAGCCATACCAGTCATGTGAAGAAGAAGCACCATCCCATCAAATTCTTTTCTGTAGCCCATAAGAAAAAAAGAATGAAAAAAATGATTTACAAACACAATTATGCCAAAAATTTGTTTGAAATATCTTGATGCAGGGTTGAGCTTTATCCGTGTACCTCTTGTCTTGCAGCATAATATCATAACTTTTTGATTGAATCTTAATTCATCAAATGCATTGTCAATTAAAAAAAACATTATCAAATGCACTCTACCAAGTATACATGTAAAATAATAATAATTATCCAGTCACAGATATACATGTTTAAAAAAAATGTTAATATTTATAGTTTGTCCTTATTAGTCATCAAAATAAGGAGATTAATTTTTTACTTATCAAATGTATTAGTCCAGATAGAAGGGGTTTAGACCCCTTAAACATGTGGTATTGGGATTTATGTGTATAGAAATAATACTGTTGAAAGAAATTCCCACTTAGACGTCTAATCATATTCCGAATATTAGTCTCTCATCTATTTGGTAGGAGATATTCTAGTAAACAAAAAAAAAAATCATCAAAACACCCATGGGCAGCTTCATCCTGTTACAAATTAGGCAATACATCAAGGCCAAAGGATTATAAATGCTATATAGTATCCACATATCCAAGCAAAAGCAGGAAATCTTACTTGCTGGGACAAAGCAGAAAAATTCATATGATTACATCCGGGGACAATTTATTTACATCAGCAAATAACAAATGATCACTCGTTCAAATCTTTACATCAGCAATTAATTCACAATCTCCAATTACATTCTCAAGATGCATAACTGCAAACAATTTTCTGTCTTTGGTTTTTTTTTTTTTTTGTCTTTATTTCCAGTCTTTGTTTAGATGCTTCAAAAAGTGCACTATGTGTACAATAATCCGGCTCAATTTCGCTAGTCTGCTAAAGAAGTGCCAGTAGTCTGAATGATCCAATTGACCATTGGACTTCCAAGGAATAGGCTGAGCCACATTTTCATGGTTCTCATCATTGCTATTGGGATGGGCAGTGGCATTAGTTCTTGGTTTTGGCGGATTGGGCTTCTTTGTCGATGACTGGGCTTGCAACATCACCTCCTTTTGGTTATCATTGCCACCTACTCCATTTTGTCTCCGCATAATCATCCAGGGATATTCAAAATAGGTTGATCAGCATTAACTCATGAGGAACTAATAGAATCCCATTAAACCAAGAAATCCCATTTTCACCCGCATATTTTGGGATTTGATCTTCTGGTTTTCCCGTTATTCCTCCCTATATAATAATAAGGTTACAAAACTTACTCTTAAGTCTTAACTGAAAAAAAAAATTAAAAAAAAAATCAGATACTTCTTTCTTTGAAAATCATATAGACAGATTTCTATATGTAAATCGTATATTACGAATGAAAGCATTTTTCTAGTCATTCTCAGCTATTTATATTCTCCCTGCGGCTGCTTAAGTGCTTAACCTAGTTTTTGTGTGATCAGATACTAGCAATTCAAGAGTACTCAAGATGGAAGGCCAAACACAAGCACAAACATCAAATTTTGGTTCTTGCATTCCAGCAGAGCTGAAGTATGAAATCCTGTTAAAGCTACCAGTGAAGTCTCTCATCCGTTTCATTTGTGTGTCAAAAACATGGCAGTCTTATATCAAACATCCTACCTTTGTCCACGGCAAACTCAAGCGTAGCCTCACCAACAATGAAGAAAGATGGTCACTTATGAAGCGTCAACTTTTGTTTGAATACGTAGAAAAATTTGGAAACGTGCACCTATTTTTCACATTATTTTTCTGTGATTAAGTGAAAGAAAATAATAAGAAAAAATAATATAATTAATGATATAGAGAATAATATAAAAAATAATGCGAAAGAAAAGTGATAAAAACAAAATCACTGTTAAAAAATTTGTGATGCTCCACGTTGGCAACCAGCAGGTGGTGAGCTTGGATTATCCATTAGAGTATCCACAAGTAACAGCTTTGGAATCATAATATATTAAACATTTCATTTCATGCAATGGCCTTGTGTGTATGACTGATGGTCCGCGTGAATGTTTGTGGAACTCATCCATTAGAAGATACGTTATCCTGATATTAACTATCACTTCTTGGCTTTGATCCCAAGACCAACGATTACAAGGTGGTCAAATCAGTGGCTCCAAGAACTAGAAAGGATATGAATTGGCAGAAGAAGACAGTCATTTATTCACTTCATTTATCACCTTGTTATACTGGCTCGCAGGATTTTTATTTGAAGGGTGTTATCTATTGGTATGATCGTGATCATAGGCGATCGGTTTTGGCATTTGATTTGAGTGGTGAGGAATTTAGAAAGATACATCTGCCTCCCTATTTGATCCCAAGTGAAGGTTAAGGGCTGAAACTTGAACTTAAAGCATCTGGAGAATCTCTTTTGGGTTTCCAATTCAAAACTCACGGGCATGGCATTAATTTGGGGCATGTGGGTGATGAACGAATGGGATGCATGGACTATGCTAGGGTCCTTTCATGACCTACCATTGTTCTGTGACATTAGCCTTAGAGCAAATGGCGAAATCCTGTTGACCATACCCTACAGTGAGTCAACTTCATTTGATCCTAAGACAGGAAGGTCGAAGAATCTTGGAATAATTCTCAACGTGCATGCATATGTGGACAGCCTAGTTTTGCTCGATTACCCTGATGTTGATGTGCGTGCATATTAGCAACTACCAACTACCAACTACCCACCAATTGTAAGTACTCTTGAACACAAATTATCTTCTACTACATAACATTTTCATTCATTCGCTTTGTTTTATCTCCTTTATTTACTCTTATTCATATTTTATTTGCAAACATAATTTCTACATTTGAAGCCTACTTTACCACATGAAGGAGGAGGAGGGTCCTGGAACAGAATGTCCGTCGTCTGTGATAGCGGATGAATGGCTGAATTGGCAAAGGAAGAAACATTGAAGAAACATTTTCTGATTTCTTGTTACAATAAATGAGAGGAATTTTTTGTTTGTTTTCTATTTTCGTTTTTAGTTTATATAGTTTCACCAATAGTCTAATAATTTTAAAAATAACATCTAATTTTCATTTTGCTTCATGTTATTAAAGTTTTATAAAATATATGGTGGAAACAAAACTTTTGTTTTTTATACTTCAAGTTGAGCATGTCCAAAGAAGTGCCAACAGTCCGAATGATCATTGGACTTAGTATTGGGCTTCCTTGTTGGGGACTGGGCTTGCAAGCTCATTTGAGCACCATGGATACTCGAATAGTTTTCCCCTGGATGCCTAGATTTTTTTTTTGGGTTACATTCATAGTTCTTTTGCGTTCTCGAAATTCCAATTCATGTTGCCGCTGTCTTGTTTCTCTCCACTCTGAAATGATTCATTAAACAGTTGAGAAAACAAACTTTAACAAGCAACATAGATAGCCAATATTCGCTGCTATCCATAAAGATCACCGTCGCGTTACAGATGCACAATAACAGAGGGGAGGGGAATATGGCGGGATAATATTTCAGATTTATACACATAAGCAAGTATACTTTGATAAGCACGTGTTGTTTTTCTCCGGTATTTTTATGACTTGTATTCTATGATGATTAGTAACGCTTCTTTTGGGGGAAGGGACGGGGATTTGAGTCCTCTTAATTCTTCAATGTATTGATTCAATTTAGTGGAGTAAATCTGTAAACTAAAAAAAGAAAAAAAATTGTAAAATAATGATAGAGCAACTAGAGTTTAAGATATAACAAATTTTGAAATTTGTTAGCTCGGAAGAAATAAATACAAAAATAATTCATTTCCATGTAAATCAATTATAATCACGAAAAAAAAAGGTCAAAAAAATTATAATCACGAATAAGTGTAAATAGACATGTGGTTTCTTCACAAACAGGCTCAGCTTATCAGAATTTGGTATCATACCACATAAATGTCTAACACGAAGCAGCGAACAGTCATGTCCCTCAAGTGTTTTAGCCTTCACGATCCATTAACTTTTGAAGGATAGCCTGCCAAAACATACAAATTAATAAATTATGCTCCCATCACCTACCTCCACAGATGTGACATGTAACAATGATTGAAAAAAGGTACATATAAAGTAAACCAGAAAATGAAAATAACCCAAAACACGACCAAATGATTTCAATGAAATCCTTGCCATTCTTATTTCTTAATTTGGCACATAAATAAAGTACAGGTGGGCTTATTCTGTTGGTTAACTTACAGGGCATGAAGGATATGCTTTTAGTCCCTGATGTAGTTCAGCAGATGAGATTAAAAGCTTTACAGGACGGAATTCAACAGACAAACTATGTCCTCTATTGTCTGTGAAACATATTAATTCACGATGTATAAGGTGTTCAAACGCCTGCATACACGAAGTAAAAATACCAACAAATAAGCTTAGGGTTGGGGACAAATTACAGGAAACATTACCATAACCATCATTTGCTATATATTACACGATTGGTTTAAATAATCATCAAAGCAAGTGCACACACCCTTAAGCAGACATTTCGTGCATAATAATCAGAAGTCTGGAAGGAATCGTGTATATTTTTGTACTCTGCAAAATATGGCAGACACGTTAAGGAATAATGTATTAAGAAGAGTGAAATAAAAACACAACAAAAATTACCTTTAATTACAGAATTGAAGTTGCATAAACTTTGCTCTTTAACTTCCAACCTCTTCATGCAAACCAAAATATAAAGTTCTAAAATGGAGCAATCTGCTTGACCAAGTTGCAAATATAACCAAAAGGCAATTAATTTCTCCATAAAGCATATATCATCCCTAGTTCAAGCCATATGCAGGGAGAAGTTTCCCAGGAAACCTAAAGAAAATTGAAAAAGAAAAACATATAGAAGACAAAGAAAATTCACTTGACCTAGACAAATACTTTTTTTTAAAAAAAAAATAAAAGACCTAGACAAATACTTATTGTGAAGAATATAGATTAATTGAAAAAACATTTTCTGAATTCTTGTTACTATAGTAGTTAACATCTTCACCATTTACCATTGATATCTGGGTCAACAAAAGTTAATTATGAAGGAGAAATATGTCCACCTTTGGCTGTCTATACAAACACCCTATCAACTAACTACCCCCCTCCCCATAAAAAAGTATAAAGCAAATCACTATTAAGTGATTTGCTTCTTTGTTCCTAGTGCTGAAGTTCTGTCGTATTTTTGACCAGTTTTAAAACGGTAGTTTCTGGAGAAGATATGACAATACAAAAGATGGAAAAGAGCCCTAATACAGCAATTTTTAAACAAAACCAAATACAAAATGATTATAGCAAAAAAAAGAATCCATCAGTGAGTACACCAAATTATGGAGAAAACTCCAAGAAGAAAAACCAAGACCGAGTATGGGAACAGGTTATAGAAAAATAGAACTTTAATGTGGATAAAATCTCTAATAGAGAAAGAAAAGCATATTATAAGGTCTTTGAATGTGTGTTGACAGTCACATAGTAAACTATCTAAAATTGCCATACTTCTTAAACATTCCAGTTTAGGCTGCCTCTGGATACTTGAAAATGCAGTTTCAAAGTTCTCATGGGACAGAAACCCAGTCTGCAAATCCATATGAGAGACTGCACAGAATCTGGAAAATCATCCAACTAGCGTAAGTCACAGAGGATAGTCCATTCGATATTCAAGAGCTAACAGAACTGTGAAAAAAAAATACTTACAGGAACCTCAGCAAATGTTTTACAGAGGAGTCAAAATTTAAAAATTTATTGAAGGTTTCTTTGAACCTTCTGTCTTCTATAATATTCTGTGATTTGTCAAGGATTTCTTTACCAGGTACAGAAGTGTGAATTTTCTCTACAGAAACAACAGTTTTTATAGACAAGATCTAGCCGTTGTCAATGAAATCAATTACTCACAGAAACACAAATCCAGTGAATGCAAAGAACTGAAAAGGTTTGCAACAATAGTTCTTTCTCCAAAGCTCGTTAACTTATATATAAGAATATAAACATCTGGACAAACAAGCAAAAATGTATGCATTATGGGTTAGCATCCAATTATTAAGCCTTCATGATTGCAGAATACAGCAGGCATGCAAACTCCAATTGTTTTGTGACATGAATAAATTATTCTGGGTGGCACTCCTGTTCAGCATAAAAAGGATACTTGGACCTTTCTATTAAATTCAACAGCATAATCATGAGGAAAGCTTGAATCTATTGGTAATGTCAGCATGTGCACCAGCAATCTGCATAGCAAGAAGTCAAAGAACAGTGTGTTTAACATCATATTCAGCACGGACCAGTCCAGAGGAAATTACAATTTATCTACCTCTCTAAGTCCTCCATTGAAGGTGGTAAGAACAACAGCTTTCTATGTGAAAAACGAGATCGCACTCTTTTCTCCAACAGCTGATCTGCATCCTGCAAGGAAGATTATCTTGATTTGTAAAAGTTTTCTCATGATCTACAAGCACCTTAAGCAATGAAAGCTTATTTTCTCAAAATATATACAAGCGGAACAAACTGGGAAATTCCCAATCCAATCCAATCCAATAATAATAATTTGTATATCACAAAATAATATCAATTTAAAGAAATCCATTTGTTTTGTTAATCAATCACGTATAGAAATTCAGACATGATGATATTCATAGCTACTTGAAAATTTGTAAGAAAAAGGAAATAACTGTAAAGCACTCACCAGTCGGCAACTAATGCCAAGTACAACAGCCTGTGATGTTACTGATTGCATAGCATCTAGCAAGCTATAAAGTAACCGCTGTTTATGCTGCAGAGAATCAGGATGGAGACAGTAGCAAATGTATGATTAAAGAAGTTAAACCAAAAAAGTCCAATAGAAAATATTTCACACAGAACAAAAACAGGATTATTTAATATAGTAAGAAGTGATTATAACTACAACTGTAACCCAGAATTTACGCTAAAAGCTTTTGAGGGATCAAAGGGGAAAAGAAAATAGAGCCTTACCTGAGCAAAGAGGTCAAACTCATCCAGAATAAAAATTACTGTTTTATGTGCTAATCCACATTCCCTAGGAAACAAAGATAATAGAGGCTTTAGAACTTCAAAACATTTTCCTTTTTTAACCAAGAAAACTCTACTCACTTTAGCATGGCTACCATAAATTGGGAGTTGTCATCAAATGATGCCTACAAAAGGTGCATACCGAGATCAACAAATCATTGTACCATAGTTGTAAATGCATAGTATGAATCTTGTATAGGTAAGTTTATTACCGCTTTTGAGAATAGCAATTGATGCTCCATACATAACTGCCTAGCTATTTCCTGATTGATCATCAATTGCAACAACAAATGAGAAATTATAAAAGAACAGACAACAGTGCATGTGCAACCTAAATCTACTAGTTCAAACAATCTCTGTAATAAGATTTATAAATTCTATAAAATGCCTAACGGAATCCTAACTGCTCTTGCATATCCAGAAATACTCTGAGGTGCGTTGCTCAGCATGCTCCATCTTCATTCAATTCCTTTGTAGATTCACAAGTTCTTAACAAGAGAAAGATTTATTCCACGTCTTTGAACAGAAATTCAGAAAGAACATTGTCGCAGTTCCTCAAGGAGAATCTTTAAGCTCCCTAGCTAATTCATTGGTGAAGATTATCTTCAGTTTAAATGTCCATTTTTATAGTAAAATTAAGTAGTTAATAACTCAACTAGACTTCATGCCAACCCAATGTTCCTTTATTATTTCGGTAAGATAAAGAAGTTAACTAGGGTGGCAAATAATCAGCAGTAAGTGAACATAAAAAGCCTGGAAAATCAAATTAAGTTAGAAAACAATTTACAGAAATAAAGAAAGGCAATATTCATATCATAGCTGTTTCAATTAGTGTAGCCAAGTTCTAGGAATGCCAACCTTGAACGCACAGATGTCATCACTATGTAAAAGCCCACTCAACCTGATCTGCAATAATCCATGAAATATGACTCAAAATGAGAACAAACAGAATTAATGTGAGGAATATCCAACTTTCCCAATACACTTGGTTTCCATTCCCAGTGACATGCCAATATTAAAGGAGAATTTTTTTAAAAAAAATAAAATCAGGTAATACCAGTGAAATTGAGTCCGGATATTCTAGCAACAAGTCTTGAATGACAAGCTCCAAAACCTAACAAGAGAAAGCATAGTTAAAACCAAATTGAAGAAAGCCAAACCTTGTTGAAGAGAAGAGATCTTGTGTGTGGACAAACCGCAATCTTGCCAGAGCCACGGGGACCGAGAAGCAGAATAGAATTGTTGCATGCCTCTGTCACCGAACTTGATATCATGAATTTCAGCTTGCTGATAAATCAGTAAGTATCTCATCAATCAATTTTCATATTAATAACAATACATATATATATTTGTGGGATAGGAAAGGGAAGAAGACCGACCTGTAGTTGCTGTCAGGAGAATCATAGAGTGGCTTGAAGATGTATTTTGGGTCACAGATTCTGCTTCGGAGCAGATTCAGTGCCTTCGTTTTGTGATTCTCTCGCCCCATTCCCATTGTCGACGACTTGATAATTGGCGGGAAAGATTGTCTGCAACCAAGGACAACTATTTATTTTGAAGAAAGGCCACTATCAAACGCGGCCCACCCAATCCCTGTGCTATATGCGCTTGGTTCAGATTTTAACAACTATAAATAATAAATTGAGTAATGGTTTTTCCAATTTGGAAATGGGAAATGTTTGGTCTCTAATTTTTATATGAATATTATACTTATATAGTATATTAATATGAAAGATATATTAAATCATTATGTATGTAATTTTAGTATTCTTATGAATATATAATGAATTTGTAAGTAAGTTGAAAAAAATTAGATGTATAAAAATTAGATAAATAATGAGACTGTTTGGAAATTACTATGATTTCTCACAAATTGAGTGTGTGTTTGGGATAATTGTAAAAAATTAATTATTTCAATTATTATATAAAAGTTTTTTGTTATAATTTATTATAATAAAATTAATTTTATATTTAGATACAGTATTTGAACAATGATTTTAAGTTAATGCTTTTCGTTTGGATCATATAAACAATAAATATTTTTATGTATTAAATTATTAAAATAAATATAGAATAATAAAAAATTATTTGATTAAAGATAAAATGATATTTATATCTCAAAATGTAAGAAATAATTTATAATATAAAATTATAAATTAAAATGTTAATATTATAAAAAAATTATAATACATTAAATTTTGTATAAAAATCAAAATTAATTTATTAAATATATTATAATACTTTTAAAATAACTTAAAAAAAAAACATTGTTTAAAAACAAAATAATCGTTTATAAACATGTGAGTTGGGTTGGGTTTACTTACTTTAGTAATGAGCTAAAATTTGACCCACATGACTCAATTTGGATGGGTTAGTGGGTCAAATAAGTTAACTTACCTAAATTAAAAAAAACTGAAAAAATAGAAAAATCCCAATTTTTTTTTCTGGGAAACCAAATAGAAGGAATAGAAAAAGGGAAAAGTTTTCTCTCATTGTTGTTTCTCTTCCTTTGATAGACTTTCCCAACAACCAAACAGGGAAACAATATCATTACACTACATTAGCCAAAAAAAAAACCCAAATTTTGTGGGAAACCAAAGAAGGATAGAGAAAAGAAAAGGGATTATGAGAAGATCCCAGATTTTCTATTGTCACCACCTTGTGAGGCTATTGGCTATTGAAGATGGGAATTTTCTTTCTATGAATGAGTAGTGACTCCGAAAGATTGGGTTGTGGTTCATCATTGCGTCTCGGTGTTCGTTGCTAGAGGTGTCAGGGTGGTTGGTGGCGAGAAGAAGGCCATAAAAAGAGGGAGAAAAGGTGAAAGGGGGTCAGATGCTTGGGTGGATGTCGCGTTCCGGCATTCATGGTGTTCGTCAACTACTCAGCTCGTGTTCGTTGCATTTCGTGGTGACTTGTCGGCCATCGCCCTCACTGGTACGGTAATGGATGGTGAATCTGCGTGAGAGCTGAAAGGATGGTGGTGATGGGTTGGCTGCTACGATTCTTCTTTGTAATTTTAATATGAGATTTGGTTTTACTGGTTAGAGTATTGATCTCATGTTTCTTCTCTTTTCTATTTTTTTTTAATCTTCCAACCTATAAGTGAATTCGACTTAAGCCCGTTTAATCTGTAAGTTAAGTGAGTCAAGTCAGCTCAATTCCTATAATCCTATTCTTTGTACGTTAGTTTTTTAAGAATTTAACCCATCATTTTGAGTGAGTTAAATAGATTGTGGCTCAACTTTATTTGGAACTGTCAAAACGGGTCGCAAAGTGAGCGAGAGCAGGTTGGCTCACCAAATTCTTTAAAAAAATAAAAAAAATTCAAAACATCACATAAAAAACAGAATATATATATATATATATATATATATATATATATATATATATATATATATATATATATATATATGAGGGGGGATCGATTTCTGTAGGTGTAAGTAGTTTTTTTGATTTCTACACTCATTTTCAACCGTTAAATTTACTTTCGTCTAATGGTTGAGATTATTTCATTAAAAGTGCAATTAGATGAAAGTAGATCTAACGGTTGAAAATAAATGTAAGTCAAAAAAACTTACTGTTGGTGTAAGTTGATCATCCTCTCTATATATATATATATATATATATGATCTTCTTTCTGGTGAGAGGAGTGTTTATTGTAAGAGGTGAGAGGAGTAAATATTGACCATGGATCTTACATGAATGGTCAAGATTAAACATAAATGCACGTGATTTTTTAAGTGGTCGCATGACTTTTAATAACTTTTAATCTTGACCATTCATGTATGATTGTATGGTCAAGATTTACCCCTCTCACCCTCTCACAATAAAAACTCATCTCACTAGTATGTCTTATATATATATATATATATATAGGCAAGATCAATTTACACCATGTAAGTATTTTTTGACTTACACTCATTTTCAGCTGTTAGATTTACTTTCATCTAATGGTTACTTTTAACGAAATAATCTCAATCATTAGATGAAAGTAGATCTAACGGTTGAAAATGAGTGTAAGTGAAATCAAAAACTACTTACACTAACGTAAATCGATCCTCATTCGTATATATATATATATATATATATATATATATATATATATATATATATATATATATATATATATAAAGGGCTCGACAACATTGCTTATCAAGATTCAATGCAATAATTTATTCCCCATCCATACGCTTGATGAGATAATGATCATTATCAATGTAAATAGAGGAACCAAAAAAAAAAAATGGAGGACCAAAAGATCATACATACAGTGCTGTAAAATCAAAAGCAAATATGACTCTAAACAAAGATCCTCAAGCAGCATGGTTAGATGTTACCAAACCAAGAAAAATTCAAAGATTATAATATCTTCTAATACAGTGAGGCAGCAGCTAATGACACAGTGTAGAAGACATCATTCATAAAGAATATTACAACCGGTACAGAGTAGAATACACCATTGACAGAAAGGGGATAGTCACCGCTTCCTCCGTGTAGGCAGTGCTTGTGGCGAGTCGGGACAAGTTTATCGTTATCGAACATGAGTTAATATGTTGATGGGCTTATTTTCTTTGGATTTAAACTTTCATCTAGTTATAATTCGATTAATGGTCAAGTTGAGAGTTACTTAGTTTGATATTTATATAAAATGTATAATAGTAGATATTATATATAATTAAATTATAAAATTTTTAAAGTATAAATTAAAATTAAGGAATATTTTATAATAAATATTAAAAAATAAATTATATTAATATAAAAATATTATTAAGTTATATAAAAATATTAATTTATGTTTAAAAATTTTATAATTTATTATTAATTTTTTTAAAAAAATATATTTTAAAACATTATGTTATATTAATCCGAATTAAGTCAATTTAAAGTGTGAATTAAATTTGACTCAAAAATACATAATGTCAAATTTTTAAAACTTGAATCATACTCAATTAATTTTAAATTGAGACGAATCGTCCAATCATAATCGATTATAAACACTTGTGTTATTAGAATTTTCAAAACTCAACCTTTTCTTACTATGTCCTTTTTTTTAATAATGAAAATTCAGGTTGATTATGTCTAACTCGACTCAAAATTATAGATTAAGAGGGTTGGGTCAAATTAACTCAAGTCTTTGTGAGCCGTTTTTTTTTACAACTCCCAACTCACTATTTTTTGTGGGTGTAAGTTGTACAGGTTAGTTTACGGTTCATAACCTACTTTGACAATTCTATTTGATTTTTTTAATAATTTTTTTACAGACTAATTTTTATTTAGATATTAAAATTAAACTTTTTTATTTATAAATGCTTGTCTAAACTCTAACTAAAGAATAAACTTACTTATCATTTGAAATATCGTGATGAGTCATTACAATCTATTGTTACATTATAGAAACTCTCATTTTGTTTTTTGTGTTCATGATATAAATTCTCCTTACTGTGAAATGGAATTAGACACTGTAAATTTTAGTATGCAATTAGACGTTGTTTAGTAAATAGACACATTTTATGCTTTCGTTAGATGCCCTCCTTATTGCATTTCTCCTATTACTTTTATTTTGTTAAAATATTTAGATACAAATATAATTTGAGAACAATTATACTCACAAATAGTATAACATCTAAAGTAAATTGACATTAGATTTGAGAAAGAAAAAAAACTCAACAAACATACAAAAAAAAATGGCCTCAAGACAATAAAATTTATTTATAACTAATTCAAAAATTAACAACATGAAATAACATTACAGGTTTTTAGTAATGTGACAATTATTATTATTTTTTGATTGTGTAACAATAATATTAATACTATAACCAAACACACCAAACCATAAGTAGGCAGCATGGACCCGCAACTCTAAATATCAGGTTGGCCACATAACCAAATCGTATCGAATAGGAGCCAACCATAGCGTCAGCGTCGCCGTCGCCGAGGCATGGGAACCAGCACTATTCATATGAATATCGTTCCTCAGTTGGACCTCCATACCCGATTCGGGTTGCTCCAAAACCACCTCACCTCCATACGGGTCAACAACTCCTCGAGCTCGAGGACTCCCAGGTTGAGTTTCCCTGTCTCACCGAGGAATAGGAGTTTAGGTAGATTTGTTTGCTTCGCTGTTGATGACGACTTGAGACAGAGACAGAAGCAGCAAGAGTTGAGTACTAGTCCAAGTGCGGTTGGCTCAGCCATTGAGGAAAGGCCTGGTAATAGCAAAACCCAACTTTGTGAAATTCAACAAGTTTCATCTTTTATTTTTTTTTCTTCATATTTATATAATGATTATACTTAATATTTTTGTTAAAAATGAAAACTTGCCTGAATTAACTGTTGGGTTTTTATTTTTTGGGTATCTATTTGGATGTGTGTATTTTTTTATTGCAGAGGATTCATTCAAGTAGTGTCTTTATTGGTTTTTACTCTGATGTTTTCTCAAGAACGCTTGAATATACTGATCATATGAATTCGTAGTATCAACATTGATTCAATTCCATTTATAGGTTGTTTATCGTTTATCATTAAACTAATTATTTTTATCGCTGTGTTGCTTGATGAATTTATTCATTTTATCCATTCAAGATCCAACACCAGCTCCACTATATATATTTCCTTCAATTTTGCATATCATTGAACCCCCTGACACAGTAAATAGTAAATACTTTGTTTGGGATATATTTTGCCTTCATATTTCCAACATATATCACTTGCATGTTGTTATCTATAGAGCATGGATGACATATGGATTTATGGGATGCCTTAATTGTATTATATCTAATCTTCTGTAAGGATGACACGAAGATAAATACCAAATGTAGTTAGTATATCATTTTTTTTTAATACTTTCAACTTAAAATATCCTAGGGTGGTTTCTTTTAAACGTGTAAATGCAGTTGATTTTTGAAATCATTCTATCTTATGATCTTCTTTTTTTCTTTTTTCTTTTTTCAAATGTTGAATGATGATCAATGTGATATTTTTCCGCAACTGTGTTAGATATGGTTAAGATTCTGACAACATTTTTATCTTAGAAAATACAGATCCGCTTGATAGTTCAACCGAAGAAACATTGGAAAATTTTAAGCAAGACAGTGAAGGAAGTGGTCTCTATGATTTTCTTTATCCTAATAAAGAGCTTCTTCCTGATGATAAAGAAATGAGTATATTTGATCATCTTGAAGAGCTGCGACAGAGAATCTTTGTATCAGTTCTAGCAGTTGGAGCAGCCATTTTGGGATGCTTTGCAATTTCAAAAGAACTGATAATAGTTCTTGAAGCTCCTGTTAAATCACAGGGTGTAAGATTTCTTCAGCTAGCTCCTGGCGAATTTTTCTTCACAACTTTAAAGGTAAGATTTCTTACATCTATCTATGGGGTGGGTATTGCTTTCTTCCCTATCTAGTAACTTGTGATATTCTATTTCTTGGTACGCATTTCATGTAAAATTAAACCAGTGCTATGCTGTTGGCTCTTGCTTTATCAGGAATGTACAAAGCAGCCCTAATTCTTATGTTTGCCTTATAACTAGTTCTCAAATAAAGTTAATGGCATAGGATAATTGAAATTTATGTTAGTTCTTCGAATGATTGTTTTATCACCAAGACTTAGCTTAAATTAAAATTCAAATAAGACCAATATCCGAATAAACCGTGATTTATAAGAACAAGAACCATGGAAACTTGTGTGAGTAAAAACAAGGCGGTCATTTCTACTTGCACATTAATTGATAAGATCATCGGCTGACACATGGTGCATAGTATTCCTGGGTGAATGGCCAAAATCTACTTTCTGTGTGTGTGTGTACACTAGTTTAATCATTTTATGTCATGATTAGTTTTTTTTTTTTTGGGTTTGAATTCTGTCATGATTAGTTGTGAAAGAAAAATATGTTATTACCTAACTTCCAAGCAATAGAAACTGGGCAACATTATGTGATGTGATGTGTTGTGCATTAACCATTCCACATATGGCATACCTATCAAAATTGAGATCGAACTTTATTATTAAAATTAAAATATAGAAGCTACCTTGCTAGAATTAATATTTTTGTAATTTTGTACTGCAGGTTTCTGGATACTGTGGCCTCCTCTTGGGAAGTCCTGTCATCCTCTATGAGATCATATCCTTTGTACTTCCAGGTCTAACAAAATCTGAAAGAAGGTTTCTAGGGCCAATTGTTTTGGGCTCATCGGTTCTTTTCTACACCGGAATAATCTTCTCCTACTTAGTTCTGACACCTGCAGCATTAAATTTCTTTGTTAATTACGCTGAAGGTGCTGTTGAATCACTGTGGTCCATTGATCAATATTTTGAGTTTGTACTGGTGCTTATGTTCAGTACAGGCTTGTCTTTCCAGGTAATTTTTTTCTTCCTAGTTTTGTTCTTCCTTCCTTTATGAAGATATGGTGAATAATACCTTCTAACTGACAATGATACATGCCATGAGGCCATTGACCCAACGGCATGTCCTCTACCCCACCAAAAAAAAATGCAGATAATAAAAATATAGAAAGGAGCAAATGAAATAACTACATTTAAATACGCCTGCTTCCATGTACCCAGAAAAATTAAAATAAAATAAAAAATAAAAAACTCCTGCTTGATGTCAATTAGGAGTTATGAACAATATGGATATTCCAGTATGCTTCTTTTAGGAATTCAAACGAAAGGCATGCTATTAAGTTGAAGAATGCTCATAAGATAGTTTTTGTTTACTCTCTTTGCATAAATGATGTGCTTTTAACCAGTGCTTGAAGAAACAAGAAGTACTTTCTAACTATATTACACTTTGCTTACATGCAATCCTTTTTTTTTTCCTCCAAACTTTTAGTAGTAATGAAATCTAATGGAAGTCATATTGCAGGTACCTGTCATACAATTTCTATTGGGACAAGTTGGATTGGTCAGTGGAGACCAGATGCTATCAGTTTGGAGGTATGTTGTGGTTGGCGCAGTAGTGGCAGCTGCTGTAGTTACGCCATCCACTGATCCACTCACTCAAGTTCTTCTAGCGGCGCCCCTGTTGGGTCTTTACCTAGGTGGCGCATGGATGGTCAAGCTTACAGGACGGTGACCTCAGCCCCACATATCTTAGTATGTGCTAGAATTTTTTCAGTCTGAACAAATGTTAATGTATATTCACGAAGCAATCTTATCATTATTTTCACTTGTACCAGAGCATTACCCTTCCCATATTATGATTGATTTTTACATATAAATAATTCTATACCTAGTTATCCCAAAATTCCATGAAGTCTTGGCATTTGGTATTGGTCTTAAAATTAGAATTGGCTTTCAGTTCTACATTTCATAATAGTATGCTTTTTAAACTAGAATCCTGATTTTTTTTATAACAATTTTAAAAAAAAAAAACTAAAGAAAGCTTTTCAAGATCAATCAATCATATATATATAAATATATATATATGGTCTGAGTCAGATTTTTAATTTTAAAATTATGACGATATCATTAATTAGAAAGAAAAAAAAACAAACAAACAAACTGAAGTAATTCCCATTGTGATGGGATTAGAATTGAAATCTTAATTTTGGACCTCAATTTCAATTGTGTTTTACAATCGAAGTTAGTATTCAGCAGGAATCTCATTGATTATGCATTCCATGGTCACTAAAAGCTCAAATCAGGGGTTGATCAGAAACTTTAGTATCTCATTCATAAATTCTACAGTCAAATTCGTTGCACATATATGGGTTTAACTTTAACCTCGCCCCCCTCTTCAAAAAAAAAAAAGAAAAACAACCAGAAACATCAGAGTCTACTAATTGCTAAATGTAATATTTTCCACTTTAGCCTCTATATCTACAGTACTAGAGCTACTTTGTTCAGACGCAAGCTGTCTTAGTGAACTCCTCAAAACATTGCATGCCTCCAGAAATACATCTGATGCACCTTGAAGTTCTCCTACCTCCACCTGCACAACATCAATAATGCTGTGGATTTTCTCCGTGGCTGCCTCTATGGCAGGAATCTCTTGTGGGGGATAGAGGCAAGCTCCAATCTCATCGATCTGTCTACCAAGTTCCTGACACAGCTGCAACAATTTCTCCAGGGAATCTACCAAACTGCTGTTGTCATTTGGTTTTTCCAGCTTAAGCAAGCCTGTGATGGAGCGAATAAGTTCTTTTATGACCGAAAGCATGTCAGACACAACCACAATTGCTCTTTCAGCCACTTTCATCTCTTCAGGTGAAAGGTCATTCCCCAGATCACCTTCACTTGAATTATCATCACGTGGCTCACACTCCGTTTCTGCACAACTCTCAACTACAGCTTTGTCAACCGGATCATCAGATGAACCTGGCTTCAATTCTTTCATCTCGCGTAGAACATCCTTCACTGAAACCGCAATCTGTGTCATTCCTCGCCCAATTGCTGTAATATTCGTTGCAGGAGTCTTTTTAAGGGCAGAACATGCTTCCCATACACCACCAACCAATTGTGGAATTGATAGTTTTCGGTCTTTAGAATGGGATCCTGTTAGTGTTCATTAAAAGAGAAAGTAAGGTTGTCAGCAACAGAAGATTAGAGAAATAATTTGCTGTTAAGGACAGGACAGAGGTAGTGGGTTGTGTGTTGAAAGTTGAAACATGATAATCTAGTCAACCCAATATATATATATAAAGGAACAATGAATTAATGGGCATATCAATGATGTCAATTATAAATGTCATTGTAATCAAAATGATTTGCAATAGAGCTTAATGAGTTATGCTTGGCAACATAAAAGCAAAAATAGCTAAACAAAGAGTTAAGAAAACTTCATCCCACCACATATTTTGCGCTTGTAGAGAATGATATGGCTGCTCATCTTAACAGCAGTCAGATTGAATCCAATGTGCATGGAGACTGATAACTTTCAGTCATATTCATAAGAGCATGCTGTGCTCATTCCAAAACCAAAGATTATTCTAAATCAATACCTCTTCTACATAACCTTATCCAATACCCAAGATCAATCTCAGATTTCTTAATCTCTGTATTTTTCATCCTATTTAGGTAAGCTTTTCTCAAGTTCAATGACAGGCCAAATTGGAATATTATTTTAGATAATAAATTACAAAATTTGTTAAGGAATTTGTAACATTTTAAAATTTCAAATCTTAAATGTTTAGGAAATCTTACGTAGACAATTGTTCCCCAAAGTTCTCCAAGTTACTGCAAGTAATTTTACATTTCAGTTATGGAGCTTGGTTTAACAGAATGAATTATCAACAACAAATTGATAGAATAATATTCAAAGACCTTACGCCCAGAAATAAATTTACTGCATATCGTTAATTTGAAAAAAACAGTTTGTTTGTATATACATGCACAACACCATCACTACCAGATCGACTAATGACATGACTGTCAACATCCCCAAAGAAAAGGGCACAACAACTTTCCATGAAAATGATACAAACATGGTGATACAGGAAGGACTTAAAAACACCTCCACCACCATTTTTGCATGTGCCAAAAAACTACGTATCAAGACCAGCACCATCATGGCCACCACCAACATCACCAATATATCATGAAATCATTACTAGGATGCATGTTTTTTCCTTAGTTCTCAATGCCTTTATGTTCCTGATAAAGAAAGTGGATCAAACTCATGGTCTAGAGATTAGCATGTTCTCACTTTTTTAATTCTCATCTCGTTTTTCTCTTCTCTCTATTCACACAGTGCCAATCAAGGTGAGATCTTACTGATTCACACATCATGTTACTAATTAGTCACAGCAAAAAATCAGTAGTAATTAGAGAAATACTGCTTCAAGTTAAAGGTTGAGATAGATCAGTTATTTATAGATAAAGACTGTTATAAATTTCTCATGTCGGTAATCAATACACTGTTCAGAAATTATATTTCCGGATCAATTATTAAAGGTCTGTCATGCTTTTCTGTGTTTATTGAGTGTGTTTGAGAGAGAGTTTACCATATAAAGCGACAGTTTCCTTCATCAACCTGAAGCTGGAGTCAACAACTTGCTTCACAGAAGCATGAATACTGGAAGACAGAGTAGGCCCTGCACCTACTGTACTGCCATGGGAAAGCAAAAGGAAACCTTGTAGAGTGTTGAAGTATGATGCCATATTTTCCTCAATTGCTTTACATTCTGGCTTTTCTCCAGTCCAAAGCATTCCAACTACAGAGAAGAAAGAAGATATATTTAATTACATAAACTCAAGCTCACATATGTGAACAACCCATATGGAAAAAATGGATGGTATACTAATTGTGCACTTCTCAATATAGAAGGCAAGAAATATCGAAGGCAGATACCCAATGTTCTCCTTTCACATGTATAATAATCATTGCCGGTGTAAACAATGATTTTATTCACAGAATCTTCCTCATTAATAATGAAAACAGTTAAACACCCAAAATTATTTGATTCAAATCCAACTTAGTGTTTTAGAGCGGTAATTATTATCCACAGATACATACAGAAAGATTACTGGCATCATGAGATTATAATTATTTGCATTAGCATCTGGTCTAAACTGAAAAAAAGAGACAGTTTTCACTGCAATTCATGCAATCTCTCTTCCCTAACCTCTCTCTTTCACTATTTGTAAAATCCTCATGACACTAAACCAGGGGGGGGGGGGAAAGGATGAACTTTTGGAATAATCAACCTATACAAGGCAAAATTGAGAAAACCCATTAGACAAAAACACTTTTTTCTTTTTTTAATTAAGAATAGTGAACCTGTGGTAGCCTGTTTTGAGACTTGGTCACCCATCTTAATGACATCTTCCCAGCTCACTTTGTCCAAAGAAGAAGATGCTGTTTGATCAAAAACCTACAAAGATAATGTGATTGTGATGTCATGAATATGATAGTGCACAAACACAAGTAGATGGTGGTGAACATGGTTATACCTGGAGGGTGTCATGGATGGTTGTGAGGTGAGAACCTAGGATTAGGTTCAGATGCTCTTTCTCAGCTCTTACGGGCATCATGCTCACCCTCTACAAGTTGGACTACACAGCGGACGATAAATGATGTGGTGGTTTTCGACGGCGTTGTGAACTTGTGATGCTTATATAGTCTGGGCCACAATCGCCAAATATATTTGTATTTATATATATTAAAAACAATTAAAAGATTTTATTTATATATAGGTAATTCTATGATACTGATTTATTTATGATATTCATCAAATATTGGATTAGTTATTGGTTATTTTTAATAAAATTTTAAATATTTATTATAAAATTAATATTTAATGAATATTTGATAACTAATTTTAAATATTATATCAATCATAATATCATAAAAATTAATAATTTTGCTTTTAGTATTATCTCGTGTGATATGTTAATTTTGATTAAATTAAACTTGATTCGAGTTTGATTTAATTTAAACTCAAAGATAATTGAATACTCATGTTATATTTAGTATGAGGTTAAAAATGAAGGTGAAAAATTCATAAATCAATTTTATTTATAAAATTGTATTGAAAATTCCTCCATCAAATTTTCATCCCTATTTTTACACCTATAACGAACTGACCTTCGATGAAAAATTCTATGAAGACAAATACAGCGAGTTCTACTTAGAGTGACCTGACATGTGAGATTCATTTTATTTATTTGATATATGCATTTTAGGTTAAATAGCAAAACTCAAATTCAATTAGTATTTATAAAGAAATTTAGTTAAGTAATATTTAGCTTGAAAAACTCATAAATATGCTCGGTTATACCTAAAAAATGTAGCATTCACGTATTATTTAAAACTATTGTATTTTAATTGGAAATACTTCATAATTTATACGTGAAGTTATATTATATATACGAGGATGTTGATCGAAATTGAAGTGCTGCTCGTGAATTCATCCAATTGCTTTTACTTCACATGATAGAAGTTATTATAGGAACATTGCAGAACCTTAACCAAAAATGCATTGAGAAAAAAAATAAAAATCAAATTGATTACACTTTTCTCGGTATGAAAATTGTTCCCTCCTCAATGAAATTGGAATTTGATCTTCTCTGCAACCAAAGCTAGAAGCTTTACCAAGACCAACTAAACAGCCTGACTGCTTTAAGGATTCTACTCTATTTGTTCACACTAATCCATCTTCTTCTGCAAATCTTCCCTGAAATATCCTTTCCCTTGCCTTACTTGCCTGCAATCTCAGACACTCAAGAAATGAGAACATTTGAATTAGCAGTACATGTTCAAAACTGTTGTTGAATCTTAATAAGATTGCATTGCTTAAGATGCTACTTTTCTTATTGACTGTAAAGATAACTTCTCCAAGTTTAACCTATTAAGTTCAAATATTTTAGTTTGATATCATTTCTTGATCTGAGAAGATATAACATTATGAAAGTGATGTTTTTGGACTGTGCCAAGTGCAGAAACACAAAGACTTGGAAGTGGAGGGCAAACCTGTTTTTCCCAGTTTGTACAACTTGTTATGACAGATAGCATAACTGTTTGGCAGAAGGCACCAATCAGTACTCCAATCCACAGGCCTTTCCCTCTCAACTGTACCCAGAAACCCAATATAGCAGCAATTGGAATTCCAACAACATAATAAGCTCCAAGGTTCACATATGCTCCTAAGTGCTGCCACCCACATCCTCTAGCAATACCTACCATGAACAAGTATTAAATTTCATGGCACAGCTCAGAACAGAAACCATTGCATAAGAAGAGAAGTATTGTGCATTGAATAATAATAGAGGAAAGAAAGAGCCAACCTGAAAGGGTACCATGCAAGGTGTCCAGTATAACAGACATGCATAACAGTGGAACCATATCTGTGAAATAATCCACCACGTCCTGCTCATTGCTAAAAACATAACCTAAAACATTGCGGCAGGCAAAAATGATTAAGCTCAACAGAAGAGCCTCTGAAGCAGCAAGAGTCATAGCAGCAGAAACAGACACTCGCGCTGCTTGTGGACTTCCAGCTCCTAATGCATTTGAAACTCTAGTGCTGAATAAACCACCCAAAAGAGACATCAATCAGAAAAGAAAGAAATTGATTTACTATTGTAACTTGTAAGGAATATGTATATGCACAAATTGATGAAGGTTATGACTAAACCTTGCTGCTGAGCCAATTGATTCTGGTATTGTATAAATTGTTGAGATGGTTGATAAACTGATCAGAAAAAATTAACATTTAAACAATAAATTAGCACCACTCGTATGAATGGAGATCAATATTTGACTATGAGTAACAAATTCTATACAGATTTTAAAAAACACAAATTCGTTCATGTCTGAAAGACTAAGAAAATTCATACCATATGGATAAGACTGAAGTTTCCAGCGTTGGATTTGGTAGAAGACCAGAAAGCAAGGTAAGCAGCTCAAATGACCACCATTCAAGGCTGCAATGATCAAATATTTAAGACACAAACCATGGTTGAAACTTGAAACTTAAGGGGGAAAAAAAACCATACAAACACACACAATATAAAAGATCCGTTGTAAAAGGAAGGATGAACTTACCAAATCATTCCAGCTGAAGGAATAGCATAGCGGAAGAATTCTCCGATCCCATGGAATAGCTCCATTGAAATTGGAACCCGAGTCCTTTTAGAGTCAGTAGAGAATTTCATATATAATCCAAGTAAAATCACATTCAACCAATATGAAGTACCAATAGAAAATGCTGCTCCTAAGCTACCTAGTCCAGATTTAAAAACTAGTAGCCAACAGAAAGCTATATGGAAGCAAAGACTAACAGAAGAACTTATGACAAGGGGTCTGATCAAACTTTGCATCAGAAAGTATCGAACCAGGACCTGAAGTATGGCATAAGCAAAGAGGGCAGGAATCAGGCACAGAGCAAATTTTCCAGCTTCTTGTGAAATCAAAGGGTCTTGGCCAAGTAAACTGAGTAGTTTCCCCAAGTTGATCCACAAAAGAGACAGAGGAAGACAAGCTAAAGTAAGGGAGATGATAGCGGTGTAAATTTGAACACCAAATTTTCGATATTGCTGTGCTCCATAGGCTTGCCCACATAGAGTTTCCAGCGCACATGACATCCCAAACTGTTTGATATGTAACAAATACAAAATGCAATTAATTCTCAAATAAATATCACAAGAAGAACCAAGTAGCCCAGTGTGCAACTATGCATCCTTTTCATCCCCATGTCAGTTGAAAAATTAATAGCAGAACCAGAACTAAACAAATTAGCAGGCAACTCTAACTTCTTCTCTATTATATATATATAGAGAGAGAGAGAGGAGGAGATGAACTTACACCATTGTAAGTTTTTTTTCTCTTACATTTATTTTCAACTATTAATTTTACTTTTATCTAATGATGGAGATTATTTTATTAAAAGTAACTGTTAGATAAAAGTGGATCTAACAGTTAGAAATAAAATAAGTATAAGAGAAAAAAAATTGACATTAATATAAATTGATCTTTCTCTATATATATATATATAAATATATATATATATAGAGGACATCTACAAAATGATAATTTATCTAATTATGCAAAACTATAAGGCAAATTGCTGCTTTTATTCATCTTCATATTTCCTTTCATTATTATTATTATTATTAGTTATTTTTCCCTTCTCCCTACTTCATAAGCAACTGTTTCATATTGATTGGATGCAAGTGTAACTGTTAAAATTTAAGGACGTAGTAGTTAAGTTGCGTAAGAGAGAAACATAAGACATGGGAAAAATTAGAAGACTTACAAGAACACTAAAACCAGAGACAGCACAGAGAGAGATGGCAATTGCTGTGCTAGAGAGAGCAAGTTTACCCAAGTGACCCACCATCATCACTGAAATAGTTTGTAGAAAATACTGTGACAAAGTCACAGTTATCATAGGCCCTGCTAGATAACCAACCCCTTTCAACTCTTGAGCAAAGACATTCCATGTTATTATACCTGAACTATCATTCTCTAAGAGACCCTTTTCCATATCCTCTTCCTCTCTATGGCTTACAGTCACAGTCACAGTCACAGAAGCGTTGCACCGTTTTCAAACTGATAGAAAGGCCAGATCTTTGGACTTCTGTATGTTTTAATATATAAGCAATAGTTCCAAGTGCATATATATAATGTGATTATCGTTTATTTGAATAACGTCTCTCTATAACTCTAATGGACCACTTCCCCTTCAAGCAGTTTGCTGTGGGCCGGATCCAAGAGTTCTCGTCGGCTAATACTCCTGCTACATCTGGGATGTTGGGGAAGGAGAACTGCAATTCAACTTTTCTTCCCTCTCTAATCACAAATTTTAAGTCATTTATATAATAATAATTTTATTTTATTTATTTTTTATTATGCTTATGCATTAATAAAAATTAAAAAATTAAATAAATAAAGCCTGACGAGTGCCTTTATGGGATAATAGTAAATAAAAGTATTTTAATTTGATTTGATTTAATTTTTAAATATTTTTTTATATTTAGAACTCATTAAAAATATATTTAAATTGATTTGAAAATTTTTTCTTACATTTTTAACTCATTAAAAAAAATTTTGATTTAATATTTTTATTATTTTAGATTTTTCAAAAAAATTTGATTTAATATTTTTATTATTTTAGATTTTAGATTTAAATCTTTATCCTTATATTTTTAATCTCTATCATTTTGAAGTATGGTTTTTAGGCATGATAGGTAAAATTAAAAAGTTAGTATGAGTAAAATAATATATTTATTTAAAATGAAATTAAATCCTAAAAAATTTACCATATTTGATAGAATCTATAAATATAAATAATTGAAATGCAGGGGATTTTAAAAACCAACTTAAGAAAAAAATATTTTTTTATTTTTTTATCATTCTAAATATAAAAATTAATTTACAAATTAAATTAAATTTCATTTTTTAACATTTCAAATACACTCTTAAAGAAAATAAATTAATATATACTCCTAAAACATAACAAATGTGTTTCTAAGAAAGATCTCTGCCATTTATTTTAAGTTAATGCCTAAAATTTATATATAAATTTATAAGTTTATCTAAAATTAATTGTGAAAATCTTTATTGGAACATACATTTATTATTATGCTTCAGGAGCATGCTTAAATTTCTCCTTAAGGACACAACTTAAAAAACATTTGATATGTTTAATAAACGCTTGTAATTACTTAAATAACAAAATAATAAATACTTTTCGAGTTTTTTATGTATTAAATTCTTTAGTTTTCATTTAAAAAATATTTTTTCTTTTATTTAATAGTTTTTCTCTTTATTCCTTAACCAATATCCAAAGAGCAATCATTAGCAAAAGTTAACAAAAATTAGTAAATTCAAAAGTATTTCAAACTTTTTTCAAGTAGTTAGAAGTATTTAATATAGGAGATTAAATGTTTTTTAACCAACAACATTAAAGCATTCCTTAGCAAGGCTCAAATAACAACTTCTTCTTCACGTCATTATTACGACTGGGCTAGTAAGTAAAGGTGTTTGGTAATTTATATGAGGTCACAAATTTAAACACCATTGTCACTACTGTATCCAAAAATAATTTATGGAGCAGTGGCTAGTAATAATAGAAGTAACATGCAGACTTTACTTGTAATTTTAAGAATTTGAAATTACATGAACAATTGAATATACCAAAAAAAAAGAATTACTTCTTTCATGAAAAATATTTCATAAACATAATTACTATAATTAATAATAAGATTAATGTAATGTACCTAAGTTGGGTACATTAGATATATGCACGTATTTCTTCATCTTTTTCATTTTTAAATATATGTCATTTTAAAAACAAATTTTATTTTATTTTATTTATCATTTTAAAAAAATCAAGAAGACATTAATCAAAATTTTTTAACCTTTTTCTTGTCTTTTTAGTATTTTTCACTAAAGGCAATGAGAATGAGTATTAATGAGGTGATAATTTTTAAAGTATTTTTTATATTAATATTCTAAGTATTTCAATAAATAGTTACTTAATCAAATTCAAATATATTTTATTATAATGGGTGTTAATAGTTTAATTCTTATGAAAAAAACCTTAAACAACATTTATAGCAATATATAACGATATTCTTTTAATATGGCAATATATAATAATATAAGATTTTAAAATTGATTAGAAAACATTCTACCATTGTGATAATCTATATTATATAGTAACATTGCTTTGAAGTTATTAATGGCATTATTAAATTATTAATTACTCTCTCCTTCTCTTAATAACTATTTTTTCAAAAAAAAATGATTTGTCTTAAATTATCTGCCATTTTAAAATATTAAAAATATATTAATTAATTTATTTTCAATTTTATCCTCCTTAATGGAGAGAAAGTTTATTGTACTATGTGAGATTAATAAAGAGAATTAATAGAGTGAGTAAAAAGATAATTTAATCATATTATATCATATTTATTTGTATTTGAAGCTATTTAATTTTTATCCTTAATCTTCGGGACAAAAATATTAAAAGACAGTTATAAATGGACAAAATGAGTAAAGTATTATATCCAAAAATAATTAATTACATTATTAAGTATTATTCTCCCTCCACCTCTTTATAATTAGAATTTAAGGTTTTTGTACAAAGATTAAGGAAAAAATTAAATAGTCCCAAATACAAGAAAATATGATATAATGTGATTAAATTATTATTTATTTCATTCTATTAATTCTTTCTTTTAATCTCACGTGATACAATAAATTTTCTCTCTATTAAGGAAGGTAAAATTGGAAAAAATTAATTAATATTTTATTACTATTATCAAATGATAGATAATTTGGCACAAATTAAAATTTTTAGAAAGACAATTATCAAGGCACAGAGGGAGTAATTATGAGTTTTATAAAAAAAATAATGTTTTTTAACAACTACTATTATGTATCTATCTATTATTAATAAAATGGTAAATAAAAAAAATAAAAAACATTATATATTTTGTCTATGAGTAAAAAATTACTTAATATGAAAAAATAAAATAAAATAATTTTTTTCAAATATTTAATTTAATTTACACAACTAAATATTATCATAATAAGATAAAAAATAAAGAAATATTACAATCATTTATCACCTGTAGTAATTCCATCATGCTCATGTTGTTACTTGACTTTTTGGAGGTATTGTATGCAAAGTATGAAAGTAACTAATTAATATATATTTAATCACAATGAAAATTATTAGTATGTAAGTAAGATGTATTGATTAAAAATTATCATGAAAAAAATCAAATAAATGAAAAAATAAAAAACCTGAATAGACTGTAAAGGAAGTTCATCTTTTTGTGTATAGTTTTCTTCTTTTTTTCCTTCTTCTCTCAATCTACGTTTTGACCTCAATCATACTAAAAACCAGAATTATCACATAAACCTTTCATCAAATAGGTAGTGTGCATCATAAAAATATCTAACTATCCAAAATATCATATTCAAAAGTGCATACATGTAATGTGATTATTGTTTATTTGAATAACGTCTCTCTCTATATCTAATGGACCACTTCCCCTTTAGTAGTTTGCTGTGGGACGGATCCAAGAGTTCTCGTCGGCTAATACTCCTACTACGTGTGGGATGTTGGAGAAGGAGAACTGCAAATCAACTTTTCTTCCATCTCTAATCACAAATTTTAAGTCATTTATATAATAATAATTTATTTATTTATAATTATGCGTTAATAAAAATTAAAAAATTAAATAAATAAAAGCCTAACGAGTGCCTTTATGGGATAATAGTAAATAAAAGTATTTTAATTTGATTTTATTTAATTTTAAAATAATTTTTTATATTTAGAACTCATTAAAAATATATTTAAATGGATTTGGAAATTTTTCTTATATCTGTAACTCATTAAAAAAAATTGATTTTATATATTTATTATTTTAGATTTTAGATTTAGATCTTTATTCTTATATTTTGAATCTCTATCATTTCGAAGTATGGTTATTAGGTATGCAGTATGCTAGGTAAAATTAAAAGTTAGTATGAGTAAAATAATATATTCATTTAAAATTAAATTAAATCCTAACAAATTTTATCATATAATAAGATATACAAATATAAACAATTGAAATACAGGAGATTTTAAAAACCAAATCAAGAAAAAAATCATTTATTATTTTTTTAACATTCTAAATATAAAAATTAATTTACAAATTAAATTAAATCTCATTTTTAACATGTCAAACACACTCTTAGTATCCATTTGACTCTTGAAATTAGAATTGGACTTCTTAATTCTAATTTTTATTTTTAGAATGTCATTTAGAATTGAAATTATTATTTCATAAACCAATTCTATAAAATTAAAAAAAAAACTAAGTTAAGTATTTCTCAATTTTTAACCTATACTTTAAGAATTACAAATTTTATAACTTAAAAATTAAATTTTCTCTCTCTCTCTACATTTATTTATGAACAATCATATTTAATGAGATTTTATATTTATATAGAAAATTATTTTTATATTTATATAAAAATTATTATAATAGCTTTTTCTTAAAAAAATATGAAAATTTCCTTTATGAAAAAAAAGACTATTATATTATAAAAAATATTATTGTATGAATATTTTTATTGATTTTAATAATGTAAATAATTTTTTAATATTTTTTATCAAACTTTTAAACAATAAAATTATAATTGAATTTAGAATTATAATTTCTTATCTTAATTTTTTGACAACTTCAAATATAAAATTTAAAAATCTAAAAAAATATAAAATTATAATTTCTTATCTAATTCTAAATTAATAATTATAATTATGCATATAATATTTAAATTAACCTGTATAACGAATGGGCAAAATAACTAGTTGATTTTTTATTTTTAGAAAAATGACGCCTCATAATTTATTAAGAATTTAAGATATGTTTTTTTTTTCTTTTAATAAATCTAAAATTAGATCCACAATATATATATTCATTGAAACGAAACAATTGAAAAGTATATCACATTACATTATCTTGGTTTTGTTGTTTTTGGATGGATCAGAGTACATAGGATATTGATTCCACGGCTTGTCATTCACCAGCTGTAGCCTCAGCCTGCAATCGAGAAATCCTGTAAGCCTAACAGTCACATGCCTTTTGTCTTCAACATCTTGTCTCCTCCTCCTGCCTCCTGGCTTTATAGGATCGGATATTTCATATGAAAATTTCACACTATCTCATATAAAGAGAGATAGATACAATGACATAAACATAGAGTCAGGCTTAAAATTGTTTTCAGTTTTGTTATTTGCATTTTTTTTTATATATAATTTACATATTGGTTATTTACTTATAAATAAATTATTATCAGTAAGTAGTATCGGATGATTCAAGATATTAATTGATGTGTAAATAATTTTGAAATTTGTGAAAAAAGCACAAATTTTATAGAAAAGTTTTGAAATCTCAATGTTTTATAAATTTTTAAAACATTTTTGACATGTAAATATGATTATTCTCTATTTAAACCATGAAAAATTTGAAATAGATTAATAATTTGAGGTTTATTATCAAATTAGGTATTAGTAATAGCAGGTAAAATAATGTATGAGAGTGAATTCACATATATTGAATAAAATAATTTTTTAAGTGATCTAATATTAATTCCTTATACAATCACATTAATCTCTTTTATGAATTTTATATCAATTTTTATTAATTTATGTGTATGATCACGAATTCAAATTGTCATGCAATACTTAAACAAAAAAATATTAAATTAAAGAAAATAGAGTGATTAAATTAAATTTTTTTAAAAAATTAAGATAAGGCAAATAAGAAAAATAAATAAATAAAACTAGTAAAAGAAAAAATTTTAACAAATACTTAACTTTCAATTAATTAAGTCTCTGACAACGGCATCAAAAATTTATTGTGACTTTTTTTTAAAGCTGTTAAATACTTGTAAGTGCACGAACTGTCTCGAAGTATAGTTGAATAAATATGATATCAATTTCAAATAGACTTAGAGTTAATTTTAAATATTGAAAAATTCTTCCTAATCTAGTTACACAAATTGACTTATTAAAGATGCAAAAATAAAATAAAACAAATAACTAAAATAAAAGAACAAATTAAAAATAAATAACTATGTTGATGAGATTTCTACAAGATATAAAATGGTGCCACTTTTATAATTAACACAATTATGTAATAATAATTAATAAGCAACTTTTTAAAAAATCAATCATAATGCTTAAAATTAATTATATTAAGTCATTAACTAATAAAATAATAAATAAGTCAATTTTTATAAATAAAATATATATTATTTGACTTCTTATCGATATGCTTGAATATATAAACAATAGTTCAAAGTGTTTGTGTTTACTGTGCCTTGACGATAGTCTTTGTCAGAGAATAATATTATATATATACCTATTTTTTTTAAGGAGAAAAAATTATTAATTTAAATATCATATTCAAAGACAATAATATTAGTCCAGTGCATATATGTGTAGGTTAGTTGATGAGGGGTTGTTCTAATTTGATTAAGGGTTTTGAATTTAAACTTTAGATATATAGTTTTGTTAAAATTTGGTTAAAAATTTTTGCCATCCTATTTTATCTGGTTCAAAAAATTAATCTTTCACTTTTAAATGAGAAAATACTCTAAAAATAAAAAAAAAACGTGTCTCTCTAACTCTAATGGACCCCTTTCCCTTGTAGCAGTTTGCTGTGGGACGGATCCTAGAGTTGTCGTCGGGTAACACCCCTACGTCTGGGATGTTGGAGAAGGAGAATTGCAAATCAACTTTTCTTCCAGAATCACAAATTTTAAGTAATTTATATAGTAATAATTTTATTTATTTATTTTTTATTATGCGTTAATAAATATTAAATAAATAAATAAATGAAGCCTAATAAGTGCCTTTATGGGATAATAGTAAATAAAAGTATTTTAATTTGATTTGATTTAATTTTTAAATAATATTTTATATTTAGAACTCATTAAAAATATATTTAAATTGATTTGGAATTGATTCTTATATTTGTAACTAATTAAAAAAATTGATTTTTTTATTATTTTAGATTTTAGATTTAGATCTTTATCCTTATATTTTTAATCTCTACCATTTTGAAGTATGGCTATTAGGTATGATTGGTAAATTAAAAAGTTCGTATGAGAAAAATAATATATTTATTTAAAGTTAAATCAAATCCTAAATTTTTTTGCCATATTTGATAGGATCTATATATGTAAACAATTGAAATGCAGAGGATTTTAAAATTCAAATCAAGAAAAAAATATTTTTTTTTAACATTCTAAATACAAAAATTAATTTACAAATCAAATTAAATCTCATCTTTTAACATTTCACAGACACTCTTAAGGAAGATAAATTATTGTATACCCCTATGGCATAACAAATGTGTTTCCAAGAAAGATCTCTATAGTTTATTTTAAGTTAATGCCTACAATTTATATATAAATTTATAAGTTTATAAAATTCTTATACATTTCACACACATTAAAGGATTCAATAGATGCACTGCAAATTTTTAACTATCATTTTCAATTCAACCAAGTTTGCTTCTTTAATTCAATCAAGTTTGTTTCCTTTTATTTTAATTCTAGATCTTTATCGTATTTGATCTTTACATGCTTTTCATTACTTGTTTATTCTTTGAATGTTTTCCTTTACTTGTTTCCATTCTCTTCAATTTAGTCAAATTTGTTCTTTTATTTTATTTTAAGATCTTTATTGAATTAGAGGGTTTAGGTAAAGAAGGAAGAAAAGAGAAAAGATGAATACTCAAAATAATAAAATTATATTCATATTGGTGTGATAATGATGTGATACAAAAGACAAACTCAATGATCATATTTATACTAATTTTAGACTCAATCCTAATTAAATAAGAAAATAAATAAAAAATATAATAAATAAGAAATAAATCCTACGTGATACTTTCTAAAATATTTCAAAATACAATAAAAATATTTTAATTTTTTTTAAATATTCTAACAATCTTTATTACTTTCTTTATATGCTTTCTTTACTTACTTTAATTACTTTTCAATCAATTTTATCTTTTTATAAGTTTAATTATTATTTCTTTACATGTTTTCATTTATTTACTTATTAATTTCATTTACATTGCTTTGATACCCTTTTACTTTCATTTTTTTTATTTGCACTAGTGTTTATTATTCTTCATTTTTTATGTTTGTTATCAGAGTTATTGAATAATTCATAAAAAAAAGTGATTCTTTTTCTCAAATTGAGATTCAGAATGAAATTGTCAGAATAATTAACAAAATTTCCAATAAACAATAAGACGGGAAGTATCAAGGATAGGTAATTAAATCAATACATGTCAAACTAAATGACGTTTTACATTTCAAGCAGCACAGCGCTAGTTAACAAATATATCGCTAATAAAGTTTTATCACGTTATCATGACAAAAATGCTACATTTATTCCTAGTCAGATACAGGAAGATTTATGCTCATATAGTTAACCACTTCTTTAAAAAAAATATTAAGCTTTAGTTCCAAACTTCCAAAAAAGGGAATAAGCTCCTCCTCACTCGTGGCGAATTGTCCCCATCATTAGAAAATTGCCCTATAATCATTAGCTTCTCATACCAGTCTATTGTCTGCTGAATATTCACCATCAAATAACCTCTTTCTTGCCTTGATTGCCTGCATTAGTAAGACCACACAATTGAAACAAAATGCCTAAAGGGATACCACCTCACCAAGGGCATTCAGTTTTATTAAGCAAAATATAAATGGTAGCCAGAAGATGAATTAATATACTTTGTTGTCCTTTTAACTTCTTGGTAACCAAGCATAATAAATTTGAAGTTTGGGGTTTTAAGACAAAGGTTAGAGGGCATACCTGTTGTTCCCAATTTATGCGACTTGTTATGATAGAAAGGAGAACCGTTTGTACAAAAGCTCCAAGTTGTATACCAATCCAAAGGCCTTTTCCTCTCAGTTGTACCAAAAATGCCAATAAAGCTGCAACTGGAATTCCACAAAGGTAGAAGGCCCCTAGATTAATGTAAGCACCTATATGTTGCCATCCACAACCTCTAGCAATCCCTGAACCAAAGAATAGTAAAAAAAAAAAAAAAACAGAGAGAAAGCTTGTCTTCTATATGAACTTTACTTAAGGAAAACAAGAGGGAAGTTTACCTGTGAGAACACCTTGTATGCTGTCCAGTATAACAGAGACACAAACCAGAGGAGCCATGAGAGTGACATAATCAACAACTTCCTTCTCATTGCTGAAAATATAACCATAAACATGGCGGCAGGCAAAGAGGGTTCCGCTTACTATACTTGTCTCCATGACTGCAAGAGACATTGCAGCCAACACAGCAACACGGGCAGCATGCGGTTTCCCAGCTCCTAATTCATTTGAAACCCTTGTGCTATAATCAGAGAGAAGAAAGGATAATTAGTTAACATATATGCTTATATAGGTAATTAGGTATAAAATCTGTAGAATGAATGAGTTTATGATGTAACCTTGCTGCAGCACCAACTCCAAAGGGAATAGTGTAGAGAGTTGCAGCGGTATTGAGACTAGAAAAATGACAGAATTAGTACAATCACATTAATCTTACAAAGGAATCTCATGAGAGCAGATTGGTAACCAAATGAAATTGTAGATCATGCGTTGCAGTTTAAAAGGGACCTGAAAAGTCTTATATGTTGAGGGAAAAAAATTTAAAAAATGTAATGAACATACCAAACAGATAGAACCGAAGTTTCAAGTTGTGGATTTGGTAACAGCCCAGACAGCAAGATAAGCAGCTCAAATGACCACCATTCAAGGCTACAGTCATCAACATGCACAAAATACATTATAGAAAATTTTTGGGAAACAACACAACACATTATAGAAATTTTTTGGGAAAAGGAAACTTTTTTATAATTTGATAAAATAAATGTATGCAATTTCAGTTGAACAGGAAGATACATCACCAAATCATTACTGCAGAAGGGATAGCAAATCGAAAGAACTCCCAAATTCCTTGGAACAGCTCCAAAGAAATTGGAGAACGGGTTTTAGCGCATGCAGAAGAGTATCTCATGTATAATCCAAGAAAAATCACATTTAACCAGTTCGAAATGCCAAGTGCTAATGCTCCACCAACATTATTCAGTCCAGTCTTGAATACCAAAGCCCAACAAAGAGGTATATGGATACAAAGAGTGATACAAGAACTTATGAGCATGGGAAGAAGCAAACTTTGGATTTGGAAATATCGAACTAACGGCTGCAGAATTGCATATGCAAAAAGTGCTGGAACAAGCCAAATTGTGAATTTCCCTGCTTCATGTGCAATTAGAGGGTCCTGGCCTATGAAAACTAGTATCTTTTCCATGTTGATCCAAAGGAAAGACAGGGCAAAAGAAACCAATATGAGAGATAATATAGCAGTGTATGTTTGCATTCCAATTCTTTTATATTGCTGAGCTCCATAAGCCTGTCCACAAATAGTTTCCAGTCCACTAGCCATTCCCAGCTGTTAGCATGTGCAAGTTACCAATGATCTTAGTTACTGGGGGAAGAAAATAATGATGATTTTGAGCAAGCTAACATGTTAGAAATAGTTAATAAAGAAGATCGACTAATTATTATAAATACAAGCATTCTATTTCATTTGTGTCGATTCAATGCTTTATCGATACCTTCTAATATCAGTGAATTTGGGCCTCACTAATATCATGGCTCTAGTTAGATAATAAAAGTTAGCCAGGTATTTGGATAGTCTGGCAGGAATTTCAGAAACACCACCCTACAAGTTGAGACTTGAGATTTTATGATCTATCCGAAAAGATAGCAGCTGAAGCTTTTTTGTTTTGTTCTATTTTTGTTTTTTGGGTGGGGGTAGTAAAATTTGATGTATGTTTCTGGTTTATAAGAAAAAAAATGACATTAAAATGAATTTACTTAATAAATATATGCATTGAAGGTTGAGCAATTTTTATAATAGACTATTTTGTTATCTTTTAAATATGAAAATTCATTAAGACAAGATAATTAGAAAGCAATAGAAAGCAAGAGCGCAAAGTTCATAAATGAAACAACACATTTTCATGGGCCACTACAGTCACCCGTCATATGTAGTACAACCAGCGTAGTGTTAATTTTCTTTTTTCCTCAAAGTGTGTTGCCAATTAATTGTCAAAAAGAAGAAGAAGAAGAGTGTATTGCCAATTAGAGAATGAAGTCAGTGTCATAAAAGTAGAAATATTAAAAAACTGTAATATCTCTCAAGTTGGTCATTAGATGATTAATTAAATAATGTTAAGTGTAAATCTACCAAAAAAAAAAATAATGTTAGTGTAACAATCGTTGAGTCAAAAAATGACAACCGTTCTCACAAAATCATTAATTTAATTGGGTTTTAGTTATCCAATGGATGGAGAGCAGTTGTAATTTTTATTTAACTTCATACTAGATCCTAACCATAATCATAGAATGACAAAAAATTGCAAGTTTGCAACCACTACCCAAAAAACTACTAGGAGTAAGTTAATCAGAATTTAAAAAGAAAAAACTCCTAGGAGTTTGTAATATCTTTTTAATTACTTACTGAGATGCTTATCTTCCAAAAAGTTGAATTAATAGTAAAGTAAGATGAAGGTGGGGCTGGGGTTCAGACATTCAAGAACTGTCAATGGTGCTTATTTGATGGAAATTAACTGGGGCCTAATCCACAGGCATGATGCATGGTGGCTAGCAATGTTTGGAATCATTTGGTTCATCTTTCCCAAAGTCCAGCTTTGTTTGCTGAGAATTTGAGTACTTGGATCCACAAAAATATAACAGGTGGTGTGATGGGAACTCAAACAGATTATTGGCCTCTAACCTTTGTGACTACGTGCTCAGTTCCATGACATAATAGGAACATGTATATTTTTTAAGGTGGTGGAGATGTTCCATCGGTTCTCAGATTCAAATCAATTTATTTTTTTATGGATTATAATAGAGCACTTAGTGTGCAGCAAAAACCTGCAGTATGTGTTTAGGGAAGGTGCTGATCTTCTTGCCTTAGCATAGCCATTCTCTACCTTCTTTTATTTCTACTGATCTGTTGGCAGATGCTAGTAATATCAGGTTTGATATATTAGTTTCTTAGTTTTTGGGATTTTGCACCGATGTTCATAAAAAGAAAAAAAAATATTGCTTTTTATCTTTGACTAATTTAACTCCACAATCCATAATTGTGTGAACCCCTAAGGTTATAAGATAAATTAATATCAATAAATGATCAATAAATGAGATACGTCCAACCATACAGTGGGAGGGTGTTTTCGGACCAAGGGAAATGTATCATCATTATAACATAACATTAGAAATAAAGTAATGAAGGCTCCTCGTAATGTTGATATGACAGATATTAAATAGAATAATATTATATTTTTTGGGTTGCTTTTCTTACATGCAATCGATATTTTTCTCATTTGACAAGTCAAAGCTAATAATGTAAGGCTCACCTTCTAATGAAAAAATAGAAATAAAAATAAAAAGAGAAGATCGAAGAAAAAACCAGATGGTAGATTAAAAAAAAAAATAGGGAATCAAATAAGGGAATAATAAAAAAAGCGAGCAAGGAAGAAATTAGTGAAATAGATAGATAAAAAAAAAAAAGTTGTACTTATAGAGCTGAGTGGTGAATAGTAGGTAGCTTACAAGAAGACTGAAACCAGTGACCCCAGCAAGGGAGATGGCTAAGGAGGCGCTAGAGAGATAGAGCTCACCAAGGTGACCAACCATCATTATTGACACAACCTGCGACAAATATTGGAAAGAAATCACAGCCACCATAGGCCCTGCTACAACACAAATCCTCTTCATTTCTTTACTGTAAGCAACCCATGTAACTCTCTGCTGCAGCTGCTCACTCTCTGATTTCTGCTCTATCTGTTTTTGTAATAGACTCTCTTCCATCCTCTTTTGTTCTATGAACCAAGAGAGAGTCCCCGAGAGAGAGATATATCTATGAGTGGCATGACTGAGCTCGTGGTCGTGGCTTTGCATCGTATTTAATATGTTATATTTACATTTTTCTTTTTTTTTTTCTTTTTTTTTATATGGTACATTTTTTTTTTATAGAATATATATATACTTGATTTGATATGCAGGATTGTGAATCACAGACAAAGATATCGAAATTGGAATTGACGTGGAATTTAATATCACAAGAATGAGAAATTTTTACCTACATATAATTCTAACGCATCGTTTTACATTCAATTACAAAGTGACACCTATTATAAAAGTGGGTTCCAGTGTTCCCCTACCTAATTGGCGCACTCATTAAAAAACCTGTCCCTTTCAATTCAGCATGAACCAACAAACCGGCTTGCAAGTCATTTTTTTTTAAAAAAAAAATCTTATATTTTCTCTCTCATACTTTCATTCAGTAATCTCATCCTTTCTCACTTTTCTTGCCAAGGCCGAAAGAAAATGATAGCCGCAGTGCAATGTGCATCATGTCCTAAACAAAACCAGTCACGCATATAGCTTTCTGCATCAATAATTAATTAATTAATTAATAGCAATTTGCTTCACATATTAGTCACCTCACCTCCCACTTGATTGTCTGAATATTAATCCAGTGCAGCAAGGAGTAACGTCAGGCATGCTGATCATCACATAGAGGCAGAAACTTCTAGATGTTTTAACTTATTAACCGTAGGCGGTTATGTTAATTAGACTAGTTGTTATAGGCAGTTATTTTTGTTAGCTTTGTAATGCTACAGAAGTTAGAGATAGCTACCTTAACTCTCATGTATATAAACGTTTTTACCACAGAATCAAAGTGAGAATTCAGTTGCTCATTTTGTCAAATAGCAATATTAACTCCCTCCTCCACACCACCTTAACATCTTCTAATTATATGATCAACACACTTTGTGAAGAGATAAGACTTATCCTACAAGTAAAATCTCAAATCATGTAAGAACTTTTTCTTTTGTTGGTGATTAAGGTTAAGTGGTAGAACACCACTCACACTATAGTTCACGTAATTAGCATACCAGAGAAACTCATAATGATTCACAAGAAAGAATTGTTCATCAGGAAACAAATGACTCATTGATCAATGTTGAATTATCTTGGGTTGGCTCACCTTTCAATTTTGATGAGTGATCCGCCACTTGATTTCCTCCCCTTTTCTATAATGGATTTTTAAGTTAAATTCTTAAAGTAGGAGTATCTATCTAATCAATCGTGATTTTGCATCTTTCTTGTTAATAAGATACTTGATGGCGGAGTGATTAATATAAACAATAATCTTTGTACTAACAAGATATGAACGAAACTTTTCAAACGCAAAAATCACTATTAGTAATTTTTTTTCGATAGTTGTATAATTTAATTGTATATCCGAGATAGTCATCAAAAAGTCCTAAAAATAAGAAGTAACTCTGAATTCCATGATTAATTGTTAGTTATATAGCTAGCTAAACAGATGTTAATTATAACTAAACCAGATGCATGTCATTAGTTAATTCAATAGACAATATATAGTAATTTACTCAAATTTTAAAATTTAAACCCTTTTAACGGACAAAGACTAGGAAAATTAATGTTAATATGCTAACTAACCACATCAAATTAAGATCTCGCAATTTCGGATCACTCATTTTTAATCCTTGCATATGTAGATTTTGATGAGATGTTGAAGGAATTTATAATGTGTTAATTAAAGTATTTTATGGTTCTATTAATTTTTAAAATTAAAAATGCCGTTATTTCTTTATTGCTGCCTAACGACTAGCTCGATTGTCTATACTTTATAGTTTATACCCTGTAGCATATGCATATCCTAACATCTCCTTAAAAAGAAACAGAAGAGACTGTTTTGCACATACAAGGCAACCAATTGGCAAGGCCAAATGCCCCACCAAGAACAAGTTACCTCACTCAAGGCATGTGCATACCCTCACTTCATTCTCTCAGAGACATCACTATTCCCTAACACCGTACCACTCACCCTTCGGAGCTTCTAATTTCTTATGCCCGTTCTGCATCTCACCCTATGGAGACACTGATCATGATTATTCCCCTTTTTTCTTCCTCACCTCCCCTTGACCTCCCATATGCTAATTTCCTCACTCCTCAAGACCTTAACTTGAGTCATCAAAAAGCCCCAGAAATAAGAAATAACTCCAAACTCCATATTGTTATATATATAACTAAACAGATTTTATAACTAAACCAGATGTCATTAATTGGTTAGTTCAATACATAGTTATCTACTCAAAATTGAAAATTTAAACCTTTTTAAAGGACAAAGACGAGGGAAATGTTAATATGCTAACTAGTAAACACATCTAATTAAGATCTCGTAATTTTGGATCACTAATTCGTAATCCTTGCATATGTATATTTTGATGTGATATTGAAGGAATTAATAATGTACTAATTAATCATGAAGGTATTATCCTTTAATCTGATGGATGTTTTTACACATTGGTTTAGAAAGGATATGGCTGTCATGCTACCAGATTTAACAAAGTAATTAACTTTCAAATCCCAATCACCTGGGCTTAGCTGGCTTAGGTGGTTTAGTTGTATGATTATTGGAGATTTTGATAAAAGAGGTTTTAAGTTCAAGTAGTAATAATTTCGTTCACAAACAGTTTTATAATGAAAAAATTTAATTTATGATTTTAGATTATAATTTCTTTTTTATATTATCAAAATAAAACAGATCAATTTAAAATCGTTTTTTAACTAATATATTTAAATATAAAACTAATTTTATTATAATCGATTATAATAAAAAAAATTATATAATAATCAATTATTGAAATAATCAAAATTTCACAATTATCTCAAACACGTACTAAATATTTCTTAATTCTAAAATGTACCAAAAGTAAAAACTCTTACTTCCCTAAATCTATCTCCCTTGTGCATAATTTAGTTATAATTTCTTAACAACACAAATTGAACGAATTTCTTATTTTCAACTTAATAGATTGACTTGGCCTTGGAGCAAACCAAGCCAAAGTTTATTAATGGCCAAATTCTGTTGCATTAACAACTATTAGCTCTTGGTATATAGTTGATATACGGACACTGGTACATTAACTCCTCTCATATCTCGTTGAAGGTGGTAGAAAATTTTGTGTGAACAATATGTAGGCACGCACTACGGTTCAGATTTAAGCTGTATGTGTACCGCACATAGGGTTCAGACATATGGTTCATGTATATCTACGCTAATTAATAAGTATATGGGCATGCAGTGAATGTAAAAGATTTTCTTGTAAGGTGGTGGTTTTCTTGGGAGAATAATAATGACAATTAAATTCATATTTACTTTACAAATAAACATTCCATTCCAACCACCCCGCGGGGGGGGGGGGGGGGGGGGAATTACTCATTTGAAAGGATAGCTAGAACAATAATTTCCGTCTAGAGTCCAAGCAAAAAGGATCCATAAAATGCAGTCAAACTGTCAATTGCAATAATTTATCTTTACTCCCCTGATATCTCGGTTAATCTCTTCGCTCAGCAGTAGTAAATAAAAATGCAAGAGCATGCTATTATTTCTTTACATTCACTGTTTTGAGCTCTAGAGAAACAATGAAGAACATTAAATCAATAGTCTTTTATTTTCACACATCTTAACATTTTGAACTCAAATCAATGAATATATGGCCGAGTCTCCTCTAACGCAGCATCTTCCTTTTGAGGGATGGAAGAGCCCAAAAAATAGTTCACATATTTGATATTCTTTTTTCTTTTTATAGTATGATGCACACTAAACTGATCATATTATGATAAAATTGCAGAATCATCAACTATCTTTATGATAAAACGTAAATACATTATATCCAATCTAAAGAATTAATAACTAAATTAAATTAAGAAATAAATAAGTTAAAATAAAAAATATAAATATATTAAAATAAATTTATTTTAAATGTACTATTAATGTAAAAAATATTTATACCGTCGATTCGATTGTATACTATCATATTATAGAAAATATTTAATTTTCACAATAATTATTTTAAAAATCACATATATAATAATATATAATTAATTAATGATATAAATTTTTTTACACTAATAATATATTAAAATTAAATTATATTAAAATTGATATAATTGAGATTTACACGTATGGCCGCACCCCTAATCAGATATCGCATGCTATTACATCGCTGTGGATAGTGTTTACGAGACTGGTTTTTTGTCCTCTTGTAAATGGTACTAATATTTAGATTTTAATATTTAGAATGATTGGGGTAAGTTTGGTCTTACTATTATGTTATTGATCACAAAGACATTTAACACATAAATGCAGATATATTTAGTGAATTAGTGGGGTGGAATGCCTTGTCCTCTCTTTGACAATGGAAAGAGCAGGAAAATCGAGTCTTGAGACTCCACTGTGTCCAAACCAATATAGAAACCATGAATTCGATGCCCGGACATCTGAACAATGTTGTTGCCGCAGAGAAGATATTGTTGAGGAAGCTAAAAAGCAACTATGGCTAGCAGGGCCCCTTATTGTAGTCAGTCTGCTGCAATATAGCTTACAAATTATATCTATCATGTTTGTTGGCCATCTGGGGAAGCTGCCTCTTTCAGGTGCTTCCTTGGGCTCCTCCTTCGCTTCAGTCACTGGCTATAATGTTTTGGTAAGTGGGTTTTTGTTAAATTTCTGTAAATATCTCGGACTTTCCTTAGCACTACTGGATAGATCCCGAGTGCAAAAGAAACCGGTTTAAAACTTGGGGTAGAGTAAATCTCCTTGATTTCGTGAAATGTTAACGTTATTCTTGTTATTTCAGTGCTTCTTATGTATTTTGTTAATATACATATTTAACTATCAATTTTAATACATGTCCTCTAATCCTTCTCTACACAAAGGGCCTTGGTAGTTAACTAATCCCAATCAGACAGATAGGATTGCTTGCAGAATTCCTGAGTGTTATACTTTCTTCATGAACTTCCTTACAACTTATAAGGCTAATCAGCTATGCCACTTCCAATCTTAGTGCACACATGTATACAACTATACATCCTTAACATTTTAATGCAACTTTTACCTCGTGAGTATGTATTACAATCATTGCTGCAAGCTTTTCTGAAGTTTCTCTGTTTCAAATATGCCTTTTTAAAGTTAGGAATGGGAAGTGCATTGGAGACGCTATGTGGCCAAGCCTATGGAGCCAGGCAGTATCATATGCTAGGAGTTCACACACAAAGGGCAATGCTTGTCCTTCTTGGGTTGAGCTTTCCCTTATCATTAATTTGGTTTTACACAAGCAACCTTCTCATAGCAATGGGCCAAGACCGTGAGATATCAACCGAAGCAGGAATATTTAATCGGTGGATGATCCCTGGCCTTTTTGCTTATGGCCTCCTTCAATGCCTCAACAGATTTCTAGTGACCCAAAACAATGTTTTTCCAATGCTGATAAGCTCTGGAGTCACAACTTTGGTGCATATTGTTTTTTGTTTGGTTTTTGTCTTTGAATATGAATTAGGAAGCAAAGGAGCAGCCTTGGCAATCAGCATGTCCTATTGGGTGAATGTGTTCCTGTTGGTAATTTACATAAATTTAGCTACAGCTTGTGCATCAACTTGGAAAGGGGTTTCCAAAGAGGCCTTGAATGATATCCTCAGTTTTATAAAGCTTGCGGTTGCTTCAGCAGTTATGATATGGTAATTTTCATCTATCCTTCTCTTAGTGTAACTGATAAGTCAGAACACCTCCCCCTCATCTTCACCTCTATCAGGAGCAGAGAAAAAAAGAAAACATTTTATGGTGTAGAATATCCATTTTGCTAGTTGCAAATGACAATACGCTAACTGGGAGAAAAATTTCAAGTCTTTTTAATTGCAGCATTCTCGTTTGAATGCTATGCAGAATAATTGAAGAGGGTAACTAGCTAAGAGATTGGTAGGAAGACACAACTAGCATAGTGAACAACAATCCATGGTTAAACTAGGCTCTATATGACGCCCCTGCTAATCTTTAGGGTGCTTACTAACACCCCAATCTTCAGATTATATGATCTTAGTCTCCCATTTTTTGCTTTTAATTTTGCTAATTTTTTTCCTTGACAGTTTCGAATATTGGTCCTTTGAGATGGTTGTTCTTCTCTCGGGTCTTCTGCCAGACCCACAACTAGAGACATCTGTATTATCAATATGGTAAACTGTTAATCCACTGGTACATTATGTTAAGACTTCATCCTGGTCAAGGAAAATGAAAAGAAAAGACGAACAAAGTCTGATGGAGTTTGATTAACATCCTTCTATAAATTAGTAGCAACTCAATTAAGAACCAATTAACCAAGATTCCATCATATGCACCCTTATTTTTGCAGCCTTAATACATGTTGGATGGTCTATATGATATCTGTTGGTCTTGGCGGTGCCATAATGTCAGTGACTTAATAAATGTTTTCTTAGTAATACTGGCATAGTAGTGCTGCAAGGTTGTTACTTTTTCCTTGGATTTTTCTTCTGTTAATATTCTAGTTATTGACTTATTGGTATCACTGAAGCACCCGTGTGTCAAATGAACTGGGTGCTGGGAACGCACAAGGTGCACTTTTGGCTCTCCGTGTCATGATTGTAATTGCCATTTTAAAAGACTATTATATTATAAAAATATTATTGTATGAATATTTTTATTAATTTTAATTCTGTAAATAATTTTTTAAAATTTTATATCATACTTTTAAATAATAAAATTATAATTGAATTTAGAATTATAATTTCTTATCTTAATTCTTTGACAACTTCAAATATAGAATTTAAGAATTTAAATCAATTCTAATTCTAAAAGAATTGAAATTAAAATTAAAATTTTATATCTCAATTCTAATTTTACTGTCCAAACAAATGTGTTTCTATGTTTCAATTCTAATTCCAATTAAGAAAGATAAATTATTATATACTCCTAGAGTATAACAAATGTGTTTCTAAGAAAGATCTTTGTCATTTATTTTAAATTAATGCCTAAAATTTATATATAAGTTTATAAGTTTATCTAAAATCAATTGTAGAAATCTTTCTTCCTGAGCATATATTTATTGTGCTTCAGGAACATGCTTGAATTTCAACTTAAGGACACAACTTAAAAAGCATTTAATAGTATTTAATAAATGCTTGTTATTACTTAAATAACAAAGTAATAAATACTTTTCAAGTTTTCTTATGTATTAAAATTCTTTAGTTTTCATTTGAAAAATATTTTTTCTTTTATTCAATAATTTTTCTCTTTATTCCTTAACCAGTATTCAAAGAGCAATCATTAGCAAAAGTTAATAAAAATTAGTAAACTCAAAAGTATTTCAAACTTTTTCAAGTAGTTAGAAGTATTTAATATAGGAGATTAAATACTTTTTAACCAACAACATTAAAGCAATCCTTAGAAAGGCTCAAATAACTACTTCTTCTTCAAGTCATTAGGATTGAGCTAGTAGTAAAAGTTTTTGATAATTTATATGAGATCATAGATTTAAACATTATTGACACTATTGTACTCAAAAATAATTTATTGAATAGTAGTTGGCCGACTGCGACCCCATGCAGACCTTATCTATAATTTCAAGAGTTCGAATCTTGAAATCGACTATTTAAAAAGACTTTATTAGACCATTATCTCTGACTCGAAATTGCATGAGCAATTGAATATATCAAAAAAAGAATTACTTCTTTCATGAAAAATACTTCATAAATCTAATTACTATAATTAATAAAAAGAATAACGTAATGCACCTAACTTGGATACACTAAATATATGTAAGTATTTCTTCATCCTTTTTATTTTTAAATATATATCGTTTTAAAAAATGAGTTTTATTTTATTTTATCGATCACTATTAAAAAAATCAAGAAGACATTAATCAATTTTTTTAAACCTTTTTCTTGTCTGTTTTAGTATTTTTCACTAAAGGCAATGAGAATGAGTATTAATGAGGTGATGATTTTTAAAGTATTTTTTATATTAATATTATAATCATTTAAATAAATAGTTACTTAATCAAATTCAATTATATTTTATTATAATGGATGCTAATAGTTTAATTCTTATGAAGAAAACCTTAAACAACATTTATAGCAATATATAACGAGATTCTTTTAATATGGCAATATATAATAATATAAGAATTTAAAGTTGATTAGAAAACATTCTACCATTGTGATAATCTATATTCTATAGTAACATTGTTTTGAAGTTATTAATGACACTATTAAATTATTAATTACTCTCTCATTCTCTTAATAACTGTTTTTTTAAACTTGATTTGTCTTAAATTATCCGTCATTTGAGAATATTAATTAAGAAAGTATTAATTATTTTTTAATCATCCTTAATGAAGAGAGAATTTATTCTATCACGTGAGATTAATGGAAAGAATTAATACAAGTGAACTAAATGATAATTTAATCATATTACATTATATTTTATTGTATTTGGAACTATTTAATTTTGTCCTTAATCTTTGTACAAAAACATTAAAAGATAGTTATAAAGGGATGGAGGAAGTAAAGTATTATATCCAAAAGTAATTAATTACATTATTAAGTATTATTCTCCCTCCATCCCTTTATAATTGTATTTTAAAATTTTTGTATAAATATTAAGGAAAAAATTAAATAGTTCAAAATATAAAGAAATATGATGTAATGTGACTAAATTATCATTTATCTAACTTTATTAATTATTTCCATTAATCTCACTGATACAATAAAATCTCTCTCCATTAAGGAGGGTAAACTTAGAAAAAATCAATTAACGTTTTTTAGTATTATCAAATGATAGATAATTTGAGACAAATCAAATTTTTAAAAAGACAATTATTAACACACGAAGGGAGTAATTATGAATTTTATAAAAAAAAAAAAATTAAACAACTACTATTATGTATCTATCTATTATTAATAAAATGGTACATAAAAAAATCAAAAACATTATATATTTTTTCTATGAGTAAAAAAAACTTAATTTGGAAAAATATAAATAAAATAATATTTTTCAAATATTTTATTTAATTTACACAACTAAATATTATCATAATAAGATAAAATGAAATAGTATCATAGAATTATTAGATTTTAAATATATCTTTCTATTACACTTTATAAAAATAAAAATATACTTCAATTCATTTATTTTTCATTAAAAAATATTTTTCAATGAAAAATTTATTTAAAATATTTTGTTTATAAACTTTCTAAAGTAAAAATAAATTAATTTAAATTGCATTGAATATTTTATATTATTAAATTAATAATTTATAATTATGCATATAATATGTAAATTAACCTGTATAACGAATGGGCAAAATAACGAGTTAAATTTTTTATTTTTAGAAAAATGACGCCTAATAATTTATTAAGAATTTGAGATATGTTTTTTTTTTTCTTTTAATAAATCAAAAATTAGATCCACAATATATATATTCATTGAAACGAAACAATTGAAAAGTATATCACATCACATTATCTTGGTTTTGTTGTTTCTGGATCGATCAGAGTACATAGGATATTTGATTCCACGGCTTGTCATTCACCAGCTGTAGCCTCAGCCTGCAATCGAGAAATCCTGTAAGCCTAACAGTCACATGCCTTTTGTCTTCAACATCTTGTCTCCTCCTGCTGCCTCCTTGCTTTATAGAAGAAATAGAGGGCTCGGTTTTACTGCTGGGATCGGATATTTCATATGAAAATTTCACACTATCTTATATAAAGAGAGATAGAAACAATTACATAGTGTGTGTTTGGATTATAATTGATAAATTTAAGTTTAATTGAAAGTGTGTTTGTAAATTTAAGTTTGGTTAAAAGTGAGTTTATAGTAACTAATTTATGTTTGGAATTTTTTATTTCAAAAGTGTGTTAGAATAACAATTTTAACACAAAAGCAAGAATTTCTTGTTTTTGCGCAACGTCCGTTTGAACGAAAACAACGTTGATATAAACTGAAAAATAAAATTGCCAAACATTATTTCTCGTCGTTCGAGAAAATTCAACTTACGTTTGCTGCTGCAAACGAGAAGCCAAACATGCACATAAACATAGAGTCAGGTTTAAAATTGTTTTCAGTTTTGTTATTTGCACATTTTTTTATATATAATTTACATATTGGTTATTTACGTACAAATAAATTATTATCAGTAAGTAGTATCGGATGATTCAAGATATTAATTGATGTGTAAATAATTTTGAAATTTGTGAAAAAAGCACAAATTTTATAGAAAAGTTTTGAAATCTCAATGTTTTATAAATTTTTAAAACATTTTTGACATGCAAATATGACTATTCTCTATCTAAGTCATGAAAAATTTGAAATAGATTAATAACTTGAGGTTTAATCTCGAATTGAGTATTAGTAATAGCAGAAAAACCAATGCCTGAGAGTGAATATACATATATTGAACAAAATAATTCTCTAAGTGATCTAACATTAACTCCTTGCACAGCTACATTTATCTTTGTTATGAGTTTTATATCAATTCTTATTAATCTATGTGTATGATTACGAACCCAAGCTGTCATGTAATACTTAAACAAAAAAAATTAAATTAAAGAAAATAGAGTAATTAAATTAAAAATTAAAAAAATTAAGATAAGGCAAATAAGAAAAATAAATAAATAAATAAAACTAGTAAAAGAGAAAAATTTAACAAATACTTAACTTTCAATTAATTAAGTCTCCGACAACAGTGCCAAAAATTTATTATGACTTTTTTTAAAAGCTGTTAAATACTTGTAAGTGCACGAACCGTCCCGAAGTACAGTTGAATAAGTGCAATGTCAATTTCACATAGACTTAGAGTTAATTTTAAATATTGAAAAATTCTTCTTAATCTAGTTGCACAAATTGACTTATCAAAGATGCAAAAATAAAATAAAACAAATAACTAAAATAAAAGAACAAATTAAAAGTAAGTAAGTATGTGGATGAGATTTCTACCAGATATAAAATGACTAAAAGTCAAAATTTATTAAAATTAAATTTAACATTAACTATGTCAAATTATTATTCTCAAATAATTTATCTAATGAACATCTAGCAGTAAAATATGTGATCATGAAATATTTATTAATAAAATATTAAAAATAATAATAAAGTGTATGATAAAATTTTCTTAATTATTAGTAAATTATCAAATAATCAAATGTATTCCAAATAAGAAATCACAATTAATATCTAACAATTATCACAAACACTCATATAATACAAATAAATTATAAAACATTAAAAAATATGAATGAACTCATCTAAAAATTTATTTAAATAATTTGATAAAAAAATAGAATTATTAAATATTAAATCTTGAAATTAAGTAAAAATAATTTAATATAATAATGTCAAAATAATCAAAATTTCATTATTTTATTAATATAAAAAATTAAATAATACATAATAAAATTAAAATATAATAAAATTATTTCACTAATATTTTTTATTAATATTATTTTTTATAATTTTTTCAATTATATTATTTGTATGATCAAAATATATTTAATTTTATCTAATTTACTGATAAAATTATTTTATATATTACAAAAATATTATAATTATAAATAAAATAATTTAATATCTCTTTTATATTATTATATAATATAAATATAATATGCATATTTTAGTAGATATAAAATATGTTTTTTTTAACTATTGTGCGTTGCTCTCCGTGCAGCATCAGTACCCTGCGGCGCTGTCCAATCTTTTTTTCACCTGTCGCTGCCGTGCGTCTCTATTTATATATTGCTGCTCTCTCTTTATTTTTCCAATTAGATTAGCTAATTTTTTCCACTTAGCACTGCCTCTTTTTGCTTTATGACCGCGGGCCAACTAATTTGATTTCCTTGCAAAATTTATTTTTTCTGTACACATCAGGTCCACCACGTGCTTCCTTCAATTTAATGATTACTTTACTTCAATTTCATCTTCTCTTGAGCTTCCTTAAGGCTTTAGTGACCATGGGCTCCACATTACCATCCAATCTTGCTTCTAATACCAATTAATCTTTCATATGCAAGAACCGTGGGCTAGTATACATACATTTTCAATTTACATTAGTTTATTTCCTTGTGATGGGACTGTGTCATGGACCCATTATAATGGTGCCACTTTTATAATTAACACAATTATGTAATAATAATTAATAAGCAACTTTTTAAAAAATCAATCATAATGCTTAAAATTAATTATATTAAGTCATTAACTAATAAAATAATAATTAAGTCAATTTTTATAAATAAAATATATATTGTTTGACTTCTTATCAATATGCTTGAATATATAAACAATAGTTCTAAGTGTTTGTGTTTACCGTGGCTTGACGGTAATCTTTGTCAGAGAATAATATTATATATATACATATTCTTTTTAAGGAGAAAAAAAAAGATTAATTAAAATATCATATTCAAAGACAATAATATTGGTCCAGTGCATATATGTAATGTGATTATTGTTTATTTGAATAGCAACTCTCTTTATCACCTAGATTAGTTGGTGAGGGGTTGTTCTAGTTTAATTAAGGATTTTGAGTTTAAACTTAAGATATATAGTTGTGTTAAAATTTGGTTGAAAAAATTTTATCATCTTATTAAATTTTATCTGACGTAAAAGATTAATTTCTCACAGGAAACACTATGAAAAAAAAAAAAAATAACGTGTCTCTCTAACTCTAATGGACCCCTTTCCCTTGTAGCAGTTTGTCGTGGGACGGATCCTAGAGTTGTCGTCGGGTAACACTCGCGTCTGGGATGTTGGAGAAGGAGAATTGCAAATCAACTTTTCTTCACTCTCTAATCACAAATTTTAAGTCATTTATATAGTAATAATTTTATTTATTTATTTTTTATTATGCGTTAATAAAAATTAAAAAAAAATAAAGCCTAATGAGTGCCCTTATGGGATAATAGTAAATAAAAGTATTTTAATTTGATTTGATTTGATTTAATTTTTAAATAATATTTTATATTTAGAACTCATTAAAAATATATTTAAATTGATTTGGAATTGATTCTTATATTTGTAACTCATTAAAAAAAATGATTTTTTTTATTATTTTGGATTTTAGATTTAGATCTTTATCCTTATATTTTTAATCTCTACCATTTTGAATTATGGCTATTAGGTATGATTGGTAAATTAAAAAGTTAGTATGAGTAAAATAATATATTTATTTTAAATTAAATTAAATCCTAAATTTTTTTACCATATTTGATAGGATCTATATATGTAAACAATTGAAATGCAGAGGATTTTAAAATTCAAATCAAGAAAAAAATATTTCTTTTTTTTTTAACATTCTAAATACAAAAATTAATTTACAAATCAAATTAAATCTCATCTTTTAACATTTGACAGACACTCTCAAGGAAGATAAATTATTGTATACCCCTATGGCATAACAAATGTGTTTCCAAGAAAGATCTCTATAGTTTATTTTAAGTTAATGCCTACAATTTATATATAAATTTATAAGTTTATAAAATTCTTATACATTTAACACACATTAAAGGATTCAACAGATGAACTGCAAATTTTTAACTATCATTTTCAATTCAACCAAGTTTGCTTCTTTAATTCAATCAAGTTTATTTCCTTTTATTTTAATTCCAGATCTTTATCGCATTTGATCTTTACATGCTTTTCATTACTTGCTCATTCTTTAAATGTTTTTCTTTACTTGTTTTCATTCTCTTTAATTCAGTCAAATTTGTTCTTTTATTTCATTTTAAGATCTTTATTGAATTAGAGGGTTTAGGTAAGGAAGGAAGAAAAGAAAAAAGATGAATACTCAAAATAATAAAATTATATTTATATTGGTGTGATAATGATGTGATACAAAAGACAAACTCAATGATCATATTTATACTAATTTTAGATTCATAATCCTAATTAAATAAGAAAATAAATCAAAAAATATAATAAATAGAAATAAATCCTACGTGATACTCTAAAATATTTCAAGATACAATAAAAATATTTTAATTTTTTTTTTAGATATTCTAACAATCTTTATTACTTTCTTTATATGCTTTCTTTACTTACTTTAATTACTTTTCAATCAAATTTATCTTTTTATAAGTTTAATTATCATTTTTTTACATGTTTTCATTTATTTACTTATTAATTTCATTTACATTGCTTTCAAACCCTTTTACTTTCATTTTTTTTTATTTGCACTTGTGTTTATTATTCTTCATTCTTTATGTTTGTTATCAGAGTTATTGAATAATTCATAAAAAAAAGTGATTCTTTTTCTCAAATTGAGATTCAAAATGAAATTGTCAGAATAATTAACAAAATTTCCAATAAACAATAAGACGGGAAGTATCAAGGATAGGTAATTAAATCAATATATGTCAAACTAAATGACGTTTTACATTTCAAGCAGCACAGCGCTAGTTAACAAATATATCGCTAATAAAGTTTTATCACATTATCATGACAAAAATGCTACATTTATTCCTAGTCAGATACAGGAAGATTTATGCTAATATAGTTAACCACTTCTTAAAAAAAAATATTAAGCTTTAGTTCCAAACTTCCAAAAAAGGGAATAAGCTCCTCCTCACTCGTGGAGAATTGTCCCCATCATTAGAAAATTGCCCTATAATCATTAGCTTCTCATACCAGTCTATTGTCTGCTGAATATTCACCATCAAATAACCTCTTTCTTGCCTTGATTGCCTGCATTAGTAAGACCGCACAATTGAAACAAAATGCCTAAAGGGATACCACCTCAACAAGGGCATTCAGTTTTATTAAGCAAAATCTAAATGGTAGCCAGAAGATGAATTAATATACTTTGTTGTCCTTTTAACTTCTTGGTAACCAAGCATAATAAATTTGAAGTTTGGGGTTTTAAGACAAAGGTTAGAGGGTATACCTGTTGTTCCCAATTTATGCAACTTGTTATGATAGAAAGTAGAACAGTTTGAACAATAGAACCAACTTGTATACCAATCCAAAGTCCTTTTCCTCCCACTTGTACCCAAAATGCCAATGTGGCAGAAACTGGAATCCCACAGAGGTAGAAGGCCCCTAGATTGACATAAACCCCTATGTGCTGCCATCCACATCCTCTAGCAATCCCTGAACCAAAGAATAGTAAAAAAAAAAAAAAACAGAGAGAAAGCTTGTCTTCTATCTAAACTTTACTTAAGGAAAACAAGAGGGAAGTTTACCTGTGAGAACACCTTGTATGCTGTCCAGTATAACAGAGACACAAACCAGAGGAGCCATGAGAGTGACATAATCAACAACTTCCTTCTCATTACTGAAAATATAACCATAAACATGGCGGCAGGCAAAGAGGGTTCCGCTTACTATACTTGTCTCCATGACTGCAAGAGACATTGCAGCCAACACAGCAACACGGGCAGCATGCGGTTTCCCGGCTCCTAATTCATTTGAAACCCTTGTGCTATAATCAGAGAGAAGAAAGGATAATTAGTTAACATATATGCTTATATAGATAATTAGGTATAAAATCTGTAGAATGAATGAGTTTATGATGTAACCTTGCTGCAGCACCAACTCCAAAGGGAATAGTATAGAGAGTTGAAATGGTATTGAGACTAGAAAAATGACAGAATTAGTACAATCACATTAATCTTACAAAGGAATCTCATGAGAGCAGATTGGTAGCAAAATGAAATTGTGGAAAAAAATGTAATGAACATACCAAACAGCTAGAACCGAAGTTTCAAGTTGTGGATTTGGTAACAGCCCAGACAGCAAGATAAGCAGCTCAAATGACCACCATTCAAGGCTGCAGTCATCAACATGCACAAAATACATTATAGAAATTTTTTGGGAAACAACGCAATACATTATAGAATTTTTTTGGTAAAAGGAAACTTTTTTATAATTTGAGAAAATAAATGTATGCAATTTCAGTTGAACAGGAAGATACATCACCAAATCATTACTGCAGAAGGGATAGCAAATCGAAAGAACTCCCCAATTCCTTGGAACAGCTCCAAAGAAATTGGAGAACGGGTTTTAGCGCATGCAGAAGAGTATCTCATGTATAATCCAAGAAAAATCACATTTAACCAGTTCGAAATGCCAAGTGCTAATGCTCCACCAACATTATTCAGTCCAGTCTTGAATACCAAAGCCCAACAAAGAGGTATATGGATACAAAGAGTGATACAAGAACTTATGAGCATGGGAAGAAGCAAACTTTGGATTTGGAAATATCGAACTAACGGCTGCAGAATTGCATATGCAAAAAGTGCTGGAACAAGCCAAATTGTGAATTTCCCTGCTTCATGTGCAATTAGAGGGTCCTGGCCTATGAAAACTAGTATCTTTTCCATGTTGATCCAAAGGAAAGACAGGGCAAAAGAAACCAATATGAGAGATAATATAGCAGTGTATGTTTGCATTCCAATTCTTTTATATTGCTGAGCTCCATAAGCCTGTCCACAAATAGTTTCCAGTCCACTTGCCATTCCCAGCTGTTAGCATGTGCAAATTACCAATGATCTTAGTTACTGGGGGAAGAAAATAATGATGATTTTGAGCAAGCTAACATGTTAGAAATAGTTAATAAAGAAGATCGACTAATTATTATAAATACAAGTATTCTATTTCATTTGTGTCGATTCAATGCTTTATCGATACCTTCTAATATCAGTGAATTTCGGCCTCCCTAATATCATAGTTCTAGTTAGATAATAAAAGTAAGCCAGGTATTTGGATAGTCTGGCAGGAATTTCAGAAACACCACCCTACAAGTTGAGACTCGAGATTTTATGATCTATCCGAAAAGATAGCAGCTGGAGCTTTTTTGTTTTATTCTATTTTTGTTTTTGGGGTGGCGTAAGTAAAATTGGATGTATGTTTCCGGTTTATAAGAAAAAAAAAATGACATTAACATGAATTTACTTAATTAATATATGCATTGAAGGTTGAGCAATTTTTATAATAGACTATTGTTCTGGACCGTGGTCCGGGATCTCATCCTGAATGATCGACCCGACACACAAACTACCGGACTCCGCCAATGTCACCCCCACATCGGCCTTGCGACCTTGAACCCCATCGTCAGACCGTAGCAGTCATTTCCCCATTCTCAGTAATGGGGACCACGACTGCCTGCGAGTAAGGATTGGCCATCAAGGGAAACAGCCCCAACAGATCAGAGATGAGCCTCCACGATCGTGGGATAGTCCCGACAAAGTCAGAGACGGACCTCAACGATCGTGGGACAGTCCCGACAAAGTCAGAGACGAACCTCAACGATCATGGGCTGAAATCCCTGCCAAGACACGATCCTAATGTACCCTTGTCCTACGTGGATTACATGAGGATTCCAATCACGCTCTCAATATATACCAGGCTAAGTTAACCTAAGGGAGGATCTGGATTTTTCTACTATTCCATTAGCTTAAACCTACTTGTGCCCTGCCTGACTTGAGCGTTGGAGTCCCATTGCAGGTACTCACCTCCCTGGACTTCGTGCTCTTGACCGCAGCTGCATAAGAAGGAAACCACCATATACGTACCTATTTCAGGTACCCTCTGAATTCATTTTAGAACATTGGCGCCGTCTGTGGGAATCCCGTTAAACTTCCATTCCTGCATCAACCATGGTGAGTACGAGACACAACCAGAAAAAAGGGAGCGCTGCGCATGCCGCCCCTGGCCAAATACAGGACCCAGCAGCACAACGCAACCTTCCTTCAGTCACACCACCAGAAACCTCCGCCGCCAGAAGCAGGCCTGTCATGGTGGAAACTCTTAACGATGAGCACGAGACTTCAGCCTCCGCTGAAAGCCCTGATCCATCTCGAAGGGTCTCAGTCCGGAACAGGCTTGTCTTCCCCCACGGTGGGGCCAACAATATAAACCATGGAGTAAACCACGGAATGAACCATGGAGCTAGGATCCCTGTCCATGCTCGTTTGGGAGCCTCCCACGATAATGTGGACCACACGTCTCATTACGAAGACAATGTCCAATCCGAGATTACGAGAAATGGCCTTCGGAAGTTGTTGCGCCAACAAACAGCTCTCATCGAGGACCAGCGGCGTCAGCTAGAGGAACAACACCACCGTTTAGAGAACCTTGAAAGATCGGCAAGGGCGGAGAACGACAAAGGAGGACGAGATGCAGCTCACAACGGGCATGCAACCCAAGGCGTTGGCGCCGGGATTATTGGAAACGGTAACCCAGCCCCCAGCCGCCTACAACAATTTTCAAACGCTCTAATGTCATATAGGGTTCCGAGGAGTTTCAAACCTCCGAGCAATTTGGAGGCTTACGACGAAACAATGGATCCCCAGGAGCACTTGGACGCCTATACGCAGTCCATGCAACTCTATGGATATACCTCGGAACTTCTATGCCGAGCCTTCCCCCTATTCCTGAAGAAGGACGCCCTCCAATGGTTCGTCACCTTGCGAACGAGGATCACAGGATGGGAAGACCTGACGCAACGGTTCTTGCAACATTACATCACGGCAAAGGAGCGCCCGAAGTCGATCGACTCCCTCTCCGGGATCTGCCAGGGAAGTTCTGAATCCTTGCGCGAATATGTCAGAAGGTTTAACCAAGCCTGTGTGGGCATAGAGAACCTCGACGACAGGATAGCCCTCCACTACGCCAGGAACGGGCTCCAGACCAACTCAAGCTTTTTGCGTCTCTAGCAAAAAAGAAACCGGAAAGTCTAGACGAGTTTCACCGACGGGCGGATAAATACGTTGAGCTAGAGGAAGTCACCAGGGCTAAAGAAAGTTTGGAGAAAGGTGAAGCACACCAGAAGAAGAACCAAAGCTCCAATCAACCCCATGACTCCTCAAAAGGCGAGCGATACCGGCCCAAATATTCTGAATATACTCCATTGAACACCCCTCAAGAGACGATCTTGAAGGAGGTCCTTCAAACCGAGTTCCAGAATATCAAGAGACCACCACCCGTGAAGAAGCAATTCCAAAGGGATCAGTCAAAACACTGCAAGTGGCACAATAGCTACGGCCACGAAACAGAAGATTGCAACCAACTCCGGGACGTTATCGAGTCCCTGATCAAAGAAGGATGTTTGCAAAAATACATCAGCGATTTTCGGGAAAGTGAAAACCGTGGAAGGCGCAGAGACCGGAGACAAAGCCGCAGCCCCCGGCGAAGTCCGAACCAGCGCCCAAGAAGAAGCAAAAGTCCTGCAAGAAGATCCCGGACCCCTCCGCACCGCAACGTTGAAAACAGGCAAGACCGGGAACGGGATACTCAAGGTGGGGGCAACAGGAAGGACAGACTCATAAGCACTATCTTAGGGAGATTTGCAGGGGGCGGTCTGTCAAATAACTCGAGGAAAAAGGCACTCCAGACTGCGGTCCTAAGCGTGTCCGGCTCCTCTTCCCGAAAGCCCTATGTAGAGAACAAAGACGCGCCGTCCATCTCTTTCTCTGATAAGGACTACGGCGAAATAATCCGAGACCACGACGACCCTCTGGTCATATCCGGAGTAATCTCCAACGCTGAAGTCCGTCGCATCTTCGTGGATCAGGGAAGCTCGGCTGACATCATGTTCATGGACGCCTTCGAGAGACTGGAGTTCCCTCTATCCGCTCTTACGCCGTACGAAGGGAAACTGACCGGATTCTCCGGAGAAAAGGTGACCCCGGTTGGATACTTTGAAACCTTCTTGACTTTAGGCGACGACAATACCTACAAAACGGTCAAGGTAAGATTTTTGGTCGTGGATTGTCCCTCAGCCTACAACATCATCTTAGGCCGCCCCACGCTAAATGGCATTGCCGCTATAGTCTCTACTGCCCACCAGGCCATGAAGTTCCTCAACAGGAACAATGAAGTGGTCACGGTCAAGGGCGACCAGATTGCCGCCCGCAAATGCTATAATGAAAGTCTGAAGATCAGTAAGGCCTCCAGGAAAACAAAGGCAAGAACATCCAACCTCGCTCGCGACCAGGTCAATATTCTCATCACCGAGCTGGACGTCCGTGAAGAAATCCGAGGCACAAGACCTCAGTCCGAAGGAGAATTGATCCCACTCCAGCTATGCGATAACCCCAAACAAGTCACCAAAATAGGTACCAACCTCGAGGAGCAAGAGAAGACCCAGCTGATCAAGCTCTTGAGAAAAAACAAAGATCTTTTTGCCTGGACATCCGCCAATATGCCTGGGATCGACCCCGCTTTCATCTGTCATCGTTTATCTGTTAAAAGGGATGCAAAGCTGGTCTCCCAGAAAAAGAAGAAGGTCAGCCCCGAGAGGCAACAGGCCATCGAGGAGCAAGTCAAGGAATTACAAGACGCCGGATTCATCAAGGAGATCTCGTACACCACTTGGTTCTCAAATGTCGTCTTAGTAAAGAAGTCAAACGGGAAATGGAGGATGTGTGTGGACTACACCGACCTGAATAAGGCGTGTCCTAAAGATCTATACCCCCTTTCAAACGTTGACAAGCTGGTTGATAGCTCCTCTGGTTTCCGGCTACTATCGTTCATGGACGCCTACTCCGGCTATAATCAGATTCCCATGTACCCCGGAGACCAAGACAAAACGACCTTCATCACCGAAAGGACAAGTTACTGCTACAAGGTAATGCCATTCAGCTTAAAAAATGCCGGGGCCACCTATCAAAGGATGATGAACAAAGTTTTCAGGGAACAGATGGGGAAAATGCTAGAAGTCTATATCGACGAAATGATCGTCAAGACCCCATCGTCGGGGTCGCACACCTCTGACCTCGAAGAAGTGTTCGCGCAGCTGAGAAAGCACGACATGAGACTTAACCCTGAGAAATGCGCATTCGGAGTCCAAGCTGGGAAGTTCCTGGGGTTCATGCTGACTCACCGCGGTATCGAGGCAAACCCCGAAAAGTGCAAGGTGGTGCTAGAAATGCATAGCCCCCGAAACATCAAAGAAGTACAACAGCTAAATGGCCGGATTGCAGCTCTCACCAGATTCCTAGCCAGAGCCGCTCACAAATCCCTCCCCCTCTTCAAGTTATTGAAAAAGAGGACCGGATTTGAGTGGACGCAGGAATGTGAAGACGCTTTTGCGTCCCTGAAGAACCTCCTGGCATCTCCTCCAATCCTCACAAGGCCAGAACCAGGCGAGACTCTTTACGTGTACCTCTTCGTCCACGAAGAAGCTGTCAGTTCAGCACTCACCAGGGAAACATCTGAAGGCCAAAAACCAATTTATTTCGTGAGTAAGGTACTGCAAGGCCCCGAACTCAGATACCAAAAGATTGAGAAGGTCGCATTTGCACTTATCATCACGGCCAGAAGATTAAGGCAATATTTCCAATGCCACCCCGTGGTAGTAAGAACTGATCAACCAATCCGACAAATACTGCACAAACCAGACTTAGCATGAAGGATGATCGCCTGGTCCATTGAGCTTTTCGAGTTCGGGATAGCCTATGAGCCCAGAGTAGCAATCAAAGCACAAGCTCTCTCAGATTTTTTGGTCGAACTCACCTCAGACTCCGGTTGCACAAAAGAAATACCCTGGACCATATTCGTGGATGGGTCTTCGAACCAAAAAGGATGTGGTGTCGGGATAATCTTGGAAAATTCCGAGGGGGTGACCATCGAGAACTCACTAAGGTTCGAATTTCCCACCTCGAACAATCAGACAGAGTATGAGGCATGCATTGCGGGACTGGCAATGGCCAGAGACCTGGGGGCCACAAAGATCAAACTTTGCAGTGACTCCCAGCTCGTAACCTCCTAGATCCGAGGCGAGTATCAAGCCAAAGAACCCCTCCTGCAGAAATACCTCGCGAAGGTGCAAGAATTCCTCCCAAACTTCCAGCTGGTTAAAGTGGAGCACATATCCGGGAACAAAACTCTAGGGCCGATCTCTTATCTAAGTTGGCAAGCACCAAAAGTCCAGGTAACAACTGATCGGCGATCCAGGCAACCCTCTCGTACCCCGCAGTTTCCGACGTAGCTGTCTTCCAGGTTGATGAGCAAGAACGTACCTGGATCACTCCACTGATGGAATACTTGCAGTCCGGTAGCCTCCCCGAGGATTCTAAGGATGCGGCCAAATTGAAGAAAGCCGCGGTCAGATACACCATCTTTGATGGGCAGTTATACCGGCGCGGATTTTCTTCACCCCTCTTCAAATGCCTCACGCCGAAGGAGGCTCGGTACGTCCTGGCCGAAGTTCACGAAGGGAGCTGTGGACACCACCTCGAAGGCAAGGCTCTAGTATTAAAGGCACTCAGGGCAGGTTACTACTGGCCCACGATGGAGGCAGACTCCCTTGCGCACGTCCAAGTATGCGAAAAATGCCAACGACACTCCGACCACTATCACGCCCCGCCAGAGGAACTGTCCACGACATCTATACCCTGACCTTTCTACCAATGGGGCATGGATATCTTGGGCCCCCTCCCTCAAGCACCCGGACAGTTGAAGTTTTTGGTTGTAACCGTAGACTATTTTACCCAGTGGATAGAAGCAGAGCCCTTGGTCACCATAACCTCGGCCCGGATCCAAAGATTCACTTGGCGCCACCTCATTACCAGATTCGGAGTCCCAGAATCCAACGGGACGCAGTTCAAAGACAAAGGTTTCGAAGAATTACTTTGCGGGCTGAAAATAAAACATCACCAAGCTAGCACGTCTCGCTATCAAAGACTCAGTTACCATGGTACCAACCGTAGTGTCTTGTGCTAGGTAGGGCGTGCAATAGAAAAATCCCGATGGGGGAAAATTCTCGCACCAATCCACTCGCACAAAAGACCCCGACAAGGACCAGTTAGAAACCACAAGTCGCGTGGCCTCCTAAAATACCCAAAACAACTGGTAATGGACCCCGGACAAGGTTTCTTACCTTAGGCACGGACTCCAAATCCCAGTTAGCTATTGCCTTCGAATTCCAAGCCAAGGTCAAGGTTTCTTACCTTAGGCACGAATTCCTAAAGTCGATCAACTTCGGATATCGGATCCTATGTCAAGGTTTCTGAACATTCTCATCACGCGAAGTCCTAAGGGAAATCCTAAAGCGATCGACAAGAATGGGCGTTGGACCCAGACCACAGGTCTCGTCAAAATTCCGCAATACTCGAAAAGGGCATTGGACCCCAAAATAGATATTGAAAAATAAAGTCATTATAAAATTCTGAAAAAAACGGAGCAATATTTGTCCAACACGGAAAAAGAACCCCGTGTAGAGGGCAAAAATAAAAACATATGAATCACTCTGCAGGAGACCCTGGACTACGAAACCCTGGCAGAAGAATCCCCCGTGCTTGGACCCGCAGTAGCAAGGCGAGGAACGACGAGTTGGCCATTCTGGACTACCTTCCCGGAGTCCAGAGAATCGAGAACCAGGTCAACCTCGGGATTGAAGAGCTGAACTTGCTTGATGGCATTCCGGAATTGCTATTCTTTGATGTCAGTACAAACAGTAAGGAGAGTCCCGACATCGCCCTTCAGGGTGGTAACATGGCCGCCAAGACGTTCATTCTCGAAGCGAAGGCCCTCATTCTCAGCTCTTAACTCGGCCATACCCCTTCTGACGTCCACCAAGCTGGCCTCCTTCTCCTTCACTGCATCTCTCAGGGTAGCCACTTCATTCCCCAGCTCTCGGTTCAAAGCCTTAACATCCTTCTTGGACTTTACGGCCTCCTCTTTGGCCCGTACAGCCTCCTCCTTCTCCATAAGAGCCTGGTTTTCACCCCGCTCCGCAGCAACGACCCTCCGCTCGTAGTCCTCAATCACATGCTCCAAGTGCCGAGCCTCCATGGCAAGACGGAGCCCAAGAACCTGGAAGAAACAGAGAGCATCCGTACCACTACGCGGGGTCAGCTTCGCCTCTACTTCCTCATCTAGGAGGAAGTTATCAATGAACTCACGGGGATCCGGATTCTCGAGGTACAGGTTGATTGGCCCCCCACCACTCGGGTCAGCGCCTTCTTCGACCAAGGTCCTCTTACTCTGGTCACTCGACGGCCGGGCCAGCTGCTTTCCTTTTTCGCCCCACACGTGGGAGGGAATCCTCCACTTGGATCGGCTCCTCCTCCGTGGTAGGCACCTCGGTTCGACGAGGCAATGGGGCTGAAACCGCCTCCGCGGCGGGATCTGAAGGCCCCGATTCACTCCTGACCCTAAGAGCTTCAAGAATAGCCAAAGCGTTCCCTTCCTCAGACATCTCGGCCAAGCTCTCTGAAAAGCAAACACAAACACAAACAATCGAGTCCATATAAGCGAGAAAAAAAAAAATAAAACACGAATAAAGGCCTATGCTACCTAGCACAGCCCAAAGTTCCACATAATCTACGGCATCCAGTATATCCTTGGGCCGGATCTTGTCGACCTCGGCAACCTACATTTCGAAGAAATTGACGCACTCAATCTCTTCGTCACATAGGTGATCGATCTCCCTCTCGAACGACCGGGTTGGGATGCTCCACGCCGCCGGGTTCCAGTATAAACTGAATATCGGCTCCATGTCATTCCCCAACCAGAATGGACGAGTCCCGCCTGCCGACGTCAACTTAAAGAACTTTTCTTTAAAGTCTTTATAACTCTCCAAGTACGGGAGAAACACCGTCCTTCCTTGCCGAGAACGCACTGACAACCAAGGCTGTTGACGAGCACGAGCACCGTGAATAGAGTACCTGGTGTGGAAATAAAAAAAATGCCCTGTCGGAGCATCGCAACCCCAATAGCCGGCATATTCTTTCAAAGGCCAAGATGTTTGCCCAACCATTGGGGTGAATCTGACTGGGTGCGGCGTGAAGAGTCCGGAGGACGACAATATGGAAATCATTGAAAGGGAGCCGAAGCCCGAACCTTGTGAAGAAGTCCTCGTAAAGGAACATGAAGTATTCTCCCACTTCACGGGTCGAACACACGCATTCTCTTCATGGGAATAGGATCAGGAACTCACTATCCCGGAGCCCTCCCGCGGTAAGCTCCAAGTAATCTTTCAATTTGTCCAGCTCGAACCCAGTCTCATAGCTGGAAATCCTGTCAAAAGCATCGTCTGCAACTCAGGCGTAAGACAATCCCGGCCCCCGGCGAACACGAATTAACTCCTCCTCTGCTTCTTGACCCCCCGGCTCGCGAGCTTCAGGATCCGGGGCAGGCTCTTCAATTCTTAGCACCATTCTCCTAGCCATTTGAATTCCTGGAAGACACACAGAGGCTCAGGGTCAGAACCAGTCCAAGTTCGGAGATCCAAACGTTCTGGTCTCCGCACCCGCCAAGGCAAAAAGCCTCAGAAGGACACCTTCGCCGCACATGGTGCGATGGAGGAGGTGCTCCAAGAAGGGCAAATGCCATTGACGGAAGGGGAAAAAAACACTTCCCCCCTCCCTTTCTCGAAACAGCAAGAACCAAATGAACAAGAAGCAGAAGCAAAAGAAAAGATCAGTTCTGTGAGTACCTTGAAGAAAGGAAGAGGTCAGTCCTGTGAAGTCCAGCAAAATCGTTTTGCACCGCCGCAATGCCCGTCAGAAATCACCTCAAAACTACAAAGTTTCTGATAAAAATCAAACGAAACAAAGCCAAAAAGCTGACACCCTATTTATAGGGGTTGCGGTTAGAGGGCAATTCCGTCCAAACACCTCAGATTTAAAAAGGCACCCATTATAGCGCGCGGAGCACGACGCACGTCCTCTCAACCCGAGCGCGCCACGTGGCCCACGTTGTCGTAATGACAGTTCACGTTACGGTCATCCAACAGGTTAAAGAACACAAAACCGCAGGGTCAAAGAGCTCGGGAAACCCGCTCGGACCCCGGAAATATATTACCCCGGTAATAGTTCCCCCTAAGGTACAGAGACCCCGGAATCAAGTATCTAAACTTGGCACTTCGTCGGCCTTAACCAAGTACCAAGCTAGGGGCAACTCAACATATCGCGTGGTCAGGATGAGCGTTGGACTCACCCCGGTATAATATAAATACCACAGTTTAAAGAAAGGAAAGCAGAAGACACAGAATTCAAAGGAAAATTAAGTTTCTCATTTCATACATCATCTTACAACAAAAAAAGGGAAAAGAAAGTATAGAGACATAGAATATATAAGGAAAGAAACCCGGAGGTGCGAACTGCCATTAACATCATTAGCATCCTGGGCCATGTCGCATCCACATTTCCTCCGAGAACTAGCACTGGTCTTCCCCCCCCCCGAAGCAACATCTTGAAAAAGTGGATTAGTTTCGAAACCCGAAGCGGAACACTGCTGCCGAACCTCGGTACCCACCGCTTTTCTTCACTTCCTCCTTCGCCAGGCAGGAAGAGACCGGGGCTCACTCTCCTTTGATAGACGAGGCACAACTTTCTCATGAGATGATCGTTTCGTCGAAAACCTTGATCACCCCAAGCAGCTTCAAAGCCGAGGAGCAGCCCCAATAGTCCCTCCTGCATATCCACCTGCTCTTAGAAGCGGATGGTAAAGGAAGCGACATTGGGCCCCACCCCTCCGGTTGCCTCCGTCCAAAACGGCAAATATCTCAAGCCTCCTCAGCAACGAGAAATATCAAACAAGCAATCACAGTACGCTGGGAAAGTGAGACATCTGCCACTAATACGCTGAGAAAGTGAGATACCTACTCAAAGATTCGCTCATAAAGAAACGAACAAGTTTCAGAAATTTGGGAAAGAACAAGAAGAAAACTCTCGAAAGAGGCAAAACTCTCTAGAAACGCGTAGGGAAGGAAATGACCATTTCTCTGAGATAAGTCACTTCCAGAATGAAGATGCAAAGAGGAATGCCATGATCGAACGCAAAAACCCTCTATTTATAGAGAGAATGGAACGCTTCGATTAGTTCCTTGCACTGAAGAACCTGTCAAACCATAAATCCGCATTCAATGCCCCTCATTTCCCATTGGTCGCAAGAGCAGCAGACGGTTGTAAACTGCACAAAGCTGACACTCCCCATTAAAGACTCGTTCATTCTCGAGGAGGTCAAAGCGACGGTTTCCAAAGAATCCAACAATCCAAGATCAATAAAGAACGCTGCCACAAGCCAAAGGACCCCGAGAACTACGTCCAGAGGCAACTGAAGGAAAGCCACGAGACCAAGAAATGGCGATGTAGGAAAGGACCCATCTCGGCCTCCGAACCACATCCCAACCGCCGAGTTGTCTCATGTTTGATCACGGACTCCGGCCAACGTGAGACATCGCGAAACCCGGCCTCAAAGCTAGGATATCGCCCACTTCGAGCACAACGATACCTTGAGACTTGGGTCTTATCCAAGCGCCAAGCTGGGGGCAACTGTTCTGGACCGTGGTCCGAGATCTCATCCTGAAGGATCGACCCGACACACGAACCACCGAACTCCGCCGATGTCACCCCCATATCGGCCTTGCGACCTTGAACCCCATCGTCAGACTGTAGCGGTCATTTCCCCATTCTCAGTAATGGGGACCACGACTGCCTGCGAGTAAGGATTGGCCATCAAGGGAAACAGCCCCAACAGATCAGAGACGAGCCTCCACGATCGTGGGACAGTCCCGACAAAGTCAGAGACGAACCTCAACGATCGTGGGACAGTCCCGACAAAGTCAGAGACGAACCTCAATGATCATGGGCTGAAATCCCTGCCAAGGCACGATCCTAATGTACCATTGTCCTACGTGGATTACATGAGGATTCCAATCACGCTCTCAATATATACCAGGCTAAGTTAACCTAAGGGAGGATCTGGATTTTTCTACTATTCCATTAGCTTAAACCTACTTGTGCCCTGCCTAACTTGAGCGTTGGAGTCCCATTGCAGGTACCCACCCCCCTGGACTTCGTGCTCTTGACCGTAGCTGCATAAGGAGGAAACCACCATATACGTACCTATTTCAGGTACCCTCTGAATCCATTTCAGAACAACTATTTTGTTATCTTTTAAATATGAAAATTCATTAAAACAAGATAATTAGAAAGCAATAGAAAGCAAGAGTGCAAAGTTCATAAATGAAACAGCACATACGTAACGGTCAAAAATCCTAAATGGTCTGAACGAAGGGTACCCGGAGAGTCAGTCTGAATCTCTATATAAACCGACCTGACAGCCTAGGTCAAGCATGTTCATTCTTCTCTACTCTTACCTATATGACTGTCTCGACAGATTAATCGGTCGGAGGGTCTTAGCAGGTATTTTCACCTCGTCTTCCTCGGGTAATTGCCAGACGACCAACCTGGATCTCTTTGGCGATCAACCCCTCGGGTAGAGGATGGAACAGAACATCTGGCGCTGTCTGTGGGAATTTGGTAAAACGGTTCCCATCTTCTCTGAGGCTAAAAATCTCAGCACATCTCCGATCTAGCTCAGATGGCGGGTTTCCCATTCTTCCCGGCTTCCTTGAAGCATCACAGTTCTTCAAGACTGGCAACGAGCTGCTAGCGACATCTTTCTACTTTGACATTCCAATACCATTCTCGGACTCCTGGTAATCAAATCGTGAAGCATTGGCCATCCTTCTATCCTTTCCCGGTGTTGGTCTCATACCTCGGGTTGTGCCTTCCAGAATCTTCATAGCATTGACCACAACTAAACGTCCAACACAACTAATCTGCATATGAAAAATGAAATCTAAGGGAAGTGAATCAAGTTTTTAATTATCTCAGTCGTTGGCTCACTTATTTGCAGATTTTGACAAATTGCTTTAGTGATGAAACTATATGCCTGACTTTAGTTTAATATATTTAGTTGAGTAGAATCTTCTTATCACTTATTATAACAACTTACTTTCTTGTTTTGATGGAGTCAAAAGTGGAGAAGAGATTCTCAGATCACTTATTGCTGATAATTTTAAAGACAAAACCACTTTCATCGGGTTCTGTGGAGGCAATTGTACACACCAAGTGCTTGATAAAACACCTCAAAGGATATGAGACGCTAGACTTCATTTTGAGCTACATTACGTCCGGCTGGGGAAGCATAAGATATGGAATACTAAACCCCTGACCCTATTGCATCTGTTACATATTCAATTACTTTGATTACCTTTCTCTTTTAATCATTCATGCTAATTACTTTACAATTTACACATACTTTGTTAAGCTGGATCGTCTTTGGAATCAAATATCAAAAGAATCCTAATACGCTAATTACCTTTCATATGCTAATTTGACTCTCACGTATATGGTGGAAGTGTATATGCTAATTACCTTTCTCCTACTTTGCTTTGGAACATTACCTGTTTATCTTTGTTTCCTAAACTAAATGGGTACTGGAAGCGCTATATTTGGAATCATGCATGTATGGGTCCATTGTAGACATTTTATTTTTATTAATAATTAGTTAAGGCTTCTTGGTTGAATTATAGTTACTCAGTGTTACTAGTTATTGAAAAGAAATTGTTTCTAAGACTAATATGTTCTTTGACAGTAGGAATTGAAGTAATTGATATGTTTAAAACATTGTTTTAAAACTAATAGCAGAAGCTGAGAGTATATGGCCACTATTGAAGTATGATATTTGAAACTTCGAAACTAATTTGCAGTAGTTCTGCGACTCTATCCTTTTGTTGGGATTTTGAAATTAGTTCTATTTGAGGTATAAGCCACTATTTTTATTCTAGCAATGGCGATACACACTGAAGGAATAGTATGTTAATTAAGGAAAGGCTCCATTAGTTAGCTTCACTTAATTGGCATGCACGGTAGTATTAAAACACAGGTTGTAAATAAACACTGTTATAGTTGAGGTTGAATGATTGGCTTGCATCTCTGTTTTGCTATGGACGAAGTGCATCAGTGTAGTAGCAACACAGCTTCAAGAACTCAGTGTAGTGCAAGAGGGGCGTTATCAATATTAAACGCTGGTAATTTGCATTCAACTCCAAGGGAATATATATTAATTAGCTATTAATTGGTAATTATTTTACATATTATTGTTTTTTATTATTAATTAGAGAACATATATGGTATGATAGTAAATGGTAATAAATGATATTGATTGATTACATTATTGTTATTTCATAAATTAATTGGTTATTAATTGGTCATTATTTTATATATAATATCATAATAGTAAATGACATTGATGTGCATTATTATCATTTTATGAAATTAATTGACTATTGATTGGTAATTATTTTATATAATTATCATTTCACGAAGTTCACGGAATTAATTGGATATTAATTAATTACTCAGCATGTTGATGGTAAAATATTGATTCAATAATTGATATTATAAATTCATTGTCGTTGAATTTTTTAATATTATTTATTAATAACTACATCACATTGAACTAATCATAATATTATTTTGGCGTGAGATGATATTTCATAGTCATCACTAGGAACAATTTTAGTATTTATATCTATGTATGATAATTTCGTAATAAATACTTGTATTTATCATAATTTATTATATAAAAAACATTAAATTCTATAATTTTATATATTCATTATCTTAATTTGAATTGTTTAAGCTATAAATGTATGAATTTAATACAGTCAATCTTATCGAGGTATTAAAATCTAGTTATGTTTATTTCAATTGCTTTAAAATTTAGTTATGTTTACTATTGTTAGAATTACTCACATGGCAGGATCAATATAAACTAAATTAAATCTCTAGATTAAACCTCCAACAAATTCTTAAAAAATTTCAGACGAAGACCTCGAAAACTCGGGTCAAATTCTTGATCAGGATTTTTTCTCATTGGGTTTTGCCTAAAAATTTTTAATGAGGTACATCTTAATCCCGACCATACTCTATCTAAATGAAAAATTACTAGTTCCAATCGAAAATTGAGTACATTGCTCACGGCACACGCCGGCCGATTCCAACGACATGCTGATGTTACAAATCAATTGTTATATGATCAATGCCGGTCAATGTCACCGATGCCGGCCCCTTTGAGCCGATGCCGGTCAAAATCACCGATGCCGGCCCTTTGAGTCGATGCCGGTCAATGTCACCGATGCCGACCCCTTTGAGCCGATGCCGGTCAAAGTCACCGATGCCGGCCCTTTGAGCCGATGCCAGTCAATGTCACCGATGCCGACCCCTTTGAGCCGATGCTAGTCAATGTCACCGATGCCGACCCCTTTGTGCTAGTCAATGTCACCGATGTCCTTTGAGTCGATGCCGGTCAATGTTACTGTCACCGATGCCCTTTGAGTCGATGCCGGTCAATGTTACCGATGCCGGTCAATATCACCGATGCCGATCAAAGTCACCAATGAACACCAGCCCCTTTAAGTTGTTTCCGATCAAAAATTGAGGGTTTTATGTCAAAGTTATTAAGCCGTCATAATCTAACCGAGGTTTCGAAAACCATGTTCTTTATATGCCCGATCGATGTTATAAGGGGCTTATTTTTCATTTAAGCATCTAAGTGTTGGTCATGAAAATCATTAAGTGGTTATAACTCGATCTAGTTCAGCCAACCGAATGATACTGATAGTCCGAAGAAGTTGTACCTCGGCCCATATTCACAGATGACCAAGTGAGAGTGGGCGTGGACCGTCCTGGTCTAATTATCATCCGATCATTCATAAGCTTGACTCATCTTCACATATGACCAAAGCTGGGGGGCTGTGGACCGTCCTGGTCTAATTGGCATCCGGCCATAAGCTAGACTTATTTCTGCAAGGTCCAACCGGCTTTATAATCGAATGGGTAACAACTCGACAAACGTGTGTTTAATACAACACACCAACAGACATAACGGCCTCGCGCCATAAATAACGTCTCATGTCATAAATGATCAGACATAACGTCTTGTGTCATAATAACCAAACGTAACGGTCAAAAATCCTAAATTGTCTGAATGAAGGGTACCCGGAGAGTCAGTCTGAATCTCTATATAAACCGACCTGACAACCTAGGTCAAGCATGTTCATTCTTCTCTACTCTTACCTATATGACTCTCTCGATAGATTAATCGGTCGGAGGGTCTTAGCAGGTATTTTCACCTCGTCTTCCTCGGGTAATTGCCAGACGACCAACCTGGATCTCTTTGGCGATCAACCCCTCGGGTAGAGGATGGAACAGAACATCTCTCAAGTTGGTCATTAGATGATTAATTAAATAATGTTAAGTGTAAATCTACCCAAAAAAAAATAATGTTAGTGTAACAATCGTTGAGTCAAAAAATGACAACCGTTCTCACAAAATCATTAATTTAATTGGGTTTTAGTTATCCAATGGATGGAGAGCAGTTGTAATTTTTATTTAACTTCATACTAGATCCTAACCATAATCATAGAATGACAAAAAATTGCAAGTTTGCAACCACTACCCAAAAAACTACTAGGAGTAAGTTAATCAGAATTTAAAAAGAAAAAACTCCTATGAGTTTGTAATATCTTTTTAATTACTTACTGAGATGCTTATCTTCCAAAAAGTTGAATTAATAGTAAAGTAAGATGAAGGTGGGGCTGGGGTTCAGACATTCAAGAACTGTCAATGGTGCTTATTTGATGGAAATTAACTGGGGCCTAATCCACAGGCATGATGCATGGTGGCTAGCAATGTTTGGAATCATTTGGTTCATCTTTCCCAAAGTCCAGCTTTGTTTGCTGAGAATTTGAGTACTTGGATCCACAAAAATATAACAGGTGGTGTGATGGGAACTCAAACAGATTATTGGCCTCTAACCTTTGTGACTACGTGCTCAGTTCCATGACATAATAGGAACATGTATATTTTTTAAGGTGGTGGAGATGTTCCATCGGTTCTCAGATTCAAATCAATTTATTTTTTTATGGATTATAATAGAGCACTTAGTGTGCAGCAAAAACCTGCAGTATGTGTTTAGGGAAGGTGCTGAACTTCTTGCCTTAGCATAGCCATTCTCTACCTTCTTTTATTTCTACTGATCTGTTGGCAGATGCTAGTAATATCAGGTTTGATATATTAGTTTCTTAGTTTTTGGGATTTTGCACCGATGTTCATAAAAAGAAAAAAAAATATTGCTTTTTATCTTTGACTAATTCAACTCCACAATCCATAATTGTGTGAACCCCTAAGGTTATAAGATAAATTAATATCAATAAATGATCAATAAATGAGATACGTCCAACCATCCAGTGGGAGGGTGTTTTCGGACCAAGGGAAATGTGTCATTATAACATAACATTAGAAATAAAGTAATGACGGCTCCTCGTAATGTTGATATGACAGATATTAAATAATACAAAAATATTTTCCTATAAAGCACCTAATAAATTTTCTGTTCGAGGAGTCCAACAACTAAGAGTTTTAATTTTTTTCACACTAATTTTTTATATTACTTTTTATATCGATTAATGATATATAAATATGTAATTAATTATATATATTGGTTGACTAACAAAAAATAAATTCAAAAAAAGATATTATTATCTTATTAATTAATTAATATATATAATTAATTATAAATTTATACATATTAATTGATATAAAAAATAATATAAAAATAATGCAAAAAATTAGCATGAGATGAATATTTTCCAACAACTAAAGACCCTGAGTCTTCCACAAGTTAAAATAAAATACTAGTAAACAAAAGAACAAACTAGAACTGAAAAAGGTAGTCTTCTGCTAAGGACAAAATAAAAAGAATTTTTTTAATCAGTATCTTAAGTATATTTGTTAAAAAACTTAAAACAATTTTTTTTATAAATTTTTTTTAAAAAATTTTAATATAATAGAAAGAACCGTCATACATTAATATTTTTATTTAAAATCTTTAATAAGTCACTTTTTAGCGAAACCTAAATAAAAAGAACCGACTTTTATAAAAAGCTATGAATTGAAGTGGAAGAACTCTGCTCATTTCATTTGTTTGTTTAATCAAAAGTCGTTTTTTCACCACAAAAAACAAAGACAAAAATGTATTTGTCCTTTTTGGGTTGCTTTTCTTACATGCAATCGATAATTTTCTCATTTGACAAGTCAAAGCTAATAATGTCAGGCTCACCTTCTACTGAAAAAATAGAAATAAAAATAAAAAGAGAAGATCAAAGAAAAAACCAGATGGTAGATTAAAAAAAAATAGGGAATCAAATAAGGGAATAATAAAAAAAGCGAGCAAGTTTGGACGAAATTAGTGAAATAGATAGATAAAAAAAAAAAGTTGTACTTATAGAGCTGAGTGGTGAATAGTAGGTAGCTTACAAGAAGACTGAAACCAGTGACCCCAGCAAGGGAGATGGCTAAGGAGGCGCTAGAGAGATAGAGCTCACCAAGGTGACCAACCATCATTATTGACACAACCTGCGACAAATATTGGGAAGAAATCACAGCCACCATAGGCCCTGCTACAACACAAATCCTCTTCATTTCTTTACTGTAAGCAACCCATGTAACTCTCTGCTGCAGCTGCTCACTCTCTGATTTCTGCTCTATCTGTTTTTGTAATAGACTCTCTTCCATCCTCTTTTGTTCTATGAACCAAGAGAGCGTCCCCGAGAGAGAGATATGTCTATGAATGGTATGACTGAGCTTGTGGACTCGTGGTCGTGGCTTTGCATCGTATTTAATATGTTATATTTACATTTTTTTTTTTCTTTTTTTATATGGTACATTTATTTTTTTTATATAGAATATATATATACTTGATTTGATATGCAGGATTGTGAATCACAGACAAAGATATCGAAATTGGAATTGACGTGGAATTTAATATCACAAGAATGAGAAATTTTTACCTACATAAAATTCTAACTCATCGTTTTACATTCAATTACAAAGTGACACCTATTATAAAAGTGGGTTCCAGTATTCCCCTACCCAATTAGCGAACTCATTAAAAAACCTGTCCCTTTCAATTCAGCATGAACCAACAAACCGGCTTGCAAGTCAATTTTTTTTTTAGAAAAAAAAATCTTATATTTTCTCTCTCATACTTTCCATTCAGTAATCTCATCCTTTCTCACTTTTCTTGCCAAGGCCGAAAGAAAATGATAGCCGCAGTGCAATGTGCTTCATCTCCTAAACAAAACCAGTCACGCATATAGCTTTCTGCGTCAATAATTAATTAATTAATAGCAATTTGCTTCATGTAGTCACCTTACCTCTCACTTGATTGTCTGAATATTAATCCAGTGCAGCAAGGAGTAACGTCAGGCATGCTGATCATCACATAGAGGCAGAAACTTCTAGATGTTTTAACTTATTAACCGTAGGCGGTTATGTTAATTAGACTAGTTGTTATAGGCAGTTATTTTTGTTAGCTTTGTAATGCTGCAGAAGTTAGAGATAGCTACCTTAACTCTCATGTATATAAACGTTTTTACCACAGAATCAAAGTGAGAATTCATTTGCTCATTTTGTCAAATAGCAATATTAACTCCCTCCTCCACCCCACCTTAACATCTTCTAATTATATGATCAACACACTTTGTGAAGAGATAAGACTTATCCTACAAGTAAAATCTAACATCATGTAAGAACTTTTTCTTTTGTTGGTGATTAAGGTTAAGTGGTAGAACACCGCTCACACTATAGTTCACGTAATTAGCATACCAGAGAAACTCATAATGATTCACAAGAAAGAATTGTTCATCAGGAAACAAATGATTCATTGATCAATGTTGAATTATCTTGGGTTGGCTCACCTTTCAATCTTGATGAGTGATCCGCCACTTGATTTCCTCCCCTTTTCTAAAATGGATTTTTAAGTTAAATTCTTGAAGTAGGAGTATCTATCTAATCAATCGTGATTTTGCATCTTTCTTGTTAATAAGATACTTGATGACGGAGTGATTAATATAAACAATAATCTTTGTACTAACAAGATATGGACGAAACTTTTCAAACGCAAAAATCACTGTTAGTAATTTTTTTCGATAGTTGTATAATTTAATTGTGTATCCGAGATAGTCATCAAAGAACCCTAAAAATAAGAAGTAACTCTGAATTCCATGATTAATTGTTAGTTATATAGCTAGCTAAACAGATTTTAATTATTACTAAACCAGATGCATGTCATTAGTTAATTCAATAGACAATATATAGTAATTTACTCAAATTTTAAAATTTAAACCCTTTTAACGGACAAAGACTAGGAAAATTAATGTTAATATGCTAACTAACCACATCAAATTAAGATCTCGCAATTTCGGATCACTCATTTTTAATCCTTGCATATGTAGATTTTGATGAGATGTTGAAGGAATTTATAATGTGTTAATTAAAGTATTTTATGGTTCTATTAATTTTTAAAATTAAAAATGCCGTTATTTCTTTATTGCTGCCTAACGACTAGCTCGATTGTCTATACTTTATAGTTTATACCCTGTGTAGCATATGCATATCCTAACATCTCCTTAAAAAGAAATAGAAGAGACTGTTTTGCACATACAAGGCAACCAATTGGCAGGGCCAAATGCCCCACCAATAACAAGTTACCTCACTCAAGGCATGTACATACCCTCACTTCATTCTCTCAGAGACATCACTATTCCCTAACACCGTAACACTCACCCTTCGGAGCTTCTAATTTCTTATACCCGTTCTGCATCTCACCCTATGGAGACACTGATCATGATTATTCCCCTTTTTTCTTCCTCACCTCCCCTTGACCTCTCATATGCTAATTTCCTCACTCCTCAAGACCTTAACTTGAGTCATCAAAGAGCCCCAGAAATAAGAAATAACTCCAAACTCCATATTGTTATATATATAACTAAACAGATTTTATAACTAAACCAGATGTCATTAATTGGTTAGTTCAATACATAGTTATCTACTCAAAATTGAGAATTTAAACCTTTTTAAAGGACAAAGACGAGGGAAATGTTAATATGCTAACTAGTAAACACATCTAATTAAGATCTCGTAATTTTGGATCACTAATTTGTAATCCTTGCATATGTATATTTTGATGTGATATTGAAGGAATTAATAATGTACTAATTAATCATGAAGGTATTTTCCTTTAATCTGATGGATGTTTTTACACATTGGTTTAGAAAGGATATGGCTGTCATGCTCCCAGATTTAACAAAGTCATTAACTTTCAAATTCCTATCACTTGGGCTTAGCTGGCTTAGGTGGTTTAGTTGTATGATTATTGGAGATTTTGATAAAAGAGGTTTTAAGTTCAAAAACAGGCACAGATACGGATACGAGATACGACACGAACTTGGATACGAAAACATATTAAATTTAAAAATTATAAGACACGGATATTATATATATATATATATATATATATATATATATATATATATATATATAGGAAGTGTATCAAATGGTGAGAAGAGTGTTTATTATAAGAGGGTAAGAGGAGTGAATCTTGACTATTGAATCTTATATGAATAGTCAATATTAGAACATAAATGCATGTGACATTTTTAAGTGGTCACATGACCTTTGAAGTAATTTTTAATCTTGACCATCTATGTATAGTTGTATGGTCAAGATTCACTCCTCCCACCCTCTCACAATCACCACTCTTCTCACTAGATATGTCTATATATATATATATATATATATATATATATATATATATATATATATATATATATATATATATATATATATAAAATTTAAGAAAAAAATTTATAATTCATTAATATCATTTCTATAAACTCGAAGATTTATAATATTTTAATATATGTTATACGTGTCAATATTTGTTACCTAATAAGTCCTTCCTAAAAAATATGAAACATAATTTCTATTGACATATTCTAAAAAATCTCTTAAACTAACTTCTCCTAATAGAACTAATCATGTACAATTATATGTGCATAAAAAAAATAATTTGAGAGAATATTGGTGTGAGGCAAGCTTCGGTGACAATGAAGTGGACGACTTGGTACGAGCAGAGGTAGAAAGAGCAAATGAAAATAGTTGTGTGTGAAAAGATAAAACTTAAAAGTCTAATAGTGACGTGTGACAAGATAAAACTTAAAATACCGGTATATGAAAATAGTGGCTTGGGACATCAGTAATGTGATTGAGCTTGATTGAATGTTAGTCATAAAAACTATTTTTTTTTAAAAAAAATATTAATGAGTCGTGTTCAAATCATGTCTAAACATGTCCGAGAAATGTCAGAGCGTGTCCGAGAAGTATTGGAACGTATCTGAGACGTATTCAAATTGAAAAAAATAATCTTTTTAATCAGACACATTGAGACACGCAGAACACGTGTGTCGTACGGGTGTCTCTATGTGTTGGATACGGACACGTGTCCGATATCGGATACACCTTGTAATCGGCGTGTCCGTGCTTCATAGGTTCAAGTAGTAATAATTTCGTTCACAAACAATTTTTTTATGAAAAAAAAGTTGTTTTAATAATATTATAACATATTTGACAAAATTAGTTTCAATTTTTATACAAAATTCAATGCATTATATTTTTTTTTATAATGCTAAAAATTCAATTTATGATTTTATATTATAAATTCTTGTTTATATTATCAAAACAAAATAAATTAACTTAAAATCGCTTTTCAACTAACATATCTAAACATAAAACTAATTCTATTATAATCGATTATAACAAAAAAAATTATACAATAATCAATTATTGAAATAATCAAAATTTCACAATTATCCCAAATACGTATTAAATATTTCTTAATTCTAATCTACCAAAAGTTAAAACTCTTACTTCCCTAAATCTATATCTCCCTTGTGCATAATTTAGTTATAATTTCTTAACAACACAAATTGAACGAATTTCTTACTTTCAACTTAATAGATTGACTTGGCCTTGGAGCAAACCAAGCCAAAGCTTATTAATGGCCAAATTTTGTTGCATTAACAACTATTAGCTCTTGGTATATAGTTGATATACAGACACTGGTACATTAACTCCTCTCATTTCTCGTTGAAGGTGGTAGAAAATGTTGTGTGAACAATATGCAGGCACGCACTACGGTTCAGATTTAAGCCGTATGTGTACCACACATAGGGTTCAGACATATGGTTCATGTATATCTACGCTAATTAATAAGTATATGGGCATGCAGTGAATGTAAAAGATTTTCTTGTAAGGTGGTGGTTTTCTTGGGAGAATACATTACAAATAAACATTCCATTCGAACCACCCCCGGGGCGGGGGGGGGGGGGGGGGGGGGGATTACTCATTTTAAAGGATAGCTAGAACAATAATTTCCATCTAGAGTCCAAGCAAAAAGGATCCATAAAATGCAGTCAAACTGTCAATTGCAATAATTTATCTCTACTCCCCTGATATCTCGATTAATCTCTTCGCTCAGCAGTAGTAAATAAAAAGCCAAGAGCATGCTATTATTTCTTTACATTCACTGTTTTGAGCTCTAGAGAAACAATGAAGAACATTAAATCAATAGTCTTTTATTTTCACGCATCTTAACATTTTGAACTCAAATCAATGAATATATGGCCAAGTCTCCTCTAACGCAGCATTTTCCTTTTGAGGGATGGAAGAGCCCAAAAAATAGTTCAGATATTTGATATTCTTTTTTCTTTTTATAGTGTGATGCACACTAAACTGATCATATTATGATAAAATTGCAGAATCATCAACTATCTTTATGATAAAACATAAATACATTATATTCAATCTAAAGAATTAATAACTAAATTAAATTAAGAAATAAATAAGTTAAAATAAAAAATATAAATATATTAAAATAAATTTGATTTAAATGCACTGTTAATGTAAAAAATATTTATACCGTTGTTTAATTATATATTATTATATTATAAAAAATATATAATTCTGACATTAATTATTTTAAAAGTCATATATAATAATATATAATTAATTAATGATATAAAAAATTTTACACTAATAATATATTAAAATTAAATTATATTAAAATTGATATGATTGAGATTTACACGTATGGCCGCACGCCTAATCAGATATCGCACACTATTACATCGCTGTGCATAGTGTTTACAAGACTGGTTTTTTGTCCTCTTGTAAATGGTACTAATATTTAGATTTTAATATTTAGAATGATTGGGGTAAGTTTGGTCTTACTATTATGGTATTGATCACAAAGACATTAACACATAAATGCAGATATATTTAGTGGGGTGGAATGCCTTGTCCTCTCTTTGACAATGGAAAGAGCAGGAAAATCGAGTCTTGAGACTCCACTGTGTCCAAACCAATATAGAAACCATGAATTCGATGCCCGGACATCTGAAAAATGTTGTTGCCGCAGAGAAGATATTGTTGAGGAAGCTAAAAAGCAACTATGGCTAGCAGGGCCCCTTATTGTAGTCAGTCTGCTGCAATATAGCTTACAAATGATATCTATCATGTTTGTTGGCCATCTTGGGAAGCTGCCTCTTTCAGGTGCTTCCTTGGGCTCCTCCTTCGCTTCAGTCACTGGCTATAATGTTTTGGTAAGTGGGTTTTGCTAAATTTCTGTAAATATCTCGGACTTGCCTTAGCACTACTGGATAGATCCCGAGTGCAAAAGAAACCGGTTTAAAACTTGGGGTAGAGTAAATCTCCTTGATTTCATGAAATGTCAACGTTATTCTTGTTATTTCAGTGCTTCTTATGTATTTTGTTAATATACACATATTTAACTATCAATTTTAATACATGTCTTCTAATCCTTCTCTACACAAAGGGCCTTGGTAGTTAACTAATCCCAATCAGACAGATAGGATTGCTTGCAGAATTCCTGAGTGTTACACTTTCTTCATGAACTTCCTTACAACTTATAAGGCTAATCAGCTATGCCACTTCCAATCTTAGTGCACACATGTGTACAACTATACATCCTTAACATTTTAATGCAACTTTTTCCTCGTGAGTATGTATTACAATGATTGCTGCAAGCTTTTCTGAAGTTTCTCTGTTTCAAATATGCCTTTTTAAAGTTAGGAATGGGAAGTGCATTGGAGACGCTATGTGGCCAAGCCTATGGAGCCAGGCAGTATCATATGCTAGGAGTTCACACACAAAGGGCAATGCTTGTCCTTCTTGGGTTGAGCTTTCCCTTATCATTAATTTGGTTTTACACAAGCAACCTTCTCATAGCAATGGGCCAAGACCGTGAGATATCAATCGAAGCAGGAATATTTAATCGGTGGATGATCCCTGGCCTTTTTGCTTATGGCCTCCTTCAATGCCTCAACAGATTTCTAGTGACCCAAAACAATGTTTTTCCAATGCTGATAAGCTCTGGAGTCACAACTTTGGTGCATATTGTTTTTTGTTGGGTTTTTGTCTTTGAATATGAATTAGGAAGCAAAGGAGCAGCCTTGGCAATCAGCATGTCCTATTGGGTGAATGTGTTCCTGTTGGTAATTTACATAAATTTAGCTACAGCTTGTGCATCAACTTGGAAAGGGGTTTCCAAAGAGGCCTTGAATGATATCCTCAGTTTTATAAAGCTTGCAGTTGCTTCAGCAGTTATGATATGGTAATTTTCATCTATCCTTCTCTTAGTGTAACTGATAAGTCAGAACACCTCCCCCTCATCTTCACCTCTATCAGGAGCAGAGAAAAAAGGAAAACATTTTATGGTGTAGAATATCCATTTTGCTAGTTGCAAATGACAATACACTAATTGGGAGAAAAATTTCAAGTCTTTTTAATTGCAGCATTCTCGTTTGAATGCTATGGAGAATAATTGAAGAGGGTAACTAGCTAAGAGATTGGTAGAAAGACACAACTAGCATAGTGAACAACAATCCATGGTTAAACTAGGCTCTATATGACGCCCCTGCTAATCTTTAGGGTGCTTACTAACACCCCAATCTTCAGATTATATGATCTTAGTCTCCCATTTTTTGCTTTTAATTTTGCTAAATTTTTTCCTTGACAGTTTCGAATACTGGTCCTTTGAGATGGTTGTTCTTCTCTCGGGTCTTCTGCCAGACCCACAACTAGAGACATCTGTATTATCAATAAGGTAAACTGTTAATCCAGTGTTACATTATGTTAAGACTTCATCCTGGTCAAGGAAAATGAAAAGAAAAGAAGAACAAAGACTGATAGAGTTTGATTAACATCCTTCTATAAATTAGTAGCAACTCAATTAAGAACCAATTAACCAAGATTCCATCATATGCACCCTTATTTTTGCAGCCTTAATACATGTTGGATGGTCTATATGATATCTGTTGGTCTTGGCGGTGCCATAAGGTGAGTGACACAATAAATGTTTTCTTAGTAATACTGGCATAGTAGTGCTGCAAGGTTGTTACTTTTTCCTTGGATTTTTCTTCTGTTAATATTCTAGTTATTGACTTATTGGTATCACTGAAGCACCCGTGTGTCAAATGAACTGGGTGCTGGGAACGCACAAGGTGCACTTTTGGCTCTCCGTGTCATGATTGTAATTGCCATATTAGAAGGAACAACAATAGGATTGGTTACCATTTTGGTAAGGAATGTTTGGGGAAAGCTCTACAGCAATGAAGATGAAGTTATAAAATATGTTGGCAAGATGATGCCGCTGCTGGCACTGTCTGACTTCCTGGATGGTTTCCAGTGTGTGCTTTCAGGTTCTAATTCTTCACAACAATGAAATCCTGTGATCATATGATTATTAAGTTGCTCATAAATGCTTTCCTTTTGATATCTGGTTTGGCTTCTATAGGAGCTGCCAGAGGGTGTGGTTGGCAAAATCTATGTGCACTTATAAACCTTGGTGCTTACTATGTTTTGGGAATTCCTTCAGCTATTCTATTCGCCTTTGTCTTACATATTGGAGGGATGGTGGGCCTCTTTCTCAATTTTTTTTTCTTGAATGTTGGGGGCAGTGTTTGTTTTTGTGTTTATAATTTTGTGTGTTCGTGCACACTAAAATGAAAATTGGTATTGGCAGGGGCTTTGGATGGGAATCATATGTGGACTTTCCGTTCAAGGGATAGCACTAGTTGCAGTAAATGCATGTACGGATTGGGATAAAGAGGTAAGCATATTTTATGCTGCAACCATTTCAACAAGTTAAAGGAATAAGGGGAACAAGAACCCAATCTATTGAAAAAGGTTTCTACGAAATAACAAAGACGACCAAGAGGAAACAACTGGAAGCCAAAATGACCATCATTGTGGTAATGCCAAACCAGTGCTGTAATTGATCCATTTGTTCTTAATTTCTTGCAGGCAAGGAAAGCAGTTCACATAACTCAGAAAACTAATCTAGTTACAGAACCGTAGATTGACAAATGACAATGTCACAAACATCAGACAGACAGCAAATAAGTGACCACAAATTTCTGTCAGCCTTATAATAATTCTGATACGAGGGATGTTGTACAATAATTGAATTTTCATTTAAAATGATGACACTTAGCCCCCCATTACAAGTCTTGCTAGTTAAAATCTTTTCAGATGATATCAATCTATGATTCATTCATTTGTCAAAAAAGATTTTCAATCATGCTAATCAGAAAATACAAGATGGGAATATGTATTCTGTCTGCTATTTCAAGAAACAACATTCTGAAGAGAGACCATACTAAGGGTTTACATTGCTGATCTTTGTAACTATTTAGGGATGTTTCCATGCGCATGTAAAACTCGAAGAGAGGAAGTAAACTGCTAACTTCTTCAGAGTCACCGATAGAAATACGAGCTAAGTCTAGTTCTCATGCTGCTATACAAATCTTTCATATGAATGGCTTTAAGAGAAGAGGTTTAATATGCGTAAATAATTTTTAACTTAAACAACTTTCACTATCCATCGCTGCAGAAAGCATTAACTTGGACAACTTTCACCATCCATCACTGCAGAAAGAAATCTGTAACCATTTCTGCTCTAAGTAAATATTACTATTGTAAACTATCGTTCATTTCTTATGTATTAGCATGCAGAAACCACAGTTCATTTGTCCTTTTAAGCATAATGTTACTTATTTATATATTTAAAATATATACATTATATTTACATCATAAATTTATGTGAAAGATATATCAAATTAAATTATATGTAATTATAATATTTTTAAAAAATACAAAATAAGTTTATAAATAAATTTAAAAAAATTAGAATATTTTTAATAAACGAATATCGCTACTGATAAGCATCCAGATTATTTTCAAGACTCTAGTGCCATGTACAGTACCTTTCTTCTCTTCTCCTTCATCGATGGTGTAAAAATCCTATCCAAAACAATAACGTGAAACATCAAGGTAAAATTTACATAGCATTGAATGAGAGCAGAAATATTTCAGCAAAAAAGTTCTATACGCAGCCTTGATGTGACTTATTAAATCCCACACTTTTCCATGAGAACTGCATTATATATGGCCATCAGCAGCAATAGCTGAGGTATGGTGTCATTTTTTTGGGTTTTGTTATATGTTTTTACAAGTTTTTTTTAATAATTATTTAATATTAAATAAAAAAATAAATATATTTAATATTTTAAAAATATAAAAAATATTTTATATTTTTTTATTTAATAATTAAGAAGATATATAAAAAAATTATGTAAAAAGATTTAAAATTATTCTTATTTTTTTTAAAAATGTAGTTTATAAATTTAAATTTAAAATATTCAATAATCCACATTAACTTGGATTACCAAGCAAAAGAAAAGAAAAATTTAAATTACGTTAAAATAATTATTCCAATTGTTGATCCATCACATACCTATCTCTAGCAAAAAGAACTAGATTCAATTTTTGATAAAAATTAAATTAAGCTATTTCTCATTATTTTTGTAACCAAAAAAATATAATTAAACGAATTTTCGTCCATTTCCGTGGAGATAACGAACGAGGCAAGAGTAGAGTAGAACACTAGAACTTTAGAACTGAAAAAGTAGAACTGCCACGTCAAGCTCCGAACGCAAAACCTTGTCAAAGTCAAAAAGCTTAAACGACAGATTCGCATGTAACCACATCCCACGAAACCCGAACGATGACATCCACGTGTCACGCGCTAAAACAAGCGAGAACCTCAGAGGACAAAAAGATAAAAAAGCAAAAGAACCGAGGCAAAAACGCAATATCCCTATTTTGAGCAAGCAATGTATGTAGCTTTGACATATAGTGCCACTCCCTCACTCCACAAACCCTAGCCCTCTTTTTCACATTCTCTCTCTCTTGTTTCTCTCTCCGAAGATGGCTTCACGCAGACTCATATCCTCTCTGATTCGATCCTCCCTCTGTCGATCTCATTCGAAACCTTCAATTTCCCCATCAACATCGACGCTCTCTTCTTCGCGTCGTGCTTCTCCCTATGGCTACCTCCTCAATCGCGTCGCCGAATATTCCACCTCTGCAGCGGCTGCCGCTCCTCCTCCACCGCCGCCTCCGGTGAAGAAGGAGGTCGGTGGCGGCGGTAAGATCGTCGACGAGTTCACCGGCAAGGGCTCGGTCGGGCACGTGTGCCAGGTCATTGGTGCCGTCGTCGATGTCAGATTCGATGAGGGTTTGCCACCGATCATGACCGCGCTTGAGGTTCTGGATCATTCGACGCGGTTGGTGTTGGAGGTGGCGCAGCATTTGGGTGAGGGCATTGTTCGAACCATTGCTATGGATGCCACTGAAGGAGTTGTTAGAGGGTGGCGCGTGCTCAACACTGGCTCCCCTATTACCGTAAATATTTATTCGCTTCTCACTTTCTCGTTAAAAATTGCATATTGTAGTTACTGTTTAGCTAGTAGTGTAATTTGATTTGGTAGCCGAGTTGGGGTTTCGGTAAAGAATTTGACTTGGTTGGTGTCTGTGGAATGGAATATCTGATTTTCAGACCATTGCAGTTTGAAGCTGTATGTTGTGTCTTGTGGATCTGAGTTTTTTTTTCATCCTTTTGAAATTAACAAAATGTGTGCAAATATTTTTTTTCCCAAAAAATGATGTTTTATTTTGGGTTTATTTAATGAGAAGATCTGAAGATGTATGCGAGTTTGTCGCTCTTTGATGGTTGAAAGAACCACATTTTGTCTTTTGATTGGTGTGCTGAAATATGATTGTACTGCAATGTAATTTTATACTTTGAAACTAACTTTTCCTTTCCAATTGTGGTTCCTTGTTTAATTGTTTAATGTGGCTAACTTTCATAATATTTTTTCCAGCCTTCTGTGTATGTTTTGAAACTGAATTTCAATTAGACTCACTTTATGGTGTTATTGTTTACAAAGATACTGCTTTTGTTAGTGTATGAAGCACTATATGGTCATTGTTTTTGTGATCTAGTTGAACTTGTCCAATCTCCATCTTTTTGAAGACCTACATTTTACCACTTGTTTTTTATTTTTTTGGTTTTTCACTAGCTTTTATTTTCTATTTTCTAATATACTGTATACATTCCATTTAGGTTCCTGTTGGTAGGGCTACCCTTGGTCGCATCATGAATGTCATTGGAGAGCCTATCGATGAGAAGGGTGACATCAGTAAGAAACCCATAAAGCCTTTTTATATCTGACCGGTAGATAAGAGCTTTTTCTATCATTTACATGGGTTGTTTTTAACTGATGGTAAATTTTGTGAATTGCTGCAGAAACCGAGCATTTTTTACCCATACATAGAGAAGCTCCTACGTTCGTTGAGCAAGAAACTGAACAGCAGATTCTTGTTACAGGAATCAAGGTATTTTTCTTCTTTTGTTTTTTACTTTTTTTTATCTGTTTATTTGTGAATGCATTTTATGTCATTTCCTTCACAGCCTATTATTCTCCATTGTTAGGCGTGCATGTGTGTCTTATGACTGGGTGCCAATTTTGCATAAATTTTTCCGTACAGGTTGTTGACTTGCTTGCACCATACCAAAGGGGAGGAAAGATTGGGTTGTTCGGTGGTGCTGGTGTAGGAAAAACTGTGCTCATTATGGAACTTATTAACAACGTTGCAAAGGCTCACGGTGTGTGCTTAATGCACTTAATTTATTCTTGGCAAGATGTTCTTTTATCTTTTTATACTGTATGCTGACTGTTTCCATTGATTAGGTGGTTTCTCTGTGTTTGCTGGTGTTGGAGAACGAACTCGAGAGGGTAATGACTTGTACAGAGAAATGATTGAGAGTGGTGTCATTAAGCTTGGTGATAAGCAGGTGAACAGAATGTGGTTTATGATACATATTCAATATTCTTCCTTAATGTATTAATTTTACAAGTTTGTTGACTATGGTTGTTTCATGGAGTCAGAGTGAAAGCAAATGTGCTCTTGTATACGGTCAAATGAATGAGCCCCCTGGTGCTCGTGCCCGTGTTGGTCTTACTGGGCTTACCGTGGCTGAACACTTCCGTGATGCTGAAGGGCAAGATGTGCTTCTTTTCGTTGACAACATTTTCCGCTTTACCCAAGTATGGGTCCTTTGGACAACTTATCTAGGATAAATTTTCTTCTTTCGAGTACAGTGTTCCTGTTATTACTGTTCATTTTACATTGTGATGTATTGTGCAGGCTAACTCAGAGGTGTCTGCTTTGCTTGGTCGTATCCCATCTGCTGTCGGTTACCAACCAACCTTGTCTACTGATCTTGGAGGTCTTCAAGAGCGTATTACAACAACCAAGAAGGGTTCAATTACCTCTGTCCAAGCTATCTATGTACCTGCTGATGACTTGACAGATCCTGCTCCTGCTACCACCTTCGCTCACTTGGATGCTACAACAGTGTTATCACGACAGGTTTGATTGTGTTATTTAAAGTAGCTATTGCACTGATATTTTTTGTTATCATCAGTTAATTAATTTGATTTTGTTGATATTGTATAGATCTCCGAGCTGGGTATCTATCCTGCTGTTGACCCCTTAGATTCCACATCTCGTATGCTTTCCCCACTTATTTTGGGTGAGGAACACTATGAAACTGCTCGTGGTGTACAGAAAGTTCTTCAAAACTACAAGAATCTTCAAGATATCATTGCTATTTTGGGAATGGATGAGCTCAGTGAAGATGATAAATTGACTGTTGCCCGTGCCCGTAAAATTCAACGATTCTTAAGCCAGCCTTTCCATGTTGCAGAAGTCTTCACTGGTGCCCCAGGCAAATATGTTGAGTTGAAGGAGAACATTAGCAGCTTCCAGGTATTTTTTTTTTGTCATTTTATCTCATTTTGCTATTACTTTTATAATTTTGTTTCAAAGCTGTGTATGCTTGCCCCTTTTTTTCTTTTATGAATATCATCCTACTAGCAGTCAATTTTGATATCTTCGTGTGAATTGAATTTTAATTTCCAGTAAGCTGCACCTGAAAAGTGAAATTGTGATTTTTTCCCCCCATAGTTTTCTCCATTTTTTCCTGAAAATTTTAATTGTCTTTGCCAAATAAAGCTTATAGGGTGCGAGTTCATGCACTTAGCTATCTGGACCTCTTGATTTGAGTTGTTCCTATTGAATATTTTCCTTTTTTAGGTTAGGACTTTCTTTTCAATAGTTGTGGCTTGTTTTTAGGGATTTTTTTGACTTTGCTTGCACAACATCATTGGTGAAATTAAAATCCCCTCCCAAGGGAAAAAGAAAGGGATAAAAAATCTGGTTAATATGCTGGTCTTTAGTTTAGGATGGCTGCATTTACCTTGGTTTTCCTTGTGGACTAGTGCATGGTCAATGATTCCTTTGTTGTTCTGTAACTGACAGGGTGTGTTGGATGGCAAATACGATGACCTCTCAGAGCAGTCATTTTACATGGTTGGCGGTATTGATGAGGTCATTGCAAAGGCAGAGAAGATTGCTAAGGAATCAGCGTCTTAATCACATATAGCCCTGCTCTTTCATGTTAATCCTTTTTTTATAATTGCTAAATTTAATAATTTAGGAACTCTTCTTGGCAATGCCAAACGACAAAATTTTCCATTTTTTCGGTATGAAAATGTGTCAGGTTATTCCTTCCATTTTAATGTTGTTGCCTAGTGTGAGATGAACCAAGGCCTGCCTGTGGCAAACTGCCCCCTGTTTTTTCAGTTGTGTTATTTAATAAGGGCAAGAGGCAAGAGGATGTACATTTTTACTTTCCTGGTTGAGAACGATGGATGCATCAATGTTAAAACTTAAAGCTGTTCCATATGCAGCGTAATTTTTGGTCCTTGACCTTTTGGATACGCATGGCTCAGCTTCATCTCTCTTTCTCCTTTTTGGCTGTGCCCTGTGCGAGTGAAATTTAATGTAATGGAGTTGTCTTCCAGATAGGTGCAACAATTGGTTCAGTCAGGTGATTCTACCCTTGATAAGCAGTTGCAATTTTGGACTTGATCGTGCTTAGGATTTCTACATTATTTGGTACCGTAAAATTTGCTTGTTATAGTGCCTGTCATTTCGTTTTTTTTCAAAAAATGTAATAATAATAATTAAAAAAAAAACTGTGATGTAAATTTAAAATTGAAGAGTGATTTAAGACTAATAACAATTAAAGAATATGCATATATATAATTTATATTTTTTATATTTAAATGAGTAATTAATATTAATAATTTTGAAAAATAGAAAATTATAGTTCAAAACGGAAAATTCATTATAATAGTATAAATATAGATATAAATAACAATAACAATCAATAGAAGTAATTATATATCTAACAAAAAATATTAAAATAATTAAATATACTAGTTGGTATTTTTTATTTTTTATATTATAAATAAATGATAAAAATATTTGTAATTTTATCCTTTTATGTTAATATTTAATTTTTACTGTAAACTATTTTAAACGGGATTTTCTATTTGGAGTCTATTTTTAAAAAAAATATAATTATTAATTTAAAGATTTGAAGATAAACATAAAAAGAATAAAAATGTAAATATTTTTACTCTATAATTATAATTATCTTTAAATACTTTTCAACTATATATATATATATATATATATATATATATATATATATATATATATATATATATATATATATGAGGAGGATCAACTTACATCGGTGTAAGTTGATTTTGACTTACACTCATTTTTAGTTGTTAGATTCACTTTCATCTAATCCCAATGTTACTTTTAATGATATAATCTCACTATTAGATGAAAGTGAATCTAACGATTGAAAAATGAGTGTAAGTAAAAAAAGACTTACACCTGGTGTAAGTCGATCCCCCTCTATATATATATATATAATTTTTTATTATAATAAACTAGATGTTGATTTTTTTTTCTCTTACAATTTACAAACCGATGAATTCTAAAATTGTATCAATTTTAAAACTTTAATGATGAGTTTTTAATTATATAATTTACATTTTTGGTTATATGTAAAATAAATTCATAAAAATATATAATATGCTTAAAACAAATAAAGCATATTTTTTAAAAAAATTGTTTTAATTTGTTGAATAGTTTTTTAATTTATTTTATTTTTGATTAGACTAAGATGTATCTACATAGTTAAATTTCATTTAAATTGTCTCCATACAGACTAATCTCGTTTGATTGTGATTATAAAGATTATAGATTATAGAAATTATTTATTGTCGTTTTAAGAAAGATTTTACTTAATTACCATTATTGGTTTTAAATTGCGTAAACAATTAGTCAATATTAAAAAAAGTCTACTTAAGAATTTCTATGAAATTTGTTAGCATATAAATCCTTACTTAGAAAATCACACATTGTCATGTTATTTTTTGAGATGAGGATGCAAGTTCAAATATAAAAAAAAAACAATTTTTATAAAAAGAGACCGTATAATTCTCGTGTTGGAGATTTGTCTCATAAACGATTCAAATGAATCAAACTTATGAAGATATTTTATGGTCTTATAAAAAAATTAAAATAATTATATGAATATCTGTGTCAATAAATACTCACTTTGTTTCCCAATATATATTATTTTAGAAGAAAAATATTATTTTATTTTATCTGTTTTTTTTATATTATAATAATTTTCTCCTAGTATCTTTACTAAATAGAATGAGAAAGATTAATAATTGAGTGAGAAGATAATTTAATCAAATGTTATATTTTTCAAAAATTAAATATATTTAATAAATTTTTAAATTCTTGTATAAAAATTTAAATGACGAATATATTAAAAAATTAAACTAGTATGCATGGTTAATGTAAAGAATTTTATATTGATATTTATTAATATTTTAATACATTACTTTTATTTTTATTAATAAGAGAAATAAATATTAATAAATATTAATTTATAAAAATATTAATAAATATTAATGTAAAATTTCGTTACATTGAGAATAATAAACTTTATTTTAAAACAAATGGAGTATTTTTTTTCTAAAATGATAATGCATATCATTTTACAATTAATTTAGTCTATACAACTTAGGTAGAATAAGTCTATGCAATAAATTTTCCAAAATTAAAGAATGTTTGATAAGTGAAAATGTTAGCTACTTATCATCAAAGACTAAATATCCACTCGTAACAATTTTTTTTTACTATATGTATTTTTATTATCGTCTTTTATTTATTGAAACAAAAGTTTTCAAGTCGATATTGGCCCAAAATGTTCATGAATGCAAATCGGGTCAAAATTCATTCATGATCCAACCGGGTCAGGCACATACAGAAAACCCCTCTGAAACCCTCAGTCACGCATCGAAGAGGGTCTCGACTGACGAGGGTTCACGGTGGCGATAATAGTTTACGACCGGAGAACTTCGTCGCCGTTCCGCCTTCGATTTCGCAGGTATTGAATGCTGTGTGATTTCTCATTTAGCTTCATTTGTTCTAATGATGTTGTTTAATGTTGTCTTATTTTCTCAATTGGTAGTGGTAGATGTCCTCTTCAAGAAGAGGAAGGTTAGTTCCTTCTCCTTTTGTTTAGATCTTCTCTTTCCTAATGCTTTGGTTTAAATTATTGTATCTGTTGTGCATTGCCCCTTTGTGAGTAAACTCTGGTAATTAACCCCTTAATTTCAAAGGATCTTAGAATGACTAATTAATAATCACTCTTTCTGTAATTTTCGATGAGGTTGAATTCAGAAGAATTTGCTAAAAAAAATCGACCTATGAACTTTGTTCTTTGTTTTTTGGGTTTTCACTATAATGATGCATCCTCCTTATTCTCCTAGGTCTACTTCACCGAATGACTCTGGTGCTCCGGCAAGAGGCCATCGATCTAGGTCATTATCAAGGTCTAGGAGAAGCCGTTCCAGGTGTAGCTTCATGGAAATACACTTCTAACTTGCTGAATAAGTTACCATATATCGGGAATGGCATGCACACACATAAGAAGCTAAGTTATGATATGATATCTTAACAATGCCAAACATCTTCTTTCTATGTGATTGGTTAAGTTTGTTCCAGGAGTCAAGATTCCGCTGATGCAGGGAATCCTGGAAATAATTTGTATGTAACAGGCTTGTCCACAAGGATCACTACCAGTGATCTTGAGAACTATTTCAACAAAGAGGGAAAGGTACCATTCCTGCTTTTTGTGTTCTTGAACTTATGGTAGTGAACATCACATGCCTCTATTTATCATGATTTTTTGTTGTGTCCTTGAGTTGTATCTCATTTTGAGTTTTCTCAATGCATATAAGCAAGTAAGCAACTATAGTTTCTGAATATGTGAATGCATAGTATGTAAGATAATTTGAATGCTGTTTCTGGACCAAGGAATGCTAGAATGTAATTTTCCTTCTTTCAGTTAAAGTACTCAAGTTTTAGCTAGAGATATCTAGTCCACTCATTTGAAGCAACAATAAACCAAAACGTGGCTTATTTGATGCTCCCATTTGTTCTGTCTGTGTAAACATACAAGTCCTGTTGTGATCTTGACTTCTTAGATTTTATGGATTAATTTGTCAAAATGGATATAAAGAGTATTCTTATAAGTTGACAAAACCCTACTTGTGAACTGTGTTTTACAAATGGCACAGCATATTACTAGATTGGCCTCCATTAGTGTTACTTATATGTGGATGCATAACGGTGCCTTGACTATTGCCTTAGACAGGTGGATTATTATGTGGAGAATTTGATGATAAAAGTTTTGAACTATTGATTTGATTATGATAGTTTAATTTCTGGATCCATTAAGTTGAGAACACTTTCTGTGGCTCATTACGTGATAGTTTTGGTTGCCCATTGTATTGATACTTGTTTCACATATCAGATCATGTGGTTTGGGGGAAAACAAGAGGGACTTTTGGATCTTTCTCTAAGTCCTTGTTAGGCTTCATATCTTGCAGCAAATTCTTTGTTTAAATAATCATTAAATCATACTTAAAGGAAAAACCAACCATCATTGTAAACAGGAGTCTTTTTTTAAGAAATTTTTATATAGCTTTTGCTTTCAGGTTGTCGAGTGCCACCTGGTAACAGATCCTCGTACCAAAGAGTCTCGTGGATTTGGTTTTGTTACTGTGGAAACTAAAGAGGATGCTGAGTGCTGTATCAAGTATTTGAACCGCTCTGTTTTCGAAGGTCGACTGATAACTGTGGAAAAGGTAATATTTAGCGCCAATGGCTCCAGACTGAGTCTAGCCAAATGCTTTTTGTGTTAGTTTTTCCTATTACTCTTATTTGTTCTTTCTTTCTAGTTTTTGTGCCCCCAAACTTCTGCTTTCTGAGAAATGTTGCCTGATAGTTTTGGCAGCAGGTCTGCTCTGTGTAGCTACATCAAATTCACAATCTATGCTCCAAACAGTTGAACCTATCCCTTTGCGACATGAGATCTGCATCGACATCTAAACTCATCGATTCAAATTCGAGTATTTGGCGGACGGGTGTTGCCCTTTATTCTTTTTCTTTATTAGAAACAGTAACAGACATGTTTGTATTTTTCTTTTCTTTTGATATTTATAATAATCCTATATGGCATCAAATGTCTATGCTTCATGACTCTGATGGTTTTTTCCTGTTATTAGTTTTATAAAATATATAGAAAAATCAAAATAAATGTGTTGTAAAAAAATGAAGGTGTTGAAATCTTCAGTTTTTAGCTGGCAAATGCCATTACAGTATGGGTTACATGTTAACCCTCAGAAATTGTCAATTATCCTCGCAACTGTCTAGTCTCTGTTTCTGTGATTATATCTTTATCATGAGGGGCAATTTGAAGTTGATTTATTGAACTGCAAAATGCTTCAAACGGCAGTACGTTATGTTGTAAACTTTTATCAGTATGTTCTGGATGTCCTTTCCTGTCATGATGTTATTTGCATCCTTTATGATTTGCAGGCAAAGAGAAGTCGTGGCAGGACTTCAACTCCTGGCAGATACTATGGTTCGAGAGATAAGCGAGGTAAATTGGAGAATCACCTTTCCTGGATTTTGTTTTACAATTTCACCATAATCTATTATCCTCAACACATAATTTTTACTTTGCAATTTCTGATTAGATATTGTCATATATTTGATCTACAAAATCCCATTCTTGTTTTATGAAAAACTAGAATGATGCATTTGTAGTTTAAACTTAAGCAGTCCTGCATTAGGATGAATAGCTTGCACACTGTGTGCTACTATTTGCCCCCCTTTTCCCCGCCTGTACCTTTGGACAGATTTTCCTTAGCAACTAATTTGAATCTGAACAATGTTGAGATCATGTTATAAGTGATTGACTGACTCTACCTGCATCCATTGGGATGGCCTGTTGGGACCAACATATGCAGGACATGGATGGAGACGATCTCGTTGTCACTCACCTAAGCAATGGCAGGACAGAGATTATTATTCAAGGGACCAACGAGGTAGATCTCGTTCTCCTTACAATAGGAGGGTGGACGATTACTCTGACTCATATAGGAGGCGGAGGGATTGGTCCTTGTCTGCTGGTGATAGTCGCCATCCAAGATAAAGCAAAACTACCTGTGTCCATGGGTTGTTCTGTTGGGACCAACATTTAAAATTATGTTCTTTTGTGTGTATGGAATCATTATGTTTGTTATTAGTGGTATTACGCTTGCCTTTCACTAGAGAGGCGAGCATTCTGCAAAGACTTAGTTGATTTTCCTTGCCATTAATTGGGTTGTGTCTCAATGGTGGAATGAATAGTTAATGGTTTGAAACTCTGGAAGACATCTGGAAGCAACACCCTTACTCGTGTTGTTTAAAGTATGTATGAATTTAGTGTGAATTTGTTAGTGTCATAGTATTTGGCAAACCTTGCTGGGTCTTGTGAAGATTCCTTCTAGATCGAAGCTATAGAAATTTTGTATTGGCTATGATGCATAATGACTGCGTTACGATCCCAAGCAAGCTAACGTTAATTGGCAAATGGTGGGCATTCCCTGAACTTATTGTACTCTTATCGTCCTTATTTTGTTGACCCTTCCGATCAACTTATTATATCATATAAAGAAATAATAAATTGTGTGGTGCAGTACTATCATTTTGCTACATTGGTGCAGCACACGGCATGTTTTGCCACACAAATTTCAATATCACTTTGATAAAAAAAAATCATTACGTCTAGACATGCATTTTTTTTAATTAGAATCAAATTCATTTTAATAGATTAAAAATAATAATAGAATTGGTTTCATTTTTAATTTTTCTGTGCCAAATTAAATTTGAAACTTGTGGAAGAAACTACACTATATGAGCACTGCACTGGTCGCAACGTAAAATGAATCCCGTAGAGCGAAGTCAACGAAGATATGAAAATGATAAACAAAAGTCATCTCTGATCTGTTGCGTTTTTGAACATCGTGTTGAACTGTTCAGGTCAAATTTAATTGAAAATTATATACAAATTTTAAAATATTTATTTCCGTTAATTCTTTCTCCTCCACCATTGTGGTTTTTGGGGATGAAATTGTTTTGACTTTTAGTTCAACTAGAGCAGTGCATTGTACACACAACAATTTAACATATATTTATACTATTATAAAAGGTTTTTTTTTTTTTGGGGGGGGGGGGCGTAACGGGAGTTCTCTAATCTGGCTCTTTCCAAAATGTCATTATTATTTAATTAAATATAAAAATAAAAATAAAAATTATAAATATTCATTACTTTATAGTTACAAGTACTTTTAAATACTATTTAAGATCTCAGTTTATAGTGACACTTTTTTTTTTTGGTAAAACTGTAGTCATATTAGACTCCACATTATTATGCTTATTTTTTACTTCTAAAAAAAAAAATTGTGAGCAGAGGGACATGTAGCGCCTATCAAAATGCTAATAAGAATTAACAATAATATAATAAGAGTAATGTTACTCACACATATTTTTACATATTTTCTCTATAATTTTTATTATTTAATTATAATTAGATTCACTTTACTTTCTATACACATTCACTCTAATTTTATCACATAGACAGATATACATAAAATATGAGTCAAAATGTGTGTCCTTAACATTATCTCTATAATAATAGCTCATATCTTGAAAAAAAATATGATGTTATTTTGTAGTCAATTATTTAATAGAAAGATGTAACCATCACGTAACTTTTAAAAATTAATTAAAGGTGGTTTGTTTGTATGTCACATTTTTTTGGTTGACTCTTCGTATGTCACTTTATGAAGGCAGAGTCAAAGTATTATAAACAAAATTTCTATTTTTCATGAAATTATTTTAATATTGAAATGGAAATAATTGCCATATAATGGACATGCTTTAGTATTACCTCATCATGTGTGTTGAACAAAAAGAAAAATAGTGATAAGTAATCTCAGCCCAAATAAAATAGTTCATAGAGTACTTAATAGAAAACAACAAGCCTACCAAAAAAATAGAAAATAACAAAAAAAAGCTATATTTTAATATTAATATATAAATGAGAAACACGTGGATAAATTGGACTGCAACAACTATTTTAAATGAGTAAAGGAAACAAAAGAAAACTAGATTGTCAAATAAATTTTTGTCCAATGACTCAAGTTTTAAAGATTGAAAAGTGTGAAAAACTTATTTATCTACCCAACATTAGTTATTAGTCGATTACTGACTGTCTTATGAAATACTTAAATAAATTGACAAATTGTGCATTAATATAATGTGATCCATCACCTTATTATGAAATTCTCAGGCGACCTAAATGCTGTTTTATCATTCTACATGAGCGTTTAGCCCTAAAGCTTCCTGGGCTTGTAATTATTCTTATTTGTAAATGGTTTGGTTAAGTTAGCAAATAGTGATCATCTCCTTTGACTTACGCATGGTTTGGATACATGAGAGAAAATGGAAGGAAAGAAAACGAGAGAAAAGAAAATGAATAAAAAAATGAGTTTTCTCCTTATATATTTGGATAAATAGAAAGAAAGAAAATAAAAGTTGTGTAAAAAAAGTGAAAGAAAAAAAATTATATTCATATAAAATGACATATATATCCTTAGTATAATAAAATCTAAACATATGTTATTTTTATTTTATATGTCTAAATATATTTTTATAAATTATATAAACTAATTTTATAATAAATATTATTTACAAAGTTTAAGTTATTAACATCTAAATAATATTTATTTGTTGAATAAAAGAGTCGTGACTTTTTATTTATAATTATATCATAATTTATATAAATTTAATTAAAAATATAAGAAAGAATCTACTTATACCTAATGTAAATAAAAAAGATTTACATTAAATTTTATACTTTTTATTTTATTGTGATCTTGTGAATATTATTTATCTCCTATCAGAACCACAAGATCACAATAAAATAAAAAGTATAAAATCGAGTATAAGTCTTTTTTATTTTTATTAAGTATAAATTGATTCCTTCCCTAAAAATATTATAATACATAAAATAACTTAAATCTTAATTTTTAATGTTATTTTTCTCTCATTTTCTAAAAAATCTGGCCCCTCCCTATTCTTATTGTCTCGCATCTCATTTGCCGCTTTCCATCCACTGACTCACCGTCCCAATGTCCTTTTCCGCTACTCCCCCTCCCTAGTCCCTATTATTGTTGTTCCTCCTGCACCTGCATAGTTCGATAACAGGCAAGGCAACACTGTGCATATAATTATCTCTGGTAGAGGGACACCCCAAATCTCAAGTCTTGACATGATTTGAACCATGTTTTTCCAATTAATCAATTCACACATTGGTTTCCTTCACACAAATAATGCTCAAGAATAACCTGCCAATATCCCTTTTGAGAAGATAGTTGTATCAGAGTGTGATAGTCCAGATCAGCTTCGATCATTCGAATGGCATTAAGGAATTATGAGATCTGTTTATTGAATTGACTTTGGTAAACTATTCTGACTATGAAATTATTGAAGAAACTGCTATATTCTTTCACAATAGAAAGATCAGTACAAATCCAATTTAATATATACTTTCTGGTGAATAATAGCTAAGTTTATGAGGTGGCTGTATGAAGCCAAATGTGTAATTCTACGAATCTCCTCACTAAGTTTTTTCCATATTCTATTGCTTTTGCACGTCATGAATGACAATTTTATTCATTAAACAAGCTTTACATAGAATCCAAAAAGTTAACAAATAGAGAAAAGCGGAGGCTAGAGTAGTACAACAATCGCAGATAATTCAAACTCTAATTCTTATGATGTGAATGGTAGTGTGATATATTCATTCATATAAATTCTGCAGAAACCTGAAACAAAGTGGCTAATGACTCGACTCACTCTAGACATACATACATACATACATACATAAATGAAGGCTTTCCTCTCTGACTCTGACCTTATAGATCAACAGATATTATTACATTAACTCCACCACAGCATGTGCGCGATTGTTGTTTAATGTTTATGGACGTCCAGGGGGATCACCATGAGGTGATGGATGGGGGTCGCCCGGCGGTTCATCATGCCACCGTCCTCTGGGTTCTGAATACGTTGCACTGTCAACATATTAATTAATACATTAATCAACCTTGATATACATTAATCAACATGTAAGAACATGATTTTCCTACATTAATTTGTTATCTGGTTGGTTGCCATTGTTACTTTAGTATAAAGTATGAACTATTATATATATTCTCAACTTTCATAGGAGAAACATGATGCCATCCTAGTATATGTTTAACAGTTATGCATAGTTACTTAATACTCATATATATACCTGACCAGAGTGGTTTGAAGGAAGAAGAGAACCAAACAGCAAAAGCGTACGGATAGAAGAAACCAGAACAGCTTCATTTCTTTCAATTTCCCTCTTAGTTGTATCTTCGTCGTCGGTTCAGCCCTCTGAGTTGTATCTAATATGATATGATGCAAGTTTACCTAGTCATCTCTGATTTCACTTGTCAACTCGGTTGCTGAAATGGGTAGGTAATTAAAAATCATAAAATTTAGTATTTAGTTGAGGATTTTCTTGTTCAAAAGTCCAAATTAATGATGATGAAACTTTCTCTCTCCCCCCACACAACTTGAAACCACCACTGTTATGACTTATGAGTTGTTATGTGTAATTTTTAAGTTATTGAGAACTTAATATACAGTGTGTCTTCCACGTACGAAAGCCTAATATTGTGTGTGCGTGTCTTTTTCCTTAAAAGACAAAAGCAAAAAAAAAAAAATGACACACAACCAGAACCATCCCACAACGACCCAGTCCACAGTTTGTGTACACAGTCCATGCGAAAAGCTTAAGCTATCCAATCTGAAGGGGAGAGCTAATTTTTATATTTTCAGGCAATGCTGATGCACATGCTACCTTCTTCCAATATTAATATTATATACTTTCTTAGACTCCCCTTCGTTTTGCTTGTCCTAATAATCCTTTGGCTCTCAGTTTGACAGTTTCCAAACGTGAATTGACGAAACTGAATATAATTAGGCTACAATTTAAGAAAACTTAGAAAAAAAAATAATGATGAAAAAATGGAAATCCATAAGATATATTAAGACATAATGATGTCTGACTACATTTCTCATTTTCAGTTCTCTTTGTTTATTCTTCATATTTTCGTTGACAACATCTTTGTTTATCCTTTATATTTTCATTGAAAAACATAGGTGAAAATTAAGTAAAATAAGCCTATTACATCAACTCATAGGTTCAAATTTCAATTTCGTCTTTATATCCAAAACAATCAAGGAAAATAATTATTACATAGATATCTCCTTGATCCGACTTGATTGATTGATTGATTTATATATTATTAGTTATTAGTACTTTTATAGAGAAATTATTCTATACATTTCATGTAAATAAGTTATCAACACTAAGTCAATCAATATTAAATAGGGATATTCTTGTATTCATCTTTTTCTTAAAGATATTAATATCTAAATTGAGTTGTCAAAAATTTAAGAATTTAATTTAAATATATTATTAACATAAATTTTTTTATATTATTATCTAATCATAAATTATCATATGAAAATATACATATCGCTTTTAATATAATTTTACGCTTCTCAAATACGATACTTACCTATCTCATCTTTCGAGAACATTTTTAAGAGTATATTTCTTTTCGTTGACTCTTTCGCCTCCCCCATTGTTTTTTTTCAGGAATAATTTTTTTTTGCTATTAGTTCAATAACTACTCCTTATATATGTACCAATATATAAAGCACAGATAAAGATATAGACGCAAAATATAATATATATATATGGATATAAAAATATATTTAATTTAAAAATTATAAGATATATACACGATATATATATATATATAAATAATTTTAAAATTTAAAAAAAAATATAATTTATTAATATTATTTTTATAAATTTAAAGATTTATAATATTTTAATATATATCATATGTGTCAATATTTACTACCTAATAAGTCCTTCTTAAAAAATATAAAATATAATTTCTATTGTTATATTCTAAAAAATCTCCTAAACCAATTTTTCATAATAGAACTAATCATGTATAAGTACATGTACATAAAAAAAATAACTAGAGGGAATATTAGTGTGAGGCAAGCTTCAATAACAATGAAGTAGACGACTTGGTACTAGCAGAGTTAGAAAGAGCAGATAAAAATAGTGATGTGTGAAAAGATAAAACTTAAAATACTGGTATGTAAAAATAATGGTTTGAGACGTCAATCATGTGATTGAGCTTGAGTGCGTTACGGGCTTACTAATTGAACGTTAGTCATGGAAATTGATTTTTTTTAAAATATTAATGGGTCGTGTTCAAGTCGTATCCTAATCGTGTTCAAGCGTGTGCGAGAAGTATTCGAGTGTATCCGAGACGTATCCAAACTGAAAAAAATAGCTTTTTAATTAAACACATTCGAACATCTAAGACACATATATTGTACAGATGTCTCTAATATGCCTCACAATTAACGTATCTGTGTTTCATAAATACCAATCCTTTGGGTTTTGTACCTATATTGAAATACATTTTACTCAATATTTAATTTAAGAAGTGCAAATATAAATATGAGACATATATACAATACAATATAAATATATTAATATAGTAAAATTTTAAAATATAATTAAGAGATATAAAAACAAAAATATTAAAAATATCGAAATATACTATATGATACATATTAAATACCGATACAATTATTTTGAAGTATCAATGTCACATAATATTTAATCCTTCTATTAGCAATTTATACTACAATTATGAGATATCTACTTCCATCTAGTCTAAGATATGTGAACTTTAACTTATTATCAAATTTATTAATATGTGTTGATTTGAATGAAAAAAATTTTTTTTTTTTAAATATGTGATTTTATATTTAATTTTGAGATTTATGTGTAAAAAAAGTTTCTCACTTATCTTACTGTATGACAATTTTTATTCATTCAACAAACTGCAAACAGCATCCAAAATTGACACACACAGAAAAGGCAAGAGCAGTACAACAGCAGAAAATTCATCTTATTGAAACTCTATTTCTTATATACGGATGAATATAATTTTATAATTGTCAAATACGATCCTTACCTACTCAACTTTCCAGAACATTTTTAAGAGTATATTTCTTTTCGTTGACTCTTCGCCTCCACCATTGTGTTTTTCAGGGAGAATTTTTTTTTCCCCTATTAGTTCAATAACTACGTCTTATATATGTAACAATCCTTTGGGTTCTGTACGTATATTAAAATACATTTTACTCAATATTTAATTTTAAGAAGTATTGATATAAATATAAGACACAAATACAATATAATATAAATATAAAACATAAATATGATATGATATAAATATATTAATATGATAAAAATTTAAAAATTAATTAAAAAATATAAAAATAAAACAATTTTAAAATATTAAAATATATCATATAATACATATATTAAATATCAATACAAGTATTTTAAAGTATCAATACTACATAATATTTAACCCTTCCATTAGCAATTTATACTACAATTATGAGCTATATCTACCTCCATATAGTCTAAGATATGTGAACTTTAACTTACTACCAAATTTTCTAGTATACGATATGAGTTCAAGTATTTTAAATACATGATTTTACTGTATGACAATTTTTATTCATTTAACAAGCTGCAAACAGCATCCAAAATTGACACACACAAAAAAGGCAAGACTAGTACAACAACAGAAAATTCATCTTATTGAAACTCTATTTCTTATATATGGATGTGAATAGTAGTACTGTGATATATTCATACACATTCTGCAGAAATCTAAACCAACTATCAAATGACTCGCTGCTCCAATAAAGAAAAGCACATACAAACTTGACTACTAAAATACAGTCCTTGCCTCAAACTCACTAGGTACGTAAATTAATTAAGACCTTCCTCTCTGACTTGATGCACCAACAGATCAAGCTGATTAAATGATGAATCGATGATATACCACTAACTCCACACCACAGTATGCGAATTTTGTTAATTCATGGACGTGGATGATCACCACCATTAGGTGTATGTAAAATATACGATGCAAGGAGCCTAGTCTGTGAACTTTTCATAGCAAGCGCATTTAAATATTAAAGAAGTCCAAATTCTTGCCTTCATGATGATGAACATTTACTTCATTACTCTCTTCCCCACAAAGCTTAAATATTTGTTTACAATCCACCACTTTTAAAAGTTGTTATTGCATCATTTTTAGATTATTGAAAACTTAATTGTGTGTCATCCACAAGAACCTAATATATATTGTTTTATTTTGGGCCGTTACAAGACAAAAAGCAAAGAGATCAAGAATACACAACCAGAGTCAACCCTCAGGGGGGGGGGGGTTCTTGGACAAGGGAGAACTATTAACCATGTTCAGACTAAGGGGCAGGGGGTGCAACGACCCGATCCACAGGACACAGTATTAAATCATAAGCGTACAAGGGTGAGAGAAGACAATAAACAATAATATCAAAAAGAGATGACAGCAGAATAAGTGTATTTGTATTTTCTAGACTCGCAAACTATCATACCACTGTCCATTCATCTCAAAAAGTACTAGCTTAGTTATTAAACCTAGACTCAACATCAACTTACAAGTTTCAAGTTCCGTTTGGCACCAAAAATAAATGAAAACAATTACATGCACCCCATATATGGCTTTTAGACTACTAAAATGATTTTATATCAATTAGTAATTTAAATCTTTAATTTTGAGTCAATTAACCTATTTCCTTACTTTGTTTCCATTAGAATAAACTGAAAATGGATGGATATATATTGAAGAGAGATCCTTGTAGTAAGACGAGTTTCCTTTACTCTCTTTCCTGATTTTGTGTTGTTCTGTTTAAGAGATTTGAGCGAGAGAAAGCTCAGAAGTCCTTCGTCTTGCCACGATATTAGAGGTTTACTGATGGTTAGAGTGTGATGGCGAATAGTTTAAGAGAGCAAAAGGAAGAAGATGAAAGGGATATTTCTGTGCAAAACGAAATTGCTTAAACAATTTCTTGGTCAAAAGAACTACACCCTTGCACAATTTACTTGCCAACTCAAATTTTTATGGAGCTAACCGCTAATCAAGAAATAAATGTAAGTTGACGTGTAAGAAATACAATGTAATTTTCATATAAAAAAGAAATTTCACACTGTGTCATCCAAAGAATGTATTGTCATACCATTTAATGACTTGCATTAGATAGGCTAACCAAAGGAGTTAATTGATTCCTCAGCATTTTGATTAAAATCTTTTTAACACAATAAAGAGAAATTCTTTCATCCATCGGAAGAAAATATTTTCTTTCTCCACACACATCACAACCCTTAAATGCACTTGGATTGTATTGAGTGTGTGGATCCCATTTAAAATTTAATGATTAAGATTTTTTCTCAAAAAATTTTCTCCGAGAGGATATAAGAATTTCATCACAATAAATTAACTCAAACACACAGGTTTTTGTAAAGTATGTCTTGCATGGCCTAAATCATTTATTTACTCAATTTGAGTGAGAATGTTTTTGTATCGTATACTAACCTAAAATTTGTTGTAAAGAACAGGCCATATCTGTGTTTTTACACTTTTATTATTTTAATTTAAGTATTGCCCATTAAACTGTTTTTGAGTTGTATTGTAGTAGTAATATGTTTTAGAATCTAAGGCAAAGAAATTTATCTATCTCTAGAGTAGCTAATAAATTCATAAAAAAAAAAAATTAAAGTGAAGCATTTCTGTGCCCCTTAAATAGTCTGCTGGTTCCACATTTCTGCAGGTTTGAGCTCGATCGGCCAGTTGACCTGTTAGAACTAGCTAGTCTATGTTAGAAGATCAATCAATCGGTTATGTCCTACCTTCCCCTTTTCCCTCCATTGTTTCTTTCGTTCATGAGTCTTCCTTAATATCTTCATTTCTTGCCCAACATCACATTTGTTTCTTTTGATGCTCTTGGTTCCTACTGTCATGTGATGCGAGAGTCTCACGAGTAGTTTTCCAATTAATCAAAGCTGAAGGTTTGATAACCATGTGCTATCGAACATCCCCACCAAGAAAACCATTGCAAGTTTTATTAGCAAACTGATTCTTTTTTTTTTTTTTTTGCTTTGGTAAAAAACAGATTAAGATGAGGAGAGATTGTCTCATTTTATGGTCAAGACATGTCACAACACTCAGCAAACTCATTCTTTCAAATAAACTCTCTGTCTTTTTTATACGCACCAAAACTCTAAATTAAATATCTGTGTTATTTTTTTGGTGAATAATAGCCTTGGTTTTTTAGTATGAATCGAAACGTATGATTCTCTTAATATCTGTGTTATCTCACGAGGTTTTCCACATTCTCTTAATTTTGAACATCATAAATAACAACTTATTAATTAAAGACGGTGCAAAAAAAGTCCAAAATTCACAGAGAGAGAAAAGAGGAGGCAAGAAGTAGTACTACAATTATTGCAGAAAACTCATCTTATATATTGAAATTCTAATTCTTATGATGTGAACTGTGAAATGGTAGTGTGACATATTCATACACATTCTGCAAAAACATGAACTAAAGTACTGACTCGCTGCTCCATTAAAGAAAAAATACATAAACGTGACTATTACAATACAGTCATTTTCCTCAAACTCAGGTAAATTAAGGCCTCTGACTTTATACATCAACAGATATGGCTGATTAATTAACCACAGCATGCCATTGATTGTCATGGATGTTGATTAGGACCACCAGTAGGTGATGAAGGTTTGGGCTGTGGCTGATCATTCCAGCGTCCACTTGGCCTGTCAACACATTCAAGCATTATATATGAACTATTAAACTCTCAACTTCTATGGGAGAAAAACGATATAATGCTATATCCTAGTATACGTTTAATATTTATATATGCTTATGCATAGTTACTTAGTAGCTGTATACCTGGCCCGAGTGGTTTGGAGGAAGAGGAGAACCAAACAGCAAATGTGTAGAAGAATCCACAACAGCTTCATTTCTCTTTCCCTCTGAGAAGTATGTAAAATGATGCAAGGAGCCTGGTCTTCTCTGATTTGCGACATTTCACTTGTTAACTTTTATAGAGGGTGCTGAAGTATGTGCAGGTCAAAATTGGAGAATTTAGGATTTAGTTGACGATTTACCTCTTCAAAAGTCCAAATTCTTACCTTACCTTGATGATGATGAAACTTGATCTCTCCCCCACACTTTTTTTTTTTTTTGCAATTATCACTTTTTATACGTGATATAGTAGTAAGTAGTGTGTTATCCACGAGAGACAAAGTTGAAGATAACCGGAACTAACCCTCTCCCAACATACTGTCCCATGCCTTTTCAAGAATAAATTCGTAACTTTGACTCTAATATAACTTGTTAAAAAGGTACTTATCATTACGCCAACATTTATAACTATTGGTCATGACACAACTCATTTCTCTTAAACCAATCTACAAGTGCCACTGTTCCATCTATCTATGATCTTAACTTGAGTTTTGTCAAAGCGGTACCTAACTCACAAATAACAGTAAAAAAATAATAACAAAGACTAAAAGGGGCTGTTGGAGCAACGACCCAATCCACAGGACAAAGTACATACTGTCCCTTGCGTGTAGCTTTAGCTATGAGCTATCCAATCTAAAGGGGAGACCGTTGTTTCTTGATGTCATTATGTTCGGAGAGAACTATATATATGTTTTATAATATATTGCTTAGACTCTCCCCTTCGTATTTAAGTTTGGCTGTCTCCTTTCGCTCTCAGTTTGACAATTTCCAAAACATGAATTGACAAAATAATAGATGCAGATACCTGCTTGTTCAGTTAAGATGAGCTCATGTGTTGGGCTAGTTCAATATTTACATGAATTGACAATTTCCGAATATGTACTTTGTTCAGTTCAGACGAGCTCATGTGTTGGGCTGGTTCCAATAGCTGAGCTCGGACAGGGTTGGGGACTTGGGGTACCTTGCAAAGAAGATACTTCGAAGCTTAACATCACCAGAAGAATATGCAGTCCTTTGATCCAGTTTCTATCAGGAGACTCACCTATTTTAGAGGTTGTCTTAATTATCATTCTGTTGGAGTACAGCCATTCCTTTTTCAATGACTTATTGTCAACAATTGAAGGAAGAAATTTTTCGGTGGATGGCATGTGCAGATTCGGTGGATTGGTGGTAGTTGGCAAAAGCCTTAATTGCAAGGCTTGAATGGTTCTCTATAAATAGAGAACCATTACTTCATCCAAACCACAACAGAGCCTCACAAGAGAAAGAGAGTGAGAAAAAAATTAGAGAGAATCTTAAAGAGAGTTTTTTAAGAGAAAAAAAATAGTGAGCTAATTTGTGAGAGTGTTATTCACAAATTGAGGATACAATATTCTTGTATTTTTGTATTCCCATTATTTTATAGTGGAGATTTAAGTGGCCTACGGGTCCCGTGATTTTTCCTTACTCACATTGGGAAGATTTTCTACGCTAAAAATTTTCTGGTGTTGTTATTACACTTATTTTTACGCTTCCGCATAGTGCCTATTTTTTAGTTCACAGAGGAGGGAAATTATGCTGGTATTTTCCAACAGTGGTATCAGAGCTCTCAGAGCTCTCGGATACTAGGTCTTGGGATTCATAAGAAAATTCTTAGTATCTTTCTGTGGTTGCATAAAGATTGTCGATCTTCCACATCGAAAAGAATTATTCTCGTTCTTGGAAATAATGTGTGGCGGTGTGAAAGTGTTGTCTAGGAAAGTTCTTTAGGAAAGACTTGGTATTTAGGTGTGTCCATTAGTGAACCACCTCTCTTTCCTGGGAACTTACCTGGTGCACTGTTTGCATACTACAGTTATTACTTCAGTATACGGTACTATTTATATATACAGTATTGACCTGTGTAATTCAAGATGGAGGGAGCTGTTACTCATGATGGAGATATGTTCAAGCTAACTGCTGAAAATTACTCCTATTGGAAGCCGATGATGGAAGACCACTTATACTGCAAGGATTTGTATGAGCCAATTACCCAGAAGGATAAACCGGAAGGGAAGAACGACAAAGATTGGGAGCTCCTGAATCGGAAGGCAGTAGCTATGATCCGCAAATACATTGATCGCAGTTTGTTCGAGCATGTATCAACTTATACAAATGCGTATGAGTTGTGGACCAAACTTGAATCCTTGATTCAAAAGAAAACGCCCAGAAACAAAGCCCACCTTGTCAGACGACTGGTGAAGTTAGAGTACTCGGACGGTCAGAACATGATCGAACATTTGAATACCTTCAAAGGTATTGTGAATCAACTGACGAAGACAGAAATGAAGATAGATGATGAGTTACAAACTCTTCTACTCCTCAGTTCTCTGCCTGAGAGTTGGGACACTCTAGTTGTCACTCTCAGCAATTCTGCTCCAGACGGAAAGCTTAGCATGGATTCTGTTACAGACAATTTGCTGAATGAAGAGTCAAGACAGAGGGAAAGAGGCTTGAACAACCAATTTGAAGCCAACGTTGTTGACAACAGAGGAAGGAGTAAGAATCATGAAAAAAGAGGTCGTGGAAAATCACAAGGTAGATTCAAATCTCGCACTAGACTAAGTTGTTATTACTGTGGCAAACCGGGCCATAGAAAGTCTGAGTGCAGATTCTTGAAGAGAGATCAACAGGCTGGAACAGTCCATCCTGACCAGATAGACCCAAAGAAGAAGAAGGAAGAAGGAACAACTACTGCGGTGGCCTCAAATGATGAGAATATATTTCTTGTCGGAGAAGAAAATTATCTAAACATTGCATCCGATGATTGCATATCGATAATTGATTCCGGAACATCCTTCCACGTAACTCCTCATGAAGAATTTTTCTCATCATACCAAAAAGGAGACTTTGGTACGGTGAAGATGGGTAACCATGTCACAAGTAAAATCGTTGGCATTGGTGAAGTAACTTTGATAAGTGAGAATGGAACCAAGCTTATGTTGAAGGAGGTAAGACATGTACCTGAGATGCGTCTAAACCTTATCTTAACAGGCAAACTAGACGAAACTGGGATGATAAACCAGTTTGGTGCCGGCAGATGAAAACTCAGCCAAGGAAGCATGATTATTGCTCGCGGCAGAAAGGAAGGCTCTCTGTACATTATGCAGGGAAAGATATGCAAGGGGGAGATGAATGTTGCTCAAGACGCAAGCAAGGAATTGTGGCACAAATGACTGGGTCACATGAGCTAGAAGGGTCTAGAAATCTTAGCAAAACACTATCTTCCAAACATAAAAGGACAGCCACTTGAATCTTGTGAAGACTATCTAGCAGGCAAACAACACAAAGTATCTTTCAAAAGATCAGATGATGCAAGAAGAAGAAAGCAGATTCTGAATCTTGTTCACTCAGATGTTTGCTCAACATCTGAAAGGTCCCTTGGCGGTGCCCAATACTTTGTTACCTTCATTGATGATCACTCCAGGAAAGTGTGGGTGTATTCATTGAAGACGAAAGATCAAGTTCTTCAAGCTTTCAAGGAGTTTCATGCTTATGTAGAACGAGCATCTGGAAGAAAGCTGAAATGCTTGAGAACTGACAATGGCAGAGAGTATAGAGGTCCATTTGAGGATTATTGCAAGACTCATGGGATAAGACATGAGAAAGTACCCCCCAAGACACCTTAAATGAATGGACTAGCTGAGAGGATGAACAGAACGATTGCAGAGAAAGTTAGAAGCATGCTTTCTCAAGCAAAACTTCCCAAGACATTCTGGGGTGAAGCAGTAAAAACTGCAATTGATTTGATCAATTTGTCTCCTTCAAGACCTTTAAATGGAAAGATTCCAGAAGAAGTATGGTCTGGAAATAAATCTTCTTATGGTCATTTGAAAGTCTTTGGGTGTAAGACATTTGTCCACATTCCTAAAGATGAAAGAGCAAAGCTTGATGCAAAGACGAAGGAATGCATATACCTTGGTTCACCAAGAGATGAACTCGGCTTCAGATTATGGGACCCTGTAAACAAGAAGATTGTTCGGAGCAGAGACGTGGTATTCTATGAAGATCAGACAATCCAGGATATTCAGCAATCTAAGAAGCCAAAGACCATTGTGGTACACAATTCAGGGGGAGAGATTCCTCAAAGGAATGAGCAACCTGATCAGACAATACAACCTCATCAGATGGAGCAAGCTGATCAGACGGAACAACCTGACCAGACAGAACAAAGTCAAGCAATGCAGGGAGAACAGATGGAGACTGATCAGGTAGAACAATAACCTCAAATGATAAGATCAATGAGAGCCAGACAACCATCAAGAAGGTATTTCTCAGATGATTATGTCACTTTCACAGATGAAGGAAAACCTCAAAGTTTCATGGAAGCCATTGAGACGAATGATAAAGAGAAATAGATGCAAGCCATGTAAGAAGAAATACAGTCCCTGAAAGAGAATCAGACGTATGACCTAGTGAGATTACTAGATGGACGAAAGGCATTGAAAAATAAGTGGGTATTCAAACTCAAGACTGAAGAGAATAACCCAAACCCCAGGTACAAAGTAAGGATTGTCGTGAAGGGGTGCAACCAGAAGAGAGGCATAGATTTTGAAGAAATCTTCTCACCAGTGGTGAAGATGACATCCATTAGAGCAATCCTTGGTCTAGCTGCAAAACTAGACTTGGAAATAGAACAACTTGATGTTAAAACAACATTCTTACATGGAGACTTAAAGGAAGAAATTTATATGGAACAACCAGAAGGTTTCAAAGAACCAGGCAAGGAACACCTAGTGTGTCGTTTGAAGAAAAGTCTTTACGGTCTGAAGCAAGCTCCAAGGCAATGGTACAAAAAGTTTGATCTCTTCATGACCCAACACAATTTTAGGAAGACCTCCGCAGACCATTGTGTGTTTGTGAAGAACTATGGAAATGGTGAATCCATCATACTGTTGCTGTATGTTGATGATATGTTGATTGTTGGGAAAGATAAGACAAAGATAGCTGCTCTCAAGAAGGCATTAAACAAATCTTTTGCCATGAAAGATTTGGGTGCAGTAAAGAAGATTCTTGGAATAAAGATCATCAGAGATCGTTCTAGAAGGATGTTGTGGATGTCACAAGAAGACTATATCAAGAAAGTTCTTGAAAGGTTCAACATGCATAATGCCAAACCTGTGCACGTTCCATTACCTGGTCATCTTAAACTGAGCAAGACGCAATGTCCAGGGAATGATGAAGAAAAAGAAGAGATGAACAAGGTGCCCTATTCTTCTGCAGTGGGTAGTCTTATGTATGCAATGGTCTGTACAAGACCAGACATTGTTTATGCTGTAGGAGTTGTGAGTAGATTCCTATCGAATCCAGGAAAGGAGCATTAGAATGCTGTGAAATGGATACTAAGGTATCTGAGAGGAACTGCCAAAAGGTGCTTGTACTTTGGCAATGGAAATCTAATGCTCACTGGGTATTCAGATGCAGATATGACAGGAGAGGTGGATTCAAGAAAGTCTACATCAGGATATCTGATTACTTTTGCAGGGGGAGCTATCTCATGGCAATCACGACTACAAAAGTGCATTGCTTTAAGTACTACAGAAGCTGAATTCATCGCAATCACTGAAGGTTGCAAGGAGATCTTGTGGATGAAGAAGTTTCTACAAGAGTTAGGACAGAATCAAGAAAACTATGTTCTCTATTGCGATAGTCAAAGCGCAATACATCTCAGCAAGAACTCGACATTTCATTCAAGGTCGAAACACATCGACGTAAGGTATCATTGGATCCGTGATGTGTTGGAAAGTAAACTGCTGCAAGTTAAGAAAATCCACACCAACAATAACGGGGCAGATATGATGACAAAAGCACTACCAAAAGAGAAGTTAGAAATATGTAAAGAAGTTGCAGGCTTAACATCAACCCCGAACTGATCCAAGGATATTTTCCTTTGGCTGGAGGGAGAGAATTGTTGGAGTCCAGCCATTCCTTTTTCAATGACTTATTGTCAACAATTGAAGGAAGAAATTTTTCGGTGGATGGCATGTGCAGATTTGGTGGATTGGTGGTAGTTGGCAAAAGCCTTAATTGCAAGGCTTGAATGGTTCTCTATTAGAGAACCATTACTTCATCCAAACCACAACAGAGCCTCACAAGAGAAAGAGAGTGAGAGAAAAATTAGAGAGAGTCTTAGAGAGAGTTTTCTAAGAGAAAAAAATAGTGAGCCAATTTGTGAGAGTGTTATTTACAAATTGAGGATACAATATTCTTATATTTTTGTATTCCCATTATTTTATAGTGGAAGTTTAAGTGGCCTATGGGTCCCGTGGTTTTTCCTTACTCACATTGGAAAGGTTTTTCACGCTAAAAATTTTCTGGTGTTGTTATTACACTTATTTTTACACTTCTGTATAGTGTCTATTTTTGAGTTCACAAAGGAGGAAAATTATGCTAGTATTTCCCAACACATTCCCCCTTGTGTGTGTGTAGTGTTAGCTAATGCTTGTCTGATCTTGATATGATATGGGCCATTTTTTTAAAACAGTACTGCATTTTGAAAGTTAAATTTATATATAAGTGTAGGTTAGATCTTAAAATTGAGTAAGTAGAATATATAATGTCGTATAATAAGTCATAGTTACAAAATACGATTTATTTATATTTTTTAATTATATTTTGAATAAGTTATATTTTTCATATATGATTTAAATTTTTATTTATTAATTTATATAGTCTTATTTACTATGAATGACTTACTTTTATATATATATATATCATATAAAATCGTAGTTGACAACTTACATTAAGTCTTAATCTATTCTTATAAATTTTACCTTTTTCTTTATTTCAGTTGACTTAAAACGTTTTTTGAAAAATTTAAAACGTTTTTGAAAAATTTAAGTTCAATTTTTGCTTTTCTACCCAAAACTTATAATTAACTATTTAATTAATATAATCATAAAATGAGAATTTTACAATCCGATAATTCCTTTCAAGACTTTTAAAGATAGCGGCGGAGCTAAACATAAAAATCTTGCTTGTTTGAGAGGGCCATGTGCTTAAAAGGTAAAAGTAAATAATAAAAAAATAATCTCTCTCTCTATATATAAAAAATAGAGTTCGAAAAGAATTTGAGGAAGCCACAAAAGCCTCCCTCGTAACACAGGAGGCGTCGCCCTGTTTTTCCTGTTAATTATTATCCTTTTATAGAAGGTGAAATTTAATACATATTTAGGAAATTGTTATGATACATTTGTTATTTTTTTATAAAAAAATGCTATTAACACATTTTTTATATTTATTTTAATATTTATTTTATTATTAATCTAAAAATAAGTGTTATTAATATTTTTTTCATAATAAACTCTTTTAAGTGTATAAAGTAAGTTAAGAATAAAATAAGTATTAAAAAAATCCAAAAAAATATGTTGCTAATATTCTTTTTGTGATAATGATACCTTTCTTTTTTAAATAATTATTTCTATTTGTGTTTCAAGAAATTAGTGTATAAATTTAGTGTACTTAATTTAGTCTAAAATACTGACCCATCATTAAGACACTAGAAATCATAATATTTGTTTAATAAAAAATTATAATACATTATAATATGTTAATACTTTACTGGTTTAATGTATACGTTAAAAAAAATTATCTTTGGTAAGAACATTTTACAATAAACACTTAAATTAATATTGAACATATGTAAAGTTTTGTAAGTTATAATAAAAGTATACTTTATCTCTTAAAAGTGTAATTTGTAAGTACTCTTAGAGCGAGAAAAAATATCATTCGATAAATGTTTGGCATTTCAGTTTTAGAGGCTATGATTGTCTTTTATTTTACTTATATTTTTAATATTGTAACTGAAGTTATACACATTAAATAAACGAAGAGAATAATTTTTTTTGTTTCAAAAACACTTACAAATTTGTGAAAAAACCAAAAACTCTTAAAAATATCTCATAAAAAATTACAAGTTCTTACATAAAAATTTCTCCCTTAATCAAATACAAGAATACGTTTATAATGCTCCTAAAAAGTTTTTAAGCATCCATGCTCCATTTACTTTACTGCAATGACTAGTTGACCAAAAAGTTTTAGTACTTTTTTTTTTTCAAATTGAAAGTCATCACGTTAATTATGAATGGTTGGTCAAATGATTCACAAGTTTATATGTGACTACCATTGTAGCACAAGTTCATTTGTTCGTCTGTTCATCGCAGAGTGGTAAACTTCCTTCTAGCTGCATCTCGGAGAGTCCAGCTGGCAGCAGAGTAGGGACTCGTAGGGGATTCCAGAGAAGGACCGAGATTGCATCCGGTTGAAAATCAGGTTGGTCTAAGAGTAGCATTTTCTGCAAGGTGAGCACTAAAAGCCAAACAATGTCACTTTCGGTGTCCAAAACCATGTACACGTACCTAGGAGCAGTTCCCACGCCTAGGCGCGTAAAGTATTCGTCACTTCCCTGAGTGAGACCCGGCGTGATGGAGCTGTTGAAACCTGACCTAGACCCGATTAATTGGGTCTGTTTCAGAGCTGTGGCTTTGGTGGCCATGGAAGTGAAGGCTTTGACCCTGGCAGCATCTCTTTGAAGCCTGAGGTGGAAGAGTTGCTTTGGTGTTTTGTTTAAGGAGAGAGCATCTATGTGGTGTACGTGAACTGAGAGGGTTGTGGAGGATTCTGGGAGGGGCTCTTTTGTCTCAAATTCAGGCCATGAAAGGGTGGGTGGGTGGGGGATGGAATGGAGGGCTAGAGTTTGAGTTTGGAATTGAAGTGGGTCTAAGGAAGCAGAGGACAGAGAAAGGAACATGGCAACAAGGAAAACAGATGAGGAGATAAAGTTTAGTTTATAATAAGAATGTATAATAAGAAAGTAATCGGTTATGAAGATTACTAGTAATAAATATTAGTCGTTGATATATTTTTTGACAATATCAATAATTTGAACATGAATGCTAAAAAAAATTAAAAACATTTAAAACTTCTCCTAAATACAGTAGGTTTACATAAGAAATTATCCTGAGTTTCCAATATTTCGGTGGCTGAGTCTTCCATGCTTCTTTCAAGTTAGGAAGCATGAATGCACCTTCAATATAAATCCATTGATTTTGCATAAGAATACATTAATGGCAGCAAATGATTACCAGCAACTTAGTAAAAAGATGAAAAATTATAAATTATAAATTTGGTCCTAAAAAAGTATTATGGGCAAGTAATTGCCAAACCCCCCCCTTAAATAATGGAAATTGTAAAGGCCAGTTTTTTTTTTAAAAAAAGAAAACCAAGACCTTTTTATTTTCCCTTTACAGTCGTAATCATCAACTTATTCATCTTCCAAGTTTTTGGAGCTTGAATGTGTCGATGGTTGCTTCAAATTTCTCTTATTTTTCCACTTTTTGACATCTTCAAGGAATAATAACAAGAGGTTGGAAAGTGCCGGTGGGGGATGGATTCCCGACGATGTAATTTCGACTGTCACTGTGGGGCAGCGGTGACTTGTTTGGAAAGAATGGATGAGAGATTGAGAAAAAAGAAAAAAGAAAGGATTAAACAACAAATAACATAATGAACTTTTTAATAAAATATTTAAAAGAGATAATTACTCTGTAGGTCTTCAAATATTTTGGAATAATTCAAATAAATCTCTAAATTAAAAAAATTTATAATTGAGTTCTTAATGTTCTAAAAATTTGTAATTAAATCTTTAGATCTATACATTTGTTATTGGATCTAAGGACCAAATTACAAATTTATAAATGGATCTAAAGATCAAATTACAAATTTTTAGAACATTAAGAATCTAATTACAAATTTTTAGAACATTACGAATCTAATTACAAATTTTTAGAACATTAGGGATCCAATTATAAACTTTTTTAAATTTAGAGACCTATTTGAATTATCATAAAAAGTTTAAAGATCTACAAAGTAATTATCCCTATTTTAAACCGGTCATAGCAAGTCACCATGCACATAACTAACTAAACTAAACATGATGTATTAAAGAATTCGACATGTTTCCTGTACTTTTGTGAAATTGTTATTAATGACAAAATTATTTATCAAAATAATATTTTTTTAAAATTATATATCAAAATATCATTTTTTTGTCTTGCGTGACATTTTTCATTTTTTTTCTATCCGCTTAGATAACTCTAAAGTGTTTGACGTTATCTAGTGGATAACTTCAAACGTTTTAGCGTTATTTACGGGGAAGCGTCAACATAATGAATAACTCCAAACACTTTGGTGTTATTTACGTAGAAACATCCATGTGGATGACATTATCTACATGGACAAAAAAAATAAAAAAATGTTACACTGGACAAAATAATGGCATTTTGCATTAATTATAATGACATATGTTATATCTGTTTATTAGTCAGACATTGTAAAGTAGCAATTTGGTTGGACTACTAATGCTACATCGAGTTTTAGTGTGACAACTCTTCGAAAATCTACTGAGCAAATCTTACATTCATTGCAGGAGCATGATCGGATTACAATGGAACAATTTCGTTCAGCTCCAGCAGCATATGACATTCCAGGGCCACCTGAGGAGTCCAATGAAAATGGGACGTGATTATTTGTTCTTTTGCCCGCAAGTGCATGAATCGCACTTGTAATATAGCTAAGAGTCAGATATCGTTCCCACGAGGACTATTGCTAATTCAGAACTAACTATTAACTAATAGCTTAATAATTTCTATCTAAGAACATTCAAATTAAAAAAGTTGTGTGTAAACTAGTGGAAAGATTTAAATGCTAGCTAATTGGAATTACAATTGATGATTAAAGAATACAGAATCTTTCTTCTCCTTCTATTTCAATTGATGATATGCAAACTTCTTTATCAAAATATATGATTTGGAATTTGTTGGCTTGAGAATCTTATTCAGTTAAAAGCTTATATCTAGGTCATTTAACCATGCTTCATTTACCTAGTCACTATGTGTCCATGAGATCTAGAGTAAATTCCACTCATTAAGAGCAAGTCTCAATAATAGCCATGCATGACTAATAAGTATATTTCTATCTTATTAGCTAATCAATTTATTCAAGTCAATTGAATGAAATTAAACATGCATCAACCATACATATGATCTTAAATCCAAACTCATATGTCTAGGTTCATTAGATTTAATCAAACTATATTAAATATTGGCCAAACATTCAAAAACATTAGGAACAATATGATTGAACAATCCCAAATCATATATATTAACTTAAAGGTTTACAAAATCATCAATATTCATAGGAGGATCCAAGGAAATCCCTATACACAGACTAGCCACTCATGACAAATGAAAATATATCACAAATACTCATTGTCATGATATGAGAAGAGAGGAAGTTGAAGGAGAGAAGGTTGCAAGCTCAATATTGGTGGTTTTTGATGCTTGGATCCTCCTTGTGGAAGGATTTGGCCTCTAGCTTTGGTCATTTGGCTTCCTTTCAGTATCACAAATATACCCTAGCAGCTGTGTTTTTAAAACAAAAATGTTCTCCTTGTGAAATCTAATAGAACAGTATTTATAGGCTTCATATTTCTGTTTCACGCCGCGACGCGTGTTGAATTTAGGTCAAGCACGTCACGACACTCATTCTTCATGTCGCGACGTGTAAATTTCGTAGCTCTCTGCCAGAAAATAGGGGAAGCCTCACGCCGCAACACTAACTTGACCACGTAGCAGCGCTGAATGCTGAACTTCACCTGGTGCTTTCTCTTCCAATGCAGCTCTAAATCCTTGACCATTATGCTCATTTTGAGTCATTCCTGCAATTAAGAAGTCACTAGATTAATGATTATAGTGAGTTCACATAATCATTGAAAAAATTATACCAATTTGCTTAAAAAACATATAAAAAGATATCACTATTGAAATTAATAAATTTAACTAAAAATCTTCCAAATATGCTTAATAACAAAGACTAAGTAATCAATAAAGCACATATATAAGGCAACAATAACACCATTTCATAGAATTATTACACTCCCAAACCTAGGATTTTGCTAGTCCCCGAGCAAAATAAAATATGATTAAGTAACCCAACTAAACAATATACGCACCAACATTCACTTAACATTTATCAAGGTTTCCCAATATTACTGAAACCACAACTAGTGTATCAAGATTGATTATATCCTCAAAGATTGCTAATGTCACACAATCAACTTCACACATATGTAATTATCAGCATGCAAACATCCAAAATCATTTCTCATACAGAACACATTTCTTACTAGTATGCAAGTTAAACTTGTCCTAGTCAAGTCACATTTATCCGGATGAGATTATGAACATACATGCTTAAGAATCACATAATCCACAAAATTGTATGTAAACTTTCTCTCCACTAATGTAAATCGCACATAATTGAGGATCAAAAGGGACTTCAACAGCTTATAATGTAAGACCAATGGTAATGAGATAAACAATAACATGGAATGGATATAATACAAACATTAAAAAACATAACATGCTATTTCAAGACTTGAGCCTCCAAGTGACAATATCAGGGTGTTCAGTAAAATTGAAAGACTAGAACTCTTAAGAACCATTCAATGCTTTTTGGATTTAACTTTTCTTATTCTTTTCTTTTGCTTTGCTTGTCTCTTTTCTTCTTTTTTTTATACTTAATTACTTACACAAAGATTTTCTTTTTCTTTTACAGTAGATGGTTCTTTCAAGTTCATTTGACATTGAACATTCACCCATACCCATTGAACACCAAACTCAAGTCAAGAATGACCTATTATACGCTTAACAAACTATGATGGAAGGATGGAATTGCAATGTTTTCACATACATTTAGGATAGTTATTTAAGTTTCAAAGGGGACCTACGGATATATTCATATCAGGGTAAGCTTTTTAAGGCTCAATCGGTCTAAACAATGCCCTAATCATTTCCTCAACTATGCACAATCTAGGATTTCGCTTCAAGAAAGTTTAAACACAATTTCAAAGATAATTAAAACTTCAACATGCACTATTCATTAACCTTATCTAGACAACGCTCATATCATAATCAAAGTTACATAAGCATACAAGTGGGATCTAAATCACGCATTTGAAAAGCGACTGGAATGTTAAACATGTTTTCTGATTACATATGGTTTCGCTAAAAAAAATGGCACTTCGCAAGCAATGATATCATGGGACAATCAACACTACACTAGCAATTGGCACATGGTGTACATTAAAGTATTTCAACCTTTCTAAATATACATGTAAACCATCATGCACAATAGTGATATACATCAAATCCATACTGTGAAAGGGAACGACAATTGTATCTTGAATGAGATTTTCAAATTTACATTCTCCTTCAGATGATATCTTACTAACTAGTTTCTAGTTGGCCCAATGTGATGCATTTTAAAAAATTCAACCTTCAGTATTCAACACATGCATTCATTTGAGTCATTTGGGTATTAAAATATAAAAACTATATATATTCACATGCATAATTAATCAAAATACTAAATATGGACATAATATTATAAACATGATATCCACTGATCATCAAAACAAAATTTCTAACATTATAACATGCTTTTAAACTTTAAAAACATACACTCATACATGTTATAATGCCCACCCCAAACCTATGACAAACAGTGTCCCACTGTACAAAAATAGAATGAATGACAAAGAAAGAAAGTGCCCTGTATGAAATAGGGCTAGTCATCTATGTTCTCGTCGTCATCATTAGCATCATCGGGGGCATCCTACTGTGGCTAGGGTGGGTCAGCTACTGCCTGGGGGGAAACTGGGGAATTGGATAGTCGTCCATAGGTAGCTGAAGGTGCTTTACCATCCATCTCTGAGTCTGTAAGTTGTAGGATACCATGGCAGTAAGATGCGCTCAGCTGGGGCAACAACTCTGGGTTGCCTGGGGGCCTGCCTCTGTCTGGCTGGGGCTGCAGCTCCTCCCACGCGCTCCATAAATGAGTCGTTGAGGGGTTGTTTACCATCCACTAACTCCTTGTGCGGTCCCTACTGCACCCGCTGTCGGCTGCAAAACGTGTGGATCAGGAATAGAAAGAAGAGGCTCCTCGGCTCTCGGATGCACTGACGGATCTAATCATGAATGATCTGAGCTACATCAATGGCACAACGCTCCAGTATGGAGTAAATGAGTATGGCCTGATCACGCGTTACCTTTGACAAGTTGTTAGAGGGTGAGATACGTGCGTTAATGAAATGGTACCAAACACGGACCTTCGATGTCAAATGCGTTCTGGGGAAGAACCGTGGCCGATTAGTCTGGATACTCATAGTCTACTAAACATGCTGGGACTCAGGCCTGCAAATCCTGGCTGTAACAGTAGCATGATCAATCCCCTCCTCAGGCTTCCACTGACAGAAAGCAGCGTATTCGCACATGAGTGAGGGTTCAGGCAAACCCAAAGCAGCTCTAATAGCCACTGCAGTGTAAGGTACGTTGCGCCCCTGCACACACACAATCGAGGTCCCTTCAATAGCATAAAGGGCATTCGTATAAAATTTGAGAACAATAGGAAGAACGATTGAAGGCTTCAGATGCTTCGCAAACTGGCTCCAGTTGAGCTCGTTAAGTACACCCTCGAGCTCATGATGGATGGCCCTGGAAGAGGAGAATCCACACTTCAGTATGATCGCACGGGTGATCGTCACCGTATACACCTGAGCTGCAGTGGCTGACACAAAGATTCTCCTATCGAAACTTGGAGGTGGAGGAGCAAGCTCCCTGCCACCATGACTACTCTCACCTCGTTGACGTTTAGGAGCCATAGCACTGAAGTTATGTACCTGTCAAAAGACACATTGTCAGAATTGAATCAATAATATAAAACTGACACTTAAAACTATCAATTCTGTAAAATTTGAGACCACGTGCCGCAACGTTCAACCATATGCCGCAGCATTAACCTTGTCATGTGGCGGCATTCAACATTTTTCAAAATAACGTTGCGGCGTTAACAGGGAATGTCGCAGCATTCAACACAATTTAATACTATGCCGCAATGTTGATGATAACGTCGCGACATTCAACATAACTTAAGCATAATGTCGCGGCGTTAACAGGGAACGTCACGATGTTTGTTCAAAAAATCAACAAAAACGCACAAAACAACATAAAACAAAATAAATAAATCAAAATAAAACAAGTAAACTTATACAGACTTGATTAAATATAGTAGAAGTAAGAAATAAAGCTCGGGGAGACAAGAAATTAGGAAGAAGAAAGCAGGAAAGTTCAGATAAACAAAAAGTTTTAAGGGAAATTAGAGGGAATGAGGGGAATGGCCAAACGTCATGGTGTTAAGCACGAAGTTCCCCTTAGCATTGCGGCGTTAACAGGGATATGTCGCGGTGCCCACTAAAACCCAGTGGATTTAATTAAATATTTCTTATTTACCCGAATACCACCTTTTTTGCCACGTTGAAATTTTTTAAGATTGTCCGTTCCACGTAGGATACGCCAATACCTGTGGCGTATCCAATGTGGATACGTCTCTGTGGTATTGGTTGGTTCAGACCAAATTGATGCAACACCTTGTTTGGCTGGTGCCACTCAACAATGTGAAAAAAGATAAGTGGAACCACTGTCAGAATAATGTCTCTACCAGCGACACAAAATGCTGACAGTGAAGCCACAATCTCATCTGTATATGACCGTCATGTTATTTGTAATCACAATTGCATAAAGAATTAGAAAGCAAGACAAATTAACTTATTTAAATCAATGTAAATAGATACTGACCTTATCACTCTTCATCTGATCAAAGAACCGACGATAATACGGAAGCACCTCCATTGGGATTTCAGTCAACACCTTATGTTTATGCCACCTATATATATGTCAAAGTCATATGATGTCAACACAAGTAGTATATATAACAAACTAATGTACAGATATGTTGAGAAACTCACCGAAATCCCAGTAAACATAGGGGACCACGGGATCAACGTAGGCAGCCACAAAGACAGGATCAGTATCATTCACAAGTGTAGGGAAAAGGGGTGGAAATCTGTGTCATGCCCAATGCTGCAACAATATACAAGTACCTCTAATCTCATGCACATTGTAGTCTGTGGCCTTGCATAACTCTCTGTACAAATACGCCAAGACCGCAGATCCGCAGTTATATTTTCCAATAGCGCTAAAGTCTTCCAACAGAGGAAGGAACATCATGTGCATGTGTCTACTTGAATGGTCAATAAATAATAATCCCTCGAGCAACCGAAGTATATATGCCCGTGCACACTGCATCACGTAAGTTGTTCCATCAGCCTCAATAAGTCATATACGGAATGCGCTCCAGAGGCACGACATATCAGTACGTCCACCTGATACGTGTGACTTATCTGACTGTGATCCTAACAAGTCCTGACATAGCTACATCCAATCTCGATGGGATATATGGTCAGTAACTACATTGTAACATCCCAGGACTGCCTGCAGGATTGATGAGTGTCTCCACAAATCAATATGAGTCTTTTCAGCGTGCTTTATCCTCACTCACACGCATCCTAAGAAACTTTCTAGGAGGTCACTCATCCCACAATTGCTCCAGGTCAAGCACGCTTAACAATGGAGTTCTTATGTTTTAGGCTCCCGAAAAGAAGTTGCAACTTGTTGATATGGCTACGCCTAATCAATTCCTTTAAGCCATCCTCAACTATGCAGTCCCATACCTGCACAGTTTTTGAATCCCTCTCATTCCGGTGCGTATTCAGTTCATTCATGGGACCTTTCGCCTAGAAGCATACGAGGAGCCGCTCCTTGTACGTGCTTCTCATGAACCAACGTCCACTCTCCGCCCTCATCAACCCCGGGACACCACATGCCCACCAACTTCCGTCTGGTTCGTCCCCGAACCACACCGTACTAGGAGAGGTCCCATCTCTGATACTATCTGTAACATCCCGGGACTGCCTGCAGGATTGACGAGTGTCTCCACAAACCAACACGAGTTTTTTCAGCGTGTTTTGTCCTCACTCACACGCATCCTAGGAAACTTCCCAGGAGGTCACCCATCCCACAATTGCTCCAGGTCAAGCACACTTAACAATGGAGTTCTTATGTTCTAAGCTCCCGAAAAGAAATTACAACTTGTTGATATGGCTACGCCTAATCAATTCATTTAAGTCATCCTCAACTATGCAGTCCCATACCTGCACAGTCTTTGAATCCCTCTCATTCCGGTGCGTATTTAGTTCATTCATGGGACCCTTCGCCTAGAAGCATGCCAGGAGCCGCTCCTTGTACGTGCTTCTCATGCACCGGCGTCCACTCTCTGCCCTCATCAACCCCGGGACACCACATCATCGCCGTCAATGGAAAGTCCCGAGATAATACCTATGTCCTCCAATATGATGGTGCACTCTCCAATAGGCATATGGAATGTGTGTGTCTCGGGGTGCCATCTCTCAACCAATGTCGTAATGAGGGAGTGATCGATGTTGCAATATCCCATATGGGCAACCCCCACAAAACTAGCCAGCTCTAGATATGACAGTATCCACTCATTTGTGTCCATATGTCTGAATTTATGGGCACGTCTAACACGCAGATGACGATCTGGTCTTCCTTGCCATATATGTTGTGAAACTTAAAACTCCTGCAACTCTAATACTGACGGATCCTCTGGGCCTGGGCGTAAGTGGAATGTCATGTCTCACGTTGTAATTAGGCAACAAACAAGAACATTAGGTAAGTCTTCAAATAATAAAACATACTATAAAATTGAATAAATATATTAAACATGAGTGTATCGAGCATAAATTAATAGACACCGTTAAAAGTACAAGGAGGAATGATATTAAACAAAAATAATCATGTAGATTATTAAATTACACACTGAATATCTTCAATTACACATTGATAGTCATCAATTACAATACAATAGGTATTAAATTATGTCATAATCAAGTAGATGACCTTGCTTAGTCATTCTCCAAAGAAGTCGATCCACCACGACAACAACTACGAGAGTTATGTCCAGATTCACCACATTTTTTACATCTTTTTCCTGGTCCTGGTTCACGACAATCCATCTCATTTCTAAGTCGAGTTAATTTGGGTCGACCTTTAAATCGAAGCAATTGACGATTAGGTACCAATATAATCGCCGGAGCTGGCGGCCACCATGGTTCATCCTTAATGATAACCCAATTAACCTCATACACCTTGTACAAAGTATGCATTTTGTAAATACTATGCACATATTGAAAAGCGTCAATTCTCTTAGAAGAACATGTTGCTATTACATGAGAGTAAGAGAAATGCAATGCTTGAAATAGGCCATAGTCACACGTGCCTTCTTGAAGGTTTAGGGAATATTTAACTTCATCCTGCTGTGTTATAGGGTTGAATGCCTCTTTGACCAAAATCTGGTTGACTGTATATCAAATTGACGGACTTGGTAAGAGCTTGCCTTGAGCACGTTGGCATTCCAACTTTTCATAAAATCATCAGACTAATCTGCCCCATCAACAAGTTTCTCGTTTGCGTCATCCTTTCGGTTAACAAAGTACTCTACCAATTGTAATATATCATCTGAACAAGTGCTATTATTGGTAGGTTTCTGCCACCTTTCAACACTCCATTCATACACTCAAATAAGTTTGTCGTCATATGACCAAATCTGTAGCCACCATCATATGCTTAAACTCTATTGTTCTTTTGGAATCGAATTAATCCAATTTGCCATTTCGGGAGTAGCGGTCAACTTTTCTAACCTAGCCTCAAATTTGTATGTCATTAGTTCGTACCCTGATATTAAAATATTGAATGAGTTGGTGTTAGCAACTAAATTGTAGTTTGATAAGTAGTATAGTAAACTCATAAACAATGTGAAATGTTTAATCATTTGTGTTAATCAGATATTTCTTTAGGGTCAGATTACGAAAGGCGCTGTTAAAATTGCTACCAATATGTCGAATGCAAAAAACATGATACGCATGCGGTGGCTGCCATCCCAGATGTGGATTCGCCACTGACTGTATGATACCTTGATGTCGATCACATATCAAGCACAGGCCCTGTTGTTGTGTGACATGTGTTCGAATCAAGGCTAAGAACCAACTCCAAGCATCCTTTGTTTCCCTTTCAACAATGACAAATGCAATTGGCAAAGATTTTCTATCGACATTCTGTGTTGTTGCAATCAATAGTTTATGACGATATTTACCATACAAATGAGTGTCGTCAATCTGAATAATGGGCTTGCAATATTGAAATCCAACAATACATGATTTGAATGTCCAAAACAAGCGATAGAATACAAGTTTTGAACGGTCAACTCTATTGCCCTCGACATAATCAACGGTTTGCAACTCCATCATTGTGTCTGACATGTCTCTTTGTATGACAAGTAACCATCTTGATAATACCACATAAGATTTATCCCAGTCTCCAAATACCTTCACAATGGCAATTTGTTTTGTCTTCCAAGCTTTTCGATAAGACACGTCATATCCGAATTAACATCTAACCCTTTCAATAATCAAGCATACAGGTACATCGAGTTTTTGGTTAACCATCTCCAGAATGCAATAACAGATTATAAGAATGTCTAGCTTCTGATGATCTTGTGACATGACTGGGTTGACACAGTTGTGAGGTCCATTACATTTTCTAATTTCTCACATGTTTTATTTCTTGCTTAGAATGACCCTGACCCTCCAATTACAACCATCAGCAGCTCTAGGACACTTAACGGTTAACCGTTGTGTATCAGAATCATCAACCTTGTAATTCTTATGTCTAATAATGGAATAATGTTTTAGGGCCAAGTTGATAACATCTTTAGAAGAAAATTACAACCCGGCATATAATTCTTCATCTGGACTCCAAATACCACGAGAATCTAATTCAGGTAAATTAGCAGGTATACTCAGCGCATCCCAATTGATTTCAGAAAATTGAGGGCATGGAGACACATACGTAGATTCAGGAGCAACTACCAATAGAGGGACTAGTTGTTGTATATTTACTTTAGGGCCATATTGATCTTCTTCTAAGTCAGTGTCTGTATCTTCACCCTCAGACATCTCCCCTTCATCATCTCTTGTGTCAGATAATGTATCTGTCATAAGCGGGTTATCGGTTTCAAGGTCCAACCTAAATGAGCTCCCTTCAGGCATTGCAGGCGTACCAACTTCTTAAGATTATACTAGGACAAGAGCATGTGTCATGGAGAATTGAGTGTTGATAGGGCACGATGATTCAGCAAGATTAGAAGGACCAACTTGTAATCCTCTTTCAGAAGGAGCTTCAGCATGCTTATTGTGCTCACTTGTTTCTGTCTTGACATACAACTTCATAGAAGTTAAGTTAGGATGCTAATCAAAGCAATCAATCATGCAAACATTGTCTACATCATTTTCTAATGGAAGAGCTATCCATCTTAATACATTACTCCATTGTGAAAATCTATACACAACAGTGGACACAACTTGATTTTCTTGGAGCCTTAATTTTAAATGAATTCTCCTTTTCAAAAGCTCAATAGTTGTATTACGTTGAATCATGATAGACTTGGGACGAGGACCTTCGTACATTAGACTATCTTCACCTTCATACGTTCTCCCATTATAGTAAATGAGAATAATATGTTTGGTCATCTTATACTTCTGAATAATAACAAAACAAATAATTCAATTTTGTATAAACAAATTCTAAAAACTTACTAACTAACAATAAAACATATATAATAAATACACAATTAATAATAATAATAAAACAAATAATAATAATAAATAATACTCAATTATTCTAACAATAAAACAAATATACAATACATAATTAATATAGAAACTCAAAAACATAAATAATAATTCTAACAATAAAACAAATATACAATACACAATAAATATAAAAACTAAAAAACATAAATAATAATTCTAACAATAAAACAAATATACAATACACAATTAATATAAAAACTAAAAAACATGAACAATAATGCTAACAATTAAAATATTCAACAATAAATATAACAATAATAATAATCTAACGATAAAAATACTTACATATATGATTCTCTCACAAGTTACAGTCACAGGCAAGTTCGGGAGAAAATTTAAAGAATGTGAAATCTAGATAAAAGGTAAAAATTTGATAAATGAGAAAAGTGATCGTAAGAGAGAGAGGAGTGGAGGAGTTACAAGAATAGAAATATGATACACCAATACGAGTGACGTAAACGTGGATACACCAGAACGCATGACATATTCACGTGAAAAATACCAAATATTTTGGTATATCCACGTTAAATACGCTATGCATATAGATGTATAATAAGTGATACAAATAATCTTAAAAATTTTTAATGTGACAAAAAAATGATATTTACATAAATAATTTTAAAAAAAATAATTTATTAAATATCTTTGTTACTGACACATATTGGTCAAAAATCGAAAAAAGCCTACTTTTGTGCCACTCATCAATCAGGCATCATCCATTCATCCTCTAGTCCAACTCTATCGGACCACCAAGAAATATTGACACGTGCAACTCTCATAAGCCTTAATCCAATAATCGTACGCACCCAACGCGCATTTTATCGCAACCACCTCTTCCGCCCACGTCCACCGCCGCCCCTTCTGATTCTCTGACCAACTCCCACTCCCACTTATAACTCACCACACCAAAGACATGTCACTCTCTCTCTCACCCCCACATTCCCTTATCCTCCACCCCCATGCGCACTTTAGCCCCATCCCTCTTCCCATGTCCATCCTACGCCGCCTCAACCTCCCCCACCACCTAACCCTTCGCAACAACCACCGCCACCGCCGTATCGCCACCGTTTCTGCCGCAGTACGCCAAGACACCACCGTCTGGACCGAAGCCCCGCTCTCCGAGATCGAGCTCGCCGCCGAGTCCCTCTTCCACGTCGCAGTCGACCTGTCCGACGCGCCTGACGTGGCCGCGTCCCACACACGCGCCGGCCAGTACCTCCAGCTCCGAGTCCCCGACGCCCCTAAGCCCTCGTTCCTCTCCATCGCGTCGCCGCCGAAGCTCGCTTCGGCGCGTGGAGTGTTCGAGTTCCTGGTGAAGAGCGTGGCGGGGTCCACCGCCGAGGCCCTGTGCGCGTTGAAGAAAGGGGATGTGGTTGAGCTCAGCCAGGTCATGGGAAACGGGTTCGATATCAGTCGGATCGACCCGCCGGAGAAATTTGGTACCGTTCTCGTCTTTGCCACTGGATCCGGAATTAGGTCAGTCCCGCACTTTACCCCCAATTTTCATTTTCGTATGCTAATGTTAAAAATGTGTGCTTTGTTAACCTTTTCTTTGAATTCCTTATTTCCTTCTAATAAAACATAGAAATTTCTGTTGTTTCAACTCCTTATGACCCCTGCTTGTAAATCATTGTACATGGGGAATGGGGATGCACGTATTGCATCTATTAACAATAATGCAATGCGCTATTAATCCTAGATTTTCTCTATACTCTGTATGGCATTTGGTGTTATCCATTTACTTCCTTGTGTGCAGTCCAATTCGGTCGCTTATTGAGTCAGGATTTGGTGCTGGCAAGAGGTCTGATGTGAGGCTATATTATGGGGCCAGAAACCTTCAGAGAATGGCTTATCAGGTCAGTTCAGTTGTTTGATGGCTTAACAATAGGAAACCTTGTACTTTCGATTAGAGCTTGTTCTAATAACAACATTCTTTTATATTATAGGATAGATTTAAAGATTGGGAATCTTCTGGTGTGAAGATTGTGCCTGTATTGTCTCAACCAGATGATAGTTGGACTGGGGAAAATGGCTATGTACAGGTAAAGTGCGTGGGCATGTAGGATTAGATTTTCACATGATTACCTTCACAGGATAAAGATTATGTTTTCACACATGATTCACCTTCACAGGCTGCGTTTACAAGAGCGAAGGAAATATCTAATCCTTTGTCAACTGGTGCTGTACTTTGTGGGCAGAAACAGATGACTGAGGTGCGCTACTATTGAGATCAGCCTTAATTGTCTGTCTACATAACTATGAAAGCCACGTTGTATTTTTTTTTTTTTGGTTTTTATTAATTTGTCCATTGATACAACCTTCTGGTCATTAGCCACTGTTCCTAGTTAAGTTATAGGAAGAAACCTATGAATATGATAGAGAGCGAGAGAAAGATAACAATAACGGTTGCTTTGTGGAAACCAAACCTCCTAGGAATAGCACTTTCTAAAAAAGTGAAAATTTGTATGTAGGTTCTTAACTGTTTCCTCCTTAGGTAGACTTAAAATAGAGCCAAGTATCTTGAGGTGGGATGATTCATAACGACTAAAACTTAAAACAATCAGATAACTGACAATGAATGAATTGCTCAAAATTCACTGACAAAGTAGTCTCCATGAGTCATACATCGTGTTCATCACAATCTACTAGTTTTCTCTATCCTTTCCCCGCCCTCCCTTTTCTTATATTTTCAAACTTGACAAAAGGGTTGTGCAACTAATAGATGAGAGAATAAAGTGCATAAGAGAAGTAGACAAAATATTATTATTTATCACGATATGATTTGGGTGCATCTGTGCTTGTCTCAAACCTATGTGCTTTTAAACTGGAATCAAACTCAAATAAGATTTGATTGTTGTATGAAGGAATCGGTTCTTTTTATGAAAGGGATTCTTCTTGCATATCATTATCATCGTGTCTGAATGTGTATGTGCATGCGCAAGGAGAAGAGAGAGGTTGCTCCACGGCCTCATGGCAAGGGGATGTGCAACATTCTTCAAATTATTGTCTGTAAAGAACTTTATAGATTTGTTATCAATTTTGCTAAGAATTTTTAAAGTTTATGTTTTCCTGCAATAACCTGGTTCCAGTGCATGACTTTTCAAAGTCGATGTTATTGTTGCAGGAAGTTACATCTATTCTTGTTGCTGATGGAGTCTCAGCTGAGAAGATATTGAAGAACTTCTGACCAAAATGGAATTTTGGCATTGTTGTATCATTTTTTAACTATACTAAGTAATTATTTGTTCATCGCCGTTGCTGAGGATCAAGCATCTTAGCATGGAATGTAAAATAAAAAAACAATTTTGAAATTTATATCATAATTTCTAGCCCTTGACCACTTTCAGCATTCAAATATAGGACGGAAATCCCAGTTTTTTTTTTCTTCCAAGGGTTGATTTGCTGCACTCTTTCAAAGTCAATCTTCTTTTGTTCTAGGAATGTCTGTATTATCATACTGCAAGATATTAACATGAATCCCACCAAGCTGTAGGTTTTGGAGTAAACACAACTACACACGTTGGGTATGGGCTTTATCCCATAAATGCTCTATCAAAGCCGCCTGCCAAGGATCAAGTTTACTGAGCAATTTTTATTTTATTTCATTTTTTGACAGAATAGAAAAATAAACAGGGATTGTTATTTTTCAAACAAAATAGATAAACCAAGTTCACTCAAGGATTGTTATTATTCAAACAAAATAGATAAGTAAACAAGCTTCTATAGTCAATTCAAGATCAGCTTCATAAAATGTCTTCCGTCTTGCTGGGCAAATGCTTGATAAAAATTTATCATTGCTAATAACACCGAGATCTTCACTTCCTGTTCTGTGATTCTATGACATACTGAGAATGACTCACGTTTCTTTAAATGTTTTCAAAAGAGTTTTGATGAATTTTTAGAAAAGAAGTGGCTGTCTATTATTACTATTATATTCGACGAGATTTAAACGCTTACTTGTACAGCAGCAAAACCGAACCAACGAGAAACAGAATCCCACACAGACCCCCCTCTAAAGAAAATTTTATGACCTTCAAATGCAATTGCATATGGCTGAATAAGGATCAGATTAATGCCATCAGCCAACAATAACCCTAGCAAAGTTTCCATGGTCAATAATACTGCTGACAATATTACATCAGACATTAATAATGAAATTGTTCAGATAACTTAAATTAAAAATGACTCACGGATAGTCACTGCCAATTCCAGAAAAGAAAAATGACATACTGATAACAGAACATCAGATTCTTGAAAATCAAACAATCTGACCATCATTATTCTCAGGCATAGCTATGCTTCCATGACTATCACCCACCTTTTTCTCAGTATCAGTTTTGTCTGATTCCTCCTCATGCTTTCCATTGATTTTAGGTGAGTGCTGGACTGAATGATTTCTCTCCTCATCCAAGTGGTGCCTATGTTTGTGGTGAAGATGGTGGTGGTGGTGATGATGGTGATGGTGATGGTGGCCAGATTTCTTATGTATTGATCTTTTGTTTTCTGCATCGGAATTTTCATCTGAGGACTTCCCTAATGATCTGCTTCTTCGACCACGACTATGATCATCAGAATCAGATGACCTGAACTCCACGTTATATGATCGTCTGTGATGTTTATGGTGCCTTCTGTGGCTTTTCTTACGATGAACATCATCACTTGACAGGTCAGATTCACTAGATTCTGATCGCCGGTGGCGTTTGTGATGCTTTCCATGACTTCTCTTCCGAACTGGACTGTCTCCTTCATCACTAGAGAAGTCTGATCCACAAAATTTTGATGGCCGTTGCCGTTTATGCTGCCTTTTCCTTTTGCTTACTTCATCAGCACAAGAATCAGAATCACTGGAATCTGATCTTGAATCTCGATCTCTTAGCTTCTTGTTTTGCTTCTTCTTTCTTCTCCTCTCCTGCTCAGAGCTACTGTCAGATTCATCACTACTAAAATCACTGGATTCTGAGGACCGTTTCTTTGACTTTCGCTTGGAGCTTTTTTCTCTCTTTTTCTCATGGTCACCAGAGTCAAAGTGAGAATGCTTCTTGTGCTTCCTATGAGATCTTTTACTTGTCCTTTTACTCTCATCATCAGTGTCATAATCACAGTCATTATCAGAGCCTGATCTTTTTTTATGCTTTGCAGCCTTCAGCTTCCTCTCTTTAGCTTCAGCATCAGCCTTGGCCTTTGCAGCAGCTTCCAGCTTCTGCTCCCACTTCAAAGGAGCTTCCTTTCTCTCCATAATTTTCTTCTTCTTCTCCTCAACCAGCTGGATGAACCGCTTGGTGTCCATTTATAATTAATAACCAACTCAAAAACTGCATTTTGGTAAAATGATGACCGGAAGTGCATCTCACAGAAGAGAAAAAACAAAGTTAGTTCTACAATTAAATCAAGTCATAATATTAATACTTCAAAGGACAAGACACACAACTAAAATACAATATTTTGCACTTCTTCAATGTTACCTATGCAAAATATATTTAACACTTGTTCTTTGCAATTACAAATAGAACTTGCTACCAACAGGAAGCAATAATAGCAAGGGAAGGCCACAGAAAAATAACATATGGAGTTAAGAGTTTTTCTCTCTCTTCAGCTGATTAATCAAAAGAACATTAAATACATGACCCTTCAGCGCTTATTGCTACCCAGAAAAAAAAAAACCAAAAGGTATAAGCATATTCTGAATACATCTATGACCATAATAAAATCAGCACTCAATAGACAGACATTGCTCAGCTACTACAGTGAACATGGTGATGGCTGTTGAAATTAACAGGATGTGTTGGAAAAGGAGAGGAGAAACAGAGTCTGAATAATTGATTAGTATGATATGACGTGTGTATGATACAAGTCACTAACACCCCTATTTTTTATACTACTAATCCAGATCAAGTACTAGTGTAGTACAACTAGTACAAACCCTGCCCAATAGCACTACTAACAAAATAAGACTCCTAAAACGATGACGACCTAATATTCTAACATTTTCAACTTACTCTTCCAGATACAGGAAAAATGAACCATAAAACAGACAATTACAGTTTATACTGGCTGTCAGAACCATAAACCTATCTCACTACATAAGCATCAATTTTCCACCAATATTTTATAAAATCCATGACTAGCATCAATATCCAAAGCAAAATTGATCTCTCTCTTTATGTTTCTCCTTAAAGATAATCAAAAGATCACCATCTTCAAATGCTAGAACAAGATAATTAAAGATGAATTATCCTAAAATATGTATAACTGATGTGCATTTAATGCTGCTTCTCCTAGAAATTTATCCTAGTTCAAAAAATATACTTTCCAAGATAGACAAAGTACAAATGCAAGTTGCCCGTGCATTACTAAACCCATTAGAAAGAATCAAATCAAAGTAAAATAGCATCCAACGACATAATATATCTTTTTTATATTTAAGCCAAAAGGGAACCGTGAGATATGGATAGTCTAGACAAACATCTCCATCTACTTGCACTTCAACAGTAAGACATATACTCAACATTTAAGTTGAATGCATAAGTAAAACAACTAAAGAAAGGTCTAGATATAAGATGAAATGAACCTAACCTCATATTATAAAAAGTTCGAATAAAAAAACCTCTTTTTAAACTCCTTTTTTATAATAAGACTAAAATAAAGAAAGGAAAAAAAAACATTAATAAAAGTAAAATCGATTACACCCTACGACAATTATTCTTCCCATCCACTTCGGCAACAACTTACATGTAGCTCGAAACAAAGCATGCTCATGGATGTTGCATAAATGTCAAGTTCAGTAGTATTAACAAAATCACAGAGGAAAAGTTCACGGCAGATATCTGAAGCATTGTTCTACACTGGTGACTACATGGTAGATGCTCAGAAAAAATATAGCAACTAAATCATGTAAATGATTTTGCCCATATCCACATATCAAATCAAGGGAATCAATAATTAAAGACAGATCTCCTTCCTTTCTTACCTTATATGAGAAAGAGGCAAAACCCGTTAGCAGCAATCTAACCCCAAATCCAGTAATTAACAGTTTCAAAATAAATCTGCATAAAATCAAATGCTCGATTATTGTAATAAAAAAAAATTCCCAACAATTGAAAACTATCTTAAAAAGAATATATAGTAATAAAAACCACGAACCGCATAAACGAAATAACAGGTAAGAATAAAAAAGATCGATGAAAGAGAATTGAAATTGCAAAGAGGAAGGAGGGAGTACCTGAAGGAAGAAGCAGAGGAAAAAGAGAAGAATATGAACGAGAAGCTAAAAGGTTAGGGTTAGGGTTGGGGTAGGGCTTGCCGCTTGCTCCTTCCTTCCAGAAACGTCTGATTGAAAAGCACAAATTGGTGCATTGGCCAGCACTTAATATACACGCTGTCTCTCTCTCATCTTGAACTGGGCCGGATCTACGCGCAAACCCGGTTGGTCGACCACGCGGACGCGGTCCACGCCACAATACTCAGTCTTCAAGACGTTTTATCTTTTTTATTTTTTTAATCAAGCTAATTTTTTAAATAAAATTTATATTAAATCCTACCAAAATAAATTAGCTAATCATAAAAGAATTAAAAAATTAAATTCAAGTATTTTTTAATTAGTGTGTATTTGGTTTGGTTTCATATATTTTGAGAAAAAAACTAAGATATTTAAGAAAAAAATTTGACTGATTTTTTGAAATAAAAATAAGTTAATACAAATATATATTTTAGCTAGAAGCTAAAATTTGTGGGTGAGAGTTGGCTCACTGACATTTCACTCATGATAACTTTAACATCTTCCCTAATATATTAATATTAGTTTATGGTTATAAATTTATATTAATAATAATACGAGTTAATTAGGTATTTTCAACTAATACAATGGGCTAAAATGTCTAAAGAAATAAAAAATAATTCAAAATCGATTGATCTTATCTTTTTTTATCTTTCTTTCTATTGCTTTTGACCTTAAAGCATAAATATTTCACTTCCTTTCTGTTCACACCGCTCTTAGCAATAGAAAAAAGAGAAAAAGATGAAGATAAAAAGGAAATGAGAAAATTGAAGAAGATATATGAAAGAGAGAAAATAGAGAAAAAGAAATAGCAACAGGAAGAAGAAGAACCAAAGGAAGAATCATAAAAGTAGAATTGAACGTCATTTATAGAGAGTTGAGGTAGGGGGTTGTTGTGTTTGTTCTTATGTTGCATCCTTTTTTGCTAGTCGAAAACTGGCAATGAATAGATAACATGAAGTTTTTCATGATACTCGAAGAAAATCATGATTTTGTGTATTGAGTTTTATATATATTTGATGAGACTTGATTTTGTATATTGATTTGTTAGTGTGATGAGACTTGAACATCCATATGTTTGAACATGCATAAACATGAATACATCCATAAGAACTTGATGTTGATGATTTTCCAATGGTTTTTTCTACATGATTTATGGATATAAAGTGTTGTTCTGAAACACCAAAAAGCACTTTTGCAATGTTCCGTTCTAATAGGTCAAGAGATTGCTCGAATATAACATTACATAATGTTATAGTTTTTGGGTGTCAATTTTTCGAGATTGCATGATTTTGATGTTAAACTGAGTATACTAAGTGAGCAATTCGAATGACATGACTTTAAAGGTTGGTCAAATAGACTATGTAAGCTATTTGATTAATATAATTCAGAAGAGCACTGTTAGAGCTAATCGAGCAAACTAAGTGTATTATTTGTTTAGTAAGATTTAGATGTTAAACAAAAGATTAGTAGTTATTCAAACGTATATTTTCAATGATAATCGAATAAGTTAAGAGTTATCTGAGAAGGTAATTCATAAATGATATGTTTTCGATTACAATAAAAAAATGCATATATATATATATATATATATATATATATATATATATATATATATATATATATATATATATATATATATATAAAGTTATGAGGAACTATTTTTCGAGGTTAGTCGAAGGCTAAAGTTGCGTACAAAAACTTGGTCAAAAGCTAAAGTTGCGTACGGACACTTTATCGGAATCATGACATTTCATAAATATCATCATAATACATTTCATAAACATTAACATTGATCATTTCATGAGCATCAATACATAATTGCATATGATAAATGTATACGAGATGTTATCTATGTGTATGAAATTGTATTAAATTGTCACTGATTGTGTTATGCTACTGATAATTTTCGAATTCTCACCCCTTTGTTTGTTTGTATGTTAAATTATAGATCAAAATCAAAATCCTTCCAAGGAGAGGAAGTGAAGATAGTGGCTTCGACTAGAATAGTTATTTTTGACAAATGTGTTTTTGGTTTATATGCCATGAAGTCTAGTTTATTTCGATACATATATTAATGTATTAATTATTTATATTTGGTGTTTATGTAGAAAGTTGAAATTATGTTCCGTAAAGAATTGAAATTCTTAACTATGTAACTATGTTATATAAATCGAATGATGTTTACTTCAATTACTTTCCTTTGAGGCACTATTTTTTGACTCTATTCGAAATTATTTTTTAGATATGTATAGTATTACAAAGCTTTTAATGATGTTTAAAAGTTAGAAGTAACAAGTTTAATCATGTTTACTATGTATATTTTGATTATATTGTAGTAATTTGAATTAGGACGTTACAACAACCCTATTAGGGGTGTTCTCAAGTTTAGATCGATTTTGAATAAAAAATTAACAAATTTAAATAATATTATTTACAACGATTTGAATTAAATTAAATTAATTACATTATGAAAAATGATGAATTGGATCAGTTTAATCGGTTTTTGACAAAACAAAAATTTAACCCTAGAAAAATATTGTTAGTTAAAAGCAATTTACCTTATTAAAAATAAAAAAAAAAAAAAAAACAAAAAAACATATTTTACATATTTAAAATAATATTTGATCATATAAAGTGAAAGAAATATGTGATAAATTAGAGTTATTATAAAAAAATTAATAATAAATAAATAAATATATTATATAGTGTTAATAAGTTTGAATTAGATTGAATTGATTTTAAAAATTAAAATGAAAAACCAATCCAATTTAATCAATTTTAAAAAAATTAAATAAAAATTAAATTTATTTAGTTTTGATTAAATTTTGATTGTTCAATTCAAATTTTAATTTAATTTATTATTTAGATTGAATTTAAACATTCTTAACCTCATGACTTGAGATTTGAATTTAAAATTTTTTCCTTAATAGATGATTTAAAATATTAATGAATATGGTTGTAATGATAATAGCTTTCCCTCGCCATAAACAAAAGTTAATTTGTACCTTTTTGAAAATATTTGATCTAGGTGAAGTGACATCTTGATTGTTAAAATCTTATTTTAAGTCATAAAAATTAATAAAAGTATTATTATTACTATTCATACTATAAAATGTAAAAATTCTAAAATCTTAATTTTAACTTTCACTTTTATGTTTTTGCATTTTAATTTTAAATAGACCTTTTTCCACTGATTTATGGCTTTTTATCATTCAAACTCTATGGAAAATCAACTAAGCATATATTGAATATATATGCATATATTGTAAGTTAAAGAATAAAAAATAACTAGTGTGCACTAGTCAAAGAATTCAAATAAAAATATTAAATAAAAATAAAACATTGAGTATATTAAAAATTTTAAAACATATTTATTATTTTTGTTAGCTATATACAAATAATAAAAGAGTAAATACTCAAATTGATCTTCTAAAAATAAATGAAATATTAAGTTGATTTTTTTAAAGATTTTGAATATCAATTTAATTATTTATAATATAATAAAATAAGTATAAATTAAAAGACTAAATTGATAAAAAAAAAGAAATATTGAGAAATTAAATTAATATTAAATATTAAAAATTAAAAAACTAAATTAATATCCAAAATATATTTTTCATCGGTCCTATTGACACACACCCTTCAAATGAAATGAAAGGTTCGTTCACATCAACATATAGGCACAGCACCGGACTTGACAACTCCGAGAGTGTAGAGCAAAGCAGAGAGAATAACAGTTTGATTGCCACTCTATCTCTTCACATCTCCTCTAAATCCATTTCATACATTTCTCGATTCTTCATCTTCCCCCCACCGACCATGGCAGCGTCGCCGTCGCCCTCCGCGACGGCCACCACCAACATCATGCTGGCCATCTACGAGAAGAAAACGAACCCCGTCGATCTCTACCGCCCCCTCCGCAACTACGTGGCCTTCCACTACTCTGAGCGCGAGGCACAGAATCTCGAGGACGATCTCCAAACCCTCAAGCAGCTCCGCTCCGACATCGAGCGCCACTCCGATCCCACCCTCCCCGCCCGCCGCGACCTCCTCCAATCTTACTACCGATCCCTCTGCCTCGTCGAGACTCGCTTCCCCATCTCACCCGACCCCAACCACGTCAACACCCTCACCTTCCTCTGGTTCGACGCCTTCAAGCCCAAGCTGAAATCCTCTCAGCAGAACATTCACCTCGAGAAGGCCTCCCTGCTCTTCAATTTGGGCGCCGTTTACAGCCAAATTGGGTTGTCGTATGATCGCAACACCGTCGATGGCCGCCGCCAGGCCTCCCACGCGTTTATTGCTGCGGCCGGCTCGTTTGCTTACCTCAGGGACAATGCATCCGTCAAGGCCTCGGTTGGGGGCTCCGTGGATTTGTCGGTGGAATGCGCTGGAATGTTGGAGAAGTTAATGCTGGCTCAGGCTCAGGAGTGCGTGTTTGAGAACACCATTGCCAAAGGGAGCACCCCCGGTGTTTGTGCCAAGATCTCTAGGCAGGTCCGTCAATTTAACCCCTCTAATTCTGTCATGCTGCTAATTGCATTGTCATCAGCTTTCGTTATCTTGTTGAATCACTCCATGTAGGGAAAAAAATCTATTGATTTAACATTTCATTGGTGGTAACAATTTGGCTTTGAATACCGGGTTTTGAAGAGTACTAATTCATCCTGTCTTTCGTAAAATTTGCAGGGTTCTGGGAAATACTAATTTGTTTTATTATTTTTAAATATGAATTGTTAATATGACACATTATTTTATGCAAATGGTGCTAATTGTTTGACAACTTCGATTGCTGATATTTTCTTCTTCTGACATGCATTTTATTTTTGGTCTAAGAACTAACTTGCACTTGAGGACGATGCTGTAGGTTGGGCTGTATTATGAAGAAGCTTTGGCTGCACTGAATGTTGCACCTTTAAGCCATCATTTTGATAAATCCTGGATAGCTCATGTGCAGTTAAAGGCAGCTCTATTCTATGCAGAAGCTTGTTATAGGTATGGATTAGAGCTACATGAGAAAGAAGAAATAGCAGAGGAGATTGCACGACTGAGGAGTGGCATTAATGCATTAACTGAGGCAAAGAAAAACTCAAAGGGTGCTGCAGCACAAATTCTAGATGCAATTAGCAAGTTGGAGTCCAATATTAACCGAAATCTTGAAAGGGCTGTCAAGGAGAATGATAGAGTTTACCTCATGAGAGTTCCTTCCCCCAATTTGTTACCACCTCTTCCAGCACTTTCTATGGTGAAGTCAATGGCGATGAATGATGTGTTAGATGCAAGCAAAGAGAAGATGTTTGCAAGTCTTGTTCCTGACAGCAGTGCAAAGGCCCTCTCTAGGTACACTGAAATGGTAGATGAGATTATAAGAACACAGGCTGAAAAGTTGCAGCAAGCTAGTGAGCTAACCCGAGTTAGGCTTAAGGAAATGGAACTGCCAGATTCTATTCTTGCTTTGGAGGGAAATTTTACTCTACCAACAAATCTCAAGGAAGATGTGGAGGCTGTGCAGATCAGTGGGGGTCCTGCTGGTTTGGAAGCAGAGTTGCAGCAACTTAAGGACCTGAGGAGGGTGAATCAAGAGTTGCTGGTCCAGACTGAGGAGCTGTTGCAGAAGGAAGCAAGAGAAGATTCTCAATTTAGAAGCCAATTTGGGACAAAATGGACTAGGCCTCAATCAAGCACTTTGACAAAGAACTTGCAGGATAGGCTAAACAGGTTTGCAGGTAACTTGAAGCAAGCTGCCGAAAGTGATGCTAGGATTGAGCGTTCAGTTAGAGAACATTCAGCACTCATGTCAATCCTTGATGCCCGTCCGGTAAATTGTTGTCCCATTTGTTATGACTTATATGGTTCTTGGTGTGGTCAGAATACTTTGCTAAGTCATTGAATCTCCTTTGTCTTTTACCAGATTGAATCTGCACTTCCAACCTTGGCAAGGCCAATTATGTCTTTTGATCAAAATGAAGATGCTATTGTGGGGTCTCTCAAGCAGAGCTTGGTATGTTGTTTGTTTTTGGTCTTGTTATTGTTATATTATGATTTTCAAGGAATAAAATTTATAACCATTTCTTGAATCCATAATTTATATAGCTGTTGTTTATTGTTCTAAGATGCAGTGTATTAATTTCTCTAGATATAGATCTGGTGAAGGATAATTTTATTTTGGTATATTTTGAAGTATAATGTTTTAAAACTAGTTGTGGTGAAGATCTGATAAAGTTGTCAAATGTGTTTTTGTGGTTAGCATCATTGTTTCAGCACAATGTTATATTGCATTTGAAACATGTAATGCTTGGAATTTGGTGGATTTTGCATTGATAAATATTTATAGGTATTTTCTGGAAATATTAAGCGAAAAACATATTTGGGCAGACTTATGTTTTTAATAGTGTAAATAGTTAGAAATTTGGGCTTGCAATTCTAAAATTATGGATTTATCATCACATTCATGCTCTTTGAATTTTTTATTGGGACTTCTGAATATAATGATAGATTTTGGGTTATATTGGCTGGTTCAACGATCCTTTTCGTTTTATACTTTCCATAGTTCTAGCATTTGTCATGATCCTAACTGTCCTATTTCTTCACCTTATCTTGTGATTATAAAATTTACCAATCAACTGAGGACTGAATAATTTTCTTCTTCACTACACACTTAACTAAAAATGCTTATCAAAGCTTAGAAATTCCAGGACAAATTTGAGATGTGAAATTGAATGGAGTATTGATCAGAGCTAGCAACAGGAGAAGGCATTTAAATGTACATTCGGAATACTTATATTATTAACTTTTAATTGTTTGAGGGCTCTAATGTTAAAACTGACTACAATATTTTCATTTGCTGTGTTTATGATTCTTATTGAATTTCTGTGCTCACTAATGCAGAGGCAACTAGAAATTCTGGGAGCTCAAAGGGCTGGTCTTGAAGACATGCTTAAAGAGATGAAAAGAAAGGTATGCCTGATAAACATGATTCTTACTTTTACATTTTCAGCTCTTCCTGTAGAAGTTAATTTTTCCTGTCTTATCAGAAGATATGGAATATGCTTGCCTTTCCTGCGAATTATATGCATCATTTATGCTCAAATTGCTGGTTTTATGTTAGAGAACACTGATGATAGACTCTTAACTTTCTTGTAGTTTGTAAGATGCTAGTCTTTTGTGCTACTTGGTTTTAATGGAATGCAATTGATTTTGTTGTGATCAGTGCTGAAGTCATTCTTGGGTTGCAGAGGATTGTGGGAAAAATACTATATAATGGTTTTGCATATGTTAGAGAACTTAATATTTTAGTAATTTTGAGCTTATGCCTCCCAAGTGTAAAGGCTCTATTTATCACTTATCACTCCATTTACTCTTGCCTACAGGATTTATCATTCATAAATTCCGTCTTTCTTTCTTCTTATATAAGTAATTCAGTTTCAAACCTGGAGTTTATATTTGATGATTAAAGTGCAGAGCTTCCAATCTGTATTATCGGTGTTCTATCATTTGAATTCAAGATTCTCTGCAAATAATGTAAAAAAAAAAAACAAAAAGAAGAAGAAGCTGTACTATAATTAAAAATGAAAAAAAATATATATGATAGTTTTCTATTTGCAATTTGCATTTCTGTTAACTTTTTGTTCAAGTATGAATTAGTGGTTCAGATTTTGGTTTCTTCATTTTGATGTTTCTAATGCTATGGTTGCAAAGAATTGATGGGAGTTTGTTGTCCTATGTAGTTTGTCATTCATGAACCTGTTATGTACAACAATTATCTTGGCTTATATTTCTATAAATATCTTCAGGATGATATACTACCCAAGTTGATGACATCCAGCGGTTCTTATGAGGATCTTTTCAAGAAGGAGATATCAAAATATGACCATATTTGTGAAGAAATAGCTCAAAATATTGAGGCACAAGAGCAATTGTTGCTGCAAATCCAGGTATCTCTCTCTGTACACCCATCATAAGATCAGAAATATGTCCCAACTATCTGGTAAATTATTTTCTTTTCATTTTTTTGGGGGGGGGGGTGTCCTTTTATACTAACTACTTTGATTACTGTGAACTACTTTTTCCTATACAATAATGATATTCACACATCATTTTTGTTACACCATTCTTACACCACTTCCTTTTTAGATAATAAAACAAGAGAAACATACACTCTCTCTATCTTTTTTTCCTAAACAAGAGGTGTAAAGAAAATTGTGAAAAATTGGTTTGTAAAATGTTCATTTTCCTTTCCTATACAGTGGTTATTCACGTGAGACTATACTCGAGGTTCTTGATTGATAATGTGACCTCACCTTTGTACCATTATTCAATGCCAATGTATCTACTTTAGTAGCAAATGCAAACTTCCTATTTTTATATTTCATGATTTGTGAGGGCAAAAATGAAATATTATATGCCTATCAAATTAATCAATATAGAAGTAAGGGCATGCGGGACATTCCTTTCTAGTTTTCCTTTCTACTTATGATAGATGGTATTGGAAACGAGAAATTTCAATGATTCTGATAATTGTTTGCCATTGTTCACAGGCTCAAAATGATGATTTCTCTGTTATCTTCAATCTTGAAGATTACAAAGGTAGTCTTGTTGGGTTGTTCCCCTCTAGAGTCTAGATGGAATTTGGTTTTTATACTTTATCATCATGCAGACAAGATTAAGTTTGTTTTAAGATTATGTTTAATAATGTACATAAAATTTCAAGATTAACCAGCAAAAGAAAATTTTCTCAATTGTTAGTTTGATGTACATAATTTCAATTTTTGATTTTCAGCGTAGTTATTGGATTAGCTCATTCATTTCATAGAGAATACACCATTTTTTGAGTACATCCTTCCCGTATGGATAGTTGATCTTTTGATGATTTCCTTGTAATTATTCCAGCTTCACGTGAAAAATCCTACAAGCAGATTGAAGCTGCCATAGCAAAGTTTCGAGAAATAAAGGACAACATCAATGAAGGGTTAAAATTCTATGTTACTCTGCAGGTAATAACTTACCAAATATGTCTGGTTTGAATTGTATTCTGCAAGAACCTTGGTACCTTACCCAATTTATTTATTGATTTTTCCCCCTCTATGTGGCTTGCTAAGTACTTTATCATCATTGTTAATTTAAATCATTCCCAGTATTTTTTGAATGTGTTTGGACGATACTGTTAAAAACAAATATTTGTTTTGTAATAATATGCAATTTCTTTGTTCAATAGGATGCAATCACAAATGTAAAGCAGCAGAGCAATGACTTTGTAATGACAAGGAACATCCAGTGCAAGGAAATGATTGAAGATGTTCAGAGACAAGTGGCTGGTCTGAGTTTCCAGGATAACAAAAACACAACTGCTTTTAACAGCAACTACACTTCTGTGGGAAACCAAAACCAAAGATCCAATACACAACAAACAGATCCTCGTCCTCAAACACCTTATTATCGGCCAGCTGAGCAGCCACCAGTTCCTGCCTATGTTCATCCCCCTCCCCCATATGGTCCTTCACATCAGCCTCCACCTCCATACCACATTCCACCAACATCAGCTGCTCCATACCCACCTCCTCAGGTCCATCAGCAGCCACCAGCAAGCCATGAGTATGGCCAACCGGCATATCCTGGATGGCGTAGTCCATACTATAATGCACACGCACAACAACCTGCTTCTGTTCCTCGGCCTCCTTATACCATTCCATCTCCATATCCTCCGCCTCACCAAAGTGGCTACTATAAGCAGCAATAGTGTTCATCCAATCATCCTCTAGGATAAAGATAATATAATTTCCGGTGTCACTATATCTTGAATAAATGGGATTCAGCCAGATCGAGCCCTTTATCTTGAAGCCTTATCATAGCGTGATTCTTCTGTTTTTTTTGGGGTTGTCATCGTATTTCTATTCTGTTGGTTTACATTATCATTGGATTGTGAATAGGTTAGCGTATACAAATGTTGTATGTGTAGTTTGTTGACTTGTACTTTACGAGGGGGGCACTCTTAAGAGGAAATTCAAACGTGCATCACTAGATATTGGAAGCATATTTTTTTGTATTTTTATTTTTTGGTGAACAGCATATTTTTTTAGTTTTTACATTATGCTGATCGATATTTATTGTAAGAATTGTGTGTCTCTAAGAATGTGGATTGCCCCTTGCGATACGATGAGTCGTGTGAAACTCTCATTTTCAGATTTTCTGAAACTTTAATGAACGAAGTTACTCGTATCAAAGAAAAAATAAGGAATACAAGAGGGGAAAAAGATCCCTTGCATGGTACCCATCATATTTGAGCCTTCTTGGATTAAATTTATCTGGTTCTGGGGGAAACAAAATTACACTCAAGAATTTAAGGTTGTTTTCAGTGTACATGATAATATAAAATAATATAATAAAATTTAATAGTATAAATAAATTAATAAATTTTTATATTATCAAATATTTAATATAAATAATTTGATAATATATATATTTATTTAATATAATTATATTACCCTTCATCTTTCTCACTACTTCATTTACGTCGATCATCTTAGTTAATTGCAGAAATATCTCAATCTCGAAATTAAAAATAAAAAAATTAAAAATTAAAAAAAAACCCAATCAGTATCTTCTTCAACCTTTAGGCAAAATAAAAAAAATAGTGGTACTCAATAATAGGACAAAAAAATCAAAGCTTTGGCCTCTGATTGATCCTTCCCCTTGCATCTCACTCAGAGACGGCGTTTCTGGGCCAAAAGCTTCTCTCGCAGCACTCGCCGTTTCGCTCCAATTGATCTTTCCCCTCTTATCTCACTCAGAAACGGCGTTGTAAGTCACCATTTCCCCCTTTCTGATTCCTCTTCTTACCACCTTTCTGGGTTTCCTACCGTTCCACTCACTTCTGGGTTTTTCCATTTATGAAAACTTCAATTTTGCTTTTTTAGTTTCCTCTGTTGAGAAATTATAAATAATGAGTGCATTTCTTGATTTTTGGGAAATGCAATTCACACTTTCACAATTATTTGTACAGATTTTATTGACTTGTTACGTTGGTGATTGTAATAGGGGATGGAGTTTTTGGTGAGAGGCTTGGATTGGGAGATGAAGTTGGGAGATAAGATGAGAAGAGATATTATATCAGATTTAATTAAGGAAATGAGAGAAAATAAAATAATCAAATTAAAATAAAATAAAAAAATTAAATTGATTTTATTTTATTATTAAATTAAAGTATTAAATATTTGATAGGATTTAATAATATTAATTAATATTATTAAATTTTTCTTATCATCTCTACCAAAAGCAGTCCAAGTGTTTTCTTTTTAGTTTCAAGATACATTCATGAATTCAAATAATGGTGAATTCAAATACACTTGTTCGTGCTGTATCTCACTATTTCTATTCGTGACAAATAACACTCCTCTATATTAATTAATCGGAAAATGATAGGGAACCCAGTTTTGGGAAGCTTGGGAAATCCCAATAGCATTTTTAACAATTAGTTGCATGTGTGGGTCTCACTCATAATTTTCTCTCTCTAAGATGCAACATTACCTTTTTTCTTTCCATGCCTAGCTATTGAGAGCTAGCGTCACCCTTATTAATATAACTAATTAAAAGCATCGATAACTAGGAAAAAATCTGAGCATAGTAGTAATTCCTAGCAATAATACAAAACTAGTCAAACTTTATTTGAAGACAAAATAAAGGAACTAATTCTGTAGAGCCCCAGTAAAAATTAAAGGAACAACATATTGCACGTCCCTCAGGTCATGTCATGAGTGTTCTTCCAGTTCCACTTATTAAATTTTAAATCTGAAATAAAAGTTTATTGGTTGATGAATAACAATATAAAGGAACTAATTTTGCAGATCCCCAATTTAAAGGAACAACATATTGCATTCCACTTATTAAATTCTAAAACTGACATGCACATTAAATTTGTTGGAGGCCCTAGCGACCTATGCTTTTGGCTTGCTCTTGAGAAGAACAAATAGCACTGCTAGTTTTAGCTTCTCTGGATTCATGATATCTGGAAATTCCTTAACTTTCTCAGCGAAGCGGTTAAAAAGCTCACCAACGATTCCTCCACCAAAGTGCTTCTCAATTAACTCTTCCAGCGCAGCTCTATACCATGAAACAAAGAGTTGGACGCTTGGGAATGCAACAATGTTTTTTAAATTCAATACTTCCATCCGCTCAATACTGAAACAGCCACTTCTTTCAATAATTGCCTTTACGTTCTTAACAGGTGAATAAAACACAGGTAAATTGAAAGTGTCCACTTTTTCTTCACTAACCAGTCCCTGCATTAAAGCCATCCAATCATCCAAATTTGGTAAGCATTGAATATCTTTGTGGTTATATATGCTTATTCTCTAGCATTAGTTTCATAAGAGTGTTTCTTGTAAAGAATTTGAGTGAACCTTTATTTTAATATTTAAAATTGTTAACAACAGTCATATTAGTTTTTGATTTAAGAAAATTAGTATATTAATCTTTAAAATTATAATTTATATAGTCAAATTGGTGACTGAAAAACAGTTGATGTGAGAAATTAATATAATCAATTTTTTTTATGTTTAAAGATTAATTTATTAATTTTCTTAAGTCATGAATTAATATGACTGATGTTAATAATTTCAAAAATTAAAATGAGAGAACTCTCTAAAAAATTGTTTCTTAGTTAATGGGAAACAAAAAGTAAAAGCCCGTTAGAAAAATATAAGTTAATTGTTTCTTAGTTAATTGGTTTCATTCATAGCCTTTTTGAGTCTAGATATAGATGTGGCAAAAGGTTTCTTTTCTTACCACTTCGGTCATGTCCACCAGGCAAGATCCCAGAAGTTCCAAAACTTTACCAGGGTCTACATCTGAATCAAGAACCACGTCAGATGCTACAGGAATTTGAAGTAGCATTATCCCGTTGTCCACAAGTTCTTGTGCTCTGGCATGGAGGAAAGTTTCCAAGTCACTATTATATTGAGTTGCATAGGCATCTGCAACTTCCTTGGGAGCATTTGTATGATGAATCCTCCCCTTGTTCCACACACTAGAAGCTCTATCTGTAATTTCTTTGGGCACCTTAGAGAGCCAGTGTAGAGCTGCAGAAGAGTGAACCAGATGAAGTGTTTCCCTTGGAAATAGGCGTCCGCGGAAAGAACCAGGCACACCAGCAGCAAAATACTTTCTGTTGGAGGGAAGATTTTTGAAGAGTGTGTTGAAGTCATTTGAGACCTGGTCATTTAAGAAAACTTGGAATTCTGGAATATGAGTAGCAAGACCCTGTGATTGCAATTGGAATTGGAGCTCTATTGCTTCTATCATAATTTGCATTGCAAGGAATGTATTTGGTCCGGTAGAGCAGCCCAAGTCTGCCATACAAATTAGGCTTGAATTTTCAGCATGGACTCTGGGATCAAAGTTCTTGCCTATTGCTTCCTGGATCAACTTTTTACTAGCTTCAATCATATCTCTCTGCAAATAACATATGTAGTGGTTAGGGGTGTTCACATCCATTCTATACCGAAAATCAAATCGAAAAACCGAAATTCAATCAAAAGAAAAAAAAAAGTATAGATCTTATTTATTTGATTTTTTAAAAATCAATTAGATTGGATTAATTTTTGAATTTAATTTTCAAAACTGAAAAATTTTAATTTAAATCGATTAATATTATATAATATATTTATTTGTTATTGAATATATATTTTTTATTTATTTTAATTTTAATTTCTCACATATTTTACTCATTTTATGTTATCAAATATTACTTTAGACATTTAAAATGAATTATTTCTATTTATTATTTTATTTTTTTCTTTTTAATATATTAAATTATTTTTAACTCAAAAAATTTTAGATCTAAAGAATTTAGATTAAAAATTTATTAAACCGATTTAATTCAAATTGATTTAAATCTGTTTAAGATAATTTGATTTTCAAAATATAATCAATTTAAATTGATGTAAATATATATTGATTAGTTTTTTTGCTCAAAACTAATATAAACCGAACTACAAACACCTCAATTATGATTAACTGCATACAACTTACGCACAGTCGAAAGACAAGAAAGGAGATGAGTGCATGTCAAGATGTCACCATCTTTATCCATGCTTAATGTCACAAACTGAGAGTGACATCCTTGTAGGAGGTTACTGAGAGAGAAGAATAAAATGAACATGAAGTAAGACGTTATGAGAGTTAATATACCTGAAGGGTGGAGTTTTGAGCATAGCTGTGAGGACCCTCTCCTCCTTTCATTGCATATGATTCATCCTCCATCTGCAAAGTCTCTCTGTTAATGGCTACCTGCTGTTTGAGCATTCAGAACTAGTACGCGGAATCGTAGTTTTTAGTTTATACAAGAATCTATTAGGCTACATACATATATATATACCATGTGCTACCATGAACAATTGCGCCTGAGCGCTGAATTGTCTATTATTAAGTCTTTCTATTATTTTAGTTTTGAAAGACAAGCCCGTCAAGTTAGTAATTTGCCGATGGAATTATTTGTGTTACGTATTATGCCACACGGGATAACATTTAAAAAAGTTTGGCCTCTGACCGAATGGTTATGTTAGAGTAGCTTTGCATTAAGTAAAAAAGAAGAAAGGAAGTAACTCTTCCAAATTGGGTGGGTAGGTGGTCGTTGGAAGTTGGCAAATATGGACTTGGAAAGGTTTCTATAAATAGAAATAATTGCTTCATTAATAATGCATCAAGCAGAAGCAATAATGTGACCTTTTGGGAATGAGTAAAAAATAGAGTGTGAAAAAAATTTAAAAGTGTAGTGTGTGAGTATATATTGAAAATTTTTGGGTATATTTTATAGTTTTTGTAATACTGTAAATTGTAGTAAGAAAAAGTTTTATTGGAAAACACTATATTTTGTACCTTCTATGTGAGAGAGTGTAGATATAACATTGTAATTATTCTTGATATAATAAAATATTTTTTGAAATTTGTCCCGTGATTTTTTTCTCAATGTACAAGGGGGTTTTCCACGTTAAATTTGGTGCGTATTTCTTGATTTATTTTTTTGTGCAAATAGTACTACAAAATGGGTCTTACTATAAAAGTATTATTCACAAGCTTTACAATTTTATCAGTTCTTCTTCACGCTTCCACTCACATCTATAAAGTGTTCAAGACACTTGAGGTGTATCCAACTCTGATTTCCTAATAAGTGGCAGAGCAAGTTGTCGGAAACATTGTTTTCTAATAAAAATGAGGAGATAATGACCAAAACACGTAACACAATACAACTGAGCCTGACAGACAATGTGTTGCGAGAAGTTATGAACAAGAAAACTACAGATGGACTTTGGAAAGCTTTGGAAGAAAAGTATTCTGTAAAGACTTTGTTAAACCAACTTTACCAGAGGAAGTGATTGTACACATTCAAACTTTCAGAAGAAAAACCAATTCGAGGTCATATTGACGACTTCAATCGGATGATCACTGATGTACAAGCGGCTGAAATTATAGTCAAAGATATTGATCAAACTATGATCTTATTAGCTTCACTATCTCCGTCCTATGATAATTTCTGTGATACTATGATGTATGGTAGGTCCACAATCTCTATCAAAACCGTCAAGGAGGCGTTGATGACAAAGGAGCATTAGAAATTGGCATCAAGATCAAGTGTTGATAATCCTGCAGATGAGTTGTTCGTGACGAGAGGGCGTAGTCAAGAAAGAGGATCAGGAAGCAAAATAAGGGAAGATCAAAGTCCAAAAACCACAAGTCCTTAAAGTGTTTTCATTGTCACTAACTAGGGCATATTTAGAAAAATTGCCCTGAGAGAAAGGAGAAATAAGGAAATACTACCAACATAATAGTTGCAAGTTCTAATGATAGTGATATTGAATCTGTCATAACAATTTCTACTAGTGACTCAGGCAACGAATGGATCCTGGATTCTGACATATCTTTTCACATGACACCTAATAATAATTTTTTCTCTTCGTATCAAAAGCGGGAGGGAAAGATCTAATTGGGAGACAACAGGATAATTGCTATTGTAGGTGGAGGAGAGGTACAAATCAGATTGGATGATGGTATTGCAAGGACATTTCAAGCGTGACATGTACCAGAGCTTGGCAAGAACCTAATCTCTTTGAGTGTCCTAGATAACCAAGGGTACAAGTTCTCTGGAGAAAGTGATTTTTTGAAGGTGACCAAAGGTTTGATGGTAGTGATGAAAGGAAAGCTGTAAGGCGAGATCTATATATTGCTGGGGAGCACAATTAGCTAGTGAGGTTGTTGTTGTTCTATCCTTTGAAAGATCTAATGATAATGTTACACAGTTGTGGCACATGCTGCTTGGTCATATGAGTGAGAAGAGATTGACAATACTTACTGGTAGAGGACTGCTGAAAAGCGTAAAGAATTATAAACTCGATTTTTGTAAAAATTGTGTATTTAGAAAGCAAAAATGAGTGAAGTTCAGTTCTGTAAAACATATTAGCAAGAACATTCTAGAGTATGTCCACTCGAATGTTTGGGGTCCAACCCCTGTTAACTCATTAGGTAGTTCTCGTTATTTTTTTACTCTGATATATGACTATTCCAAGAAGGTCTAGATTTATTTCTTGAAGCAAAATGATGAAGTGTTCAAAAAATTCAAGCAGTGGAAGGTCATGGTCGAAAATAAAATCGGGCCGTCAGTTAAGCAGCTGAGAACCGACAATGACAGGAAATTCTATAGCAAAAAATTTAAAGAATTCTGCAGGAATACAAGTATAATGAGGCATCATATTGTATGTGAAATACCATATCAAAATAGAGTTACATAATGGATGAATAGAACACTTCTAGAGCGTGCACGATGCATGCAGATTAATGCTAAACTTCCTAAATCATTTTGGGCTGAGGCGGTCAATACAACTGCACAATTGGTAAATAGATCTCCATCAACTACAATTGATTTGAAGATTCCACAAGAGGTATAGTCCGGTCGACCTGTAAACTATTCTGATTTGAATATATTTGGTTGTCCTGTGTATGCCCATGTGAATGATGGTAAACTTGAGACGATGGCAAGAAGGTGTATATTTCTAAGGTATGCACGGAAGATGAATAACTATAGACTCTGGTGTACAGAAAAGGCAAGTTCACCTAAGATCATTGTTAGCATAGATGTCACATTTGACGAGACGACAATGGTAAATCAAAAACAGGAATCTGAAGTAAATCAGACAGAGACAAATCATGGTGCTGAGAAACAGGTGGAGCTGGAGATTGACACTGAAAAGATAAAGTAAGAAAATGATATAAGTTAGCTAAGTACTTCAAGTGTTACTCAACCTGAAGAAGAACAACAAGATGAACTTGGAGATAGATGTGTTGGTGAAGAAACTAGAGGAGCAGAGCCATATAGTATTGTTACTAGCAGAGAAAGGTGACAAATTCAGAAACCTCAGAGATATCTGAATTTTGTTGCTTGTGCACTTAACTCGTCAAATGCAGATCTTATAGCGGTTTGTCTATGACAGATGGTGAAGTAGGATATGAACCATCTACCTACCATGATGCAGTAAATAGCAAGAAGTCAAAGGAATGACTAATAGCAATGAATGAGGAGATTGAATCTCTTCAGAAAGATCAAACGTGAGAGTTGGTACAACTTCCAGAGGAGGAAAAATAGTTGGCTATAAATAAGTCTTCAAAAGGAAAAAGGGAATCTCTGGCATTGAACCTCCAAGGTTCAAGGCAAGATTGGTAGTAAAAGGTTATACTTAAAAGGAGGGCATTGACTTCCATGAAGTATTCTTTCTTGTGATGAAGCATAGCTTTACCTGGATCCTATTAGTTACTATAAGTACATTTGACTTGGAGCTGGAATAGCTTGATGTGAAGACGACATTCTTACATGATGAGCTAGAGTCGCAGATCTACATGAGTCAACCGGAGGGGTTCGTAGTTCATAAGAAAAATGATCGTGTTTGCCTGTTAAAAAAGTCATTGTACGGCTTGAAACAATTCTCAAGGCAGTGGTATAAGACGTTTGATGCATTTATGATTGGTAATGGATACAATAGAAATCAATATGATAATTGCATCTACTCTAAAGAATTTCCAGATAGTTCTTGCATTTATTTGTTGTTGTATTAGATGACATGCTAATTGCAGCTTACAATAAGGTTGAAATTAGTATATTGAAAACTCAATTGAAAAAAGAATTTGAGATGAAAGACTTAGGTGCAGCAAAAAATATTCTTGGTATGGAGATTCATAGGGAGAGACATTATGACAGATTGTGTTTGTCACAACAAAATTACATTATAAAGTGCTACAACGCTTCAATATGGATTAGTCTAAACTAGTTGGTACTCCCTTAGCTGCGCATTTTAAGTTATATTCAAAGGAATGTCTAGAAACTGAGGAGGAGGTGGAGCATATGACTTATATACCTTATTTTAGTGCAGTTGGCAGTCTCATGTATGTCATGTTGTGCACAAGACCAGATCTTTCACATGCAGTAAGTGTGGTGAGCAGATTTATGAGCAAACTGGGAAAGGTGCACTGAGAAGTTATAAAATGGATCATACGGTACTTAAGAGATTCTACCGATGTCTGTTTGGTATTTGATGGCCAGCAAACTCGTGGGGTCGTAGGCTATGTAGATTTTGATTATGCAAAAAATTTGGACAAAAGGAGGTCATTAACAGGCAATATATTTACAGTCTTTGGATGTACCATTAGTTAGAAGGCGACATTGCAATCTACAGTTACATTGTCAACTACTAAAGTTGAGTATATGAAAATGACCGAGGCTGTGAAAGAGAGCATATGGGTGCAAGGTCTTTTGGGTAATTTTGGACTAAACAAAAAAGAACCAATCATATATTGCGATAGTCAAAGTATCATTCATATGGCAAAGAATTCAGTCTATCATGAAAGGACAAAGCACATTGATGTTAGACTTCATTTTGTCAGAGAAAGTATTAACAACAGTACAGTTACACTTCAGAAGATAGCGACAACTAAGAATCCTGCAGATATGATGATGAAATCATTGTTGAATGATAAGTTTAAGTATTACTTGGATTTGGTCAATATTTGCAGAAGTTGAAGACTCTTGCAAAATGCAAGCCAAGGTGAATAATTGTTAGAGTGACTTGCATTAAGTCAAAAAAGGGGAGGAAGAAACTTTTGCAAATTTGGTGGTTAGGTGGTGGTTGGAAGTTGGCAAGCATGGAAGCATTAAATATAATGCTTGGAAAGGTCTCTATAAATAGAGACAATTGTTTCATCAACAATGCATCAAGCAGAAGCAAGAATACGAGCTTCTGAGAATAAGAGTAAAAAATAGAGAGTGAAAAAATTTCAAGAGTGTAGTGTGTGAGTATACATTAGAGATTTTTGGGATATACTTTCTAGTTTCTGTAATACTACAAATTGTAGTAAGAAAAAGTCTCACTGGGAAACACTATATTTTGTACCTCTTATGTGAGAGAGTGTAGATGGGATATTGTAATTATCCTTGATATAGTGAAATATTTTTCGAAATTTGTCTCGTGATTTTTCTCTCGGTGTACAAGGGGGTTTTTCACGTTAAATTTAGTATACAGTTCTTGATCTATTTTTCTGATGCAAATAATACTAACAAGTGAGTCTTACTAAAAAAGTATTATTCACGTGTTTTACAATTTTATTAGTTCTTCTTCATGCTTTCACTCACATTCATAAAGTATTCAAAACACTTGGAGTGTATTCAACTTTGATTTCCTAATAGATTATGTACATGATCACGATTCAAATTTTAGTTATATTAATTTTTAAAATTAAATTATAAAAAATATTTTTTATAAATTTCTTAATCTTTATATGAATGGCTTATTTCTTTAATCTTAAACACTACTTAACCATAATAATAAAAATTTTGGTTTGATCTCTAAAAGTATTATATGCTTTTTAGTTGGAAGAAACTATCCTTGAGAGTTAGCCTATACAAGTTATATAAATTATACCAATTACATATTTACCTATTATCATTTTATATTAAATAATTGTATGAATATTTAATAATACTGTGATCAATAGCTCCCCTTTTTCTTCATAGGCAGTTTTCGTCAACCACACTTTATAGTACTTACTTTGAAAAATTATAATGAAGTGACTTTTGGATTTTGTATTTGTACGACACACAAGTAAATTACAAATTAAATAATAAAAATAAATATAATTTGAACAATACGTAACTGCAATAAAAAAGGGTTTGACCTCTAAAAATATTATGGGCCTTTTAGTGGGAAGAAACTTTCCTTGAGAGTTACTCTATACAAGTTATATAAATTATACCAATTACATATTTACCTATTATCATTTTATATTAAATAATTGTATGAATATTTAATAATACTGTATATCTTAATCTGTCGATTCTGTTAATAATTTATAAATTCCAATAGCTCCCATTTTTCTTCATAGGCAATTTTCGTTCACCACACTTTATAATACTTACTTTGAAAAATTATAATGAAGTGACTTTTGGATTTTGTATTTGTACGACACACAAGTAAATTACAAATTAAATAATAAAAATAAATATAATTTGAACAATACGTAACTGCAATAAAAAAGGGTTTGACCTCTAAAAATATTATGGGCCTTTTAGTGGGAAGAAACTTTCCTTGAGAGTTACTCTATACAAGTTATATATATTATACCAATTACATATTTACCTATTATCATTTTATATTAAATAATTGTATGAATATTAATAATACTATATATATATATATATATATATATATATATATATATATATATATATATATATATATATATATATATATATATATATATATATATATATATATATATATATATATATATATTGTGTTTAACCTTGCCAAACATCACATGGAAATCTCCATGCAGTAAGCTGCTCTAACTTTTTTCCTCTTCATTTGTCTATTCTGTTAATAATTTATAAATTCTAATAGCTCTCCTTTTTCGTCATAAGCAGTTTTCGTTCACCACACTTTATAATACTTACTTTGAAAAATGATAATGAAGTGACTTTTAGAATTTGTACTCCTAGATGCACAAGTAAATTAAAAATTAAATGATAAAAATAAATATAATTTGAATAAAAATAATTTTATTAAATAAAATATATGTAATAATTCTTCAAAACAAATAATATTTATAAATTTAGTTTAAAATACATAATATTTTTATGAAATAATTTTATTCCAATATAAATATTAAAGAATTTAAATATAAAATTTTATAAAATAACTTATATGTTTTAAAAAAATTATAATATAAATAAAAATCTTTATCTTTTAAATGCATAATTTAATCCAATAATTTAATAAAAAAATTTTAATAAATTAACTTTACTAAAAACTGTATATAAATTAATTCAATTTATATTTACGTAACTCAAAAAGAGTAAGTCAAGTGATAAACAAACTAGATTTGAGTCGAAAATGCACTTATAGAGAAGAGAAGTTCTTGTATCCTAAGTAAGTATAATCTCAAAATTAAAATGTGTGACGAAATCTTATAAAATAAAATAAAAAATGTTCATTTAAATTTTCATTTTCTGTTACTTTAATGTTTATCTTTCTTTTTTTTCAATATTCCATTTCTATTTTTTGTTTTATCTTTGCTTATGTAATTTTTAGTTTTCTTTTTCTTTTTTAAAGAGTTTACATCAGCATTATAATTTATTTAATTTTTAATATTTAAATATATGTTATTTACGTGTACAAATATATCAATGTTGTATTAAAAAAATTTCACATGCAAATAAAATTATTATTTGACACATGACAGAAAATTAAAACAAGTCTTACCAACTAGGAATGACATATAGCTAAATTTTAGGTTATTTATCTTTTTTCTATATATTATTATTATTGATATTGATTATGAATGATTATATTTCATAGACTTTTGACTATTCAATTCAAGTATAAGAGAAAATAAAAGTTGAAATTCAACTATACAAATGAAGGCCCTCTGGAGGGTTCAAATTCAAGTGTCAGCTTTGGTGAAGAGATTCACCCACCTTGAAAGCGCTACATGAATGATAAAAAGATGGTATTAGGAAGAGTTTAAAGAGAAAAAAAAAAAAAAGCAGAAAAAAAGAAAAAGTAAGTTAACTGTCACGTAGTCTATGAGTAGATTAGGTATTTGGTTTAGGGAGATGGTATATATATAGCATAGATAATATTAAACATCTATAAAAAATTTAAAATTTTAAGATTAATCACTAATGCAAATAATTAATAACGTGATCAATTAAAAATAGATAAAAAAATTTTGAATTTTTTTAATATAAATTAATATGTAAATGTATATATATGTTAAGGTCATTAATATATGATTATAAATTTTTATATTTATATGTATGATCAATAAATTTAATATAGACAAAATTTTTCCAAAAACATTTCATTCATTATGTTCCACCATTCAATTTTTTAATTTTTTTAGGGCAAGAAATAGATTCAATTTGATAAAGCACGGGGCAATGTTGATAGTAAAGCAATGCAGTGATATGTATTCATGAGATAAAAAATACTGGTTTGGTGAAAGAGCTACAAAATGATATTTTTACCATATTTATGTCCAACCAACACTAATATAAAAAAGGTTTTGTAAAGTTAGACCAATATCCACACTAATACAAATATGTCAAAAAAGACTATTATAAATTATACTAAAGACAAATTATAGTCATCAACATAAAGAAATGCAGTAATATGTATTAACAATATTAGTGGTTGATAGTAATTAAACTTAAGTTGATTACACTATATAATATAATGTTATTGATGATTATTATTCAAAATAACCACAAATATGAAGAGAATAATAGTTTTGATAGAACTTAATATTTTTGCTTAATTTAATACTTGAATATCAAAGGAACTTAGAGAGGATTTCTGAATTACTTGAGTGAGTAATCCACCTAGCAGAAAATTTATTTATATACATGATCAATACAATTTACAAGAAGGAGAATTAATTCTAACATTAATTCCTAAGATACAATGAATCCTAATGATACAATGAATTTTAAGATACAATGAACTCTAATTAGTGGAATAATAATTATATCTTACTTCCAACATAATTATCTATTTCTAACACTCCTCCTCAAGCTGGAGTATAGATATCAAAAGCATCCAGCTTGTTGCAGATATAAGCTATCCTTGGTCCCCGAAGAGCTTTGGTAAGCAAATCAGCTAATTGGTCATTTGAGTTGACAAAGGATGTGGTAATCTCCCCTGAAACAATCTTCTCATGAATAAAATTGCAATCAACCTCTATATGCTTAGTTCGTTTATGGAAGATTGAGTTAGAAGCAATATGGAAAGCTGTCTGATTATCACAAATTAATCTTATAGTTCTAACTTCACAAAACTTTAACTCTTTAATGAGCTGCTTTAGCCATATTAGTTCACATGTAGTGAGAGTCATAACTCAATATTCTGCTTCAGTACTTGATCTTGCAACTACATTTTGTTTCTTACTTTTTCATGAAATGAGATTTCCTCCAAAGAAAACACAATATCATGAGGTGGATCTCCTATCACATGGAGATCCAGCCCAATCTGCATCAGTGTAGGCAATAATTTCCTTATGCTCTCTATTTTCATATACCATCCCTTTTCCTGGTGATCCTTTAATGAATCTCAAAATTCTGATGACTGTATTCCAATGATCAATACGGGGAGAATTTAGGAATTGACTCACCACACTAACAACAAAAGATATATCTGATCTGATAACAGTAAGATAATTAAGCTTTCCTACTAATCTTCGATATCTGCTTGGATTTGAAAATAATTCACCTTTATTAGGAAGGAGCTTAATATTCGGATCCATGGGAGTTTCAACTGGTTTACAATTCAGCATTCCCGTTTCTTCAAGAAAATCAAGAGCATATTTTCTTTGGGAGATAGCAATTCCCGATTTTGACTGAGCAACTTCAATCCCCAGAAAATATCTCAATTTGCCTAAGTCTTTTATTTCAAAGTGACGAAATAGATGTCCTTCAATTATTGAATTCCAACATAATCATTTCTTGTTATGACAATGTCATCCACATAAACCACAAGATAGATACACAAATTAGATGAATACTTATAAAATACCAAGTGATCCACTGCACTTTTGATCATTCCAATTTTTTGTAAAACTAAGCTGAATCGTCCAAACCAACATCGGGGAGATTGTTCAAGACCATATAGTGATTTGTGAAATTTACAAACCAAACCTAACTCCCCCTGAGCAACAAACTCAGGAGATTGCTCCATATAGATCTCCTCAGTCAAGTTGCCATGTAAGAAAACATTTTTTACATCTAGTTGGTGTAGAGGCCATTGATTCATGGCTGCCATGGATAAACACCTTGACTGAGGCCATTTTCGCAAAAAGAGAAAAGGTATCACCATAATCTTGCTGCAAAATCTGAGTAAAACCTTTGACTATTAGACAAGCCTTAAGACGATCCACAGTACCATTAGGACCAACTTTTACAGTGAAAACCCAGCGACATCCCACAAGATTTTTACCCAAAGGTAAAGGAGCCAAAGACTAAGTACGGTTGGATTCCAAAGCTTGCATTTTCTCAATCATTGCCTGCCGTCATATTGGATGGGAAAGAGCTTCCTGAACAGTTTTAGGAATAGAAACAGAAGACAAGGAAGATGTGAAAGCATATTGAACAGGAGAAAGACGATGATAACTAATAAAATTATAAATGGGATGAGGATTATGAGTGGAACGAATACCTTTACAAACAGCAATTAAGAAGTCAGAAATGGGTGAAAGCGGATCCAGAGATAGTTGACAAGATGGTTCAGGCACTGAAATACTGGGCTCAGGATCTGGTGGAGATATGGAAGGTTTATGATAATGACGATGATAAGTGATCAATGGATGAGAATTATCTTCTTGAATGGTGGTCGATGGACTAAGAAAATGAACAGGTAAAATTATAGAAGGAATGACTGTTTCTTCTTTTGAAGTGAAGAATGGAGAATCTTCAAAGAAAGTCACATCTGCATAAACAAAGAAACGATGTAATGAAGGGGAGTAACACCTGTAACCTTTTTGTACTTTGGAATATCCAAAGAAAATACACTTAATTGCACGAGCATTGAGTTTATCTTTTCCTGGAGGCAGATCATGAACAAAACAAGTACAACAAAAAATGCACAGAGGAAGTTTATATGTAGATTCATCAGGAAATAAAATGGAATGAGGAATCTGGTTATCCAACACAGAAGATGGCATCATATTGATCAACTAACCTGCAGTAAGAATTGCATATGCCCAAAATTTTAAAAGAACATTTGCTTGAAGTAACAAGGTACGGGCAATATCAAGCAAATGTCGATGTTTTCTTTCTATAACCTCATTCTGTTGTGGTGTGTGTGGATAACTAGATTGATGAATCATACCTTTTGAGGACATAAAAGACTTGAATGAGGTAGAAAAATACTCTTTAGCATTATCATTTCTTAAAATGTGAATTGTACGACCAAATTGAGTAGAAATCTCATAATAAAATTTCTGAAAATTTTCAAACAGTTCAGACCGATCTTTCATTAAGTAGATCCAAGTACATCTTGAGTAGTCATCAATAAAAGTTACAAAATAACGAAAGCCTAGAATTGAACTAGTGTGACTAGGCCCCCAGATATCTCAGTGAACTAACTCAAAAGGAGACTTGGACCGACTTGTTTCTTTATTGTGAAAGGAAGAACGAACATGTGTCAAGTTGACAAGATTCACATTGAAGGGACTGTAAATGAGAAAGACTAGGAACCATTTTCTTCAATTTATTTAAACTTGGATGACCCAAACAATTATGAAGGATACTTGGAGAATCAGCCACAACACAGATAGTTGAGGAAGAAGGTTGAAGATAATAAAGCCCCCGTGATTCAGAGCCTTTGTCAATCATTTGTCCCATATTCCGGTCCTGAATATAGAAAGAATCATAAAGAAAAGTTACTGAGCAATTAGGAGTGTGAGTCAATTTACTTACTGAGAGTAGATTAAAAGGACTGCCTGGAATGAGAATAACAAAATCTAAATTTAAAGAGGGAAGAGGAGAAATTTTGCTAATGTTACTGGCATGAAGTTTCGAACCATCTACAAGGGTTATTGAATGAGGAATTTTTATAGGAGATAAATTTGAAAATAATGAAGGATTATCAACAATATGATATGATGCACCAGAGTCCAAAATCTAGGATCCAGAAGGCAAAGATTGAGAAAAACAAATTGTGGAATTACTAGATTAAGGTACTGAGGATAAGACATTATTAGAAGCCGCCTTTAACTTGAGGTACTCCTTATACTCATTATCAGATAAGAGAATCTTATTTTCTTGTGGAAGATCATTCATCTTTGCAGTATCCGGTGACTGCATTTGTGACATATTGACAGTTTTTCCTCAAAAGCCATTCAGGGAGTAGCATCGATCTTGAGTATGCCCCATTCGTTTACAATAAGAGCATTGTGGTTGATTACCATGACCACCTCATCCACGGCCACGACCACGTCCTCCACTACGATGAAATGAAAAGGCAAATGAGATGAGACTTTTCTGGCCCTTGTCAGAACTTGTTGCTGATGCTATTTGGTAGAAAAGAAATAAAAAATAGAAATACTTAAAGAACCGAATGACAGAGGCTCCAAGAGCACTTAGACCCAATAAAAAAATAGTGACATGAACAGTAACAGAACAATCGCTTGAACAGTACGGGGATAGTCGTGAACAATGCGGGAACAGTACGGGTTGAGAGACCAGAAGCGGGATCGACCCGCTCTGATACCAACTTAAATATCAAAGGAACTTAGAGGGAATTTCTGAATTGCTTGAGTGAGTAATCCACTCAGTAGAAAATCTATTTATATATATGATCAATACAATTTACAAGAAGGGGAATTAATTCTAACATTAATTCCCAAGATACAATAAATCCTAAGGATACAATGATTTCTAAGATACAATGAACTATAATTAGTAGAATAATAATTATATCCTACTTCCAACATAATTATCTATTTCCAACATTAATATATTGATTTGGACTACTAAGTGTGTTTTTGGATTAAAATTTATAAACTTAAATTTGAGTCAACTTGATTTTATAAATTTAAGTTTAATTGAAAGTGAGTTTGCAATAACGTGATTTATGTTTGAGAAATTTTGTTTCAAAAGTGAGTTTGACAAAATAAATATTGTTTGGATGAAAATAGTTAAGAAGATAAAAACTTTAGAGTCTCATTCAATTCTCCCAACGGAAAAAATTAAATCTCAACACAAAAAATAAGATTTTTTTATTTTATTTCAAATGAGAGTTAGAGAGAGGAAATATGTTGAAACAAATGAAACGTTAAAAACCCAAACAAAAATCATCACAGTTCGAAGACAGTAAAGTCATGTTTGCATATGCAAATGAATTTTTAAACACACACTAAATAGTATTGTTTTTACGTTATTTCCATTGATAATAGAATTTCATGATTTCAGTAAAAAAAGATAATATATTTTGGAGATATAAGATGTGAAATATCATAATTTGAATAAAAAAATTAACTTATAAATGTTAAGATTTGTATATATTGGTATTTATATATTATTATTTTTAAAATATAACATGAAGAACTCTTAAATTGTTTAATTTAATTAGTCAACACTTTATGGGAATTTTTTATATTTTTAATTTTTTTAACTAAAGGACTTTTTGCGCTTCAACCAATACCGATTCATAATCACAATTTAACTTACCAAAAAAATAACAATAAGCAAAAAAAAAAATGAATTTACAAAAAAGTACCTTCTTAGTAGTTTTGCCGCCGGTTGTGGCATCAAACAGAGTGTCAAGGTCAACCTTGAAATCCTCTACAATACTCTTAATCTCCAAATCCCATATCTGCTCTGTAGCAGCACAGAACCAAGCGAATAAACTAAGCACCACCATCTTTCCTTCCCCTCAACCAAATCCCAAAGCCTCTTCCCCATCTTTCCCCTCAGTCGCATTCACAATAAAATAATCATCTAACACATTCAAAAATGATGTAAAGGCAAGAGTAAATGTACCATTTGATTGGATGATGAATCCACCATATATAATTGATATCAAAGCGTCTGGGCATGCACCTTGCTCAAGTGCTCCACGAGTGGATAATATATTCATTAGAACTTGCAAAGTTAGCAACATTTTTTACATAATATGTCAGTCAGGGTCAGAGTCAATAACCGTTTCTTTATTTAAGTTTATAGGCTTCGGTAGGGATGAGGGGAGCCCTTTATAGATGGAGAAAGCCACGGAGAGAAGAAGACGGATTAGGATATTTTTAATTTTTTTTTTTTTAAGTGATTAATTGTAGGAGAGAGAAAAATATAAAAAAAAATTAAATGTGAAGTCTAATTAAAAATTGTGAATTTTTTTTTATAATTTTATATCTTTTTTTTTTTATAATTGATCACTTGAAAAAAAAAAATTAAGAAAATCTTCATGTACCTGACGAAGCGGTAGGCAGAGGTGCCAGCGGCAAGGTCTCAGAGGCAGATCTCGCTGTCCTCAGTAGCCGGAGGTCCTAGAGGGGTGGAAGAATTGTGCAGCATTTTCTTCTTGTAATTAGGGCAGTAGTAATATTTACATTAAAAAATATTATTATCTCTATGAGTGATATTTAAATATATACTATTCTAACATATATTTATAATATGATTATTTAAAAATAATTATGGCTATAGCAGAAGTACAAGAAAGGCTGCCATTTCTAGAACCTTGGTGGCTTGATCTTCTCAAAGAAAATAGAATAAGAATTAATAATGATAGTCATATATATATTTATACATATTATCTCCATTAAATTTTTATTATTTGATTAGTTATATTTTATTTTATATACGTTTATATTCTTATTCTATCATTTATACCTAATATGAAGTGATATGTATTCACATAATGAGTATGATGCATTATTCATAAAATAAATTATTTATATAAAATTTATAAATTATTAACTGATTAATATTAACTCGTTAACAAAACACTACACGTTATTTACCTAAAATTTATAAAATATTAATTAATGTAAGAATGGGTGCAAGAAATTGACTGTGAAAGAATCATTTTTGTTGTTAAATAAGGAATTGGGATGTTTATTCTGACAAGCAAGTAGTGTTTAAAGGGAATAATTACTTGCAAAATTTTTCCCACTTTTCATAAATAATTTAGTTAACAAAGGTAACTAGTTTACAATAAATTTTTTGAGTAATAATGCATAGCTAAACAAAAATTTGACAGAATTTAACTAAAATTTATCAAAATCCACTAATTCAATGGTAGTTTTTGGATAAATCAAAGTGATATGAACTACCCATCAACCCAAAACATAGCAATGCTATTATAACAAAATTTATGGCAAAATAACTTTGACTATTTAATATTTTTTTAAATTTATAGCTGTAGTGAGAATAAGACATGTCTCTTATCACGTTAACCTTGTGTTTAGTCTTGGAGAAAAACAGCAGAGGAAATAAGGGCGGGGATTCTAATGATTTCTCGTTTGGATGACAAGAGAACATGGAGAAGAAAGGAAAAAAATAATAATAAATAGTCGTGGTACCACGTGAAAGCTTTCTTTCCATCGAAGCAAAGAAAATGGAGAGATGAGAGATTGGTAGCCTGGCATTGTAAAATCACAACTTAGCCCATTATCTTTTCATCTATCAAGAAGAATAGCCAATACACCACTGACCACAGCGTAGAAGGAGACCGATGAAGAAAGAAATCGATCAAGATCAATGAAAAAACATTGTGACCCGGTTGGCAGAAGCAGAAACGGTGGGTGGTGGCAGTTAAATCGTCTTCATAAGTGTTAGATTGATGGATTTATATTAAAAAAAATATTAAGGACCATTAAAAAAATTTGAAGGGACAAAAAAACTATATTTAAGGTAGGGGCTAGCCATTCTTTAAATCCCTGTTCATGCAAGATACTATAATTGGCCATTTACTTTCAAGAATTTTCTTCAGACCCTTAAGGGGTGAGTAAAAGATGGGCAAATTGAATGAACTTCCTTGGGAGCATTTGTTTAATGAATTCTCCCCTTGTTCCAAGCAGTAGATGTTCTGTCTGTAATCTCTTTGGGGTCCTTAGACATCCAATTTAGAAATGAAGGCTCTCCCTTGAAAATAATCTTCCATAGAAAGAGCCTGGAACCCCAGCTGCAAAGTACTTTCTGTTGGAATTGGAAGTGTTTTGAAGATTGTGTTGAAGACTACTAACCCTTCAATATCTATGAAGTGCTTCCACAGTAAGAGCAAGTATGACTTTGAGGACTGAGTTTCTGGTTGACGCAAGAAGAAGCTAATAGCATATTGTACATTATATATCCGCACTTTATTTAGTGCCATATTAAAAGGCGTATCATAAGTCATAAAAAAAAAAGACGTTACATAAAAATCATGAAAAAAAGAAACAAAGAAACAATGAAGACTTGACTTATGCATTGAAGCAATTCCTGAGTGAGAATGCAGACATCGTATGACGAAACTAAACCACCAACTTGTTCGATTAATTAAAGTAAAGGAAGGGGTGGTGATGTTATTTCGTGTGACAGTGAGCCCCAATATGGCGTGTTTTAATTTGTTTTTTCTTTATACTAAGTACAGTAAAAGAGTTAGTACTCAGTCATCTAGGACAAGCCAAGTCTCCTCAAGGCAGCTTAGTTTGTAGAACTATAAAGAGAATATCGGATTCAAATCCTGCAATACATTCTGCCCTCGCCCCCTCCCCGGCCGTAAAATTCCATGTGAGCATTCCTCAGGGCCCACCCCAGTGGTTGAGCCCTCCCAGGACAACAAAAAAATCTGACTAGGTGAGATACTCTTGCAATATGGCATAAAAGATGAAAGAAGCAAGGTAAAATAAAACTAAAACAGCAGGCAAGGGAGAAACATAGACGAATGCTATTATGGACCCTAAAACCTAAACATAAAGGTCCAAATTTAGAAAAGGGAGTCCTGAGAAGAAGTAGTGTATGGGAACAATCCGGGGAGAAGCGAAATTAATAAATGGAGGGAGAATTTAAGTATTTTTTTATACACTTATACCACGTCACTTTATTTTTATATAATTTATATTATCTTATTATAATTAATTTTATCTTATTTTTTACACACTTATATTTAAATTCTGTCATGTAATGTTAGTGTGAATGGATGTGATATGCATTATTCATGTGTTAATGAGTTGCTTTTGCTGTTTTTTCGGAATCCTTGTAGCCACGTAGTAGTCGTGCCTAAATGCATATTTGAGTATTGATGCTCCTTATTTATTGCTCCCTTGTTATTCCAGGAGGTGATGAACAAAATTTCTCCCTTCCATCAAAGAACACAGAAAGCATGAGTAGCAGTATTGGCAATCCAAGTAATATGCTTGGTTTGGGGATAAATGAGGAGAACATTTTAGGGAGGGGGTAAAGTTTTCTTAAAAAATAGATATTTGGTATAACAGTAATTAAAAAATGAAAAAGAATAAGTTTTATGGGGAATAATGTTTCTATTATTTTTAACAACTAAATTTTTCATTCGTGCAATGCACAAGATAAATTAAGAATTAAATAATAATAAAAAAATTATAAATAAAAAAATTAATAAATAAAATATATGTAATAATTTATTAAAAAAATAATATTTATAAGTTTAATTTAAAATACATAAAATATATTTTTTATTATATTTTTATGAAAGAATTTCACTCTAATATAAATATTAAAAAATTTAAATATAAAATGTTATAAAACAAGTTTTATAAGCAAAAAAAACTTTGTCTTTTAAATGTCCAATTTATTCCAATAATTTTACAATAAAAAATTAATAAACTAACTTTATTAAAAATTACATATAAATTATTTTTACTTATATTCACGTAACCTAAAAGAAATAAGTCAAGTAATAAGTCACTTCTATTTTATTAAAATAAACTTCAAAAAACAAGTTATATAAATTCTGCTTAGATAATTACTTAAGCGATTAAATATAATTTATTTAAAGGCTCAATATTTTTTTGTCATTTGACGTATGGGAGTACTAACATTCTATAGCAATATTCTTCTCAAATGTCAAGGTAAGATTCATTATCCAGATAAGATTATAATACTGAATTCACAAAAATTTAAAAAAACAATAATAATAAATTAAATAAAAAATAAATATTAATTTAAAAATATTAACTCTTTATAATTGAAAATATATTTAGTTTATAATTGAAAAATTATTAAATTATTACTCAATAATAATATTTTTTATTATCATATAAAGACTCATGACAATTAGATAAAATTTGAAAATTAAATCTATAACATTGATTAATTTTCTTTTATGTCACGATTAATTTGAAATTAATGTGAGTAATAAAAACTTTTCATAATTCTCACAAGAAGAAATCAATACCAAATTATAACTACATATTAATATTGGGTCGTTTGATATCCAAGGGAGAGTAAGATAATTCAATTTTTTTCATATGATTTTAGTGTGTTATTTTATATTTTTATTAAAATATTATTTTATATTCCATATAAAAAATTTGTTTTGTATTTTATAAAACTATGTATTTGAATTATTTTATATTTTTAAAAATAAGAGTATGAATCAAATTATAAGAATAAGAAGAATAGTAGTCTTTATATAGAAAAATAATTGCTTCTCATTACCTCCATTTTTAGTTCTATTCTGAATTTAATTACGAAATTTCTATGATTTACATAATTGACCAAATCACTCAAAATAGAATTCAAATATATTAGCCAAAATTAATTTTAAATTAAATTTGGATAAAATAAAGCTGAATGCAATGATTTATGATTATAACAGAATAAATTATATGTCAATTCAAATAAGTGTAATAGAGCTTTAGCTTGTGTCCTTTATATTGGTTTTCTCAAGAAATGGCCTTGTCCCACTCCTTGATCTAGTGTTTCTTGCCCTTACCTCTACTTACATCTTGACACTTGCACAGAACACCAATTTTTCTCAAAATCCTCCAAAACTCAAATCTGATCCGACGAAAAAAATGTCACTTATCGTTCCCCTTAATAAACTTTCAATCTTTAACGATTTTATTCTCGCAGCACATAACACTTGTCTTTGCGATGGTAGTCGAACTTGAGTGCTTTCATGGCTTGGTGCTCAGGCAATAGTGGGAATCGTAGGGATAGTGTCCTTCGATGTCACTTAATGGAATGATGGGATGGTTTATAATAACTTAATAATATATATTTTTATATTAAAATTAAGTTTTATTATATTTCAATGCAAGTAATTTTGGTAATTTTATAATTTATTAATTAATTTTTTAAGTAGAATAATTATTAAATTTTGTTATTTTGTGATAAATTTAAGTAACACAACAAGATGATTAGTACTAGTAATCAAAGAAAAATATGCTAAAAAAATAACTAAAGTTGAAGAATAGTCAAATTAAATTTTAATTTAAAATATTTTGAAATTATTTTAATTATTTTGTGATAAAAGTTTGACCACATTAGCTTAAGGGCCCATGGTGTAAAAAAATTATAAAAGTTAAAAATTAGAATTGAGTGGACCGTGATTGGAAAGTGAAAAAACGAAAGAGGCTCAGAATATTATAAAAGAAGGAGGTAGTGGAATTAAGGTGAGAAAAAATATAAATTGGAAAGAAAGAGGAGACGTTGAGGGCGGCGAATTGAAAAGTATTGAGAATTGATGAAAGTGTTACACGCGGCTCGAGTGAGAGGCAGCACAAAGCACGAGGAGCGAGGGAAGAAAGCGTGTGCCACACATAGAGGTGACAAAACGGATTCAATTCGTTGGGCCATTAAAGCACAGTTGGGTTTAAGTTTTTAACTTATTTTTGATTTTCAACCCATAATAATCTTTCATGAATTCTCGCCATGGGTTGAGTTTTTTTTTAAAAAAGTGTTATAAATTAGTTTTATTATTTGTATTTTGATATTTTTATGAGTATGATATTAAATTTATTTTATTTTTTTAACCTCTATAAATTATAATTTTTCTATTTTTAAATTTTTATGATTTTTTTATTTTTTATACATTTTATTTTATTTTTAGGATGATCAACTCACTTACTTTTTTTTTTCATTTTTTTTCTTTATATTAATGGCCTATTAACCCGCACTTAAAAATTTCTTAATTTTTGCATTTTTTTTTTAATAAAGACAGTATGATGTAAAAATTTAAATTTTTACCTTTAGCCACACAAAACAGAATTGTTTCATGCTCTTTTCTTCTCACTTTGTGTTTGATATTCTTATAATGAAAAATTAATTTTATTTTTTACTATTAAGATAAAATCTTAATTTTTGTTTTAGTTGATTTAATTTTATTTGAGATATTTTTTGTTTTATAATTATACAATATTATTAATTATTGATTTTTAATTATTATTTAATTTATTTTTTATTAATTATCTTGTAGTTAATTTATAAAATTAAATTGATATATTTTAATCACATACTTAATTTTTGTAATTTTAAGTATGAGTTGTGCAATAAAATTATTACTTTTGTGATTTAAGAATTAAATAGTTTATATTATGTTAAATGACTTATGTTTTAATTTGAATATGTCATATTATTCTAAATGAATTATGTCATTAATTAGATTTTAATAATCTTTAGTAGTGATTAAAGTATGTAGTCGTAGACACTCTATAGAATAAGATTAATCCTCATTCAATTTAAATTCATTTTTTCATGGTTAGTAGTTGATTCAAGTCTTAGAATTATTCTTTAATTGTTCTTGTATTCTAATTTGAGTCGTTTTATTTAGATTTATTATTTAATTTTAATTTTAATTCAACACATAATTTATATTCTCTGTTTAATTAAATAAAATAATTTTTTTTTTAAATTAATTTAATTAGATATTATATTTTAGTTAATTCTATCACTCCTTATAAGTATGACATCCTTATATTTGTCAAATATTATATTGATCTTGTGCACTTACAAGTAAAATATAATTTTATTACTTACAAATTTCTATCAATGTTGCATAAGCATTTTGAGGAGAGGGGTTCTAAGGAATTGAGCGAAAGAGTTCCTCTACCATCCATATGCCTTACCACCACTGTCGAAATTTCTTCAATTTTTTGTTCCTTCTTTGATGAAGTGTGAGCAGTGGCATTTCCACCAAAAGCAAAGAAAAACAATTTTTCAAAGACCCAAAAAGAGAAGAATGGAAATGATTGTATATTAACGCCAAACTCAAAGTGAAACATAGCTCTACATATTCTATGAAAGAAGTTCTTCTAAAAATAGAAGAATGATTATCGCAAGAGAAGTTTCTCGGAGACCAAAAAACATTTATTCTATTTCTTATCTTAATTTTTTTTACTTGTTTTTTATTTTATTTTCTATTGATTGATTTTTTTAAAAGATTTTATTATTTGGTTTTTGTACATATGCTAATCAAATCATATATGACAAAAAAAATCATCACATCAGATTACATGTGCCAGAAAATTAACTATTATAGATGTCACATATCAAGAAATTAAAGCATGTAGTTCTTGACTGAAATGACACATGACATATTTTTAAGTTATGCATATTCATTTTCTATATTATATTGATACACTTTCTTGTACTGTTCTCTAGGGGTGTTCATGCCCCGTTTTAGTTCGATAATCCATCCTGGCCTAAAGCTAGCTGACTGGATTTGGGTTCTTAAAATTAAATCCGATGTATTTTTAAGTTGAGTTTAAGTCACACCTCACTTTGATTTGGTCGGCCCGATACTACATAATACTTTAAAACTTATGATTTTCTTAAAAATTAGTAATAAATTATAAGATTTTTAGACAAAAATCAATACATTTGCATAACATAATAATATTTTTGTATTAATATAATTTATTTTAAAATATATATTATAAAATATCTTTTAATTTTAGTTTTATATTTTTAAAATTTTATTATTTAATTATACATTATATTTAAATTTATATATTTTATCTAAATATCGAATCAACCTAATCTTAATCAAATCATTAATTAGACCAAAATCACATCAACTCTTATATTATTACATCAAATAATATATACACTTATTTTCACATTTCATCTAATATCATTCATTAAATATATTTTTTTCTATCACTTTTTCTCATTTAATCATATTTTTTAAAAATAATGTGAATAATATAGACACCATTAAAAATAATATATGACTATCTTTTTCCAAATCAGATCAGGTGTGTGTCAAAATAAAATTACCCGATCAACACAACGACCCAGGCCAAATACCCGTTAACACCCCTCCTTTGGCCACTATTCTTTGCCGGCGCTAAGCTATGTAGCTAACCATCGCCAAGTGAAAATATCATTATATATTTTTTAACAAACATGGTAAATTTTCTACTCGGACCCGAACTGAAGCCCCAACTGAGCTACGGACCTAGTACTAGTAGTTTACATTTTTACCCGTACTCATTCCGAGCAAATTAATAGAATACAGTTTATAGGAGAAATGGAATAGAAGAATAATAAAAAATAATTTTTCATTGGAAAGTATACCATTATTAAAAGAGAAAGGATCAACTTATATCAGTGTAATTTTTTTTTTATTTACACTTATTTTTAATTGTTAAATCTACTTTCATCTAATGATTATTTTTAATGAAATAATCTCAACCATTAGATGAAAGTGGATCTCATAGTTAAAAATGAGTGTAAGTCAAAAAAGACTTACACTGGTATAAACCGATCTCCCCTTATTAAAAATTAAGTTTAATGAAAAAAAAAGACAAAGCGATTCTTCCAAAGAATTAACCATATAAACGCATATCATTGTATGGTATGGTTAGTTTATTTTTTATCCACTGTGATTGTAAAGCTTTTGAAGTTATATTAGCATTCAATTATAGTTAAACTCTTTTAATGAAATAATTATACATGTTGAATGATAATTATTTTTTTTACTGTAGTATCAAAAACTTCCATGGCTTCATTGTTAGTCGTTATCCACTTTTAATCTTTTCTTTTATTTTTTTCTTTTCTTATGGAAAGTGGAAAAACGTTTAATTTTAAAAGCACCAATTTAAACCAGAGGAAGTATGAGCAAGATTAGACTTTAATACAACATACAAACAAGATTATTACATAAGCATACTGTTGAAGCACTATAAGAGAATCTTGAAACCACCATATATTTAACAGATGCAAAACTTGATGGCCAAAAACGAAAATCCAGTGCAAAACTTTCCTCTCAAGTATCTCTGTCTATTCTCAGATTGTGACCCATGACTTGGGCAAGAAATTCACCTGTATAGATGTATTCAACTAATCTATTTACTAAATGAATACAGCATCCAACACCAACGCACCGACAATCAAAGAGAAGCAGAAGCAGTCTGATATCTATTTAACAGTGGTCTATTCAGGGTTTGTGTTGTGCATATATTGATGTACGAACAGCTTGTTGAGGAGTCGGAGCTTTTCCATTTACAAGCACTTGTTCATAGAAATCCAGGCGTATAGATTTGAACTGGTAATGCTATTTTTAAATATACATGAATACAAGAAGGAAATCCTTTAGTCAGAATGACTAGTTCTATTACAAAGACATTGAGGAATTGGCAAATCATTGCATTAAATCAAGAATATCTTTGATGAAAACGTACCTTCTCCTTCCAGGACAAATCCACATCACGAAAGAAAGGGTCAAGCAGCGTTAGCTGATCTCCTTCTTTAATCTGGATGATAAGGGCTCAATTAACTCCAGAATAATTCTTCAATTGATGAACCATAACAGTGGGAAAGAGAAAAAAATAACCAACTAGACCAAAATTTTATTCAGCAAACAATAAGTACTCACTTAAATAGAGAAGAGAGAAAAATAAGCAAAGTATGATTTATCTACTATAACTCGATGGGGTCTATATCAGCCAGACCAAGCTTTTATTTAGCAATACTAAAGCTGCATACTTTGTTGCATACGGTCACATTTGGACATTTCTTTTATCCCTTTTATGTCTATAGTTGTTGATCATCACAGCACATGTTGATTTTAAGTATACACATCTTAATTGCACGAAAGTCTTTATGCTTAAGCATAGACTACCTACAACCATTATTTTTATTTTTTTGTAAAGAAGAAATATTATTAGAGATGAGATGAGAAAAAGGAACCACGCAACCGGTTTGTCACCCTTGACATTTATCCAAGACAAGTGAAATTTAACTCTTGAAAAACATTATTAAGAGACATTAAGGAGAAGAAGATGACATAAAACTTCGGCAGCAGTTCTTACCACATCATTACGTACACCATAAACTGAGAGAACAAAGCAAGTTTGATTTGAATCACAAAGCAAATAGTATCTGCAAAATGACAAGAACAAGATTATATGGATCCAATTTCTGCATACATTGCAAAAATTCTTAAGACGTTAACATAAAGGAAATGGAAACACTTCCTTTTCTGATAAATTACAGGGACACTCCAGACTACAATATACAGGTCAGTAAAAACATGTGATATTTTTTTGTAACATAGATGAAAGTTATTATTCGGAAGGATCAGTGGGGTATATTTATGGAAAAGGAACTATTAACTACTAGGGTCAAGGATGGTTATAATCCATTAATACTGTCACCACCTACAATCCTTTGTTACCCAAAACAAAAAGGGGTGCTAAATTGGCCCCATCATAAGATTCAAAGCATAGTGTTGCATGACTGCCCGGAGCTAAATGATCCAGTATTTTCTTCTGAATAGGTCTGATGAACCTAATTTACTATGCCTTTTAATCAAATGAAAATTTAAAATTCATTAATTACTATTTTAAAAATTATATTGTATTTAAGTGTAAGACAAAATAAATATTACTAATACAATATTAGTAAGGAAAATACATTTAAAAAAGTAACTTCAAGAAGAAATAGAAAAAGATTTTTTTTAAAACAATCTTTCGTGAAGTTAAATGAGCAGAACTATTCAAAAGAGGAAAGAAGTAAACTAGATTAAAATAAGAGTTTTCCTCCTTCGTTGCATTAGATGCAAAGTAAACTATAAATACATGTTTGTATTTTACTTTATTTTAATATGTATCATAATTCCTTTGTAATTTTATTGGTCATTGTTGCCCCCTCTGAATTGATATTTTCAGCCCTGGTGCCCTATAATTGTACAACTCGAAAAGACCCCTTTCCCAACCGCCCCTTCTCTTCCCCCCCCCCCCCCCAACCCAATACATAGAAAAAGCAAGGGCAAAAAGAGTAAAGAAAAACCAGTCATTTGATGCATAACAAGTGATCCAACAGAATGCAATGAAATTTAAATTGAAAAAGCCGTAGTTTAGGACATTAGGCATACAAATGAGAGATTATTCAATGCATTGGGTGTAATACCCACTCCCTTACTTTTAAAATTCATTTTAAAAAAAATAAATTTCAAAAATCCAGAACGAGGATTACAAATGCAAGGGAGTGGGTCATTGTTTATGGAAATTATTATAAATAGTGAAAAATACTTTTCTGGAATAGAGGACTTACAAGGGAGCAACACTCTCACTCCTAACGAAGAAAAGCACCTTCCCCTCTACTGCTAGAGATCTATTTAGACCCTCTGACAGAAGGTCTATGGTAACTCTTTTGTATGACGAATTCACTTGTACCAGAAGGTAGACATGAATCTAGTCAGTATATTAGTAAAAAAAATAAAGATATAAAAGCACAGGCTAACAGAATTTAGAGTTGGCCATGAACTGAAACCTATAGGTCAGAAAAGTGCTTACAATTAACAGCAGCCAATGATGATGCCAAAGATGCCATTCGCTTAGCTCTTACATGCCCCTGTACATAATAAATTATAAAGGGAGAATTAATGGAAAAGACCGCTAAGAATATAACATTAATTAGAAGAACCAATTAACCATTCAGAATGGTCAATTAACCATTCCAAATGGTCATTGCTGTTACAGAAATAGTTATTGATCCTTCACGTTTAATTTTGTATTGTTAACAGTCCTCCCCAATAATTTTCCCAATTATAAATCTTATATAAACCAGCTGCCTCTCTCAAAATAAGATGTTGATTACAACCCAAACTTTATTTTTGTTGGTAGTTGGGGAGAGGACAGAATTGACTTGAATAATTCTTGCAATTACCAGCTTCTACCATGAAAAGAATCGTACGTGCTAGGATATCAAGCTATTGAAAAACCCATATTAAAAAATGCTTCAACTAATTACTAGGTTTAGGTTACTACTACATAGCCAAAGGAAAATTTCATTACCCTCAAAAGATTGTCCACCTTGTCAAGTAAAATGACTATCTTCTGAACCTCTTCTGCAGCATTGAGACCTGGATCCTTTAAAGCAGCAGCCTCAAATCCACTAAGGGCCCTCTGGTAGTTCTCTAGATATTTGTTAACCTGTAACAAATTATTTAGACATAACAAGCAAAACTCCACCCAATAGCCAATACTCTATTTATGCACAGTAAGTATAGCATGCACTATTATATGATTTTGAGGTTTAAACATTATTCTGTTCTATTATTTCCAGGAAGTTGGAATTGATAAACTGATAAATATGACACCAAAAATACAGGAGAAAAGTAAGCTAACATATTCAATCTCCAAACTATTCTCTAATGGAGACTTGAACATAATGAAATACAATAAAAGGATCAAAATGCAACTTACAGTGGCACTATTAAAATAAAGATCTGGATTGGACTTCATTATTTCATCTTTCTCCTGGTACATATTAACTAAACATTAGGTCTTCCACATTTGTAAAGGATAAGCCTATAATTGACCAATAAATATTAGATACAATAATAATCTCCATGTAGAAATGCTTATATAGAAGTAACCAAAAGGAAGAAGCACTTCTTTCGCATGCACACTAGAGGCTAAATTCTAAATCCTTCCTCTTCATACTCACAGCATTTTGATATGCTTTTAAAGAATGTAAAAGTTTGGTATGATCCCAAGCTCCAGAGACAAAAAAACTTGTAAGGCATGCATTTCCAAGATTATCTGTCAAGAAGATCAAATGATGTCAAAAGATACAGATCTTGCATCTTATATTCAAAACAGAAAAAATTTAACCCCCACCCCAAAAAAAAAACAAAAACAAAAAAGGAGACTGAAAAAATTATGAGCCGTTCTGTTTTTCTCATGTATTCTATTTAGTGACTTCAGTCACAAACAATTTTCAAGGACAGCACTAAATATAACAAGTATCTTAGGACAGCCAGGAAAAAAAAAGCTGGTTTCTTATATTCAATTTAATTTGTCACTGTTCATTTCAAAAAAATAAAATAAAAGCATTTTCAAATTCTATGAATGCCATATCCTATGATATCCTGTGACTAAAATATTGATAAATAGTTTTCCCGCATCATACAAGACATTTACTCATTGCATAAATTCATCAAGGTGATATTAACTTTAAATAGTAATGTCCAGTGTGAACAGAGAGTATTTGAGAGAAATTGTGACTTTTGCGTGTCTAGGTCTAGGCTGCACATTGATCCCTTATTTATACTGTGATTACAATCAGTCAAGGAGCTAATCAGTAGCTAACTTACAGCCTAATCGCTAGCTAATTTACAGCAATCATCAATTACAGTTTACCATATATTTACACGTGCAAAATCTATCAGGGGATATGCCAAATATTATTCAATAGAAAAGATTTATTTTTTAAATATATCATAGTAATAGTTCATTTAAAAACGTACACCAAGAGTTCCCATCCTTGACATCCAAAGTGATTGCTTCCTTAGCATGTTGAATGCTTTCCTCAACAAGTTCTGCCTGATTCTCCGCACCTGTGATCATAGCAAGCACAATATTACATCTCTATTATTAGGCAGTTTTCCATTTTCAGTGTTCTCAAGAAAAATCCAAAAAAGTCATGATTCTATTCACATTTTGTAACATAAACTTAAAAGAATTATAAGGTTATAGATGCAAATATAAAACTATTATAAATAGTTAATTTACAACCCACTTTCTCTCTTCACTTTCCCCATTTTCCTCCATTCTTATCTGCACCACTTTTCCTCAGTCATCCCACTCTTCCTCCCACCTTTTCATTTCCATGAATACAAGTATCTATCTTCAATTTTTAGTCCATTACAAAACAAACCAAAGTAACTAATCTGGAAGTATATTCCATATCTCAACACCACAGGTTTCTTTCTCACATTTACTTTCCATTCAGTCATTTAACTTATGTAATTCGATGCACAAATAGCAATGCAACCCAGAACCTCAAGCGTCATTATCTTATAAATAATCACATCTAATAAGCAGTTTCATACAACTGCCAGCAATCATAACATATTGTTCCTCTTGGAAGAAATTACACATTCACTCCAATTCTAAAATCTAAAGAAGGATCTTGAGCCTGATTCTCTAGTGAATAAGGGAGATTTTCTACAGCTACTACATCATAAAGAACGCATGAAGAATTTAACCACTATTGAAAACCAACCCATCTGACCAATTAGTATAAAGATGACTAAATTCAATACAGAAAGAACAAGTGTCGAAAAATAAGGCTCCTTAATGTATATACATAAATGCCCAAAAACAAGTTACAATGACTAAAGAAATTAGGACAACTAAAAAACAATAGATCTTCAAACAATAAAAAGTACAAACAAAGCCCTTACCTTGAGACATTATTTTTTAGGCATTGATAATTGACAAAGAATCTTTTTGTTAGGACCCTGCATAAACAACCAATATCTATCATCAGTTTACTACACAGAATCTCAACTAGAGTAAAGTGAAGCTGAGACATATAGAGGAGAGAAAGGTTATGGCCAGCAGTAGATTTCCATTATTTTTTTTTTAAATATTAATATTTAATGTTAACAATAAACGTCTTTTCGTAAAATAAGTTCCCTACAGATTCAGATCAAATATCACAAAATCAAGAACCAAAAAAAAGAAAACACCGTGATTTGCAAAAGAGACATCAGTGGAACTCTTAAGAAACGGTAAAGCCACAGTGAAAAAGCTTAAAAGCATCCCCAAAAAAAAAAATTTCAACATGTGCAAAACTATTTTTCAAATCATTGTAACAAAACATAATACATAATTTAGTATTGCCAATCATTGAAGCTCCAATTGTATAGAAATTACATAACATCAATAAAAACTACCAAATTATGTAAAAGAAGAACTCTGATAAATAATACAAACCAACCTACATATACAATTAATTGAAGCCTTGTTGACATCAACGTGCTTACAGTTATTTGCTCCATTCCATAAGCTTTATTAACATGCATTATGTGGACCGTTCTAGTATATATGCATAAACAGCTTGTGGAAATAGACAACTACATCTTAACCCAACATCAGATGTTCCTGAAGTAAAGATTATATTCATATTTCTAAAAAAATATAAAATAGAACACCATTTACAGGAAAGATAATAATCTACCATCACGTTTCTTCAGTCACTACCTCTAAATTCTCATCGTCCTCCTTTCTTTTTTCACAGTACAACGAAAGCACAGAGGCTTTGAACCTAAAAGCTCATGCAAACTACCTAATCCCTCACCACTAACCCACTCTTAGTGGGTTATCCTATTGGAAGGTGCTTCTCAAGCTTAAAGGAAAATTTTACTGCACAGCTAATGCTATATGACCTACAATGCTTTACGGTATTGAATGTTAGGCGATAAAGAGCCAACAAGAGCATAAGCTCAGTGTTGCAGAGATGAGGATGTTACGTTGGAAGAGTGAGCATACAAGACAAGATAGGTTTAAGAATAAATGCATTAGAAAAGAGGTAAGGTTAACATCTATTGAGGAAAAGATGGTAGAATCTCGCAGGTGGTTTGGCCATGTGAGGAAAAGACCTTTAGAAACCCCAGTAAAAAGAGTAGATCAAATGGAGAATAGCCCAATAATTAGAGGTAGAGGGAGAACAAGAAAAACTATAGGGTATAGAATTGGGAGAGGATTTGAGGAATTGTGTGTGTGAAAACACACAAGTAATCTGGTATTTATATACAGATTAGTACATGGCAGCAGTAATTATAAACACTAATTATAGACACTAATTCCTATAATTACATATTACAATTTCTAGCAATCAGCACTATGAGTCAGCTATGACTAGGTAATAACTAAAGCTACATATTAAGCATGTGCTTAATTCTAACATAGGGGAAACCATTAAAAAGGACTTAGAGCTAAATGATAGAACACAATAGTATTGTTTGATCTATGTAGCCGACCCCATCTAGTGGGAAAATGCTTTAGTTGTTGTTTTACAATTTTCAAACAACCACTGATTTCTATATTTGTGTTTGAAACTTTGATGCTCTATGCAATTGCTAAACCCCTCAAATGAATACATGCTTGCTAATTGCTATCACCAATGAAAATTTATAGAAAACATTGGATCAAGAAATGAAATGAAAAGGCTAGTCTTTCCACCAACCTTAACAGGCAAAGTGGAGGTGGAATATATTCCTTGAAATAAAGCAATATTCAGATTCAACCGCAATTTTTTTGCCACCTATTTGGTAATGGAAAAAGAGATTTTTCCTTCATTTCACTCACTTTCCATTTCCCACATTTCACAAGAACAGGAAGGAAATTTTATTCAAATTAGAAGAAAGAAATACATAGGGGGAGTATGTAATATATGAACATCCTTCTGAACAAAGAGACAAAGACAAAACTGCGAAAAGAAAACAAGCTTGTTAATACACCAATGCTCTCCAAGTCCTCTGCATACCTGTCAAAGAGACAGCCTGAAGGAGAAGCCATATAAACAATCCTATGATATAACAAAACTAAAGAGAAAGATTTATCCTTAAAAATCCAACTATTCTGCTTCAAAGCTCAGTTCATAACAGAATTCCATTCTTATATGAACATAAATATATAATGATTTAAAGTAAAATTTATACACTTTGTTGAACAAGTTCCTATCCACCACTTATAGGTGGGTGGGGGGGGGACCAATATGATCCTTGGCTCTGTCACTGATTGCAACTATTAGTCTATACAAATAGGCAACTTCAGAATCAGTTATGTAATTTAAGTCGTGCAAATCTACTGTCATCACTAACCTTGTTTAATGCAAGACTGAGACAGTTCTTTGCAGCAGATAAATCCCCTTTTTTCCAAATGCAGTTACCTAAACATAGCCAAGCATCTGCAAGAGATGGGTTTAACTTAACCTGGTGCATAGAAGAGTCAATTATAAATCCATCATTTAAACATGAGTAGAAAGATACACTAAATCACAGAAACTAACAATTCAGTCTTGCTTACAGCTTTTGATAGATGATCCTCAGCTTCTTTCCTATAATCCGGAAATACATCCAACATCTTCCCTCTAAGATATTCAAATGTTGCACGTTGCATAGGTGATTTTCTTTGTTCTGGAAAAGGAGACAATATTTTAATAACAAAATTTTAATGAAACAAATGAGATATTGGGGAATATTTCTAACTTCCAAGAGCCAACTATCAGGCATCAGCTGAATTATTGGTCAAAACAGCGTAAGATGCCATTCTTAGTATATCATTGGTGTTATCTAACTTTGTTTTCAAAACCTATTCTGCACGTCTCATATTGTCTAACACAAGAACTAATATAAGTATCACTGGTGTTATCTAGCTTCTCACCCTTACTATATTGCACATTCGTTTGTCAAGTATTGCAGTATCCTATATTCACATCTTCAAATACCAACCAAAAAAGGGTGGGGCAAAAAGAATTCAAACACTTGGAAGTTGCAAAGCATATTAAAAACTCATGAAAAAACTGAGATTCCAAATCCTCAATCAAAACCCCAGAAAACAGAACAAAGGCTCTGCCTTCATTGCAATTACAACTCAGTCTCAAAACTTAATGGATTATTGAAGAAGCATCAGAAAACGATACCCTTAATTGAAAAGAGCTAAAAGAAGATGATTGAACAAAAGAAAATGACCTGGAGGAATGGAATCGAGGAGTTTGAGAGCGAGATCGGATTGGTGTTGCAATTTGGAGATTCTGTCATTAGGGTCGGGTGGGAAATAAGTGTCTCGGAGATGGTAGAGATCTTCTGCTGCTCTTGCAGCCTTCGATAATGGTTCTTCTTCGTCAGGGTTGCTCATCTCACTCACTCACTCACTCTGCTGAACAAGCGAGCACTGCACAGATTGAAAAGTTCAGAAATGAAAATGGGTGGGTTTGGGATTTTGGGAAGAAGATGATGATGATAATGAAGGTGGTGGTGGATGCGAATGGGCCATTGGAGTGACCTTGTCTACTATACTATTACTAGCCTAGCTAAGCTCCACATCAAGATGATGATGAACAATTTCAAGTTATTTTAAAATAAAAAAATTAGATTAAATTAAAATTTTGATGCATATTTAACTTTTTTTTAATTTAGTCTATTCAATTTTTTTTTTAAAATTAATCTTTATAATTATAAATATTTTTAAAATAATTTTTATCATTAATTTTTATTATAACATTAATATAAGATCGTTAATTAATTACTTAGTAGTATACATTTGTCTAATATATGTTCTTTAAGATATTTATTTTTTTTATAAAAATCATTAATTGTTCTTACATTATAATAAGTGTTTTTAAATGTGTTCATTTTTTTTACGTATATACTTATTTATTACGTAGATATTCATTTAAATACTTTTTTTATTCGATAAAATATTTAGTAATAATTAAATTGATGGTATTATAATAAAAATTAATAGATAAAGTCTATTTTAAAAATATTTATTAGTATAAAAAATTAATTTAAAAAAACTATAATAATTAAATTATAAATGATAGAAAATTATAAGAATTAAAGTTTTAATTTAACAAAAATAAATAAATAATCAATTTGGCCAAAATATAATAATTGCCCTTTGCTAATTTGAACCATTAATTTTAATTTTAGTAATTAACTTATTTAAATATTTAAGTAAAAACACATTTTCTTTGTGAGATATTTTTTTATCTCCGTTCTTTGTGAAATTTTAAGTTATAATATTTGCATAAATTTATATTCATAAACTTCATATACCATTAGATAATACTTCAGTCTAGTTATTTTCTGTTAAATAATCTAAATTATATATATTTCATATTATTTGAGCATGTATCTCTACTTATGGTAAGAATTGACGAGGTGCTCAGGGTTAGAAGTTTAGAACTACAGTTATAAAAAAAAAAAAAATGAAGTTTAGAACTACAAACACATATTTAGGACTATATTCTAAAAGTAATACTTTTAATGGCTAAGATTATATTTAAAATTTATTAAATAATATTATAAATTTAATTTAACAATTTGTATAATATAAAATCTACGTGTTATAATTTTTTTAGTTCTATACGTGTTATACTTTTATTAAAGTGCACAAAAATTTATCTATACATAAAGCTTAGTCTAGCGAGCTATAGAACCAAACATCATGAATATAAGCCATTGGATAATTATATAGTGCTTAGTCCAACAAAGCATTGCCCAAGCATCAAGCCACAATCATCAATGTATTTAGTGAGTTGCCTTTAGTGATACCTCTCGTAAAATAGATCAAAAACACGCCTGGATTAAATTATAGTAATAGGTTGGGCCCAACTTTGGAGAGTGAAAATGTCCAAACCAATCAATTAAATTTTTGGTTCGTGCAATGCGCAAATATCTATATAATAAATTCATTGTTAATTTTTTAATAGAATTTATGAATAATTTACAATGATAGGTTAATTTATAAAATAAATTCACACGTCATTTTTGATCGATTTTGTTAATATTTTTTCTACAACCAAGAAGTATTGGGCTAAATATTAACTATGGGAACCTTAAATCCCACTAGAAAAAGTATACTCCATGAGTCAAATCGGGTATAGCAGGAAGTTCAGGAATCAGTAATTGTAATGGTCGGGTTGGTGGTTGGGTTGGACCAACCCATGAATATTTTCTAATCATGAAATTAAAAAACGATGTAGCTTATCATTGAATAAATCATTGTTTATTTAAAATGGATTATAGGGGATAAGGAATTTAAAACTCGATAGCTCGAATCAATGATTTTACTACGGGTTTATTGGGTAGGGATCCGAATCGATTTTGTCTAATTTACCCGACTCAATCCAAATATATATGATCCGTTCGGTGAAGGATCGAGTCTAAATCAAATGCTTGTTAATTGCTAATTTAAGTCTATAAGATCAAGTTGTGCAGCCTAGCCTTTAGGTCATCTTTCTCTTTCTCAAAGTTTTTTTCTGATACCTCTCGTAAAATAGGTCAAAAATCAAATGACGCCTGATAGATTAAATTATAGAATATTTATTAAATAATGACTTCTTTATAATGTGAGTTGGCCCAACTGGTAAAAAAATTGTGAATAATATTATATTCTTTCTAAATACATAGTCTCCTATCCATTGAGATTAGTATTTTTGACTCGTGTAATGTGCAAATATCTATATAATATTATTCGTTGTTAATTTTTTAATATAATTTATGAATAATTTACAATGATAGGTTAATTTATAAAATAAATTCTCACGTGTGAATTTTTGTACTCTTTTGGTTTTGTTTTCGTTTTTTTGGTGTACCAAATATCTAAGAAAGGATAGTATCCTTCCTACAGGCTCACCAAGAAGTATTGGGCTAAGTATTAATAATGGGAACTAATACTTCTTAAAGGCCCACTCGAAAGAAAAAGTCTACTCCATGAGTCCATAAAAAAAATAACAGGAAGAGGACCCAAAACAAAAAACAAACAAAAAAAGATATAGCAGGAATAAATAATAATACAATTACCCTGTAAAATGGTGCCTAAATTTATCTTCCCAACATTCTCTGCGAATGCAATCAAGCATCGAGACTTCCTAGTTGCGAAGACATCTAAATTTAGACTTCCATCGATCTTATATAAGAGAAGTCAATTTTGAGTGTTAATGGCAAAATGAACAATTCTCTACTACGTCAACCATAATACTTGGCGAATTTTTCATGTTTCAAATTAAAAAATGGCATCATATATTGGCTATATCATGCTGAATAAATAGCATTGTTTATTTAAAATGATGATTAATTAGGGGATAAGGAATTTTAAAATGGTTAGCATAGAAATGGAATTAGTTATTTTACTAGCGTTTGATGTATAGAGAATGGCGTTAGTTAGGCAGGTGTAAATTCCTTGATTAGGCTTCAGTTAAATTTCCATGTCAACTAATTTGGATTGACCCATCGTCAAACCATCGATTATGGATGGTGGTGTCCTTTCGTTGTGAAGGATAATCAGTTGTTGACTTACTAACCATAACAAATACTTGTTAATTGCTAATTTACGTCTTATAAGTTGGAGGAACAGCTAGTGGTGTTCACAATTTAATTTGAATAAGTTTTGAGTTAAAAAATTAATCAATTTAAAAAATGTTATTTGTATATGTTTGTATTGAATTAAATTGATTACATTTTGAAATTTGATTCGTTTGGATTGGATCGATTTAATAAGTTTTTGGCTAAAAAATTTTCAAGCGTATAATGTTGTGAGTTAAAAATAATTTAGTTTATTAAAAAGTAAAAAAAATAAAAAATAGAAATAACTTATTTTATATGTTTAAAATAATATTTAATTACATAAAGTAAAGAAGTGTGTAAGAAATTAAAATTATTATTAATAAAAATATAAATTCAATAATAAATAAATATATTATATAATATTAATCAAATTTGATTAAATTAGATCGGTTAAGATTTTCATCCAATCCAATTGATTTTTAAACTAAAACTAAAATAAATTATATTTATTTGATTTTGATTGAATTTTAATTTTTTATTTAATTTTTGATATAAGTTTTGATTTGGATTGAATTTAAACAACCAAAGTGAATGGATAAACTATACGTAAAAAGATGCACTTTACAAAAGGAATTCAAGACTTATGTACAAAAGGAAAATGTGAAACAACTAAAATTAATTTCACAAGAATAAAAGTTAGAATAAGTTGATATTATTATTGATTTTTATTACTATATTTTATTTACTAACTATTACTAAGTCTAAGTAATTTTTATAATTTTTAATTGTGTAACACTACTCGTACAAAAACACATAGGAAAAATAAAATTAAGAGAAAAAAAACTAATCTATTTTATTTTTTTGTTACAAGGAGAACCCAGGCCCAGCTAAACAAGAATTATACGTAAAACAGATAGATACACAGCTAAATCTTCAAGCAAGAAAGACCCACAATCACTAAATCAGGAGGAGGTTGCTCCCAAAAAATGAAGGCACAATGGACGAGAATGACCCAGATTGGCCGAAATAACTAATCTAATTTAATTTGTTTAGCTTGGATTGGACTGGGTCGATTTCTATTTTGATTTATGGATCAAACTTTTTTTTTTTTTGCTTTAAAAAGCAATTATCATAATTTAAGTATGTAACCTCTCCTTAAGTTCTCATCATGTTCCTGATATCAAATAAGTCATATATAGTTATTACGTACTGCTGATCAGGTTCATTGTCGGATTTTATATGGAAAGTTTAAGGACTGTGTAGCCTGATAATTTGGTATCATTGAGCGAAAGTAAATGAAGAGACACGATAAAAAAGAAAATAAAGGAAAGGATGTGAGATAAATGAAAGAGTTATTCACTTTTCTTATTCAGTATTATTCAGTAGAAAATAAGAGATGTTTATCATAAAGAAAACTAATAAAAAATACATGTAAATGAATGAAAATGCATGTAAAAATATATGATGGAATTCACGAAAACTCTCATTTTCTCTTCATTTTCATTCAAAAGGGAGAGCATGAGAAAATGGTTGGACGTATGAAAATTTCATCCCTGCAAATCTTTTCATTTTCATTACTAAAATGCTACCAAACAAGCTACTCTATGCTCCAAATCCTTTCCTTTCATTTTCACTCTTACTTAGCATACATACCAAACAAAGCCTATACATTCCTTTGAAACAACAGTTCTGAAAAATAAAACAAGGAAAGAAAGAAAACGAATCTTTGGATTGCACTTTCTGTGAAATTTCGTTCCACACTCTTGTTTATCTCTTAGGACTCGTTTGGTGGTTAGGATAAGAGAGACAAGATATGATAAACTATCATATCAATAATCACCTTTTGTAATGCTTGTTGCATCAGAGATCTGATTGTTTAAGAATATCAAGCAATACTAAATTCAATATATGGGATAAGATAAATCAATCATTGATTCACCTATCTTATGTTTTTGGGTTCTGATTTAATAGTTTTTGACCAAATTTATTTAAACGATGTTGTAAGTTAAAAAAATTTAGTTAAAAAGTAAAACTGAAAAAGAAATAAAGGATATGAAAAGGTGATTTTAAAGTAAAATAATATCAAAAAAATATTTTAAATATAAAATAATTAAATATATAATAAAATATAATCGGTTATGAATTTTGATCCAATCCAATTGAAAAAAATATATAATAAATATAAAATATTTAAAATAATAAAATACTAATAATTAATTTTAAAAATTATTATTATTTAAAATTAATTTCACAATAACAAAAGTTAGAATAAGTTATTATTTTGTTATTTATATTATTTTAAAACTGAAAAATATAAAATTATTCTAATAATTTAACTATATGTAAAGTAAAAACTAAAAATGAATATTTTAAATTATAAAAAATTAATTTAAGTTAAACAATATTTTCAAAATTTTAAAAATTATATGTAATTTTATCATAAAGATAAATTGATCTTTTTATATAATTTAAAAAAATTGAAAATTATCATTGAAAAAAATAAAATCAAATAAAATATGAAACATTAGAATAAAAAGAAGAGACATTTATCATCAAAAAATTTAAAATCATACTAAAAAATTATAATCACGCTATCTCAGGTTGGTTATCATTCAAAATGGTGACAGAAAACGGTCGGATAGAATAATTTCATCCCTGCAAATCTTTTCATTTTATCTAAAATGCTACCAAACAAGCTACTCTAATATCCTTTCTTTCTCACTCTTCTTTATCCAAACAAAGCCTTCTCTTTATCAACAGTTCTGAAAAATAAAACAAGGAAAGAAAGAAAACGAATCTTTATCACTATTCTGTGATCACCAAACTTGTTTATCTCTTATATTCGACACATCTTTATCAAGCAACGTGTGACTACTTATTATATGTTGCCTATCATTTTCACAACCATATAATGAATTATTTTCTTTCTATCTCTCTATTTTTTTTAGCCTAATTTCACAATCATTTGTTACAAAAAAAAGTTATCACTTTTGAGGGGCCGAACGAGGCCATGAAACAGTAGGCTATGACAAAGACAATTAATTATCTTTAAAAAAAATGTATAGATTTTATTTTTGTCAAAACTCTTATAGACACTCATACAATTTATTGTAAACTTCTTTAAAAATAATCTAAATGAGTCAGCCTATAATTTGCGAGAGATTTATGAGGATAAAATGTTTAGATCTATCCTTACTCTTTACCTTTCATTGAGTTAGGAATTATACTTAAATAAACAAAATCAGGTATTTAAACCCCACTAGTTTTGACTTTGCTTCAATCCACACCTCTCGTGCCATTTGGCCACGCATGCTCTATAAAATAACCATACAATCATATAATCATCATATAATTATATAATATATATGTGTTAAAGAGAAAATATATATCTTTATATTTTAATATATGTCATTCTAATATACAATGATATGTTTAAAAATTTATCATTTCATAAATACATGACATACAAATATAGAAATTTATAATTACATATTAATTATATTGACATATATACTTTTGTATATTAATTCATATTAAAAAATTTAAAAACATTTACTTATATTTAGTTAATCACATTGTTAATTGTTTTCATTGGTAATTGATTTTAAAATTCTAAAATTTTTATAAGTATTTGATAACATATCTACTATATATGTACTATCACTTTAAATTAATTAATTATATTTTCAAATTACTATATTTATTCATATATATTTATTATATATTATTTAGAAAATTTTAATATATACATCACATGAGAGTGAAAAAATTTGCATAAAAATATAGTAAAATTAATTAAATGCAATTTATTATGAGAAAATTAAAAAATATTAAGTTTTTTAAAATTTTTTGTTCATATATACAATATAGAATATTTAAATATTTTATATTTATATTTCCTGACATTTAAAACTTTAAGTGAAAATATATTAATATTTATATCTATGAAATAACAACTTTACAAGAAGACATGATAAAATCAATTAAAAAGTTTATATTTATAATAAAGTTTGTTTATTAATATTGTTTAAATGCAATTAAAAACTCATATCATATAACATTAAGGTTTCATTGATGTTTTAATAAAATTATTTGCAGATATTAAGATAATTTTTGAAGACAAATAATAGAAGAAATTAACCTCAATGAGAGTATTAATGAACATTGATAATGGACAAATATGTAATGGACAAGCTAATAATTTATGTCATATTGAAATAAATTAGATTTGTGAAAGAGAATAATATTAAAGAAACTAATAAATCATATGTCAATTGATTGATTTAACTAATGTGTTATTTTATTTAATTTACTTAAGTTGTATAAATTAAATGTATATGTTATAAAATGTTAATGTATTTAAATGCATTGAGTATTATTTGATTATATTGTTATTGACCAATTCAATTTTAGTAAAATTTCTTTTTATTTGTCATTGTAATATTTATTCATTAAGATTTTTTGTTAGTATAATTTGACATTAAGAGTCAACTTGGTATATTCTTAATAATATGCTGATAAAACATGTAAATGAATAAACATATAAAAATTAATATTAAAAGAAAAAGCTATAGAATAAAAAAAAATTATATGAAACTATATAAATTAATTATTTATTAGGAGATATATATAAAAATATTTATTAAGAAGAATTACATAGTTCGATTATTATAGCACAAAAAAAATAGGTTAACGAAAACAAAAAAAAATAATTTTAAGTATATCTCACTGTAGACTTCATTAATTATAAATTAATTAAATACATCTAAATCATCTTGGGTGTCATATATATATATAAAAGTTAAATATATATTTTCTTATTTATTTTAACATTTTTATAATGTATCTCGTACATTACACATGTACAAAAACTAATATAACATATATAATATATAATTCTTGCATTCATAAGAATTATAATTTTTTATAATTTTTATTTAAATTCCACTTAAAACCGCTATACTAAATTCAACAAATTAAATAATAAGTAACACCTAAAAATAATAACAACTTTGTTAAGGACACTTGTTAAGAAAGATAAATAAAAAGTTTTAAATAAAAAAATATTTTTAATTTTTAATATATTAAATATTTTATTTACATAATTTTTTTATTTTCACTTCATTAACAAAACTCAAAATATAAAAAGTAAGTTGATTGAGTTATATAGCATCACTTTTCCAATTATAAATAATTTATTATAATTTATTTTAGTATTATGGTCAGTAATATCTGAATCAACTTGTACATATTTTAATTAATCTATATTTTTTGTTTAGTCAAATATATAGATCATTTATATCAAGACAATGATATTATTTGCAGCCTAACTCTAAAAAGTTATACTTAAGATTTAAACCTATAACCATCATCTTTGAAAGGGATTCAAACAATTTATTATAATTTGTTTTTTTTTTGTTTCATTTAATCACTTTGTATAATTGACACCATGCCAATACCAAATCATTAGATTAACGGGTTTACATTTTTGTAAACTTCCTAGTTCCTTCAGTGTGACTTCAAACAATTTTTCCCGTAGCTATAGAGAATTAAAAATGTAATAATCAGTCAACTCAAAAATCAAATGAGCAAAAGAAATGAATGAAAACTAAAAATGATTATTTGCAAAATTGTCTACTCGTGGGGTTTGGTCAGTTTACCAACTCAACGCTTGGGCTTGCTTAAAACAGCAAGACGTCAGTTGGACCCACACGCATTTACGGCGAAATTTCAGCCCCGTGTGACAGTCAGCCATAAAATAAAATAAAAATGATGTTTTTACGTTATTTATTAATTTTTTTTATTTTTTATCATATTTTTTTATGATTATAATTAAATAAAAATAAGTGATAAAAAATGACATAATTACTAATATAAAAAAATGTGAAAAAAATGATATAAAAAAATCATAATTAAAAATAAAACTATCTCCTAAAATTACATTGCATGCGCTTACACCTTCACCATCTTCTCATTTTCCACCAAACTTTCGAACCCAACGCGCGTTCCCGAAGTCGTATCAAACCACAGCCACACGGGTCAACCAATATCACACTCACACGCGCACATGATAATTCATAACAACGTGCACTTTCAATATTCTATTCACTATTCAATATTTTTGTTCTTCCATTTCTATTGACTCTCCCTAAAAAAATTTTCTTCCCCTATATATACACACAAACCAAAACCTCTATCAAATTCTATTTCTTCTTCCTCCATATATAGAAAACTTTCCTCATCAACCTAGGACCAATTTTCTCTTCCACGAAAAAGCTTCTACCTTCTCACGTTTCACTTAATGGGCAATTACATTTCATGCACTTTGGCTTCTCCTTTGACGAAGAACACAAGGGCTGCAAGGGTGATCTTCCCCACAGGTGAAGTGAAGCAGTACAAGGAGCAAGTGAATGCTGCTGAGCTCATGCTTGAGTGCCCCACTTACTTCTTGTCCAATTCTAGGTCTCTTCACATTGGTCGTAGGTTTTCTGCTCTTGGAGCTGATGAAGAGTTGGAGTTTGGTAACGTGTACATCTTCTTCCCCATGAGGAGAGTGAATTCCGTGGTCACGGCGGCTGACATGGCTGTGCTCTTCATGGCAGCGAACTCGGCGGCGAAGCGGATATCCGCCGGAAAGGCACGTGTCCTGCCGGACAACGGCGGTGGAGGGTGGCAGCAAGCGGAGGAGAGTTCACAATTAGCGATGGATGTTGAGAACAACGGAGTTCCAAGGTTGAGTTTGGAAGGTGTGGAGTCAGGGTTTCAGTATAGGTTAAGTTATTGTAAGTCAAGGAAGCCTGTTTTGGAGACTATAAATGAGGAACCCATTACGTCAAGGTGAAGGGAGAGAAGAGGAGAGAGGATGCAGCGTAGATTAGTATGCTAGATTCTTGATGTTCATAACTGAATTCGTATGTGCTCTCTCAAAAATTAATTTTAGGCTAGAGATGTGGTAGATTCATAAACACGTGTCAAAAATGATATGTGGCGGCGGCTGGCTAGTATCAAATTTGTACAAATTTCATTTACGGAAAGAACAAATTTACATGTGATATATTGACTGCTTTATTTTTTCGGCTACAATACAAGGAATGAGATGAGATTTGGATGGTGAGATACTTGGTTTTGTATTTGATTCTTGTTTTTTCTTTAATAAAATATAAATGAGAAGAATAGATAGTGCGAATTGTTCAACTATTTGTGACTTAAATAAAGGGATTAGAACGTGGACTGGGCGTACTTGGCCCTTGGGACGAATGAATCGGGAAGTAGCAATAGAATAGAATGTTCTGTTAGGCAGGCACGTTAACTTTGTGGACGACTGTGAGAAAATTCAATAATAGACGCAGAGGACCTCTCTGTACAAGTTCTTTTCGGCCATTGGCATTTACCAAGTTGAGAGTAGTCTTCCTTGACCCAAGTTTATTAGTGAGGTGAATCTAGAATTTTCTTAAACTACAGAGTATTTCAACCATTGAAAATAAAACATTTTATCATAAAATGTTGAAGAAAATATACTTTAATGAAATCCAATTCTCAAATCATCAACTGCACCTGGTGCAGTTTTTTTTTTTCTTTAACTTCAAGGGATCCAGTTTCGAACTTTGGCAACAGTTTGCCAGTATCAACAACAATGATAGAACTCTAACCCTAAGAGAAGTTATCTCTCTTCAAGCTTCTTTAATTTATTATTATGTGTCTATTAACTTAATTAAGTTATATGAGTAAATAATAAAATAAACACATGCATAATAATAAATTAAAAAAATTAGAGAGAGATAACTCATCTTAAAATTAGAGTCAAGTTTTGTCCCTACAACAATACATCAATATTCAGTAGTGCAAGCATTGTAATAGGCAGGATGGAACTAGATGATCAAAAGAGAGATTCAGAAAAGGAAAGAAAAATAAAAGAAAGAAGAATCACTTATTGGCGATTGACTAGTGCTCCAGCTAAATTGGGAATTGTTGGCAATTTATGCTCAGCAACGCGCAATTGCGGTGATTAGTGACGCCATGACAATGCTCTAGAGTGTAGAGAAAGAAAGGTTCCCATACTAAACTTGGCGTGTTACATGGCGTTCATGGCTGAGTTTAACTTATCTGAACCCGATTTGGTTATCGCTTGACAAATAATTGGGTTAACTTAATATTTAAACAAATTGTTTAAATTTAGAGATTAAGTATAATTAAGTTATATAATACTAAAAGTAAGAAATTAAAACTAAAAGATATTTTACAATATATATATAAATTAGCTTAATCAACTTTTTAGTCCCTGTAAATATATTTATTTTTTTATTTTAGTCCTTGTAAAATCTTTGATCTTATTTTGATTCTTTTAAATTTTAAGACAGGTAAAATTAATTTCGTCATACATCTCTTTTAAAGATTAATTTCACCTATCCTTGTCTCGAAATTAAAATGGATCAAAATGAAGTAAAAATTTTTAAAAAAATCAAAACCAGAAATAAGTATATTTATAGGGTGTAAAAAGTTAATTAAACAAAAAAAAATAGTAACATAAAATTATTATTATCGTGCTATGCAAATGATATTAACTTAATAAATCTTATAATTTATTATTAATTTTTTAAAATATTTTGTTTTAAAATATTATGCGGCATCGAACCGGATTGGATTAAACCAAAATGTAACTCGAACCTAACAACAAAAAATTACATCAAATATTTAAACACAAATCTGACCCAATTAATTGCGAACGACCGAATCTTAAACACTTATAGTGTCTTATATGATTAGAAAATGTTCATTTCACATTATTTTTCTCTTACATTATTTTTTATATTATATGTCAATAGTTGTGATTAAGTAAGAGAAAAATATTAATATATAAATGTTTATTTCAATAATAAATGATGTGAGGTAAAAAATAATATAAAAAAATGTGAAGTAAAAAAATCAGCATTGTATATGATTTTAAATCTTTTACCATTAAATTTAACGTGTTAAAAGCAAAAGTGTTAACGTATGAATAAAAGGAGAAAGTATAAGATGGTCCAAGAGTAATAGTTAGGATTCCGCTTACTCCTCTTAAATTTTAATATTTTAACTTTAAATTTTTATTTGAAATTAAAATGCAAACAATAAGTAACTCTAGTTAACCTTTTTTCTTTTTATTATTGAAAAATAAAAAAATGGAACCATGCTCATTTTTCTCCTCCTTCTCCGATCTCTTTGCAAATATTTTCGGTCGCTATATTCCCGTGAAATCGCCGGTGAGCACCATCTCTGCTACTGGATAACTCCCCTCCCACCCCCTAACCCCCGACAGCGGCCACCTCCGTCTTCCTTCTGGTTCTGTCCTCTTCCTCCTTTGTCCTTTGCTTCCCCTTCGTCTTCTCAAATATGTTTCTTGACGGAACTCGGAAGATCCAATCAAATCGGTTTCCCCTTCATGCCTCAACGTCCGCCCACTTATACCCCTGCAAGCATTGAAATTGTTGGTCTTCTTATGCCGGTGACGCGGCAGAATCGAACAAGTAATGCATCTGCATTGCCATGGTTTTCAGTTTTTGTTTAGTCTTTCATTGTGCACATCTTTTCACTCTATCCATGGAAAAGAAACTGCCGAGACGGAAGACCATGGGACAGAGACGTTTGAATATTTTATTAACATGAAATTAGAATTTTAATTTTAATCCTAATATTTTTAGAATTAGAATTAGACTACAATTTTAAATTTTATATTTGTAATTATTAAAAAAATAAGATGAAAAATTATAATTTTAAATTTAATTATAATTTTATTGTTTAAATGTATGATTTAAAATATTAAAAAATTATTTATAAAATTTAAATTAATAAAAATATTCATATAATAATATTTTTATAATATAATAGTCATATTTTTTTATAATTTTTTAGAAAAAAATAACTATTATAATAATTTTTATATAAATATAAAAATAATTTTTATATAAATATAAAATCTCAATAAATATGATTATTCATTAATAGATGTAGAGAGAAAAAATGTATAATTTTTAAGTTATAAAATTAATAATTCTTGAAGTATAAATTAAGAATTAAAAAAGATTTAACTTAATTATTTTTTAATTTTATAAAATTTGTTTATAGAGTTACAATTCTAATTCTAATTAAATGACATTCTAAACATAAAAGTTAAAATTAAGAAGTCTAATTCTAATTCTAAGTTTTAATTTTATGCTCAATTTTAAGAGTTAAATGGTCACTTAATGTAAATAATTTAAAGATTTAAATATATTTTTTATTTTTTAATTAAAAAGGTTAACCTTGGTTTACTCTTATGTAAATCTAGTTGAAATGTCAAAATTTAAGTGAAGCAAACATAATCCTACCTAGCACTCCCGCCGCATCTAATAATTTCTCTCAATTTACAGGGGATAAAACGCAAGAAAATAATACCGCATCATGCATAATAGTCTAATACATTTAACTAGCACTCTACCACTGGCCATCTATTCCTCCTACGTTTATCCCATGGGAAGTAGTATGAAAGATAATGAGAATCATGAATTTAGATCATTTTAATTTTTTTTAAGTGATTAAGTAGAAGAAAGAAATAGATAAATATAAAAAATTATTAGTAAGATTTAATTATAATATGTAAATTTTTTTTATAACATTTATATTTATTTTTCTTTTCACTTGATTACTTGAAAAAAAAAAATTGAGAGTATTTAAATACGAGAACCATATATATGTCATGTGATTGAAAACTGAAGCTCCTTTTAAATGCATTTGAAAATTTTCCTGGTCATATGCATGAATTCAAGCATTCTTTGGGAATCATCATCACTAATCACTAGGTAAGACTTAAGAGTATTTCACCCTTAAAATTTACTTCTAAACAGAGCCTCACCATTTCTCTTCTATAAATAGACAACCAACTGGAAGTGATTCTCATCTCCATCTTTTAGAACTTTCTTCGATCCTTTTTAAACTTACTTTAGTGTCTTTGTTGTGATCATTTGAAACATGGGTAAAGGTGGTGGTGGTGGTGCTAAAGGTGGTGGTGCTGCTGCTGCTAAAGGTGGTGGTGGTGGAAATTCAAGCAAAGGCTCAGGTGGCAGTGGCAGTGGTTCTGGGGGATCAATGAAGGCCCCTGGTGGTGGTGGAGCATACATCTCAAGGGAAGCATTTGAGAACAACCCTCAGAGCTACTTCAGTGATCTGCATGCTGCGCAAAAGGGCAACAAGTAGTGCAAGTGTTAGGGACGTTTATTACATAAATATGTTACTGTGGTGCTGATTTATGTAACGATCATCACTATAAATAAAATCAGTATTTTTATTGTTATTTCCTATACTATCACAGACAGAATTAGTTTTCTGTTATCATTAAATTCCATTACGTTTCGGTTCTCGGTTGGTTATCGATTTTACTTCATTCTTCACATTAACTAACTTTCTATTTCTAGCATTCTATACAAGCATATAAACAGATAGTTGGTTATAAAACTGTATACACATTCTTACGACAATCGCTCAATTTTCTTCTTCATAATGAATTCATCCATTTTCTCTCAACTCTTTCTTTCATCCTCCAAGAACCAAGATGGTATCAGAGCGCCATTTATAGGGCTCTGGTTCCAACTTGTTTCAATCTCACAAGTTGTGCTTCATTCTCCAATTTTTTCTTTGCTTGAAACTTCAATGGCGGCATGTAACCATAGCTATTAAAGATTATGCAACAAATCCCTCAAATCCCTTTTTCCTTCATCCAAATGAAAATCCGTCATTGATTCTGGTCTCACCTTCACTTGATGGAAAGAACTATCACAGTTGGGCACGAGCTATGAGATTAGCTTTGCAATCCAAGAACAAGATCAAGTTTATCGATGGAAGCATAATTTCACCTTTAATCACAGATGAACTTGGGAACGCGCTGCAATACTATATACTTTCTTGGCTGCAACATTCAATTTCAGAGTCAATCGTTAAATCCATTCTTTGGATTGATAATGCCTCAGATGTTTGGAAGGATCTTCATGACAGATTTTCTCAAGGTGACATTTTTCGAATTGCAGAGTTGCAAGAAGATTTGTATAGGCTACAACAAGGTAATCTTAGTATATCAGAATATTTCACACGACTTAAAACCATTTGGGATGAGCTTGAGAATTTTAGGATAATTCCCCAATGTAAGTGTTCAATACCATGTTCATGTGGTCTTTGTACAATCCATAAAAATCTACAGAGATCAAGACTATGTGATTCGTTTTTGAAAGGCCTTAATGAGCAAAATGCTCACGTCAGATCTCAAATAATGTTGCTTGATCACTCCCTAATGTCAACAAAGTATTTTCTCTGGTTATTCAACAAGAAAGGCAATTGAATATGCCTTTGCTTAATGATTTTGGTTCTGAATCAAGGGCCCTAGCTGTTCACACAGATCAAAATACTAGTGGAATTCATTACAAAAGAGGAGGTTTTTCCAATCGAGGAAGAGGAAGAAATTTTGGAGGAAGAGGACAACAAGGAAACAAAATGTGTTCTCATTGTGGAAGAACGAATCACACAGTTGATACGTGTTATTTTAAGTATGGTTTTCCTCCAGGTTATCAATCCAAAAGTTCTAGACATGCGAATGTTGTACATACAAATTCCTCTACTCCAAAAACAACTGTCCCGGACTCTAATAATACTCAGGGAACAACAAAGTCAAGAATCAATTTTACTCAAGAACAGTATGAGGGGATCCTTGATCTTCTACAGCAATCTAGACAAAGCATAAACCAGGGAAATCGTACAGCAAACATTGTAACCACTTCACCTTGCATCATGAATTCAATTTCTTCATCATCCCAAGGTAACTTCAAACAACAGTGGTTGCTGGACACAGGTGCCACTGACCACATTACTTGCGATTTCAATAACCTTGTTGACTATAAACCCATTTCCACAGTTTCCATTACCCTACCAAACAGATTTCATGTCACTACTTCTATAGCAGAACGCTAAATTATGAAACCTTGATTTTGCATGATTTTCACCAAGTTATTAGCTTCTTTATCTTGTCGTCTAACATTTACCAACTCTTCTTGTGTCATTAAACAGAACATTACAGGGAGGATGATTGGTTCAACTAGATTACAAAATGGATTGTTTGTGGTAAATCACAACCATAGTAGGACTTTCCATCTAATTGTCGAAATCTTCAATCAATCATGCAATTTCAACAATGATGCTTCATCACTTTAGCATTCAAGATTAGGTCATGTTTCCAATAATAATTTGAAACTTCTATCCTCAAAGTAATATTTCCCCCCTGTGATGTTTGTCATTTTGCAAAAAGAAGTTTATCGCCATACTATAGCATAGAATACGCATTTGCATGCTGATTTGGGGACCCTATTCAATTCCTTCTTTACATGGTCATAGATATTTTTTAACTTTAGTAGATGACTATACACGATTCACTTGGGTTACTTTGATGAAGTGCAAATCTGGAAAATTGCAGATGACTTCTCATGATTTATTTCATATGTAGAGACACAATTTGATACCAAATTAAAAAGTCTTAGAAGTGATAATGGAGTGGAGTTCCTTATGGATGAATTTTTCCTTTCCAAAGGAATCATTCATCAGAAAACTTGTGTTGAAACTCCTCAACAAAATGGCATTGTTGAGAGAAAACATCAGCATATATTAAATGTTGCACGTGCCTTGTTTTACCAAGCCAAAATCCCTACCAACTTTTGGAATTTTGCCATTCAGCATGCTGTGCACATTATTAATAGATTACCTACTCCATTATTGCAAAATAAAAGTCCATATGAGATGCTTTACCATCAACCACCTAGTTTCATTCACTTGAAAGTTTTTGGATGTCTAAGCTATGCTTCTACACTATGTTCACATAGGACCAAATTTGATCCTCGAGTTTTAAAAATGTTTTTCTTGGATATAAGAGAGGGACAAAGGGTATAATCTTTATGATATTTCTCATCACTTCATCATTTCAAGGAATGTTATATTTTATGAAACAAGTTGTTTTTCATAATTCTCGCCTTTGGCATATTTCATCCCTCGGTCATTATCTGAATCCAGTTCTTGAACCTCGTTCTTCAAGTTCAGATCTTAATAATCAGCCACCAATTGTTGCTACTCATTCATCCGATCCCTGTACTCCCACGATTGTTACTAATCAGCCTCCTTTGCGACATTTGATGAGACATAGACCAAGCTATTTGGCGATTACCATTGCAATCTATCTATATCTAACTCAATCAAAGCATGCTTGTAATGTCACTCATCCTCTATCTTCTATCCTTTCCTATTCTAATTGTTCTAACACATATAAAAAGTTTTATCTTTCCATTGTTTCTAACCCTGAACCCAAGTCCTATGGTGAAGCATGTAAACTAGATTGCTGGAAGAAGGCCATGGATACTGAATTATTGGCTCTTGAACAAAATTGTACTTAGTCTCTTGTTGATCTTTGGTAAATGCCCTATTGGCTGCAAATGGGTGTATAAAGTGAAATAATGCAGATGGATCTATAGAACGTTATAAAGCTAGATTGGTAGCTAAGGGTTACACTCAATTAGAAGGGATTGACTATTTTGACAGTTGCTAAGCTTACTTAGTTAGAGTTCTCCTTGCCTTAGCTTCCATTAAAGTGGTTTTTGGAGCAATTAGATGTAAACAATGCCTTTTTGCATGGTGATCTGCATGAAGATGTGTACATGATTCCTCCTCTAAGATCCCATGGTCCAAAGTGTGCAACCGAATAAGTCCCTATATGGCCTAAAAAGCTAGTTCGATGGTATTCTAATCGTCCACCGCTTTGATGTCTCTCAATTATCAACAAGATCTTTGTCAAGTCTACTTTTCCTCCTTTGCACTTTTGGTCTATGTTGATGATATAGTGCTTTGCTGGAATAATATGGACGAAATTCAATCTGCTCAAGCGATTTTTAGACCACAACTTTAAGATCAAGGATTTGGGGCCCTTGAGATAGGGACTTGAGATTGCTCGATCTCTTGGGATTGTTTTAAATCGAGGAAATACACACTTGAGCTATTGGAAGATAGTGCCTTGCTGTAAAGCCTGTTAGCACCCCTTTGATCCAAATTAAATTTCACTCCTCTTCCGGTCATCCTTATCCCGATGTTGCGGCATATCTACGATATTTCTTATGCGATCCAAAGAATTGAGTCCTTGCATATCTTTGTTGCTAATCCTCTTGATATTCACTTCAAAGTTGCCATTAGGGTGCTAAAATATCTCAAGTCCTCGCCAGGAAAAGGTTTATTCTATTGGGCTTGTTTCGAAAGAAGATCCATTACCGGCTATTGTGTTTTTCTTGGTTCCTCTTTAATTTCTTGAAATCTAAGAAGCGAACATTTGTCTGATCATCCTCGAAGTGAATAAGCTTTTAGTCTCACTTGTGAAATTTCTCGCATGATCATGTTCCCATAGCTCAACCAAAGATCGGTCTATTGTGATAATAACTGCCATCTATCTTGCTCATAATCCCACTTTTCATGAACGCACCAAACACATCGAAATAGATTGCATGTGGTTCGAGAAAAATTCAAGCTGGTCTTATTCATCTTCTTCCCATTTCCTCTTCTCAACAAGTTGCTGATGTATTAACCAAGCCTCTGCACTCCACCTCCTTCAATTCTTTTATAACCAAGTTGGGCCTTCATGATATTCATTCCCAACTTAAGGGGGGTATCACTGAGACATAATTTTATCTTCTTGTTAAATTAGTTTTTGCGTTAAGTTTTCGGTTCTGATTGGTTATGGGTTTTACTTCGGTTTTTATACAACTAACTTTCTATTTCTAACATTTGGACAAGCATATAAACAGATAGTTGGTTATAGACTGTATTACACATTCTTACGACAATCGCTTAATTTTTTTCTCAGTCATAATGAATTCATCCATTTTCTCTTAACTCTTTCTTTCATCCTCCAAGAACCAAGAGTTATCTCCTTGTCAATGATTTCATTTGTGATTTCTTATCGCTTATTTGATCTTGTTAAAAGTTAAGCATGAATATATAATATATATTCATAATTTTATGTGTAAGTGCTATTTACGCAGTCTAAAATGAAGCATGGATATATCAGTTCTTAAATAATAAGATCGTAGGCTTCTCTTAGAAGATGTCTATAATAATAATATTCTAATTTCTAATTATTTTATCAAATTTATTTCTTAGGTAAATACATTGGTATGAAAATCTGATTGAGTTACAAATTCGTCCAAAATGTCAGTAGATGTTACTGCTTCTTGTTTTTTCAGTAACGATTAAAGAAAGTATGATATATTGTAAATTAATCAATGATTAATATACTAATTAAGGTATAATTTTCTTAACATTGTTACAGAGTTCAGCAAATGTTAGATATTGGAGTTCTTAAACCTAGTGACTGCATTTTTTGTGAGAATGATGGTCATACACTGGAAAACGAAGCTATATCTGCTTTCGTTTCTCCTTCAGTGAGCTATATATTTTAGGTTTAATTAAAATAATTAATTTTATCTCTTTTTTGGTCTATACAATTAAATTTTTCAATTGAATTCTCAAGCTATAAAGATGTGATTCAAGTGAAGATCAAAGAGTAGATTTTCGTTTAGTTTAAAAGAAAATCCAACTAAGGTGATCAAAGATAATGCTAAGCTATTGAAGAAAGATAATGCAAAAGTCAAAATCAATTTATTTATTTCTTTTTTTCTAATGAAGTAGATGTAATTTTAAAGTGCGAAAAGATAATGTGTAAGAATCATTTTCTTGTAGATACTATATCTTCCATACATTTTTGGTACTTAAGGAGATATCTAAACTTTTTTTTTATATTTAATATTTAATTTTTAAATATTCTTTTCAATCTTTTCCACGTTTGAAGTATTCAAGCTACGCATGAATATATGCATGCATTTAACACCCACCAGTCACATATGCCCTAGTAAATATAAGAATTGATAGCAATTGGGTGCTTGAAAGCTGAGATTATTGAAAATGGAAGCACCAGTCAAATGCATTAAGATTTTTCCTTGTCTTATGCATGAATCTATGCATGCTTTGGAAAATATGAAAGGCATTTCAGCCATTCATTAAGGAGAGCTTCACCATGGACGGCAAAACTGGTGGAAGTGCTAGTAAAGGTGCTGGCGCACCTGAAGGTGGAATTAATGTCTCTAAACCCAAAGAGAATGTTGGCAGCGGTTCTGGGGGTGACGTGATGAAAGCTCCGGGTGGAGATGGATCATACATATCAAGGGAGGAATTTGAGAAAAACCCTCAGGGCTACTTTGCTTGTTTGCATGCTGAACAAAAGGGCAAGTAGTGCCAATTTGTTCCTAAAATAAAGCTTACTCTTGTAGGTCTTTGGTTTTTTTTGTTAGTGTATGGTTCCGTAGACTGGTCATGTGTTAAGTATGTAATTAGATTTTTTCAATATTTTTTTAAATAGTCAAATAAAAAAGAAAAATAAATATAAAAAAAATTATTAATAAAATTCAATTATAATTTATAATTTTTTTATAATATTTATATTTATTTTTTTATTTAATCACTTAAGAGAAGAAAAAATTAAAAGATCTAAATTCACTAAGTATTGAACATTACTTATGGTGCCTATAAGAAATGCTTTTCTTTAATAATGCAGTCTACTCAATTTATTTTGAATCCCTTTGAATAAGTACACTTTTTGTATACAGCTTTCGTAAAGAAAATGTAAGATTAATTACAATGAACTTAGTTTTTAAAATGAAAATGAAAAAAAAAAAAGACGGACCACTAGAAAGATCAAAGAAAAATATGCATAGAACAAAATGGATAGGTTATGTATTCACGGCGGGAAACTTGATTCCTTTGTTTGTAAAACGGACTTTTAGAAATTGGATCACATTTCCTTGTTGGCTGGCTCATTAATCGCTAAGAAAATTAAAGCCAATCATGGACTTAAGAGTGTACTCTAATCCTGTGTTTTCCAGATTATATTAGAAAATGATATTAATTATAATTAAATTAAAGATAAGTACGCATAGGGATATTTGTCGTGATGAGATTGATTCTCACCTTTGCGCCAGCTAAGGTAGGTTCATGTCATTTTTGACTAATGAGTTATCAACAATTTGCCTTAATTAGACCTTATAGTCAATTTTCATTGTAGGCTGCCACTGACTAATTTGGAAATTGGAAAGCAGTTTGATGTTTGCTCAATGTTAGCATCATACCTGCTAAACGTAAACTGTTAACGGTTAAAAAAACAATTTTTTTTATTTATAAAAGATATTGCTTAAAAATATATATTTTATATTTTGTATTTTTAATTTTTGGTGTATAAATAATACTTTCTTGTATTTACTGTTATAACAAAAAAAAATAGTAATACTTTATATCACCTTTTTTTTTTACAATGATGACGGTGAAATTTGAGTTTATTATTTCATGTAAACTATACAAATCTTTCACCACTAACCCAATCTTTATGGCTTACTTTATATCACCTTTTGGAAAGCAGTTTGATGTTTGTTTAATTGCTATTAACTCTGTTACCTTATTAGCAATACTATAAAATTTTGATGTTTGTACAATGTTTGTGACTTATTACTAGACCAATCTTTGTGGCTTACTTTATATCACCTTTTAGAAAGCATTTTGATGTTTGTTTAATTCCTATAAAATGTTTAATTAGTAATACTTTATATAACCTTTTTTTTTTTACAATAGTAACATTGAAGTTTGGATTTATGATTTTATGCAAATTATTTAAACTCTTTACCACTATCCCAATCTTTGTGGCTTACTCTTCATAATGCCTAGTAATCATTAACTGCTAATCATCATTATCTTTGTTAAGCAAACATAGTATTGAAATATGGTTGAACTTAATGAGAATAAGGCTAAAGTATTTATTAAGTTCGTTTGGATGTGTTTTTTAAATAAAAATATTTTAAAAAAACTTTTATTTATTTTTAGCATGTTTAGATTTTTTTTTAAAAAAAGAAAAAGTATTAAAAAAGCACAAATTATATTTTTTTAGAAGTTAAATTTTGGTGCTTCTAGAAAAGATATTTTTATAACATAAAAAAAGCTGTTCAAACATTAAAATAAATAATTATCTAATATCATATCCAAACATAAAATAACATTTACTTTTTAAAAGACTTTTAAAAAAAGATTACATAAAAAATATCTTATTTTAAAAGTTTATTTAAACGAGCCAATTATGTAAACAAATAAATTACATATGATAACAATAAGATAAGATAAAAAATAAAAAAATAAAAAACTAAAGATAATAAGATATTATATTTAAACTAAATTAAACTAAATCTTAAGATAAAATATTTGCCTTATCAATTCTTTTTTGCAATCCCAAATTATACCTGAGAAGAAAGCCCTTCCTCAAACCATGGATTATATCAAAGAAAAAAATTAGTTCTATTTTTTTTATCTATTACATTTATTTCATTAATTAAACTATCATATATATTCATTAATATTTTCTCTTCTACTTTTATTTTAAATACGCATATATCATAATTTGATTAATAAAATAAATATAATAAACATAAAAAATAAAATTAAGTTTTGTCCTTATATCAATTATAGGTTAATACATTCTGCTTATAATATTATACCCTTAAATCCAAACATACCAGAAGCTACAGACAAGAGGATATGGTTCTTGGATATCATTTGTATATAAAAACAAGGAGGGACACAAGGCAAACGCTAAGAGAACCAAAGAGAAAGACAAGCCCAATTGCACCACATGCCAAACCCATAATCTCTGCAGACTGTGATATCATGGAATCTAGGGGTGGACATAAAATCCAAAAGAACCCAACCACTCCATAAATTGAACCAAACCTAATTATTTAAAATTATTTTAGAAAAAATCGGTTCTCATAACTGAACCGTTTTTAATATCTTTACAATTCAGTTAACTGATTTCTAATTTATTCCAGTTAACTTCACTGAACCGAACTTCATTACACAAAATCTGAAAATCAGATATCAAATTCCCAATTTCACGAAGAACCCTAGTCCCCTTTTTTCCATCTACGAAGCAGCGTGGCACCGCACAATCCAGTCACACTCTTGGATCGTTTTGGATCGTGCTCACATCTCAATCAGTTTTAAGATCCTTTCGCAATCTCAACCCCCTTTTGATTTGTGAAAGGTAAAATACGAATTTCCATTTCATTTCATTTTACGCTCTCTTGGATCTGAAAATTTGTTGAGTCTCTCTGTTACTCTTTCTTCGTTTCACTCTTCAGATATATCACTGTATGATGATTGTCTTTGAAAATTTACAATGATTTCCAATTTTTCATTATTTTACAATGATTGTTGAGTACGTATAAACATGTTTTCCAATTTTTCATTATTTTCGATTCACAAAACTTAGAACTCTCGATAATGTTCGTATGATGTTACTTTCGTTTCTATTTTTTTTTAATTTTATTGGAATGCAGTCTTTCTTTTTTGTTTGAAGCTCCATCAATATTTGTTCTAATGAAATTGATTGATTCATTGATTTTTTTTTCTAGATTTAATTCACTGATCATTTAGTTTATTTATCGAATTAGATTATTTGATCATTTGCTGGTTTTTGCAGTCTGAACCATTTCGTTGAAGAAAAGAAAAATCTGAATGAAAAGCGGTGTAGGATTCAAAGCGATCATTTGCATCTTGTTTGTGCTTTCTCCGGTTTTTTTATTTTTTCTTAGATTGTGATGATAGGTCAATCAATTAACCAAGTAACATAGATTGCCATCTTCCCTCCTTACACTGCTCACTCTTTGTTGAAGTAAGTGCATGTGATTTCTGGATGATATCTTTTAGTTTAGTCGATGTGAATCAAAATGGTAATTGCATCAACACTTTTTAGTTTTCTGGGTGGCAGATTTGCAGCAATTTGCACTGACTTTTGTACACTTATAACTATAGATGGTTATCCACAATATTGAAAAGAGATTACTACAATTCTTCCGTCCTCTGACCTAAACAGGCTTATCTATTTTAGATTATTGCTTACCGCCACTTTTGATTCCTTTTTGAAAAATCAAGCAGACTAGACTTCATTATTTTCAAGAAAAAAAAAATGGCTTCCTCAGGAATCAGGGATGTAACGCGTCATTTAACTAGTGGAAACGAAATTAAAAACAAACAAACGCTCTCTTGGTGATTTACAATGATTTCTGCACCTTTTTTTTTCCCCGTTTTGCAGCTAAAATAGCAACTTCACTGATTTGGTTGTGTCTTGACTCTTGAGAGTTGAAACTGATTTAGAAAATGATGATGCATGTTTTATTTGATATATTTTGCATGTTCTAAGATGGTTGCAAAGTTCCTTAAAACAAATTTGAATATAATCGTCTCCTCCTCATATTCAATATAATCGTTGTGATTATAATATGTTTAGTCCCTGAATTTTTAGGACATAAGTGTTAAATCTGAAAATTTTTAGGAATTTTTAAGATATGTAGCTATTTTAATTTGGATTAATGAGACTAGTGATTTCTGTTTTTGGTCAGTCTGAGCAATTTATGGTGTTTTGGTGATTGTTGGAGTTCTAATTTATGGGTGAGGTGGTTTGCGAGTGAAATCGGTTTCGATTTATTGCTTGTCCATAGATGAGTATCAGTTGCTTGATGAAATGCCTAGGCCAAGTTTATTTGTTCTGACATTGATGGCCAACTAATTGAAGTCGTGCAATCCAACTAATTGAGGTTAACAATTGATTTCTTATTTTACATACAGATGTCATCAATGGGTGATTTGAATGACTTTTCGATCTCGGATACAACAGAGCATCTGGTTTCTACTCCACCACTGTGTCTCGACACTGACGATGTTACCGCCTCGCCCGATGGGCGTAGAAATCGGTCTGAGGCTTGGAAACATTTTTCTCATGAGTCGGTTTAGATAAGAGAGCTAGATGCAACTATTGCGGTATCTTGATAAAGTATGATAACGGAACAAGTGCTATGCGTACTCATTTGAAGAGATGCAAGGATAATCCAGATAAAGACGAAAACAAAAGGCAAAAATCGGTTTCATCCTCAACGGCAACCGCAGAAGGGCATGTTGTTTGTTCTCCTTTATATGCCAAATTTGACCAAGATGCCTGTCGGAATGAACTTGTGAAGATGTTCGTGGCAGCTGAGCTCCCTTTTCGATTTGTGGAGAATGAAGCTTTTCGAAAGTACACGAATGTGTTGCAACCAAGATTTAGTATCCCCTCACGCACTACATTAGCGCGTGACATTTTCACGCTATGGGATACAGAAAGAACGAACTTGAAGAAGTTTCTTTCGCAACATTGTCGAAAAGTCTGCCTCACTACTGACTCATGGACTTCATGTCAAAATATGAGTTATATGTGTTTATTTGCCCATTTCATTGATAATAATTGGGGGCTTCATAAGAAGATTCGAATTTACGCAAGTCACAAATCATTCGGGAGAGGTTATGGCCAAGACTATTGAGATGCACTTGAGTCGTTGGGAGTTGAATCGCGTTTTTAGTTTGAGAGTTGATAATGCTTCATCAAATGAAGTTGGGATTCAACACCTGAAAAGGAGGCTAGCATCTTGGAACAGCTTAGTTCTGAAGGGAGAATACATTCATATGCGTTGTTGTGCGCATATTCTGAATTTGATTGTGAAGGAGGGGTTGAAAGAGATTGATGATTCTGTTTTGAGAATCCGCGGTGCAGTGAAGTACATAAGATCTTCTCCTTCTAGATTAAATAAATTCAAGGCATGTGTTGAGCAGGAGAAGATTGAATATAAGGGTCTAGTTTGCTTAGATGTTGAAACTAGGTAGAATTCGACCTATCTTATGTTGGAGGCAGCTTTGAAGCACCGAAATGCATTTGAGGAGCTTGAGATGCTAGACAAGAAATATGTTGATGAGTTGAAAAAGGGAAAATGTGTGCCTACATATGAAGATTGGGATTATGCTTGCTTAATTTTACCATTTTTGAAGATCTTCTATGATGCTACTTTGCGCATTTCTGGTACTTCTTATGTTACTAGCAATATATATATGCAAGAGGTATTTGGAATTGGAGGATCCGCCAATCTTGTGGCTCGAGGATATAGGTGTAAGTATGATGGTGAAAGGATGAAGAAGAAATATGACAAATATTGGGGAAATCCCAATGGTCTAAACTTCTTGTTGTTAATTGCTGTTGTATTTGATCCTAGGTATAAACAAGGATATGTCAATTGGTCAATTAATCAGATATTTGATTTGGACGAGGCAGTTAAATTGCAAGATAAGTTGGATTCTTGTTTGGAGTCACTTTTTGAGGAATATAATAGTCAGGAGGGGGGGTCTCAAAGTGATACACAAGAAGCACGAGTTGTTGAAACTGATGATGATGATCCTTATTGTTGGAATCAATTTTTAAAATCAACCGGATGCAAATCCAATGCCAAATCTGAGCTAAAGAAGTATTTGAAGGAAGATTTAGAGACCAATCCAGACTTGGATATTCTAAGTTGGTGGAGGCTAAATTCAAGTCGATTTCCAATCCTTGCAAACATCGCTCGGGAGTTCTTTGGCCATACTGTTTCCACTGTAGCCTCTGAGTCAAGCATTTAGTACAGGAGGAAGGGTGCTTGATCCTTATCGTAGTTCCCTAACACCTAAAATGGTGGAAGCACTTGTCTGCACACAAGATTGGCTAAAAGGAACACCCTTCTCATTGCTTTCTAAAGAGGACTTTGAGCAGCTTGAGAGATTTGAGCGAGGTAAGTTAATATTAATGCTCCATATTTATGTTACTACTTATTGCTTATTATATTATGTTTTCATAAGTAATGAGATGTTGTTCTTTTTTGCAGAGATGGTTTCTCCACAAGATGTTTCTTGTTCTTCTGCTATTTCTCTTGATGATTGAAGGGGATACATTTTCTTGTATTTGTTTTATTGCTATTTTTTATCTTAGGATAATTGTGCATTGGATTAAGTTTATATAACAATGGCTCTATATAGTTCAACTACTAGCAATACTTCTATTGTGATGGAAAAGATTTGAAGTTTGAAACTTTGAATGAATGAGATTATTTTGTTGTCCTGTGCTTATTGGTGCACAAACATATACTGGCTTCTATTACCTTATGTGATTCTTATTTGCAGCTTTTAATGTATAATATTATGTTTTATCAAAAAAATGTATAGTTGTATTATGATGAAGAAGGGATGGTAGAAGTTTGTGTGGAAAGGCCTGTAACCATTGTATCACCTGCACAGTGTACAACATGTTTCATACCATACCTGGCACTAGCTATATTTTAATTTTTCTTTTACTATTGTCTTGACTTTCAGTTTTTCTTTTTATTGTTAGTCTAACTTAGTGTTGTTGTATATCAGTGGAAGAAGAAGCGCATGAGGAGGTTGAAGAGAAAGCGCAGAAAGATGAGACAGAGATCTAAGTAGGTGCATGGGCACAAATGAGATGAGCTTGCCGTATTGCTTACAACTTCCTCTTTTTTGGGAACCCAAATGATAAAGGAGCTGCTGAACCTGCTTTATTATTAGGTAGCTTTGATTGTTTCCATTGTTCTTCTTTCCCTGACTTCTGGCCATGATCCTTGGATCCTTCTGGTTGTTGTATTTGTAAATCCTTCTTCCAGATTTTGATTTTTTTTTTATTGTTATATACACTATTTGTATCTGTATCTGCCCTTTTTTTTCGCAATACAATACATTATTGGTTTGCATTGCAACCAGCTTGTTTGACATAACTCAATCTTACTTGCACCTCACAGATGTTGAAGACACACGTCACAGGACAGCTTTCTTGGATGGTGGTGCTATTTTGAACCTTCCTCTGTTTTCTCTTCAAGGTATCTATATCATCCTTCCACTTTCTGCCATGGTGGTTCTGTTTTGTTGTCGTCTTGCTTTTGTACACAACCAATCAAGCAATAGTGAAAAATTATTAACAAACTCATACTCTTATAGGAACGAAAATAATATAGACGATTAGACATTGTACTTTCACGATCATGCTTGCACACTTGGATCCAATAACATGCTTGGATTCAAAATTTCAAAACAGGGTTAAGATAATGGGCTATAGATAATATATACTTTATACAGCAAATCGTGGTTTAAGGAAGATTGACTTCCAATGATGTTCAAAGATAGTGCTCAGAAGTCATAAGCTTTTCAGCTTTTCAGTAAAATCGATTCCGTGAACTCGCTGTCTCAAACTCAAGAAGGTTTGGTCTAACTAATATGGATACAACCAGCTCTGAATTGGTCCCCTCAGAAAGAAGCAGAAAATATGTTGTATAGCTACAGTAGCAACTAGCAAGTAGAGGAAAAAAATGGAAAAAATCAATTGGCCACCGTATGTTGTGATAACATTATATGCTTTTTCTATATGGATTTGTTAGTAGAGCTCAGAAAAAAGGGAATAGGAATCAGTGAATAGCATTTTACTGACATCGTTGTTATTTTACCACTTGGCATCACAATTTCTGGTGAATTTGATTGAATTATTCAGTGATTCACTCATCTTCTGTGGTTAGAAAAGTTCCAGGCTTCTAGTTGCCAACATTTAGCTATCTTCTGTGGTGAACCAGTTTTTTAAATCCAAACCGGTTCTCCAAACCGGTTCTGAACCGGTTTTAAACCCAAACTGGTTTTGAAACCGGTTTTAAATCCAAACTGGTTCTTAACTGGTTCAGAACCGGTTCGTCGAACCAAACCGGTTCAGATCCAAAAAGAAACCAGTTCGGTTTTTGAACTGAACCTCTTTATAGGTTCGGTTCGGTTCGGTTTTTCATATCGAACCGAACCATGCCCACCCCTAATGGAATCTCTCTTGTACTTACTGTCATAATTGTGCTTATAATTCCACCCACATGTATGTATCAGCTTCTCCCTCTTTCTCACTTGTTGAATTCTTTCCCGCAAGACACTCAGGTTTGCATCAACAATGTTTGCTGGCTTCCCTGCCAAAACAATCAGAAAATAAATAAAAAACTGCAACAGTACAATAATTGTAACAAAGAAGTTTTTGGGATAGTGAAAAAAGCTGAAATCATAGAAAGATGAGAAAGAGAAGGATTTGTTGATAAGAACAAATAAGTTAGGGGAATATTTTGTGGAAGAAACTCAAGAAATTAAGCTATTCATGAGTATTAAAGTCATCTTCTAGACTTCTAGTGCATAAGCAGTGTACTACTTTCCACACGAGGAAGTCTTCCACTTCCTTTGTGCTGATAGAAAATACAGTATCTATTACCATTGTCCCTAAAGCTTTGGGATCTTATTTTGGGGTATTGGAAGAGCTTATGCCTGTAAAAGGCTTGGTTTAAGCTGTAGAAAGATGATAGGGAGCACGCCATGAAGTTGGATGGACTTGCTCTTTTGATTCTTAATTGTATTTATAAAGGATCATTTACCTGCCTCGAAATTAAACTTGATTTTTGCACTAATAGTGAAAGTAGCTATATAGAATATTTTATTTGATGATGTATGATTCTCGCTAAGGTACTAGGGTCTAGGGTGATGTGTTTTCCTTATATTAAAGAAATTAAGAAAGAAAAGAAGAAAGTAGGAGTCCATGTGTATTGTATCGAGGACTTACACATGGCACCACTTGACCTATGTTACATTACAGATTGACATACAGAAACAGATCACTGAGATTTGAGGGTATCACTGTCACATGATAAGAGTACCCATGCTTTGATGCGGCCTACATGTCAAAGCCACTATAAATTATTGGTGTTTCTTGAATATAAAAATATATAAAACAACTAAAAAAGTTAAATTATGTAATAAAAAATTGCGTAGGACTAATTATATGGATGCAGATCTCTTTTTGTTCAACAAAATAGAAAAGTGTCATGTTATCCCATAAAAAGAAAAGGTTTTATTATTATACACTATTTTTCTTTTTCTTTTTTCATTTTCTATTTTAGGGGCAATAGGACACCTACCTGTTTTGTTAAAGAGGAAGGGATCCGCATCCTAATTATATAACTATATATATTACATATCATTTGGTTTAAAAAGAATATTTTATTTCTTGAATTTTGCTTCATTAGCACTTAAATTTTACTAGAGTTTTTTTTTTTGTGTCCCTACAAGTTATGTATCATGGACATTTAGACAAATTTGTAATTTATATCTATCTTGCTACTTATATGTTATACAGCATAGACATGTTATTTTTTAAGTATGTTTGCATATCAGACATATATCTATATTGAATATATGAAGACACTCATATGATACACATGTCATGCGTGTCAAAATATGTTCGATTAAAAATAATATTTTTTTTTTCAGTTTGAACTCGTCTCAGACACGCTTGGACACACACGCTTGGACAAGTCTCAGACACACTTTGATATGTCTAGGACACATACACTTGGACAAGTCTCAGACACACTTTGATACGTCTAGGATACGACTTGGACACACAGCTCATTAATATTTTTTTAAAAAAAATTAGTTTCCATGACTATCGTTCAATTAGTAAGTCTGTAACTCACTCAAACTCAATCACATGACTGACGTTTCAAGTTACTATTTTCACATATTAGTATTTTAAGTTTTATCTTTTCACACGCTACTATTAGACTTTTAAGTTTTATCTTTTCACACACCATTTGTTTTCATCCATTTCTTCTCTACCTTTCGTATCAAGTTGTTTATTTCGTCATCACTGAAGCTTGCCTCACACCAATATTCCCTCTGGTTAATTTTTTTTATCACATATACTTATATATAATTAATTATATTAGGAGAAGTTGATTTATGATATTTTTTACAATATATCAATAGAAATTATGATTCATATTTGTTAAGAGGAGCTTATTAGGTAACAAATATTGACACATATGACATATATTAAATTATATATTTAATGTATTCTCGTGTATATATCCATACCGTATTTGTGTTTGTGCTTCATAGCTTATATATCATATATACATATTATTTATGTGTGAAAGCTTTTATACATGAGAAATTGACACAAATATTTTATTAAAAACTTTACACATAAGGCTTTGAAATTGAAGCAAAAGTTTCAGATTTATCTATTTCCGACAAACTTAAAAAAATTACATGATCGTGAAGGCAACATTAAATTAAACTCCGAGATGTTTAGAGAGGCTCCATTTTTAGAGAGACTCTTGAAAGCTTTGTGAAATATAATCATATGTTTTATTTATATTGAATTTATCAACATTTATAGAAATTCTTTGTTTCTGACCTGTTACATTCTAAAGCTTTAGAATGTAACATATCCTGCTTGTTAACACCCAAACGGCCAAACCAGATAAGGGGTTTGAATTCCACACCACTTATTTCACAATTGTTTCCAAGAAGGCATGTATCTCTCTCATATTTGGACTTTAATTCTGAGAAATGAGAATTGAATTCAATTCATTTTCCAGTAGATTCAGCTTTTAGGCTAGCATTACAATTTAATATATTTTAGATTGTTCCCAGCATGATTTTACATTTTTTTATCGTCATGGCCAATGCAACCAATGTAGTAGTAACAGATCATTAGAAATTCATCATATTGAAAGTCAAACCACAAGGCGTCATCTATATATTTATCCAACGCTAAAGGTTTTTGTTAATCTTAACTCTAAGCTTAACCACAAGCTCAAGATTACCCCTAATTCAAACAAGCCAGCATGTTAGAGTTTACCTATTCGTTTCCTAATTAATTCAAACCCAACCACCCCCTAAATAAATATTCTGCAAAGAAACACTATCAAATTCATTGTCTATAGAGAAATTTTTATCTAAACATAATATATCATAATTAGGTGTATTAAGTCAATCAAAACTTAATATTTTTATAAATTTTTATATTTTATAATTGATTTTACTATACTTTATGAAAATATTAAATTTGATTGGCTTAGTGTACTTAACTAAATACACCATATTTATATAAGAGTTTCTCTTGTGCATAACCATAGAAATTGGGTTTTAGGCTTTTAGTTGTAGTACTAACAGTGGATTTTTTTTTTTTTTAACAATCAAGCTGGGGCCACTTTTAAGAATTAATGTTCATTGCATCTAGATCATCTTAAAGAAAAAATTATAGGTGTTTGTACCTTATTCTTCTACTCTAATTCACTTGCTAGGAAGTCCATGTGGAAAACCGCATCTGGTGGCAGTAAAAAAGAAGAAAAGGATTGTGCCAAAGAAAAAGGAAACACAGAATTTGTATTTATTAGTCACTGCGTTTAGAAGTAGGTAAAAGTATACATTAATAAAAAAAAATTATGCATGTCAAATAAATTAGTATGTAGAAATTTTAAATATGTTAACAATTAATCAACCAAATTTCACAACCTAAATGTGCTAAGTTTTTTTTTTTCTTAAGTCATGACTCATGAATAGTTCGATTAGATTAACGAAATTTAATAATATTCTACTTAAGTTCATTCATGTGATAAGCCTGTGTTTGATTTGCTAGACCCTAAGATTTGTGGGCCAACATGGCAAAAGCGAAGGTCTCAAAGAACAAATGAAACACAGGCTAGTAAGCAAACAGCTCATGAAGTAAACACAAAAGAACATGATAATATAGAAGTGTTTTAGTTAATAGTGAAAGTGTAAATTTTATATGAGAACTTTGTTTTCAAATTTCAAGTTATACTACTTTGCCCTTCTATTTTCAAAAAAGTAATAATGTCATAACTCTAGTCACAGTTAAAAAAACACAAGCAGAGACAAAAACCTACAACTAGGTTTATATGTTATTTATTTGTAAGGCAATGTATATAGCCAACAATGTGACCCAGTTGTGTCGTCAGACTCGTCACTACAAATCAGAGATGCTACCATTTCTACTTTGTGAAAAGTGTCCACATTATCAAGAACAAGTTCGCGAGTAAATTCACACAATTATTCAAGTTTGTGATATGTCAAAGTCAATATAACAATAATAGCTAGTTTAATGGAAACATCTCTATCCAGATCAAATAAAAATTATAAAAAAAAAACTCCACCATTTATTAGTTGTTAATCAATATATTATTGTTAACAAAAATAGGAACTTACTCTAGTAAATGGTGGAGATTTAATAGAGTAAGTTCCTGTTTTTGTTCTTTGATTATACAAGTATCATCACTTTGATCATCAAAATTTTTTTGTCGTCAATTTAGTTCCTCAATAAAGTAAAATGTCATTACTTTGGTCATATAAAGATTTTTTATATCAATTTAGTTTTTCAATAATAATTTAGTCATTAATTTAGGGTTTCGTTTTTTTTTTTTGAATCCAATAAAGAAAGATGATACTTCGCATAGCTAAAAAACTAAATTAATGATAAAAAATTTCAATGGCTAAAATAATAATGCTTATATAAGATGAAAATAGGATTTATCAATAATTTAACTCGTATAATTTTTTTTGTTTATATGGATCAAAGGAGTCGTCATAAAATTTTAATTTTTTTTAATTTAAATGTTTATATTCATTTGAACAATATGTCATCAAGGGGTCAACTTTGTACACAATTTTCATATACTTTATATGTTGTTGAATTCCTTTTAGAACTTACTAGATGCCATTTAAATAGCCTAGTTGGCTACCATGTAATCGCTGCTAGCATTCGTGGCAATAGGGTAGGTCAGTGACATCAAATTTTCCATTAGATACGAAATTAAACTTGGAAAAATTGCACTAGTGACACAAACCACTAACCATGCCAATGCCATATAGAGCAAGGCACAATCCTCCTATAAGATTCAGTTTAAGTCTGATTAGTTGGCGCAAGAACACCAAGTGTCATCAAGCAATGCCATCTCGGCCAGATTCCTTGACAAATTTGCAATCGTATCTTTTCCTTTAATGCATAAATGATAGTGGTAAGGACTTAAATCATGAAAAGAGAAGACAAAAGCAAAAGGAAAAGAGGGATAAAGGTATACATGTTATTTTCAAATGATTGTGTATAAGGTGACAGGAAATATATCTTACTATAAATTCTTTGCTTATTTTTCTCCACCTAATTAATTAGGCTTATGGACACGTATGTCACTACTAATCAACTTTTTTTCATAAATAATTATGTTATTTGAATACTCAAAATATAGTATTCAGATGACATTCACTCACATCTACATATGACCGTATTTAATCACACTCACATCAGACATTGTATTTCATAAAGGTCTTGTATTGAGAGTGTACAAAAAAATATTATGTAACCAAACTAGCAAGCCAATATTAAATCGACAAATAGAGAACACAATATTTATTTTGATGAATAATTGATTATCTAATAGTTTTCTTTAGTTTAATAAACAATAAGTTATTTAATAACCTTCACAAGACTATTTCTGTTTCTCTTGTTTTCTTCTCAATTCTAATAATTTAACAGCAAACTTATTTAACCAGAGAAATTAGTCAGATTTGGGAGACAAAATGGTGAGAAAGCTAATTTATGGTGCCAGCATGTGCATTTTTTTTACGATACACTCGGTTCGAACCTATGGAAGTGATATTTCACGTTATATTTTTCTTCATCACTCATTCCCACATATAACTAATTCTAATATAAAAAGTGATATAAATAAAGCGTAGGGTGCATAAATTATTTCAAAATTTTCTACCATACTCAAATGATATAACTTGGCAAGTGGCATATTATCAGATGAAAAAACCGAGCTCTACCCTATTGATCATCTAAGAGTGAGTCTTATTTCTGGTTGACCTGAATAATTTATTAGTAAAAATCATATTAATGTAACTATGATCTTTATATCAAGGGAAAAAAGTGAATGTAGTAAAGTATAGCCCAGGGAGATTCGAAAACCTTCTTGAAAACAAGATATTTAAAAATGAAATGTATAATCATATGAGGCTTAACATATCTAAATTACCCATCTTGCGGTCTCACCCAGTTTTACGACAATGCTCATCGAACACTTTGTAAGGGCCCTTGGTATTGCCTTAATTTGGCATCAAAGATACGTGAAACGCAAATAAACTCTTGGTTGATACACTCATCCGTGTGTGCCTCAAACTTCATCCCCTTACCTTAACCCATCGATAACAAAATATGAAAATGAAGAATCATATTCAGTGGAATGTAACCCCTAATATCCAACGATCATTACTCCATTTCCAAATAAGCATGTCTAAGTCTTTGTTATTTTCACACTAGAGGTATCCTAACTACGATTAGTTATACGCACAAAGGAAGATACAGATTCCAAATCTACCATGTGCATATGAGGAAGATACAGATGCTAAATCCACTATATCCATACAGGAAGATACAAATGCCATATCTACAACACTGGCCTCACAGAAACGACTTTATTTTACAGAACTACTCATGGGAAACGATCTTATATTACAGAACTACACTTGGGAGGTCTCGTGTCTTGATATATTAACATCATAGATGCAGTATTGACTCATATATCCATGTCAGCAAATATTTCTCCATCGTCCTCATTGTGTATCTCATCCATAAGAAATCCACCAGCAATCAAGTTACTGCCACAAACAGCATTGTGCTAAGGATGAATATAGTATAGATGCAAACCAAAAATAGTTCAATTAATGAAGATTTTGAAATCTTCAACCCACCTAAAACAGTTGAAACGAAAAGTCACAATCCGCTTAAGCTTTCTGTTATAGAAAAAGAAATTAAAGGACCATCTGAAGAAAACAGAAGAGACAGTTATTAGAAAAATATAAAATAGGCAAAATAATGGTAACAGTTTTATTTTTTAAGCGTATGTAGTAAATAATAACTTTACATTGCTCCTCTCTCCAGTAATGGGTCTGCCTCAGAATCAGGGACATAACCATAAATTTCACAATCCACTAACTTCACCACCTGCATCACAAGTTATCACAATTCACAAAAATGCCACTTGATATCCCTTGCATTCACTTTTTAAAGGAAACTCACCTCATCAAGGGCCTTGAGCAAGGTGTCCAGCAGAGAAACACCCCCAACGCTTTCAACCCATTCCTGCAGTAGACAAGTCAACCAAAACAAGAGGTAAGAACATCACAGTGGCAAAACTATTCATTATTATCAAATAACAACAACATAGAATGAGATATAAAGAATACCCCTCCAAATTATCATGAATGTCAAAAATGGAATAAAAGGGACCATAGATGTCTAATATGCGCTCTATCCAGCTAAGATGTTCATTGTGTGGAGGTACGTTATGCCTTTTCCAACCCATGAAAATCTTAGATGCCTACGGATGGGGTTTGACAAATTTTATGAATTTCCATTTTACCCACTGATTATTAATTTACAAATTGATAGAAAAATTATATAGAACAATGGGAAAAATTGCTATACATAACTGTTTTAAATTCTTAATATATTATTGTCATTATTGTTATCAAATACTCATACAATGTTTAGTTATTTATGTTTTTTAAAATTCATAAACTACATGGTATACTAATTGTAATCATGGTTCTGAAAATCAAACCGGACCGGCCAGTCTGACCAGTTGAACCGGAAACCGGCCCCCATCCTGGTTTGGTTACACCTTATAAACCATACTGGTCAAAAACCAGTGAACCGATGCTGAACTGGTAAAACCGGTCAGCCCAGTACCAGTCCAAGCATCTGACTGGTTCAGAATTAAAAAATAAATAAAATAAGATCTCAGGGCTTGCAAAATGACGACATTTTGGATCCCATATTTTTTAACAAAAAAATTGTTGATACTTATAAACTGTAAAGCCCACATGGTAAGCTGTTCAACTGTGCACCTACAGGAAAAACTTGAAATTAGTATGCCCAGCCCAAGCACAAGAAAGCCATGCAATTGTGCACCTATAAGGCTCCTCCTGACATCCTTTTATATAGGCTGGAAGTTTGGTTGTTTAGCTAACTATCCAATGTGGTTTGGTGCATCGTATAAGGAAGACCTGATAGTATAAGCTAATCCTATCAGGTCTTGTTCAATGATTGGTGCAACCATCTGATAGTATAATGAAATCAGGTCAAGTCATGTTATCTTATTATAAGCTGATAACTCTATCCCTTCCCCTAATACAAGATAAGACCTAATAGGATTTCTATTCCTATCCTGTCCTCAACTTCATCTTTATCACTCCTCTCCTTTTATCCTCAACACCCCCCACCAATTGTCCTATGCCTTCCTCCACTTGGGGGGTAATGGTGGTGATTGGTTCGGTGCAGTTGAGGCTCGGTGGTTCACGATGGTGGCGTTGGGAGGTGCGGCAAGTAGTGGTTCGTCTGGCCATGTGGCTCTGGTTTGGGTATTTTTCTGGTCAGGTGGGTTTGGTTTGTGAGGTTAGTTTGTGGTTATAGGTCTTGTGATGGCTTTGTTTTGGTGCGAATTTCGGGAATTTGGTGACTGTGTCTCTGGCTTGGGTTTCGATAATGGTTAGGGATTTGGGGATCTTGGCTTGATTTGGTCCAATAATGGAAGGAGGTTTGCAAGGTGCAGAATGGTTAGTTTTCTGTAGGTTTGTGTTTGTGTTGGCGTCTACGGCGGTCATCAACCCCACCACCGTCACTACCACCGCCACCACCCCACCCCCCCTGAATCGGGCGATTGAAGTTTGTTCTGGATCTCAGATCTGCTTCTTTGCACATTTCTGGTTGATGTTTGTTCTTTTTCTTTGATTATTCTGGTTGAAGTTCTTCTTTTTTCATTGATTGAAGTTTTCTTTACACGTGTCATGTTTTGGTTGAAGAGATGAGTTTTCTTTTTTCATTTTTCATTGATTGTTCATTCAGGTTGAAGTTTGTTCTTCGCACGGTGGTGGGGTGGGGTGGTGGGGGTGGTGGCAGCAAGGTGGTGTGGTAGGGTGGTGGTGGTGAGGTAGAGTGTGTGAAAGAAAAAAAGAAAAAAACTTATTAACCTATAATCCCATTTCTGGGTTTGAGGAATTGCTCATCTGGTTTGGTGATTTGGTTGTTGTGTTCTTTAAGAGAAAGAGTAGTATAGTCATTATAAATAATTAATATACTATCAGGTTACTTATCTTATTGTGTATCAAATGGCTGATAGTATAAAGAGTTATCAGGTTCTTTATACTATCTGCTCTTATCCTACTATTAGTCTTTATACTATCAGGTGCACCAAACGCAGCCTAAAAGTATTAAGTAGCATTATTAGTAACACTTTTTTCTGCTTTTTTCTCTACTCAATGTGGGACTTGTTGAAAAGTACTGAAGAGTCAAATAAAGAATATCAAATCTTGGCAATAAAAATTGTTGAACTCTAAATTTTATATTTTTATTTCTTATTTTATATATATATATATATATACACTCCGATTCGACCACGGTTGAACCATTAAACCTTGAATCAATTCCTTGATTGGTTCAATGACCGGTCCGATTCTCAAAACCTTGATTGTGATATAAATATAATTATTTATTACTTTATAGAAAATTAGGGAAGAGTATTTTTAGAAATTCAAAGTTGCATGACTAATATTATTAGGTGCAACAAAACAAGGTCATCAGGCACGCCTAGGGATATAAGATGTCACACCAAATATGGGACTGTCAAATAGTAAATACCCACACATTTTATACCCAAGCATCTTCTATCTAAACATCTGTGATGCCTAGACAACTAATATTCCTGCATACCAAATAACTCCTAAGGGGCAATGCGAATACAAAAATGAATTCTTCAAACAAGAAATAGACAATATTAATAGTAACACCTTTGAGGCTTCAAACATGTAGGTATCAAAAATCTGCTTAAAACTGTCCCATGATTCCTCCGTGAAAAACTGGTGAGCTTTAACTGCACTAAAAACCATTATAGGTGTATGGTATTATAGGAAAAACTAAAGAATGCAACAGTAAAGATACTTAAGAAAACTTAGAAATTAAAGCAAAACAGGATCAACTACATAAATGACCAGAACAAGACTTGGGAAATGGAGAGACTTGAACTCTCAGCTCCTAGAGCAACAGTTTTCTGAACTGTCTGTCAAGCCTTTTGACAACACTCCCAATACAATAAAAAAAGGATTATATAGTGGGTTGCCATGTCGCCAAATAAGCTGACAGTAGCATTACCCATAATCCTCCTTTTTATACCATATAGACAATATAACAGCATCTTTGATACATCATAAGATACTGAGGTACCTGAAGTCATAATCTGGATAGAGGTGATAGAGGGTAAGAACCAGGTAAACCAATGTCCTTCGGCTGGAATGAACATATAATGAAAACTGTGAAAGAAAATTCAGTCATAATTTTCACTTTCCTAAAACTATCTGGATAGTAAAGGCCACCTGGATCTGGTTAATAAGATTTCATCCGGTGAGGAAGAATCAGTGTCAGATGATTTCCCAAGATAATCAAGAATCTGAAATTGAAGAAGTTCAAATAATAAATTGATAACAAAAGAAAACTTACTAAATATTTTTAATAAATTGAAGTACCGTGAATTAATTATCTCCTTAATTCTACTTTTGAGACATGACATGCCAAATCAGCTTCAGCAACATCAATATATACAGCGTCAGCTTACCTCATTCTCCAAACTGATTGAGAGTTTTTTATCAGTTCCAGCATGTTTGCCTAGAGAAAAACACTAAAATTTGTTAATTACTACCCCAACCAAATCCAAAAACAAATATTTTGAAGTCACTAATTTCTCCTTACAACTATAAGCTTCAAGGCATCCTTTGATAGTACGTTCTCCCAGATTCAAATTACTGAAGAAATCGTTAAGCCTGAAAATGTTTTACCAGACTCTATTATATACCAAAATCCCATAATTCAATTCAAACTCATTTGAAATTAGAATTACCGATCCAGAGGAGCACACTCCAGGAACTTCATGATGAATTATTTTCCAATGATTCCGATTTGGCCAATGAGAATTGCAGCTACAACCCCTGCTTTCCGTCTTTGCCAAGTGGCTCTCTCTGTAAGATAAACACAATCAGAAATTACGAACAATTCGGAACAATTCATCACACCAAGCACTAGAAATGTATGAAACGGAGTATAACACAACCAGTAGAACTCATACAACATGTCAAAATCAGAATTTGGAAGTCAAAAAGAAAGAATTCTAAGCAGGAACCAAAACAAGAAGGAACAATTAAAGCACCTGAGAGAAAGAAGACGAAAATTGCTTGGTTTGATGAGGCTTTGGAAATCACCTACGAAATTGCAGAGCTAGGGTTTGAAAATTTGGGGATAAAAAGGGCGTTTCGAAGCGGTGAAATTCGAATATTCGGTTTTTGATTTGATATTAATGGATGAGAGAAAATGTTTGGGTACGTAGGAGGGAGAAATAGATGTGACAACGCACAGAATGACACAACCAACATTCACGGGCCAAGTAGAGGGAAAAGCCCAGCCCAATTTTGCATAGCATCTCAGGTCCAATAAATCGATTTTTGGGTTGGACCGTTTCAAGCTATATGGGCCACCTCCACGAAGCTACTAGCCTAATATCGTAATGTCCACTTGTCCTGAATTTGGTGTTAAAAATGCATTAATTAATTGTGTACCCACAAAAATGCATTAATTAATTTAAATGAAAGATGTGCAACTCATAAAAAAATAAAGATGTATATAGTTTTTTTTTATGAAGGATGTATATAGATGTTTGAAACCAAACAAATGATCGGTGTAAATTTTTTTTTTAAAAATGTATATTAGTGCCATGAGAACTCCATTATTAGTTTTTTACTAATTAAAATGAAAGATGCTGAAAGCATTTAATAAATAAGAATGTCGAAAAATGCATTAAATACTGATCCTTTTCTTATTTAAATTATTAAATAACAATAGTGTATTTTAATGTTTTTTTTATTCACATTGGATGTCACACGATACTGATCACAATTTTATTGTAACGTTGTACTTGATTTTTAATCACAAAATTTAAATAAATTAATAAAGCTTGAATACCGAATAGAATGAACTATAATGTTGTGGTTAGAGCCAGGCATGCCCTCAATTTTTTTTTAAAAAAAATTAAAACATATAAATTGCCCCCTCGGGATTTTAATCATTTCTAACAAACCTTATTTTATAACATGCTCTCCTCTAATATCTTACCCATAGCGTTAAGGAAAAAGTTAAGTGTGTGTTTAGATTGCAGTTGGTAAACTTAAGTTTAGTTGAAAGTGTGTTTGCAAACTTAAGTTTGGTTAAAAGTGAGTTTGCAGTAACTAATTTATGTTTGAAAACTTTTGTTTAAAAGTTTGAAAGATTGTTTTTTAAGAAAAAAATGTTACTTTAGTGCCTCAACTTACTTTTGGAAGGAAAAGTATGTTGAGTCAAAAAAAAATTATAAATTTTAAAAATTTGATCATTCTTTAAATTTGATCTCTTACATAAATAATTATATTTCAAAACTTGGCTTACCTCTAACCTAAATCTTTATCCATTGGCCACGAAATTGAAATAGTTAACCTTCCTAAATATCACTTTATTACGTTTTTCACGTTATTCCGTTAAATACATACATACAAATATATATTCTTAAATTTTACCAACCCAATCAAATGGAACCACCCAACCAAACTTATAAGTTTTGATAAATTGCAATGGCCACATCACAATTTTATATTAGTCACATCAATATTTTTGGTTAGGCCTAGGATTAAGGGTGACGACATGATTAAATTGTATTACAAATTGCTCTGTCATAAACAATTGATATTTTTGGAGGGTTAAAACTTTTATTATGTATAACATGTTTGATTATAATTTGTAATTATGATTTAACATAATGAAAATAATTTTGTTACTTCTTCTCAAATTTAAGATTCATAATTATGTTCATACATGACTTAACAAAAATTTTGTTAAATAGTCACAAGTGATTGGACATAATGTAAGGGAACTATACTCATAAAAAAGACAAATGGTCGTATCCAATTTATGGAGCATAATCGTATTGGGATTTTGAATACCTTCGAAAATAAAATAAAAATTAAGAAATATATATTTTTATATGAAAAATATTTTATGTATATTAAAATATACATATCATATTTATATTATATATTAATATAAAAATATATTAAATTATATTATATGTAATTATAATATTTTTATAATATATAAAATAATTTTATAAATAAATTAAATAAAATTAAATACATTTTAATTAAATAAATAACAATATTATTTATATATATAAAAATATAATAAATATATTTAATAAGATGAATTTTTATTATAAAAGAATGAGAAAAATAAATTTTGATTATATAATTATATATAAATAATTAAAATTAAAAATTATTTAAATATCATATAATCACTTAAAAAATTTTATATATTTATATTCTAATATTAATTATTTATATAAAATTTAATAATTAATATTTATTCATTTCATCTCTTATAATAAACACTTTAGTTATGATGCATAAAATGTATACATATATAAGAAATAGATGGAGGAAACGTAAGAAATAGAAATAGTTGAGAAGGTCTGGTGTTGAGACTAGAAAGAGGGTCCTGGTTCCGCCATCTCCAAAGCAAAGCAAACGTAATTCTCACCCTTTTCCGGTTCATGCTTCACTTCCCAACAACACCAAACACCCTCTCCAACCCGATCATCATCATCATCATCATCATCATCACATCAAATCCAATTCCATAACCCATAAAACTAGTTATTGTACAACAAAAGCTGTTACAGACAGATAACATAAACACTTACAGATCCATTTCTCTATTCAAAAACCTCACCTTTCTTCAAATTTTGCCAATAACCCACAAAACCCTAGTCCTCACACCCCTCTCTCCCTTGTGATCCGCACCGTTTTCCATGTCTCGAATGTATTCATATTTGGGTCTGTTTCTGGGCATGCTTTCTGTGTGCTGCTCTGCGACTTCCCCTTCTTCCTTGGGGTCACGTCGTTCGATCCTTCGAGAGGTCAACGACAATGATAAAGGTGTTGGTGATCATCCTGATTATGCCGTTGAGCTGAATGCCACGAATTTCGATGCAGTTCTGAAGGATACCCCTGCTACTTTTGCTGTTGTTGAATTCTTTGCCCATTGGTTAGTCATAATAATAATTTCTATAAATTTTTCATATTTATATGTTTTTATTCGTAGAATTGATTGAATTCTCTGCTGGGTATTGAGGAGTTTGGATTTTTATGGATTGTACTTAGATGATAGGAGGAGGTTCTTTTTTTTTTTGGGATAATTTGATGGAAGGTGAAATACCTTTTGACCAGCAAATTGGATCTACAGTAATAATAGTGAGGGGTGTTGAATTCATAATGTAAAGCATTACAAGGCTTTTGGAAAATTTGGTTGACTGGTTTGTTGAGTTTGCTTTTTACAGTGAGGTGTTTTATAGTGTAACTACTAATTCGGTTAAGAACATTAAGAAGAGCTAATGGTTGGTTTATGCAATTGAGGCTATGAGCAGCAGCGAAAAAAAAAAAAGGAAAATATAATGTGATAGATCAAGAATTCACTTGAAAATGGCTTTTTTTATTCCATTCACCACTTCATGTCATCCTCTTTTACACCTTGGTATGCTTGAGGAGCATTTTATTTTACATTGGCTTCTGCTATTTCTAATCTTAGTTAAGATGCTAATCTAGGAACCGAAATTTGAAAGGAAAAGTTTTTTTGTGGTTTTTTCTACCATCTAATTGAACTTAAACTTTTGCATTCCTTGATAATAAATATTTTACAAATTCTTTTCTGCACATAGGTAGATTTATAAGGATGAAATATGAGTGTGACAAATTCTAATTTTCCTTGTGTCCCTTATTTCTCTGACAGGTGCCCTGCTTGCAGGAATTATAAGGTATTATTTTCTAAAAAAAATAATTAAATTTTCGGGCTTTTTTTCAATGAATATTTCAATTCCATTATTATCTCACTGAATTTATAATGCAGCCTCACTACGAAAAGGTTGCAAGGTTATTTAATGGACCTGATGCAGTGCATCCAGGAATTATATTAATGACAAGGGTAGATTGTGCATTGAAGGTACGTGCATCTTCTATTACTTTCTTCATAGGATGCGGTTTAATGTTTATACAAAACATGCCTTGGTGATTGGTATCTCTCTGTTCACTTTTTTGGCAGCACAGATAAATACTAAACTCTGTGATAAGTTTTCTGTTGGTCATTATCCTATGCTCTTTTGGGGCCCTCCTCCTAAATTTGTTGGCGGTAGTTGGGAACCTAAACAAGAGAAAAGTGATATACGTGTGATTGATGATGCACGCACAGCTGATCGGTTGCTTAATTGGATAAATAAGCAAATAAGCAGGTATGAGGTTTACATATATTTATTGTTAATCTGGTTAAGATATTATAGATGAACATTTTATTTAAGCCAGATGATGTGTTTGAATTTAGAATATCAACATTGTGGACTTATAATGTACTACAAACCAAGCAGTATGGAAAAATCAAAGCACTAAGTGCAAGTGTCTAGAATTATGAGGAAGCATCAGTTGCATCTGATGGAACATAGAAATTGTCATCATATATTTTCCGTAAATCTGATGTAAATTTAGCTTGAGCTTATTTTCTTGTTTGTAACTTATAATGTTCATAATTTTACAGTTCATTTGGCTTGGATGATCAGAAGTTTGAAAATGAGCATCTTTCATCCAATGTGTCAGACCTGAGACAGGTTCTTTTCTTCACATGTCACACATTTTTTTGATAGAACACATGCCACATATTTGATTTGCTTTTGTTTTATATTTGCAAATATTGACATATATGATATGCATGACTTGGAAAGATTGCAAGAGCTATCTATGATGTTGAGGAGGCAACTTCTACAGCATTTGACATCATCTTAGAGCACAAGGTAGATTATCATTTCTCTCTGATATGTCTTTTGTTTTGTGCTCGTTCTTTTGGATGATAGAACAAATACTTTCTGTTCGGCAGATGATAAAACCAGGAACTCGTGCTTCACTTATAAAGTTTCTTCAGCTTCTGGCAGCTCATCATCCTTCTAGGAGGTAAGATGAACCTCTTACTGCTGCTTTCTTCTCTGTCTGTCCAGTATTTAGTGTCACCATTTTTTTGTGTTCTGGATCATTTGTTTCAGATGCCGGAAGGGTACTGCAGAATTACTTGTGAGCTTTGATGACTTGTACCCAACAGATTTTTGGTCAACTAATAAGCAGGAAGATGATAAGGGTTTAGTTAGGAACTTGCAGATTTGTGGAAAAGATGTGCCTCGTGGATACTGGGTAAGATCTCAATACTTGTATTCAACCTTTTAGACATTTCTGTAATGCACTTCTGCTTGGCTTTTGTATGAAGTATTTGTATTGTATATAATGTGAACAACACTCTAAACTCATTTTTTATGCATGTATTTTTTGTGGGCTACTGTTATCAGATGAATCTTTGAAAGATCTATTCACAGTAACTAGAATTTATTAATATTCTATTATTTGTGAAAGTTGCCAACTTACCATATTATGTTAATTGTAGTTGAATTGTTACTGAGAGTAGGATTTCATTACTTGTTATGAAGTATTTGCAAGTAGACCTCAATTTTTTTTTTTGAATTTTGTTTTTAAATCTCCAGTGTCAATGAACCTTTTCTATTTTTTATACATATATGTGTGTGTGTCCCATGGTTTATCCTCAATGCTTTCATAATTTTGTCTAAGAAGAAGATTTAGCATGATGAACATTGCTTTCATTATCCAATCCTGGTCACCGCATTATCCTTTTCTTTGTTTTTTGTTTGGGGGGGTGGGGGGCTTAATATTGTTTTTACTTATTATAGTGAGAAATTTTTTAATCTTTGCATTAAGTAGCAAAAAATTGCAACAAAGCTGTCCAATTTCTTTGCTTATCAGTAGTAGAAATTCCCTTGAAACAACCGTGAGTTGAGCACTAAAAAGAAGCCAAAAACACACTCTTATCATGTAACAAATTTAAGGGAAAACCATGGAAAATACGGGCATACCTCTCCAAATACACCATATAACTGCATAATGGATGCATATGCTGCTTCTGTGTAGCAAACTTTCTCCTTCTGGTAGATTCCATGGTTAAACTGCTCATTTCTTCTCAATCCTAATCAATTGTAGTGTAAATGAAAAAAATTGCATTCCATTTGGGCAGTTACCCCTACAAAGAATCATATAGCTGTCTATATAATCTTCTTGAAATCCTTGCAAAAAATAAAGCCTTGTTATTTGGCTATCCAGAGTTGGTGTATTCTTTAATCTTATGTTCTGTGGATTTGCGGATACAGCTCAATTCCTTTCTTGCCATTGCTGACCTGCCATATGTGAGTTTGGTGTGATGTTAAAATGATTTAATTAAACAAATAGTTCATTGCAGGACCTGTTTCTTAATCAGTGAATATAGTTTTTTGCGTTGAGTTTCCTTATTTTATTTTAATTCTTAATCTTAATTTTGTCTTTATACATGGAATTTTGAATTTTCTTAGAATGAGAAGGTTCCTGATTGTTTTGATTTATTTTGGTTTTTCTTGTGTAGATGTTCTGCCGCGGCTGTAAGAATGATACCAGGGGCTTTAGGTAATGTTTTTCCTTTCATATTTTTTGTAGGTCCATATCCAACCAGCATATTCAACTTCCCATATCAACTGCCCCTCGTTTTCATCTTAAATTTAAGTTGGTATCTTATTGAGTAGTTTCACTCCTGTCACTTGTGGGATATTCTGATATGTGAATATTTTGTATGTGTGCCAAGAAACTTGGTAGAGCTTCACCCATCAAAGTGACCTTAGATTCTACAATGACTACAAACCATCTCTATGACATATCTTAACAGTATACCCTGCCTTATCTCTCTCTCTTTACTCTTTTCCAGCTGTGGTTTATGGGTTCTTCTGCATTCACTCTCGGTGAGGATTGAAGATGGAGAGAGTCAGTTTACATTTAATGCAACATGTGATTTTGTTCATAACTTCTTCATCTGTGAGGAATGCCGGCAGCATTTTTACAAGATGTGTTCAAGGTAAAGGAATTAAGAATCGCTAATGTTAATATCATTCAAGCTCCTTTTTTCCCCCTTCTAATTTTGAATTCAATTTTCAGCGTTTCTAGTCCTTTCAACAAAGCTCGTGACTTTGCTCTCTGGTTGTGGAGTGCCCATAATAAGGTGAACGAAAGGTTGATGAAAGAAGAAGCATCTTTAGGTACTGGTGATCCCAAATTCCCAAAGACAATTTGGCCTCCGAATCAGCTTTGCTCTTCCTGTTACCTAGGCCATGACCGGAGGAACAACAAAATTGAATGGAACCCGGATGAGGTCTTTAAGTTGTTGACTAATTATTATGGAAAAACACTCGCTTCTCTATACAAGGACAAGAGTATTGTTGGAAATGACAGAACTGGTGGAGCTGTTGAAGATTTAATAGTTGAAGCAACTAATGCAATTGTGGTGCCTGTGGGAGCTGCATTGGCAATTGCTGTTGCTAGCTGTGCTTTTGGAGCACTTGCTTGCTACTGGCGTTCACAGCAAAAGAGTCGGAAGTATTTTCACCACCTACACTCTTTAAAGAACATATGATAATTAGGAGGGTAATGAATTCTTTCAAAATTAACTAATAACTGGGTCCTGAAGAATTAAAAGGGGGTATAAGGAGAGAGAGATTATGTGCTTTGAGGTGTTGAGATTCTTATTTATTTTTGTATTCGTAATGTTTCAGGCCAAGGAGAACGTGGAAGTAGGAATAGCAGACAAGTACACAGAAAGGCATGAGGTGCATAGCAGCTTTCGTAGGCATCCAATTTATGGTCTCGCTCCAAGGAGCCTTGCCAAGGTCCTTTTTTGAATTTATCCTTCCTTAGTAGAATGTACAGAATCCAATTCTTGCTCTTGGAGATCATTATTGATCTGTGCTACTTTCTTTCACTTTCTATTTTGGGTTGAGCTAGCCTAGGAATTTGGGGGAAAGGAGCACATGACATGTAACATTTTTGCTCTGTAAATTTGGGTTATTTTTTATTGTCAAAGTAACTGTATAAGCTATAAGCACGAATTACATTATTATGTATGGTTCACTTAACCAAACATTTGAATGAAATCACAGGAGCCTATAGTTGATTATCATTTGATGGGCAAGAATAGGTTAAATTAGTCTATGGGTCATTATAGTTTTACCGAATTTTCAAGTAAGTCGTTATAGTTTAAAGATTTTTAACGGGGTTTTTATATTTTTAAAAAATTTTAAATAGATTTCTATAGTTTTAATTAAGTTTTCAATTAGATTTCTATTAATTAAAAAAAATTATAATTAAGTTCTAAAATTTATAACAGAATGGCTAGCAACAGAGAATGAGATGTAAATAGTTAACATTACATTATATCTAAATAACTGTTAGTAAGTAGATGAATTTGATCTTCTCATTATTATTTTTTCTTAAATAATCAAGTAGAGAAAATAGATAGATACAAAAAATTTATTAGTAAGATTTAGTTAAAATTTGTAAAAAAAAAATTTTTAATTTTTGTATCTATTTTTTTTTTTACTTGATCAATTTGAGAAAAAAAAATGACATAAAAAATTCAAATTGTCAGTAGATATATATTTAAAAAAATTTAGATATATAAAGAATTTGTTAAAATATTTTAAATTATAGAAATTTATTTAAAAATTTAGTGAAATTATGGATACTTAGAAAGTAATTTGATCGAAAGAACAAATGCCATTTTGAATTTTGTTTCAACTGCTGACAATTTTGGGTGTCATATTGGTTTAGGGGTTCATCCTAAACCAATGTAATCAATACTTCACATTTTCATAACTCCTCCTTCTGTAACTAGAATTACGGACAAGGTTACCACCCAGAAGTGGTCATTCCTCTGGATATACAGAAGTAGGCGATGACAAGTTCTGATCACAAAGGAACGAAGGAGAGACTGGAGACAGACGAAGGTATCAAATCAATGAGTCAGATTCGGGCTTCAATGCAACAATAGAATACGTGTCTATTGTCTACGTAAATAGGAGGGCTATTACTGAGTTGAAAAGGACTGAGGCAGGCATATTCAATTCAATTCAATCCCTGGATAACCTGGATCATGTGTCTCTCAACTAGTGACAAGGATGCGATGATAATAGTACTGAAGACACATTGTCATTTTCTACGGTTTTTCATTAAATAATGAGGTGGTGATACAAATAACATCAAACCCAAAAGAAAGTAGACGAAGCTAGCATCCTTTAGTGAAATAACAGCCACAAAAGTATCAATTTTTCATTGCAATATATACAAGTCATCCATCTTTGATATCTACCCATGTTATCTTCTCTATATAAATTTCTATAATTCTATCTATACACTGAAGATATTGTTCTGAATCTGAAGAATTCCAATCTGTAAGCAGAAACAGTAATTTCAATGTATATAAGTTGTTGCTGCCTCGACTTCCCAAGGAGTAGCTATTTGGCATGAAAGGCCTCTTATGAGCTATGACACCTGTTGCACCAGAATTTCAGTGTCTTCTAACCAGTTTTATCCTCATTCCTCAGCAAATTCAAGATTCTCAAGGAAGTTGTCTCCATCTAATTTGCATCATAAATCAGAAGAGAAATTGCAGCATCTCAAACCAAGTGCAACTTTCATACTACATTTTTTTTTTTGGGTACATCTTTTCATACTACATTTACTTCAAATGGCTACGGCATTTTTACAGTACACGTATGACGTGAGGCTGAGGCTGCAAAGCTGCTTGCTCATTTTCATCATCAGATAGACTGACCAAGGCATTAGGATGCTCCTAATAGTTACACACGGCCAAGCAAAAACACAATAGACTTCACTGTAAGTAATTAGATGATTCCTGTGATATAGTTAATAATGGGAAAGAGACAAAAGGTTAACCTATGGTAGAAACTTACTCGATGATGTCGCCGATGTCGCTGGATTAATGTCACTGCTCTAACCATGAAGTATATAGGAAGAACAATTCCCGCAGTCCGAAATAATAATAGCTATCAAAATTTCATTAAATTGAATAAACCTTGGTTAGTAAGAGTATGATCAATGTGCTTAGCGCTTACTAAAATTATATGTTGAATTATGCATACGTACCATAAAGAGTGGGAAAGAATACTCCTTGTTTCCACTAATTACGAGGGGAAGAGTATGCCTTAAAATTAGTAGAGCCATGAACTGCAATGAGAAGCAATGAAGATTGGGAAATGTCATAGCCAGTAGGTGTAGTAGAGGCATAGTGGCATTCATGCACAAGAAGGGATAGATAGAGATTACAATGACAGCAACTGAACGACAGCATATCAAACTTCCTGTAGTAGAGGCTGAATACTGGTCATAGTTAGAATTGATAAGGTTCTGGTCGGTGGAAACCATGCTAACCAAATGAGTACTATTGAAGTCTCTTCTTGAAATCTCCCAATTTCCCCTGACATAAACAGCATCGGAGCACATTGGAAAATGGGAGGAAAAAAAAATCATGGTTCACAGATTAACTTTATGGGAAAAAATATATATATTGTATGGAAGTTACCTGAAACTCATTGGAATACGTCCAAATTGAAATAGTGGAGGAGGAGCTGTATAACCATGCTTGAATTGCTGAGATTTACAATATGGGAAAAATAATCAATTATAACACAAATTCAGGTGAAAAATGATATGACAAATAATGAATCCCCAAACCCAAATAATCCAGATACCACCATTTCCTCAAATCAATTATCAATGGGACAAGAATGTAGAAAGGAGATGAGAACCAGGAAATGAACAATTTTAAGTTACCTGGTGGCATATCTCACAGGTGGTGTTACCCTTCTCATTACACCACCGTTGTATACATCTACGGTGAGCGTACTGCAAAAATCAATTAATAAAAGTGCACAAAGTTTAAACATCAGTTGAGTTTGATAAATATCTGAAGTTAGTATATGTGCAACATCTTAAAAATGAACAGCCAAAAAAGAGGACTATGATCAAGAGACTAATACACAATTTTTTTCAGCAACAATACAAGCCAAATACAAGGAAAGAAAAACTCGCAGTCTAGGACCGTTTACAACTACTTGCATTACTTGTGAATTGTGATGTTTAAGCTGTGCACACCATCAAAAGTATGCAGACAAGAGCTCCATGTTTAATAATCCATCTTAAATGTGACCACATACTAGATTGCATCTGCACTGACCTTGACTGAAGCAATGAATGTTTGAAATAAATCTCACATTGGTTGGTATTTCCGAAATTCTTACAATATTGAATAAGGTGTCTATGGTGTACTGAATGATAGGATGTCACACTAATAGTGATAGGAGCTTGAATAATGCGTAAGTCACACGTATCTTCAAAATCTTGTGCAAAATGAGCAGGCTAATTGTATTAGAAAAAATTATTCATGAAGGTAAAAGGGTTCTAACTAATCCCACCTTGTAATTTCTTAATCCCTATGCTATCAAGGATAAAATGGAGAATAATTCTTATATAACTTGCCAGACATACTCTTACCAAAGACCTTTGTTCCCTAGCATTTCACCAAAATCCTTTGGTTATCTTTGGTGGAAGGGAGGTCTTCTTAATGTAACTCGGTAACTGACATGTCAAAATAATAATGGTCCTCATTTCTCTAAGTCCAATCATATAAATGAATTCGCAACTGACTAAAAGTTTTCGATGGTTAAAAATAATCAACCAGGTGACAGAAAACATGTCAGTAAAATTTGGAAATAGACAATTCACGTGTCTATTGAAATTCTTCAAGAAAGTTTACGTGTCCATCACAATTGACTTGGTTTTCCATTAAATTTTGAAATGCAGATTTCATGGATTTAATTTACAAATAACTACAATACACAGATTAAAAAGCTCAGTCACTTTCACATATCAAAACATATGAATGTACTAGTAAAGAACAAACCTTCAAACTTCCACAACAGGAGCAGGGTGTCTCCATATTGGAATCTTCATCCTCGTCATGACATATCCTGCATTCTACCAGTTTCCCTGGAGATTTTACATCATCCAGACCCATCTTCATCAAAGAGAGATCAACTTCTGTATCATTCACTGCTGAGGATGCAGCCTGCATTGAACGATTTCTACTTTCAAGTGCAGCTTCTAATGTGGATTCAGTCAGCAAACGATCAACCAGCAACACAAAGTGATCCCCCATCTTTGTACACCTTATACCACAATTCACTATACTCACTAACTCAAGGCAATTTTATATTTAGTGTGTATGTCTAAACCTGTTGGTCAAGCAAATATCCTTCAGAACTTCTGTAAATGGAACCCACATGCAATGAAAGAAACAACAAACATGTTAGCAACATCGAGAAGCATATTTAGAAAAGGTCAATTTTCTTTTTGGGTGCTCATAAAATTGGCGAATTTTATCTTCATGCAGAAATTCCCAGTTCCCATTACAAAAGCTGGACCCCACATAACGCTTGTAGAGAAACCGGGAGGGGGGGGTCAATTTCATAAACAGAAAGCTCCAAATTTGAAACAAAAGCACCCTATCCACGAAAATGAAAAATAAAAAACAAAAAGTTAATCGAATCTCACAAACTGATGTAAACATCAACGGAACTGACAAATTGAATTGAAAGAACAAAAGCAATTAATTTGAAAAGTTGTCTGAAAAGGATGAAGAATTTGAATTTGCGGTTGAGAAACACAGCAAAAAAAAAAAAAAGGTGTACCCCAATAAGTTCAAACTAGTGCAGAAACATTCCAAAGACATAAAAATAACAGAGAAGAGAACGTACCCAGAAAAAGTTGAGGGGGAAAAAAGGGGAACGTGAAACAGACCCAGATGAAAAAAAATGGAACAAAAGAACAAAAAGCGACCACCTTTACTCACAGAATGACTTTAAAATGCAGAAGAAGCATCACAGCAAGGAAAAGGGGTGCCAAAAAAAGAAGGGTGGAAAGGAAGTAGGAATCTTACAAGTTTTGTTGAAGCTAAGAAAGCTTTCACCTTTTTATTTTCTGAGAAAAGATGATTAAAAAGGGAAGGGAGCTTTCACTTTGTGCAAACTTGGGGGGAATCTGAGGTTTGGGAATGAAGCAAGAGATTGGGTGTCGTTGATGTCCAAAGGCAATTACAATGACAGATGCGATTTTCCCTCTCTTTCTCTGTGTGTGTATGGTGATGTCTATTCATGCGGATGTTTATATATATATATATATATATATATATATATATTGATTGAATTGAAAGGGTTGAGAAAGAGAAGGAGAAGGAGTCTAACTGCATGTATGGGACCGCCACGATTCGAGTCTTATTTCACCGTTATTGTAACTTCGCGTTTGCCTTCATTCTCTCTCCACCCACTTTGTGTCTGTTTCATCGTTTGTCTAACTAACCATGGTATTGATTGGTGTGTCCATGAACATGTCCCAACAGAACAATAAACAAGAAAAAAAAAAAAACCTTGATTCAATCAATCAATTATGAAGGGAAATAATAAGGAAAAAAAAATCTTTTTACGTGAAAAAATAAAATAGGATAAATTTTTGGAACTCTTAATGTTTTTCAGATGGACATATAATGAGAGATAAAGTAAAAGTATTGATGGATCTTACATAAATAGAATGGATTTTATTATGATAAAATTTATGTTTTTTTCTCTTATAACATGTAGAGATAATTAATAGAGTCGAATAATTTCACAAAACAAAAATATTATGTTGGATTGCATTTTACAACTCATTTTTTTAAATGAGTTATTTTAATTCTTCTCGCATAACTTATAAGTTGAGGTAGAGCGTGTTAAATTGTCAAGTCAATTTTTTTTTTAATTTATCATAATTAAACTTTATTTTTTACTTATTTTTTAATAAATTGACTTATCTATTGTCTCAACCTATCACAAAGTAAAGTGGGTTGAAATTCTCACCTATATTATAATAAAAACAGATCAACGCGTCTGGCACAAGTTTTTTCTAACTCAAGTAAAGGTGGGCTAATTTGCTTTGCCACTTCTAATAACATGACCCTCATGTTAGTTCATCTAATTTTTCCACGAGAAAAAGGAAAGATAGTAATTAGCAAAAGGTATACGTGAAGACAAAATTCACTAATCACTATAAAATATAATTCAATTTTTAAAAAGGTTTTTATTATTTAATTAGACATTTGTTTTTTTTAAGTACAATTTGATATTCTAATATTAATTAATAAAATTTAATTACACACATAATTACTTTTAAAAAATTTTATTTAAATATAATATATTATAATTAAGTGTATTAAATCAATCAATTTAATATTTTTATAAATTTTATATTTCATAATTAATTTTATGATATTTTATAAAAATATTAAATTAATTGATTTCAATACACCTAAATGAGTGCACCGGATAAGAATTTCTCTACTTTTTAAATACACAGTAAAAACAACCCCAAGCAGCTCGGTAAGTTACATTTTATGTATCCTTTCACTTTCAACATAAAAAGCATCTTCTGTTTTCGAGCACCAAAAAAGGCATTGTCTGCTTCAATCTTTACGACTTTGGTGAAGTAAAAGTTTTGTAAATAGAACTGATAGAAGGTATTTATTCGTGCACGTGAGGCATGCACCCAATTGGAAATAGTATTGGACCAAATCAAAACGTCACGCTGTTGTATTAACGATAGAAAAATGAATAAATGGCATGGCACACTTTAATTCATCCTAACCTAATTCACTTACCACTGTGAACAAATTTGAAAGTTTAATATTAAATGTTTATGATTAAAAAGATAGATTATGAATATGTATTAAAGAAAGGTAATGATATTTAATGAAATAAAAATTCAGTGTGATTATATTAAAAACTATTACCATTTAATAATTTAAATATAAACATATTATTATTACTAAAATTATTGACATGTTTTGAAATATAAAATATATATACATTATTTATTTTTTATGGAAAATAGGTATACATTATAAATGCAATAAAAACAAAATAAAATTTTGGAAAAATTAATGATTAAGGTCATTAAGGAGTAATATTTATTTTAAAGGGATAAAAAAATTAAAATTATTAAAAAAAATCGTTCAAATTTTAATTAAAGAGAATGACCATTTAATTTTACTTAATAGTCAAAACTACCCTTAGGAAAAGAGTAATGTTATATCTTTTTATCCAATCATTCTAATACTAAATGAATAAAGTATTAAATGAAAAAGTAAATGCATCCAATGTCTTGGGAATATAAAAAGTATTCAATATTTTCTTCATTTAGTAATTAGGAAGATTAGTAGGAGGATTGGATAGGAGGATAAATCATTTCTCTTAGGAAAAGAGTAATATTATATCCTCCTATCCAATAATCCTAATAATCATTTTAATATTAAATGAAGAAAGTATTAAATGAAAAAGTAAATGTAAATGGGAACAAAAAATTCGATACTTCATTTAGTAATTAGGAAGATTAGTAAGAGGATTTGGTAGGAGGATAAATCATTTCTCTTAGGAAAAGAGTAATGATATATTCTCATATCCAACAAATAACTATTTATGGATTTCTTTTATATAGAACTTAATTTGAAATTGTTAATCAATCAATCATAACTAATGACCATTCAATAAAAGATAATAGTCATTCACAAATTTCTTCCTAATTTCATGTATTTTATATATTGAACTTCATTTGAAATATTAGACACTCGATGACAATAAACAACCACTTAATAAGAAATAACTATTCACAAATTTTTTTCATATAGAACTTAATTTGAAACAGTTAATCACTCAGTGTCAACTAATGACCACTCAATAAAAGACAATAGTTATCGTAAATTTCTTCATAATTTTATGTATTTTATATATTGAACTTCATTAAAATATTAACCATTCAATAGTAACAAATGACAACTTAATAAGAAGTGGTAATTATTTGTAAATTTCTTTTATATAAAACTTAATTTAAAATCATTAGTCACTTAGTTATAGTTAATGATCACTCAATCAAAAGTAATAGTCATTCACAAATTTTTTCTAATTTTATGTATTTTATTTATTAAATTTTATTTAAAACGTTAGTTATTCAGTGACAGTAAATAATCATTCAGTACGTAAGAAACAATAGCCATTTACAAATTTATTTCGTATAAAATTTAATTTAAAGTAGTTAGTCATTCAATAATAACTAATAATCTTTGAATAAAATATAACTAATAGTCACTCATTAAAAGTATTATTATTTATTAGGTGAGATTGAATGATATTTTTTAATTAAAACTTAAATGATTCTTTTTAATAACTTTAATTTTATTTATCCTTTTAAATTAAATATTACTCTTTAAAATTTCTTTGCATTAATTTTCCGAAAAAAAAAATTCATAAAGTTGACTAAGCACGAACTATATCTTTATCTATTAAATGAGACGTCCGGCAAGGTTTTGACTCTTGATTTAAAGTCAAACGTGTTAGATGAAATCGAAGTCCTATTATATTCCAGATGCATTTCAAACTTTCAATAAAGGCGACTACGTAAAAATTTCCTAGATTGTTATAATATTTTTTTAAAAAAAAGAAATCACTAACAATGTCTTAAATTGAGACTTATATTTATATTCTTAGTTTCGTAGAGAAAAAGGGTTTTTTCCCCTACTTATATTAAAACATTTAAAAAAAAATATTTATACACTCGTTTGATGTGAAACTAATCTATTCAAATACAAAATAATACAATTAAACATTCTTTATGTGACATATCCATTGCTTAAACCTTTATATTTTCCTGAAAGAATAATTTACCACTTTAATCAATCCCTTATAAGTACGAATTTTAAAATAATACCACAAAGATTTAAAGAACTTTATCTAAGTCATTTCTGTTTTAATTTTAGAAATCTTAGCTTAAGGGGTGATGCCAGTATTTACATGTTGTTTAAGATTGGCCAGTATTTTTTATTAACAAGAAGTTATAAATGTATATTCATGGCAAGAGAAGAATTGAATAGATCAAATACAAACCAAAAGAAAGCAGACAATTGTTGACCTTATGCATGCATATCTGAATTTCCCAGCCATATTATACTACATTTAAGGCTCAATCAAGTTCGCATGTTTTTCCTCTGACTTAGTACAATTCCCCTATCAGCTTTCCATGATATCATTTTTCTCTATCAAGAACATTAAAAAAAAGAAGAAGCTAATAATTCCCTTTGTTATGAAACACTTTCTGCTAAAGTGAAAGTAAAAATATCAGCAGTGATATAAGATAATCAAAATATATGAAGGCGTTATTGGCTTGTTTGACAATAAAAAAAAGGTGAAGTATCATATTAGTAAATAAATAAAAATGGCTAAGTTTAAAAATTGCTTCTATTAAAGTGTTGAATAAAATTTCTCCCTTTTTCTAATGGGACATCTTAGTAGCTTAATTAAACTTGAACTTTCAATTAAATATTCCACTTTGATAGTCCTAAATTTATGTTTCATTAAAGTGCATGAATTGAACTTAGACTATGTGTGTTCAAGATCCAATTTGTCTTATTAATGTGTCCTAACCTAAAATTAATTAAGACATGTTCGAGTTCTAAAAAATTAGGTCTAGTATATTTTTGAATCAAATTTGAGTTATATTATGAGTCGTCTTAATCTGACTCAATATCATGCATTTTTTTAAAAATTATTTTTTTTACAATTAGTATAAATAATAAGATTTTTTAACTTAAATTAATAAATTTTTTATAACATAATAATATATTTATATTGATATTATTTATTTTAAAATATATATTATAAAATATATTTTAGTTTTACTTTTTTATAATTTTTTAATTACTTCTATAATTAATATTCAAATTTATACATAATAATTTCTACATATTAGATCGGTCTGTTTTAACTCTAGTCATTATTAAGACATAATTCGACCAAATTTAAATATAAAAAATAATTTAATTAAAATATCAAATTAAATTTAAGTCAAGTAAAACTCATCACAACTTGTAACACATCCTTAGTTTAGAACAACGTATGCAATCCAAACCATAGTATGAATCTGGTCGTTGAATCAAATGACACTTTGAGTCATTGACTCTTCAATTCAGGAACGCCATTAATTGCCATATGAATACACCAGCATTATTAGGTTGACCTACAACAATTATGATATTTGACCATGGTTTGGTTGGGCAAAGTTGAAAGATATAGACTTTCTCATGCATAATGTCAATATATCCCATTTAATATATAATCTCACCTTCTCTTTATACGTCTATATTTTGATTATTGTGGTTCTTCTAGCTCCTGCTCCATTCTAGCTAATTTCCAATCATGGAGGAACATGCAAATCTTATGGGTAGAAGTAATCAGATTCGAATTAATGTGTAGTTGAACGACCGAGTTAATTTATAGTTTAAGTGCACGGAAGAATATCAGAGATGGTGCATGATGAGACAATTTTGACTTAACTTGAAACTTTTAAGTCAAAAGATGAAAAGGCCAACATGGCCAAAAACTATACGTGTTTCTTGTCATGTTAGAGTTCGTAGATTTGTTAATCTGGATTATAAATTTAAACTTTCGTGTGGCCATTTAAAAAAATACTGAAAATGCTTTGCTATTTCAGGGTTCTTCCCTTATAAATGATGAATATATAATGGCCAAAATAAATTATGACTATCAAAATTATGGAAAGGAAAATATGAAAATATATTTATAAAAAATGCTAGATAACCAGGATTTTTTAAGTCAGCCAAAATTTTTGACAAAATGAGTTACAAATTTTTTGACTCTTGAATAGATGAGTAATCTTTGTCAATATTCTAGCTTGTTTCTTATCATTATACAGCATTACTCTATATATAGATTCTTCTTTCTTTTTTTTGGATGGAGTGGGGCAAACCCATTGAGAATATGAGCAATTAAATAAAGAATTTTTTTTTTAAAATGAGTTAATAAGAATATATTTATTATTAAATTTTAGTGTGTTGAGATCATAATGTATTTTAAATTAAATTAAAAATTAGATTTTGTACCGTGAGATGTATGGATAAATTTAAGAATTAAATTATAAAAATAAATATAATTCAATTAAAAGTAATTTTATTAAATGAAATATATGTAATAATTCATAAAAAATATTTATAAGTTTAGTTTAAAAATACATAATATATTTTCATGAAAGGATTTCATTCTAATATAAATACTAAAGAACTTAAATATGTAATATTATAAAACAACTTATATGTTTAAAAAAATATTTATAAAACTAAAATATTTTTAGTTTCAAAATGCACTTGGGAAGGAAAGTTCATGTACCCTAAGTAAGTATAGTCTCAAAACAAAAATGTGTGACGAAATCTTATAAAATCAAAAAATAAAATATTCATGTAAACTATTATTTTCTGTTAGTTTAATTTTTTTTTTTTTTTTTTTTAATTTCATTTGCATTTTTTATTCTTTCTTTGCCTATATTATTTTTATATTATTATTCTTTTTTTAAGGAGTTTACATAAACATTCTAACTTATTGAGTTTTTAATATTTGAATATGTGTCATTAAATCGACATATCTGAGCATATCAAGTATTGTATTGAAAAAATGACAATATGTTCTTCTTTTTGGGGGATGGAAGAACTTTTCTTAATTGTATAAAATATTATTATTATTATTATTATTATTATTATTTTATTATCATATTAGATCATATATAGCAGAAAATAACTATAAAAGATGACATATGACAGAATATTAATTACTCACATTATCACATGTCAAAAAAGTAATGTAATTACTTGTTGACTGATATGACATGACAAAATTGGAGGTCATATGGTTTGACCATGTCATGACCCATTTAATGAGACCAATTTAATATTGAGACAAAACATACAAATTTAAGTCTTATGAATAATTAGGCTAATACTTACTTATTTTGAAATATTATTATAATTAGGCTAATAATCTTATTTATCATTAATTTACTTCATCTTAAAATAATTAAAATATTTATTTAAAAAATTATCTTAAACAACGGTCAATCCTCTAATAATTTTGTCATAAAGATATTATTAAATTATAAATAATATATAAAATATATCTTTATTAATTTCATTATTTTTTTATAAAGAGTTCACTCTCATTATGTAGATAATAATAATTAAGCAAATTATTAGAATTGACAAGATATGTTATTAATTTTAAAATATTGACTATGAATTTTAAAATTTATAACATTATTAATTATCAATTATAATATTGGTGATTATTAATTATTAAATACGTTTGAATTATTCATATTAATGTAATTAATATAATTATTATTTTGATATGAAATTGATTACGAATGCATGAAAAATGTGTAAAATATGAAAGTACTAAATTTTTCTAATTTATGTTAAATAATTTTTTATTTGAATTTACATTATATAGTTAATTCTGAAGATATACAATATGTATATTAATGTCACAAAATTTCTTTTGTGATTTTTCTTTCATGCATATTTGTTTCTACTATTTTTTAAGAAATTGTAATAATAACAATTAACTTGATGCTTTAATTATTGTCATATGTCATGTCATAATTTTTATTTATTTATTCATATATTTGGGTTTCTAATTTCATGGTAGAGTATTAATTCTTAGTTTACTAAATGAATTAATTTAGATAATAATTTGAAAGAATTCTACAATAATTACAAAAACTTACTAATTTCAGATATCATCGATCTCATTGGCTCACGCTCGATTGTGACTCCCAATTTAAGGTTACTCCTTCTCGAGGACCAAAAAACAAATTCTTTATTTCTTATCTTTTTTCTCATTTTCATTTTTCATTTTGTTTTCTACTTATTGATTTTTTTATATTTTATTTATTTATTTTATTATTTGATTTTTGTAAGAAAAATTATGACTTGTTTTTTATGTAGGACATGAGAAGTCTATTCATATGTATAATTGACTCATGTATTCCCAACCAACAATATGTCAATGTCTTATAATAGTTGACATAATTTTTTTTTTAATGGTGATAACAATGATGGTAATTGATCGAATGATTTTTGTTTGGTTTGAATCTAAAATTTTGGAAGAAAATTAGTAGAGAAAATTTCATTGATTTATTCCCTAAATTATGAGAAAATTTAAGAAGATAAACTGAAACTAATATTTAATGTTGACCATAATATATATTAGGAAATTAGCTAAATTGCATTATAAATTATAAAAACTTTCAAATATATATTTTATCGGATCAAAATGGTTTGATTTGTCGCACAAAATATTAATCAATTCTTAATTCTCCTATTTTTGCGTGGAGCCAATAATTGCAACTTTTTTTATACAACAAATTTGATAACTTAACCTACAATTGATTCATTAGCAAAAAAATAGAAAAAGTATAAATTAGTCTTCTACAATAATGGAAAGGAATTAGAAATAATAATTAGAAATAATTCTACAATAAATTCAAAAAATTATCAATTATAGAGATTGACAATTGGTGGTCTTTGATAAAAGCAACGAAGTTACTTTGAAAAATGTCATAACCTCTTAACTAGTCCCACTCCTAATCTAGAAATTGCCAGAGGTCCGCCGCCACTAGTCACCGTTTGTCCGCTTTAGCAGCTGTCACTCTCAGGTATAATTCCTCCTATGTTCTTATTCTTATTTCTCAACTTCCCTCTCTGTCTATATTTTTGCATAACTTTGATTTATTCGCAAGGTCATGAGCCTCTTACATCGCTCGTTAGTACGGTTCGTAAGACACATAATATTGTACTAATGAGAGGAAGATTAAGCAACTATGACAAAGAAAAAGATTAATATGTATTTTGGAGCTTCAACATATAGTCTTCTATTTTGTTAGAAATTCTAAGTTTCAAAATGTTCTTCTATTTTGTCCAAAGAATGAGTCTTTATATGTTTCATCATACTTTTATATTTTATTCAAAGAAGTATATTTTCTTTTTCTATTATCAGAAAACTGATAAAGATAAAACCAAAAAGTTGAAACGTGATTTTGATTTGGAGTTATTTAATTTTTTTATTATATTTTTTTTTGTAAATGTGACATTGGTCACATCACGTTACACATGATAAAAAGACTATATTAAATGACACATGACATAAATTTAACTTTGTTATTTGTCACATGTCATCAAATCAAATCATGTACTTGCTAACAAGGAAGATACATGATAACTTTTCAAATCAAGTCCATTCTCTTTATATATTATGTAATGAACACATCTTTAATTGTTTAATTTTAAGACAAACTCACTTTAGAAGAATTTTTTACTTAAACAAAAGGTGCATTATTGTTTATTCCTCTTCTCCACGTACACGACATTTGCATTGGTAGAAGGAATTGATAATCGTCTTTGTACAATTAAGTCGTACCTTGACACGGAGCACATTATTGAAGGAGAAAAGGCCGACAACAAGAAAATTTGATTTTATTTGGCACCTTGACCTTGAGAGATCAGGTTGATTTCCAGAGTATTCTTTTCATCAATGGAGTCACTGGATTAGTTTCATTAGGGTATAACAAACCCATAGGCAATAAACGTCCACTTTTGTCAGCGTACTCACCACGAGAATTGTAGTGCTAGTGCCAACCTAAAAGTCCTCTCATCACCCAAATTGATTGGAGAACTAAGGAAAAGGAGTGCATCTCCAATCTAGTTTGGGAGTAGATGTCTCTGACCTATTAAGCCTTCAAGCAAAGCCGTCACGACAGGGTCAATGATTTGGGCTAAGTATAAGGCGAGTAGAGATGTTCATGCACAAAGCATTAGCAATATCCAAAGTAGAAGAGAGGATATGACATTGACCATAATGGAAGAAGTTATACCAAACCAAAAACGTCGCGACCAAGAAGAATTCTTGCATGCATATGCATGTATCTTACATACATTCACATGAGGTAGGTGTTAGAAAAAAATATATATGTTAAATTGGGGCTACACATATAATAATTAAATGTGTTAAGCCATTATTTAATTAGCCAAAATCAAAGTGGTCTATTTGGATTAAAGTGTTATGACTAAGGGTATAATTGTCATGAAAAATATTGTGTAGATACCAAAAGTCTTATTTCTATTTTTATGATGGGCCGAAATAGAAATAAGAAAAGTATAAGAGTCATGGCTTATCATAAAAGGGTATGAACTCAAAGAGACATTACTCTTCATGAAAGGGCATGTGCTTCTTATAAATATAAGGGTTTATGGTCCCCAATTGTAGAACAAAATATATTCCTTATCTTCATCCCATCAGAAGAGGAACTAAGGCCCTGAAGAATTCTACAATTAGAAGATCACTACTCTGTAGAGAAGATCATCCCTTCCCTCAAGTTCTCATGGATTCTTCAGGTACGCTTCTGCATTTATTAATCATCTTGAATTGGCATAGGATTATAAATAGAATTCAGTTTTGGATTTGTGCTTCTTGTTTAAGAATTAGAAACATGTTATTAGGCACAAATAATTAAGTCTAACAAGTGGTATCAGAGCCACCCATGATCAATTCATGCATGATTTAAGGAATTTAAGGTTTATATTTTCAACAATGGAGTAAGTTTTTCTGATATATTTGTTCTTGATTTTTCATGATTAAAATTTTGGTTTTCGGCCTTTTACACTGTTTTTAACCATGAATGTTGCGGTTAATTTGTTATGTGTGTGCTAATTTAATGGGTCACAAATAATTATGTTTGATGGCCGATTGATTTTAAATAACGTGACAAATTCCTTTTGGAATTGAATGCTGGAATGTGCTCACTGGTTTTAATCTACGCATAATGGTTTTACCGTTAACTGATTCTTTTGTTAGCAATTAAGATTATTGCAGTTTGAAACCTTTTTTGATTTCAAGTCACGTTATCTCTCTTCTTTGCGTCTCTTGAATGCTGTTGGGTATTTTGCAAATCTCCATTACGATTTGAAACCATTTATCTCCTCTGCTATTGTACTTCTTCAATTTATTATTTTATTATCACTTTCCCACTTCTAATTTAAGTGGAGATGTGAATGTTAGCGATAGATTATTGGAATATCAAATAGTGGCGGTGGTATTTCAATATTCAATCTAGTTTTCAAATTATTTTTGGGTCAGACATGTTATTGTGCATGTGATTGAATATATGATAAATAAATAAAATTAATTTTCAAATTAAGTGTTCAATCAATATTCAAATAATTGGTTATATTTTTTGGATTATATAATTGTTTAACATTTTAAGTGAACTAATTAAAACAAGAAGTCGCTAAAATGACCTCTCTTGTGTAGATTGCTCATGAAAAATGTTGAATGTTAGTGTGCATGTATATCCATACGAGTATTAGTCGACCCAAAGGAAGGTTAATATTTGGTTGGATTACATACACACCTGTGATGGTAAACATGTGATAATTATAAGGTTATACATGTGAATGATAAATCAATCCAAAGATGAATTTATTATTTGACATGTGTTATTGTCAATGTTTGATCATTAAAACAAGAGTACTACTAGCAATTAATATTACTGTCCAAAGACTTGATATTAATGTTGCACTAGGTATCTTGAGATGAGTTACACCATTATTTGAATTTGTTGATGATTGAATTTTGATTATGATATGAGTATATTTATGTTATTTATTTTGTTCTCTTTACAGCTACTATTGCTACTGTATCTGCTAACCTAAATTCGGTTCCGATCCTTAATGGTACCAACTTTAAGGATTGGAAAGAGAACATTTTAACTGTTCTTAGCTGCATGGATCTTGACCTTGCACTAAGGATGGAGCAACCCCCTTCTCCTATGGATTCCAGTACCTCTGAAGAGAGGAAAAATTATGAGAAGTGGGACTGCTCCAATCGCATGAGTCTCATGATCATCAAGTGCGGCATTCCAGAGGCATTTAGGGGTACTATATCCGAAGGGATAACAAGTGCCAAAGAATTCCTTGCCAAAATTAAGAAGCGCTTTTCCAAAAACGATAAGGCAAAAACAAGCACACTCATTCAAAGCTTGATTTCTATGAAGTATAACGGCAAAGGAAACGTAAGGGAGTACATTATAGAAATGTCTAATATTGCTTCCAAGCTTAAGGCTCTAAAGCTCGAGTTGTCATATGACTTACTTGTACATTTGGTGTTAATATCTCTTCCTGCACAATTTAGTCAATTTAAGATCAGTTACAATTGTCAAAAAGAGAAATGGTCTCTTAATGAGCTTATTTCATACTATGTACAAGAGGAAGAGAGGATGAAATAAGAAAGGACAGAAAGTGCTCACTTGGCAAGCACCTCTAAGGATAAAGGCAAAAAGAGGAAAAATAAGGCTACTAAGAATGAAGCTGCTGAGGGTCCAACACAAAAGAAGCAAAATAAGGGTGACAACAGTTGCTTCTTCTGTGGCAAGACTGGACATGTCAAGAAGGAATGTACCAAGTATCATGCCTGGCGTGCAAAGAAAGGTATGTTCCTTACTTTGATCTGTTCTGAGGTAAATTTAGCTTCAGTACCTAGAAACACTTGGTGGTTAGATTCTGGTGCTACTACTAACATCAGTGTTTCAATGCAGGGTTGCCTGAGTTATCGAAGGTCAAATGATACTGAAAGACATATTTATGTGGGAGATGGTAAGTCGGTAGAAGTAAAGGCAATAGGGCATTTTAGGTTATTGTTAAGTACATGTTATTATTTGGATTTAATGGATACTATCGTTGTACCATCGTTTAGATGGAATTTGGTTTCTGTTTCTTGGTTGGACAAATTTGGTTATCATTGTTCATTTGGAAACAATCAATTCAGTTTATCTATTAATTCAAATGTTGTTGGAATTGGTTCTCTTATGGTGTATGATAATCTATATTTGCTTGATATTGTTGCTTCTTATAATGAAACCTTAAATGTGAAATCGCGTGGTACTAAGCGTAAAGTTGACAATGCGAATTCAAGAGCATTATGGCACAGGCGCCTAGGTCACATCTCTCAAAATAGAGTTGAGCGACTTGTGTTAGATAGGGTCCTGGATTCCATTGACTTTACAGACTTTAATGTCTGTGTTAAGTGCATTAAGGACAAACAGACCAAGCAAAAGAAATTAGATGCATATAGAGCTACAGATGTCTTAGAATTGATACATACGGACATTTGTGGACCATTTCCAACACCATCTTGGAATGGTCAATAATATTTTATATCATTCATAGACGATTATTCTAGATATGCATACTTATTTCTTATACATGAGAAGTCCCAATCATTGGATGTGTTCAAATCATTTAAGGCTGAAGTTGAGAACCAACTCAATAAAAGAATTAAAAGAGTCAAATCTGACCGTGGTGGTGAATATTATGGTAGATATGACAGTTCATGTAAACAATGTCCAGGATCATTTGCTAAATACCTAGAGGAATGTGGTATTGTCCCACAGTACACCATGCCAGGGTCACCTAGCATGAATGGTGTAGATGAAAGATGAAATCAAACTCTTAAGGATATGGTAAGAAGTATGATATGTCATTCTAACTTACCGGAGTCACTCTGGGAAGAGGTATTAAAGACTGCAGCTTATATTTTGAACAGAGTGCCAACTAAAGCAGTTGCCAAAACACCTTATGAGCTTTGGACATGTCGAAAGCCTAGTCTAAGTCACTTTCATGTATAGGGATGTCCGGCTGTGTGGTGTCCCGGGGCCGACGAGGGCGGGGAGTGGACGTCGGTGTAAGAAAAGCATGTACAAGAAGCGACTCATGGCAGGTTTCTAGGTGAAGGGTCCCATGAATGAACTGAATACGCACCGGACTGAGAGGGATTCAAAGACTGTGCAGGTATGAGACTGTGTAGTTGAGGATGGTTTAAAAGAATTGATTAGGCATAACCATATCAACAAGTTGCAACTTCTTTTCGAGAGCCTAGAACATAATAACTCCCTGGTTAAGCGTGCTTGACCTGGAGTAATTGTGGGATGGGTGACCTCCTGGGAAGTTTCCTAGGATGCGTGTGAGTGAGGACAAAGCACGCTGAAAAGACCTGTGTTGGTTTGTGGAGACACTCATCAATCCTGCAGGCAGTCTCGAAACATTACAGATGGTATCAGAGACAGGACATTTTCTAGTACGGTATGGTTCGGGGACGAACCAAGCGGAAGTTGGTGGGCATGTGGTGTCTCGGGGCCGACGAAGGTGGGGAGTGGACGCCGATGTAAGAAAAGCACGTACAAGGAGCGGCTTCTAGGCGAAGGGTCCCATGAATGAACTAAATACACACCGGAATGAGAGAGATTCAATGTGGCCGTGGCCGATTTTGACACCCCTACATGTAGGAGAAGGGTCCCGTATGAAAGTTGATGATGGCTTAAAGTAATTGATTAAGGATGGCTTAAAGTAATTGATTAGGCATAGCCATATCAACAAGTTACAATTTCTTTTCGAGAGCCTAGAACATAAGAATTCCCTGGTTAAACATGCTTGACCTGGAGCAATTGTGGAATGGGTAACCTCCTGGGAAGTTTCCTAGGATGCATGTGAGTGAGGACAAAGCACGCTGAAAAGACCTGTGTTGGTTTGTGGAGACACTCATCAATTCTGCAGGCAGTCCCAGGACGTTACAGGCTGAGGCAAGGCCTTATAGGCCAAATGAAAGGAAATTGGAACCCCGAACAGTGAGCAACTACTTTATTGGCTATTCTGAGCGATCCAGGGGCTATAAGTTTTATGATCCCAAATTGAAGACAATTTTTGAGATGGGAATTGTCACGTTCTTTGAGGATATTGAGTTTGGAGGAAGAAATAAGGTTAGAGACTTTGTCTTTGAGGAAGAATCGGTTTCAATTCCAGAACTGATTCATACAGTTGCTTCTGATGAAGTAAGTCTAGAACCTTTACAAGACATCATTGTTCAAACTCCTATTCAAGATGAATCAGTTGTTCCTGAAGGACAAACTCAACATCCTGAAGAACCTGTGCATCAAGAACCAGTGCTTCAAGAGCCAGTACCTGTGCGACGATCCACTAGAGAAAGGAAAAGTGCTATTCTGGATGATTACACAGTGTTTCTCCAGAAACATGAGGAAAATAATGGTATGATGGAAAATGATCCAATCAACTTCTGTCAAGCCATGCATGATTCCAACTCAAAAAAGTGGATTGAAGCAATGAATGAGGAGTATAAGTCCATATAAGATAATAAGGTTTGGGAACTTGTCCCATTACCAGAAGGTACGAAACCCATTAGCTGCAAATGGATATTTAAGACCAAACGGGATTCCAAAGGTAATGAAGAAAGGTATAAGGCTCGTCTTATAGCCAAGGGCTATACTCAAAAGGAAGGGATTGACTTTAAATAGGCTTTCTCTTCGGTTTCATCGAAGGACTCTTTTAGGACAATCATGACTCTTGTTGCACATTATGATTTGGAGCTTCATCAAATGGATGTCAAGACGGCATTTCATAATGGCAACATTGACGAAACAATCTATATGGTGCAGCCAAAAAATTTTGTATTGGGAGACCCAAAGAAGATGGTTTACAAACTGACAAAATCCATCTATGGGCTAAAACAAGCATCTTGTTAGTGGTACCACAAATTTCATCAAGTAATTCTCTCATTTAGTTTTAAGATGAATGTTGTTGACGATTATGTGTATCACAAATTCAATGGGAGCAAGTACATTTTCTTGGTATTGTATGTTGATGACATACTACTTGCCACTAATGATATAGGCATATTGCACAAAACTAAGAGATTTCTATCAAGAAATTTCGAGATGAAAGATCTTGGTAATACCTCCTTTGTATTAGGTATCCAGATCCACCGAGACCGATCTCGGGGTACTCTAGGATTGTCACAGAGGAGCTATATCAATAAAGTGCTCAAAAGCTTTGGCATGCAGGATTACAAACCAGGAGATACCCTAGTCGCTAAGGGAGACAAATTTAGTCTCAGTCAGTGCCCAAAAGGAAACCTTGAGATTCAGGAGATGCAGAAGATTCCCTATGCATCGACAATAGGGAGTCTAATGTATGCTCAAGTTTGTATGCGTCTGGATATAGCGTATATTGTTGGAATGTTAGACAGATACTTAAGCAATCCAGGAATAGATCATTGGAAAGCAGCCAAAAGGGTTATAAGGTATTTGAAGAGAACAATGGATTATATGCTCACATATAGAAGGTCAGATCATTTGGAGATCATTAGGTATTCTGACTCTGATTTTGCTGACTGCCAAGATAGTAGAAAATCCACTTCGGGCTATATTTATCTGTTGGCTGGTGGTGCAGTTTCTTGGCTTAGTGCCAAGCAAACTCTTATTGCTTCGTCCACCATGGCAGTAGAGTTTGTAGCATGTTATGAGGTATCAAATCATAGGATTTGACTGAAGAACTTTGTCACTGGGCTACAAATTGTAGAAGGAATTGAAAGATCGCTTAAGTTATATTGTAACAAATCAGCTGTTTTATACTCCAATAATAATAGGAGCTCGACCAAGTCAAAACACAGCGACATCAAGTTCCTAGTTGTCAAGGAGAGGGTACAGAGTGGATAGATTTTCATAGAACACTTAGGGACAAACTCCATGATAGCAGAATCTCTTACAAAGGGCCTTCCACCCAAGGTCTTTCATGAGCACATTGCTCACATAGGTGTCTTACAGTTTGAGGATTGTTTGGTTTAGTGGGAGTTAGTATGTAATTTGTGTTATATGTTTGGTATTATATTTGTATACTTTTGTATTTAGATATTTTTCTGATCATAAATAAAGTTTGGAATTCCGTTTATTACACTTTGTACGATAATATCTTTAAATGATCTTACTAAAGTAAGACCAGTTAAAAATCGACATGTACATATCACCTTCATGTGATTTTCATGCTGCACATTTCATGATTGATCTATGTCATTTGGTTGTCTTAACATTAGTGATCATTGATGTGTTCAATTATGATTGATATAACAAAAGCCGCTTTGGTCCTATATTGATATAACTAATGGACAAGATTGTTCAGATATGCCCTATGTTTATGATGGCAAAGTTTTGAGCTCATAAAGTCTAACACATTTATAAGGATACATATGTGGCCCAGTGGGAGATTGTTAGAAAAAAAATATATGTTAAATTGGGGCCACACATGTAATAATTAAATGTGTTAAGTCATTATTTAATTACCCAAAATCAAAATGGTTTATTTGGATTAAAGTGTTATGACTAAGGGTATAATTATCATGGAAAATATTGTGTAGATACCAAAAGTCTTATTTCTATTTTTATGATGGGCCGAAATAGAAATAAGAAAAGTATAAAAGTCATGACTTGTCATGAAAGAGTATGAACTCAAAGAGACATTATTCTTCTTTATGAAAGGGCATGTGTTTCTTATAAATATAAGGGGTTATGGTCCCCAATTATAGAACAAGAACATATTCCTTATCTTCATCCCATCAGAAGAGGAACTAAGGCCCTGAAGAATTCTACAATTGGAAGATCACTACTCTGTCGAGAAGATTATCCCTTCCCTCAAGTTCTTATAGATTCTTCAGGTACGCTTCCGCATTTATTAATCATCTTAAATTGGCATGAGATTATAGATAGAATTTGGTTTTGGATTTATGCTTCTTGTTTGAGAATTAGAAACATGTTATTAGGCACAAATAATTAAGTCTAACAGTAGGTTCCATTATGGGGTGAGGTTCTCTCTATGTGAGTGTATGTAAGATACATATATATGTATGCAAGAATTTTCCCGCAACCAATTATATCCCAGTAAGCGCCTAAAATGGAACTTGTAAAGCAATTAGTCCCTAAGGCACTAAGAGAAAAATAGAGAACTCAATTGGGTTGGAAGGAGAAGTGAAGAAATACTTAAGGTTATGTTTGGGAGGATGGGGTGTGGATGGTTAGTAATGAAGTGGAATGGTTAAGATACCTTGACCCATTGTTTGAGAGTTTTATAAACAATGGAGTGGGATGGTAACCCAAATCACTCCAAACCATCCAAAGCATCAATTTTTCATACACTCCAATTTGGGGGGTTTGGGAGGGAAAACTTCCCTATTTTTACTTTTAAATGCAAAATTATAATTTTAACCCTTCTAAACAAAAAAAAATAAAAACTTTTTAGATTCCCCTCACTCTCTAATTCTAATCATCTCACGTCTCATTCTCTTGTCTCCAATGGTAGTCTCTTCTTCTCTTCAAAGGCAGTTCACTTCACTACAAGGTACGACTCCTATCTTTAAACATTGTTGCTTTTTCTTACTTTGGGTGATGTTCAATACATCTGATAGATGATCAGTTTTTTTTTCTCTCGTTTCTCATTATTTTACGCATTGGCTGTAGCGGTGGTTGATTTTTCTATCTTGACTATTCTATTTGTACTTTTGTGCTTTAACTAGGCGTACACCTTGTGCTATGGTATTGTGCTTTAACTAGACTTTCCACTAGGCATACACCTTGTTGTCCTTATTTTTATTTATTTATTTGGTTTTGCTTTTCTAAAAAAAATATGTGGTCATGAATTTTGTCCCTGTCCAATCGTTGGCGGTGTTTAGTCACTATCCATGAATTTTGTCCTTATTCACTGTTGTATAGGGTGGTTGAATTTACAATTGTTATATTGTGCTATTCACTGTGTTATAGAATTGCTATAGTGTGCTATTCACTCTTAAATATTATATATAATTCACATTCAATTCTTTTTATTTAAAATTATAAAAAACATCTATTCAGTTAAATTTTATTTTTTATTTGCACTTATAGATGGCTGATGAAGATATAAGACGCATATTTATCTTATTACAACATATGTTTCGTATGGCTGTCATACAACTTGTGTGTTGTATAGTTATGTGCGAGGTGGTACGAAGAAAGTCTAGACCAAAACAAATTTGTCATGGAATAAGGGAAGAAAGAGAAAAGATAAAAGATGAGTTAATGAAACAAATCATTGGTAGTGAAAGATGTCGAGATATAATTTGCATGAGTCCAAGAACGTTCTTAAACTTGTGCTCCATATTACAAGAGCACAGTGGTCTTCGACCAACACAACGAGCAAAGGTTGAAGAACAAGTTGCTAAGTTTCTTTATATTATAGGTCATAATGTAAGGAGTCGTGCAATGTCTTTCTTCTTTAGGCGGTCTAATGAGACTATCAGCCGTCATTTTCATAGTGTGTTAAGAGGTTTAATAGAATTAGAAGTGATATATATGAGACAACCTGATGGGTCGAAGTTCCTCCAGAGATAACCAACAACACAAGGTTCTACCCATATTTTAAGGTGAATATAACTTCCAACACTACAAGAAAAAATAAGATTTGCGAAGGATAAATCCACCGCAAATCAATCAAAATCCACCGCAAATTAACAATTTGCGGCGGATTTACGGTGAATTCGGGACCGCCGCAAATATGGTCGACGCAATATAATTTGCGGTGAATTTTAATTTTTGCCACAAATTTGTGACAGATTTTTCCACCGCAAAACTCTCTTGTAACATGTCGGAATTGTTGCTGGAAATGAAAATCCGCCGTAAATTTATGGTATATTTTTTCGCCACAAATTTGTGGCAGATTTGTCAGCCACAATTCGCTGCTAATTTACGGTAGATTTTGCAGAGGATTTTTTAATTTGCGGAGGATTTTGCGGCAGATTATCGGCCGCAAAAATTTACGCAAATCTGCAGCTGATATTTCCGCAACAAAATCAGCCGCAAAATTTTTTGAATATAAAAAAATTAAATTAAATATTCAAAATCCACAATATAACAAAATACACTCAGACATCAATTTCAACTTGTCAATACATTTAACCAATCCATAAAACAAACATAATAAATCACATACAACATAACTCATTGTTCAAATTCAACATAACAAAGTTTGTTCAAATACAAAGTTTAATACACTTATCTATTAGGATAACAATTGATTTACATGCATCACGATTACATTTTATTAAACACCCTTACTAAGGTCTCATCACACTTATAAAGGCATACAAGAAAGGTCACCACACTTAGGAAATCTAGTTTTTCCCAAAACAACATTTTGACATTTTTCTCAATTTTAACCCTTAACCTTTGCTCAGTAAAATGAGCATAACTTGAGCTATGTATGTCGAAACAAGGTAAATTAGGTGTCCTTGGAAAGCTAAGAGAAAGAGCTATAACTTTCATGAAGAGTACAAAAGCTAATTCTTATTATATCTTTCTACACGTGCCATGTTGTTTTACACGGCCCACCCCGTATCCTTCTCTGTCTGCACGTTCCCCCTATATTTGAACTGGTAGAGAGGGACACAGCCTAACCCGTGTTTTAAGACACAGGTCGTATTGTTTTGAAAGAAGTTTTACAGAACCGTGGTTATGGTTCCATTGGCCAAAATTCAAGATTTTGGCCACTCCAATCCAGTTTCTAGGTGAGTTTAAGTCTCAAACAAGTTCACAAACATAAAGGGAACATAAAACACCAAAAGATTTCGCCAAAAATGTATCAAAACATTACAAATCTCATCCTTGGTTATTCAAAACCTAAAACTCCAAATTCTCATTTCAAATGGAAAATCAAGGTATACAAGTAATGAAAAACTGTTCTCATGCCTCTAGCAAACCAAATCATGTTATTCTAAAGTTTTCTAACAAGATTCAAGCCAAAACAAGCAAAAACAACTCAAAACCCCAATTCCCACATTAAGTCACAACTCAAGAACAAGATGAAAGGAATAAGAAAGTGAGTCAAGAACAAGGTTTTCCCTCTACCTCAACGACGTATTGCGAGGGAGGAGTGGTGCGGTTCTGAAAGAGTAGCGCAATACGGCAAAGAAAGTTGTGACACGGTGCGCACGGCCAGGGGCCGTGTAGAGACGCCATTTGCGGCAGGCGGGCGACATACATGGGCAAAATGGTGGGAGAGGGGTGAAATGGTAGGAGAGGGAAGAAATAGTGGGAAAGGAAAGAAATGGTGGGAGAAGAAAAAATGGTGGGATAAGGCCTCGGTTGGCTATTTAAGATCCGATACTTTAATTAGAATTTACGACAAATTTTTCTCGCCACAAACAATTTTTATTAAAAAAAATCTTGTCAAGACGCATCCGACACATTTTTTTTAATTTTTGTGATGGAATTTGCGGTGGATATTTTCGCCGCAATATTATTTTTTTTGGTGAAGAAAAATCGGCCCAAAATCATTTTGCAAATTTATCCGCCGCAAAATTTTTTATTTTTTATTTTTAAAATTTAAAAATAAATTTATATTTTATTTAATAATTTGCGGCGAAAATATCCGCCGCAAAACTTTTTTTCATAAAAAAAAACTTTTCACAGTGAATGTTTCACCGGAAAAAATTGGGGGAGGGGAATCCGCCTTAAAATCTGCTGCAAATTTGAGACAGATTATAATCTGCCGCAAATATGCCTCCATTTGCAGCGGATTCGAATCTGCCGCAAAAAATTCACCGCAAAAACGCGTTTTTCTTATAATGCAAATTCATTGTCAACTAGTATGTTTTTAATATATGATTTTTTGACAATATAATTTAATGCCAGAATTGTATTGGAGTAATTGATGGAACACACGTGCGTGTGAAAGTCTCTAGTTCAGATGCCTCTAGGTATCGTGGTAGGAAAGAGTATCCAACCCAAAACATCTTGGCTGCATGTTCATTTGATTTGAAATTCACCTATGTGTTGCCTGGTGGGAAGGAACAACATATGATTCAAGAATTCTAAAAAATGCATTGAATCGTCGATATCCTCTAAAAATTCTTGAAGGTGTGAATGGATAGAAAATTTAGTTTAAGTACTTAGTTAAGGTATAACCTATTTAATGAAGTCATATTTTTTATTAGGAAAGTATTACCTTTTGGATGCTGGATTCATGCTAAGAGGTGGACTCATTACACATTACAGAGGAGAACGATACCATTTAAAGGAGTACTCAAGAAATCCACCACAAAATCCTCGTGAACTATTCAATCATCGCCATTTATCTTTACGAAACGCTATAGAAAGAGCATTTGGTATTTTGAAAAAACGATTTCGCATCCTTCAAACTACAAATGAACCAACATATGGTATTAATACCCAAAAGCAAATTGTTGTAGCTTGTTGCATCTTGCATAATAACTTGATGGGTGTGGATCCCGACCAGAATATTATAGCTGAGGTGGATCATGAGCTTGCAAATGGAAATTATGAACAAGAACGAGAACATGTTAGAGATGATAATGAGGATGCTGCTAGAGGAGAGTTAATTAGAGATTCCATTGCAGCTGCTATGTGGCATAACCACATACATTGATCTATTTTTTATGCTTATTTGACAAGATGTATTAAATGTTTTATTTTGTAATGCGTTGATTTTGCATATTTTGAGACCTATTTAATTTTCTAGATACTTGGAATATGATATTACTTTTTTTTAATGTACTTTCCTTTTATTTGAATTTAGACATGCCAAAGCGAAAGGAACCAGCGATATCATCATCTGAAAAATGCTTTTGGACATATGCTATGGATGAATGTCTTCATGACGCATATATCCATCAACAAAACTTAGGCAATAGAGTAGGTGGAACCTTCACATCAAGTGCACTTGACAATATTGTGAGAGAGCTCAAACAACACTTTCGAGAAAAGAATGACAAAATTGAAAAACAAAAAGTAAAAGACCACATTAAAAATTTAAAGAACAAGTTCACACTTTGTTATGATTTGTTTAAGAGTGGCCTTAGTGGCTTTGGTTGGAATTCGGTTACAAATATGTGGGAGGTAGAACCAGAAGTGTGGAACAAGTTAATTGAGGTATACGTTACTAACCAATTCCATTTTTTTTTTTGTAATTACATATGAAGCCTAAATAAATTTTTAAACATTTTGTGTGTCTTTTCAGGCAAAACCCGAAGCTGCAGAATGGAGGAACAAACCTATGCCATTTTATGAAAAGTTAGTTGCACTTTATGGACAAGATAGAGCAACGGGAGATCGATAGATTTGGAGCTGATTCTATAGATGAGATCGATAGATTAATGTCCAACAATGAAGTTACTTTGGAAAACTTTGATGCAGTCAATGAGGATCAACAAAACTTGGATCATTCTCCAGGATCACGATCACATGCAACTCCGACTATGAGCAAGAAAAGAAAATGTAATTCAGGAGATGAGGCCTTGGCAACGTTTTCTAAATCATTGGATAACATGGTAGAAACATTTTCAAAGAGTACAACTGAATTGGTCAAGTGCAATCAAGCTCGTCCTATGTTAGAGGGTGAAGTTTAGACCCTTTTGAAGGAGCTAGGTATTGACAACAACATGTTTCACAGTACATATTATTTTTTGATTCGCAATGGTGATGCCCAAAGAGCTTTGAAAGGATGCCCACCTAATGAGCGCCAAGAGTTGCTACAATTTCTAATGGCTACCAATGGCTTCTCACCAAACAATTAGATTTTGAACAACTCGATAGCAATTTAGTTTGAAAGGAATATGTTATTTTTACTTTTGTTTTAGATTGTGAACAACCTACTTTTATTTCCTTGAAGAATATTTTATTTCAGATACTTACCAGTAAATATGCCATGAAGTATGGTATATATTAGATTGTGAACAACTTACTTTTTTTGTTAATTGTAATCGTTTATATTCTAGTTAAATTAATTCACATTAATATATATATAGCAGCATATTTAGTGAGAGGAGTTTTTATTGTGAGAGGGTGACAGGAGTAAATCTTGACCATACAATCATATATGGATTGTAACACCCCTTTGGGGATGTCACACATATAAAGAAAAATAAAAATAATTAAATAAAATCTACCCAAGTTGTAAAACTTTTGCTACATACTATTACGGGTTGTAAAATAATTCCTATCAAACGAGAATATTCTTAAATAAAATATGCGGAAATCGCAAAAAAAAAAACAAAACACTAACAACATTACTTATAATGTACATATGTTCCAAGTTATAAGTTATACAAATAATTTACAACTACAATTACAAATATTTAAACATAAACAAGTAAATAAAAACAATAAAAGTGTCAATATATACATCCATACGCAGACGCGCCCAAAAAAAACATCAAGCATATTCACTCCTCTGAAGGATCACTCTCAACCTGAAAATGATCATCAGGGGACAAATATCCTGGATGCCTCGACTCTCGGCGATAACGTGATCGCGCAGTCGATACGATACTTATCTCACTAGGCTCAGTGGATACACCACCCCAATGACGCCTAATGGATAAAGGTAACTCTAAATGTAGAAATACCGTCGTCGTTATCACTGGCTCGTCATCTAATCTATGGCGTAGGGTCACCATCATCCGTCCCGCATATGTCACCGAGTCTCTATCTCCTCTCATGTGCCACGATAGAGATCCACCGTGAAACTCCAGAGTCACGAATCCCAAAAATCCGGGTACCGCCATACCAAAACTAATCAATCCAATGGATATGGATGATCGATGGTTCTTGATCGTAAAGCGGTCGTCGGTTTTTGATCTTCCTCCTCCTCGGGGTACAAGACCTCAAGAGGTTGATTCCTCTTCTTCTTCCTCAAACTCTTTATCGCACAAAGTAAATATACAGGAAACACATACAATAAAGAGGTAAGACAATCTAAAATCACCATAAACATAGCCAATAAGAAGACGACAAATATCATATATACGTTTTTATGCAAAACAAAAAGCCATAATGAAATAATAAGGGAATAAAGTAAAGCTTAGATATCATAACGTTACATAACATCACGTATATAACACGGATAAAAAAAAAAAACACGAGATAAAACAATATCACAATAGAATAAAATAAGAAATAGACAACCATCATAATAATTACCAGATAAAGATAAATAGAGAAAATGGAATAACATCCAAGATATAACCAGATAAAGATAAATAGAGAAAATGAAATATCATCCAAGATATAATCATATACACTAAGACACAATCATACTCCATTGGAGTTAAACACAAACAGATATCGAGAGAATGACTTGCAAAATCTATTAGTACCACGGCCGCCCAACCAACTATCACACTATCACACGTTGCGTCAATAGCCTACGACACTGGGAATCCACCATCGAGGGCGTAGTATAGTTCACGGTCTCCGTTGTCAGACTATAGGCAATGTACTTACTAGACTTTACAAACCTCGATTAAATATAGTGCGTGTCGAGTCCATTAGTGTGCTATCGGTTTACCACTTGCCACTGGAGCTACCAAGAGTCCACATATGGGATCCCGTACACCAAAGTCTCCAAGTTCATTAGAACAATGAACCACACTACGTTTATCGCATCGACAACACGATGTGATTCGTCCGTCAACCAAAACACCAAAATTCATAAAGACAATACATAATTCCAAAAATATAAAATTACGAAAATGCCCTCAAGATAATAATATACCCTCAATGGAGAAAAATAGAAAGCACAGACGGGTTCTCATTTTCCCGACAAATGAAAAAATCCTCAAAAGCCTCAGAGGTTCACATTTTCCCGACAATGAAAATAAATACAAAGAATAATCAATCGCGTAGAAATTTTATCGCATTTTCAAAATCTCGTCGTTTTTATAATCGTTTGAAATCGCGTAAATATATTTTTTCGTTTTCAAAATCGCGTAGGATTTTTAATACGTTTTCTCAATCGCGTAGGAAAGATTTTTAAATCATTTTCTTGACCGAATTCCTTAAAAATCACCTTGTTTAAATAAATGATTCAAGAAATAATAAATAATACTTTTAAACTACGTATAATATTTTTAATACCGTGATCTTGTCTTTTGGACATCTTTTTCTATCTTATTGTCCATCCATTTTTACTAAAAATCGACAAGATTTTGTTTAGAAAATTATATTAATGGTTTCTAATTTTACCATAAAAATTTTGTTTATTAAATTTTTAAACCCTATAATTAATCCTTTTGAAAACTACTAACATGCTTCAAAATATAGTATGAGCTATATGTTAGAAATTTTCGAAAGTTACTGTATTTCTCCTTACAGTAAAAATCATTAATATTAACCTTTTTAAACTTAGTTCTAACCACTTTATTTCTTTAAAACCCATTGTAGAAAATTTACTTTAACTTATATTGTTTCTTCTTGATTGAAAATAGCTTGAAATTAATTTTAGAAATCATGAATTGTCTAATTTGGCATGTTGGCCGAATTTGATAAAAAAACTTTGCATTTGATTTCCAAATTGTTTTTCATCTTCTAAATGTATGTTAAATCTATTGTATTGTCTACATTGATTAAATCATTACCTTAGAAAATAATTTTAGAAATCAAAATGTTGAAGTTAGACTTGTTGGCCGAAATTGTAAGGTTATGCCATTTGATTTCTAAATTCATTTTTCTTGACTTAAACAACTTGAAACCTTCTTAATTCTCCTAGGTTAATTAAATCACCTTTTAAGAAAATTAAGAGAACATTTTGGTTCTCCATTTTGTTAGTGGCCGTGAGCCATCATGGAGTGTTCTTTGGAACACACATGCATTTCCTTGACATGTTGTTCACATCCTACACATTATCATGCAATTCTATACTTTATCATACAATTCTAACACATGCAATATTGTCAAAGCTTGTAGACATGCAACTTAAAGCTTGTAGACATGCAAATTATTACAAACAACAAATAGGAAAGCTATTAACAAATACACAACCACATCAAATAAGCTACTAACAAGCACAAACATAAATCCTTATGGATTCTACAATCACAAAAATTAAACTCCATCCTCTTACCACCATCCATAGGTGATAAGATTTGTCTTCCTCTTACCTTAAATGAAGACAAATGGTTTTTCTTTCACTCCTCCTAGTATTCGGTTTCCTCCACCAAGTACCTAGCAACTCAAACGAAATTCTACAAGTTACTAACCATGAAAAAGAACCTAAACCATGGATAGATCATGGCTTAGAACTTTGAAAAAGAAGAGAGAAAAGAAAAGCATGAGATTTCACCTTCTAGGTAAAATCTTCAAGATTGGTTTCAAGCTCCAAATGCAAGAATTTGCAAGAACTCTCAACTAGAGATGTTCTTAGGATGATGTTTAGGTTTAGAAAAGTTAGTTAGATGAAAATTTGGATGGTTGGAGGGTAGGGTTCTTGTCTTGGCCGAATGGTGAAAGAGAAAAGACAAGAATGGTGGCTAGGGTTTTTGGAAGAGAGAGAAGAGAGAATTTTGCATGCAAGCAAAGTGATCTTTGGTCTCCTAACTCCCTTGGCCGTAGCTCTCAAAGAGCATGCAAGGTGTGCATCTTGCTTGGCTTCATCCAAGCCCTTGGATGCATCAAAGGTTAGGATTAAAGCTTGCTTAACAAGCTTGTCTCCTATTGGTTGGTTCTTGATGACTCCCCAAGCCTAGTCACATTGCTTCATTAATTATCGCTTAATTCAGCTAAGGCCTTGGCAACGTTTTCGGAAAGTTCTACTACTAATGATGTTTAATTAAGCTACTAAGTTAATCAGATTAGCTAAACGTGGGTCCATGCAAAACATTTTCGGGTCTATGTTGTCATTTTATTATACCGACTAATAAAATAATATTATAATATTATAAAATTATTTTATTTGTGATTAAATCCTAAAAATTAAAAGATTATTTATCGTTTCATTTAGAATCGGGTTGAGTAAGATCCCCCAATTCTAAATAATAAAATAAGATTTCCTACCGAAAAAATATTATTTTCCCGCCTCGGAGCAAATCGCACAAAAAGTTCATATAAAATCACAGACAAGTAATATCGGACATTAAATCAAGTAGAAAACAATTAAAAATGTAAAAATAAGCAAAAACAAGACGTTCGGACGTAATGGTCATTTTCCCAATTTTTCCCACAACGTAGCTAATCGTCCAAAAAGTTCAAATAAAATTACGATGGTATTAATTGTCTCGTATATCTTTAGAAAAATTAAAACAAGAGTAGCTCGGAAAAACTTTTATTTTACCGGAACAAATTACGTAAAAAGACCAAATAAAATTTGAGCCTGTATAAACGTATTTGTATTTCACACAGAAATCGAGAAACAGTAAAATAAGGACACAACGGTCATTTACACAATAACTTGAAAAACAGCAAACAGTACATTCGAAATATTTTCTAAAAATTGGGACGTTACATGGATAGTCAAGATTAAAAATTACTTAAAGATCATGTGACAACATAAAAAAGTCACATGCATTTATGTTATAATCTTGACCATTCATGTAAGATCCAATGGTTAACATTCGCTCATCTCATCTCTCATAATAAAGACTCTTCATCCGCAGTAAGATATATATATATATATATATATATATATATATAGGAATCATATCTAATCTTGAGAGGAGTTTTTATTTCATGAGAGGGTGAAAAGTTAATCTTATATGTACATATACATGGATGATCAAGATTAAAAATTACTTAAAGGTCATATAACCACTTAAAAAAGTCATATTCATTTAAGTTAATCTTCACATTAATTCATATAAGTTATAATATATATGTATATCTCTCATCTGAGTAAGATCCTATATATATATAAAATTATCATGTAGCAATTAATTAATGTGGATTGCCTTATGTTTGCTCTGCCCATGAGTTGAGAAGTTGTGCCGTGTTGTATGACAGGTGGTGTGTTTGCTGCAATTGCTTTTCACACTACAAAATGTCTTTTTTTATGGTTTGGTGTTGTGGTGTTATTTTTTGCCATTATCTTTTATCATAGTTGCATGGTGCTGATAGTTTGGTGTACGTCTTCTTCTCTTTTTAACATAATTGTAGTTACAGTGTCCAATTATGAGAGATTGAGATTGAATTAAATTTAGATTAATCTACATCTTATACCTTTACAAAAGTATAAAAAAAGGGCAATATTAGAAATAAAATTTGTAATTTACTCCACTCTATTATTTACCATTGTGACTTCCAAACAATGAAGTGGGATGCCGTCCATTCCTTCATTAAAACTCCCAAACAATGGAGTGGTGTATTTTTACCACTCCACTCCACTCCATCATAAACCACTCCATTACTGACCATCCCACTCCATCCTCTCCAAAACTCCCAAACATAGCCTAAATAAATTAACTGCAATAGAGTATGGGCCTTCGCATTGGTTCCATTATTGGCAACGTATTGGAGGTTGATTTGTATGATATGCCAAGAAGCTAAGGAGTGATTGCGAAGGTGTTGGTGGAGATGAACACGAACTCTCCAGTAAGACGAGGAACAAATGTAGGAAGCACTAAGGATAGTATGTTTTGGGTCGACTTCAAATATAAGCGTCTTGCTCAGTTCTGTTACTACTGTGGAAACGTATATCATGAAGAGAGGTTTTGTAGCAAAGCTCTTTCAGATGAAGGCAAAGGAGAGAAGCGATCCAAAAACCTGGGGCCTGAATTAAGGGTTCGTTTGGATTGGTGGTATTGAGTGGAATGGAAGGGAATGGAATGGAATAGAGTCAGGTTCCATTGTTTGGTTATGTTAAAAAAGGATGGGATGGGATGGAAGTGGGTGAGATGGATTCCATCCCATCCAAAAGTAAACCATCAATTTTCTTCCTCTCCGAATGGGATGATAATCATCTTTTTAGTATAAATATCATCTCATCCCATAAAAGATCATCCACTTCCCAAACAATGGAATGGTAACTTTATTCCATTCCATTCTAAAATATCTAAACAATGAAATGGTACTTTTTTCTCATTCTATCTCACTCCATCTCATCCCATCTCATCTCATTCCATTACATTCCATCACTTACTAAATATCCAAACATAACCTAAGGGCTAAAGATGGTGGATGGAAATTAAGAGGAAGTGATAAGGAGAATAGTTCAGTTAATAAAGGAGAAGAGCAGAAGGCCAAAAATAGTAACCACCCAAAACCAAGAAAAACTAATGTTCTTCTATCTAAGTTAGCAAGCCTATCAGTTTTGGAGGACAAGGAGGAGAGGAGGAATGGAGAGGGGCTGTTACAAACACAAAATAGAGATGCACTGAGTCACTGAATGAACTCAGTGAGGTTGGCGTGATTTTGGAACAGAATTCACTATCACATGAAGTATATAGCTATGACGGTGAGAAAGTGGAGAAATGCCAGGTGAGTGGTTCGGTGATTGGACTTGATATGGATGTTGTCCCCCCTGCATGATGTCACTAATTTGCACCCATCTAATACTAATCTATGGCGGTGAAAAAGAAGAGAGTTTTAGATATGAAGGTTTAGGAGGCAATGTGGGAGAAGAAAAAATGGAAATTTTCTATTGAGTTGTTATCCGCAGGTCCTGCTCAGGCCTGCCGGAAACAATGAGTTTCCTTGCATGGAACTATCGTGGGCTTGGAAACCCACATGCAGTTCGAGCACTAAAGAAGCTTATGCATCAAATCCTCGTGGAGACAAGGAAAAAAAGCTCATGAGATGAAAAATATGACGTATTTGAATGGTTATGCGAATATTGTAGCTGTGGACTGTAATGGTGAAAAGAGGAATAGAGGTGGTGGTTTGGCTTGTTTATGGAAGAATAGCATGGATGTGGAAATAAAGTCAATGTCTCTTAATCATATTGATCTGGTAGTAAAGGATGATGAAGGTAATGATGAATGGAGATTTACTGGCTTTTATGGCTTTCCTAAGGGAGAAAATAAACACAGGACTTGGCAGCTTCTTCATGATCTGAATTGTATGGGGTCCCTGCCTTGGATATGTTTTTAATCAAGTAATTTCTCAAGAGGAAAAAAGTGGTGGCAATACTCCTTGCAGTTCTCACGTAACAGGTTTCAAAGATATTTTGCAGCTTTGTGGTCTTTTTTGATTTGGGCTTTTATGGTAATCCATTTACTTGGTCTAATAATCAACAAGACCATGATAATATACAGGCAAGGTTGGATAGAGGAGTGGCAACAGTGTCTTGGTCTGAGTTATTTCCATCAGCTACTATTTATCACTTACTAAGATTTAGTTCTGACCATAATCCTTTGCTACTTTTGTTAAAGGCTAATATTGGTAGACCTTGGTGTAAAAGATGTGTTCCTCGCTTTGAGGAAATGTGGCTGAGGCATGCTAAATGTAGAGATATATATATAAGGTGGTACAATTGTGGCATATGGGTGGGGTCCACAATATGGTTAAAATTGGAAGTTGCATGGAAGGCTTGGATTCATGGTGAATTTGGTGAGATGAAAAAAAGGATTAAAGAATGCTAGGAAAAGCTTTATAAGTTGGATAAAGAAATGCACATGGTGGGGACGGTTGATGAGTATAAAAAGATACAAAGGAAGCTGGATGAGCTGTCGGAGCATGAGGAGATTTGGTGGGCAAAGAGAGCTAGACCAGACTGGCTAAAATTTGGGGATAGGAATACAGGATTTTTTCATCTGAAAGCTGCACAGAGAAGGGACAGATACTGTTTCAAAAATTAAGAATGATGCTGGGGTAGTGTTTACAAAGGAGGAGGATATAGCACGTGTGATTACAGCTTTTTTCCAGAATTTGTTTGATGCTAGTATGGTGGCTGATGTGGAGGATGCGGTATCTGTTGTTCATGGCAGAGTATCTGATAACCTTAGAGCTATTTTATCTCCAGATTTTCCGAGGGAGGAGGTCTATCAGACCTTGCGCCAAATGCACCCTTCTAAGGCCCCTGGTCCAGATGAGTTTCAGGCTATTTTTCATCAGAAATTTTGGAATGTTGTGGGCTCTGATGTTACAAATGCAGTTTTGAATATTTTGAATAATGGTGGTGACCCCAGTGCTATGAATCAGACTTTAATTTGTCTTATTCCAAATTTTAAAAGGCCCAGGCACACTAAAAAGTTTAGACTGATTTCTCTGTGTAATGTTATTATGAAGCTGGTTATGGAAGACAATAACAAATAGAATGAAGCTTATTCTCCCAAACTTAATTGGGATTACCAGAGTGCTTTTGTTCCTCGCTGATTAATAACAGATAATGCTCTTATTGTTTTTGATATGTTTCACTGTATGAGGAAGAAAAGAAGAGGTAGAAAAGGCTTCATAGGTGTTAAGTGGACATGGCTAAAGCCTATGATAGAGTTGAATGGATTTTTCTTGAGAAGGTTCTTGTCTCAATAGGCTTTCTTGATCAATGGACTTCTCTTATTTTAAGGTGTGAAATTAATATCTTTATCAGTTTTATTGAATGGTAATCCTTGTGAAAGTTTTAGACCGGAAAGGGGTCTTAGACAAGGGGATCTAATATCTCTTAATCTCTTTATTCTATGTGTTGAAGTTCTTTCAAGCCTTGTTATTAAAGCACAAGAGCGGAAAGCTTTACATGGGATCAAAACAGCTCCATCTGCCCCAAAGGTTACCCATTTATTTTTTTGCAGATGACAATATTTTCTTTGTTCGTGCTTTTGAACTAGAGGTTGAGGTCCTTATTGATATTCTCGATCTATACCAGAGAACTTCAGGCCAATTTATTAATTTGGACAAATCAAAATTTTCTTTTAGCCGAAATGTTTCGACAGACTATATAAACATTATCTAAAGATAGATGAATATAAAAGTAGTAGAGAGTCACTCAAAATAGCTGAACCTTCCAACTTTCGTAGGAAGATAAAAAAACTCGGTATTTGAATTTGTGAAAAAAGCTCAAAGGTTAGAAGGAAAAATATTTATCTAAAGCTGGTAAAGAAGTGCTTATTAAATCAGTTGCCCAAACTATTCCTAATTAATTACATCATGCGGTGTTTTCTTTTACCCACTGAGCTCTGCAATTCTATTGAATCCATGATTAGCAACTTTTGGTGGGAAAGTAGATCAGGGGAGAGGAAAATTCATTGGATTAAATGGTCCAAACCTTGTGAATCTAAAAAGGATGGTGGAATGGGATTCAGAAGCTTTAGAGCTTTCAACTTGGCTTTGCTTACTAAACATGGGTGGAGATTGATGACAAATCCATAGGCTCTTACGTCTAGAGTGTTGAAAGCTAAATATTTTTTAGGAGTTATTTTTTCAAGAACAAAACTTAACTCTAACTTTTGACTTTAATTTTTGCCTCTGAATCTATTTAATTTCCTTCCATTAGTCCATTAACTCAATTAAATAAGTTTCAAGAACCTTTGGTTCCAATGCTTCCTCCAACCCCATTTAATCTCATTATGAGTTTCTATTGTGCCAACCTCAATGCTCCAGTGGGTCATGTTTCGAGCTTACTTGGCACAGTATTCAGAGTGCATCAGATGTGCTTAAAAAAGGCGATTTCTAGCGTGTGGGAACAGGTAATGATATTAAGGTGTGGCCTGGTGGGTGGCTTCCCAACCAGTCTGGTCACTCTATCTGGACTACCCCTAATAATATTCCAGATGATGTTGTGGTTAAGGATTTATTTGTAGATGGTAAAAGGAAGTGGAACAGGGAGCTTATGCTAGAGACTTTCTTGCCTTTTGAAGCATCTCAGATATTGGATATTCCTTTATCCAGTATTGTTGTGCCTGATAAATTCATTTGGTGAGAGACATCTAATGGTGAATTTAAGGTAAATTCTGCCTTTCATTTTATATAAAAAAAAATGGAAGCCGCAGAGAATCCTACATCTAGCTCTGTACACTCTGATATTAATATTAATAGGGGGAAATTTTGGAAAATAAAAATTCCCCCCAAAATCTTGCCACTTTCTCTGGAGATTACTAAATGGGTCGCTCCCAGTGAGAGATAATTTGGAGAAAAGAGGAATTTCTTTGCTAAATGTTTGTCCTCGTTGTGGTGAGCAAGGGGAAACATTGGCCCATATGTTTCGTGACAGTGTGTGGTCTAGAAATTTTTGGTTCCTTTCTCTACTTGGTCTTCGGTTTCAAATAACCCACGCCCAGCCACTGCAAACATGGTTCTATGATTTGCTGAATTCTCTACCTGACGAAGGAGCAGAGATAATGGTGACACTTGCTTATGGAGTTTGGCTAGCCAGGAACAAATTATGCTTTGAAGATAAGGATCTTCCCGTGAATATAGTGATATCTAATGCTATGTCAGCCTTACATAGCTACAAAGAAGCTTTTGATTCTCTCCCAACATCTAGCCATATTCCAGGTCACTTAGTTCCCAGATCTAGCAGGAAATGGTTCCCATCTGAAGCTGGAACTTATAAACTTAATATTGATGTTGTTATACTTGTACCATAGTTTTAAATTGCAGTTACAGTCGTAGTTGTAAAAATTATTAAAATTATAATATTATGGACAATTGTAAAAAATTACGACTAATGCGATTTCAATTACAGAAATTATTAAAATTATAATATTGCGACTACAATTATAGTTATAGATTGCAATTTAAAATTATAAAATGTGTGGGGTTTTTGATGCTATTGTGCGAGATGATGAAGGCAATATTATGGCCTCAGCAACCTTAATTATGGAACGTGATATGGATGCCCAAATGGCTGAAGCTTCGAGTTTGAAAGCTAGCATGGAACTGGCTCGTATCTCCTTTTCGCCATATTAATAGTTGAGTCTGATTGCCTTGGTTTAGTCCAAGCCATAAAAAATGGAGGTTTGCAAAACAGCTATTTTGATTTAGTTATTGCTGATAGTCTAGCTATTAAAAATGCTTTTTTTCCTGCTCATTTTCTCATGTGGGTAGAGAAGGAAATAAGGTAGCTCATTGCCTTCCTAAATCTACTGGGATTTTTGGGGAAAATATTTGGGTAAAAGATGTTCTATAAGGCTAGGAATCTGGATTTTCTTGATGAATTGGCTTTTTCTAGTTTACCTTAATAAAATGTCATCTTTCCTGTTAAAAATAAATAAATAACTGCAATATTACCACATCATTTCGTCCAGAAATCCATGCAATGCATTACATTGTCTTTTCATTTATAATTGACAGTATTTTTATCAAAATAATATAATTGGACAATGAGCAATGCATAATAGCTTTGAATTGCAAAAATATATATTAAAGAGATAATAAATGAAGGGCGTTTCCGTCTTTTCATACAAAACGACTAAAACGATCTCTTTAACAACTTATTTCTTCTTTCCAATAGCAGAACGCCACGTTTCATGGTTTCAGTCTCCATTTTCCCGCCAAATCTCCATTTCTGAATCTCAAGCTCCATCAATGGCGTCCTCACTTCTCTTCCTCCTCCTTCTCTTCTCTCTCTCCTCCGCTCTTCCCCAAGAAGCCATATTCGACGCCGCCGACGTCCTCGCCGATTCAGGCTTCGTCTCCATGGCCCTCACCCTAGAAATCGTCTCGGAAACCCTCCTCGAACACTCCCCTTCCGCCACCGTCTTCGCCCCCTCCGAATCCGCATTTAGGAAATCCGGCCAGCCCTCCCTCGACCTCCTCCGCTTCCACTTCGCCCCCCTGCCTCTCCCGCCGCAGAGCCTCCGCCTCCTCCCCTCCGGTGCCAAGATTCCGACGATGCTCGCTGGCAAGTCTCTGACCGTCACCGCATCCCCCTCCGATCGCATAACCTCCCTCAACAACATCAGGATCACGGGATCGCCGATCTACGACGACGGTTTTCTCCTAATCTACGGAATCGAACGGTTCTTCGACCCCAATTTTCAGTACTCTGGTCCCAATCAGAGACCTAATCCCAGTCCCTCTTGTTCGGCGAAGAACCACACTGTGAGTTCCTCTGATTCCTTCGATCAAGCCATTGAAACCCTAAAATCTAGCGGGTACTCTGCCATGGCTTCGTTTCTTGGAATGCAACTCTCCGGTGTATCGGACAAGAGCGGAATCACCGTGTTTGCTCCGGCAGATGAAATGGTGCTGAATCGCATCGGTGATTTGGGTGAATTACCTTCGTTCTTTCGTCGCCATGTTGTGCCCTGCAAGCTTCAGTGGAACGATCTGGTGGATTTCGGTGACGGGTCGGAGCTTCCCACGTTCTTGGAGGGGTTTGCAATCAATATCACGAGAAACAATGGCGTTTTGATTCTGAACGGAGTGCCGGTTTTCTTTCCGGACATATTCTTCAATGATAAGGTTGTTGTTCATGGCGTCAGTGATGTTCTCGCTGCGCAAGAGAAGAAGACCCGTGAAGTTGTGGAGTCTTTCTCTCGCGTTGAAAACAAGCCTGATGAGGAAATTGTGTTTGACCCTGGTGAATTTTGAGGCTGCTTTCTGGTGTTCGTGTCTTTTGTGTAAATTTTCAGTTACTGGTGAATTGAATATCTCTGGTGCCATGAACTTGTGATTTTACAGTGTTTGTTCTTGTAGACTGGGATTTTATTTGCCATGTATGTGATGTGAAAAGTGCGAGAGTCCTTATCAGATTTGGTTTTAATACGCTTTATGAAAGTCAAAATCTTCATCTGTGTGTAGTGCCAGTGGTTTCTTAACTTCTTTGATTGTTCAAAATGGCTTACTGAAATGCAGGATTGAGTTGACAAAGAACTGAAGTGGTGAATACATTCCACTTATCATTTGCTTTATTGCTTTAAGAAATCAAGTTTTCATGTATGCTGGTTTCCAAGGTGATCATCTAACCTCCGTTGATCGCTGAAAATGGCTTACTATACTAAAATGCAAGGTTGAGCTTACGAAGAATGAATGTTACCAGTCATGTCCTCCAAATTCTTTGTTCTGTTGCTTTCTGTGATCGAACTCTCAACCTAGGTTTGATATCATTCATATAGGAAAATGTTAGTCAGAATTAATTTGAGAGGACAGAGACAAAATGAGTTCCCGTATTAACTATTGGATGGATGAATGGTCCTACCACTGTGTTATCCTTGAATCTGGAAATTTTGGCTTGCTATCATATTATTTCGGACGGCCGTATTTTTTCTGACTATTGAGCACTACTATTTTCATAATACTAACGGCCATATTGAAACAAGATTTGATCCCCTCTCTACTTCGCTTCTCTTTTCTCTCCCACATATGACAGAATTACAGATCATACTTCCATTTTTACTATAGTGAAGGATTACATAGACAGAATCTTCCAGTGGTTCTAGAAGGGAAATCTGATTGGGTTGATAACTTGTAAGTTTTACTACACTTGGATGCCCACTTTGCAGCTCCAGTTGTTTGATAAATGCAATTTCTCCTTACCACGACAGCTGTGGACATGTCGATACTATTTTTTTTTTCGTTTTTTGAGTTTATGAACCTTTACTTTCCAACATGATACGCTAGCAATAAAAAAATGAAAACGGCTGAAGTTGCGAGTGTAGCATCAGTCAAGCAATCGTAAAAAGCGAGCCATGCATCTAAAGCTAAAAAACAAATTAAATTGCTTTTTCTTTGTACGACCAAAATGTATAATACACTAGCTTTGGCTATTATCTTCGAACTCATGATGCAGCTTCGCTCCACCTTTGTTCCCATAATATGGGGTATACAGTGAAACAATAGCAGTATACTTTTTTCCAACTAATTTTCTATTTGTACAATCTGTACTTCACTATCTGCATTTGAGAACGATGAATTTGTGCTGATGCGGTTCATGTCAAATCTGTTCTTTAGTTTTTCTGATAAGGATAGCTTCACAAACACTTCTCCCCTTCCGGAGCGGTTTGCATATAGTATCCAGAGAACAAGGCAGAGCAGGACACCAACTGAAATGAGGCCCAGTCCCGCATTGATAATCTTAAGATAATGGTTTAATGGAGGACAATAACTTGAAGTGATTCCTGTGAATGTATCCCTGACAAAATTGCAATTCTGAAGGCTAAGTAAAAGTGGAGTATAATGTTCCAATGCATAGCTTTCGTTAACAGCAGCTACTAACTGCAAGTAAATATCTGGGGTCACCCTGCCAACAGTGGTGCAAATACCAGATTCAGATACCTCACATTCATAGTTCTTCCAAACCTGAAAAGTTTAAACAGCAGATTTGATGAGATTCTTTGTACATTATTGGCAGAAATAGACATTAGAACATAATAAGAAACTGAGAACAATTCAAGAGCTAAATTCAGATATTCTTTTCACCCGACTTTCCTCTGTTAATATATATTTTTTATTTAGTTAACTGACTGGCAAATGATCAAAATGGTTATAAATTATCTAAAATGTTCTGAGTTTTAGCCATTTAGTATTACACTCAAGTCGACCATGCATGTATAGAAACTACAATAAGCCTAGGTTTCAAATCCCAGTAGATCATACACACCGCTAGGAGTGTAAATAAGTTGAACTATTCGTGAACTATTCGAGCTCGACTCGTTAAATGCTTGATCAAATTCATTTATTTAACTTAACAAACAAGCTCAAGTTTGAATTTAGGCTTGATTACATAAATGAGCCAAGTTCAAGTTTTAAAGGCTTAACATTAAAAGCTCGTGAATAGCTTGTGTGTGTATATATATATTCAATCACAAAAAATGTAATTTTACATAAGAAAAGGTATAAATAATAATAATTTATATATTACTATTACTTGGTAAATTTTAATTCTATTTAGAGAATTGTAATAATATATTGCTATCTGGCACTTACCTAACTCTAATTTTCAAAGAGTCTTTTACTATCTTTTTATTTTTACTTCATCTTCTAGCATAAAGACATCTATCAAATATTAAATTAATAAATTTAAATAGTACTTCAAGGAGAAATTTGATAAAGGACAATCAAGCTATAAACGAACTAAACAAGTCAAGTGCTTCATAATTTTTAAACAAACCAAGCCCAAGTTTTAAATTTGGCTAGTTCAAATAGTTTTAAATTTGGCTAGTTTAAATAAATGAGCCAAGATTGTACAGTATATTTTTTTTTCACAAACCAAGCCTGAGCTTCAAATGCTTGGCTTGACTTGACTTGTTTACACCCCTGTCCACCGCCAAAAAGAGATAAGAAACTTAGAGCCTATCCTCCAAGCTTCATCGGGTTCAGCTGGTTAAATATAAGTAATACTTAAACCAGTTTTAAAAAGTGATGCAAGGCCCTATTTGGATCAATAAACCACCATTAAAAATTATATATAGAAACAAGTTTTCAGAATAATTTTTAATTTCCAGCAGAATGTGATGTGTATATAATCATTACCCATTAAACATGTGATTTGAGATACAGATGTAGTTCATTGCAGTTTAATGATCTTCTCACTTTCAGCAATGTATTCAACTGAAAATCCAAAGCTAAAAAGAAGTACCGTTTCTCTCTCATACATACTCGCACAGATTTAATTTTGTTGGGTTGGAGGGAAGGGGGAGAGAGAGAGAAAAAGAAAGAATGCTACTAAAAGCCAGGTGGTGGCCAAGATCAATAATCAAGTCAAGTGATGAAAGAAATACCATTGAAGCATTGGCAGAAGAAACTTCTTGAGCTGTACACTGGCGCTCTTTAAGCTGAGAGTCAAAGGGATAGCATAAAGACGGCATTGCAGGCCCAGACTGATTGTAGTAACCCAGACTACCTTGTGGTGCATTTGTGTTTGCAGCGTTATAGATGAAATGATTGACAACACTTGCAATATTGGTGACCACTTGCTTACTTTGAAAAAGTGTTTTGTTTGTGGTTCTCTGATCAACACATGGAAGGATATTACTAAGAGCAGATTCTGTGTGTGGATTTGCTACCCATTCTCCCATAGCCATACAGGTATCAGAAATTGCACTGTAATAGAAACAATTTACTCATGTCAAGCCCTTTGGTTGTTAGTGTGGACTTTTGAACAGAACACAGAAATTTCCAGAATATAAAGATAAATGGATTTCAATTCAATATTATCAGTTCATGTCAGATTTTGTTATGGATTTTCGCAACTGAAGAAAGCTGGTGACTGGGGGAGGGGGGGGGGAATCCAACACAATGAATGCAGAACATCTTTCCAAGGGTAAATGAATGCCCAGAGGGAGCCAAGTAAGGGAATAGTTCTCACTTAAAGAATATGTTAAACTGAAATCACTTAGATATATGGCTTACTTATTAAGGATCATGAACACTCCACAAAGAATGAATGTGGTTGCAACCAGTAACCATCCACTGATAACAAATCTGCAAAAACATTTTGAAATTGGATAGAAGAACATGAAAGGGGTCCTTTAGGTAGATAGTGGCATGATAAGCAAAGGTAATATCAACAGACCATAAGCAAACATAACTTACATGAGGATTGCATGTTGATGTCCAAGGATAGACAGGACTGCAAAAAATATATGAATAGGTTATAAGCAAGAGTTCTTGAATATAAATATAAAATTAGCTCAATTTATTTAGGATGTTATCATCAATACATACGTAGTCCAATTAGAGCTAGGAGAAGCATCACTGCTGCCACAACAATCAAAGCTAGACGCCTACAAAATGTACACAGTTTAGCATCATATGTGGTCATACGGATGGAATATTAAATTCTAGAACGAAGAGTTCTCAGTTTTATGATTGCATACACAGCATTGAATACTCTTCTAATTTTAACAGAATTTTCATTTGTCTTATCCGAAAGTGTATCTGCTGCAGTATTTAGATCCACATTCAAATGGTCAATACCATCCATGACATCAGATGGAAGAAGCATCTGGGTGACATTGATAGTTTTTGCAAGGGAGAGATACTCTGTGACATTTCTTAGAGTTTGCACTGTGTAATCTGACTGATTGACAACATAGTGGAGGGTATCCAAGGCCTCACCATGGAACTTATCCTGCCCAACAGAAAGGATGATACATCCAGTCCTGTGTGATTAAGAGAATGGGACATGTTAATAACAAGGAAAGGATGAATGCATCTGAAAGTACAATTGAAAATGAAAGAGATTGGAATTTGAAGAAACAATAAAGCAACATAAAATTTGCCAATGAATTGCTTAGAACTTAGAAAATTTCAGTGCAAATGAAGGATAACTTGAAGCGGCAAGTAAAACCAGAAAGTTTTAGGGTCTGAATAATTTTTTTTTATATTTCCTCTTCCATTACTCGTGTTTTTGAGTTCCAAACAGTGTCATTGCAGGTTAAAGTAAATTTGTGATGAACAAAACTTTGAGCTAGCAGTGTATATAGAAATTTCACTTGTAAAACTGATTCTCAAAATTTCACGCAATTAAATGATGTTATTACCTAACTATCATCAGTATTGGTATTTATTCATTAAAAACTATTATAAACAATAAACATCTATAACATGTTTATATATAATTACAAATACAGAAGAATATCTGGAAACCAATCATGAAAACAGATGATTAAGAACCAACTTTCTGTATCTATGATGAAAAGGACAAAACAAGGGGCATTGATAGGAAATAAAGCATTGTGTGAAGAAGTTATCAAGAGGAACATCAAAATAAAGAACAGAGAATTACGCTGCAGCAAAGGTGAATAATATAAGCAGTATAAGACAAATTCTTTGCGAATGATTTGATCCTTTGTCCTTGATGTTAATTCCCCATCCACAGCATAGATAAATCACAAGTGCCAAGCCAAATGAGATAAACCATAGGACAGCAAGAATAAAACCAGCCGCACCAGTGAATCCAACTGACTGCAAATATAATGGTTAAGAAATGGTTAATTGAAGTGAATAACAGAATGGCGAGGTTGTTTGGAACAAGAGGGGGAAAAAAAGAATCTTTTGAAGGTAGAGCAACAAAGTTAACTGAACAGTAGACTCATGACTTAAAAGAAACATAATTTCAAGGAGGGCAAAAAAACAAAGGAAGTGGAATGAAAATTAAAACTAAAGATAGAAAGACAGATTAGGTTTAGATGTACATCTCCAGCTGTTAATTATATAGCAGTGGCCACGACTTCAATGTGCAAAAGAACTATAACGGTGGAAAGTAGGCATATAATAAGATTAAAGAAAACACCACTCATTCATCTAATTCTAACCACTTCAGTTTCGAAATTCAACATATTTACCAAATATCAAGCATGATGGAAACTCACATTTCCTAATGCCATCCAATATAGATATAAGCAGACAAACAGTTAAAACATGTTGAACAAGAGCAGTCTCCATTTCAATCGAATAGACCAAAGATCTAGGGTGCTCACTAATAAATGTAAGGCAACATGTTGGAACTTCAGTTGTCATTATCATAGTGGCATTTAGAACAGAATAAATCATCCATTCATTCCAGAACATATTGAAAGAGGAAGGAACCATAGCACTTACGGCCCAATAATGCTGATCTGCAATATCCCAACCACCTCGATAACGTCGAAATCCTCGTAGAATGTCGGGCCGTTTCGTCCTGTTTGCCGCCAGGACAAGAGTAGCCTCACTTTTAGGCCCTGGTGCTGGAGCCACTTGTGTGACTTCATTCTTCCATGGACCCAAATTCTCTTCTCCTTCTCCTAGAAACAAGGGCAAATAAAGGTAGAAACACAATAAGTTACCGACACATGCAAGCAAAACAGATAAATCCAAAACCGCATAAGCCAATATGGAAATGGAAGGTGTCCTAATTCTACATTTCTAGACTCCACATAACAAAAATTACATATTTGAGCTTAATTCAGCATATGTGATCAATCCAATATCAGGAAACCCAATAAGATGAAATGAAGCAAAAGTTGGCACAAGTTTTTATCTTTCCCTCCAAGTTGTCAGCTTTCCAAGATCTGCACCTAACCCATCACCATAACTAAAAATGGGAGGCATATTCACAATCACAAATAACAATGAATGAGAAACACGAACCTGGGATAAACCTTATAGTATGCACGATCGACCCACTTGGAGACAAGGCTGAAATCGAGCTGAGAGACATTAACATGGGGAAGAGGAGCAATAACCACCAAAACCCATTGAAGGAGACGCCCTTCATCACGGGTTCCCTGCAAGAAAACTCACAGGTCACTGCAAAGGAGGCCACCCCACCACCACCATTTTGGATTCTCAGTGCAACCCAAGTTCTGAAACAACAAATCAACACCACCAACGCAGCAGAGACAGAACATCCATAGCGAGAGACTGTCAGAATCTGTTAATCCTTGCGTTTATTAAGGTTGTATCTAATTAAAGAACGGAACTTTGGAGATTCATGGAAATAGAGAGAAATGAGGAAGGGAAAGAGAGTCACATGGGGTGGGGCAGTGATGAAGATTGACGTGAGGGAAACGAAAAAGGCGGGTGTGATTTAATTAAGAGCAGCGTAATTGATATCCACTTTGACTATTGACTAATAAGTAATAATAGCACTGAATTAATAAGTCGACAAAAGCACTGAATTAATAAGTCAAGAATTGTGTAATTAAGTATTGCATAGTGCATAGTTTAGGATTGAATAATGTTATATACATACACCGAATACATAATTTTATATTTATACAATTTTTATTATAATTATAAATTCTTTTTTACAAATTTATTATAAGATTCTGTCACAATATTTAGGGACGGGCCCATGTGAAATAATGTGGGAACAGTTGCCCTTATTCAATTTTAATTGTATTATTATTATAGTGTAATTTTAGCCTTCTTATCTTTAAAATTTTGACCACATCATGTTAATAAATTAATAAATTTCATTATACTACTTTTTGTCATATAAAGTAAAAGAAATTTTCCTTACTATTGTTTCCATTATACTAAAAATTTATAGGTCCATTACTGACAAGCAATTTTTTTTTTTAATAACAAGCATTATTCTTTAACAGATTGCTTGTGTTACTTGTATTGCCTTTTCTGTTTTTTTTTTCCCCACTTATTTATGTATTTTCTTGACTATATTCTTTGCTTCACTCATATTACAATTGCAATTGATTAATTTTTCTAAAATGCTCTTCCCAAACTAATCAATTTCCTTAACTGACACGCTATAGTGTTGGTGGTAGCACACTAGCACCGATCGGTTGCGCGGATGTGGAGTCATTCAAATTTCTCATATCTTTTTTTATGTCCATTCTTACTCTAATTAAGTATAATTAACTGTGCGGCGGTGGACTTGTTCTCATCAAATGAATTTTGTTTGTTGAAGTAATGTTATTATTTGCAAATTACCACTTGCACACTTATATTATGTCTATCCACATACTTTAAATCTTACTAAAAGTTTTTTTAAAGATATTAATATTCATTATTCAACACATAATAACTCAATGTAACTATCATTTGTATTATAATATGTATTTAATTTATATGCACTTTTAGTGTATAATTTTTTTACACAATCAACTAATTATATATTATTATATTATTAAAAATATTTAATTTTTATAATAATTATTTTAAAAATTATATATATAATAATATATAATTAGTTAATAATATAAAAAAATTATATTAACAATACATTCAAATTAAACTTTTATAATAAATATTTTATATAATGTATCTAAACCAGAAGTGGATGGAAACGAGCAAACCAAAAGTATTTTTCACAAAGGGAAACGGAAGAAGCAGCATGTTGATGTGAATTTTTTTTTTTGGGTACAAATGTTGATTTGGTTCTATAGGATACTTGTTAACCCCAAGCATAATTATTGCATGATGACAATTAATAATTTAATAAGAAAACAATATCTAGCGTGATTAGGTTCACCATACCATCATTCTGTTAGTTTGGCCTTTGATTTGGTGAGAAAAGAATCAGATTAGTTGTAGGGTGGTTCCCTGAGATTCGGCTTTGCGTGACAACTGACTAGGGGCATGTGGGGGCTGGTATGCCTTTTCTGACCGACGCGGGATGGGCCCTGGCCCATTGCACTTAAGAAGTGCCATCCTCTAAGGTAAAATTTAAAATATTCTTATACTATTACTTTAGTATACAAGTTGAATTTTATTATGTCTTCTTAAAAAAAATTAAAAAGTTTTTTAATAGTTTATAAATAAAATATTAAATAAAAAATAAAAATATTCAATATTTTAAAAATATAAAAAATTTCAATACATGATAAAAGAATTGTATAAAAACATACAATACATTCAATAAGACAATTCAATACTTTATTCATTTAATAATTAAAAAAATTATTATAAAGAGTAATTAGTAAGATATAAATTTATTATTATTATAAAATATAACTATTCAGATATGATTTAAAAATAAAATTTTACTATATTCTCCTAACACATCTTCTAATAATCCTTCAACTATTAAATAAAAAAATAAACACAATCAATGTTTTAAAAAAATAAAAAACATTCAATGATTTCTTTATTTAGTAGTTAGAAGAATTATTAAAAAATCTGTTAGAGGCTTTAGAATTATTTTTAAAAATATTTAAAACTCTATCTAGCTGATTGTATAATTATAAATGACTACATGTTATAATTCTGATTCCATTCAACTCATTGCTAACAAAAATAAAAATCAAAGCTTCAACTGGGAATCTTTTTAGTATACATGATGCACAATGTTTAATTTTTCATTCTTAATTAATAGTTAATTTATTATTTTCAAATTTAAATGCTGTGAAGAGATTTTGTCAAATTAACTATAAATTATTATTTGCCTAAAAAATCATTCACATATGCATGCATACGAGTGCTAAAATGATGTCAATTGTTAGTGTATAAATCTTTTACATTATAATCCAATTATGTGTTGTTATACTTGTAAAAAAAAAATTATGTGTTGTTATAAAAATTAAAGAATTTGTTCCCTCGACTAGTTATTATTATAGTTAGATTCTTTTAATGCGTGATAACACGTGGTTGAATGATGAATTAAAAAAAATCACAAAACAAAATTAAATCTAAATAAATTCATTTATATTTAATTTTTAAATTTACCAAAAAAAAAAAACAAAAGATAAGGGTTAATTTTAAATTGTTAAAAGAAGAATATAAAAACTACTATAGAGTTTTGATTAATAGTAGATATTATAATAATACAGCATTAATTTTTGCTTTACTCTTAATTATGTTATTGTACATGATGAATACCTCTCCAAGGCATGCCTGTTCTGCTTTAGACCTATATATTACTTCAGAATCCGTAACATGTAAGTGTATACAACTAAACATGTTCAACTCACTTTACATTATTTTCTAATCAATAATAATAATGATACCTTGGAGAGTCATCGCTTGAGGTTGATAGGGATTCTGACTCTGAGCTCTCAGTATCAGTGTATACAGGACACTCAGAAACAAAATCACAGAACCTACATTTCCATTGCTCTTCCTCAGCAGCATAACTGGCTTCTCGCTCTCCTAACCAAAACTCAAGACAATTCCGAATTTGTTTCTTCAGCCAACCATCATGATATGCAAATTTATCTTCATCTAGCAGTGATTGATCTTTCTGAGACTCATATCTCACCACTAGCTGATCATGAGCAAGGGGCAGCATCTTACACGTATTTTTGTAACATTTCACCACATCATCAAGGGTCAATGCAGAGAATCCAGAGGAAGCACTTGCCACTTGGACATCTTCACATAGAGTACGTCGAGGATTTAACCCAAAATAATCAAAGAACTGTTTAGAAGGGAAATCATGATGATGAGCAACTAAATTGTCCCACAAATACTTATAACACATTAATTGAATCCTTCCATTTCTTTTTTGTGGTTCTGCAGGAACTGTATCTCGGATACGAGTCTTTGTTTCAACTAGTACTGGATTATGATAACTTTCTTCTGCCATTGGCATCCGAATCTCATCAATCTTTCCCACCATCCATATACCTTCATCAAAAGCAAAGCCTACTATAGGGAGCTCACGGGTTAATCCTTCAAACAGCAATTGATTCACACCATTTATGAAATTAACAAGCTTCAGTGCCATTAAATCTTCACATGACTTCACCTCCACTTCCACCCGTTTTAGAACCTCTTGTTCAAGTTGAACATGCCGAGCAATACCAGCTCTTCTAGCTTTGTCTTTCTTCCTTCCTCCTCCAAAATCAAGATTTAAATCCATATGTTTTTGGCTGCAACATTCCTCATCAGGTCTCTTAGCTTCATTGTTCTTCTTCCATTCTTCATAGAAGAGAGAAAATTCCATTTGCTTTTCGCACCATTCTGTCTTGGTAACATCAGTGACAAACAAGCCCCTTTTGCTCCTAAATCGGTGCAGTAATGTCTCAGCTACTCTGATCTTCTTCCGAGTATTCACCAAGTTGCCATAATCCTCTATGTCAGGTTCGACACACTTGAATAACCTTCTCTTGGCTTGAACTGAAACTGAGTGAATGGATTTGGCGTTTCTGTGCAACTGAGAAGCAGAAATGGGTGAATTTATTGCAGGGACAGCAGCATAAGTGACAGGAGAAAAAGCTGCAGAAGTTAAAGCAGCTTCAATGGAAAATATCTCTTCATCGCTTATGATCTCAATTGGGATCTTGGAGGATGTTCCGGCCATGGTGGTTGCTGATCCAGCAAATGGTTAGAGTGCAGTACTACTTGAAAAGTGTCTTGTATTGAGAGTTAATTCTATCAATGTGAGACTTTGTAACTCTCAAGTAGTTTTATAAGGTATTGAAATTTTATTAAAAGGGAGCTAGTAAGAATTGGACTTCTTAACCAGCAAGAAAGGAAAAATCATGAGAACAAAAGAAAAAGGAAAAGTAAAAGCCTAGGAATCTTGGTACAAGCACTAAGGTTTCCGTGAAAGTGTACTAAAGATAGAAAAGCAGACTTGTGATAGAAACTCTTAATTTGGTGGATTAGTACAACGGTCACAATTCACATGGTTATTGAACACTTCATATTGCTTTTGTACGCATGAATTATTTGGTGGATTGGTACAACGGTCACAATTCACATGGTATAATGAACCATTCATAATGCTTTTTTGCGTAAGAATTTTTATCATTTCTAGAGTAAGTTCTGAAAGTATTTATTGAATGTTAAATTTATAATAAATATTTAAAAATAATTAATAATTAATAAAATATTTATAAAACTTAATTTAAAAAAATTAATATATAAATACCGTAGAAATCCTCTTTTGAATACTGTTCTTATGTCCAAAACTATGATCGCTTAAAGCAATTACATTTAACAGAAGATTACAAACATTAACAGCAAAGAAAATATACATTTCACATTTAAAGAGTGTTGAACACTTCACCTCCAACTCCAACATTTTTATCTTCCTTGCAATTGCTGCTTCGGGATCAATTTTAATTTTTTTACTCTATTTATTCTCACTGCTTGCCTTGGACAAGTGCCTTTAAATATCTCTCACAAGTCATGAACAAAGGTTTGACCAGGATAAATCATTCTCAATCTTCATTCTCTCTTCATATTAGGAGCTTTCATGTATGTAGTCTGCAAGCCTGCAGCCCACAAGTGATCTCTACGTATTTGCAAGATGGATAAAGTTCAGAAGGTTTCCATCTACAACTTGCATTATCCAGTAATAGATGCATTTATGAGTGAAACACTACCACTTTTTTGTTTTGTTTTTTTCCCTTTTTTCAACTGAATCGTAATGGAATGCTTGAAATTAATATTTAGATCCTCCTTGAAACATTCAAGTATATACATGTTATTTTTGTTATTTATGATAAGTTTTTTAGTTTAATTTTAATTCACTATGTTGTCACATCATAAGAGAGATTGACCTTTCATGCAATAATTATCAAATTCAATTTTTTGAAACACTATAACAATATAAGATTGAATAATAATTTAAAAAAATTGTGTTAACAATCAATCAAAATTAAATTATAACTTTGTTAGCTCAAAACTAATCAATGACATTTGCCCCCCTCATTTGGAGAGTAAGGCAACTTTTTGTTCTTTTTTTTTAACCTTGATTAAATTAAACACCGGAGTTGTTTGGATAATTTGTAATAATTATCTTTTTGATAGATTCTATTTTTTAAAAAATGCATTTTTGAAGAATTATTTTAAAAAATAATAATTTTTTGTTTCTCAAAGTATCTTTCACCTAATATGTTTCAGATTAAATCGTATGATGGATACTTAAATAGAAACTCATTAATAGATCCACATGAAATATAATCAACTTATATACATGTTAAGGGACATGATTTTCTTTTACTCGGACCAACACGTTAGTTAAAAAAAAATGAATTCCAAAAGTAATTATGCACAAATAAGTTTGTTTGAATAGAAATAACTAACAGGTGGATGGATGACTTCATGGTCACCTTTCGGTTCCTTTGGAGAAATTTGAAGACCACTATGGCAGACCGGTTAATATTGTTCCAATTATTTTTTATTATGTGGAAAGTATCCAAAAAGGCAGACAAGAACGTATGATGCAGCAGCTAAATAAACTAAGGCAAGTTCTTTTGTGCAGCATAGTCTATTCGAATAAACTGCAGCTTATTCGTGCAGTTCTTTTGTGCTTTTATGTGAATAAACCTGGGCAGAAAGTCAAGCTTATGGGCTTGATATATATTATGTTCTGTCTTATTTTTTATATAAAAATAATATGTTTTTTTTTTTTTGTCAATTTGACTTTATAAATTATTTTTTTTTTAAATACATTTTATTTGAGCCTGAATTTATGTGATTACTTTTATAGGAATACAAATCTTTTAATATTTGAATCTTTGTTCTGTTTTTATTAGTTGTTTCTATACAATAATGTAATTGACTATTCTTTTGATAAATATATATATTCGGATAAATTGATCAATGAAATAAAATATTTTTTACCCTAATAAATTCATTTGTTGCTTTGCCTTATCATTTTGAATGTTTATTTTCTTATGAGTTTGACATAATGACTAACCTCTATGAATCCAAAAATTGATAGATACCAAAGAAAAGTTCTTTAAATTGTGGTGTATGGTGACAACTACTCCAAACAAATATTTAAATAGAAAAAAATTATTCAACTTGAGAGGAATAAATGAAAAACAGAGGACCAAGAAAATTCTAAAAAAACATCACTCTCTTCTTAACTCAATAAGTATCTCTATTCTCAAGCTATTATAATATTTTATGTCATGAATTGTAAGATACTTGCTAATAAATTGATCTTAAATGATTAAATATTTTCCTTACATGAGTAGTATGCTTAGCATTGACAAAAGCACTAAAATGAATATTAACTTGCTAATTTTGTCATTGCATATAGGGTAGATAATGTTAGTTCTATACAATACTCTGATCCCTATAACATATTTCATCAAAGTAAATGTTTAATATATATGATTTTCTTGATCTATAGCAAAATACTAAAATATTGGCAAATATAATTTGACTGCAAATGAAATTGGCTGCTTTGATGACTATATAATATAATTGGATGATCGATTAAAGAATATACGTTCTTCTGAACTTGCTTGTGGTAAATGTATTAAATAATGTGTTCACTTTGCTAAAATTATAATTTTACTCTTCGTTGCTATTCTGGTCTGCTATGAATGAATATATCTTGTTAGATTGGAACATACTCTGCTTAAGCTCTATGCTTTCACTTACCCCACCTTTTTGCTTATGACAAAAGGGGAGAAAATTTATTTGAGAAAAGACAAGTAAAATCAATAAGAGAAATTGGATTTCAAAAGTAAGGGGGAGTTGCGTACATTTCTGATATAATCACATCTTACGAAAAAGAGGGGGAGTAAGTTTTTTAAATTAACTTTGTGAATTTCAATTTATCTGAACTAATTCTTTTCTCAAAATGTTAGTTTGTCATCATCAAAAAATGAGAAAATGTAATTACCTAACTGACATTGATAATAGTTTTGATGATAACAAACATGATGAAGATGATGATAAAACCAAGACAAAGATATGCAAGAATAGCTTTGGAACTTTATGTAATAATATTTTTACTCCAAGTATAGCTTCTTAGATATCTCATTGTTTTTGTAAGAAAAGAAAACTATTTTTTAAAATAAATAAACTTTGGAAATCCCTTAAACTGCTCAAAACTATTTTCAAACAAAAACATTCGAATAAAGGTTCAGTTATTCGAATAAACCTGACCAAAAGATTATGTTTTTAACAGAATTATTCGAATAACTCTTGAGTTATTCGAATAAAGGTTTTATATTTTGGCTACGCGATTCTGTATTTAAAATGGTTATTCAAATAACACCATTGCTATTCGAATAAAGGTTTTCCTCAAAGTGATTTTCTTAACTAAGTTATTCGAATAACTCATCAGTTATTCGAATAAGGCTTGTTTTCTAAAAACTCTTTCTAAACAGAGTTATTCGAATAATGTCTATATTATTCGAATAACCATGTCTGTTTTGGTTTTCACGTATAAAATAGAAACATGTTATTCGAATAAAGAATTGGTTATTCGAATAAACACACAATTTTTGAAATGGTAACAAACGACCATATTTGCATTTATTATAAGATTTAATGGCACCTAACGATTCTTTTCTTCAAAACTCTATAAATAGAGACCTTGGGTCATCTTTGCAAAAAGCCTAACTTTCTGAATCATTATTTGCTTGTGTTAAACGTGATTTAAAATTTCTCTATTATTTTATATGCTATTTTCGTCAAAACTCTGAAATATCCTTAAAGAGCTTTCTTAGTGCTGCAAATTGTTTTATTTGCTCTATGAGAGTTTCTCTTCATTTATTTTATGTTCTATTGTAAAGAGAGTGAGCTATCCCTCAAAGGATTATAAAAAAGGTGAATTATCCTTTAAAGGTTTGTAACAATTCTTTGATTCCTTAAACTTTCCTTATTTGTAAGGTTGATATATTGGAAAGATGAGGCTCAACCCATTGGTGGGGTATCCTAGGTTGAAGAGCACTCTGTTTGTAAAGGTTGCAACTACATTTGCTTGTTTTGATAATGAAAAATCTTGAATTGTATTTCGAGGGCTGAGCGTAGGCCACAAGTGATTTAGTGGCTAAACCAAGATAAATATCGTGTTTGTTCTTCTCATCTTTATTTTTTTATTTCCTGTAATTTATTTTATTACGTGTTTATTTTCTGTGCTTTAAGGTTCTCTATCTTTTCCTTTTATTCACTTCATTTAAAAATAGCTTCAACGAAATTTGTTTTACAAGTGTTTACAAAAAAAATCTTATATACTTAATTCACCTCCTCTTGAGTACTGAAGTCACTTGGGTAACAACAATCATTTCTAAATCGTGGGTGGGGTAGTTTTGCTTATGGCTCTTTAATTGTCTGGATGCATAGGTAATAACCTTGCCATTTTGCATTAAGACACATCCTAAGCCAAATCTCGATGCATCACAATACACAACAAATCCTTCAAAACCTGAAAGTAAGATTAGGATCGTCGTTGTAACCAAGCACTTCTCGAGCTTTTGGAAACTTTGCTCATAAGCTTCGGACCATTCAATCTTCATTCCTTTTTGGGTTAACTTAGTCAATGGCATTACTATACAAGAAAAGTTTTTCACAAATCTCTTATAGTAGCTTGCTAACTCCATAAAGCTACGAATTTCAGTAATAGTGATAGGTCTAGGCCACTCCTGAATTGCCTCGACCTTCTTTGGATCAACACTTATTCCATTCGTTGAAATGATATGCCCAACAAAGCCATACAAGAAAGCCAGAATTCACATTTTGAGAATTTGACATATAACTTGTGATCTCGAAGGATTTGTAAAACAACACGAAGATAATCCTTGTGCTCCTTATTACTCTTAGAATATACCAAGATATCATCAATGAATACAATGACAAATTGGTTTAAGAAGGGCTTGAATACCATGTTCATCAACTCCATGAACATAGCTATGGCATTAGTAAGTTCAAATGACATTAATAAGAGACCATAGTGAGTCTAAAAAGTAGTTTTTGGAATATCCTCCCTTCAAATTCTTATCTGGTGATATCTCGACAACAAGTCAATCTTTGAAAAACACTTGGCTCCTTGTAACTGATCAAACAAATCATTAATTCTAGGAAGAGGGTACTTGTTCTTCATAATTACCTTAATCAGCTGATGATAATCAATACATAATCTCAACGACCCGTCTTTTTTCTTCACAAAAAGTACTGGAGCACCCCAAGGGGAAGTGTTAGTGCGTATGAAACCTTTATCCAAAAGATATTGTAATTGTGATCTTAGCTCCTTTAACTCAGCGAGTGCTATTCGATAGGGACAAATAGAAATAGGGCGAATGTTGTCTACCAACTCTATGTTGAACTCGACTTATCTTTTTTATGGCAAACCAAGTAAATCTTTAGGAAAAACATCCGAAAATTCCCTAACAATAGGGACTTGATCAAGCAAGGGAGATTCTTTATTAACATCTTGAACAAAAGACATAAATCCTACACATGTTTTCCTTAGTAGTTTATCAGCATTTAATGCTCAAATCAAATTGCTTGGGACCATACTCTTATCTCTCTGATAAATAAAATTAGGTTTACTAGGTATCTCAAAAGATATTGTCTTTTCATGACAGTTCAAGATGGTGTGGTGTTTAGATAACCGATCTATCTCCAATATCACATCAAAGTCAAACATCCAAAGAATTATGAGATATACTGTAAAGGTCTTATTTCCTATTATAATATCACATGCCATTAGATATTCATTAGCAAGAATAACCTCACCCATAGGAGTATTCACAACTAAGGTCGTTTCTAACAAATAACTAGTCTTATCAAGTTGTGAAAAAATAAATAGGTTGACACAAATGAACGAGTAGCACCGGGATCAAATAATACTTTAGCAAAATGAGAAGTTATTCGAAGTGTACCAGTAACAACTACATTGCTTGTTTGAACATCTTGGTGAGTGAGTGCATAAACTCTTGCTTGTCCTTTTCCTGAGGTGTTTTGACTTCTGACACGACTTTCAGTAGAAGCTGACACAACTAGTTTGGCTGCAGATGCTTCAGGTATAACGCTTTTGTTAGGTCCTTTTTCCATGAAAGGATAATCTTTGATTAAGTGCTCCTTTTGTCCACATCTATAGCAAGTTATAGTTTCCTTTCAACAGGTACCAACATGTTTACTTCCACAAGTATGACACGGAGGAATTTCCCCAAAACGTGGAGGAAAATAAAAGGCTACTTATGACATCTCCACTTGTTCCGATCTCCCACCTTGACCCTGACTTTGAGATGCACCTCTAAAGGCAAAACTAACTGCAGGAGTATTTTAGGTTCTATATGGAAAAAACAACCTTCAGTTTTTGCCCTCTTTGAGTTTCCTTTACTAGCATGATGAGAACTAAACCTCATTTAAATTGCCATAGCCGCATTAACAACTTGGGTATAAGTCATTCATTTGGTGATAGTCACTACTCAGAAGAGATAATCTTTTAAGCTATTCACGAATTGATTCACTTTCATTTATTTGGTCATGACTAAGTGATGAGCAAAACGTGACAGTCTAATAAACTACACGTCATATTTTGTTATTGTCATGTTGTCAAATTGCACTAGATGTTCAAACTCACGTGCTTGTGCACTCCTAACATTTTGCAGAAGGAAACATTCTAAGAATGCATTGTTGAACTCAGGCCAAGCTAGTGGTTCTCTATTATTCCTGCTCTCAGTGTAGGCAAACCACCAGTCATAAGCTACATCAAGAAGTTGATAGGTTACTATTTGTACGGTTTTGGTGGGAGGGCATCTTAATGACATGCACAAGTGATGTGATTGTTTTAGAAATATGTTAGGATCCTCACGAGGATTAGTGCCAGAGAACTTAGGCGATTTTACATCACTGTATTCTCAAAGTATTAAATGCTCATCCGCCCTTTGTTGTGATGTTGCAAAATTTCCTTGTCCAAGATTGTTTATTGGTGGGTCTTGTGTATACTACTGCATAGCCTCTAATCGCCTCAAGGTTTGTTGCATTGTATTCATCATTTATATTATTTCATCAAGTCTAGTATCAATAACTTTTTGATCAACCACTCTCTTATCATGATCTTCTTGGTTCTGGATCCTTATCGCAGACCCATGAGGTCTTGAAGAAGCTTGGTTAGAAGGGTTTTCATTAGGGTTCTCTAAGTGACTTGCCATGTTATCTATTAAAGAATAAGTAGCTTAGAATCCAAAGGATTTGTAAATCAAAAAATAGAGATACTAATACATGATTGACATGGATATAATAGAGGTAAGTATCTTGCAAGTAAGTATCCCGGGTATACTACTTATGCAAAACAAATATCCCTACCATTTATAGTCATAGACATCTGGACCATGCTCTCTGATACTAACTTTGTCACAACCTAATTTTATGGATTATGACTTGGCTAGGGATTAGATACTTTTAACTCCTCGAAGACTCATTAACATATGCAAGACTCAATATCATTTATGACAAAACTCACATTACTTTAACATACTTACATAAGTGTCCTAGGTAAAGTTTTTCAAAGTTAGGAGACTTCTCATTATGACAATACAGTTACAATAATTTAAACACATACTTATTTACTACAGATAACACTTATATAGACTATTATGTAACACAAATGGACTCAACCCTATGTCTGCGTATCCAAATATCCATGTCTTCAAGTCATCTCTGCAAAAGGGTCTTGTATCACTTTCGAAGTGAACAAGTTTCTGTGCTTAAATATCTGGTCAGACTCTGAAAAATAAAACATAACAGAGTGGGTTTTATAACTCAATGAATACAAGGACAGTCAAGTGTCATAACAAAAAATACTACACGTATACTTATACAGATAATAAGGATTAAATATCAAAATGTATCCTATTGTTTTTGCTTGATATTCAATATATCATTAACAAATTCAAACATCAAATTAGAAATACTTTCTTCCAGGAATTTCTTCCTAAAACAATTTTATATTTTTTTTGAAAAAATCGCTTTTGGAAATCCTTTCTTTTAAGTATCACTTTTATTATAGGAATATTCACAGGCTCTATTAGAAGAACAACATTTATTTACAGATAAACATCTCAAATTATTAGCCCCATACATTTCTGGTCGGGCATCAGCCAATTATTTGCACAACCCCAAGTATTTCTGCCCGAATATCAGGCACACATAAGTCTTATAATCACATAATAGTTTTATCATACCATGGTATACTAAGGGTTATTTCTAATACCTTCGATATTTCAAGATATATTTTTAATATTATCATCGCAGTCCACATATATTCCACAGTAAAAATAAATAAATAAAGATAATTGTAAATGCTCAAAATTATAAATTAAACAAAGATATAAATGTTCCAAAATATATGTTATAGTCAATATTTAGTTTAAGATACCAAAATTATCTAATTAACTACAGAGAAATATATAAAATAATCATACACATAATATATCAAAAGAATAATTCAAAAGCGTTAGTTTATAACTAATAATTTATGCTACACATAAAAATATAAATCATGACAGAATTATTATTATAAGATTTCAATAAAATTTAATTAAAGCATGGTGATACTAGGGCAATAACCCAAGAATGATCTAGGCACTCACCCTTGAAAAAAAAATATTAGTATAGTGTCCAAGTACTTGCTCAAATATTGACCGAGATGTTAAATATTTTTATCTAATCAAGAATGATAGAATCTAGATTGATGATCCTTGATCAATGTTTTAGGGAGACTAATATGATCAAGTAAAAGCAATCTAAACCTTACAAACTTGATTTATTAAGAATTTCCCTAAAAATGAATTTAAAAGAAAAAGTTATGAAGATAATTGGTCTGATGCAATTTCTTTCTTCAATAATTCAACCTATTTATTGGCTTCAAGTATCACTAAGGCGTTGATTAATTTTTTATCTCCAACCACCTATCCTTGACTTTTTGATTCCTAAGGCATTAATTAGTTTCTTACCTCTAACCACCCATTCTTGACTCTTTACTTCCTAAGACATTAATTAGTTTCTTACTTCCAACCACCCATTCTTGACTTTGTTTCCTTGATGCCTACTGTAACATCTTAATACCTGTAACCTAGTATATCGATATATATATATATATATATATATATATATATATATATATATATATATATATTAGTTATGTTACTTTTAACTTAATCATTAATTAATCCATAATATTTATAAAATTATTATGGAGAGTCATAACTAAAAAGTCATACATACAAACAATAAAGCCTCAGAAGGGCAATTTGTTACATATACAACTTTAAATATACCCAAAACAAATATAATTAATTACATAAGCTTTGTCTATAAAAGAAACAAATAAAACTATGTTACACTAGTCCTTCTATTTTCTTTATCTTCTTACCATCTGAAGGGTCTTGACCTGGATTTATATGGAAACATAACTAAGTGAGAAATCATATATTCTCAGTAAAAGCATTTCAAAACCAACATTAGTAATATTCATAAAGAATAAACAAATCAATCTTACATAACATTATAATACTCGAACTTAATAATAATAGATTATGGATGCAACAAGACATTAAATCTCTATTCAATATCACTAGAACATTTACATATTACTCTTATGTAAAGGTTCACTAGGCATAACACATAATCTATAAATGTAAGTTCATCTTTCATATGATAAGAACAACTATGTATACAGTTGTAATATATCACAATTAGTTTATTCATAAACTTGTTATAAGTACTACACATATAATCTTCTTCTATGAATAAACTTACTACTTTGGCTTTAGGATTGCAACAGACAAATGAGTCTTTACTCGATACCACTAGAATATTTACATTTCCTTACTCTATGTAAACATTCACTAAGTTAATCCATAATCTTAAACTCACATATAGAACTATCAATGATATCGAACAACCGCTCATACAATTGTAAAATATCATCAATACTAGGCAACTGCTCATACAATTGCCAAGGAACATGAAATGAATATAGATGCCGTATGCTCACATGTATGCAATGTTCGAGAATGATAATTATGAAATGTAATGTGATTGTGTAAGTGTAGAATTGTGTGTGTATTACTTGCATATTCTATGTTCTCTTAAACTTGTAGTTAAGAAGACTGACTCTTCAAACTACCTGACAATGAGTGGAGTGGTTCTTACTCACACTTGTGAGAGTACTATGTCCACTACATAAGAACTAATAATTCTGCCACTAACGAGAAGTTAAAGCTAAATCCTCACTTAAAGAGACTTTTAAATTTTCCCATTTATCTCTTTTGGCTAAATGATTGTACATCATTAAAGATTACTATACTTGAGAATTAGCAAGTACAAGAAACTATGTGGCGTTATGTTAATCTCAAATAAAACCATCACATTAACTCATCACATGATTCTCTCTAATTAAGTGAAGAACTAGACTCTAACGAATATGTACTCTCAACTTACTTCTAATATTAAACATTTTGTAATTGATCTTAAATGAATTAATGGTTTATTTTAAATTTATCTATTATGATCAAATCCAAAATCAAACCAATTCATTCATTTGTCACACCTAAATGATGATACCTTGGAGAGTCATCGATTGAAGTTGAAAGGGATTCTGTGCTCTCAGTATCAGTGTATATAGGACACTCAGAAACAAAATCACAGAACCTACATTTCCATTGCTCTTCCTCAGCAGCATAACTGGCTTCTCGCTCTCCTAACCAAAACTCAAGACAATTCCGAATTTGATTCTTCAGCCAACCATCATGATATGTAAATTTATCTTCATCTAGCAGTGATTGATCTTTCTGAGACTCATATCTCACCACTAGCTGATCATGAGCAAGGGGCAACCTCTTACACGTATTTTTGTAACATGTCACCACATCATCAAGGGTCAATGCAGAGAATCCAGAGGAAGCACTTGCCACTTGGACATCTTCACATAGAGTACGTTGAGGATTTAACCCAAAATAATCAAAGAACTGTTTAGAAGGGAAATCATGATGATGAGCAACTAAATTGTCCCACAAATACTTATAACACATTAATTGAATCCTTCCATTTCTTTTTTGTGGTTCTGCAGGAACTGTATCTCGGATACGAGTCTTTGTTTCAACTAGTACTGGATTATGATCACTTTCTTCTGCCATTGGCATCCGAATCTCATCAATCTTTCCCACCATCCATATACCTTCATCAAAAGCAAAGCCTACTATAGGGAGCTCACGAGTTAATCCTTCAGACAACAATTGATTCACACCATTTATGAAATTAACAAGCTTCAGTGCCATATTATCTTCACATGACTTCACCTCCACTTCCACCCGTTTTAGAACCTCTTGTTCAAGTTGAACATGCCGAGCAATACCAGCTCTTCTAGCTTCATTTTTCTTCCTTCCTCCTCCAAAATCACGATTTAAATCCATTTGTTTTTGGCTGCAACATTCCTCATCAGGTCTCTTAGCTTCATTGTTCTTCTTCCATTCTTCATAAAAAAGAGAAAATTCCATTTGCTTTTCGCACCATTCTGTCTTGGTAACATCAGTGACAAACAAGCCCCTTTTACTCCTAAATCGGTACAGTAATGTCTCAGCTATTCTGATCTTCTTCTGAGTATTCACCAAGTTGCCATAATCCTCTATGTCAGGTTCGGCACACTTGAATAAAACTGAGTGAATGGATTTGGCGTTTCTGTGCAACTGAGAAGCAGAAATGGATGAATTTATTGCAGGGACAGCAGCAGAAGTGACAGGAGAACAAGCTGCAGAAGTTAAAGCAGCTTCAATGGAGTCTATCTCTTCATCATCGCTTACGATCTCAATTGGGATCTTGGAGGATGTTCCGGCCATGGTGGCTGCTGATCCAGCAAGTGGTTAGAGTGCAGTTCTACTTGAAAAGTGTCTTGCATTGAGAGTTAGTGAGACTTCGTAACTCCACGCTATGAAGCATGGACACGCTGATATGTTCGCGTGTTAGATATGTGTCTATATCAGACACATAAAAATATTCGTACGATACACGTATCTTACATGTTAAAATGTGTCTAATTAAAAAAATTATTTTTTTGAGTTTAAATACGTTTCGGACACGCTTAGACACATCTCGGACATGTTTGGATATGTCTATGACACGACTTGAACATCGTCTATTAATATATTTTTTTAAAAAAATTAATTTTATGACTAACGTTCAATTAGTAAGTCCGTAACTCATTCAAGCAGAATTACATTATTGACGTTTTAAGCCACTATTTTCACATATCAACATTTTAAGTTTTATTTTTTAACACGCCACTATTAGACTTTTAAATTTTATCTTTTCACAGGCGTTAATTCCTCTAATTAATTTTTTTTATGCACATATATTTGTATATTGTTAGTTTTATTAGAGAAATTGGTTTAAGAGATTTTTTAGAATATATCAATAAAAATTATACTCAATATTTTTTAAAAAACTTATTAGGTAACAAATATCGACACATATAATATATATTAAAATATTATAAATTTTAAATTTATAAAATGATATTAATAAATTATTAATATTTTTTTTTTTTACAATTAAAAAATTATAATTTTTATATATATATATATATATATATATTTTAAACCAGTCTCAAGTAGTTTTATAAGGTATTGAAATTTTATTAAAAGGGAACTAGTAAGAATTGAACTTCTTAACCAGCAAGAAAGGAAAAATCACGATAACAAAAGAAAAAGATGTGTGTGCGCGCGCTGCAATATGTCTTTGTGTGTGTGTTTATATTATATTCCGTATTTGTGTTCCTATTTATATTTTATACCAATCTCAAGTAATTTTATAAGGTATTGTGTGTGTGTGCACGCTACAATATTTCTTTGTATCTATATTCATATTGTATTCTGTATACGTGTCTGTATTTCTATTTCGTTCCAGTTTCAAGTAGTTCTATAAGGTATTGAAATTTTATTAAAAGGGAGCTAGTAAGAATTGGACTTCTTAACCAGCAAGAAAGGAAAAATCATGAGAACAAAAGAAAAAGGAAAAGTAAAAGCCTGGGAATCTTGGTACAAGCACTAAGGTTTCCGAGAAAGTTTACTAAAGATAGAAAAGCAGACTTGTGATAGAGACTCTTAATTTGGTGGATTGGTAAGACGGTCACGATTAACATGGTATATTGAACACTTCATATCGCTTTTGTACGCATGAATTCTTATCATATTAGAGTGAGTTGTAAAAAAATTATTGAATGTTGAATTTATAATAAATATTTTAAAATAATTAATAATTAATAATTAATAAAATATTTAACAACTCATATTAAATATCAAATCTTAAAAATAAAATATAAGTACAGTAAAAATCCCCATTTGGACACGGATCTTTTGTCCAAAACTATGATCGCGTAAAGTAATTACTGTCAACAGAAGATTACAGATATTAACAGCAAAGAAAATATACATTTCACATTTGAAGAGTGTTGAACACTTCACCTCCAACTCCAACATTTTTATGTTACTTGCAATTGCTGCTTCGAGATCAATTTTTAGTTTTTTACTCTATTTATTTTTACTGCTTGCCTTGGATAAGTGCCTTTAAATATCTCTCATAAGAGTTTTCATGCAGCCGCAAGCCTGCAGCCCACAAGTGATCCCTATGTATTTGCAAGATGGATATAGTTCAGAAGGTTTCCATCTACAACTTGCATTATCCAGTAGTAGAAGCATATAAGAGTGAAACATTTGTTTTTTTTCCTTTTTTCAACTGAATCGTAATGGCATGCCTGAAATTAATATTCCTTCAGATCCTCCTTGAAACATTCAAGTAAGTACATGTTATTTTGTTATTTATGATAACTTTTTGAGGTTAATTTTAATTAACTGTGTTGTCACATCATAACCTTTCATGCAATAATTATAAAAGTCAATTTTTTAAAACACTACAATAATATATAATTAAATAATAAAGTAAAAAAATTATGTTAACAATCAATCAAAATTAAATTATAACTTTGTTAACTCAAAACTATTCAATGACATTTGCCCCCATCATTTGGAGAGTAAAGCAACTTTTTGTTCTTTTTTAACCTTGATTAAATTAGATGACTGAGTTGTTTGGATAATTTCTAACAATTATCTTTTTGATAGATTGTATTCTTAAAAAAATAGTTTTTGAAGAAATATTTAAAAAAAATTAAAATTTCTTGATAAGTAAATGATTAATTTTTTGAAATATAACTAGACACTTAAACGAAAAAAAAATTTGATATTATTTTTATACATATAAATAACGAAATCGAATTTAAAACCATATACTTAAAAAGGGATATGTGCTCCTTCCATTTGGACTAATAAGTTGGTAAAAAAAAATTGAGTTCCAAAAGTAATTATGCACAAATAAATTTTGTTTGAATAGAAATAACTAATAGGTGGATGGATGTCTTCATGGTCACCTTTCGGTTCCTTTGGAGAAATTTGAAGACCACTTTGGCAGACCAGTTAATGCTGCTCCTATTATTTTTAATTAAGTGGAAAGTATCCAAAAAGCCAGACAAGAACATATGACGCAGCAGCTAACTAAAGTAATGCAAGGGTGGCATAGGAGATGAAGATCAGATGGAACTTTCCCCGTGAAGGCTGGATTAAGGTGATTATTGATGGGTCCTCCAAAGGAAATCCTGGTGCAAATGGTACTTGGCTGTATGGTTTCTTTCACTCACAGAATCGGATATTGTTCTTCCTATAGCGCTGAATTATGGGGAGTCATGATTGGAATGAAAAATAGCTTGGCAGAAGGGCTATAGGAAGGTTATAATAGAGAGTGATTCATTCTAACCACCTAGTGCAACGTATTCTGGGCTGGAAATCCAAGCATTGGGAAGTGACTAGTGAGATTTGTGGATACCCTCCGAGAAGGCAATTTGAATCTTAACCATGAGCTAGGTACTATGATTTGGGATATCCCCAGAGAACTTAGACTTTGATTGGTATCATTGAGGAGAAAAGAAAAGAGATGATAACTTAGAGAAAAGAAAGGAAGGGAGGAGTGGAGAAATTATTTCTTACCTTATATGGTATCTTCAAAATTGTGAGGCTCGTGAAAATTATTTTCCTCACCTGTCTTTTCTTTCCACCCAAAATGCGCATACCAAACAAGGGACTAATCCTTTGATCCTTTCCTTTCTCCCTCTTCCTTTCCTTTTCACACAAAATGTACATACTAAGACCAAACATACCCTTAGATCTCTGCTGCTTGCTGATCTTATGGGTGTCTCTCTCTATGACCCGTTCCTTTAATTCTCTCTTAGTTCTTTTTTGCTGGGCTTTCGCCCCGTTCATGTACCCCGGGAAAGACAAAAAAAGAAACAACTAATAAGTTTAAGTGCAAATTTTGCAAACAAAAAAATAAGATTTAGTTTTAGATAGTTATACAAAAATGAAAATGAGACGTATCCAGTTCCAAAGCATCTTGTTAGTATTTAGACATCCTAGGTACACCTTTAGTCAACAGTCAACATGCTATTTTATATTAATTCATTCAACTCCAGGATTCAAGGGATTCAGAAACCGACCTAAGATAAAGTCTTGAGGGCCTACCGTAGTCAGCCAAAAACATTCTTGCCTACCTAAGAATCTTTCTTATATCATGTTCCATACAGAAAAATTCCCGAGATTTCTTTTTAACATGACAATAACAGTTACATACGATGTGGATCATTGATGATAGAATCAACTACGCTCCCTGGAAACCTCACCTTGCAACTGGGGACAGCATTTTCCAAAAAGGACAAGGCCATATCATTGAGAATTATCGAGTTCTAGGATAAAAGTGTATTTTCCACAGACCACAGCCAAACTCTTGGGAGCCCACAACCAGGAATACCAAGCTCACTAGGTACACATGTGGCATCTGGAAGCTATTACATTTCCATAGGACCCACAACATTATCAAATCAATTTACTGTTCAATTTAACTCCAGCATGAACGTAAAAAGACCTTGCTTTGCTTCTTAGGGGGAAGGAACTTAGAAAGGAATTGAAAACAATCTTGTTCTTCCGACGAAAAATTGCACACTAAACAGCATCACAGCTGACAAGGTTCCAGTATGGCAATAAACTGTGACAGGTTACAAAGAATATAACTGAAACAATTGACTGAATATGCCTCATACTGTTTTATTAAGCAAGAGTTACTAGTAGTATGAGTGTATAGCGATCATTTTATAGACAGAATATCAAGTACAGAGAAAAGGGAAGAATAGGAATAGGGAGAAGGAATACAAAGAGGAGCAGAAGAATGATCTCACACATAACATGCCTCCCTCATCCTACACTCACTGCTTATATTTGCTATGCTCACACAAAGTCCTTCCAACATGAATTGGTTATCCTCAGCCTACTGTTTCGCATATTCCCCTTGATTTCTGGATCTTCTGCCATTTGTCCATCACGTTTAACTAACTCATTGCCTAGTTGGCTTCCAAGCTGCCCACTCCCATCTGAATCAGCTGACTCACCATCCTTGCTGGCATTCCTATTTGCTGATCTCATTACATTGCCATCCCCTTTAAAATCAACCTTGTCCTCAAAGTTGAAGTTAGGATAATTGGCTTGGATAACATCAATATCTTCCCAAGTAGCTTCAGTTTCCTCTAAATGTTCCCATTTAATCAGTACTTGTGGGATCTAGTGGTTGCCTCTTAAAACTGTTCTGGTTTTTAGTACTGTTGGCCTAACTCACATCTAGTCAAAGGCAGTGGAATGTATTGATCTGTGGAGTCCCCTTTAAAGGGTTTCAACTGAGAAATATGAAATATTGGATTGATTTTTGCAGATTCTGGTAACTAAAGTTTGTAAGCTACATACCTTATTTTGACAATGATTGGAAAGGGACCAAAGTATCTCATGCTAAGCTTTTGATTCCTTCTCAGTGCTGCTGAATTTTGTCTGTATGACTGCAGTTTTACTAACACCAATCTTCCGATTTCCAATTGAACATCTTTTCTTTTCTTATCAGCTTGTGCTTTTATCACTTGTTGTGCCTGAATCAAGTTATTTTAGTTGAGTCAGAATTGTATCCCTGTTCTACAATGTTTCTTGCAAATCTAATGAGTCAGTTGAAGTCCAATTGTACCTTGTCAAATTAGGAGGGTCTCTACCATACAGTGCCTTGAATGGTGTCATTCCCAAACTCATGTGAGATGAAGTGCTGTACCAATATTTTGCCCAAAATAGTGTTTTATACCAAGTTTTAAGATTATGGAAAATAAAGCACCTCAAGTACATTTCTAAACATTTATTCAAGGCTTCAGACTGTCCATCATTCTACGGGTGGTAGGCTAAACTTATAGCCAAGGTTGTTCCTTGCAACTGAAATAGATGCTGCCGAAACTTGCTTGTAAACACCTTATCTATCTGAAACTATTGAACTATTGACTTAGGCATGCCGTGGAGTTTAACAATAGCATTCATAAATGTTTCTGCCACATGTTTACTTGCATAATCTGATTTGACTGCCACAAAATGTCCATATTTAGATAATATATCTACCACTGCCAAAATAACTGTGTAACCAATTGATAGTGGTAAACCAGTTATAAAATTCATTGCAATATCCTCCCAAACCTGATTAGGTATTGGTAAAGTTTGCAGCAAGCCTGCAGATAAAGTGGTCACTGCCTTAGCATGTTGACAAATAGACCAATTTTGCACAAACTTCCTGATATCCTGATTCATTTTAGGCCAATAAATCTAATTTGCAATTCTTGCCATAATTCTTACAATACCCGAATGTCCTTCTATAGGTGAAGAGTGGCATTCAATCAAAACTTTCTGAATTAACATACTATATTGAGGTAGCACTAATCTCCATTTCCAATATAATAACCCATCTCTGACGGTATAATTTTGATCTGGTTGGATCTTGTTCTCACATAGCCTTACAACTTCCTTGAGTTGTGCATCAACAGTAATTTCCTGTTTCAATTCTTGTAAGAATTTTGTCTGAGGCTCTGACCATGCTGTCAATAAGGATCAGGATAGTGCATCTGCAGCTATGTTCTCTCTCCCTGGTATGTATTATATCTTTAAAAATCATAACCAATGAATTTATGCAGCCATGCTTGCTGTTCAGGTGTCTGTAAGGACTGATCCAATAAGTAATGTCTGAACTTTGCTATAGCTTCAGTAATAACAAATAATTCCCTTATATATGCAGATTGTTTCTGCATTCTAGGTGACACTTTTGGAAAAATAGGCTATAGGGTGATTGGATTGGCACAGGACAGCCCCAACACCAGTCCTTGAAGCATCGATTTCTAGTGTAAAAGGCTGTGAAAAATCTGAAGGAGCTAGCACTGGTGCAGTTGTAATAGCCTATTTTAACTTGTGAAAGGATTCCTCAGCTTCTATGTTCCAAATAAACGCTTCTTTCTTAAGTAAATTTATGAGTGGCACTGCTATAGTTGCATAAGCTTTGATGAATCTCCTGTAATACCCTGTCAGCCCCAAAAATCCTCTTAACTATTTGATGTCTGTAGGTCTAGACATATCCTATACAACTTGGATTTTAGTACTCTCCATAGCAACCCCAGTTCCTGACATAGTATGTCCCAAATAATCCACTTTTGTCAATACAAAAGAGCATTTGGACAGTTTTGCAAACAATATGTTTTCCTGTAGGATTTGTAGCATTGATTCTAAATGTTGCAAGTGTGCAGACCAAATTGAACTGTATATTAAAATGTCATAAAAAAAAAAACCAATACATACTTTCTTAGTAAGCCCTGAAAAATCTGATTCATTAAGCAGTAAAATGTAGCATGTGCATTGGTTAGGCTGAATGGCATAACTAGCCATTCATAATGGCCTTGATGTGTCCTGAATGCTGTCTTATGCATGTCTTCAGGATTCATCAATATTTAATGATATCCAGACTTGAGATCTAGTTTAAAGAAATACTTAGCTCCATATAATTCATCCAATAGCTCATCCACAATTGGCATAGGGAAACTGTCTTTAATAGTAATTGCATTAAGAGCTCTATAATCAGTGCAGAACCTCTAGCTACCATCTTTTTTTTAAAACCAGCAATATCGGTGACGAAAAGGGACTGTTACTTGGCTGAATAATGCCCTCATTAAGCATCTCTTGTACCATTTTCTCAATCTGCTCTTTCTGACTGTGAAGGTATATGTATGGCCTCACCTTGACTAGGTTGGATCCTTATACCAAGGGAATAAAATGGTTCTGCTCTCTTAGAGGAGGTAACCTTGTAGGCTTATTGAAAACAGTCCAATAAGTGTGCAACAGTATGGCCATTTCAGCTTCAATATTAGCTGGCAGGTCCAAAAGCTTGTCTTGTGGCAGGTCATGATCAGCTAATTGAACTGCATACATTTCTGAAATAGCTTTAGTATGATGCAACCTTCTAATATGATGAAATTGAGCTTATGCAGGTAATTTAGGAGTTTCCCCATGCAGTGTAATAAATTTCCTTTCATGGAAAAACTTAATGCTCAAAGCATTGTAATCAACCGCATGTGGTCCTAATGTGGCTAACCAGGCAGCACCTAAAATCAAATCAGCACCAGACACTGACAGCAAATATACAGGTAATTGTAATTCATGACCCTACACTGTTACCTTTAAAACTCTAACCAACCCTTCAGCCGACATTGAGTGTCCATTACTAACCAGAACTTTGAAAAGTGGAGCAGGCTCAACTGTCAATTTGAGGAAGTGAGCCACTCTAGGTTGCGGAAAATTATTTGAACTGCCACTATCAACAAGAACTTGAACATTGATGCTAGCAATTTTTCTTGTGAATTTAATGGTTCCTACACCATTAGCTTCTTTAAGAGCATTCAAAGACAAATGGTGTTCCAATTGAATTGTATCAATTTGTTCAAGTGTTGAATCAAGAGGTTTTGGATCAGGATCAGCTGCAAAATCTTCATCCACTTGCAGTATCATAAAATGCTTGTTAGGGCATTTGTGATTAAAAGAGAACTTTTCTTCACATGTGAAACATAAGCCTTTTTTCCCTCCTTAATTGCATTTCAGCTAGGCTCATTCTTTTGATATTAGAATTTTTTGTTTGTGTACTAAATGGTCTCATAGGTGGGGTAGGTAATAAAGGTGGAAGGGTATTTTTATTTGAGTGGTTTGTGTTTGTGGTTTATAGGTGAGATTTATGTAGGATGGTTTTGGTTTTGAGTTATATTTTTCAGAGAGTTTTGCAAGAGTCACAGCTTTCAGCAATTAAATAGGACTTTGAGCCACCACTTCTCTGAGAATATCAGTCTGCAACTCACTGACAAAACAATCTAACAACACATAAGAGCTCAACCCATACACCCTGTTAGTTAAAGCTGTGAATTCCATGTAATAGTCACTTAATGATCCAGATTGTACCAATTTAAAGAATGCAGATCTTGGACACTCATACGGAGAAGGTCCAACGTCTAACTCTAAGGCCCTAGTAAATGCTTGCCATGACTTAAATGGATTAGTTCTTTGCATCATTTGGAACCAAGGTACTACTTCTCGATCCAAATGTATGGCTGCTATAGTCAGTCTATCTTCATCAGGTGTACTATAGTATTCAAAGAATTAATCAACTTTAAAGATCCAATCTAAAGCATTCTTTCCATCAAGCCTAGGGAATTCCAGTTTCACATTTCTCACCTGAAAAAGTTATTTCTGGTTCGAATTGCTTCCTGGATCTGAGCTTGTGACATCATGGGGAGAAATTGACTTTTGTACCATAGTTTCCAAAGTTGCCTCAATTCGATTGCTAGTAGCTTCAATTCGCTCAAATCTAGCTCCATAATCCTGATCACGCTTGTCCATCAATTCCATCAAGCATTGACATCATTATACAATTCTTTCAGTCTTGTTTTTTCGGCCATGGTGGAAATGAAAGCACCAAATGTAACAGGCTACAAAGAATATAACTCTGAAACAATTGACTGAATATGCCCTGTATTGTTTTATTAAGCACGAGTTACTAGTAGTATGAGTGTATAGTGATTAGTTTATAGACTGAATATCAAGTACAGAGAAAAGGGAATAATAGGAACAAGGAGAAAGAATACAGAAAGGAGCAGAAGAATGAACTCACACATAACATGCCTCCCTCATCCTACACTCACTGCTTATATTTGCTATGCTCACACAAAGTCCTTCCAACGTGAATTGGTTATCCTCAACCTGTTGCTTCGCCTATTCCCCTTGATTTTTGGATCTTCTCTCATTTGTCCATCACATTTAACTAACTCATTGTCCGGTTAGCTTCCAAGTTGTCCACTCCCGTTTGAAATTGCTAGGATGTTTTATTCTGTTGGTTTGTCCTTCAATGTTGCGTGCAATCCTTATCATATTAGTTCATATCAGTTTATTGCAACTAATTCTATTGCTGGTTTTATTCCTTCTAGTTACAATTCTCTAAGAACTACATTGTTACAAAGGGAAAGGACAAATATTCTATTACTTGAACCAATCAAAGGGACTTAGAGTTAAAAGGGAATAAGTATAATAATTGATAGATTGACTGATATGCAAAGGAGGCCACTGATTAATTTTATGGTCGCTTCGAATGGAGGTCCTATGTTTTTGAAGGCTATTGATGGTTCTAAGGAGTACAAAGATAAAAATTACCTAAGAGGCCTAATTAAATCTACTATTGAAGAAGTTTGACAAAAAAAAAAGTTGTCCAAATTATCACTGATAATACCCTTGTGTGTAAGGTAGCTAGACTTTTTATTGAAAATGACTATCTTCATATTTTTTGGACTCCTTGCATGGTGTTGATAACTCCATGAGATGTAGTTATATGTGCCTTAGAATTGTGTGATAATGATTGCTTGTCCTTGTTTTTTAAGTAGGAATGGAAGACTTTAACCTTAATCCTATATAATTCAATTTTGATGTCTTCTATTTTGATTCTGAGAAAATATTGTTCAATCTTTGATGAATCAAGTACATTAGTATTTACTTATTAAATTGGTTATTTCCTATTTCAGGAAAAGCTCCAATCAAGCTTAAACTTGAAGAATTTGGATTAGCATTGGACTAGGAAGCTCAAGAGGACGCCAAGTGTAAAAGCCAGCAATCAACGCCGTGGCGTGGGTATATCAATGCAGCGGCGTGGTGACTTCCCTTGAATCAGACAGAGAGCTACGAATCTTGCACGACGTGGCGTGGCATGGCATGTCAATGCCGAGGCATCTATGACCTAAATTAACACGCGCCGCGGCGTAAACATGTTAATGCCGCAGCGTGACTCTGTTTTCAGGACTTATAAATACTGTTTTATTAAATTTTTATGAGAGCTCCGCGAGAGCCTTGCTTAGGTTAGAGAAGCTGCAGTTGAAAATCACGTTTTGGAGGTTGAGGAGGCTGGAGAAGCCAAGGATGAAAGTCATCTTCACCTTGGAAGGAGATTTAAGCTTCAAGAGTCATATCTATGAGCTTTCTTCTATCTTCTTATGCTTTCTCCTCTTTTCTTTATCTCATGAACACTGTTTTGATTGTGTAATTTCGTATTGAATGGTTAGCTGAGCTGTATTTAGGAATTATTTTGTATCTTTGTATGAATATTGATAATTATGTCTTTCTTTGAGTATATATTGATGTTTGGTTATGTTGAATCATATATATCTTAATGCTCTTGATGGTTTGACCAACTTTCAAGTGATCTATTTAAATCTGATGAACCTAGACATAGGAATTTGGATTTGAGATCATATGTATGGTTGATACATGTTCGATGAATTCAATTGGTTTGAATAAGTTGATTCGTTAATAGGATAGAAATATACTTATTGGTCATGCATAGTATGTGATTGAGAATAGTTCGTTCATGAGTGGAGTTTACACTATTTCTCATGGAAATATAGTGAATTAGGTAAATGAAACTATGGTTGATTGACTTAGACATAAGCTTTTGACTAAAGTATATTCTTAAGCTAACCTAACTCATTCATTATTATGCTTGAAGGGTTTCATGTTATTAATTGAAGTAGAAGGTGAAGAAGAATTCACTAATCTCTATCCCTTATCTTTAATTTTCATTTATTGCTTTTGAATCTTTAGTTTAGTTTAAATTCATTTTACTTTATTTTTATGATCTTGAATAGAATCAAGTAAGGTATTGGTTGGTATTTAGTATTCGAAGTAACTAATTCCTCGTGGGAACAATATCCAACTCTTAGTTATATTACAAGTGCGATCCGTGCACTTGCTCTGAAAATTATTTGCGTGGCTAGAAACACAGAGAAGAATGAGGTTGTTTATAAGGAATGCCATTGGATCACTTTAGTTCATGATGATGCTATGTTTATTAGGAATTTTGTATTGAACTATTCTATGAGGCTTGCCATATTCAATGAGTTTGTGACTTTAAAACTACTTTTCATTGTCGAGACAATGTTTGCTTCCACAATAGTCATGCTAAAAAGACTAAGGCTCATCAAACATGGTCTCCAAAATATGGTTATTAGTGAGAAGTGGAACACCTATAGGGAGGATGATGTTGGAAAGGCAACACATGTGAAAGCAATTATTCTTGATGATTTTTGGTGGGACAATGTGAATTATATTTTTTCTTTCACAAGACCTACTTGTGATATGTTTCATTTGTGTGATAATGATAAGCCTACACTTCACTTGATTTATGATATGTGGAACTCAATGATTGAACAAGTGAAGACTATAATATTCAACCATGAAAGGGTCGAAAAAGGAGGGACATCATCCTTCTATGGTGTTGTTTATCAAATTCTTATTGATCGGTGGACAAAAAGTTACACACCCTTGCATCGCTTAGCAAATTCACTAAATCCTAGCTAAATTCCATTGATTCTTTTTTAATTTTATTTTATTTTTTAAATTTAATTTGTTGCATTTATAGTATTAATATTAGTTAAGTTTTCTTTTTTATTAAATAGGTATTATAGTCAGCAATGACTTCATCAATGACCAAATAGAGTTCCTTCACATAGAGATCATGAGGTTTCCACTGGGAGACAAAGGTGCTTAAGAATATATTTTTTTGATCTTGATGAAATCAGAGAGGTAACAAGAAAGTTTTTTAAATTTTCTGGAGAGTTAGACAAATTTGGCCTTCATGATTCTTTAGTATATAGAGCTCTTTTGGAGCTAAAAGAGTGATGGATAACGTATGGTTCATGAGCCTCATTACTCCAAGGCATTGCTTTGAAGCTTCTTGGACAACCGAGTTCATCATCATGTTGTGAATAGAATTAGAGCACCTACTCTTTCATTCACTCCATGAAGAGAAACAAGATTAATCCTTAAAGAATTAGAGATTTAGTATATGTACACATAAATCTTCGTCTTTTGTCTAGGAAAGACGAAAAGTATAATAATGGAGAGAGCAAAATGTGAGATCTCACTAGGAATGAATGAGTGTCGTTTGAGGGTGCTGAAAGTCTTAAGGTTCAATTATTATCCACAGATAATGAATAGTTTAATTTTCAATAATGACTTTAATATTTGATGAAATTATTTTATATTTTACTTTTTTTTATGATTTATCTGTTGATATTTAATACTTTGAGTTATTTAAAATAACATATTTTATAATTTTTTAAAATGGCTTTATAATAAATTATATATATATTATATATTATATATATATATATATATATATATATATATATATATATCATGTAGTCGTATCTTAATTTTTAAAAATTATCATGTTTCCGTACCAACTGTGTCCGTGCATCTTAGATAATTCCTAAATCATTCCTGTATTAATTACAGAATAACAGTTTTCTGTCAAGCAGTATTTTTCCCAGCAAAAAAAGGGACTACCCTGAGAAATAGGATGCAACACAACAAATATGAAATGACATAAAAAATAGCGAGTAACTACCAAATCCCTTGCATCCCCTATCTGTTTCCAAAATTTGAAGAAAACAAAATAGACATAGTTTGTGTAGAATTACCAGTATACACGTAACATATATTTGCATTTCATACATAACATTTTGTCTTTTCAGCTTCAAGGAAAACTTAGCGCTATATGCATGATAACCAATAAAATTGATAATTTAATAAGGTTAAATTAAAGTTTTAGTAGTTATAATTTACACTTATTTTCAATTCAATCTCTATAATTTATTTTTTTAAATCAATCCTTATATTTTCAAAAGTTATTTTTAAAAATTCACCATTAACTTATGTTATAATACTATTATAATATCATCATTTAATTAATAAAATAATTATTTTTTTTATCTAATAAGAACTTATTTAGATGCTCATTTTTTATATAAAATATTAAATAAAGTACTCTTTCATTTTAGTAAGTATTTATTTCTTCTTTATAAAGACTCATTTTTTCAATAAATACTCTTTTAGATTATTTTTTTCTTCATAAAATGTCTAACAAAAACTAAATTAACAATATTAAAACAAAAATTAACAACATAGACTATTTTAATTTTTTTTTATAAGTATGAAGACTGATTTAAAAGAAAAAAATTATAAAAACTAAATTTAAAAAAATAAAAAACTATAAGGACTAAAAGTTTAATTCAACCACCTAAAGGTGAATCTGCAACACTTTCACATATCAATCTTCAATCATCTCCAGATATGCCACAACGACAGTAATTTTGGCAACTGTAAATAATAATAGATGCTCTTATGTCAATAGCTTATCTAATAGTATTAGCTCAAAATAAAATCCATGTAGTCAAGTAATTGGATAACTATGAATTAATAAAGTGCAGTATAATATTTTGTACATACATGCACAGAAATCATCTTATGCTGCAGGATTTGTTGCAAATTCAAGAAATCATAGAACAGAGGCCACGGAGTAGCTAAGAATCTGCCAGCTGAAAGTGTATTGGGGAAAAAAAAAAGACCATCTATCAAACTAATAATTACAGGTTTCTCTGGATCCTTTCAATCCTTTAAAAGAATGCAGGATCTTATCTCAGTTTGGGAGCAATCCAATACTAAAAGCAAAATCTCTACGTAAATTCCATCAATCAGCACATACACTTATATTACTTTGTGGTTGGCATAGCGTTTACAAAGAATTAATAAGTACTTCAGCTTCAAGATATTCATGATGGAATGTTTTATTTCAGCTACCTATGGCAATTGCAGGAAAACTCGAATTGTTTCTAATGAGGAAGAAGTCAGTGTATGCAAATATTGACTAGCTTCCAGATCTATTGATGTTTCTCTGATAAAGTAATAAGCTAAATCAACCATTGGTAAATTTGGCACCTTAAATAGAAGTATTGCTAGTTATTAACATGGTTCATGGTTAGTCTTACACAACAGATGTGATGCAGTTGGAGTCTCCTTTTCATAGGGGAGAAATACATGCCCATAAGAATTAAAGAACATAAAGTATAAGATGGAACAACCAATCCTTTTGAAAGTCAATGAATGGATAATTACCATCTTCTATTTAACTACCTTAAATAGAAGTATTGCTAGTTATTAACATGGTTCATGGTTAGTCTTACAACAGATGCGATGCAGTTGGAGTCTCCTTTCATAGGGAAGAAATACATGCCATCAGAATTAAAGAACAAAAAATATAAGATGGAACAACCAATCCTTTTGAAAGTCAATGAATGGATAACTACCAACTTCTTCAACACAGAAACCCCCACAACTGTTCACAAACACAAGTCACATACTACCGAAAAAAAAAAAGACAAATAAAAAATGAAAAAGTTGACAATATTTGCAAACCCTGTTAACAAGAGCACTCCAATTAGGTTGTAGATGCAGACTTTAACCATTAACCAGGTTATCATAGTTCAAACAGCAATTAAATGAATGCAACTGGCGAAAAATGATTTCTGAATTGCAGATACATATTAACAACACCAGAGAAAGTAGTTTTGGAACCTGACAATGAATAAGCACCAATAATACAATTCAATAATAGCAAATCAAAGGGGAAAACTAAAAAAATCTGAAGTAGATAAGTTCAATATGTTAAACACTATCAATTCAACAATAAATTGTGTGGCCAACTGATTCATAACCACACAACAGCCATTGTATGAGCTGAATATTCAGCTTCCTAGCAAGTCTCAATTTTCTTTCTGCTTGCTCAAACTATGTCAAAACAATAACAAAATTAGCGGAGAATTAAGATGCTTTCTCCAAGTTCACCAAAAACAAAAAAGATACTTTCTCCAACAATTGTATCCACCAATAATAGGATTATATGAAAGATTCCCCATTCTACTATAAGAACCAGCTCTTCCCATCGATTCACTGATTAAAAATCTTTATACTACATCATGTAATGTGTTAGAGCCCATGTCAAACTGTCAACCTTTTTGACCAATTAACACTACCTTCAGCTCGCCCCATTTGACCTACATTATTCTTCTCATTTTCTGGTCTGAATTCAACTACTTATTTTTCACGGTTAGCCCAAGTTCACCTGCAACAATAACGGTGGTAGCCAAGTCCAGGAACATTCCATGCTCCACAACTCCCGCAAGTTGCAGAATTGCATCGCTTGCAGCCTTTAAATCACCAATACTCTCCTTAAAATACAAGTCTACAATATAGTTCCCATTGTCAGTCACATAGGGCTCCTTCTTTTCCCCAGATGTCCTGAGCTTGGCAACACAACCAGACTCCTCAAACAGCTTTTGCAGCCTGGCAGCAGTGAACTTCCAACAAAACTGTATAACCTCAACAGGCATAGCCAAACCACTACCTCCCAAATAATTCACCAATTTGGACTCATCCACAATCACCACAAACTTCTTGCAAGCACCCTCCACCATCTTCTCCCTCAAAAGGGACCCACCACGGCCTTTCACCAAGTTCAAATGAGGATCAACCTCATCAGCACCATCAATGGCAAGATCGACAACTGGGTGGGAATCAAGATCTGATAAAGGAATTCCCAGCGACAAGGCCTGCTCGTGTGTCTTCTTCGATGTGGGTATGCCTATGATGTCCTTGAGCTTGCCCTGTCGGAGAAGCTGGCCGATTCGGTCCACTGCGTGCTTCGCCGTGGACCCGGTTCCAAGGCCAAGAACCATGCCGGATTCGACATATTCGACGGCCTTGTAGGCGGCGATTTTCTTCAAATCGTCCTGGGTGAGAATCACGGAGGATTGGGAGTGGGAGGAAGAGGGAGAAGAAGGTACCAGAAGGCCAGCTTCCATGGCTGCTTTCTCGGATGCAATGAAATGAGGGTAAGGAATAGCCATGTTGGGTCCTTGAAATAATGATAAAGGACGAAACTTTCGACCACCCAAAATGAATGAGGTAGTGGACTCGATATGGGAATCAAATCCAGGCGAAAACTTTCATGGGGAAGAAACAAAATCGGGAATTAGGTTGTGGTTTTTGCAGAAAATAAAAGAACCCAAGGTATCAGAGAAGGGTAAAATCGATGGAAACATCAGAAAGAAAGGGGAAAAAAGGGGGGGAAATCTAGGAAGATATGGAGGGAGAAGAGAGAGATAGAGATTGAGATCATGGTAAGGAATGTGTGGTGATGATAGAGAGAAGAAAGATAGGGTTAGATTAGAATGCAGAAGAGAAGAAAAGAAAGAGGCGTAGATAGGGTGTGTTTTGATTGTGGAGTAAGGGTTGGGTTATATATAGGGAAGGGAAGGGGAGAGGTGGTGGAGCAAAACGAGGTTGTTTCTAACATTGCTTTTGCTTATTTGCTTTGCTTTTTTGTGTTGTTTGAAGAAAATTGACGTGTTTCGCGCGGTCCATAGTAGAGATTCGAAGAAGGAACAGGGTCCTTCCCCTCCGAAGTTTTTAATATGCACTTGGGATTTTGAAAATCACTGGTAATTGTGAATTATTATTATTATATTATATTACAATATTATAATATAAAAAAATAAAATATTATATTATAATATTATAACATATATAATATAATAATATTAATATTATATTATAATATTATAACATATATACAAAACTATATATTAATAAGAGTTGGATGTAACCGTAACCAAGAGTGCTTTTTATAAGGGAGACTAAAGATCAAAATCTAAATAAGATGACAAAGCCCGCAGAGAAACTCTTGTTAATGACCAAAAGAAATTATAAAAATAGTATATAATTTCTTATTTGTTTCTTTTTATGTCATATTTATTTATATTTATTTTTTGAATGAATATTTTTCAAATCACATCTTTATTATTTTCAAAAATAATTAAGTGTAAGTTTAAATTAGAGTTTGTAAAATTAGATTTTAGATCAACTTAATTTTGCAAAGTTAATTTTGCTTAAAAATAAATTTATAGTAACATAATTTAAGTTTAAAATTTTTTATCTCAAAATTGATTTGTAGTAAAACTCAACATGAAATTCTCATCCGAATGCAAAAGCTTCATTGTATCGCTTCTAGTGTAACGGGGGTTTAGTGACAAAAGCAATTTGAGTTAAAGACAATCAAACAAAATTTTTTTTGCGGAATCACATTTCCTTTTGCTGAACGCCAACCGGGGTTTGGGTTGGGGAAACGTAAATTCAAACATGCTATTGTTCTCGTTTCAAATTGGTTTACATATATTAGAAAATGGTAAGTTGTATTTTAATAGTAGAATCCAATCAAATCAAAACATTTTTTTTTTACCATAATCAAACCATCTTAATTAGTTGTTTAATTTGGTTTAATCATTTTTATTTATTTTTAAACAAAAGTTATATTCAATATCACTTTTTTTTTATACGTTATACTCAATTTCACTTTATTCCATGGTTTGATTAACAATAAATTGACTTAAGAAATTAATAAAAATATTATTTAAAAAATATAAACAATAAATTAATTTAAATATTTTATAAAAACAAAAATCTAATCAAATATAAATATGAGAATTACAAAAGATATCTATACCCACTATTATAAAGGAATTTCTCACTTTAATATTCAATTTTTACTTTTCTAAAATTATCATTATTAATTACCAATTTAATGATTTAAAAATAAAAAGATAAAATTGTAAATATATTTTATTAATCATTTAAAGATTTAAAGAAAATTATAAAATTATAAATATTGTTTAGTCTCTAAATATATTTATTTTTCAATACTTATCATTTTCTAACTTTATAATTATAATTATAATTCACTTTAAATACTTTATCCATCCACTTTTATTTATCTATTTAAAAATATTATTTTATCCAAAATTATCTGGCCATTTCAAAAATAAATAAGACATTAAATTTTTTTAACCTTACTCTTAATATTAATAAGTGAGATAGAATATTAATAAATTAATAATATATTAAACATTTCAATAAGAGATAATTTAGTCAATTAAATCAATTTCACTTATAATCAAGAACTTATAATGACTTTTTAAATTTTGGTATAACAACTTTAACAGACGAATAAAAGTAAAAAAAAAAAAATCTATTATCTTTTATCTTGATAAAAAATAAAAAATAAATTATACATATTGGTAGTCAATGTACTAAGATATTATCATGTGAGTTTGATTTGATTTAGTTTAATTTGATTTCATAAATAAAAATAAAAACTAAACCAAACATATTATATTAATTTTCATAAAGAGAAAATCAAACAAGATCAAAATTAATGAATTTTGTTTGATTTTTAATTTTTTTCATATTTTTTGTTTTGGTCAGTTTAGTTCAATTATGAATTCTAGACTAATTTTACGATTTTGAATTCTCTTCGACCATCAGGGGTATGCGAGGTCAAGTCTCTTAAAAAAATATATATACGTATCGAGAAAGGCACGAAGGATAATTTTATCCTACTTATACTAAGTAAAAAGATACTCATATATTATTTTTAATGGTATATATATTATTTATATTATTTTTAAAAAATATAATTAAGTGAAAAAAAATAAAAAAATATGTATAATAAATAATATTAAATAAAATATAAAAATAAATATATACATTATTTAATATAAAAATTGTTATAATAAATACTCATGTCCTTAAGTGATTGTGACATCAAATATTACTTTTAAATATTATTTATATTATTATTTTAATATAAAATTTTCTTAAGTTGAAGGGTATTAAAATTTATATTAATATTATTTTATATTAATATTTTTTTAATATTATTATTTTCTTAAGACAGTCCAACACAAGGCGAAAAGGTACAAAAAAGATGTCATTTATCTCCCATGCATTTTCTTTTTCTGATAAACCCAATGCAATTTAAACCTCATGTTTAACATACTCAAGTGCCGTGATCGTTTTAGAAATTTTAAGTATTCGGAATAAAGATAATATTATTATTAATACAGAATTATAAAAAAATTTAATAATTATATTTATATATAAACAAATATTTATTAATACAAAATTATAAAAAATTAATTTATAATTATTTTTTCATAATTTTATATTTTAAAAACATTGAATACTTTTTTTTATTATCAATATTATTAAATATTTTTATTTCTATATATATAACTAAACAATTATTTAATTAGTCATTTCAAATATGATTGTATAATCAATTCTTTATAATATTTATAATGTGAAAAATAAATAATTAAATAAAAAAAAACTTAAAAATATCATTAAAATATAACAATGAAGAAAAAGAAATAAAAAAATTTAATATTTTGAATATTTTAACAAATTTTGATATTTTATTAATTTTAAATCATATGAAAACAGTAAAATATTTTAAAAGTAATATTAAAAAATAAATTTTATTTTTTATAATTATAAATTTATTAATTTATTTATATGTGAGCAAAATTATATATATATAAAAATATAAAAAATAAATACATATATAAAATTAAAAAATAATTTAAGTTGAATAAAACGTAAATCCCCAACCTTATATACGTGGATCTGTCCCTGGTCTCCAGTAAACATTCAACTTTCAAAGTCTATACGAGACTCCCTTTTGCTAAATTTTTAGCATTTGAATGGACCACGGCAAGTCAATAGTAATTAATCGAATAGATATTTTTATCATAAATAATATATATATATATATATATATATATATATATATATATATATATATTTTATATCTTATTTAATATATTTATTTTTTTATTTTTTTCTTTCAATTACATACTTTTAAAAATATATATATAATATCTATACTTTTAATTAATCATATACGAATCCGCTGAATTCCTTGAAAGTGTATACGAAAGAACTTATCCATGGGGCTACGTAATTATAGTGTTATTTTAATTTTAATTTTAACTTATAGTACTTTGTTCTTTGGGCAGCATCTATTTATCGAGAAACACTTGGTATAAATTTAATGTATTCAAGTTCATATAAAAAAATTAATGTATTTAAGTTAAATATATTAAATTAATAATATATTATTAATTAATAAATAATTATTATAATTAATAATATGTCAATAATTTATTTACATAATACATTCAATTTGAATATATCAAATTTATACAAGAATTTTTACCGTCTGAATGGAATCAGAATGTGCTCTTCGTTATAGCAATTATGTAGTGACAAACAAGGCGTGAGTTTTTTTTTAATGAAAAAACAAGGCGTGAAGCTTGTTTTTATTACAAATCTCTGCATATTCCTATTCAATGGATATCCATTTATTTCATGATCTTTTGTTTGAATAATGCTATTAGTATTTTTAATTATTTATTTACACTATTTATTAATTATTTATAATTTTATAAAAAATAAAATTATAATTATAATTAATTAATAAAAAATATAAATAAACAATTAAAAATGTCAATATACTCACTTCTTTTACTTTTGTGCAATTCAGATCTTGTTTTACTAAATTATTATTATTCTTCAAAAAAAATTATTCGCCACCTTTTTACTTTTATTATTAGATTCTTTTCCTTCTTAGCCTATGGTGGCTAGAAGAGGTCCAAGGGAGAGACTCACTATACCACTTTGCTTGTTTGAAAATGACATATGGTGCATGCAATTTGCTTGGTTCTTAAAAAAGGATTATTTTATTGTACTTTATTGGTCTAAGGGCATCTTCTTGAGGAAGGTCAATGATTTGGCTTCGCAGCTTTAGTCTCAGCTTTGGCCATCTTTGTTTGTCTGCATTTTCTATGGTGCAGAAACAACCAAAGGGAATTTGATATTGGGAAAATTGGGACTTGGATGTCAATAGCAACAAGTAATTTTTATGTATTTTGTGTACAAATCAAGTAAAAACATAATACTACACAATATAAATAAAAATAATGTGATATCAAATTAAATTTATAACATTATATAATAAAGCTTAAATAAAATATAATTTGTCAGAATATTATATCAAATTACATAAATAATTTCTTTCCGAATGGCATAGCATACTATGCATTTTGCTGCAGAATCAGTGGCAAAGAAAAACCCTACGTCACTTCACTTTTTTAGTATTTTTATGTAGTCCCGATTCCGTAACGTTAACTTAGATCATATCAATTTTTTTTTAAAAAAAAAAATTTAATTCCTACGTTGTCATTAATTTAAGTTTTGATTCTTATAATATATATATTTTTTAAGTTTTAGTTTCTATATTTTTATTTATTTAATTTTTATATTTTTTATTTATTTACATTTTAGTATTTATAATTTTTATTCATTAAAAATGACTAGTCTTATTCTTTATAAAAAATTAATTTTGTAGTTTAACTTTTAAAATATTGGCCCTTAAAGGATTAAAACTTTCATGGTAGGAAATTTTAGAGACTAAAATCAAAATTTCTTAAGTATAGAAACTAAAATCAAAATAAATGATAAGTATAGAGACTAAAAATTGCTTTAATTTTTTTTTTTATTTCTAAGTCACACCGAAGTTTGTATTGCTATTATTCTCGTGTCGTATTTTCTATCTCTATTTATAAGTATTTATGATTTTTTTTAATATTAAGGTGTATATTTATTAATTTTATAAAATAATTATAATTATTCATAAACTTAATTTTTTTAACAGTATATAAATGAGTATAGATTTAGAGAAACTTTTGGTTTCATTTGATAGATAAATGTTAAAAATCGAAAAAGAAAGCAAAATTGAGGAGTGCACGTTTCCTCTATTCAGTAGGATAAATTTCAAAAGAAAATAATATAATGAATAGATCAATTTTTGTTTAGTATGAAAGACAATTAATAAAAAGTAGTAAAGAAATTTGCTAGGTACATAAGTTTTTTAAGAAAAAAAAAACTTCTTTTTGACTTTATTTTGTATTTAGTTTACTCTTTTAAGGTATTGTTAATGATATATATGTGTATGTGAATTTTAATTGCATTGCGATGAAATGTGGCAAGTTACACATTCAAATTTATCACAACAGTACGGTGCATGAGTCAAAAGCTTGAGTAGCAGCAGTTGAATTGTAGAAGGAGGAAGGAAGCACTGAATTTCGGTGGACAAACGCTGAGGAAAAGAACTGACATGACCATGTAATTCGATGAAATTACACGTTTCTCATGTGGAAATGACAAAAGAGCAGATTGTGGTCTAATTAAACTTGGGCACATATTGATCATGGTCTTTCGTCAACATTCCGAAGGATCTGTAGAATAAGTTTGCTTAATAATGGGCCTGCTGGTCTTCCAATTTTTTTTTTTTTATAAGCAAAAAGTTTAAGGAAATAGAAAGTTGTCACATTTTAAGATAAGTCAAATCATGATCTTTAGTAAAGGCTAGGGATGGCAATGGAGGGCGGATACTGCTTTATCCGTTCTCGTCTCGTTTACTTTGTGAGTACTTATTTATAATTTTTACGGATAGATAGAATAATTGGGTAATCCATTTCGTAAGATATATACATCTACTTAGATTTGATATTTTAAAATAAAATTTTAAAAATTATAAAATAAACATAAATAAAATAAATTACTGATAATTGTGAATTATTATTATTATATTATATTACAATATTATAATATAAAAAATAAAATATTATATTATAATATTATAACATATATACAAAAGTATATATTAATAAGAGTTGGATGTAACCGTAGCCAAGAGTGCTTTTTATAAGGGAGACTAAAGATCAAAATCTAAATAAGATGACAAAAGCCCGCAGAGAAACTCTTGTTAATGACCAAAAGAAATTATAAAATAGTATATAATTTCTTATTTGTTTCTTTTTATGTCATATTTATTTATATTTATTTTTTGAATGAATATTTTTCAAATCACATCTTTATTATTTTCAAAAATGATTAAGTGTAAGTTTAGATTAGAGTGTGTAAAATTAAATTTTAAATCAACTTAATTTTGCAAAGTTAATTTTGCTTAAAAATAAATTTATAGTAAGATAATTTATGTTTAAAATTTTTTATCGCAAAATTGATTTGTAGTAAAACTCAACATGAAATTCTCACCCCAATGCAAAAGCTTCATTGTATCGCTTCTAGTGTAACGGGGGTTTAGTGACAAAAGCAATTTGAGTTAAAGACAATCAAACATAAATTTTTTTTACGGAATCACATTTCCTTTTGCTGAACGCCAACCGGGGTTTGGGTTAGGGAAACGTAAATTCAAACATGCTATTGTTCTCGTTTCAAATTGGTTTACATATATTAGAAAATGGTAAGTTGTATTTTAATAGTAGAATCCAATCAAATCAAAACATTTTTTTTTTACCATAATCAAACCATCTTAATTAGTTGTTTAATTTGGTTTAATCATTTTTATTTATTTTTAAACAAAAGTTATATTCAATATCACTTTTTTTTATACGTTATACTCAATTTCACTTTATTCCGTGGTTTGATTAACAATAAATTGACTTAAGAAATTAATAAGAATATTATTTAAAAAAATATAAACAATAAATTAATTTAAATATTTTATAGAAACAAAAATATAATCAAATATAAATATGAGAATTACAAAAAGATATCTATACCCACTATTATAAAGGAATTTCTCACTTTAATATTCAATTTTTACTTTTCTAAAATTATCATTATTAATTACCAATTTAAATATTTAAAAAATAAATGGATAAAATTGTAAATATATTTTATTAATCATTTAAAAGTTTAAAGAAAATCACAAAATTATAAATATTGTTTAGTCTCTAAATATATTTATTTTTCAATACTTATCATTTTCTAACTTTATAATTATAGTTATAATTCACTTCAAATACTTTATCCATCCACTTTTATCTATCTATTTAAAAATATTATTTTATCCAAAATTATCTGTCCATTTCAAAAATAAATGAGTCATTAATTATATTTTTTAACCTTACTCTTAATATCAATAAGTGAGATAGAATATTAATAGATTAATAATAATATATTAAGCATTTCAATAAGAGATAATTTAGTCAATTAAATCAATTTTACTTATAATCAAGAACTTATAATGACTTTTTAAATTTTGGTATAACAACTTTAACTGACAAATAAAAGTAAAGAAAAACCTATTATCTTTTATCTTGATAAAAAATAAATGATACATATTGGTAGTCAATGCATTAAGATATTATCATGTGAGTTTGATTTGATTTAGTTTAATTTGATTTCATAAATAAAAATAAAAACTAAACCAAACATATTATATTAATTTTCATAAAGAGAAAATCAAACAAGATCAAAATTAATGAATTTTGTTTGATTTTTAATTTTTTTCATATTTTTTGTTTTGGTCAGTTTAGTTCAATTATGAATACTAGACTAATTTTACGATTTTGCATTCTCTTCGACCATCAGGGGTATGCGAGGTCAAGTTTTTTTTTTTAAAAAAAAAATTATACATATCGAGAAAGGCACGAAGGATAATTTTATCCTACTTATAATAAATACTCATGCCCCTTAAGTGATTGTGACATCAAATATTACTTTTAAATACTATTTATATTGTTATTTTAATATAAAATTTTCTTAAGTTGAAGGGTATTAAAATTTATATTAATATTATTTTATATTAATATTATTTTAATATTATTATTTTCTTAAGACAGTCCAACCCAAGGCGAAAAGGTACAAAAGAAGATGTCATCTATCTCCCATGCATTTTCTTTTTCTGATAAACCCAATGCAATTTAAACCTCATGTTTAACATACTCAAGTGCCGTGATCCTTTCAGAAATTTTAAGTACTCGGAATAAAGATAATATTATTAATATAGAATTATGCAAAAAAAAGTTTTAATCATTATATTTATATATAAAAAAATATTAATAGAAAATTATAAAAAATTAATTAATAATTATTTTTTCATATTTTTATATTTTAAAAACATTGAATAATTTTTTTATTATCAATATTATTAAATATTTTTTTTCTATATATGTAACTAAATCATTATTTAATTATTCATTTCACATACAATTATATAATTAATTCTTTATAATATTTATAATATGAAAAATAAATGATTAAATAAAAAAACTTGAAAAATACTATTAAAATATAACAATGAAGAAAAAGAAATAAGAGAAAATTTTGTTACTCTTAATATTTTGACAAATTTTGATTCTCTATTAATTTCAAATCATATGAGATAAGTAGAATGTTTACAAAAAATAATATTAAAAAATAAATTTTATTTTAAAAATTATATATATAAAAAATATAAAAAAAAAAATACATATATGAAATAAAAAAATAATTTAAGTTGAGTAGAAACGTAAATCCCCAACCTTATATACGTGGATCTGTCCCTGGTCTCCAGTAAACATTCAACTTTCAAAGTCTATACGAGACTCCCTTTTGCTAAATTTTTAGCATTTGAATGGACCACGGCCAAGCGAATAGTAATTAATCATATACGAATGAATCTTTTTTGATATTTTTATTATAAATAATATATATATTTATTTTAGATCTTATTTAATATATTTATTTTTTTTAATTACATATTTTAAAAAAGTATATATAATATCTATATTTTTAAATAAAGTGTAAGATCATCTTCTTTCTATACGAATCCGCTGAATTCCTTGAAAGTGTATACGAAAGAACTTATCCATGGGGCTACGTAATTATAGTGTTATTTTAATTTTAATTTTAACTTATAGTACTTTGTTCTTTGGGCAGCATTTATTTATCGAGAAACACTTTGATATAAATTTAATGTATTCAAGTCCATATAAAAAAATTAATGTATTTAAGTTAAATATATTAAATTAATAATATATTATTAATTAATAAATAATTATTATAATTAATAATATGTCAATAATTTGTTTACATAATACATTCAATTTGAATATATCAAATTTATACAAGAATTTTTACCGTCTGAATGGAATCAGAATGTGTTCTTCGTTATAGCAATTATGTAGTGACAAACAAGGCGTGAAGTTTCTTTTTTAATGAAAAAACAAGGCGTGAAGCTTGCTTTTATTACAAAATCTCCGCATATTCCTATTCAATGGATATCCATTTATTTCATGATCTTTTGTTTGAATAATGCTATTCGTATTTTTAATTATTTATTTACACTCTTTATTAATTATTTATAATTTTATAAAAAATAAAATTATAATTATAATTAATTAATAAAAAATATAAATAAACAATTAAAAATGTCAATATACTCACTTCTTTTACTTTTGTGCAATTCAGATCTTGTTTTACTAAATTATTATTATTCTTCAAAAAAAATTATTCGCCACCTTTTTACTTTTATTATTAGATTCTTTTCCTTCTTAGCCTATGGTGGCTACAAGAGGTCCAAGGGAGATGGGCTTCCAACTATTCCAGTTGTTACTCACTATACCACTTTGCTTGTTTGAAAATGACATATGGTGCATGCAATTTGCTTGGTTCTTAAAAAAGGATTATTTTATTGTACTTTATTGGTCTAAGGGCATCTTCTTGAGGAAGGTCAATGATTTGGCTTCGCAGCTTTAGTCTCAGCTTTGGCCATCTTTGTTTGTCTGCATTTTCTATGGTGCAGAAACAACCAAAGGGAATTTGATATTGGGAAAATTGGGACTTGGATGTCAATAGCAACAAGCAATTTTTATGTATTTTGTGTACAAATCAAGTAAAAACATAATACTACATAATATAAATAAAAATAATGTGTGATATCAAATTAAATTTATAACATTATATAATAAAGCTTAAATAAAATATAATTTGTCAGAATATTATATCAAATTACATAAATATTTCTTTCCGAATGGCATACTATGCATTTTGCTGCAGAATCACTGGCAAAGAAAAACCCTACGTCACTTCACTTTTTTAGTAAGTCCCGATTCCGTAACGTTAACTTAGATCACATCAATTTTTTTTTAAAAAAATAAATTTTAATTCCTATGTTGTTCATTAATTTAAGTTTTGATTCTTATAATATTTTTTTTAAGTCTTAGTTTCTATATTTTTATTTATTTAATTTTTTTATTCTTATTATTGGATATCAATTTTTATATTTTTTATTTATTTAAATTTTAGTCTTTATAATTTTTATTCATAAAAAATAAATAGCCTTTATTCTTCATAAAAAATAATTATAATTATGCATTAACTTAAATTTTTTTAACAGTATATAAATGAGTATAGATTTAGAGAAACTTTTGGTTTCATTTGATAGATAAATGTTAAAAATCGAAAAAGAAAACAAAAGTGAGGAGTGCACGTTTCCTCTATTCAGTAGGATAAATTTCAAAAGAAAATAATATAATGAATAGATCAATTTTTGTTTAGTATGAAAGACAATCAATAAAAAGTGGTAAAGAAATTTGCTAGGTACATAAGTTTTTTTAAGAAAAAAGAACTTTTTTACTTTATTTTGTATTTAGTTTATTCTTCTAAGGTATTGTTAATGATATATATGCGTATGTAAATTTTAATTGCATGGCGATGAAATGTGGTAAGTTACACATTCAAATTCATCACAACAGTAAGGTGCATGAGTCAAAAGCTTGAGTAGCAGCAGTTGAATTGTAGAAGGAGGAAGGAAGCACAGAATTTCGGTGGACAAACGCTGAGGAAAAGAACTGACTTGACCATGTAATTCGATGAAATTACACGTTTCTCATGTGGAAATGACAAAAGAGCAGATTGTGGTCTAATTAAACTTGGGCACAAATTGATCATGGTCTTCGTCAACATTCTGAAGGATCTGTAGAAAATGTTTGCTTAATAATGGGCCTGCTGGTCTTCCAATTTTTTTTTTTATAAGCAAAAAGTTAAAGGAAATAGAAAGTTGTCACATTTTAAGATAAGTCAAATCACGATCTTTAGTAAAGGCTTACAGTTGTATTAACAATTGGCCTGCCAAAAAATAACCATTAGTAAAAATGGCTTTTGCAATTCGATACTACCCATTGACACAATCTTGATTTGCATCTCACTTGTTACTTTATTAGTTAGAAAATGCATCATAATCCATTTCTTAAGAGCTATAACATCTACTTACATCTATGTCGGATTGATAAATATATGAAGTATTGTTTAACTCTTTAAATTCCATTAGAATAAGGCGGCTTGGTTTTTATAGAAGATTAAGCTGCTCTTATAACCCAAAATTTAATGGAAGTTCAAGATCAGCCAACTCCAACAAACTCAATAAAGGTATAGAATTAAAAAGCAATACTTTTACCAAAAAAAAAAAAGCAATAGTTGTGTCCTTTGACATTTACTGAAATGTACAATATCAACACACAGGAAACGCAGGAGAACATCCATTCTAGAAAAGCCATCAACCTCACCTTGTTTCTAGTTATTCATGACATTTAACAAACAATTTAAATTCCTCATATAATATTTTATTAAAATCGAGTGTACATTCCACTTCCATATGCTTATGAGAACACTGTTATACTTATAACCGATATCTCATGATAACAGACCTGTCCAAACAAATTCAAGCACTTTTTTTACCTTTGAATTCCTTTTGTGGGGATGAATAATTTTATGTTCTGAACCCTCCCCCAAATCTCACACGCACACGCACACTTCTCCTACCCAAAAAAGTGAAATGGAGAGTTGGCATTATTCTTCTTAAAGTAATTTAAAAACATAAGGAGACCATGCTAGAGAGAACAAACACAGCAGCATATACCATCTTTGTAAAATGGCTGAAAGTGTAGATAGTTTGCCATCTCAGCCTTGGAAGGACCATGATTTTTACTTGGGGACTAAATGTAAATATAGAAAAAACGGGCGAAGTGGGAATAAGCAATAATAAATCTTTGTTCTAATATCATGTAAAATTTCAACTTAAAATCAATTAATATCAGATAAAGTGGTCAAATAGGTAAATAAATCGCACCCAAAAGATTGAAGCAGACGATGTGAGACTCTGAAAACATATATCATTGGCATGGGAAACCCAGTTCAAAAGCATAGGAATAACATTATTTGCATCCATTATCAGTACCAATACCGTACACAAAGCTAGAAACAATTCTTTCTCAATTATGCCTTGTAATCCAAAGGACGATGCAATGGCATTGGCAACTTTAAACATAAACAATTATTCTAAAGTAAATTATAATGTACACAGAAAGTGATAAAAGGGCAAACACATGCTGCCAGAAGAGAAGTGCTGATGCTTCGCTAACTGCATAACCCCTCAAGCTGGCAATTGCTCCCAGTAAAATGGCACTTGGTGTTGTGTACTGTAACAAAAGCACAAATCTAAACATAGCATCATTCTCAACCAAGAAATTTAGCTTATCAGCCAACACCACAATCCCAATTCCCAGGAGAGGAAGCACCAAGAGTCTTGCCACAGTTATACCAATTGTAGTTCTAAGTCCAAGCGTGGACTCATTTGGTCCTTCAGCAAGCATACCCCCCAGTATGAGCATCACAGAAGGTACCATTGCCCCAGCTAAAATCTCCAAACTGTCTGTAATAAAAGACAGTGGTGCATCATGTCCAAAGAACAAAATTTTCAGCTGAGGCATTGTGCCAATGATGATTGCTAATAGAGAGGCAATTGTTGGGGGTTGAAGGATGTGCTGAATTGGAGTTTCTTCAGCAACAATTCTGATCCTCCTGACAACTCTAGGCTCAGCCAAACACCTAATGGACCTAGGACTGCTGCCACTGCTTTCTGCTGTGATGTCAAGGTCTGGAATAGCTGATGAGGAAATACCTGAAATGCTCTTAAAGATCCTGGCAATAAAGGGTGTCTTAGAATGTTCAGTCTCTTTATCTTCTATGCCAGGCCACTCAGCTTCTACAAGGAGTGGTCTACTGATATCGTTAAGTGGCAGTTCTTCCTCAATTTCAGCCTCTTCCTCAACAATCTCATAATACTCCATAGGAGGCTCCATCATGTGATAAACAAGGGTGTAAACAAGAATTACAGCAACCCATTGAGATAAAGAGACATAAGCCACCCCCCTTGAGTTACAATGATGTCCAAATGGATTATTTTCCGTATGGCAAACAGATCCAACTACAGCAAGAAGAAGATTTCCAGTGTTTCCAAATCCAGTCATTATAATAGTGAATCTTTTAAACCTCGGAGGTGGGCGACATATAGCAACCACTATGAACCCGAGTATGCAACCTAGAGCTGTACTCACTAGCACATTAACAGGGATAAACCACCAGTCCACAAAGTTTTTAAGAGTAATGCTTTCACCCAGTTCACTGAATATTAGGCACGGCAAGAAAAGAGCAAATACAAGTTTACTAAGGAGTTTAAATGTAGCTTTGGGGATGAATTGCATTTTGGGGTTTGCAAGAAGTAGTCCAATGACTGTTAGGGAGAGCAGCTTCAACAAAGGCTCTAGAGCACTTCGAAGATCTTCACTGCTAGACCTCATATTACTTTCATGCAAACCAACAAAATTTCCTGACATGTTTATCTCAACAACTTGAAGACAAACAAAATCTCCTGCAATAAAATCATGCTATGAGCATATAAGAGAATTTCCATGGCCCATAAAACTAAAATGCATATCAGTATAACTAGTACAAATTATTATCAAGACAAACTCAGATATTCCAATAACAAGTCAGAGCAAAGTCAATTGCACAACACAGTGATATACCAATGAATCATCAAAATAGATAAAAAGATAAATAAGAAAGGACAAAACAGGTTTCACAATTATCATAAGATGAAGCCAAACCAAGAAAATGATAATGAGTTTTCAGATAAAAACCAACTGCAGGAGTAAAATCAATGAGACAAAGGGTGATAATTGAAAAAAGATAAGTTGAAGCAGAAGCCACTCAAGGGAATGAAGAAAGAGGGAACTTACAACTAAGCAGATACAGAAAATTCAAGACCCACTTGGAAAAAGATCAAAGCTTTCACGTTTATCCCGCTGCAGCCAACGGATAAAATATTCAATTCACGAAATTCTTAACAGTCTTCAGAGAAAGGTGAGGTCTGATTCTGATAAGATGAGAATTGATCAGACTCAGACAGATGTTCATGTCTTCATGATATCAAGTTACCAACCAAATAACCTTATTACATTTTCATGTAGTTTTTTATTTTCCAACGATGCTTAATCTTTATTTGGAAAGAGATAATAAATTTCTTTCCTTGGCAAAATGCAAATAAGAAAAATGATTAATAATTTCTTAAATTGTCTTTAAATTTTAGAAAATTATATAATTAAAAATAATAAACAAATAATTAGGAATGTTAATAATGTTATACTTATGTTTGTTTGTCTCTCAAATTATACTTAAATTGTCTTTTGTTTGTTTCTGGCTACAATGGTTCATCGTCAATCGTCATCAGTCACGACGTATGGTTATCATTTGATCAACATTCAACAAGTAATTAAGATAATACGATGAATATAGATGACTTTAGCAAGAATAAAGTGAATGATATCACACCAAAAAATAATAATAATAAGAACAAAGGTGAGACTAATTGACCATATGCAGGCCACATGACCCACTTAAATCTACAATCAACAATTATCAAGTTACAAACTTGAGTCAGTTACAAATTCTCAATTTTTCATATTGGATATATGTTCCGTTAAACTATTGCAGCATTGCTCGCTGTCTAAATTATGTTATGTTTAAATATCTAATTTTCATTTTAATGAAATTATAAGAATATACCTTCAAAAATATATATATATATATAAGAAGATGAAGTATTCTTTTTTATAATATTTTTTCTTGTTATTGCATGTGGAGATGTTAAAATAATTTATTTGAACTATCAATACTTCATAAATTATTTATTCATGATTTTTTTTTCTACTCAACCTTTAATTATTAAGAAGTGATTTACAGTAAAAATATATATACAAATTAAGAAGTAATTTGGGTTTCTGTTTTTTTTTTGGACTGAAACAAAAATTGGTTCACCTTGTTATAGTGTAAATTGGATCGAATCTTAAAGTTGGCACTGGGCAGAGATTGTTCTAGCCCAACACCAGGAGATGGGCTTCCAACTATTCCAGTTGTTAACCTTGTTATAAATGGTTCACTTTTTTTTATATATTTTTATATATATATATATATATATATATATATACGGATCAATTTTTTTTTATATTAGAATTTAATGATTACTTTTAACGTAAATAATATCAACTATTAATTTTTTTTATATTTATTTTTACTGATCCACCCTCTATTATTAGATTTACTTTCATCTAATATGTAAGAATTATTATTTTTAATAAAATAATTTCAACCGTATAGATATAAAATGAAATTAAGTTGTGTTAAAAATGAATATAAAAAAAAAGAACAAAGTCTTCATTTTTGATGTTCGAGTAAACAGATCTCACTCATTTATATATATATATAAATATCATATAAAATTTTGTTATTTTCATAATCTAAACTATATTTTATGTAATGAATTATTATAAAAATTTTATTTATATGAAGTTAAATTATTACCTAATAATAAATAAGGTTATACTATAATTAATTGTTTCATATATAATTAAATATATTTTAGTTGTGTTAAATACTTTATGCAATGACTTATTTTAATAATCGCCGTTGAGGTATTAGATTTCTTTTCATTGAACAAAGTCTTCATTATATTTTTTAAATACATAAGATAACGGGACTTTTTTACCAAACTGACATTTATAATAAAATTATTTATTAAAATATTATTTTTTTAAAATTATTTATTAAAATATTACTCTTTTAATATTATATATCAAATTGTCACTTTTTAATTAAATATGATATTTTTTAATAATTTTTTGTCACGTAAGATATGGGAGCGTTAAACAATATATCAAGAAATCCATCCATTCACGTGAATGCACCATCTTGTTTGGTGTATTCTACGTGAATATGTCTTTTTATATGACATTTTTTATATTGATGTATCTTTGTTTAATGTAAGGCAGCGATTCACATGTAATAAAGGCAAAGCCTTAATTTTCAAGTGAGGTTTAGATCCTAGCATAGCAAACTTATTTAAATCATATTTGTAAATGATTATTAAATGGTTTTAGAATGACACATCCATATAAACAAAAAATATAAAAAAAATGTCACGTTACATGTGTTTCTATGGTACTTAACTCATTTTATGTGGATCTCACTTTTTCCAAAAGTTAGTGCAATACATACATTTCAAACATGCTGGTACTACAGCTGTTAGTTTAGACTTTTGTTATCATAACATTGAAAGACATCAATATCAATTAACTTATTTATAGATCAAATATTTATTTGATCCATAAAATAATTGATGTGAGACTTTAGTATTGATAAGATAAATTAATTAAAACAATAAAGTATTTTTATTTAATATAAAACTTTAATATTGATAAAGTAAAATAACTAAATAAAATAATAAAGTATCTTTGTTTAATGTAAAATTTTAATATTGGCATGTGTACATATCTTTCTGGATTTCATGAACATGTAATGAAGGCAAAGCCTTAATAGACAGTAACATCAAGTGAGGTTTAGATCCTAGCATAACATTATCCCAATTCACAAAGAAACGAGCATCTTATTTACACATCATATTTGTAAATGATTATTAAATGGCTTTAGAATGACAGCAAATTCATATGCATCTATGCAAGTAATAATGCGAAATCATGTCTTCTGCCTGACACTTATATTATTAATTGTAAAATGGTTATTTGAAGAACGTCATATCATTTTGGCATGTATATTCAATATGGTTTAGTTGTTGATCACACTATCTTGTCTATGTGTACCTGTACTTTTTGAGAACTTACATCCTGACATCTTTTTCATGTTCAAACTAATGGTTTTTTTTTTAATCATATATTGGTATATATTCATTTCATTTATTTATTTAAGTTTGTGCTTAGGTTTAATAAACTTTAATTGTTAGTTTTTGCAATATCTTTATGATTTTTTTTAGGTGTTATTCGGTTAGTGCAATACTTATCACAGAATCATTTACTTGGAAAACAAAGGGCCTTGAAATTTGTTGTAGATGCTGGTACTGGCACAACAGCTGTTAGTTTAGGACTTGCAGCCCTTGTTAGGGTGTGTTTCAGTTCGTGAAGCATGCTATTTGAGTTGAAAATATTTTTAAATAATTTTGCTGCCACTATTAATGTTTTGATTTTTTGAACCATAATAGAATGACAGCATTAAATCATGGTAATCTTATTTGTTGCTTCCATGCAGACTTCCATGGGAGGTATATGCAGTTATGCTGGCTGACAAAATTGATGGGTACAGAAAACAGGAAGAACGTTTGATTTCTAAATTTAAGAAGCATTTTAATGTTCAGTTTATTGACCACAATGTAAACAGAGAAGATGCTGGGATTGTGCATTGGGTGGAACGTGGCCATCCAAGAAAGTAAGTTTGTTGTGAACATTAAAGTCTCACATAAATAAGTTAATTAAATTTGTTGTTAACATTAAAGTCTTATATAAATAAGTTAATTAATATTGATATATTCTAACGTTATAGTGTATTCTTTGATAAATATATGAAATATATGTATATTTAAAGAAAGAGATTTAATATTTGTAAGATTTATGACAAATGAAGTGTAAGATGTCTTAAAAAAATATATATAATATATTTTAATTTTTTTTTTATTTTGTTCATATGGATGAGTAATTGTATGTATATTTGTATATTGTTTTATAAATTGATCCTACTTAAATACGCCATCGCATGCGTGAGTGTTGATGTATTTGATCGTGTATAAAAACGTCGTGTAAAACGACTATATCAAGTTTTATTTTTCGCTAAGTTTATTTTATTGTTAAAGACATTTAAAGTTTCCACTTTATCATTCGAAAAAATGACCGTCACGTAATAACGGATTCCATTGCTTATGCACAATAGTGAGTCTTAATTTATGTTTAATTACTTTGAGAACACGCCGCCGTAATATTAATTTATCATGATATCAAGACGCGTGAATTGAATGTAAATTATGGATGATAAGTATGTATAAATGACAAGTACATTGAGATTGTGAAGTTTTATGTTAAGTTTATTTTATTGTCATCAAAGAAAAAAAATTACAACTCATATTTTTATCATGATATCACCTTATTTGACGTATGTGAATGCACCACTTTGTTTAACGTATTATAACTAAAAGTTATTAAAAAATATCACGTTAAATAAAAAAATGATAATTTGATATATCGTTGAACAAAAAGTGATAATTTAATATATAATTTTAAAAGAATAATATTTTAATAAATAATTTAAAAAAATAATATTTTAATAAATAATTTATCATAAATAATTGTTTGGTGAAAAGTCAAATTTATAGACTTATAAGTTTGATGTCTGGTTTAAACTTGAAACTTGTGAGTTGTGATGAACAATAAATCAAAAAGAAAAAAACTTGTGATGAACATAATTATGACATCGTCATTTTTAATTTCTTTATTGATGAACTGAAATACATTTTTAATATTATGTCCGTTGTTGTTTTTTTAAATTTGTACATATGTATATGTTGTGGAAAATTTTCAATACTATTTAAATGAGATCCATTGTTCTCACAAATCTATTATTTATTATTTTTGTACTTTATTTTATGAACAAACTAAATTATTAGTTTTTCATCAACAATTTTTTTAATTTTGTTTTTTTTTTTACTATTTAAAGCATACCTTGAATTTGGATCCTCTGCCGTTTTGCACGGGTGTAATTAGAGGGGGAAAAAAACATGTGGGGACCTATTATTGCATAATGCAGATGGTGAAATTAGAGAAATATAAAGGAAAAGAACATGTGAGACTTATAGTAAGTCTTAACTAATACACAAAAGTTAATTGTTACAAAATGAAATTAGTCATGAATGACGTGGCTGATTTCTGTCAAATAATCTACGTAACTTTCTTTTTCTTTTAATTAGAATCCACTTTTTTTTTCTTTTAATTATAATCCGTTGGTTGGAAAACTATTAACATTGGTTCGAAATGATTTTTGTGAAAAATTATTCGTACCATATAGCCTAACTCTAAATAATATTGGAGTTTATAAGACAATCACATTTGTTTCTCTTACTGCACTCCTACAGTAGTGCGAGAGACCCAAATCCAGCGTAAGGTATAGTTTATTGGACTAAAATCCCAAAACTTAACAATTGCCAGTTACAGATTTCGTTGTGTGTTAGTATTAGAGAGTGGTTTAGGTACCAAGATTCAAAACCCTCTGAATTAGTAGTTCGAGACTTGGTGTACCAAGAATATTTCGAGACTTCTTCAATTTCATATTGCTAGTACGTATGGAGTCAGTAAATATTATTAGCCACAACTAATTAATTAAATTGATATGATATATTACTCACTCAATTTGAAAGAGTTAAAGGGTATTATTGCTGTCTCTAACTCTAACAATCAAATTATTAAAGTTTAACTGCTTATCAAGGATAATGATGAAGTATAATTCACTCAATCTTTTAAATACACTTATGTTCTCCACTGTCATTTATGCCACATAGGATAATGTGCACCCAAATATGTGTATCAAGCTTTATTCAGACATCTAACATAAATATTAACCTAATTATAAGTTCCTCATTTGTAATGCAATAAAAATAAAAATCCAAGTAGATGAAAGAAGAAAAATGTGGATGAACGGAAACAAAGGAAGTGAAAAGACAAGACGTGTGCACAAAAAAGATTCCCTTTATTTCTTAATTCAATCTTGGGTCCAGGCTACAAGACTGTGAGTGAGACTGCCTGATAAGTCATCAACAACATCAATGGCTCCAAGCAACAAAGCTTCCCGATATGACAAAAAAAAAGTACTTTTCCTTTTTCTTTATAAAAGGAGTGTATTCCTTTGGGGTGAGTACTGAGGTGGTTGGGTGGGAGTACTTTTCTTACACTCCAAGTCTACCGAGTTTCGTTAAATTTGCTGAGAATGCTAGCTGATGGAACTGGACTAAGTACGGGTTTTACAGAGGGAGGAAGAGGAACTATTAAGGATGAAGAATATGGTTGGGAAGGAACTAGCTTTGGCAAGAAACTGGTTTCAATGAGAAACCATATTAGGGTTGCAATCATTGGTCGGGATTGGGAATGAACCAGGTTGGATACTTTTTGCCGATATATCAAAACATTCTCCGTGGCACCATATATGTGTTATTTGGCTCGTATTATGAAAGTCAATAAACGGTAAAAATTAAGAATATTTTTTGGTAGAAGTCTTAACTTTTAATAAAAATTGGTAGAAGTCTTGTAAATTAAAGATAAATTAGAGTTACTTTTGGTGGCTTGTAATTGTTTTTAAAAGGGATATGAAGACTTTTTTGTTAATTAAGTGGTGATTAGTTGGCAATTACGGAAGTGATGTTTGGAGAGATTTTTATAAATAAGAGACCATTTGCATTATCTAGAGACACACAGAACAACAACAAGCAGAGACAAATACAAAAATTTCTGAGAGTGAGAGAAAATAGAGTGTAAGAAAATTTAAAAAGTATAGTGTGTTAATATATACTGAGAATTTTTGGTTTATTCTCTAGTCTCTGTAATACTATAAATTATAGTAGGAGATGGTCTCACTATAAAACATTATATTTTATACCTCTTGTTAAGAGAGTGTAAATAGAATATTGTAATTATTCTTTTATATAGTAGAATATTTTCGGAGTTCGTCTTGTGGTTTTTCCCTCAGTGTACAAGGGAGTTTTTCACGTTAAATTTAGTGTGCAGTTCTTGATATATTTTTCTAGTGCAAATAGTACTGACAAGTAGGTCTCACCATAAAAGCACTATTCATGTGCTTTACGATTTTATTTGTTTTTCTTCACGAATCTGAGTACGCTTCTGCTCATACCCATAAAGTGTTCAAGACACTTGGGTATATCCAATTCTGATTTCCTAACAAGTAGTATCAGAGCCACTTGATCAAATTTCAAATCGAATATGTCGGTGCCAAAATTTGATGTGGAAAAGTTTGATGGATCCAACGACTTCAGTTTATGGAAGCTGAAACTGCAAGCATTGTTAGACCAACAAGGCTTATCAAAGGTGTTGGAGGGCGAGAGCAAGTTGCCAGAAACATTGTCTTCTGATAAAAATGAGGAGATAATAGGCAAAGCACGTAGCACAATACAGTTAAGTCTGGCAGACAATGTGCTGCGAAAGGTTATGAACGAGAAGATTACAGATGGACTCTGGAAAACTTTGGAAGAAAAATACTTTGTAAAGACTTTGTCAAACCAACTTTATCAGAGGAAAAGATTGTACATGTTCAAGCTTTCAAGAGAAAAATCAATTTGAAATCATATTGACGACTTCAATCGGATGATCTCTGATGTACAAGCGGTTGGAATTACAGTCAAAGATATTGATCAAGTTATGATCTTATTGACTTCACTACCTCCGTCCTATGATAATTTCTATGATACCATGATGTATGGTAGGTCCACCATCTCCGTCAAAATCGTCAAGGAGACATTGATGACAAAGGAGCATCAGAAATTAGCATCAGGATCCAATTCTGATAATCCTGCAGATGGGTTGTTCATGACGAGAGGGCGTAGTCAAGAAAGAAGATCGGGAAACAAAAGTAAGGGAAGATCAAAGTCCAAAAACCACAAATCTTTAAAGTGTTTTCATTGTCACTAATCAGAGCATATCCGAAAAAATTGTCATGAGAGAAAAGAGAAATCAGGAAATTTTGTCAACATAAAAGTTGCAAGTTCTAATGATAGTGATGTTGAATCTGTCCTAACAGTTTCAACCAGTGACTCTGGCAACGAGTGAATCTTGGATTCTGGCGTATCTTTTCACATGACACCTAATAAGAATTTTTTCTCTTCGTATCAAAAGCGGATGGGAAAGGTCCGATTGGGAGACAATAGGGTAATTGTTATTGTAAGTGGAGGAAAGGTACGAATCAGGTTGGATGACAATACTGAAAGGACATTTCAAGCTTGGCATGTTCTAGAGCTGGGCAAGAATCTGATCTCTTTGAGTGCCCTAGACAACCAAGGATACAAGTTCTCTGGAGAGGGTGATATTTTGAAGGTGACCAAAGGCTCAATAGTGGTGATGAAAGGAAAGTTACAAGGCGGGATCTATCTATTGTTGGGAAACACAGTTAGTGGCATTGTTGTTGTTCTGTCCTCTGAAAGATCTAAAGATGATGTTACAAAGTTGTGGTACATGCGGCTTAGTCATATGAGTGAGAAGGGAATGACAATACTTGCTGGAAAAAGGACTGCTGAAAGATGTAAAGAATTGTAAACTTGACTTCTATAAAAATTGTGTATTTGGAAAGCAAAAACGAGTGAAGTTCAGTTCTGCAAAACACACCAGCAAGGGCATTCTAGAGTATGTCCACTAAGATGTTTGGGGTCAAGCCCCTGTTAACTCATTGAGTGGTACTCGTTATTTTCTTACTCTGATCGATGACTATTCCAGGAAGGTCTGAATTTATTTCTTGAAGCAAAAGGATAAGGTGTTCGGAAAATTCAAGCAGTGGAAGGCCATGGTCAAAAAGCAAACCGGACAATCAGTCAAGTGGCTGAGAACCGACAATGGTGGGGAATTCTGCAGCAAAGAATTTGAAGAGTTCTGCAGGAATGCAGGTATAGTGAGACATCATATTGTACCTGGAACATCACAGCAAAATGGAGTTACAGAACGGATGAATAGAACACTTCTGAAGTGTGCGCGATACATGCAGATTAATGCTAAACTTCCTAAATCATTTTGAGCTGAGACAGTCAATACAACTATATACTTGGTAAATAGATCTCCATCAACTACAATTGATTTGAAGATTTCACAAGAGGTATGGTCTGGTCGACCTGTAAACTATTCTGATTTGAAGATATTTGGTTATCCTACAAATGCCCATGTGAGTGATGGTAACTTGAGGCGAGGGCAATAAGGTATATATTTCTAGGGTATGCACGAGGGGTGAAGGGTTACAAATTATGGTGTACAGAAAAAGCAAGTTCACCTAAGATCATTGTTAGCAGAGATGTCACATTTAACGAGGCGACAATGGTGAATCATAAGCGGGAATCTGAAGTAACTCAGACAGAGACAGATCATGGTGCTGAGAAATAGGTGGAGCTGGAGATTAACACTGGGAAGATGAAGTAGGAAAAGAACATAAGTCAGTCAAGTACTTCAGGTGTTGCTCAACCTAAAGAAGAACAACAAGATGAACCTGGAGACAGGGGTATTGGTAAAGAAACCAGAGGAGCAGAGCCATACAGTATTGCTACTGGCAGAGAAAGGCGACAAATTCGGAAACCTCAAAGATATCTGAATTTTGTTGCTTGTGTACTTGACTCGTCAGATGCAGATCCTATAGCCTTTGCATTGGCTATGGCGGATGGTGCAGTAAGAGATGAACCATCTACCTACCGTGATACAGTAGATAGCAAGAAGTCAAAGGAATGGCTAATAGCAATGAATAAGGAGATTGAGTTTCTCCAGAAAAATCAAACGTGGGAGTTGGTACAACTTCCAAAGGGGAAAAGAAAAGTTGGATGCAAATGGGTCTTCAAAAGGAAATAGGGAATCCCTGACATTGAACGTCCAAGGTATAAGGCAAGACTGGTAGCAAAGGGTTATACTCAAAAAGAGGGCATGGACTTCTATGAAGTATTCTCTCCTGTGGTGAAGTATAGCTCTATCTGGATCCTATTAGCTATTGTAAGTACGTTTGACTTGGAGTTGGAACAACTTGATGTGAAGACAGCGTTCTTACATGCTGAGTTAGAAAAACAAATCTACATGAGTCAACTGGAGGGGTTTATAGTTCCTGAGAACAAGGATCATGTTTGCCTGTTAAAAAAGTCATTGTACGACTTGAAGTAGTCCCTAAAGTAATGGTACAAGAGGTTTGATGCATTTATGATTGGTAATGAATACAACAGAAATCAATATGATAATTGCATCTACTCTAAAGAGCTTCCAGATGGTTCTCGCATTTATCTGTTGTTGTATGTAGATGACATGCTAATTGCAGCTTGCAACAAGGTTGAAATTAGTATATTAAAAATTCAGTTGGGAAAAGAATTTGAGATGAAAGACTTAGGTGCAGCAAAAAAGATTCTTGGTATGAAAATTCATAAGGAGAGATATCGTGGCAGATTGTGTTTGTCACAGCAAAATTACATTATGAAAGTGTTACAATGCTTCAATATGGATCAGTCTAAACTAGTTGGTACTCCTTTAGCTGTGCATTTTAAGCTATCTTCAAAGGATTGTCCGAAAACTGAAGAGGAGGTGGAGCATATGACTCATATACCTTATTCTAGTGCAATTGGCAGTCTCATGTATGTCATGATGTACACAAGACCGGATCTTTCATATGCAGTAAGTGTGATGAGCTAATTTATGAGCAAACCTGGAAAGGTGAACTGGAAAGCTGTGAAATGGATCATGCGATGCTTGAGAGGTTCCACCGATGTCTATTTGGTGTTTGATGGTCAACTGACACGTGGGGCTGTAGGCTATGTAGATTCTGATTATGCAGGAGATTTGGACAAAATGAGGTCATTAACAGGCTATATCTTTACAGTCTTTGGATGTACTATTAGTTGGAAGGCGACATTGTAATTCACAGTTGCATTGTCAACTACTGAAGCTGAGTATATGACATTGACTGAGTCTGTAAAAGAGAGCATATGACTGCAAGGTCTTTTGGATAGTTTTGGATTGAATGAAAAAGAACCAATCATACATTATGATAGTCAAAGCGTCATTTATCTGGTAAAGAATTCAGTCTACTATGAAAGGACAAAGTACATTAATGTTAGACTTCACTTTGTCAGAGAAAGTATCAATAATGGTACAATTGCAGTTCAGAAGATAACCACAGTTGAGAATCCTACAGACGTGATGACAAAATCATTACTGATTAATAAGTTCAAGTATTGCTTGGACTTGGTCAATATCTGCAAAGGTTGAAGACTCTTAAGATATAAGCCAAGGTGGATAATTGTTATTTGGCTTATATCACGAAAGTCAATAAATGGTGAAAAGCAAGATTGCTTTTCGGTGGAGGCCTTAACTTTCAACAAAGGTCGGTAGAAGTCTTACAAATTAGAGACAAATTAGAGAAGCTACTATCAGTGGCTTGCAATTGTTTTCAAAAGGGGTAGGAAGACTTTCTTGCTAATTAGGTGGTGATTAGTTGACAATCACGGAAGCAATGCTTGGAGAGGTCTCTATAAATAAGAGACTATTTGCATCATCCAGAGACACATAGAACAACAATAAGCAGAGGCAAATATAAGAGCTTCTCAGAGTGAGAGAAAATAAAGAGTGTGAGAAAATTCTAAGCGTGTGGTGTGTGAGTATACAATGATAATTTTTGGTTTATTCTCTAATCTCTGTAATACTATAAATTGTAGTAGGAGATGGTCTCACTGAGAAACATTATATTTTGTACTTCTTATGTGTGAGAGTATAGATAGGATATTGTAATTATCCTTTTATATAGTGGAATATTTTCGAAGTTTGTCCCATAATTTTTCTCTCAGTATACAAGGGAGTTTTACACGTTAAATTTGATATACAATTCTTGACTTATTTTTTTGATGCAAATAATATTGATAAGTGGATTCTACTATAAAAATATTATTCTCTTACTTTATAATTTTATTCATTCTTTTTCATAAATTTAAATATATTTCTACTTATATTTATAAAATGTTCAATATATTTAAGTTGCATTCAACTCTGATTTTCTAATAATATGACTATGACTATGAGCTGGGGTACGTTGTACTTCTAATTATATATAATATAGGTGTATTGTTGTGTTTAATTAGGTCTGTGCTAGATTCAGATAAAAGCCAAAGTAATAAATTTGATGAGCTTAATTTATAGCATGTTTGGTTAGAAATTATTTTTTATTAAAATAGTTTTTGTTTGAAAAAAAACTTTTTTTTTATTTTAATTATGTTTGATAATTTTTGTATAAAATTTAATGTATTATAGTATTTTTTATAATATTAAAATTTGAAGTTTTTTATTATAAATTATAAATTATTCTAAAATTTTAAAAATATAAATATTATTTTATTCTTAATTAAATAATTTTATATCTCTTTTGATAATTTAATATATAAAAATAATTTTTTATATGATTTAAATAAAATATATTATTTTAAAATTATTTTTTAACTAATATATCTAAATATAAAATTAATTCTATTATAATCAATTAGAATAATAATCAATTATGTAATAATTAATTATTAAAATAATCAAACTTTTACAATTAATTTAAACACATACTTAATAAGTACCTAATAATCGAATATGAACCTTTCAAATTTTCTTATTATTACTTTGGAAGCCTGATCAACGGTATATATGTACATATATTTTAAAAAATTGGCTCTACCTATCTCAATTTTCTTAAGGGAAATATTTTGTATTTTATTTTTTTATGTATATTATATTTATATTATATATTAATGTTTTTTTATCAATATATTATATATTAATGTGAAAAATATATTAAATTATCTTATATATAATTATAGTATATTCGTAAAATATAAAATAAATTTGTAAATAAATTAAAAAAATTAAACATATAAAAATTAAACAAATAAATAAACTGCTTTTTTAAACACAAGTTCTTTCCCCAAACACCTGTGCTTTTTTAGCTTTTACAGATTCTAACAAAAATTAGAGCCTGTCACGTATCTATTCTAAACACAATCATTAATTAGTTCGCCCAAGCAGATCTCGATCCAGATTTCTAATCCAGTAATATACTGTAGTTCACAATTAAAGCATTTTCTTACCAACATTGAGGATAAAATGGAGTTGAAATTACACCTTACAAATAGGAAGGTCCTCCTAATTGCTTCTCTTGCTAGTAATTTGCAAATATCACACAAGCCTGTATCAAAGAAACAAAGAAAGAAAGCACCCAGGAACCTTCTTTCAGCTCAATTTCTCTCTAAAAAAGACTTATTAAACTATACATTACACTTGAGCTATGAACCACAGACACATCGATTATGAAACGTGTCTGCGTATCGAATACATATCCGTGTCAGACACATGAAGATATTTATACGACACACGTGTCATGTATCTTCAAATGTGTCTGATTAAAAAAGATTATTTTTTCAGTTTAGACACGTCTCGGATACGCTCGAACACTTTTGGGACATGTTCGGACACTTCTCGGACACGACTTGAACATGACACATTAATATTTTTTTAAAAAAAAACTTAGTTTTCATGACTAATGTTCAATTAGTAAGTTTGTAACTCACTCAAGCTCATATGACTGACATCCCAACTCACTATTTTCACATACCAGTATTTTAAGTTTTATCTTTTCACACGCCACTATTAGACTTTTAAGTTTTATCTTTTCACACAACACTATTTTCATCTGCTCCTTTTACGTCTGCTCGTAGCAAGTCATTCACTTTTTGTCATTGAAGCTTGCCTTACACCAATATTCCCTCTAGTTATTTTTTTTTTTTTTGCGTACGTACTGCATACGATTAGTTATTGGAGAAGTTAGTTTAAGAGATTTTTAGATTATGTAAATAAAAATTATGTTCTATATTATTTAAGAAGGGCTTATACTAGATATTAAATATTGGCAGATATATATGACATATATTAAAACATTATAAATCTTCAAATTTATAGAAATAATATTAATGAATTATGATTTTTTTTTAAAATTTTGAAATTATATATATATATATATATATATATATATATATATATATATATATATATATATATATAGTATCCTACAATTTTTAAAGTTGATGTGTCTTTGTATTTATGTCAGACGTTGTTCCGGTGTCGTGTTAAGGTTGTCTGCTTCAAAGACTTGAGTCATTAGTGGCAAAGAAATAATTATTATTTTAATTAAATTTTTGGATAAATTTATCCAGCAAGGCCATTCATTAATATTTTAGAATTGAATATTGAATATGAGTAAACAACTAAAGATTTGAGTACTCTATATATATATATATATATATATATATATATATATATATATATATATATATATATATTACTTAGTGCATTTTTGGGATAGTTATGAAATTAAGTTGTGAAAATTTAATTATTTTAATAATTGATTATGTTTAGATATATTAGTTAAAAATTAATTTTAAATTAATTTATTTTATTTAAATTGTATAAAAAATTATTTTTATGTATTAAATTATTAAAATATATATAAAATAATTAAAAAATTTATTTGATTGAGAATAAAATAATATTTACATATCAAAAAATAATCTTAACAACTTTTCTAAAAAATATTCAACCAAGAAATGCACCTCCAACATCTTTTTTCCTGAGAAAAAAATTATTGATTTTAAGAAGCAAATTTTTCAAACACGTTGCACACTACATGCAACAACTTTTCCCAAATAAAAAAGTTGTTGGTCTACTGGTAGTTAATTTACTTGGATAAATAATTAAGAGTAGTTACACAAACTATTTTAATATAGAAATATTACATCTCATCATCTCAACCATTCACATTTCTTTTTTTTCTCTCTCTTTCTTTTTTTCTCTCATGGCCAGCATAATTTCCTCTTAGTAATATGTGAAGGAAGAATTTGCACATGAATTACTTTCTAATGGTTAATTGTATCATTGCTGTAGTTAAATTAGTTGAATAAATAGTTGAGTTTGAAATTAACAATATGTGAATAAGTAATTGATTTAGTATAATAATTCATTAATAATATATGTTACCTTCTCCTTAGGGTAGGATAGTGTCATTTGTTGCTCTTATCATAATCAGATTTTAGTTTTTTTGAACTGTAATCACTTAAAGGAATCAATATTTTAATAAACGGAATATCAGAGGAAAAAGTTATAGGATTCTCTATTTTGACCGACATTTAAGAATGCTATGCATATCCACATGTTATTAGCTAAAAGGTAGGCCATTGTAAATATACTCCTTCTTGAGTTTAAGAGTATGTTACACCTTTAATTTTATTTGTCATAACAGATTTTTTTTTTGTTTTATTTATACATCATTATTATTGTCCATTGTCAGTCACCTACTTTCAGTCATACATCGCTAATCGCCACTGGAAACCATCCCATTGTCGACAACTGTTCGGCCACCGTTCATCCACCATCGACATCAGGAACTATTTGACTACCGCCTCTGGTCATCACCAGTCACCGCATTCAGTTGTCGCCTATTTTTAAGGTTATATTGTTTATGTATAATCAGTTAAATAATAATATTTAAAATTATATTAGTATTTATATTTTTTATAAATAATTATATATATTAAAAATTTTATAAATTTTAATTAATAATATTTACACATAATAATATTTTAAAAAAACTCCTTATAATTTTTTTTATATAAGTGTATAAAGAGTTTTAAAAAATATATAAAGGTGATCAATGACAAACGATGACCGACGGTGATAAATGTGGCTAATGACGACAATAATAATGGTAGTGTATAAAAAATTATAAAAAAAAAAAATCTGCAAAAAAAATTTATCTAGCAAATTTTTTATACTTGATATAAGTTATTAATATATTTTATGATTAAATTAATAATTTAAAATTTAAAATGTAACATACATTTTTTTTTAGATGGTGTATATTAAAATTGTCTTAAAATGTATAGTGGTGTAAAATGTTACTCCTAACAAATGAAAAGCTTGCACTGTCAAATTGTACCGTGGCTGACTCTTATAATATCTTGGAGCTTGGTACAGTACTCCCATCAATATCTATATTTTAGAATAATCATGTACACGATGATATTATAAGAGAGCCAAGAAATGCACCAGTGATCAATGCACAGGCTAAATATAAGTTACAAGGTCACGACAAATCACCCCAACTCATCAACAACTTATATCCGTGAAGACCGTTGTATTTATTGATGATACCTTAATTTTTTTTATCTTTTATAAAAATAACTATTATTATATTTTTTTTATATTTAATTTTAATAATTTTAATAATTTTATAATATTATTAATTTATTTATTTAAAACAGTTATTAATTTAATTAGTATAATAATTATAGAGAATTTATTGTAAATTTATATTTGATTCATATTTTTTTGACTTTACTGTTATATTTAGACTATATCTTGAGTTATAAATATCATATTGACATAATTTTTGTGATGTTGAAAAGCTAATAGAAAATACAACAACTCTTCTGTTGACTTCGAATATTAATTTTGTCATCTAAATAACGAGAAAAAGATGAAAACTCAGCCACCTTCAATAAAAGAAGATTATGTTTCCTAAAATTAGTTTCTTAAATCCAATCGATATCCTTCTATTATTTGGAGACCAATTAAGGATATCGAGTTTCTTAAATTTAGTTTCTTAAACTCAATCAATATTTTTTTTATTATTTGGAGACTAATTAAAAAAATTATATGCAAGATACACTTTTATCAAGAAAGTATCTTATTAATAGACAAAAGGGAAAAAATAAAAACACACGAGAAATATATATTCACGAGAATCGAAGCGGTGCAATAACGTTGCAACAGAGAAGAAAAGAGGAGGTTGTGTGCAATAGAGAATATTAGTGAGATTATTTTATTGTGTTTTAATCTTACTATACCTTGGTAAATTTTTTGTATTAAGGAGATGATGAAATCCTAATTGTTTTGACATTACTATGTTGAATTGTTGTTACCTAATTTTAAGATTTAATGTTTATTGATTATATTTTCCTATCAGATTATACGATTGAATTTTTAGATGAGTTTAATAATATTTTCTCATGCTTTGCAATTTATTTGTATTATCTGAATGTTGATGATAATTTTTGGATCTCAATTGTGATTTTATGTTTGAGATACATTTGATGATTTGATAATTATTATTAATTAAGGAAATAAAATCATATATCTGATTACTTGTCTTTAGTGCTTCATTGATATATTTTCCATGAGCACATATTTTGTCGCTAAATGTTCATGAGATAAATTATTTGGGTATAATAATTTACCATAATTAATGTTAAAATTAATCTTGATGGATTATGACCCTTAATTCTTTTACGAGTAATGGTATATTACACAAAGAAGTCTTCGTGCATCTTTCACGAATGAGGTGGCAAACAATTCAAGCGCATAACAAGCTTAAACAAACTAAAATAAAATGGAAAAAAAAAACCACCCATTCTTACCTGATAAAACACGGACACAATACATTATTTTTCAACTTTCGCATGACATTTCATGAAATTCTTTTCGTGAGATTGATCATTACTCTTGTTTTACATTTGATAGAAACTTCATTCATATATTTACCTTCTTTTAATTTATTTTTATTTTATTCTATTTTTGCGTCTTTGACTCGTCAATTTGTGCAATTAGATTAGAAAAAAATTCTCAATACTTAAAATTTAACTCTAAGTCTTTATAAAATCGATATTGTACTTGTTCAATTGTACTTTGATATAACTCATACACTTGCGAGTATTTAAAGACTTTTAAAAAAGTTCACAACATCCACATTCACCTTAATTAGCCTCCTTAAACATCTCCCCAAAATAGACTATAGCAGTTACCATCAACTCTTCTCATCTAGCCCTTATACATCATTGTTATAAATAAAAATAGAGAGACAAATATTGATAATTTGTATATATTTTTGAATGAATGAATACATGACGACTAATCTTTATTTATACAAGAAAACTGCTATATAGAAAAATAATAATAAAATATAATTATGTACTAAATTAATCTAATTTTGTACTAAATCAATTACAATTATCTCTAAAATTAATTGTGATCAATCATAATCTCAGTTATAATTAATCACGCTAACATCCCCTCTCAAACTGAAGTGGATATAGAAGAAACCAACTTGAGTTTGGAAACCAGAGTGCAGAATCGGTCAGGATGATGATTGAGTCTAGAGTTTGGAGTTTGGATTCTGAAATCTATGACCAAGTCTAGAGCCTAGAATTCAAGACGAAGTCTGAAGTTTGAAATATATGACGAAGTCTGGAGCCTGAAATGGAGTCTGAACGGAGCATACAGTGGCACTCTGGACCGAGAACCTAGACGCTCTGATACCAAGAAGTTAGAAATTCTCCTCAAGGTGGATATCATGACTTTGATACTATGTACTAAATAGAGGCTTATCAGTGTGATTAATTATAATTAATATTATGATTGATCGCGATTGATTTTAGGGATGATTGTAATTGATTTAGTACAAAATTAGATTAATTTAGTACATAATTATATTATATTATTTTTCTTTTTTGTATAACAATATTTTTGTATAAATAGAGACTGGCCCTTTTGTATTTGTGAGGTTCCAACCTAAAATCAATTGACATTAAGTGAAGTAGCCCAACAGGTAATAACCCTAGCGAAGTAGGCAGAAACAAGCTTAGCGAAGTAGGCGAAAAAAATGAGATCTTGACTCTGATACTATGTGAGGTTCTAACCTAAGATCATTTAACATTAAGTAAAGTGACCTAACAGATACATAAATTACACTTAAAATATTGAGACAGACGATACGAAACTCTTAATAGTATTTATTCATTTAGAAATATAGACAAATTACTAATATTTGTCTCTTTATTTCTGTTTCTCATATAGTATCAGAGTCAAGATTCTATTTTTGTCGTCTACTTTGCTAGGCTTCTCCGTCGCTTACTTTACTAGGCTTCTCTCGCCTACTTCGTTAGGTTCGCATGTTCCATCTAAACATATGTGGAGGGAGTGTTAAGAACCTTATATTATCTGTCTCAATCTTTCGAATACAATTTATATATTTATTAAATTATTTAATTTAATATCAATTAATTTTAAGATAAAACTTCACAATACATTAATGTACATCAGTACATAGCTTTCTTATGCTCTTGTATAAGCGTTTCTCGTGTATCTGTTTAATATCATTTTTTCATACAATAAAAATGTTTTTCAAGGGGAAATGTTAATGTTTTCCATGCCATAATCGACTGATAATAATTATTAAGGGTGGTAACTGGTAAGTTTTATTTGTATATCAAGAAATCGTTTACCGTGAATGTATTTTATAAAACTTTTTAGAATAGGCGTAGAAAGAAAAACAATTTGACATTAATATTAATATTAAAGAAGTAATTTTAAATCAATAAAGAATTATGCAATACAAACTTTAGTATATAAAGTAAATAGAGATATAAAATAAGATAGATGTTAATTTATTGTTTAAAGCCATACCGACCTTTAATTAGGAAAGCAATACAAATTCTGTTAACCTTTTTCAGAAAAAAGAAAAAGAAAAAATGACTGATGAATATTTAAGTAAAATGCAAAGTTTTAATTCACAAAGCATAAGTAAATTATTAGTAGTATTTACCATACCAGAATTCATCTTACGGTATAAAAGTACAATAGTTGTCTAGGGTTACCAAGAAATTGTAGGGTCTGAAGAACCCTCAAGTATACCAAAGAACTGGCAGCCTAGCTTGTGCAAATGCAATTGGGACAGCTATGCTTGACCCTAGCTATAAGAGCCACAGATAATGTTAAGCCATCCAGCTGTTTGATTAGATATAACCAGGTGTACGATATTAAGAGACTTGTCTTCGTGAATTGAAAAGGCCTCACTCATATATTTTCAACACCATTATCATCACTGCCTGCCCCAGAATCTCGATCTCAGGCTGCCTTTAGATTTGCATGTCCCAAAATATCCCTTTCCTTTTTTTATTTAAACAACCTCACTCACCTCTTTAGCCTTCCTCGTACTGTCTAACGTGCCCATTCTCCATCTCCCTCTCTTAGGCACATTTCTAATGGGATACTCAATGCCCTAGCTAACCTATCTAGTTTTCTTGTTAAAAAATAAGCTAGACAAGAGTTACTTTCTGCACAAGATATGTTGGCCATGGCTACCAATACTATGCTATGTGAAGGGGCAAAAATTATATATAATCCTTAATTGCTTCAGTTACAAGTATAACCTACAACAGCTAGCGTTGCTCTCTCATATATGCAAGGCTGGCTTTTCACTTCTTCGTATGAATCAAAGATTTGTTTATTTCATGTCCTGTTGTACAAAGTAAATTAAGCTTTGTATTTTGCATCTGCCAGATTGTGAGTGAGGTGTTGTAGGAGTTATGGAAGAAGGGGCTCACTTCAGTCCAGTCCGAGGCAGTTGAAGAGAACTGTGACTCAGCTGCTGACTCGTTGGTTCGAGAGCTCACCATTAAGCGCTGTTACAACATGGTGTGCTTCTGATCCAACGATGCGGGAGCTGCATTCAGTTGTGACTGTCACGTCTTGGACTGAAGGGGCCTCTTCAAGTCCTCTACCTTGTGTGACACTTATTATGCTTAAACATAGATATTATGTTTAGTTCATTTATTTTTTTGTAGTATAGTTTCTTCTTGATTTGAAAATATGCGAAAATTATGATATTATTAGCAAAACTGTGAAACTCTTGTTCTGGATTGAGTACTTCTTCTTGTGATGTGTTGTAGTCTACAGCAACAGAAAAGTTTAATTGCGTACTTGTGCTGTAGAAGGAGCTATATGTTACATCTCCCTACAAGAAATTGTTCATTAATTAATTTGCACAATGACTTAGGAGCTTCACCCTGAATCACTTGCAGCTGTGCTTTTTTGTTGAGCTTGATGGCAAAACAAAGCTGAACCACTTGTTCTTGAATCTGGGATCCATTGACATTCTCTTCAAGAAACTTACCATCCAAAACGGCAAACTAGTGCATGCTAACTAGACTCCTAGGGGTTCAACATGCCTTACTCAGCGACTGGTATGTGATCTTTTGCACTTTCTCCCCTGGGAAGGTACCGTGCCCTCCATACAGAACTGCAGTATATATATATATATATATATATATATATATATATATATATATATATACACACACAAGATTAATGACTCTTTTTAGTAGATCAATGGTTCTACCCAAAGTTATCAAACACTTTTTACACGAAATAGAAGACTCATCTTGTATTCTTGGCAGCAAACATCTCTCAATTTTGTCTTGTTTGCAGAAAACGTGCGTGATCAAACATTTTGGGATAGAAGGGAGCAAATTCAATGGATGTTGTGCGGATGACAGAAGTTGCGGCAAGATCTCACTGTCAAGTGTAAATCTGCTTTGAGAATGTTAAAAATGGACTGCAGACTTGGATGCACAGCACTTTGAGAATCTTCACAACTTCAAAGGCACAGGATAGGAGGCATCTGCAGTTTGCTCTCCATGAGTTAATTTCAACTATGTAATAATTTCCTTATATGCAAATTAAATTAATGTCACCAATGATCTCCATCCCCTTCTGATCTTTTAGTTTCACTGAAGATCTGTAGGGATTGCAATATAAAAGGGTGTGTATAGTATAATGCTTAATGGGAAATGTTTAGTGAATGTAACATTTTTCTAATTTGTCTTTGTTTCTTACCGGATTCTTAGAGTATTAAAGTTTGTACCTTCTTTAATTTTCACGTCTTTCATCCGATGAACATTTTTTCCCCCTTTCTAATGTAAAGATCTATATTGAGAGCAAGTTCAAAGATCAAAACACCAGGAAGCATTTTATTTATTGTTGGAACTAAAAAGGGTCAAAATAGATTTAGAGGTCTAAAGATCTAATCGGAGACACCTTGAGTTCAGTATTTAAGTTCATGCCCGCAAGCTAAAGAGAACTTTGATCGCGATAACTGCTAATATGAACAATCAGACTGAGCTTGTTGCAATCAATTTGGGAAGAGCAAAAATGGTTGTTTATTTGTAAGAAATTTCATTGAAGAGTTTGGTTTGGTAAGAAAGAAAATCAGTAGTTCAGGTGAAAAGCTTGCCACTTATGTTTGTTTTTGGTTCACTTAATTATGGTAAGAGATAACTCGTTATGGGATGTAGCACTAATACTATTTATTATTTAATACGATCATCTTGGGAAAAGATTTGTTAGAGATTGAGAATAGGATTTATTTAAGTCTTATATTCATACGTTATATATATATATATATATATATATATATATATATATATATATATATATATATATATATAATATTTATTTAATATATATTATTATTCATGTATTTTATTATTATTATTCATGTATTTTATTATTATTTTTATTCAATTATATCTCTTAAAAGAATATGGACAATGATTATATTTTTTTTTAAAGTATAAGATAACCTTTATTCAAGTTTATTTAGGTCATGACATGATAATGGAATCAAATATGAGAAAAAATTATCGATAATAGAAAGAGATTGACAGATGTAGGGAGATGAATTGAACAGAAATGGCTGATGCCCTTTGCAATCCATGGAATCATAGAACATGGCAAGTCCAGCAGAAAGTTCACATCTAGAGGCAACACAAGGCAATAATAAGGTGGCCGACTGGTTATGTAGCTGGCTTCACGATCTAGCTCTGGGACATCATCATTTTTTGAGCCGTGCTGATGGTGGTGGAAGGCTTCTTCTATGAATTAGCACTATTTTTTTAAAAATAATAATTCTTTGTATATATATGAGTAAGATGAAGTAGTTTACTTTAATCTCCCTCTTTTAGTTTTGCCGCTTAGTTTGGGCTCTATCCTTATTTTTACCCGAAAAATTGGAAGATCTTTATATCGAGAGGTGAAGACTATGCTTGTATTCATATTTTGTCAACTTAATTTTGTCCCGTATATTTCATTTTTCTTTATATATTTTCCTCAAGCCAACGAATTCATACATTTCAAACCAAAAATTATGAAGTCCTTTGATTTTAAGCTTTGGATTTATTGCTTCCAAGTGTTTCCATAGAGCTAGTTTCTTGTCACTATAACAGTGTACAATTTTTTATTTTATTTTTGGTTTTAAGGTATGGTTCTACCTACACGTATTTTTTCTCACAAAAACTCAACATTTTTACTATTAAATTTATTTGTATATATCTAATTATAATATTACATATTATTGACATATTATAAATATAAGCTAGCCACTTTATACACGAACAAAAACACATACACCTTTGTAAGTTCAGATTTTTCTATAGTTTAATTAGGAACATCTGCAACTAGCCAAAATTAAGGAACCGATATAAAAAGTTGGCCTAATTCTAAGACTGTAGTTTACCTTATCACAATATCACCTCTAGTTACGAACACCATTTCTCTCATCAATGGTTGCGGGTAATTGATGTCTCTACAACATTAACAACGATTTTACTCTATGAACTTGTGATGATATGATGCTCCGGCTACAGTTTTTCCCAGAGAGAAACATTGGTTGGCAATGTCTTGGATGTTGATTTGTGTTATTGTAGTAGTATGTTAATTTACTACTGTTATTGACCCAGCTCGTTTATCTTCTAATGATTTTCCTTTTCGAAGGGGAAAAAGAAGAAACAAAAAAGGCACATTATTGAACGTTGCATATCGTTGTTTGGGTTTTAAAACACGCTACACGCAAAATTAAGGTAATACCAAAAAAGGAGGGGGGGGGGGGGGGAACTCAGTGTAAGCAGTTTGAGTCAGACAATCAACATTCAACAACTTTCGCAATCAATGAGAAGTGAGAACTTTTGTGTTATTTTTAGTTTTATGTGAAGTATATGTTAAAATTATAACAAAGTGCATGAGCCATGAAACTCCACCGAAAATCAAACTTAACCACGAATTTTCTTATACTAATTTTTGCATTGGTAATTAAAATGGTATCCTCTTATATGGAATTGTGGGTATAGGCATAGTTTTGTCAAACGAGCAAAGTTCTATAATTAATTTTTACTCGTTGATTCATCTTATTTCTTTTAAAATAAGAGTTTAAATTTGATCCACTTTAAATTTAATAGTTTTAATATTATTATTTAATAAATATATTGACACATCATTTAAAGAGTTGAAATCTTAAATTATGGTTATAATATTCAACTTTTTTTAGATTTAGCAATTCTTAATTAGACGATAATATAAAATTATTTTTTACACATTAATCAAAATTAAATCTTTAAAATAATGCTACCATGGCATTATTTCATATATATATATATATATATATATATATATATACTTCCTCCAAGAGAATATATTTCAATTGCTTGAGTTCAAGTACAGTTGGCCTATTTTAACTTTCTCTGAAATTCTATACGTGTGGTTCTATATTGTAATTTAGAATAAAGTTCAAGTAAGACAAAAATTGAATTAAGAAAGAGCCACCAGAATAGTTGAAGAATGAAAGAACTGAGTGGGTTTTTTTTAAAATAAAATAAAATGGGTGAATATTGAGTGGGTAACTTTGCTTGCATAAAGTTTATTCAAACTATCATGACTAATAAGTAATCACACATGTAAGATATGACAATAGAAATCAAGGCAATAGAAGGGGCATACACCAAAGCAAAGCAAAGAAAGTTTCATTTCAAATCATACGATTGAGTCACACATTCTCCAATTTTAGTTTATGCGTGAAGGAGGGTATATATTCAACTTGTGTAGAGTATAGAAATTAACAATCATAGGAATAATATATTGATACGCATTAATATTTTTAAGAATGAAGTTATTGACACTTCTAAACGTTTATTCATATTTTTTATTAATTAATTTTAATTTTTATATAAAATTATGATTAATTAATGAAAAGTGTAAATAAACATTTGAGAATGTAAATAGTTTTACTCTCCTTTTAAAAATGATTTATACATCATACTGTTTATATTTAATTTATAAAAGTTAATCTATTTTATGCACAAAATTTACAAATATGTGAAGCTACATAAAAATCAATTCCAGTGTACAGAATGTCATGTAAAAATGTAATGCTAAATACAATTTACATGTACACAACAAGTTTCACGTTGGAGTTAATTGATTGGGACAACTATAAGTAGACCAAATATATCCTCTGCGCTAATTCTTACAAAAAAAAATTTCGGTTGAATAAATCATGTAATCAACACTAACAAGCAAACAAATTAAATAAAATATATTATCAGTATCGTTCAATAATTAAGTTAATTGTAACTTGCAAGAAATGCATAGTGATAAAAGTAGAGGCGCGCGTAATCCTCAATATGATTGTCGTGGAGGCTTTAGCCATTGATACGTATAAGCTGCCACCATTCCACAGTGAGAAATAATTAACCGGCGTCTGGCAAGGAAAAAAAAGAAATAAAGAAAGACAAGGATCAGCTTCTATTTTTCATTATTTTCCATCTAAAATATTTTTCACACTCAAAAGAATATACTATTATGCTTTAGCAAATTATTAATCTAAAAAAATCTATAGCAAAGTGTCAGTAATAACTATAACAAAAACACTTTCATTGAAACTTATCAATCCTTAAAATTCTCTAAACAATCTATTTCTCATTTATGAATATACTTGATTAGGATTTAAGGGTGAGAATTGGACAATTGGATTATTAGAGCCTTAAAGTTTAGTTTATTTTTTGTTTACTTAGGCTTAATTCATTTAATAAATAAGTCAGATTTAAATTTTTAAAAATATCTATTTAACTATATAAGTTAAGGTTTGAGTTTTTTAAAAAGTGTATTTAGTTTACTAAATTGACTTATTTATTTATTATTTATATATATAATTAAAAATTTATAATGTCTACATAAATTATTAATTATATATTAGTATAATATATTTATTTTATATAAAATTTAATAATTTTATTAAAAGTTATACTTATATTTTAAAATTAAAATATTTAAATTTCTTGATCTATACAAAAACTTTCATGTATATAAGCTTTTAAATTAATTTTTTGGTCAAATCATTTTTTTATGTTTTTATAAACAAGTTAAGATAACACAAAAAATTTATAATAATAAATCAAGCTTACCGACTTTTTATAAAACATACTTAGACTTATTTAGAAAAAAAACTTAACCTAACATGTCATATTTTCACCCAATACTTGACTCAACTGCCACGGCTAAAGTTATTTTGGACAGAGATCCCATCTTCCATGTTTATAAACCTTAATTTAGTTTTTTTTTTAATGTCAAAATCATCCCTTTTCACTAATTTGTGAGAAATTATATGGAACTCAAGTACAAATTTAAATTCTAAAAACTTGTGCATACAAGGATTAAAAAATAATAATATGTAAAGATCCTTCCTTTTATAATTAATTTTATAAAATAATTCTTAAAGAGATAAAATTTGCAAAAGATGAATATCATTTGAGAAATCACCTTCCTGAATCTGAATTAGATGAATAGATAGGAGATGAACTTTGTTTTTTTAAAAAAACGCCAAGAGATCGAGGCCCACCAAAGATATTGTTACTCACTTACTTGAGAAGAAGCAAAAGAAAAGGGTTATTGACATTTACAAAGGAAAATGTTTTGTGTATATTATAATATATATATTGTATTTATATTATATATTAATATAAAAAAATATCAAATTATGTTATATGTAATTATAATATTTTTATAATATACAAAATAATTTTACGAATAAATTAAATAAAATTATATATATTTTAGTTTGACAAATAACACAACTCATCTACAAAACACGACAATAGGATGGAGACAAAGTTTTCGATTTACACACACGTTTGAGCCTTTCCTAGACTAGGGGAAGATAAACATATGGTTCTTTTGCTTAGGATCAATATCCAGCATACATAGCGCGTAATGGGGGATAAAGTTGGGTTTAGTGAGATCAAAGCATGGTGAGTAACATAGAGACCCGCTTGGGCATGAACCGGTGGAGAATAATGAGAAGCATTCCCAAGCTGACAAAACCCAAAATACAAATATATTTTAAATCCAACAAATTACGAATCGGAATTAAAAAATAGCAAATCATAATTATAATTAATTAAAAAGCGAATGAGGAATTCTAATTTCTAATTGATGCCGGGAGAAACACTCTCCCGGCTGAGAATTATTGGACCCTGTAATGTAAAAAATAAAACTAAATGGCACTATTTTATAATTTTATTTTCAAAAAGTATTTATTTGTAACTGAATTTATAAAAAAACTCACTTTAATTCCACTCAATACATGTTATTTCATTTGTCCATATAATCATGAGTTGTAGTACCCATAATTTTACATAGCTGCCATAACAATCTCTTTCAAGAAAATAGAAGCTTTGCAAACATCGGAGAATATGTCTTAAATACCATTTATATAGTTGCTGTTACAAGGCACCTAAATTATATTTGGAGATCTAAGATCTAGATCTCACTCCCATAGCGTAAATAAACTAATCATGTTCACATGTTCGGCAACGCTGATGTCTGAGCTAGCACTCATCTAAGAGAATTTTCTGATTTATGTAATCAATTCAGGAACGGAAAAACACCCTTTCTTTTCTTTTGATTCGTTTTAAGCTGGTAAGAGAAAGAGAACAGTTATGAAGCAATCAACTATCAATCTTTGTCCAAGAATTTTCAAGTTTCAACTGAGTTACTTAAAGCTGCATTATTTGGGAATCTAACAAAATCTTCTCCAAGCAAAAGCAACTGATATATATAAAAAGAGTCATATGACTTGGTAGTTGGTACTGATCACAAATCACAGACAATTACATTTTGGGTAAACAGATCTATCCCCAGATCTGTATCATTAGTTAACAGGTGACCTGATTGTGTTTTTCCATCTATTCTATCATGCTATGTATAATATAAGTGAATTAAATGGTTTTTCTAAATATCAAACCACTAATTCTATGCATTTAATTAATGAACAAGGTAGCTAGCTAAGATGAATCCCTGCCAAAAGAGCCTTGCTCAACTCCACCAAATGAAACAAAACCACAGCAGTAGAAGTTGGCACACTGATTCCAACCAAAGCCATGAGCCCAAGAGCCAAGCCTGGCCTAGTATTCATCAACTGGGTCTGCAGAAATCCCACTGCTTCACATATGATGGAATCATAGCTGGTATAATAACGCTTCTCCCAATCCATCCAATCAGAAGGTGGTTCATAGTTCCTCTCTATCATATTCATCTCATGGATCCTCTTCCTCAGGACAATCATGTTCTCATCCACCAACCGCCCCCCAAAGTTCCTGTCCGCTGCTCCTCTCCTGGACGCCATAACTGGAGCAAACAACCTGCTTTTCCTGCCATTAGAGGCAGCCTTGGAGGTTGAAAATGGATGGAATAATGGTGACAATGAGGAGTTGATCAAAGATGTGGAATGCATATTGTTTGTCAGAGTATTGAGAATCAATGGACTTGAAATAGTATGTCCCTTTTTTCTTTGGAAAATGTCTAGTGCGTGTTGGTTCGGTGATTGATGTAAATGGAAGAGCATCATATATCATATTTATAGCATTGGGAAAGGGGTAGTTTTTTTTTTTTTCTTTGTGCTCATTAAATAAGGTTTAAAAATACTTGTTTAAAAATTAAAGATAAAGAATTTTTATTAAAAAAAATAATTTTTTTCATATTTTAATATATTAAGTATACTATTTTTAATTTTTAATTTTTAAAAAGTAACTTTAGACACTTGATAGAAAATTCCTATTAAATAATTTGGTGAAGGTAGGATCCCAGAGAAGAAGTTACGTGGCAAGACCAGACCGTGTTTTTTTAATCGATAGTTAACATTAACATCATCATAAAACCGCGTTTCTATTACGGAGCCAGATTCGGGAAAGGAGCCATTTGTCAAAGTATGAAAGTGACGCGTGTCTCTAGATCAATAGCAGGTAATGATTTACCGTCGCCAGGTTCATGCCAAGAAATTCTTAGAATTCTCTGACTCTACGCTACTCACTGCAATACCATACTTCATATTAGATGTGGCAAAATGGGTTAGCAGAAACGTTAACCCGCCAGCCGTATTTAATTTACAAAAATATAACGAAAGTTGAGAAGTTAACTCATTTGAAAAATACTAACCTATTCGCTTCGTTGGGTTGGCGGATTGACGTAAAAAAAAAAAAAAAGTAAAGTTGATCCTAAAAAACAAAATAAAATGTATAAAAATAAAAAAATCATAAAAATTTAAAAATAGAAAAATTTAATTTATAAAGGTTAAAAAATAAAATAAATAAAATAAATTTAGATCATACTCATAAAAATATCATAAACATAAATAATAAGACTAATTTATAACATTTTTTTTAAAAACTCAATGAACTAATCCGCATCCGTCTCCGCTTAACGCGAATTATGCGGATTGAAAATAAAAAATAGTTAAAAACTTGAACCCAACCCGCAATGGCCAACTCAACAGTTGAACCCGTTTTGTCACATCTACTTCATATCATTATTAATTAATCTCTTTAGTTTTTTTTTTAAATTAAATGATATATATATATATATATATATATATATATATATATATATGTTTTATGAACTTAAATGAGATAGTTGAGATTAGAACAATGGTAACTTAATTATATTATGTAGCTAAAATATCATATCACAAGTCGCTTCAGTTTTAAGTGCATAGCTAGACTTACAAGAAAAATGTGTTAGACTAATTTTGTTTAAGAATTTATCCTTCATATGAGAAGGTATGTTATCAATCATTGGAAGAAAATGCCCAGTTCATGATCTGATTTTGATGAGCATATCATATACGAATAACGGTTGAATGGATGGGATGTTGTAAAGTTAATTAGAGCATATGTGTGTGTAGCATATGAAGAAAGCCCACAGAGAAGATTCGGGTGATTAAATATAATGTGGAAAAATACAAAGAAGCAGGCGGTGTGGGGAAGAGTTGAGGACAAGGAAGAATGAGCAGGGTGAGGGGAGAGGCAGGGTAGGCTTGACCTTTATTATAAAGAAAAAAAGAGGACGGCGCTTTCTTTCTCAACTTTCAGCTTCAAGTTCTCTGTATCTTAACTGTGAGTAATATATTAACATTTTCTTGATTTAGGATGATGAACTTTTGAATTTCCAGAACGATAAGAATTAATGGCAAACACCAAACCCCTAAGTGTTGACGCAAGTAATGGTGGACTCTTTCTCTTTAAATAGGTGTCCATTAACATGTGAGTTCTCCCAATGCATTTATATATCGAGCCTGCTTTAACAGTTTATTTGGTTTCTTTCAAGTTTGAACTACTCCCATTATTATCAGCATTATGGTGGACCAATAATGTCATGTACAACAATATTATTTTTTTAATGCTTTTGTAACAGGAAGCTATAAAATATAGAGCAACGATACATTCTTACGACAAATTCTCCTCTATAGGCAATAATAAATGTTTGTTGTTTAAAGTTTTAAAAAATAAAATATTTTACTATCTTATGTTAGTTGATAGAAGAAGTTTAGATTTTTTAAATATTTAATTTTAAATTTAATTTTAAATTTTATGTGTATAAAAATAATATCTTTAAAAAAATATTTATTTAAATAATTGATTATATTTGAAAAATTAATCTCTCATTTTTTAATAAGAAATACTCTAAGCAAAAAATAAAATAAAAAGTAAATAAAATATTTTTTGTTAAGATATTTTTTATCACCTTTTGAGATACGTAATGTTATAGTAATTTTCTTTAATTTTATCATAAATAAATAATCATTTTCTCAACATTATATCAAAACCAAACGTTAAACATACTTGATTGGCAACTGTTCAAAATAATAATAATAATAATATAGTGGCACGTATTCATGGTTACTATATAAAAAATGATTTTGTTAATGTATATCCTTAAAACATATGTAAATTAAAATCAAAAGAAAAAATACTTAACATATTAAAAACTTGAGAAACATATAATATTTTCTTCCTTATGTGATTAATATAATAATTTAATAAATAAAATAAATATTTTTTAACATATTCCTTAAAGGCACATTTAAATAAAAGCTTAAAAAATTATTAGAAGAATTCAAGCTCAAATATTTTAAAAATATAAAATATTATAAAATTAAAGTCATCTGTTGACTTCTAAGTAATTATAATTACAATGCAATTTTCTCTCCAAACAGATCATACGAGTACTGGTACCGTATATTGTACGTAAATTCCTACAAAATTAAAACGTGTAGAAGAAATTGTCAAAGTGAAAGTGACAGATATTGACAGGCAGATAGCTACTACTTTGTTGAACAGGACAATATGCCGCTTCTAGACGGCATGAGCCGACCTCTGGTTTGTGCATGTGGCAAAGCCGAAGAGGTGTACATAAGTTTTAACATAAAAAATTTGAGATTTCTTAACAAATTCAAGTCCAGTAACTTCCGAAAGCTAAGCTGGGTGAGCTCAAAGCTTTCCGTATGTTGCATATGTAGAAGTTAATTAAGGTGAGTGGTGGAGGTGTAATAAGTCCATCAAAAATATTTTAAAACCATAATCATTCAAATTTTTTATATAAATTTATAGTGTAAATATTTTGTATATTTTAAATATACAAAAAACATTATCCTAATAAGAAACCATAATCATTCTTTTTTGTTTTAGCAAATGAAACTAGAAGATCAGCAAATTTTGCCCAATAATGCATGCACCTTGTTTTCTATACACTTTTTTAAGGTTGAGTTTCAATATGTAGTCATTGAAAAAATTTAGTTTCATTAAAAATTATCAACGTAAAAAGTTTTATATAATATTGATGTTATATATATATATATATATATATATATATATATATATATATATATATATTGTTTTGGATAGTAGTCCAGAATACGTCTTTAAAGACCAAACTCGGCATATACGCTGGTGGTATCTGAATTACACCCCTTAGCAGTATGTCTATACACAGGTATTAGTCTTATTCCCAAACCAATACTCCATAGGTCTGTGTATGACCTTATACTACCTGTAGTGACTTTTATAGTGTAGCCGAATAGCTACGGTGGTTATAGCTTGTGACGGACCCGATCCGAAATTTCAAAGATCTGCCTGGATGATCGTAGGAGAGAGGCACCATCCGTCAGGGCTCTGACCAATGATAACTACACAAAGTGTAGTTATTTATGCCCCATATCTGTGTTTTATTGATTCTTAAGTCCTTGTATTCATGCATATTTGGAAGGTTTTATGCTTATATTTGTTATATCTAATTTTAATACCTTTCCAATATGTATTTGAGTAATTTGTGCATATTTGATATGTGATTAAGTGAATTTATATGTGTTACTGATTTGGTGTTTTCTTTATCGTAGGAAGAGGCTCCAAACAAGATGATATGTGGAGCAATTGTGAAAGTGGAAGAGAAAGCAAAATCGGCATTTCACAGACAATCGCGACGTGTCTTGTTCAATGCTGCGGCGTGGAGATCCACTGCATCCAAAGTCAAAGGCACGAAATATTGAACGCCACGACGTGGGAATGTCAATGCATGGATCCCGACCTCTAGATAAGAGTGGGCAAATCAATGCCGCGGCGTCTTTCTGTTTTCTTTGAGTACATAAATAGATTTTATTAGATTTTGTAAAGGGAGTTTTGGAGAGCTCAAGTAGATAGTTTTAGGTTTTAGAGGGCTACGAACTTTGTCTTCGTTTAAGAGGCGATTGAAGGCCTAGGGAGGCTAGGTTGGAGGTCTTCTTTCTTAAGGAAGAGGATTCAACTTCAAGGATCTCATCAATGGCATCCTTCCTCTTCTCCCCTGAGTTTTCTTTTTCTCCTCTATCTTTTGAGCAACCTTTGTTTTTTGCCGTAATTCGTGTTCAATTGATTAGAAGTTGTATTTAGGAAATACTTTGGATCTTTATATGATTATTGATGTTTATGTATGAAATTTGAGTTCTATTGATGTTTAGTTTTGTTCTTCCATGCCTATGCTTAATGCTTGCTTCTGTTTGATCAACAATTGCATGATCTTAATTGATGCAAATGAACTAGACATAGGGATTTGTGGAGATGAACATGGTATGGTTGATGCATGTTTGACGAGTTCAATTGGCTTGGATGAATTGATTCGCTAACTGGATAGAAATATACCTTTTAGCCATGTATTAGCGTGTGTTTGAGAATAGATCGTTCATTAGTGGAGTTTACACTAGTCCTCATGCAACCATAAGAACCATAGTGGATTAGGTAAATGACACCGGGGTTGATCGACCAGATATAGGCTTTTGACTAAATCAGATTCTCAAGCTAAACTAACTAAGCATTGATGTTACTTGTAAGGATTGCATATCATTAGTATGAAGTAAGAAGTGAAGAAGGATTACTAGATTTCTAAACCCTTATGTTATTGCTTTGGTAGTTTAGATTTAGATTAATTGCTTTCCTTTATTTTATATGTCCTTGACTAGAATCTGTTGGTATTGGTTCTTTACTTAGTAATGGAAACCTTGTCCTCGTGGGAACGAACTTTTACTCTGTATCTGTATTACTTGAACGACCCGTGCACTTGCGGTACACAAATGGTCTAACAAGTTTTTGGCGCCGTTGCCGGGGATAATGGTTTCCAAAGTTTTTAGCCTTATTCCTTAGCATTGCCAGGGGATGACGGTTAAATTCCATATTACTAATAACAACAATGAGTTTGGTTAGTTCTAATTCAAGTTGTAAATAATCTATGTTAATTTCAGTCTTTATTCTTTGTAATTGTAGGAACAATAATTAGAGGATGAGCTTCATCATTCACGGTTGTTGTGGGAGCTCGAGAACCCGCGACGGTGACCTCTATTCAGGCGAAGGAAGGCTACCATCCAATCCATCACTTTTGGGAACAAACCGGCCGTACTCCAAGGAAATGCATACTGAAGTGCATTTCGGCGGTTTGCCTTGTAAAAGTCCTGCCGGGACTATAACTCAGGCCCTGCTTGGGAGGGAACCCATGTTTTATTGTTTTTGTTAAATAGTATGTAATTAGTAAGTTTTAATTCATAAATATGTTAGTATGTTAGTTTTAGTAGTTTTAGTTAGTCTTTAGGCTTTTCTTGTATTTTAGGTCTTAAATATGTTAGTAAGTTTAATTTCTATAGTTAAGTAGTTAGTATGTTATATTTTATAGTTAGCTTTAGTTAGTTTTAGATTTTATATAAGTAGTATATTTGATTGTAGTAAGCTTAGTTAGTTTTAAATTTATGTTTAGTTTTAAGTCTTATAAGTATGTAGTATGTTTAATTTTTGTATTCTTGTAGTTAGTATTTATGATTTAGAATCTTTAATTAGTTTAGAGTCTTAAATATGTTAGTATGTTAAATTTTCGTAAGTTAATTAGTTTTTAGGTTATATAATAGGTTAGTATATTTGATTTTGAGTTTTTGTTAGTTTAATATGTTTGATTTTGTAGTTTGGTTAGTTTTAATTCTTTTATATATTAGTATGTTTTGATTGTTTTGATTTTAGTTAGTTTATATGTTTTTGTTTAGTTATAAGTTAAATATAGGTTAGTAAGTATGTTTTTGTGTTTTTATATAATTTTTAGTTGTACATTTTGTAAAATAGCTTTTTGGACATGTTTCTTCTTCTTTGGAGGCCACTTTGAACCAATTTCAGTGACAAAAGCGGGTTTCTTTGCTAAATTTAGCGATCGGCTTCTCATCATGCGCGGCGTGTCTTGTTCAATCTTTGCGGCGCGGTGAATTTTTTACTGCAGAAGTGCGGAGACAGTGTGCTACGCTTGAGGCGTGTCTGTTCAATGCCGCGGCGTGAATCTCAGTTTTGTGTATATTTTGTTCATATTTTGTTTCTATTCATTTTTCTTCTTCATTTTTTTTTTTCTTTTTCATTCTTTTGTTAATATAATTGTTTTTATTATTTAGCTCTCTTATTTTTTTTAATCTATTTTTAGACTCAAGACCCAGAATTCTTGGAAAGTGCGGACTTTGTCTCACTTAAGTTTGGAGGAGTATCTTTACATGCTTGGGATGAATATGATGTATTATGAATGCATGTAATGATACTTTTAAAGATGCAGTTGTGATAGCCAACATGTTTCTATGAGTTTTTATTTGTTTTGGTTATTACTGCAGGGTTCAAAAGAAGTTTCAATTTTTACAAGACTGCTGGTGTGTTTTGGTTTTTCATGATATGAAAGGTTGCTATTTTCCCCCTTATGAGTGAAACCTTATGTGGTCTGGAAGTATGTGAAATAGTTCAGTTATTTTTTATGTATGATTTACATTCCGCTTAGATGTAAGTATAACTTTGAATATGATATGAATGCATGTTTAGAGAAAGTTTATGGATGTATATGTAGAGTTTTGATCATCCTAGAAATTGTTTTTACACTCTTTTGAGGCGAAATCCTAGATTGTGTATGATTGAGGAAATGATTAGGGCATTCTTTGGACCGATTGAGCCTTAAAAAGCTTACCTTGAATGATTATATCTTTAGGTCCCCTTTGAAGCCTGATAATTGTTTGGCCTTATTTGTTTTTCAAACCATTGTCATCGTTAACCTGTTAACCGTTCCAATGTATGTGAAAGCATTGCATTTTCTTCCTACCCTTCATTGTTTGTTGAGTACATGAGGTGTTGTTTCTTGAAGTGAGTTCGGTGATTAGGGGTATGTATGTTTGAGAAAAATGAGCCTGAAGGAACTAAATGCGATCAAAAGAAAAGCAAAAGGAATGCTTTGTAAAAGTGAAAAGAAAGAAAATGAAAAGAGAGAAAAGCAAAGCATGAAAAAGAAAGAAAAGAGCTTAAAAATGAAAAGCATTGCATGGTTCTGGCAAGTTGTGATCTTCACTGAAGAATACCTTGCTAGTTTCACTTGGTCTCAAGTCTTGAAATAGTATGTTCATGTTTCTCGATGTTTGTTGTGTATCCTTTCCCTTCTTTTCTGTTACCAAATACCATGGCCTAACATTACAAGCTTTAAAGACCCTATTGATCCTCAGTTGTGTGTAGTTTACATTAGTGGAGAGAGAGTTTAGATTCAATTTTGTGGATTTGATGATTCATTTATATGTATGTTTATAAATTTATCCGGATGTGTATGAATTGAATTGCGAAGTTTATCTTGCATGTTCGTGGTTAATGTGGATTGCATTGAAAGAAGGCTGGATTGTTGGCATGTGAAGGATTATATATGTGTGAAACTGGTTTAGGGGCATTTGCACACTTTTTATGGATTGAAGTAATCATTGCATACTAGTAGCTAGATTTAATTGAGAAAAGAAAGATTGAAACTTGAAAATTTCTTGAATGATTTTTTTTAAATTGTTTAGAAGGTTTACTTGATCATACTTTGTTTTGCTCGAGGACTAGCAAAAGGTTAAGTTTGGGGGTGTGATAACTACACAAAGTGTAGTTATTTATGTCCCATATCTGTGTTTTATTGATTGCTTAAGTCCTTGTATTCATGCATATTTGGAAGGTTTTATGCTTGTATTTGTTATATCTAATTCTGATACCTTTCCAGTATGTATTTGAGCAATTTGTGCATATTTGATATGTGATTAAGTGAATTTATATGTGTTACTGATTTGGTGTTTTCTCTATCATAGGAAGGGCTCCAAACAAGATGATATGTGGAGCAATTGAGTGAAATTGGAAGAGAAAGCAAAATCAGCATTTCAGACAATCCGCGACGTGTACTGTTCAATGTCGCGGCGTGGAGATCCCCTGCATCCAAAGTCAGAGGCTACGAAATATTGAACGCCGCGGCGTGGGAATGTCAATGCCGCGGCGTCCCTGACCTAACTAGATACGCGCCGCGGCGTGGGCAAATCAATGCCGCGGTGTGCCTCTGTTTTGCTGAGTCTATAAATAGATTTTATTAGATTTTGTAAAGGGAGTTTTGGAGAGCTCCGTAGATAGTTTTAGGTTTTAGAGGAGCTACGGCTTTGTGCTTCATTTCTGGGCTGATTGGAGGCCTAGGGAGGCTAGGTTGGAGGTCTTCTTCCTTAAGGAAGAGGATTCAAGCTTCAAGGATCTCATCAATGGCATCCTTCCTCTTCTCCTTGAGTTTTCTTCTTCTCCTCTATCTTTTGAGCACTGTTTTGCTCTGTAATTCGTGTTCAATTGATTAGAAGTTGTATTTAGGAAATACTTTGGATCTTTATATGATTATTGATGTTTATGTATGAAATTTGAGTTCTATTGATGTTTAGTTTTGTTCTTCCATGCCTATGCTTAATGCTTGCTTCTGTTTGATCAACAATTGCATGATCTTAATTGATGCAAATGAACTAGACATAGGGATTTGTGGAGATGAACATGGTATGGTTGATGCATGTTTGACGAGTTCAATTGGCTTGGATGAATTGATTCGCTAACTGGATAGAAATATACCTTTTAGCCATGTATTAGCGTGTGTTTGAGAATAGATCGTTCATTAGTGGAGTTTACACTAGTCCTCATGCAACCATAAGAACCATAGTGGATTAGGTAAATGACACCAGGGTTGATCGACCTAGATATAGGCTTTTGACTAAATCAGATTCTCAAGCTAAACTAACTAAGCATTGATGTTACTTGTAAGGATTGCATATCATTAGTATGAAGTAGGAAGTGAAGAAGGATTCCCTAGATTTCCAAACCCTTATGTTATTGCTTTGGTAGTTTAGATTTAGATTAATTACTTTTCTTTATTTTATATGTTCTTGACTAGAATCTAGCTGAGCTATTGGTTGCTACTTAGTAATGGAAGCCTTGTCCTCGTGGGAACGAACTTTTACTCTGTATTTGTATTACTTGAACGACCCGTGCACTTGCGGTACACAAATGGTCTAACAACCAAGCGATCATGGGGGGAGGGCACACCCTCTCCCGTCAGGCCACGATCTCCACATACCTGCACTTGGTAACAAATGCTCAAAGACTCAGCCCAAGCAATATAAGTATCAGGAAAATACCACTCTAGTGAGGTAACCATAATTCTCCCGGTGTATACCCCCTTTTTGTGTCTGATCTAACTTGAGCGTTGGAGTCCTTTTACAGGTACCCAACCCCCCTGTTCAAGACCCTCAGAGGCAGCAATTGCATAAGGAGGAAGAGACCATTGTCCACGTGTCCTTCAGGGCACCCTCTGTTCTACATCAGAACATTAGACGTGTCCTTCAGGGCATTCTCTAGTTCTACATCAGAACATTGGCGTCGACTGTGGGGATACCGTAAACTTCTAATCCCACCCAATCATGGTGAACACGAGGCAAAACTCAAGGAGCGACGTTGCGCAAACTTCTACTAACCACAGGCAGGCTTTTGCTACGCAACATCCCCCTCACTCTGTCCCACCACCTACCAACAGAACCTCTGCTATGAGAAACCAGGCACCCAACGTGGAGTATCAGCGCGAGGGACATTCCACTTTGATTTCAGGCGAGAGTCCCAACCCTTCGCGCAGGATCTCGGTAAGGGATAGACTTTGAACCCAAGGCCAAGGGAAAAATCCCAACACCCAAAAACACAGAATCCCAGTACGTCAAAGCTTGGGAATGCCAAAAGACGATGCCAGCAACCGAGTGTCTCACTCTGAGCATGGGAGCCAGTCTCATATATCCCAATGTCAATTTCAGGACATGCTGAACAACACATGACCATGCTAAACGAGCAATATCAGAGGCTGGAAGACATGTAGAGAGCCATGCATGAAAACCAGCCTAGGTCGAACCATATTGACGGAGGACGTAATGAGGAAAACAACTAAAAGAGGGGTCATGATGAAGCCACGGTATCCAACGTTGGGAACAACAACTCAAACTGCGGCATCCAAGAACACCCCTTCTCTGACCAACTGATGGAATACCGAGTTCCAAGGAACTTCAAGTTCCTCACCAACCTGGAGATTTATGATGGAACCACAGACCCCAGGAACACATAAATGCCTTTGAGAAATCTATGTGCTTCCATGGCGGATCCATGGAGCTCCTATTCCATGCTTTCCCTCTCTCCCTAAAAAAGAGAGCCCTTAAATGGTTCTCCAGTCTACCATGTAAATCTGTGATAGACTGGTCAGACCTAAAATAACAGTTTCTGCTCCAATACATCACCAGTAAGGAGCAACCCAAGTCCATCGAATCCCAAACTAAGATCCAACAGAGGCGAGATGAGCCCCTCCGCGATTACATAAGACGGTTTATGGCAGCATGTACCAATGTAGAAAGCTTTGATGACAAGATCGCCCTTCACTATGCCAGAAGTGATCTTTGTGTGGGGTCCGAGTTCTTTGCATCCCTCGTAAAGAAGAAGCCTGAGAACTTGAGCGAATTCCAAAGACGTTCCCAAAAGTACGTCAACCTGGAGGAGGCAACGGAGGACCAGAGGAGATGGGATAAAGATAAGCGCACTCATCAAAAGTCCAATCACGATTCCTCACGGTCCTAGCGTCCCAAAGGTAGTCCATCACAGAGAAGGTTTTCTGATTATACCCCCTAAACGTCTCACGAGAGACGATCTTGAGGGAAATAATGCAGACCGAGTTCCAAAATATTCGGAGACCACCCCCATTAAAAAGCACAAACAAAAAGACCACTCCAAGCATTGTGCATGGCATAAAGGCTACGAACACGGCACTGAAGATTGCTATCAATTGTGCGACGTTATTAAGTTCTTGATCAAGGCCGGACGGTTGCAGCAATACGTCCTCCATGCCCAAAATGATGAACATCGTGGTAGGCGTAGGGAGGATAAGGGATAAAGTCCATCTCCCCCTCGCAGGAAAAGAAATCAAAGTCCGAGGAGAAGATCCCGGACACTCCCCAGCCGGAACGACAATGATCGGCAGGGGAGAAATAGGGACTCCTCACCCAATGACAATAATGATCGTCGTCTCAAACCAAACAGAATGATCAATACCATTGCGGGAGGATTCGCAGGAGGAGGGCCATCAAGCAGGATGCGAAAGAAAGCGTTAAGAATGACGGTCTTCAGCGTCTCCCATTCTGAAACCAAACCCAATACCGCAGAAAGAAAGACCCCATGCCAAGACTCTACCCCTCCTTCAACTGCCACCACTTGTCTATTAGCAAGGATATGAAGCCGGTCGCTCAGAAAAAGAGGATGGTCGGTCCCGAAAGGCAGCAGGTCATTGAGGAGCAGGTAAAAGAATTGCTTAGTTGCGGGTTTATTAGGGAAATTGCTTACACCACGTGACTATCCAACGTAGTCTTAGTGAAAAAACTCAACGGAAAGTAAAGAATGTGTGTGGATTACACAGATTTGAACAAAGTCTGCCCAAAAGATCCATGTCCATTTCCCAATGTGGACCAATTGGTTGACAGCTCTTCAAGCTTCAAGTGGCTATTATTCATGGATGCCTACTCCTAGTACAATCAGATTCCGATGTACCCTGGAGATGAAGAAAAAATCGTCTTCATCACTGGAAGGGCGAGCTACTGTTATAGGGTTATGTCATTCGGGCTAAAAAATGCAGGAGTCACATATCAAAGAATGATGAACAAAGTTTTCAAGAACCAAGTGGGAAGATGCTAGAAGTCTACATTGATGACATGATAGTAAAAACTCCACAGGGCGGATCGCATACGACAGACCTTGACGAAGTTTTGCACAAGTTCGGAAACACAATATGAGACTAAATCCAGAGAAGTGCGCCTTTGGGGTCCATGCTAGAAAATTTTTGGGGTTCATGCTAACACACCCAGAATTGAAGCCAATCCCGATAAATGCCAGGTTGTACTCAACATGAGAAGTCCCCGATGTGTCAAGGAGGTGCAACAGCTGACAAAAAGGATAGCAGCCCTTACATGGTTCCTCTCCAAAGCAGCCCATAAGTCTCTCCCTCTCTTCAAACTACTCAAGAAGGGATTTTGAATGGACCCCAGAGTGCGATGACTCCTTTTCATCTTTGAAAAAGCTCCTGTCCTTTCCTCCAATATTATCAAGACCGAACAACGGAAAAACATTTTTCCTGTACCTCTCAGTCCACGAAGAAGTTATAAGTTCAGTCCTAATTCGGAAGACGGACGAGGGTCAAAAACTAGTCTACTTAATGAGCAAAGTGCTTCAAGGACCAGAACTTTGATATCAGAAGGTCAAGAAGGTTGATTTTGCCCTGATCACCATGACAAGAAGACTGCAGCAATATTTCCAATGCCACCTCATGGTCGTAAGGACGAACTAGCCCATCCGCCAGGTATTGCATAAGCCAGACTTGGCGGGAAAGATGATTGCTTGGTCAATCGAACTCTTTGAGTTTGGAATCACGTATGAACCACGGCTCGCAATAAAATGCCAAGCGTTGTCTGATTTCCTGGTAGAACTTACCTTTGATCCAGGGGACCCAAGAGGAATTTCTTGGACCATCTTTGTTGATGGATCCTCGAACCCCAAGGGAAGTGGAGCCGGAGTGATTCTGGAAAATTCAGAAGGACTGACGTTGGAGCATTCCTTGAAGTTCGAGTTCCCTACCTCAAACAACCAAGCCGAATACGAAGCATGCATTGCCGAAATAACCATGACAAAGGATATGGGGGCAACCAGAATCACACTTTGTAGCGATTCGCAATTGGCAACCTCTCAAATTCGAGGAGAATACCAAGCCAAGGAACCTTTCTTGCAAAGGTACTTAGTTAAAGTACAAGAACTCCTCAAAGGCTTCGAAGAAACCAAGATTGTACACATTCCAAAGGAGCAAAACTCCATAGCTGATCTCTTATCTAAACTTGCCAGCACCAAAAGCCCTGGTAACAACAGATCAGTTATCCAGCAAATTCTTCCTCATCCCTCCATCACGGATAACGTCATCTATCAGGTAGAAGAGGATGATACATCTTGGATCACCTCTATTATGAAATATTTGCAATTCGGAGTCGTTCCTTCAAACCCCAAAGAAGCCTCAAAGCTAACCAAGGCAACGGTGAGATACACTATATACAACAGTCGTTTGTACCGACATGGTTTCTCTTTTCCCCTCCTCAAATGCCTCACCTCGAAAGAAGCAGAATACGTTCTGCCCGAAGTGCATAAAGAAAGTTGTAGACACCATTTAGGAGACAAAACACTAGTCCTGAAAGTGCTAAGGGCGAGGTACCACTGGCCAATAATGAAAGCTGATTCCCATGCAAATGTCCAGATTTGCGACAAGTGTTAGCGCCATTCGGACCACTGCAAGGCCCCTCCAAAAGAGTTATCCACAATGTCCATACCCTGGCCGTTCTACAGATGGGGAATGGACATCTTAGGCCCATTCCCCCAGGCCCTCGGCCAACTAAAATACTTAGTGATAACAGTAGATTATTTCACAAAGTGGATTGAGGCAGAACCCTTAGCCACAATCACGGCATCCCGGATCCAGAAATTCACTTAGCGTCACATCATCACCAGGTTTAGGATTCCGGAGTCTATAGTAACTGACAATGGAACTCAGTTCAAAGATAAGGGGTTCGAAGAACTTTTAGCTGGACTAAAGATAAAACATCATTGCAGCGCTGTAGAAAATCCCAGGACAAACGGACAACCAGAGGTCGCCAACCAGGTAATCCTTCGGGGAATCAAAAGGAGACTGGATGAAGTTAAAGGAAATTGGGCTGAACAGTTCAACCACGTCCTCGGGGCCTATGGGGTTTACTCCCTACTCCACCACAGGTGAAACCCCTTTCAAACTCACTTATGGAAGCGAAACAATGATTCTGGTGGAAATAAGAGAACAGAGTTGGTGTCACCAATAATTTTCACCTGACAGCAACCCCGGATTGATCAGAGAAGACCTGGACCTATTGGAAGAAAGGAGACGTGTGGCCCATATACGTGACACCGTCCTCAAACAAAGGACGACAGCCAGATACAATAAAAAGGTAGTGCCAAAACGTTTCCAACTGGGAGATCTGGTTCTCAGGAGAGCAGACATCGAAGGGAAAAATGTTTCCCAAGGGAAGCTAGCCCTTAACTGGGAAGGCCCTTACCGTGTTGTCGTCAGCACCGGTAAGGGAGCCTACACCTTGGAAACTCTAACAGGCAGCACGATCAAGAACTATTGAAATGCAGATAAACTTAGGAAATACTATAGCTAGACGTTTTTAACGGCCTAGTCTTTTGGTAAAAACTAAGGTTTAATCTGCCCTCATTCGACTTTGTATGGACCAACACTTATCAATGAAAAGAAGTTATTCAGATACTACTTTTTCGATAAGAAATCAAAAGCCCAGGACATGAGGTATAACACACCCAATTTTGGTAGTAAGCTAAAGGGTCAACACCTGACCTCAATACCTGGCAATTGACTATTCTGAAGTCAATGATGCAACAGATCTGACGATCAACGGTCCACCATAATACCTAAGCCAAGAGGGATTCCGTTAAGCCAGTGCGGTTAACAAAAGGACCCCGGGCAAGGTCTAATAACAATATGTGCCTAAGGCAAAAGGACATTGAATCCTAAGCTAAGGCATTACTTCCCGTGCCTCAAGTTCATAATGAGCTAAGGTGTTTATCTTTGCCCAAGTCCAAAATGCCAAAATACTCATGGCTATGGGTAATGGATTATAGACTAAGGCGCCGTTTCTACCTAAGTCTAGAGGGATATCACATACCCAGTACCGCGATTATGAAACTCTGGACCATGGTTCTCATGTTCTTATCAAGAAATTTCCTAAGTCCACAGCATGGTTGCGGTAAATACCATAATGAGCGTTTGACCCAAAACGGATCACGGAAAGTAAATATGGAGACAAATAAATAAGAAGCAAAATTACACAAATTTATAACCACAACCAAACGAGGCAATTGTCTTTACAAAATAACAAAAGGCAAAAAACACTCAAGTTTCAACCCCGCCATTTGTCGGAGTCTGAGCAGCTCCTGAGGCATCCCCTGAATCTTCTTGAGGAAGGTCCTCCACCAAGATAAGCTGCCCGTTATGAAAAACTTAGGGTGACATCAAGATTGAAATGATGGATCTGAGCCACAACATTTTGGAATTGATCCTTCTCGATTTTTTCAGAAATTGCGTCCAGCTCATCCACCTCCTTCTCCAGCCGAGCCACTTCATCACGAAGGCCAGCACTGGCCTCCTTGACCTCAATTTTACCTGATTCAAGCCTTTTTTTTATCCGCCACAGCCTCGACCAAGGCCCTCTCTAAATTTGTGATCCACACTTGCACATCTTCATTAAGCTTGAGGGCAGTACTAAGCCTCCAACTGGCCTCCCTAATCTCCTTATCTTTGCTCTTCAGTTCAGCCGATGCTTTCCTGTCTAGTTTCTCGACGGCCATCTCGATATAACGGACATCAGAGGTAGCTCAGAGTGCCAAAGACTGTAGTTCGGTTAAAGTTCGCACTAATCCCCTCCAGGATATGTGCCCCATCACCTCACCCTTCATAATGTGCTCGTCAATGAATAGTCTGGCGTCAGAATCTCCCGCGATAATAGGCAGGATAGCGGCATCATCCTCGGCACTGCCATCCATAATAACTCTCTTACCCCGGTCAGAAGAATCATCAGCAGCTTTTCTCTTCCTCGATTGAAGATTTTGAGGAGACCCCGGGTCCCCAGAGACGTCTTCAATAACCACTTCACTAGGCGCCGGGGCAGAAGCAGAAGGGACACTTGAGGATCCCGCCCCCTTTCTCCTAGCCCTCGAAGCACGCAAAGCTGCAATAGAAAGTCCTGACGCCATACCACTCACTGAAACAAAACAAGACAAGCAAATCAGAAAACAAGGGATTAAGAGTATACAGGCAAAAACAATCCCTAACAAAGTAATCCATAATACTCCACTTCCCACCTAACAAAGTAAAGAGAAGGTCATCACCAGGAGTCTCAAGGACATCTCTAATGTTGATAGGCCCGTTTTCAACGTACCGAGATATGAACTCAACCGTCTTAAGCTCCTCTGGGTTAAGCTCGTCATTTTCTTTCTCCAAAGGAATGGTCAGAGTGCTCCAAGCATCCGGCGTTCAATACAAAGGAAACTTCGGGTCCCCATCAGCATTTAAGAAAAAGAGATGGAATCTCTCAGCCGCCATAATCTTAAAAAACCTGGTCTTGAATCCTTTGAAGCTATCTTGAAAGACATGAAAGGACTTACGACCACTTCTAGACCGAATGGTAAGCCAATTCTTCTGCTTTGATGAACCTTGGGGATTTAACTGAGTGTAGAAGTAGAAAAAAGTGTTGACCGAACACCTCAGCCCATTCACCCGACAGAACCTCTCGAAAGCTATTATATAACCCCAGCCATTGGGATGAATCTGGGTCGGAGCTGCTCAGAGAGCACGGAGGATGACCATCTGAAAGTTCGAGAACCGAAGACGGAGCCCTAGCTTGACAAAAAGAGGCTCATACAGGAATATGAAATGCGAGCCCGCCTCACGACTGGAGCACACCCTCTCGTTTCATTCAAGGCATACAACCACGAACTCCTTATCCCTTTTCTTCTCGTTCGTCAGGTGAATAAAATCCATAGACTGCCTCAAGATGACCTCAGAAGAAAAGTTAGAGTGATATTTCTAGACATCCTCCCCTACCCATGGGTATACTAACCCCAGACCATGACGAATCCGAATTTGCTCAATCTCAGTCATAGTGAGATCCTCAGAAGAAGACACTCTAGTCCTAGCCCCTCATTTGCCCTTCGCCTTGAAAACCCTGAGAACATCAAAAGGTGCCAGTAAGTACTTGTTAGAATCATTCAAATAAAAGATTCAGACACGGATACAAAGAACCCGTGTACTGGCTTCCTTCCCCTCCTAAATTTTAAATCTCAGAAGGACACCTGCGCCGTACACGGCACGACGAAGATGGAGTTCCCAGGGGAAAAAGGAGAAATTCAAAGGCACACAAGGAATGCATTCTATTAAGGAATGCACGACTTCCCTACTACTCAGTACTAGTATAAGGCAACCAGAAAAAGGAAAAACACCAAGGGGACTGAGAGAAGAAGTTACCTCGAATAAAAACGCTAACAACTGTTCTGAAGATGGGTGGAAAATGCCTTAAAACCTTCACAAATCGCCTCTCTTCAACACGAAGCTCTCAGAAAGACTACTCAGAAATGGCAGAAAGTGAACAATGAACTCCTAAACCCCACTTATGAAGGCCAAAACGGTTAGGGGGCATTTTCGTCCTTAATATCCAAATTCTGAAAACGTGCTCATCATGGCATACAAAACTCTAGGCACGTCCATCTGTTAAAAACGCGCCACGTGACCTTCACAGTTACAAAAGTAGTTGAAAAGACGTGTGCGCAGATGCAAGAGCAGTTGCATAGCAATTCAAACGTCGCGCGGTTTCTAAAGGTTAACTCTGGATCTTACTCAGGACCACAGTATAAAACCTGGTAAACCTTCGATTTTAGAGTCACCATCCGGACTACAACAACCAAACCAGAATCAACCCTCCCGGTGCAGATACCCCAGGTAAAGCATTTCGACCTTGCCACTTTGCCTTTTCAAGCCAAAGCACCAAGCTGGGGGCATGATGACATCACGCCGGAATAAGCGTTGAACTCACCCCGACCAATAATGAAAGATCACGGATAGACAAGAAGAAATAACGCCACCCCAGAATAAGCGTTGGATTCACTCCAGTTGAACATAAAACTTCAAATAACAAGAAGGAAAAGAAGAAAAGAGGATACAAAGATAAGAGTTTTCACTTATAATCTTATTCTCATTCCATACATCATCTTACATTAGAAAGAGAGGGAAAATAAAGTATAGAGACATAAAAACTTTAAAGAAAAGAAAGTCATAAGAAGCATCTCAGGCCATGTCGCATCCATATTTCCTCCGTGGTATGGAGAGTCGCTGCCACCACCACGGCTCCCTCTTGAAAAAATGGATTGGCTTTGAAGAACTTTGGCAAAACCAATATTAGGAGCCAGAACGCCAAATCTTCTGCCTTGCCTCCACCAATAAAGGCCGGGATGCATCCTCTTTTGATGAACGGGACGTAACCTTTCATGAAGGAGATCGTTCCACCGAAGTCTTAGCCAGTCTCGCGATTCTCCCAAAGGCGCTTCAAAGCACGGAGCAACTTCAATAGTTCCTCCTGCTTACTCGGGCAAGGAGAGTGAACAATCCAGCTCCGAAGAACCTCGTCCAACACAGACGGCGACTCAAGCCTCCCCAGCGATGGCAAATATCAAACAAGCAATCAGGTACGCTGGGAAAGTAAGCCATCCTCTGTAATAATGCTGAGAAAGTAAGTCGCTCTTTAGAAAGGACATCCATAGAATGGCCAAAACAACTTCAAGCATTTTGAAAAAAACAAGAATATGGCTCTCGCAATAGGCAGAACCCTCTCAGGACATGAATGAAAGGCAAAAAGAGCCATGAAGAAAGAAGTCACTCAAAGTGAAGTTACAGAGGAATGCAACAGAAGAAATGGTCAAACTCCAGATGAAAACGCTCCCCTTTTATAGGAGAAGCGAAGCACTCCTATTGGGCCCAAGAACAACGTAGCCATCGCATAAGGTTAGCTATCCTTAAATGCTCATCGATTCTGATTGGGCAAAAAAGAAGCGTGCTATTAGGAAACATCAGGAAATTAATGGGTCTTTTAATGCCCAATAAAGTCAGAACAAGTTATTTCCCAAGGAAACTCAGTGTTTCTGCAAAGCACGAAAAAAGACAAAAGACCCTAATAAAACTAGACACGGGGGCAGGACGAACCCTGAATGACGGAATGGCAGTATATGCCAACTTCGGGGGTACCCCCAGGCAACGGACTTCGGCCTCTAAGGATTCTCACAATGCAACGTATCCCCGTCCTTGGTCTAAATATCTTGATACTTAATTGTGTCACTTAAGCGCCAAGCTGGGGGTAACTGTTCTAGATCGTAGTCCGGGATACCGTCCTTAAAGGCCAAACCCAGTATATACGCCGCCGGTATCCGGATTACGCCCCTCAGCAATACGTCTATACACGGGTACTAGTCGTACTCCCAAACTAACATTTCATAGGTTTACGCATGACCTTGTACTACCTGTAGTGACCTTTACAGTGTGTGGACCATGACTACCTGCTACAATAGTTGGCCACTAACGCGACAAGCCCGAGATTTCAGGGATCTGCCTAGACGATCGTGGGAATGAGGCACCCTCCGTTAGGGCTCTGCCCGAGCGATCGTGGGGGGAGGGCACACCCTCTCCCTTCAGGCCACGATCTCTACATACCTGCACTCAGTAACAAATGTTCAAAGACTCAGCGCAGACAATATAAGTATCAGGAAAACACCACTCTAGTGAGGTAATCATAATTCTCCCGCTGTATATCCCTTTTTGTGTCTGATCTAATTTAAGCGTTGGAATCGCTGGAGATACTCAAACCCCCCTCTTGTTCAAAACTCAAATAGGAGGAGACACCAACGTGTCCTTCAAGACACTATATATATATATATATATATATATATAGAGGATATCTAGTGAGAGAGTTTTTATTGTGAGAGATGAGAGGAGTAAATTTTGACCACCATATATGGATCCACGATTAAAAGTTCATTCAGTCGTGTGCGACTACTTAAAAAGTCTGCGTTTATGTTCTACTTGAACATTAATAACTCATGTCCTTCAAAACACTCATCTATATATATATATATATATATATATATATTGTATCACATATTAAAAAAAATTATTTTACTACATGTGAAAATTGTAAACACACCTTAGATGACTCGGTTAAATGTTTGTACATTAGGCACCTCCTTAATCTAAACACACCTTAAAGGGGATAAAAAGAAAGAAATGTTACACTAAAGTAATTTTGAAGAAGAATGATAAAAGCAGAATAAAGTTGGCGTGTGGACTCCCCAAGTTCATCCATATTTTTTACTCAAAAAGAAGTGCAAATTTTCAATTGAGAAAATACTTTTGTCTACACAAACCACGATAGAAACCCAAAAACAACACGTCACACCAAACTTAACTTCTAGTCATTCCCTCCAATAGTAAGTCTTGAGTGGTTAATGGCTAATATGGCCAGACATAAATGTGGTGAATAAAATTTGACTTTAATTTTTATTTTTATTTTTATTTAATTTTTTTTTTATGTATCTATTAATTTAATTAAATAAAATTAAAAATAATAAATAAAAAAGATTAAGTAAAATTAAAAACAAAAATTAAAATAAAAAGTTAGAATCAAATTTTATTCGCATAATTCTTCATGATTTTGACTTGGGTCAACCTAACCACATATGGTTGTGCCTATTGAGCTCAGCCTACTCAGGCTTCTAGTTCTAGATGTTACTGGACTTGAATTTTGAGGAAGAAATCAACTTCGATAAAAAAAAGATGCATACAGTTATAGCCATGTTGTCCAACAGTCTAGAAAGATTGACCTTCTCAACAAAATTTGTAGCTTTTTAGTTAAACGACCTACCCAAGTTGAAGAAGTTGCAAACAAAATTATGCAAACGGCACGTAAGAATGGGATAGGGGCTGATATTTCTTCTCGTGGGAAACTCAACAATCTAGAATAAGTACTATTCTGTTCTGTTTGGAAGTGTGATGATATTTTACTCGTCAACTCTCCACTGTCATTTAATAGTATAAAAAATTTAACTAAATTTTATTTATTTATTAAATTTTATTTTGATGCATTGTTAGTATGAATTTTTTTATACTATTATCTAATTTTGTATTGGCAAATTATTTAAAAAATTTGACTATCACAACTAAATATAACTTTTTTTTAATGATATATTGACACATCATTAAATAATAATATAAAAACTTTACAATAATAATACATCAAATTTAAATTCTCAGTTTTTTTAAATTAACCATAGATAACTAGAAGTTACTTTTTAAAAATTTGAAATGTTTACTTTATCAGTTTCTTATTGTTTAATCTCCAACATTAAAAAAAATAATCATATGGAGTACATAATTGTCCCATATTGTGCATGTATGCATGTATGTGTCACCCTGTTGAATTAATAGGTAAATAGGTTCTAAACTAATTAATGTTTTCCATCTAAAGGATCATAATTGATCATAAGGATAATATATAATAATTGTAAGGTACAAATTTATTCAACACATTCTCCTACAATTAGAAAGAGCACATTTATATACTTGTCATTCAATAGAAACTAGATATGTTATCATGTATTATAATTAATGTGTTTTTTTATTCCCCCTGTCACGGTGACTTGTTGGTTGTAAAGTAGGCTCTATAGTCATAATTTGCAGAAAACTACATTATATTCAAAGAGTATTATTAAGTATAAGATTTTTTCACTACAGAAGATGCCGTAATCCATGGCACCTTTGAGACAATGCTGTGTAATCAATTTGGATTTTCCTATTTAGCTATCGTGGTTTCCAATTCAAATTGATGCAAAATTTCTACTTCAGATATTATATGATTCCCTTAGTCAATTCCACCACATGAAACACAACTAGCGACATTGACATTGACATGCTTAGCATAACCAGAGCCAGCATGCCCAGTGCCAAGCAAGGTCTAGTGTTCATCAACAATCTCTGCAACAATCCAACTGCTTCACATACATCTGAAACATAATCCACAAAATATTTCTTCTCCCATTCAGTCCAATCTGAAGGAGCTTCAGGCTTCATTTCCACCATCTCAATCTCACGGATTCGCATTCTAAGAAGGATCATGTTCTCATCCACCAACTTGCCATCATAATGGTGGCCATACGAGTCTTTTTTTGATGCAGAGATAAAACTCCTACTAGTGGAGGTGGTAGCAGTGAGCAGCTTGTGTGAAACAAATGGAGCACTCCGGCGCAACAAATTACCCGAAGGAGGGCGTGATAGAAGCTCCAGTGAGCATAGAGAGGTTGCTTGCATTTTCTTGGACTAGAAAAAGCTTCAAAGTGATGAAGGGTTGCAATGGCCAGCTTTGAATTGAGTTTTGTGAATGGAACGTATTGTTGGTCCTTTTTATGGGGATGATCACGTTGTGTATGTATAATATATTAATGGGTGTGTTGTTGTTATTGCAACGTAAGGAATAAAGGACGGTGGCGTGGAAGTTGGGGCGTCAAATAGAGTTGGATTCTAAGAAGGAGGGATTGCGTATTACGGCATATCATATATTTGGAGTTGGAGGTAGCGTGTTGATTCATCTGAATGTTTCTTACGCTAAAGAACCTTGTCTTTCTCGCAGCACCCCGTTGGTTTAATTTGGTGTACAATTGCTTGATAAAACATTTCAATTTTTAAATCAAATATACTAAGTAAATCATATGATGGGCACTGGTGCCAAATGACTAATAATATAATAGCCTTACTCGAAAACTTTTTTAACATGCCAACAATTAATAAAAATTTAAATAAAAAATTACTATAAGAACAGCATCAATGTAATTGATTCAGATAAAAAAAAAAACATCAATGTAAATGATAAATTAAGAGACCAAAATGAAGAAATTTAAAAAAATAAAAATAAAGACTAAATTAATGAATTGAGCTTGTAACTCAATCCACACCGACCCAAGTCCATGACGTCAAAATTTCAATCCTTAGAGCAAGAAATAGCAGCCCATGAACGTACAATTAGGGGATAATTGGTCTTCTACGGCTTATAAAGGAAGAGATAATCCAGTAGGCCTATGTAATTCAGAACCAAGTTCATAAAAAGCAAACCTGTACATGCCTTAATTTTCATACATTGCTGGTCATAGCACTATTCACAGTCAAGACAAACCATCGCATAGATGATTTCCACTTATACTGATCATTGAATGAAAATAGTTGCTATAATCAAAAGAAGCAGACATGATACAGCCCAAGATTATCCACTGTCACTGTTATTATTACAATTAACAACCTGTAAGATAAGCTGATGTTAGGGTGTCCAACAATCACATCGAGATTGTGGTCCTGTTCTTTAACGGCTTACTGCCTCAGTAATTGCAGGAGGTCATCCTTTGCAAAGATATCTCTCTACTTAGCACCTGTATTAGATAAATCAATAAATAGATGAATATCTGATAAGAACAGCATTAGTGCCCAGCTGATTACAAACCTTCTAGGATAAAAGGGCCAATAGGATCTACTTCAGGTGATTCAAGGGGCTGGTTGGATCCAACTTGGCTGACCGGTGGAGATTCAAGTGTCTGGTCAACTTGTTTAGAATTTAACTCCTCAAGTTTTAAATGCGGTTTGTTGCGGTCAAGAAGGGTTGTCTCAAGTTGCTGGTATTTGGGCTTGTTTTTCTCAAGGAGAAGGTAGGTGGTGCAATACCAAAATAACAGTATTCTATTTTGTGCTACCACCGTATCCCTAATCCTACTTCTACCAAAGGAAATGCGCTCTAGTGCCTGTAAAAGAGGGAATGGAGGTGGGTAAGAACGTGAAATGGATCAGCTTTCAAGAAAGCATATCCAAATAAACTACTACTTTCAACATATTCTAACAGTGGAAAACCAGTAAGTATTTTTGTATAATAGTATGATAGTATGCCTTCTACAAAAACGACTTTTTTACGTCATTAATGTAATTTGAAGTTGAATTTACCTAATAGAAGTAAGTCAAAAATTAATTCTCAAAATTATATAAAATAAACATTATTATATAATAAGTCATATCTCCTAATCACGACTTATATATAAATTTTTTTTATTATTATTTAAAAAAAAATCATAATTCTCAACCACAACTTACCTCTTATTTTTTTATTATATTTAAAGTGACGTCAAAATTCCCATACATGACTTACTCTTTTTTTTAAGTGAAGTGAAGTCGTGCATGTGAAGCACGACTTTGATTTTATTATTATTTTTTAAAAAAGTGGAAAAGTGCTTCACATGCATGACTTCTTTTATTATTATTATTTTTGGCATTTTTACATAAGAACCATGACTTCTTGTTTTTTTTTAACAAGTGTTGTCATCTTAAAAGTACAACCTTTATACCTGTCCATGTTACTAACATCATACGGTTAATTTTAGACCGTTTACATATTGATTAGGTTAAATATATTTTTCTATTTCTATCTTCTTTGAACAATAATATTAGTTGATAGTTGAAAATTAACAACTACATATATTTATCAATTTATATTAACACCAAATGCCACACCAAAAATCATGTGGTGTCCCATATAAACAAGTAAATATATAAAGTTAATTTTCAACTATTAACTAATATTATTGTTCAAAGAAAATAGAAATAGAAAAGTATATTTAACCTAATTAATATGTAAACGATCTAAAATTAATCGTATGATATTAGCAGCATAAGAAGATATAAAAGTTGTACTCCTAAGACGGCAACACCTATTAAAAAAATATATATAAAAAAAAGAAGTCGCGATTCTTATGTAAAAATGCCAAAAAAAAAAAAATAAAAAAGTCGTGCATGTAAAGCACAACTTCACTTCACTACACTTTAATAAAATCAAATCAAATCAAAGAAATCATGCATGTGAAGTACGACTTCACTTCGCTTTAAAAAAAAAAAAGCATAAGTCGTGTATGAAAACTACGACTTCACCTTAAATATCATTAAAAAAAATGAGAAAGAGATAAGTCGTGGTTAAGAGCCATGACTTCCTTTAAAATAATAATAATAAAAAATTCATATGTAAGTCATAGTTAGGAGATACGACTTACTATATAATACTATTTATTTTATATTATTTCAAAAATTAATTTTTGACTTACACTTATTAGGTAAATTCAACTTCAAACTACACGAGGTAAAAAAGTCATAAAAACAGTTATCCAAGAAACGTTGACCATAGATCACAATTGAATTTTAACTCAAACAGAAATGGTTGAATAAGGGCAAATTACAAGTATAACAATATACTAAATTTAGCACTTAAATGATGGAGTGAGAGCAAAAGCACTATTACTTAAGGAACAACTATACTTCTGTAATACTGTATGCAACATACAAGAGTAAAAACTGATGGTGTTTAGTCTCTTCCATCAGGCCAGGTTACAGGGTTACATTTTTTTTCACTTATACATGCTTGTCACATCCAAAAGTTACCATGTTTTCCAGCTTGTTTATCCCCTTTTAAGTGTTTTTATTTTCTTATACTTGATAAATTTTCCCTTTAGCATTGGTGTGCACTGGCCATATTATGTAATTTTGCTATTCAATTATACTGAACTTGATCTTAGTTCCAATTAAAATAAAAAGATTCACGGCTCTACCCTCACCTGTTCTCCAGTCTGAACATCAAATAAATGCTGATGATCAAATTTAAGACCACTAAATTCATTGATGCAAAGTCCCTGAAAGGCCCTGAAAGTGTGCATAAATCAATTAGGTATTCATCAGTATCAGAGTAAGGGAAACCAATATTCAACTTTGCAAGAATTTTTAGCTCAATAAAGTTCTGTTTCCTAGCATGAGCTATCTAGTTGAAGTTAACTCCTCTTGCTTACTCAAATCAGAATTCTGCTCACCATCTAATCAGAGAAACACTAGGAATCCAGCGGAAGATGATTGGGGTATTCTCAGGATTGACATAGTAGCCTCCAAATACGATAAAAACTGTCATAAGAGAGGGGCCTACTGCCATTGCTGCTTCAGTAGTTGGAACCATAGCACCAACAGTGAGACCCATAGCAGATGCAGCAAAAGATTCCACAGTGACAATTCCACAGAATTTCCCAAATCTAGAATGTCAAACTAGTAAGTCAATAATATGAGATGGAAAGAATTAACTAGAATAAAGCCCTCCAGAGAACAAAGACAGAAAGAGGAGGAGAGGGAAGAGACAATGACAGAGGATGAACTTTTTTCCCCATTTCCCCTTGCTTTTTTTTTTTTTTTTTTTTTTGGGGGGGGGGGGGGGGGGGGGTTCTTTTTATAATGAAGCCAAAAACAGTTCAAGAGGAAAAAGAAAAATAGTTAATTTGTTATTTCTCTTCTACGGAACATTCATTAGTCACCTGTGTGTGTGTGTGTGTGTGTCTTTCCGCTACGGGATTGGCCCAAATACATAATCCTTGGAAATGAAACAAGGGCATTTATAGTGTATGGATTGTAAAAGACAATTTAGAAAATCATTCACATTTCTTGGCCCCTTAGGAAACCATTACAGTTTGCATATAGAGGGAACCATATATTTAATAAACTAGCCCAAGGACTGCTATAAAGAAATTTTCACTATATTCAGCTCTATTTCTTTATCATATAGAGCAACAACAACAACAACAAAAACCAAGCATTTTCCCACTAGGTAGGATCGGCTTCATCATATAGAGCAATAAAGAAAATTTCAATCTACTGCCAAAAAAAGCAAAATAAAATGAAAAGAAATTGCAAATTGAGTCAAACTAACTCATAGAGACCAAGATAGGAAACTGACCTCAGTAAAGTAGGATGAAGACGTGCCATGGGGTACAAAACAGCACCAAACATTAATGGAAATGCTGCTCCTATGGGAATCTCCGCCAACAATTTTGAAAACAGATAGGGACCCAAGGCATAAGAGCCTTTTGCACGTTCTCTATCAACAATTGCCCGTTCTTTTGGAAACACACCTACAGTCTTTGTGAGAGCAGCCATAGCCGTGTTTATTGCAGTAACCTGTGAGTGCCATCCATGTAATTAAGGAAGGCAAACTTAGCCTAGTGAAACTGTCATTTTAATAACATAACAAGATTTGGATTTAAGGCATTTCAAAGCATTTGTCAAGATAATTACAATAAAAAATGGAACTCGGGTAGTCAAGTGTACTGAAATTTTGGATAACACTACACCTGCGCAATTAATTGATGGTCCCCATAATATATTAAGTTGCACTTCAGGTTAATAAGCAAGATTTTCAATAATATTTTAAGAACTTGTGCCTAATAAAATCATATATGAACTAATAAGCCAAATAATTATATAATAGGTGATGAATGAATATTTGGTAATAGAGAAATATCAAATTGAATAATTTTCATTTTACTCCTTTGATCTTATTTGTTTTCATCATGAAAAAATCAATAAATCATATAAAAGGTTGGTTACCTTACCATTACTATCTTCTTCCTGTTATGTTCATTTTTTTCTACTTAACTATTTGATACTAATAATTAATTCCTTAAGTATCTAATCACAAAATAATTGGTTAACATAGGATCATCGGCATTCTGGTGCATAGTTTTGTTTACATGTTTATTCATGTGTAAAGTACACACAAAACACAAATACATACTTGCGGAAAGGTGTCTAAACCAAAAATCAAAGGATTAATAGTCAAAAGATTTGGTATACAAAGCATCTTAACTGATGACAAATTTTTTAGAATATTACCTCAGAAGATGATTCTAATATGCATAATAAATTCCACAACAAATGGCCAACAATATACATAAGTTTACATGTAGATATGATTTTCTCCAATCATGACAGAATAAAAATTGAATATATAACATAAGAAACATTTCAAAATTGTTCTGCAATGTATGCTAGAAGCAGGTCAATATGAGAAACAAGCATGCATGAATCAAGAACATCACAAACCTGAAGCAATCCCATTCTATCTTGTATTGAAGTCTGAGATTTTCCCATTCTCCAAAAAACTGACCCAAAGATAATTGCTGATGCAATTGACATCCTTGCCCGAACTTTGTTTGTTGGTGCATCACGGGAAGCCTAGTCAGCCAGGGAATCATGAATCAAATAAAATGAGAAACATAAGTTTCATTCTCCTTACACTGTGTGAAAGAAATAAATTACTTGTATATTTTTTTTTTATGTTTAAAAAATAGAAGTTTATCTAACATCTAGCGATAGGGATGAAGAATTTAAGAGAATATATGATATTGTTGAAGCCGTAAGCAGATGGAGAAAATAAATAATTTAACTGCACCACATACAAGATGTGAAAACAATAAACAGTAATGTCACTTTTGTGATTATGTCTTGCCAAATGACTTCAGCAAGCCTCATAAAGTCTAAAGACACATCAAATTTGTCCAAGGACAAAAAAGAAACCTTTATCCAGGTCCTATCATGCAATTTATCCAGGTCCTGCAATCCGATGAGTAGACAGACAATGAAAAGAAAAAGGCAGACCTGCATCCATGCTCGTTTAAGGAGCAACCAAAATTGCTTCCACCAACCTCCTTTCTTCTTCGCTACAGTTCTCTTGGTGATTTTCTTTCTACTTTTTGAGAGATCATCTATAGTAATTGGAGTTGCATATATTATTGTAGATAGTCTTTGTGAGAATGACTCAACAAAACCATCAATCCTTTTTTGAGAGGAATAGACACTATCTGCAGAACTGTAGTCTATGGATATAAGATCGGCCAAAAATTCAGCAGGATTCACATGATCTGGGCAGTGGTACCTGTTACATCAACAATTGTTAAGCAATTGTTCAGAACTAACAGTCAAAAAGTCATAAATAAAATTTTCACTTAAACAAAATTACCATTTCAATGCACTATTTCTTACTTCTGTCAAGATATTAACAACAAACAATCAGTATTGTTAGTGAAATATAATTAGGAATTAGGATTGATCTATTGGGTTGAGCCTTGCTTTTGTATATCAGTACTTTCCTGTACTAGCTCTAATTGTTTAATATAAATAGAGTCAGGATGACTAATCATAACAAGTTAGCTATTCTTCTTTTCTGTTTTACCTCTCATGCTTTTCTCCTTCTCCATCTCTATTTTCTCATAACATGGTATCTAGAGCCAGATCAAACAAACCCTAACCTCCCAAACCCTTTTTTTCAAAAAAAGAAAAAAAAATACCTTCGTGCTCAGAATCTGCCGATCTCTCCTTCCCTAGGGTTGGCTGATTTTTCCCAGTACTGCTAAGGTCAAGATCGGCATTTTTCGTGGGTGTTTGGGCGTGAGGATTTCACGCTCGATGCACTAATCAGCGGCCAGGTGGGTGCCGCGCTTGCTGTTTCTGGCAACCATGGGTGTCACCGCGGGCCAGGGGTGCTGCGTTTTGGTGTTTTTCAATCGCGATTAGGTGGGTCTGTTCGAACCCAGCGAGCCTAGTCCGCGATTTGGGCATTTTCAAGTGTGCTTTGAAGTTTTCTTTTGCACCCAGTCCTTTTGATGTGTTTGTGGGTGCCATTTGGGCGTTTTCAGTTCTGTTGATGTGTTTTCCGGTGGTGTTTGGTTGTTTGTAGTGTAGTTTAGGTGTTTTTATTTGAGCCCAGCATTTTTTGTGCTGTTTGCAGTGTACGTTGGTGTCTTTTTTTTATTCTCTAATGGTTGATTCTGATCATAAGTCCGGTTCCACCAGTTCTGATGACTCTGAGAAGTCTACGAAACCTACCCTCATGCCTAAGGTCATCTATGCCTTTGTTCGCATTACTGATGATAAGTTTGACGAGAAACACTATGCGGAATGGCGCAAAACTATCACTTCTCACTAGGATTGAGAAAGAAGATCATCTGACAGATGACCCACCATCATCCACAACCAGGCATGATCGATGGTTGCGGGAAGATAACCGACTATTTGGTATGATCAACAAAACTCTTGACACTTCCATTAAGCATGTTGTTTCTCACTGTGATACTGTGAAAGAGTTATGGGAGTATATGGAGTTTCTTTATTCTGGGAAAACCAACTTAACTCGTCTTTATGAGGTGTCACAGGCGTTTCATAGATCGACACAACAGGATAAGTCCCTTCATGGGTATTTTACTGACTTAAGCGTACCTGTGAAGAATTGAATGACCTCCAACCTATCTCTACTAATGTTAAACAGATACGCCTAGAGCGGGAACAATTGGCAGGTGTGAGTTTCTTGTCTGGATTATCCTCTGAGTTTAGTGCTGCAAGTGATTAGCTCTTGACTGGTTCTGATCATATGACCCTTGCTGATGTTTATCGCCGCCTCATGCGCACTCATCATAAGTTGCATTCTGATTCTTCTTCTGGATCACTGGCTGCTTTGGTTGGTCACGATGGTAGTAGAACAGGTAGAGGTGGAGGCCGTGGTAGAGCAGGTGGTCGTTTTGGTGGCTGTGATGGTGGCCGTGATGGTAGCTTTTCTAGTGGTTGTGATGGTGGTTCTTATCTTTGTTATTACTATGGAGAGGAAGGCCTTATCAAGAAGAATTGTTAGAAGTTGAATGGGAAACTGGGTTCCTCCCAAGATCAGCGTTATGCTCATGCAGTAACTCAAGAAGGTCTCTTGCCCACACCTGTCACTGCTCCTCAAACACAAGTTCTCAGAACCATTATCATGTCTAGTGCTGAATTTGAGGCTTACACTCAATTCCAAGCCTCACAAGGTATTGGTCCTTCTTCCACTGCTACTCTTGTCCAGTCAGGTAATCCCACTACTTGTCTCACTTCTTCCTCCCATACCTGGGTCATTGATTCTGGTGCAACAGACCATATGACAGGTAATATTGGTATTCTATCCTCTTTTCTTCCCACTTCTTCCTTACCAAATGTCACTCTTGCTAATGGTTCCTCAGCCCCTGTTATAGGTAGTGGGGTTGCCAATCCTTCATCCTCTCTTCCCTTACATTTTGTCTTATGTTTACTGCATTTTCCTTTTAATCTTTTGTGTGTTAGTAAAATTACTGATAGTTTGAATTGTAGTGTTCACTTCTTTCCTACATATTGTTTATTTCAAGATCTTGGGACGAAGTAAGTGATTGGTAGAGGTTGTGAATCCAATGGCTTATACGTTTTGGAGTCCGCCAATCTGGGACCATTGTCGGTTGCTTGTTCTGCTTCCATTTATCCGTTTCATCTTCATTGTTGGCTTGGACATCCACCCTTGCAGACATTGAAGAAATTGTGTCCTAGTTTAGAATCTTCTTTTGTTTTGAATTGTGAGTCTTGTCAGTTTGCTAAACACCATCGAGGATCTTTTCCTCCTAAGGTCAATAACCGTGTTGCTTCTCCTTTTACTTTAGTTCATTCTGACATTTAGGGGCCTTGTCCTGTTGAGTCTAAGGCTAGTTTTCGTTACTTTGTTACTTCTGTTGATAATTACTCTCGTGTTACTTGACTTTATTTAATGAAAAAAATCGTTCAGATGTGTTTAATATATTTCGTTCCTTTTGTGCTGAAGTTCAAACTCAATTTCATATTACTATTCGCACTCTTCATAGTGATAATGCGAAAGAGTACTTGTCTACTCCTTTTCTATCTTTCTTACAAGAACATGGCATTATTCATGAAATCTCATGCATTGTCACCCCTTAACAAAATGGGGTGGCAGAAAGGAAAAATTGACATTTACTTGAGATTGCTCGTGCTCTTTTATTTGAAATGAAAGTTTCTAAACAGTTTTGGGTTGATGTCGTGTCTACTGCATGCTATTTAATTAATCGTCTTCCTTCATCTGTTCTTAATGGTCAAATCCCACATTCCTTGCTCTTCCCCTCTCAATCTTTATTTACTCTCCCTCCTAGAATTTTTGGTTGCACTTGTTTTGTGCAGGATGTTCGCTCTCAGGTCTCCAAGTTGGATCCTCACTCCCTCAAATGTATCTTTCTTGGTTACTCTCGAAGTCAAAAATGGTACCGGCGTTACTCTCTTCATTTACGTTGGTATCTTGTTTCTGCAGATGTGACATTCTTTGAAACAACTGCTTTCTCTTTTGAGTCTACCTCTCCTTCTCCCCTAGGTAATGATGAGGACTTTTTGGTATATTCTTTTCCTACTCCGTGTACCTCATCCTCTTCTTCTTCTTGGTCTTGTCCCTTCCCTCGTCCTCCTGTGCTCCATCATTATGTTCGACAGAACCAACAACCTACTGTGGTCGGTCCTACTACTCCAGACCCTACAGATTCATTGCCTGCTCCAGTTCCTACTTTCTCTCCGGATCCTACTCCTCCTGATTCGAGTCTTGATCTTCTCTTCGAAAAAGTAAACGTAGTTGTACTTATCTCATTTCTTCATTTGTTTCTTATGCTAGTTTATCTAGTTCTGGTCAGTCCTTTGTTGCTTCTCTTGATTCTCTTACCTTGCCTAATACTGTTGCTGAGGCCTTGTCTAATGAGGGATGGCGTCAAGCTATGTTGGATGAGATGCATGCTCTTGAACACAATGACACTTGGGAGTTAATTTCTCTACTTGTTGATAAACAAGCAATTGGTTGTAAGTGGGTGTATGTTGTGAAGGTTAATCCTGATGGCTCTGTGGCTTGTTTAAAAGCTTGTCTTATTGCTAAGGGTTATGCTCAATTTATGTCATTGATTATTTTGATACCTTCTCTCCTGTTGCTAAACTTGCCTCTATTCGTATCTTTATCTCTCTTGCAGCTAGTCATCATTGGTCCTTGCATCAACTTGATGTCAAGAATGCCTTTCTCCATGGCAACCTGCATGAAGAGGTATATATGGAGCAACCTCCTGGGTTTGTTGCTCAGGGGGAGAATGGTAAAGTTTGCAGACTAAAGAAGTCATTATATGGTCTCTAACAAGCTCCACGGGCATGGTTTGGGCGCTTAAGTCAAGTTGTTCTTCAGTTTGGGCTACATAGAAGTACTTTTGATCATTCAATATTCTTTCGATGCTCTCAGGGTGGCTGTATTTTCTTGGTGGTTTATGTGGATGATATTATCATTACTGGGAGCGATGAGATTGGAATCAGAAAGCTTAAGGACTTTCTTCAAACACAATTTCAGACTCAGGACTTAGGTGCTTTGAAATACTTCTTAGGCATTTAAGTGATGCGGAGTTCGAAGGATATTTTTCTTACTCAGAGGAAGTATGTGCTTGATTTACCCAAAGAAACAGGTATGCTTGGAGCCAAACCTATTGAAGCACTTATGGTCCTTAATGTCAAACTCTTACCAGATGATGCAGATACTATGCCTGACCCTAAACGATATAGAAAGTTAGTTGGCAAACTTAACTACCTCACGATTACTCATCCTAATATTGTCTTCTCTGTCAGTGTGGTTAGTCAATTCATGTCATCTCCCCGAACCACTCATTGGGAAGTTATTCTTCATATATTGAGGTATCTAAAAGGGGCTCCTGGTTGTGGTGTCTTGTATAGAGATCATGGACATAATATGATAGAGGGTTCTCCGATGTTGATTGGGCTAGTTTTAGGGATGTCAAAATGGGACAAGCCCGATGAGTCGGCCCGAATAGCCCGACAAAATGGACGGGCTGGGCTAGTAAAATGCTAGCCCAAAACTTACATGGCCCGAATGGGCTGAGCCCGAATGGACCGGGCCAGCCCACTCTTTTAACACTACATAAGGCTAAATGGGTTAGGCTGGGCTGACAAATATACCAACCCGAAATTTATATGGCCCGAATGGGCCGGCCCGACCCGTTTTGATACCCCTAGCTGGTTTTCCCATAAATAAGAGATCTACTTCAGGTTATTGTGTTCTTGTTAAAGGTAACCTTATTTCTTGAAGGAGTAAGAAACAGAATATTGTTGCTCGTTCTAGTACCGAGTTAGAATATAGGGCCGTGGCCCAAGCTACTAGTGAATTTGTGTGGATTCATCATCTTCATAATGAGATTGGAGTTAAGAGTGTTATGCCTTATGAAGCACGGACACGCCGTTTTTTAGGCGTGTCCGCGTGTCAGACACATAAGGACGCGCGTATGACACACGTGTCCTGTATATCCGAATGTGTCTGATTAAAAAGATTATTTTTTTGGCTTGGATACCTTTAGACACGTCTCAGACATGGCTTGGACACAACCCATTAATATTTTAAAAAAAAAATAGTTTCTATGACTAACGTCCAATTAGTAAGCTCATAATACACCCAAACCCAATCACATGACTAACGTCCCAAGCCACTATTTTCTCATATTAGTATTTTAAGTTTTATCTTTTCACACATCATTATTAAGTTTTTAAGTTTTATCTTTTCACACACCATTATTTTCATCTGCTCCTTCTACCTTTGCTCGTACCAAGTCATCTACTTCGTCGTCATCGAAGCTTGCCTCACACAACTATTCCCTCTAGTTAATTTTTTTGGATGCACATGTACTTGTATATGGTTAATTCTATTAGGAGAAGTTGGTTTAGGAGATTTTTTAAAAAATGTCAATAGAAATTATGTTCCATATTTTTTTGAAGGGACTTACTAAGTAACAAATATTGGCACCTCTGAAGCATGCCGGTACCCAGTATGTACCGAGTATGGGTACGTGCTGGGTACGCGATGGGTACGTACCCAATTTTTTTTTTTTTTGAATTTGGGTACGGCTGGGTACGACTCCATCAAAGTTAGGTACAGCTCCACCATTTTTTATGCCAAAAATGATTGCCTTTCACTCCCAAATGAGATTTTCTTTCTTTCCCCCAATTTCCCATTCAACTAGAGCCTCATTTCTGCTCCCCTTCTCGAGTCTCGACCTAGCAATGATGTCCATAAAGAGTTACATGGGTCGTTTGCGACCCAATATGCTGATAACAACGTTCCAGACTTAGGAATGAGATGAGGGAGAAAAGGTAGAGCAGAGGAAGAAGGCCTATAGAGCAGGGTTGTGTAGCTGCGTGGTTGCATGGTTACGTGCAGAAAATGGAGAAGAAGCCGCTTGGAGATGAAGCCGCAAGTGGGATAGCGTGGCTGCTGTGTTTGCAACTGCATTATCGCTTGAAGAAAATTTGGAGAAGCATATGCAATTCAGAGAAAACGTGGGAGGAAAACAGTCAAAAGTACAAAACCCTAATTGATGCAATGTGCAAAATGCACAGCATCACTTAAAAGCAAGAAATGGGCCTTTTCTAGTTTTGGGCCTATTCAATCAATGGACCACAAAAAAATATGTGAGAATAGGATAAAACAGAGAATGGGTTGTGGACTTTGCCTATTACAAATAGGAATTAATTAGTAGTATAGTTTATTTTAGTTTATTTTATATATATATGACGTACTCGTACCATAGTTTTTTGAAAATTTTCATGCCCCGTATCCGTATCCGTACCGGTGCAACGTAGATTGGCACATATAACATATATTAAGATATTATAAATTTTCAAACTTATAGAAATAATATTAGTGAATTATAAATCTTTTTTCTTAAATTTTGCAATTATATATATACATAAATCAAGTTTTCTAATTTACTTTGATATATATATATATATATATTGTGTCCGTGTCCTACAATTTTTTGAATTTGGTGTGTCTCCGTGTCTGTGTCCATGTTTGTGCTTCATAGGTAATGCCTATGAAGTTGTGGTGTGACAAACAAGCTGCTATCCATATTGTCTCTAATCCCGTTTTTCATGAACGGACAAAACACATTAAAGCTGACTGTCACTTTGTGCGAGAAAAAGTTCAACATGGTCATGTTATTACTGGACATGTACGAACAGGAGAACAACTTGCAAATATCTTTACCAAAGCACTTAATCAAAGTAGAGTTGACTATATTTGTAACAAGCTGAGCATGATCAATATCTATGCTCCAACTTGAAGGGGAGTGTTAGTGAAATATAATTAGGAATTAGGATTGATCTATTGGGGTGGGCCTTGCTTTTGTATATCACTACTTTCCTGTATTAGCTCTAATTGTTTAATATACATATAGAGTCAGGGTGACTAATCATAACAAGTTAGCTATTCTTCTTTTCTATTTTACCTCTCATGCTTTTCTCCTTCCCCATCTCTCTTTTCTCATAACAAGTATGAAGAAAGGAACTGTGCCTTTCGATTGAATGAATACATATGGATTGTTTAACTTGAAATAATAAGACAATGTAGAAAAAATCATCAGACTATTGCAAAATATATTTTTCCATTACCATCTCAAATTGAAGCTAAAACAGAAATATCTACCAATTGCATAAAAATTGGATATTAGGCAAATGCTAAAGTTCAGAACATGGTAAAGGAATCCTTCCTCTCAGAGAGTTAGAAATATATCTATTCCAATTATGCTTGTTAGGATTCATACACTACTTAACATCATTATGTTTTTGCTAGAAAAATCCTTAAACGTGTGACAAAGAGTCTCATTCATAGCTCAGACTGGTTTGAAAGTAAATAAGTTAAGTAGGATACCTAAAGATGCATGATGTTACCCCAAGAATGTAGCTTATCACGATGTTACCATCAATATCAAGCAAGGACTTGATTTAATGGTACGTTATATGTAAATATTAGATTTGAAATTCTGAGAAGCTTCTATAATCGAGATTTCTTGGCTTTTCTAAAAGTTTACTGTTTCAATGTAAGATTCTCACATAATAAACAGAAAATGTCATGCTATCAACTTATTATAAAGAAATCAGTTACAACGAAATGGGTCATTTAATTGTATATGAAGTTAACTCAACCACAATTTCTTAAATAATATAGTATTTGAGAGAACTCCCACAGTGTTAAGAATGTAAGATGGCATAATATAAAGAAGGTTAAAATGATGACCCAAATTTTGAGAAGTAAGCCAATGGTTCATCACGAGCAGGACCAGCATAAACAAGTGAACCCTCTGTTAGCAAGACAATGTCATCGAATTTACTATACACTGAACCTCTTGGCTGATGTATAGAGCAAATTACAGTATGACCATCTTGTGCAAGTTGTTGGAGAGTTTCCATGACTTTCTCAGCCTGGAAGGCATCAAGTCCTGAAAGTACAGTAAGTAACTTTATGACAAAATGAGTGGGAAAAAGAACAAAGAGAGAGAAAGAGAAAGAAGTTATAATTGTCTGTACAAATTGACCACATTTGCCAGCAGCTACTGGCAGGGAAGAGCCATTTATGTATTATCACATCAAAGATTTACAAAGAAAACAAGAGTTTTACGATAAAAATCATTAACAGCAGAAAGGAAGTGCTATCTATGGACATTATTACACTATATACTCTATAATGTCAATGGCTATGCAGATTGAGTATATGATACTATGAAGATGAATAATGTCAATGGGCCATGATCTGACAATCTCCCTTACCCCCCCCCCCAACCAACAATTATTCCTGTTTTGAATAAGAAAGATCCTAGGTTCTGTATCTCTAGACATATTTAAAGGTGCTTATCTAAGTCTGATTCATACTGCTCTGTTTTTATTTTACGAATGCATATAAGGAATACACTTTGTGTATGATTATTTTATCAGCCATACACCAGCACTATATTGTACGCAAAGTTTCAAATCCAGTGCAAAGCAAATTCTAAAATGCATGCTTACCTGTTGTGGGTTCATCAGCAAATACAACAGATGGGCTTGCAAGCAGTTCACATGCCATAGATAAGCGTTTCTTTTCACCACCACTAATTCCACGAACTTTTGCATCACCAACATTGGTATCAGCACAACTGACCTTTTGAACAAAAACCATATCGTTTCCAAAGGGAGTAATATCAGTAATATAGGATTATCTAACCAGAGTAACACATTTTCGGTCATAAAATTGAAAGGATGGGCTGAATATAATTAGATAAATACAAATGTAATTTCTAATGGTGATTCTTATTCTGAAACATGTGGAGAACGGAGGGCAAGCATCTAAAACAGGAAAGCAAAAAACAGAAAATTAATAGCTGTAGTGGAGCAGAACATATTAACTAAAATTCATTCTTCTAGGAAGAAAAAAAGGTTTAATGAGAACACCTATTTAAAACTATTCTTATATTCCAATATATAACCAGCAATGACTTTGCCACTAAGACAAGTTGCAACATACAAGGGAATCTCACCAAGCCTAGTTTGAAAAGGAGATTGTTCACGTATTCATCTCTTTCTTCCGCAGAAGATATGTTGGGAAGCTGGAGTTCTGTAGCAAGAGACAATGTTTCCCGCACAGTAAGCTGTGAGAAAAAGAGATCCTCCTGTCTCACATAAGCAAACCTACAGCAATAAAGACAGCATCTTGATTGTTCTCCTCAGTGACTCAAAAGAAATATCAAGAAAACTGCACTAAGTACAATTTCCTAACAAACAAGCATACTTGTAAGGGTTCTTTGAACTAGGCTTTCCATTGAACTCCAAAAGACCTGACAAACGCAGCCGGGGCGATGCTGCCAGCTGACCCGCAAGAACATTAAGCAATGTTGTCTTCCCTGAACCTGAAGGACCCATTATAGCCAATAATCTTCCAGGTTTTGCTTCTCCGCTCACATTTTTAAGCAAAAACCTCACCTATTATTCATTTAACATCAAACTCCCATTATCACCAATTTTAAACAGAAGACTATAAAAATTCCCATAAAGCAACAGGATTATTACAAATGTTGAACCAAATGTGCAGGTAATTCTATTCTCAATTTCTCACCCACTGAAATTCGAGAAAACCAGATATCCAATTCCAAGCACAGTTAACGAGATAATAATAGCTTTCTTAAAAAAAATAAAATCCAAAGCTAATAGTTGAATTTTTCCTCCCGGATTTTCTCAGCAACCAAACAGGACTTCGACATTTAAGAAATTGAAAGGAAAAAAGAAGAAAAAGAAAACAGGAACTCACGGACTTGGAGGATTTATCAGAAAGGGAGCAATTGATGTTGTTCCAGCGGATTGTGACCGGTGGGACCTCGCCGGAAGGCGGAGCTTCACCGTCGTGGAAATCGTTCTCGGGCACATCGTCGTCATTATCATTCTCCGGCGAGAGGGCGGGGCCGGGAGAAGAGAAGATGCGGACAAGAAGGGAGACGGCGACGGCGGCAAGGACCTGGCCGAGGCCGCTGCCGCCGAAGCCAGCGACCATTTGGCACACCTTTTTGCCGCCAAAAACCACCATTATCGTCGACTCTCGTCACTTCACTGTACTGCGAACTCAGAACTAAGAAGAAACATAAAGGAAAAATATCCGAGAAGAACGACGGCGTTTTCACACTGAAGAGCATGGGTGACGCGTGTCCACTTGAAGATAACTAGATAAGATGGGTAGAAAATTAGAAAATTGTAGCACTGTCTCTACTTGGTGTAGACTAAGCCAGTCCTAATTTGACACATCATTAGTTCTTATTAAATAAATAAAAAAACTCTTTTAATTAATATAGTTAATTATATTTAAAATTTTGTGTAAATTTGTGTGTTATACAGCTGTTCACACTTTTAGTTTCGAAATAAATTATTTTTTAATCTCCTTAAAATCTGAAGCAACTCTCTTAACAACGTTTGCGTGCATATTTCTGGAAGGATAGGTGAAATTTTAATAACAAGGGTTTTTTAATGATTGTCTAAAGTCTTTGTTAAAAAATTTAAAATAAAATATTTTATATGAAAAATATATTTTTTAAAATTTTTAATATATTAAATATATTATTTTTTATAAAAAAAATCTTTTAAATCTTTAATAAATATTTTTAAGGTAATATTGTTTTAATAGATAGATATAACTCTTGCGCGCGCATTTATCTGCTCTTGTTGTAGAGACGTCACCTTTGCGTCTCCTTCTCTGTTATTTCTCTTGTTGCAGAGACTAGCCTTTTCATCTCCTTTTTTTGCGACTGCCACGTAACTTCCTTTTCACCATCTCTATTTTTCATTTTATTGTTAAGGTAGCTTATATTAGCTATGACTTAATCCTCACTTTATCACACACATATGACGATGCGCCCACACCTCATCATGCACATGAGTAACATGACATCCCACGACTCTTGCACATGAGGCAACCCACGCATATTTTGATGGTGTTAAGTAAAGCTGGAGTACTTGATTATTTATCTAGTGATTAGTGTTGTTGATGCAGTTACTAATTGGTTAGGGATGTTATGATTTCTAAATTCTTCTATTCATTTATATATATATATATATATATATATATATATATATATACACACACGAGGGATTAATTTATATTAATATAAATTTTTTTATATTTATTTTTAATTATTAAATTTATTTTTATTTAATAATTATTTTTAATAAAATAATTTTAATTATTAAATAAAAATAAAATTAATAATTAAAAATAAATATAAAAAAATTACATTAATATAAATTGATCTCCTTATATATATATATATATATATATAGAAAGAAACTGTCACATATTTAACACATACTTTTTATTATTTAATTGTTCTGCTCATTTATTATCATACCAATGACTTGATTTTTTCTCTATCTATATTTTGAATTTCAAACTATAAAATAGATATAACTCTAATATTTTAACTGCGAAGGAATGGGAAGTGATGCAGATGCTATATTTATCCCAAGTGATCATGGTGAAGTGGAGAAAAATTATGAGATAGCTAATATTAGTTCTCAGGTGCAAAGTATTTTTTTTGAAGATCAAAATCTATTGGGAAGGATTGTGAAGAGTGAAGAAGAGGCATATGGTTTATATTGTGATCATGGCTTCAAAATAGCATTCAGTATGAGAAGAGGAAAAGAATCATATTTTTTTGGGACTACAAAAATTCGAACAAAAGAATATTATTGTTCAAAAGAAGGTTTTAAAAATGTCAAGAGAACAAATTAGAAGGCTTATAGTAGGAGAGATACAAGAACAGGGTGTAAGGCTACGGTACACTTTAAAGTTGATGAGCAAGCTATGTGGAAGGTTGTTGTACACATTTCTAAGCATAATCATGAATTTGCTTCACCTACAGAACGACATTTATTAAGATCTGCCCATAGAGTTTCAGCTTCTGAAGGAATTGTTTTGAAGTCAATGGTAAATGCAGAAATTAAACCTACTGATGCTTATTCTTATATGGTTGAAGAGGGTGGTGGTGCAGAAAATTTGAGTTTTAGTAAGAAGGATTGCTATAATTATGTGTACATTCAAAGAAAGACACTTATTGAAGTGGGAGATTCTCAAACTTTGGTTCATCAAATAAGGGTAAAGCAAATGAAGACATGATGATTTATTGGGATGTTCAAACTAGATCAAGATGGAAGAATAAAATTTTTTTTCTGTCGAGATGGAAGATCAAGATAAATTATGACCCTTTTGGAGATGTGGTAATCTTTGATACCACATATCAAACAAATAGTTATAATTTGATATGTGCACCATTTGTTGATGTGAATTATCATTGGCAAAATGTTATGTCTGGATATGCTTTTTTATCATATAAGACTCTTAGAGTTAATGGGTGATCGTGTTCCAAAGACTATTTTTACTTATCAAGATCAAGCAATGGCTTATGCACTTGAGGTAATAATGCCTAATATGCATCACTGTTTATAGGAACTTTACAAATATTGAAAATTTATCTAATAAGATGAATTTGTATTTCAGGATCCATCTAATTATTCATAGATTCTTCGAATGTGATATCAAAGCTTCCTCAGACCATCTATGATGCAATAGTACTACAGCGTTGGTCTCTTAAAATTTTGATTGATAATGTTTCGTCTCTACTAATTTTGTAATGATACAAAAATTTGTACTGATTCAATTCAACTACTTGTTAGGAGTACTCTTTTTTCTTTTTTCTTTTTTTTTCCTTAAGTTATTTTTGGAAACTGTGGTCTACTATGAATGATGGCCTCCAATTTAATATATATTAAGCATTTTTTTGGTGAATTATTAAGCCTGTTTTTATTAATTTTACATGTGTTGATTTTTAGCCAATATTAAAAGGATGACATGTCTTTAGGTGTCATTTTTAGTGTACTGACATGATTCCTTGCTCCTACCATCATATAGTTCTATCATACAATGATATTATTTTGGGGCTACAAGAAACGATAAATTAGCAATTTATAAATATATAATTAGATATGTATTTAGTGATAATAAATTATTAATAATTATACCTGTACGTTGCAGACAAATATATATATTTTATATGATGATTAAAACTTTTAATTAAATTATGATTATGATTGTATGTTGAAAAAAAGTTATGAATTAGATATTTAAAAAAATATGATTGTGTGTTATTAGTATTTAGTATGTTTATATTAATTATATTTCAAACATCATATATACAATATGTTTACGGTGATATTTAAAATTTAATTTTTTAGTGTAAAAATTATTTAATATATAATAAATATAAGTTGTATGAAATAAAAAAATGACATTTCAAAGATGAATATAACAACAAAAGTAGCGAAATAATATTATATATGATCATATAAAATAAATGATATGAGTAATCTTTACAATTTATTTAAGACATGAGATGTTATTCATCTTGCTTTTCACCTCTTAACTATAGTCGACCTACAAAAATTATAAATTACAATGACATGCATTAGTACGTGTTAGATATATTTCATGTATATGTGATAAGCTTTTTTATCAAATTGCCCTTAATAGCAAAATTATTTATCAAATGTCACTTTTTAAAATTATTTATTAAAATACCACTCTTTTGAAATCATATACCAAATTGTCACTATTTTGTTTAACATGATATTGTTTTAATAATTTTTTGTCAACGTATGATGCGCCTAACAGGATGACGCATCCATGTGGATTACACGAACAAGATAGGCGTAATCAACGTGGATACGTCACCCTGTATGGCGCATCATACGTAGACACATCATCCCACATGACATTTTTTTTTGTGGATGCACTTTGTGGGATAGCGTTTTTTAGTTAAAAATGCCAACACATTTAATGTTTTCTAGGTGGACAAAAAAAATTAAAAAAAAAATGTCATGTTGTATGTGCTTTTATGACACTTTTAACTCATTCAACGTGAATCTCATACTTCTTCCAAAGATACGTACATTTTACATGTCTATTAGAGAGTGTACCATAACATTGGAAGATATCAGTATCAATCAGCTTATTTATAGGCCAAGTGTTTCTTTCTGATTCGTAAAGTAGTCGATGTGAGACTTTGGTATTAGTAAGGCAAAACAACTAAGTAAGACAACAATGTACCTTTGTTCGATGTGTGACTTTGGTGTTGGTAAGGCAAAACAACTACGTAAGGCAACAATGTACTTTTGTTTGATGTGTAACTTTAGTGTTGGCAAGACAAAACAACTAAATAAGGTAACAATGTATCTTTGTTCAATATGAGACTTTGGTATTGAACAAAACAATTAAGTAAAATAATAAAGTATCTTTATTCGATGTGATACTTTAGTAATGGACGAGGCCAAATGCATAATTGTCTCTAGTACTTATATACATGATGAAGATTTTTATGGTATCCTTTTTTTTTAGGACGTTAAGTTCCAAACTTACCCCGAGAAGCATATTCCATTTAGTAACCATAAAAATTCCTATATATGATTGTTTTTTTTTAATGAAATTATTTACAAACTCTTTCTTGAGATGCAACTGAGTTTCATTAGAAGAGAGATGGTAGAAAAAAGTGTTGGTCATGGAGTGTAGACTGGAGAAGAACAAGTGGAGTGTTGATCGGGTGATCTATTCTTATCGGTGATATGCATTGATGGGCAAATGCAAGGGAGTGGAGTGGTCAGATATTCCTAAGGAATCGTGGCCCCCCATTGCCAAATGCCTTAACACCATACTCAACGTCCTTCGATTTTGCAGCATCTATAAGTCATGGCGCTCCGTTATCTCTCTCTCTCTCCCTTTCCCTTCCTCACGCTCACTTGTCCCTCCACAAACCAGCATCCCTCTCAGTCAATTCTCCCTCCTCTAAACCAAAATATACCGTCTCGAACCATTACCATCATCACAAGAACACCCCTCCATTTCTTCTCTTTCTTCCAAAGGGTGGATCATAAAGGTTGGAGAACCCAAAACCATCCCACTTTGTCTCTTAAACCCTTTCACTAACTTTCGCCTCTCACCCCCACCTATCACTTCCCCAAAGGTGTTGAATTTGTTGAACATTCGGGTCGTCGAATTAATTGAAACATATACTATCAATTATGCAAGTGGGTTTTTATCTCCAGATGAAGATGAACATGAAGAGGGTGTGTTTATGCTTGATTTTGATGTTCGTAAAGTAGTGTTGTAACCCCCCAAGTTTTGATGTTGAAGGTCACATTGTCTTTGCTTTGTACGAGGATGGAAAGTTGGTTTACTTAGTTGTATGGTCACATCGAACAAAAGTATTTTGTTGTCTTATTTAGTTATTTTGTTTTGTCAATAATAGAGTCTCACATCGATTACTTTACGGATAAAAAACAAACACTTAACCTATAAATAAACTAATTGATACTGATGTCTTCCAACGTTATGGTGCACTCTCTAGTAGGTATGTGAAATATACGTGTCTTTGGGAAGAGTGTAAGATCCATGTGTAATGGGTTAAGTGTCATAGAAGCATACGCAACGTGTTATTTTTTTGTTGTCTATGTAAAAAACGCCAAATGTGTTTGTGTTTTTAACTAAAAAATGTCATGTCACATGGCGTATCCATGTAAAAAACGTCATGTAGGATGACGTGTCCACATAAGATGTGCCAAACAGGGCACATCTACATAAATTACGTCTACCTTGTTAGCGTAATCTACATGGATGCGTCACTCTATTTGAAGCATCTACATGAACCAAAAAATATTAAAAAAATGTCATGTTAAATAAAAGAGTGACAGTTTTGTATATAATTTTAAAAGAGTAAATTTTTTATAAATAATTTAAAAAATAATATTTTGATAAATATTTTTACTATTAATGATAGTTTGGTAGAAAAACCTTATGTGATAAATAAAATTAGATAAATGCCTCTATAGATGATGTCGCAATAATTAGTGCTTGAAGTTCTAAAATGAAGCTATGAACAATATTGTTAAAAAAAATTATGCATGTAAAAGCAATAAATTTAAGAGAAAATTAATTTTATAAAAATAAGAATAACATACTACGTGTAAAAAAATCCATTTGAATTAAGAGTCAGATTTATTATCATCTATGTAACAAAAAAATTACTACGATCTATGGAACACGCTAGACCTATAGTTCAAAAGGGTAACTGTGCAGCATTGATTCTTAAGAGATTGAGCATACTAAAAAACAACATCATACCTTTTTCGGATTGCTTGAAAAACAGTTAAAAGTTTTCCTTCCAAATAACACATTTTTTAGCAGTGTATTCAGAAATTTTAAGTATTAGAGACAAAAATAAATATATTAATATAAAAATATAAAAAAATTAATAATTATATTTATATAAAAATATATATTAATATAAAATTATAAAAGATTAATTTACAATTATTTCTTTTACATTTTTATATTTTAAAAATGTTAAATAATTCATTATTAATATTATTAAACATTTTTTCTTTATATATATAACTAAATAATTATTTAATTATTCACCTCTCATACAATTATATAACTAATTCTTGATAATATTCATAGGATGAAGAAATAATAGTTAAATAAAAGAAAAAAAAAAGAAGTTTGAGAAATACTATTAAAATGTAACAGTAAAAAGAAGAAGGTGAGAGAAGATTTTAATACTTTAAGTATTTTGACAAACTTTAGTATTTTATTAGTTTCAAATCATATAAGAACAATGGGATGTTTTAAAAAGTAATATTAAAAAATAAATTTTACTTTCTATAACTATAAATTTATTAATTTATTTGTATGGAAGCAATAATTATATATACAAAAAGATAAAAAACATAAATATATATATAAAATCAAAAAAATTTTATAAATTGAGTGAAACATGAGTCTTCTTTTTTTTTTTTACTTGGGTGCATCCCTGCTTTTTAGTGTAGATGGTCAAAGTAAATGAAAAGTTATGTACCTATGCATATATATAAGGAGAATCATAATTGTTTAGTTTCCTTTTTTATTGTTTGGTGAAGCACGTATGTAATTGATTCTATCTGTTTATTTATTCCATCAAATCAATTTGATTTAACTTCTCTATAAACATAGCGTTAATTTGATTTTAAATTACTTTTAAATACTCATAAAATGATAGATAAAATTAGGAATTAAGCTACTTGGGAGAATAAATTGATTTTTATATTACTCACTTGATTTTAAATTGATTTACTTACTTGTTTTTATTTTACCTACATGTATTCTCTTCCTTGATAAATAAATTGATTTTACTCATGGGTATAAATAAATTGATTTTAAATACTAATAAATATATTTAAAAGTTCATAAAATGAAAAATAAAATGAGGGATTTAAATGCTTGGAAGAATAAATTTATTTTATATTACTCACTTGATTTAGTTGCTTGTCTTAATTTTTCTCACACCTTTTCAATAAATTTTTTAATAAATTGAATTTAACTTGATTTTAAATTGATTTTAAATGCTCATAAAATGATAGACACAATTAGGAATTTAGTTGCTTGGAAGAATAAAATAATTTTTATATTACTCAATTAATTTTAAAATATTTTAGATTATTGTCTTCATTTTACTCACATGTAGCACTACATTTTTTAATAATATTTTAATTGATTTTTTGATTTTAAATTGATTTTAAATGCTCATAAAATGATAGATAAAATTAGGAATTTAGTTACTTAAAAAAGATTTGGAGTAATTTTTATAAAAAAATATAATTTTTAAAATATTTGATAATTAATCCCAAATTAGGCAAGATCACAAATGGACTTAATAGTACTTATTCTCTAAAATCAAATGAAACCAAACATAACGACAAAAGTCACGTATTTGAAAATAAATGATTGACTGCTCTCTCCTTGAGAACACATAGCCATCAGCTGTAGTGCCATTATATGTGCAGCTGTTAAAAAAAATTGAAGATATTTTTATTAAAACAAAAATAAAAATGATAAATAAACAGCTCCAAATTAGGCAAAAACACATTTAAACACGATTAGTGATGTGATTTTTTCAAACTGAACCAATAGAAAAAAATAACTTAACCTGAACACAACAAAAATTATTGAACCCAAAAAAAGATGAATAATTGAATAACTGGATAAAAAAAAACAGTTGAAGATTGAACAAAAAATATTTGAAGAATGAATAGTTGAAAATTGAAAAAAAAATAATCGAACAAAAAGATGTTAAAAATTGAACCAAAAATATTTGAAGAACTGAGCCCAAAAAATAATTGAACACAAAAGATGTGAAGATTTATAGCAATAATTTTTGTAAACTGAACTAAAAGAAATAAGATAACTTAAACTGAACACAAAAAAAAAAATATAGTTGAAGGTTGAACAAAAAATATTTGAAGAATGAATAATTAAAGATTGAACTAAAAAAAAAGTGTACCGAACCAAAACATGTGAATAATTGAAGGAATGTTAGCAGAATTTGAAAGAAGAAGAACTACTTCGTGTTTGAGGTGCAGTATAGCTGTAGTTTTTGAAATAAAAAAGAGAGAGATTTAACCAAAATATAAACAAAAGAAGGTTGTGGTTTTAAATGCATAAAATCTTTGACATTTAAGTTATTTTATTATTGAATTAAGGTATTTAAAAACGGCATTTAAATTAATTATTCACATAATTCCAAACTTACCCTTATTTTAGGAGGAAAAAAACCTTAATTCTAACCTAGGGTTACAACAATATTCCTCTTTTATATATAAATAAAAGATAAATGAATAAAAACTTAAAAAAAATCATTTTAATAAGATTATATAAATCAACTCTTAAATATTATGTGAGTAGCAATTAAAAATTATGTTAGTGAAAATTATAGTGAAAATATAATTAAGAGAGTTATATAAGAATTGTAAGGCTTAGAAAAATCAAAGGTAAATAAGATAGTTGTTTATAAAATTTAAAACACTTAATTTTATTGAAAGTTATAGTGATTTCTTTTTTGTTGTCTAACTTAAAATTATTATCAAATATGAAAATGAAAGTGTATTAGGTGAAATGTTTTATGATTTGTGTTACAATAATTAATTTTTATTGTAATTGATTGATTGATAATAAAGTTACTAACTGCTATCAATCTAAACAAATTTGAATTAATTTCAATTTCTTTCAAATATGATAAGTTTTAATGTGATTCATATTTTTAATTATATTGATTATGTTATTTTCAATTATTAATATCATGTTTAAATTATAATTTATTTATTTATTTTTACTATAATTAATATAATTTTTTTATAATTGATACCTATGTTGAATGTCTTCAATTTAAATAAATTTGAAGCATTTTCTATTTGTTTCAGCGATCATGTTTTGAAACTAATCAAGTTCCAATGTCGTTTTAGATATAGAAGCGGCGTTTCGTATTACATTTTCTGATCAGTGTCGATAGAGTTATGGCAACCAGATACTTTCTGTGTCTACATGACGTTAATTTTTCCTTTATTTATAGATGAATGGAAATATCATATCCAAATGTTTTAAAAAATTTTGTTTGATTTTCAATCGATTTTAAAATAATGAATACATTTTATTATTTGATAATTATTATCAAATAATAAATAGGTGAATAATTATTATCAAATAATAAAATGGTGAATCCATTTTATTACTTTAATAATAAAATGAATCAATTTTTAATAATAAACTGGGAAAAATAATTGTCAAATAATAAAATTTTAAATAATAATTCAATCATACTAATTTTTTTTTGTCTAAATTAAAATTATTGTCAAATATAGATATGAAAATGTATTATGTGAAATGTTTTACGATTTGTGTTATAATAATTGATTTGTTTTATAATTATTTGATTGATAATAAAGTTGTTGACTGTTAAGTTTACTATTAATCTAAATAAATTTGAATTGATTTTCATTTCTTTCGATTATGATAAGTTTTTATGTAATTTTTATATTTAATTATATCGATTATATTATTTTTAATCCTTAAATAATGTTTAAAGTATAATTTATTTTATTTTTTTGCTATAATCAATATAATTTTTATAATTGATACATATGTTGAATATTTTCAATTTAAATAAATTTGAAGCGTTTTTCATTTGTTTCAAAGTTGACAATCTTCAATCCCTAATTTAAATTAAGTTAAATTAATTTTCATTGATTTCAAACATAAAAAATTATTATCTAATTCTTATATCTAATTATGTTCATAATGTTATTTTTAAATCACACTAATTCTCATATTTCATAAACATATCATACCATCAATTTATATGTGTAATTATATTGTACGTCAATACATCAATTTGTAAATAATTTTGAGTAAAGCTTCTTATATGATTTAAGTAACTAAAAACAGTTTTGACAAATATATTTTATATGATATGATATTTGTTTTCTTATTTTTTTCTTTTTTTATTTTTTATTATAATATATAAAAGTATTTGTTCGTTACGTGAATTATCTCTTATCTTAATTTCATTATATATTATTTTATGAAACTATCTATTATCTATAAAATTGTACAATACAAAATATAATTATTAGATGTTATCATGTTTCTATTACAATTATATTTATAAATTTATATAATTATAATACCTTTATTTTATTTAATATATTTTATTTTTATTTATAATTATATTTATTCTTTTATTTAATTCATTATTTATCTCGTACATTATATAAAATCTAGTAATTAAAATACTTAAAATTACTTTTTTGATAAATATTTTCAAATATAAATAACGTGACTCCAGACTCGTGTTTATCCAAAATCAGGTTTACAAATCAACCCAAAATCAAATTTATAAAATCTAGTCCAAAATTACGTACACTCTTGATCCCTTTCTTCCCTGAGTTGCTAACAAACCCTATCAGACGCACGGCGGTTTAGAACCAACGCTGAACTAGCGGCTGCGGCGGTGGCAGCGAGACCTCAGCCACGGTTCTCTCCTTTGCCGTATTTTTTCTGATGCTCTCTGAGAAATGTCGAGTCAATGCTGTGTTTCCGATCTCTGCTTCCAGGTTGAGTCAATGCCATGCCCTTTTCCCACTTCTCTGTTGTATTGTGGTTATTCAAATTCAAATCTCACTTGTGGTGCTTCCTTTCTGTTGTTAATAGCAAGATTTTTAGAGAGCTGAAACACAGAGCAAGTGAAAAAGGAAAAGGGGAGACCACTTTACTTCAGGTTCGTGCTGCACTGTCTATCGATATGATAATTCTGTCAACTTTCAAACTTAATTTCATTATTTTGTATTGTAGATTCCAATCTGATCAATACTTTTGTTTCTGCCCTGGTATTTGCATATTTATAAGCCTTTGTCAGTATTTGGTCTTTAACCTCAGAAATTATTAAAAGATAAGTCAGCTGTAGAGCAAAGTTTACTATCTATTGAGGGTGCTCTCTCTGAGCTTGTAAAGCTATTTTCTACTTAGCCTAAATAGTTTCTTCATTTTCTCTCCCAACTGGTATTGGTTAAATTAAAAGCCTAATCCTCTAGGATATAAGAAGCAATAGAAATTAATGTTTTCGTTGAGGAAGTACCGATTATTGACTGTTGACACAAACCTGAAAATGCTACAGTTATAGCTTCTGGTGACCCTTTTCATTTGATATTACAATTTTCGTTTTGTGCCAGCCACTAATTTCTTAAGGCATTTGACATATTGCCGCCAAGACGACTCTTCGTTTAATTTATTAATAAATTATTAATAAATGTGATTGATATAATTGACATATTTCTAAGTGACCACCAATGTTTATAGCTTTTAGGTGACGGTGGAGAACCAAACTTAATGAACTTTGAAATCCTCAATGATAAAATATTGTGAGATGATATACTGCTTTCTTAATCACGCTAAAAATAGATATGATTGCAGTATTGCATATTTTGAATTTGGTAGAGTCTTGAAGTCTAATTTTGAAGTAGCTAGATGAAAGAAACACATCATTCAAAAGTCTGCTGGTGATGGTTTGCAAATAGAGAAAAGTACAGAATTTGAAGGGAATGTATAAATGATAATTCAATTGATTCTATGTTGTCAAATAGATGGCTTCACAGACTATCTGAAAACTGTATAATATATGCATATAGTGTGAAAAATACATAGTTCTTGACTTCATTCCCCTTTCGCTTCTCGTAAATCAATGGAGTTACTCATGTATCAAAAAGGAAACACTTTCAATTTTCATTTTCTTGCTCAGTGATTGCCTTCCAAAAAATCATAAAGTGGGAGCATCATGTAATGTCTCTGCCAAAGTGCCAAGAGTATGAGTATGCCATATAATTGTCAATTCTTTGCCAATCCTACATATTAATAGAACATGTTAATGCAAACCGATTAGGAGTTCACTTTATATATATATATATATGTTTCACGTATGTGCCATGTGTAATTAAAAGTTTTGCATAGTCTTTTATAGCTACTCTGAACATTATTTTTGAAAGTACTGATTGCTTGCTTGTTTTCTCTCTTACAGTTTTGTTCCAAAGGTTCTAGATTTTTGAGCTAATTTTGCTGTCCAAGAACTGTCCAAGTACGTACAGTTTATACTTGTCTATTCTCCTCTCATGTATATGAAACTTTTTATTTATATATTATACTGTTATGGTTGCTATAGTCCTGATATACTTCTCTTCTCTTCTCATATATCAACATTTAAATCTACACCACGGTATTAATTTTAAGTTGCAATTTCACGTTTTCCTTGCTGGTCATGCCAATTGATAAATCTTGGATTAGCAAACCACATAACACACTTGAAGATGCAGATGGTTTAAGCAAATTTTTGGATTTTGCAGTGGGGAAGGGTACAATATGTTTTATTAAGTAGGTTGATCTAAGGGCAATAAAATGAAAATATAATGGAAATTGAATTGTATGCTTTTTTATATGTTCCAAACATTAGAATATATTTTTTAAATTAATTGAATTCATTTATTTTTAAATGAATTCAATAAAAACTTGTTCCAAACAGGGTGTGTCAGGTTCCTGAACATTTTTTCCACCATGGCCAACAAATCTAAAGATGAGCCCAAGACTGCTCCTGAGTTTGATCGGTGGTATGATCTCAGCCTAGGACCTTCCTTCAAAGATGAATCCTCTAACAAATACTGCACTCTACGATGTAAGTTACCAAATGAAAAAGCCCATCCTTATCTTCCTTTTTGTCTGGTGGGTCAGTATTTGTTTTCCTCTCAGTTCCTGGCAACCAGATGGGTAATGTTCATGCTTGATTTTGCAATAACTATATTGCTTATGCTTTTGACATTGATCTTTTATTCTTTTTTTGATTTTTTGTCTATTATGAGTTTTAATCTTTGAAGTCTTGAAATTTGTGTAGATGAATTTAAGCCAGCTTCGGTTGATAAGACTAAGCCAGGATTGCTACGCAAGACCAAAGAGAATAGGGTTTCTGTGGAATTTCAGAACAACCAAATAGGAAAACCCAAGGTGACATTTGAGGGGAATAGTGAGGAATATAAGGAAAATGATGCTGTGTTGTTCTTTGATGGTGAGACACTTCGATTGGAGCGGCTTCATAGGGCTGTAAAGCAACTGCGGCACCTTCGAATGCCTGGTGAATCTGCAGCTGCTGCTGCTGCAGCTGTGGCTGCTCCATCTGGGACAACTTTGGATCCTCGGTCATCCCCTGTTGGGAAGGCCACAAAACCGGCACCTGTAAGCAGGAGCACATTTCAGGCTGTGCCAGTAAGTGCTCGCTAACTATCTATAGCATAATTGTTAATTTGGTAGTTGAGTCCCTTACATCATAAAAATGTATGCAGTTGGAGACTTTTCATTATAAATATGATTTTTTTTGCAATACATTAAGGTTTTTGCTGTTTTTTATGGAAGTTGAAAACTGATTATGTATGGCACTCTGTGTATGAATATCATAATGTATATCCTCTTGTTACCTTATGGATATGTTATATTTAACATGTTTTTAGATAGAGATAGAATTTGATTGGAGAATGGCAATAGAAACCTGCTTGTTTATTCTTTTTTGCAAGGAGGTACTTTTCACTTGATGAGAAGGCCGATTTTTGTATCTTTGAATTACCTGGTACTCAGCTATTTTTCATTTTTGGTTAACATAATTGAAGTGCTTCTTAATTGAGGGAAAGAAGAGGATTATAAAAGGACATGAAGCCTGTAATTTTATATTTTTGAGATTGGTGTACAATTGTACATGGGTTTCTGAGTGAAGCATAAATACCCTACAAATCTCTTTTGCGTTGACCATATTTTTTCTTTTGGTCTGAGTCGTTGCTTCTGTGCCAATGGAAGGAAAGCAAATAGTTTGTTTTCTTTTTACTTTTTCTTATCTGTTTTCTTTCCCTAATACCTTTAATGATATTTACTTTGATTCTGCACAGGTTGAGGTGGAACGTATTGATATCGGTGAACCTGAGAATACTGGTATGTATGATATGGTTAGAAGGTTTCTGTAATTGTATATCTAGACTTTGTGTTGAGTTCCTAGATTAGTTGATTTTCTGGTAGTCTAGTTAGATAACATGTGAGACATCATTTTGTATTACATTCTCTTTTTTGGTTCTTTTTCCATTTCATTTCTGTTTCCCCATGTGTAACTTTTTCCTTCGCTTAGGGGCAGGGAGGATGTTCTAAGCTTTTCATGTTTATCACTATGACTTGATGCTGCCGGATATAATCTGTTAATGCACTTCAGTCTATGAGGAGTTTTTTATTATAATACTGCTGTGTAAATGTCTTCTATGCATGCTTTCCAACCTGATGATTTTCATGTTGTCTTTGCTGCTTACTATAACTTTCCACTTTGTCTTCCACACACACAGACTTTTTTGCTGGATGTTTGCTTTGTTATGACTTTGTTAATTTCTGTTGTGTATTCACAATTGATGAAATGGTTTGCAGTGGCTTTACTTTTTATAAAGTTATCTGAGATTAATTTAATGTTGTACTTGTCAATTATCATATGACAGGCATCAAACCTGGTTATAAGAGGTCATCTGATCATCCAACTGAACCACCCATTATTTCTGCTCCGTCACCAGGTGCCAAAAATGAAGTTGAGGAACATCAAGATATAGATATTGATGACCTTTTTGGAAGTGGAACACCTGAGGATGACAATAATGCTGAAGAAAAAGATAATGTTGGATTTGACATGAATGTTCCACACACTGATGATGAGATTGCTGATGTGGATGATAGTGGTGATGAGGTGGACAAAGGACCCAATGCTGCAGAAGCTCTCAGAGCCCAGGTGAATGCAGAGGGGAGGGATGATCAGACTTCTACTTCTAGCAGTAGCAGTGGAAGTGGAAGTAGTGAAAGCGGTAGTGGTAGTGGGAGCAGCAGCAGCAGTGATAGTGAAGGCAGTGATGAAGACTCGGTTAACTCAATCTGAGATTTGATAACTCTGGGGTTTCTTTCTTTTCCTTTTATCCTTTGTCATTATTTTGGCAAGTAGTCCAATACATAGAACAAGTATGTATTTATTAAGCCTGGCTTAGAAGAATGTAATAAGCCATCCTGATTTTAAAGGTTGGGAATTTTGTTAACATTGACACTAGTGTGATGTGATAAATGATATGCCATATTTGATGTGTTTGTATAAATCGTCTTTAGTTTTGCTTTGTTATTAAACATAGGAATCAAATTTTTAGGCATGGAAAAACCCCCAACTTTTCAGGGATGAGAAATTGGCTAGTTGGAGGTTAATTTTGTAGCAATGTGAAAAATGGACTCGTCGGATTTGGATTCTCTTGTTTTGTTAGAGAGATAAAGATAAAAAAAATTAAATATAATTTTTGCACTTTATAATCCATCATGGTGGGCTTTTGGCTTTCTGCACATGAAAATGATTTTTATTTTTATTTTATTTAACAAGATGATCGTGTGACAAGGAAACCTGGAATCAGCAATGTGAGGGCCTTCCTGCAGGTTGATAATGGAATTTGAGTGATAGGAAAGTGAAACCCTTATAATGTATCTAGGTGCTATGGCAAAGCCTCAAGCAGTCAAGCTGTTCAATTTTCAGCTTTTCACGTTTACTGAAGCTCCTTTTCCTATATAATGTAGACCGTTATTTTTGAACTTTTACTGAAAATGGAGAGATTTTTTCTCTTCTCTCGTTTGGGGCGCCTGGGACGTGGGACCTACCTCAAAAATTTTCTCTCTTGACTTGCGGAGAAAATGGGAGAAGAAAGGTTATGGAGTTATAAAATTACTCCGCCCTCAATCTTCTCCTTGCCATCATGCGCCATTTTAGAAGCTGTTGTCGCGTCGCGCCAATATTGTCGTTGACTCGATCCACGAATTGCCGCTCGTTGAAAGAAAGGGGGAGAGGGGAGGGGGGGGGGAGGGGGAAGGGGGAAGGGGGGGAAGGTGGGGGTATAGGGGATGGGGAGGAGTTTATTAGTCAGAAGAGATAAAAAATGAGGGGGTGGGGGAGGGGAAACGGGGAAGGTGGGGGTAAAGGGGATTGGGGGGAGTTTATTAGTCAGATAAAAAAAATGATTTTTTTTAAATAAAAAATTATTTTATTTTTAATTTTTAATTTAATTTTAATTTTTTAAATTAGTATTTTTTTATAAATAATTATTATTTTCAAATATAATTTTAAAAATTATTTAATTTGAAAATATAAAATAATATATTTATATTCAATTATATATTTAAAAAGGATAAATATGTCATTTTATAAATTATATTTTTTTTTTTTTATTTTTTATTTAATTCTCATTTTCTTTCTCTTCATTTTCTCTTCAACCAAACGATAAGAGAGAAAATATATTTTTCTCTTTATTTTCTCTCCTCTCTATTTTCTCTCTTCTCATTTTCTCTCCTCATCCAAACAAAGCATTACTGATGAGGCGCCACTGCGCCAGGCTCATGCAGATCTAAGAATTTGGAAAAGGATCATATTCACTGTTATTTTTTTGTGGGGGCTATGAATAACACATCATAGATCCAACTCTAATCAGATTTTTTTTATTTTTATTTTTTTGGTACAAACTCTAATCAGGTATTTACTTAGCAAATGTTGGGCTCAGATGGAATCAAGAGTTCTGTAAATTTTGATGGCTGAAGACATGAATTGGCTGAAGAATAGGATTGGATAATTTATTTCTTTTAAGGTAAAATTGGAAATCTAAGCACCTGGATAGGAGAGCCAATAGATGGATCGAACGTTCAACATCATTCAGAGACTGTAACCAATATTTATAGTCAGGATTATGGTTTTATGCAATGAGAGAAAGAAAATAAAAAAATAAAATAAAGTGAGTTTCATTAATTTTTAAATTGTAATTTGTGATATTTTATTTTCTTTCTCGAACTACATTTTAGAAAAAATAAATGAAATTTAAAATGAAATATTTCTGAGAAAACAAATGTCAGCTATTAACAAGTTTCGAGTTATTTGTTATTACAGCGCATTAAAATCAGTTTCAAGGTTAATTTTTATTTGTTGGTAAGATCAAGCTTGAATTCATTGACCTAATACAGGTAGCTTTAACTAATAAGAAAGGGGAACAAAAATAATAGGATCAAAATTGAGGAGAAAATTCAACCTCTATAGGTGAAAGTTGAAATTACTTTGAATACACCTTAAATGCAATAGGTATGTGAATATCATTATCGAAATAGACAACAATAACGACAAATAAGTGTCGCACCCCTAAATTTATAAGCTATTGATTTGATACACAGTCAATAAATTCGATAGCTTCATTGTACCAAAAAAAATAAAAAATCTATAGCTTACATCTACATAGTCAATTGCATCGCAAGACTTGCATATGATCAATTCTTTTAGAAAGAAGGAAGCCTAACATATTGGGAAGACATGTATTTGGTGGGTTAAGTGAAAAATTATATAAGTAGACTTAATATTGTTGACTCAAAATATTAAGACATTAAGTTTATATTTTTTTTTCATTTATATAGTTTTTAATTTGTCCATTTATTTTTAATGTGAAACTTGTTCACTTATATTTCACTCACTTGAAATTCTCAACAAATTATTGTTACGCCACATAAATGTATATGATATTATAAGTAGGAATGTTAAAATAGATTAAGTCTAATGTGTTGGCTTAAATAACTCGATAAAATGAATAAGTTATGTTGAAATTTTTTATGCAAAATTAGAATTTTACTAGAATAGGTTGACGTGATTTTGGCCTACCGCAAGACACAGCCAACTCGAAGTGGGCCAAGCTGACTTGTAAGCTTGATGCTTATTTTTTAATTAAAGTATTATAATTATTTTTATTTTTAATGTAAATTAATTTTTTTTTATAAAAATAATTTTATATGATGTGATTTAAATTATATAAAAAATTGTTAAAATATAAGAATAATTTTTTTAAATATTGATAATTAAAAATAATTAAAAAAGATGATGTAGATCGATATGTTAATCTAATTTAACCTGCGGCTCACATAAGATCGAATTAAATTAAAAATTTATTAGCCCACAATGTTCTTAACCCAACCCAAATTTCATTGCTCCGATACAAGTCGCCGAATTGATCGTTTTGACACTCTTTATAAGTCATAAATATCAATTTTAATTTAAAACACTAAAGCTTTTTTTAGAAGTACTAAATTTCCAGTTTACACTTTAACAGACTTTTTTTTTCCATCTTTCAAAACCAAGTCATAAAAAATTTATTTGAAGATTACAATTTATTCTTAAATATTAAAAACAAAATATAATCACATAAATTACATCATTCATAGCTTTTCTCAAATACAAATCATCATACTAGAATTTTTTTATGGTCATATAAGTATTAAAACCAGTGATCCAGAAACCAGAATAGATTAGATATGAATTACAGCCATGTAATTAAAGTGATTTATTGCAATTCGCATGAACATGCTTATGTTTTGTTTACCTCAAATTCAAGTAGTAATGATCAAGATAATGATATCCAACGTAGACAAAGGGTACCAACCCACATACGTAGGCCACAGCAAAAAATGACAAAGGCCTTCAACAATCAACACCTCACCATTTGCTCGCTCATTAACCAAATTTTCAAATCCCTAATTATTTTTCATTATAATCCCGATCAGCGTCGTATCCCGACACGTCTCTTATGTCTGATTTACGAAACGTTTTTATGACAATGCCTGCGTTACATTCTTATTTCACGTTCTCAAATCTCACCAACCCCCACTTTTCGTTTTCCAAACTCTTGGGTCAAAATTTTTATTTGTTATATTATTCCCATCGTCATCTATAAAAATAATTATTATATTCATTTTTTTAGCCATCTAATGTGTTTTCATATTTTATTTCTTTATAAAAAATATGCATCAATTATCAAATTTTTAAAATAATTTTTAACTTATTTTACCCAAATACTTTAATTTGACAAGGACATGCAATTTTTTTGGTTAAAATATAAAGTAAGTAAACATATATATGTATACACTTATTACTTTTTTATTATGTTCTGGATTGTATCATCAACACTATCTACAATCATACAAGTTTTATTTATATTTGATCTAATCTATACTCAAAACTATTATCATTTAATTTTATATTATAAAATATAAGTCTGTTAATTCAAAGCACTAGAATAAAATGTATTAAATTAAAATTTAAAAATAAGTAAAATATTTTATTAAAAAGAAATATTAATAATAATTTTTTAATATTTATTTTATTATTAATTTATTTAATATAATTAAAAAAATTATTAAAAAAATTAATAATACTCATTTTTAAATTAATAATAAAATAAATGTTAAAAAAAAGGATGTGTTATTAACGAATGTTTTCATCAGCTTCGAGACATTGCCGCTCAAGAAATTCATGTTATCCCACATTCTGAACAAGCGCGTGTACATCACTCTTTCATCCTTATCAGAAGCGGGGAGCTGAATCCCCAAATCGCTGCCTGACACAAACTGTATTTACGCGCTTACGTGACGCCAGTCAACTATTCCCCACAAGTAAAGTATAATCAAATCATACTTCTGCGCTTTTACCGAAAAAAAAGGTTCATACTTCTATATTGTGTCTCCAATCTCCCTCTCTTTTATTATTATTATTATTATTATTATTATTATTATTATTATTATTATTATTTAATTTGATTTAACCTGAATTTTGACATCAATCAATGACAATCAGAAACGTAAAGGAAGAGAAAGAGAAAGAGAGGAAAGAATCCGTGATCTTCATTTTCTTCTGTAACGCCCAACAACCAATCTAACCTGTGAAAAACCCTAGCCTCCCACCAAGCACCAAGGATTCTACAAAAAAAGTTGAGATTTGAGCATTGAATTAGTGACGAACAACAAACTTTGGGGGAAAATTTTGGAAGTTTCTGATCTGGGTTTTCATTTTTCCATTACTATCTCCTTTTATTTATTTAAATTTTTGTCTTTGTCTAGTTAGTTTGCTAGCTCCCATACCCATCCTCATCAACGTCCCAAACCACAACACCAAACCAGGAAAAGGCAAGATCTTCAACGACCCATTAACCAAAACAGTCTCAAAACCCAAACTTTAGGCAGACCCAGTTCTCAAAATCATCCCTTTCACCAGAAGAAGCCATACCCATATATGCTCCAACACCATCAACAGAGACACCAGTTTCATTCTTACTACTATTATTATGGGAGCTGAGAAGAAATGGCTTTTCACGCTATTCAGTGCAGCATTCTTGTCCCTCATGCTTCTGTTGATGTCTTCTTTTTCTGCCTTTAGCTCCCCCAAGCCTTTTCCCTTTATTGTTCAGCATGGTTCACACTACCCTCCTGCTTTTGCATACTTCATCTCCGGTGGTCACCAAGATAAGGACCGGATCTTGCGCTTGTTGCTGGCAATCTATCATCCCCGGAATCGCTACCTCCTTCATCTTGGGAGGGATGCCAGGGACGAAGAGAGGCAGGCCTTGGTTACCGCCGTGAGGTCGGTGCCGCCGGTTCGGGCTTTTGGGAACGTGGATGTGGTGGGCAAGGCCGATTGGGTCACCTACTTGGGCTCCTCCAATGTTGCCATCACTCTCCGAGCTGCCGCGATTATGCTGAAATTGGATACTGGTTGGAATTGGTTTATCACTTTGAGTGCACGTGATTATCCTCTCATCACTCAGGATGGTATACCACTTTGGTCATTTCTGTGTGGTTCATGGATTTGTGCCAATGAATTTATTTTAGATGATTCGATACAAACTACAAAGATTAGTGTGGTATTTTAATTGGAAACTTGATTTCTGTTGGATTAATATTCAAATCAATTTACCAATAAATAAAATATAAAAAATTGGAATCAACCAGCTTGGTTTTTCAATATTATGAATTTGGTTTTGGGTGATTCAATGTTAAGGTTGTTGTATGTGTAGTGGCTTGGTAATCATTGGACAGTTTCAGCAATTTTGTTAGGAGCTTTGTTTTTATTTCATTTTTTGTTCCTTCAATTTCACCCTTTTTTTTTAGTCAGGTTCGCTTGTGTTTGGAAATTTGAGACGCGGCTTTAATTAGAAACTTGATTTCTTTGGAATTTAATATTCAATTCAACGAACTTGTTCTAAGATGCCTGTATTCTCATTTCACCTCTCCCAGAGTATGGGGAAATGGTGTCTTAATATTGATTCTTTGATATGATCAGCATGAATTTATGTATCAGTATGAGTATTCATAGATGTTTTTCTTTTTTTTAAATTTCTAACTTTGGGCGTCTTACTTTTACTTCCTTGTTCAGTTTTGGAATTTTGTCAATTCTGTTTGATTAAGTCTATAAAGAGTGTTGCATTGAGTAGTGAGTTCCATGTAATGTTGCTTTTATGTGATAAATATAGTATATAGTATTGCTATATGGTATGAAAACAGATATAGTATTGCTATATGGTATGAAAACAGATTCTATGAGTAGTGCATGAATCATGTGGCACCATGTTTCATGCATGAATTATCAGGATTGTGGGACCCAACCCAAGTTAAAGAAAATTTATACACCTGAGATGCAAGATTTATTGTGTTTGCTCCACGTCACATTCTAAAATGTTCACAAAATAAGTTTCGTATTATTTAACATTTTATTGATACTTTCTGTAAGTTTTCATCATTTTTAGATTTCTTTCTATATTTATTTTTTGGTTTGAATTGAAATCTTGAAGTTTAAGGTTTATACTTTATGAATGACTGAAATGTCTTCAGGTTGTAAGGTTGGATTGGTTGCTACGGGTTAATTAAACTGAGGCCTCTCCATGTGATACTTTGAATTCTAATTTTGGTTTTCCAAATAAATTTACAGTTTACTGGGAGCTGACCATGGTTTAGGCTATAGACACTAAGGTGAAAACACAGGTTTTCCAGCTGATTAGTTGTCCATACATAAGGAATGTGTGGCTACAGCCAGGAGGTGAAGCCAAGAAGAAAGTTGAGAGGGGGTCCAACAAAGGGGAAAAGAGCTATCAATTTGAAAGAGGGGTCACGAGTAGGGAGAGAGGAGTGAGGAGGTAAAGATGGTAGAAGGGTGTTGATGGGGGAAGGAGGGGTTCATATGGGGCACTTGTAGAAGGGTGTTGAAGCCCCCCCCTAGACCCCCTGGGCTGTGCCTCTGGTGGTTACTGCCAAAAGAAAGAAAATTAAATTATTGTTCTTATCTTAAACAAATAACAAATTCTGAGATAGAGATTCTTCAAACCCATCCCTCTGTACCAAAGAAACTCAACAGAAATTCTACATGTGCTCTGGTTCAGTTTACTAGCGAATGTTTTTAGGTCATCTTAATGCATTTTAAGTTACTTTATATGTTTACCCCTGTTAAGTTTAGCCTGCTTGTGAATGCATTTCACTCCCACCTAAGTCAATTTGCCCTGTGCATTTTTGACAAAATGCTTTGGTATTGCATATTAATTTCCAAATGGGAGGGATTGGTTCTGAGCTGGAGATGCTATTTATGCCTTAGATGGTTGAATATCTTAAGTGGTTGCCAAAGTCTGATAAGAGACCAAGTCATATCTTCTGATTGCATGGGATTTTCTGTGATTATTCTTATTTGCTTATGACTTGATAAATTGAAATACTGATCTTGTTATACAGATCTAATAAGACTGGAGGCATGGGCTTCTAATTGGAGGAAATTTTTAAGCATCCTTACAAAGTGCAATTTCAAGGTGGAATGAAGTTTCTAATGGTGAATTAGTAGGTAGTATGACTGATATGGTGACTAGAGGATGTAATTTAGCATGCTCAAGTGTCACAAAATAGCTTTTGAGCTGAAAATGTTATCATAAGTAGGAAAAATGACATGCAGATACTAAAATGTTTCAAGGTGGAGCTGACAACAAATTTAGAAGTTTAAATATTAGTTTCGAGCATTTTCATTATAATTCTCGTGGAAAAAGAAAAAATTGCATATGTTTTGCTCTGATATACATCTTCTACTGGAAGTTGTCATATAAACAAAAAATAACATGTAGATACTCAAATGTTTCAAGTAGGAGCTGACAACATATTTAGAAGAAGTTTTAGCTTGAAACACTTTCATTATGATTCTGGTGAAAAGAAGAAAAATTGGGTATGTTTCACAATTTCACTCAGATATATGTCTGCTACTGGAAGTTATCATAAATTACAAAAGTAACATGTAGATACGAAAATGCTTAAAGTAGGAGCTTACAACATATTAATAAAAAGCTTTCATATTTCAAACATTTTCATCATGTTTCTGGTGAAAAAAGAGAAAAAATTGCATGTGTTTCATTCTGATATGCATCTGCTACTGGATACTGCAAGTTGTAGATGCAAATCTTAAGAGACAATCTTGAAAATACTTAGAGGTCAGTTGAGGGCTGCATGGAAGATCTTATGAATAGTCAGAGATATTATTAAAGGGCACTTGTCCAAGGCAAGCAGTAAAAAAAGAACAAAGAAAGTGACAGCAGAATTTGATTTCATAAATCATAAAAATATATTAGGGGTATACTGAAAAAGAAATGGCTAGGTGGAAAAAAAATGTTGAAGATAATTTTTTCAACAAACACTCTTCAAATGTGACATGTATCTTTTCTTTCTTGTTAATGTCTATAGAAGATGTTGACAATAATTGCGTTACACACTTACACTATCAGACTGTTTAGTTCTTCCCTGCCCCCTATGCTGGGGACTTTGTGCGTTCTTGAGGATAGAAAGTTTCCATTCTCTGAGTTTGAAATAATATCTAAAAACGTGATGTTTAGGGAAATTGTCATGCTAAAAAAGTTGTTTGAAGAATTTACATTCTACTCCAATGTCTGCACATCATTCTTCTCTCCAGCTGCCCCCATACTATCTCTTGTAGGTTTCTGTGTTTGTAACTACAGAGATGGGCTTTTGAAGCCAAATATGCCCTCCATGTTAGTAACTAGTGAGGCATTCAACCTCAGACACATTGCTTTTACTAGAATCTCCTAAGGCATTTCAATTCTTGCAAGTGAACCCTTAGAACCCTGCAGGGATTCTGCATTGGTTCTCTTTGTTGTGAGATGGCCCTGTTGTTTTAAATAAACTTTTGGTGTTCCTTAGATGCCAGTAGAGCTGGGCGTCTATATTGGCCTTGCTCTATTTTATTTTGGTTGCAGTACAAGAACATTTACAGTCATTATTTTATTTTATTTTATTTCTTTATAGGCGATGAAATGCTCATATTTTTCTCAATTTTATTCACTGAATTATGCTTGTTTTAAGGTCTATAGATTTCTCATTCATATTCTCATATCTCAGTTTGATGTTTGTCTTCTTTCCACAGACTTTATCTAAGTTATTGATCCATGTTCTGTTATCTTTATCAGATCTGTCACACGTTTTCTCTTCTGTTAGGAGAGACCTCAATTTCATTGATCACACTGGTGACCTTGGATGGAAAGAGTATGAAAACTACTGCTAATTCTAGCTTCTACTTTGTGGCACTTCAGTTAGTCCTAGATCATTTATTTATGTATATATTTGCCCATGCAGAGGCGATAGATTCCAGCCTATTGTAGTTGACCCAGGGCTATATCTAGCAAGGAGAAGTCAAATTTTTCAAGCTACAGAGAAACGGCCGACGCCTGATGCATTCAAACTCTTCACAGGCAAATCTTTTTTCTCATGCTGTCTTCACAACAATATCTATGCCTATGAGGGTTTTTTTTTTTTATGTTGAATGCTTTCCTTGCCATGCAGGTTCACCATGGGTCATCTTGAGCCGACCCTTCCTGGAGTACTGCATTTTTGGTTGGGATAATTTACCTCGAACGCTACTGATGTATTTTACAAATGTGAAGTTATCTCAAGAAGGCTACTTTCACTCAGTCATTTGCAACGCACCAGAATTTAAGAACACAACAGTAAATGGTGACTTACGATATATGATCTGGGACAATCCTCCAAGGATGGAACCGCTCTTCCTTAATGCATCTGTTTATGATCAGATGGTAGAAAGTGGAGCTGCTTTTGCAAGACAGTTTGAAGTTGATAACCCTGTGCTGGACATGATTGATGAAAAGATCCTCCAACGTGGTCGTAATCGAGCTGCCCCAGGGGCATGGTGCACTGGGAGGAGGAGCTGGTGGATGGATCCATGTTCCCAGTGGGGTGATGTCAATATTCTGAAGCCAGGTCCTCAGGCTAAGAAGCTTGAGGGGTCTGTTTCTAGCCTTCTTGATGACTGGAACTCACAGACCAATCAGTGCCAGTGAATAGACACAAAGAATAGAAACATTTTAGCAAGCTGTGCAGTGTATTGCACCGCGATTCATCGACCAGTAGAAGTTGCCATTTACTGAAAACACATTCTTTGGTCACCAGAGTGTAATTTCAATCTTGGAAGGAAGGGCTCCTGTCATAGCAAGTGAGTGTTCATAACAACACATCAGAGTTGGAGTGGGGAAAGGGTATATATAGTTTGAGCTTTTGGGCTGTATTGTTTTGGAGGCTTAATATTTGTGGTTGATCCTCCAATACCTTCAATCAATAGGGAGGATATTCCTCCTTGATTCCATTTTCATCATGTTGTATGTTCTTTATGTCTCCTCATTACCATAGGAATTCTGGACGACTAGAGCAGAAAGTTCATTCTTTTTTAAGATATGATTGTCTGTCATTTTCCACTCTCTCATTCTTTCCCTTTGCACCTTTTAGTTTATAGTGGATGCTTGTTGGTCCCATAGGCTTCCGCGAGCCATGTGTTACTGACTTGCAAACTTTGAGATGGATGGAAGAGATAAAACTGTAGAAAAGGGGGGGGGGGGGATCAGTGGTCCCTGCACTTTATTGAAGCTGAATCTGACTGCTCAGTCTAATGTCACCTATTGCTAATTAACCAACCAATGTTACTATTTTGTATTTTTGAAAGAAACTTTTTGGGAGAAGTGACTTTAGATAAATATAAAGGATAAAAATTAAACAGGTTTTTTTTTTGAAGATGTAGATAAATATAAACAGGATAAAACTTACAAATACTTATTATTTTACAATTACAATTAAATAGTCCACATTTATTTACTATATAGTTATGATAATTCACTTAAAGCACTCTTTGTTATTATATTTTTTATCTTATTAAAAAAAGAATTGACTGGCAGTTTTTATATGTAGGAATTTTTTCACTTTGATATTAATTTTTTCATGCGAAAAAATGTATACTGTGAATATAAGTACATCATAATAGCAAAATAGGGGGGGGGGGATGTGACTAAGTAAAGGGACATATTAGTAGTATATTCTATTGATAGATTAGTATAGATTATAGAGTTTTTTTAATAAATATCTTTAGGATATTTGTAAAGGAATTTAAAGTAAGAAACTTTATATGAAAAGTAAATTTTTTTTTACTTTTAATATATTAAATACATTACTTTTTATGAAAAAAAATCTTTTAAATTATTAACAAATATCTTTAAAGCACTTTTTATAAATATCCTAGATTATATTATAGCTTCTACCTAGTCTCTAGTACTAAACCGACCCGCCTCTTCCAAATTGTATTATCGTATTTAGAAATTAGCACATAATATAAAAGCTTCCCTGGCACGCTCAATTCACCTAAACGCGTATAAGCTGAGAACGTGTTAACTGATAACGCTCAATATTAACAATCTTCCACCTCCAAATCAGTGTTTGCTGCTTCTGTTCTTTTCGATCAATAGCATTCACGCGATCATCCTAAAGATTCACTCACCCTTTCTTCTTGAGTGAAAGTTGGTAGGCACAACATGAGTGATGAACAAGGTGCTCTTGAGAGGAGATTGAAAATGTATGGTCTACGTGAAGTTAAAGTCTCGGGAGATGGAAACTGTCAGTTCCGTGCACTTTCAGAACAGATGTATGGGTCTCCTGGATACCATAAGTATGTTCGACGCAAGGTTGTGAAACACCTCAAACACCAAAGTTCCTTGTACGAGTCATATGTCACCACGAATTACAAAATGTATTGCAAGACAATGGGCAGATGTGGAGAATGGGGAGACAATGTCACCTTACAGGCAGCCGCTGATAGGTTTGAAGCCAAGATATGCATCTTAACATCATCCACACACAATTGCTTCACTGAAATTACGCCACGGCACCAAACACCAAAGCATGAATTTTGGTTGAGCTTCTCTGGGGTTCATTATAATTCATTGCGTGCAATTCAACATAAACCAAGGAGGAAGTTTTGGTTTTTCTAGGAATGGTATATAAGATTTAGCCATTTAGGATCCTGTATGTAGTATATTTTCATGAGATTCATATTTGATTTATTCTTATAAATTTTTATACTATTAGCAAATCATCAGGTAGTTTACCTTATATTAGAGGTTCAAAGTTCAAACTTCTGTATTATCATTATATAAACAGAAAATTATGTTTTTATCATTGTAGTTAAAGTTTGAAATTTCAAATAATTGTTATCATCATTATAATTAAAGTTCGACTTTTCAAGTAATTGTTATTCTAATTGTCTTAACCGTATTAATATTTATCATTGAGTTCATAATAATTGAAAATCACAAAGTCCATTAAGTTTCTGAATCTTTTTGTGAGGAGTGTGTACTAGCGTATTGAAGTGTTAAGATAATATATTATCATATAGACTATTTAATGTAAACCCTCATTTTTTTATTTTATTTTTTAAGATAAAAAGATAAATAATAATAAATAGTGTTTAAGTCATTAATAAATAGTGAATTTTTGAAAATTGATTAGATTAGATCAATTTTTTATTTTGATTTTCAAAATCGATCTAATTAAATTTAAATTAATTAATATTATATAATATATTTATTTATTATTAAATTTATATTTATAATAATTATAATTTCTTACATACTTTTTCACTTCATATAATCAAATATTATTTTAAACATAAAAAATGAAAAATTTTTATTTTTCTTATTTAATAGATTAAATTATTTTTAACTAACAAAATCTTATACTTTAATTTTTTATTATTAAAAATCAATTAAATCAATCAAATTGATCCGATTTAAATTGGATTGAATTATTTAATTTTAAAATATAACAAATTTATTTTAATCTAAATTAATATAAATAATATTATTAAAATTAATTAATTTTTTAATTCAAAATCAATTTAAATTAAACTATAAACACTCTTATATCATATTAATTTTATGAATTATTATTAACTTTTATTTTAGTTACATTTTACTTTAATAGTAATAAGTGAGATATTATACATTATTAGGAGAATTTCCTAATCACAACCGCGTTTAAAGATTAATCTAAGAGCCTCACGGGATACTTAGTTTTGAAAAAAAAAAACCAAAATAAAAAAGTTCTTATAAGAATTTGTTGTATGAAGCGTGATATCCCGAAATACGCATATACATGATCTTATAAGCGGAGAAAATATGTTAATTTGAGAAGGAGAAATTTCAATAATTTTAAATATGTTAATTTTAAATTTGATATATAAAATATATATATATACATAATATTATTAAAAGGAATTCCTGTTTAAGCATAGGATAATATTTCGTAAAATTAATCTCTCACAGTTGCATAAAAAAAAAAAACCTCATCCGTGCACCTCCGTCCGCCAGTTCCAAATCAGTGTTTGCTGCTACTGTTCTCTTCAATGGCACTCACACAATCATCAAAAAGATTATTCACCCACCCCTTCTTCCTGAAATTCCCCAATCTTCTTCCACTTTCAACTTGTCACACAGCTTCTACACCATCCCTTTCACCTTCCCCAAGTTCAAATTTTGGCGATCACTATTCGATACCCACCATCCAACTGATCCAAAACCCATCTGGGTCTCTAAAAAACCACATTTTTTGCTTTCACACATCGATCCAAGCCGACACAGCACCATTTGCCGAACCCAACAACGCGAACCCAGATACCCTTACTGCCTTAGCTGCTGAAACAATCTGCAAAATTTTATCCAACAATCGTGATTCCAGCATTGACGTCTCTCTCGGCGGTGTTCCGGTGGAGGTGTCGCCGGAGCTGGTGGTTGAGGTCTTGAAGAAGCTGAGCAACGCGGGTGTTCTCGCACTTTCGTTCTTCCGTTGGGCTGAAAAGCAAAACGGGTTCAAGCACAGCACAGAGAGCTTCCATGCTTTGATTGAGGCACTGGGTAAGATCAGACAGTTCAAGATGATTTGGAACTTGGTGGACGACATGAAGCGCAGAAAGTTGCTTTCTAGGAACACTTTTGCGTTGATTGCTCGGAGATATGCTAGGGCTAGGAAGGTTCAAGAAGCAGTGGAGAGTTTCGAGAAGATGGAACAGTATGGGATGAAGCCTGAAGTGTTGGATTTCAATAGATTGATTGATGTTTTGTGCAAGTCCAAGTGTGTTGAGAAAGCACAAGAGCTGTTTGACAAAATGAGACAGAGAAGGTTAGTGCCTGATGTCAAGTCCTATACCATTTTGTTAGAAGGGTGGGGTCAGCAGCAGAACTTGTTGAGGGTGAATGAGGTGTGTAGGGAGATGAAGGATGAGGGTTTTGAGCCTGATGCTGTTGCCTATGGTATTATCATCAATGCATATTGTAAGGCTAAAAAATATGATGAGGCCATTGGGTTCTATCATGAGATGGAAGCAAAGAACATGAGGCCTAGTCCCCACATATATTGTACTTTGATTAATGGTTTGGGTTCTGATAAGAGATTGGATGAAGCTCTTGGCTTCTTTGAAAAATCCAAGGCTAGTGGTTTTGCCCCGGAAGCACCCACTTACAATGCTGTTGTAGGGGCTTACTGCTGGTCAATGAAGATGGATGATGCGTACAGGATGGTTGGTGAGATGAAAAGATGTGGAATTGGTCCAAATTCTCGAACATATGACATAATACTACATCACCTGATAAAGGCTCAGAGAACCGAAGAAGCTTACTCAGTTTTCCAGAGAATGAGTAGTGAGTTGGGGTGTGAGCCAACTGTGAGCACGTATGAGATCATGGTGAGGATGTTTTGTAATGAGGAGCGATTGGATATGGCAATGGCAGTTTGGGATCAGATGAAAGGCAAGGGAATCCTTCCTGGAATGCATATGTTCTCCACGTTAATCAGTGCCTTGTGCCATGAAAATAAGTTAGACGAAGCTTGTAAATACTTTCAAAAGATGTTGGATGTGGGCATTCGACCTACTGCCCAAATGTTTAGTACCTTCAAGCAAGCTCTAATTGATGAGGGGATGGAGAATACTGCAATATGTTTTGCTCTGAAAATTGATAAACTGAGGAAAACTCCATTAATTGCTTGACACAAAAGCATGTCCTAAGGGTAATTCATATGGGATACCTAAGGTCAACACTCAACAGAGCCATCTGCATAAACGATCCATTCATTGACTCTTTATCAGGAGGCCTATTATAGGCCAAAACAGCTTTAGAAGGCACTTAGGGGAAGGAGGTTACTCCTGCACGTGAAGGAAGTGATGCTAATGTGATAGAATACGTGTTGCAACCTCTACATTTGGCCTGCTACCTTAACCTTCTTGTTTATCTTTGACTCTAGTGGCCCTCAAGTGGCATCCATCTCGATGAGATTTTGTCTGTTCAATTCTATCAAGCCATATTTCCTAAGATCTTAGAAGTTGTATCATAAACTCTTTGTTAATTAATGGTTTAAGTATTAATACCTATTTAGTACCGAAACTTCAAAATGGTCATTGTATCAATATCTAATACGTATCGTATCAGATATTTTAATATTTTTAAATACTTTTTGTTAATATATTTTTTAATTACTTTTTAAATTTTTGTCATATTAATGTATCTATATGGTACTCGTTACTTATTTATATTTGTGCTTCCTAAATTAATACAAAAAACTTGTGTATATTGTCACTAAGTTTTTTACGAATGTGGATGAGTCTCATTGACTAATTTTAGTTGGGCAAGACATTACCAATCGAGGCTAGCACTTGGCCCCAGTGGGGTCACACCAGGGCCACCCCTTATGGGAATAGCGCGTTTAACTCCAAATTCATGTTCAAAATTTGGGAATGACCTTTGCTTTTGTCATTTGGGAATCAAAACGAGTAAATTTTCCTTTGATTCCTGAAAGATCAGGTGCCTATCCAATTAGTGTTTGAAAAATGAAAATATCTACTTTATCCCCTAAAAGATCAATTCATACATCTGTTTGGTCTTTAATTAAGGGTTAATGTGACAAGATTTGAAGTACTAAACTGACATACGAATTCATTTTTTTAAGGATTAAAATAGAAGTTTTTATTTTTCAAGAACTAATCCGACAGGCGCCTAATCTTTTAGAGATCAAAATAAAAGTTTACTCGAACTAAAACCTTTCTAATTTTATGTGGTTTTATAAATTTATCTCTCATTTAAAAAACAACATTAACTTTTTAAAAAGTTAAACATTTTTAGGTAAGAGTGATTATCAATAATTTATTTTCTATAAAATGAAAAATAAAATTTAATAAAATAATAAAAAAGTAAAACATCAGGTTTACCTTTAAAAAGCAGATTTTTTTTTCCTATTTTTTTAGAAAGGAAATTCCTAGGGTGAGAAGGGAGATGGTAGGTTAAAGTAGAGGCATAGTGGTCTCAATAAAATATTGTGACTTACTGCAATTTGATTGTTGTTATAGTTTTCCATATTAATTAACAAAAAAATGTTATTTCAATTAATCAATGTTAGAATTTTTTGTTATAAACTGCGTGCAGATATTCTAAGGAATAAAAAACTCTATGCGCATGGTGGTGAAATATAGTGCAAATTTTCCTACCTGAATTGCTTATAATATTTACAATCTCATGTAAACCAAAAGAAAAAAAAATTACAATCTCATAACAAAGTGAAATATATACATCTACTTAGTTTAAAACTTGGATAGTTGGATATGTAAGCTACTTCCATGGCCGGTACCTGTCTACGAGTTAAAGATCCTTGATAAATTACAGGTTAGGTTATAATCTGCATTTCCAAAAACTTGGGCCTATTTAAGCGAAAATTAGTCTAACATAGGGAATTGAAGAAAATGATCTCCCATAGTTAGTTAGCGAGTTAGCAGATTTGGGCCATAGGCAGCTAGCTAGCTAGCCCAGCCCATCATCTACCATACTAACCCAACCGAGAAACCGACTTTTTAATACTCGACAATAAGAAGGCCCTATTTCTCTTTCTCTTTCTCTCACTCTCTCTCTAAGCGAGGAACAGTTTCAGAAGAGAAGATCCCAACCCTTTCGTTCCCAATAAGGTCCTCTTCATAATTCCTCCAACCCAATTCATTTTTGCTTTTCTCCTTTTCTGTTTGTTGCATAAGATTAGTTTCATGGTGTTGTGCTTTTTTTGTTCTGTGTTCAACTTGTAGCATCAGTGCCCATAATTTGTTTGTTGAGTTGATGTTCTTCTTCTCTCACTGATTTTTCTTTTTCCTTAGATTCTTCTTCATTTGCTGAGCTGAAGAATCTGGTAAATAAGAAATTTGAGTTTATTTTATTTTATTTATTTTTTACCACCTCTAGATTTGAACATCGGAACTATGAAAATGAACCTTTTTTTTTTCTTTTTTCTTTTTTCTTTTTTGTTTTACATCTGAATACAAGTGAAGCATATATATCTTTTGATTTATTATAATCTTATGCCAATAATACTGTGGTTTTCGTCAGGCTTTCTATTGTTTTGTCAAATAGTTCTTGGTATTTTTTTTCCCACTTAAGCTTACATGTGTAGCATGATTTTCTGTGTTTTTCACTCATTGAGCTTGATAAGTTTAATTAATCTGGGCTACTTTTTTTTCCCCTTTGCAGGGAGATTTAGTTAGCAAGAGGCTGCTTTGATGCTTCTTTCGATTTCACTTTTATGTGAATACATAAAAGTTTGAAGTGTTTTTGGAATTTACATCATGCTAGGTTCATTGCCGATACTGCCTCTCCCTGCTCCTCCTTCTGATGGAAACCTGGGTCCTCTCCCTGAATCTCAAGTGTCTGCAGAGGAGAGGGATGAGAAATCCTCCAATGAGGAGCAGAACAAATCAAATTCAGCTTCTGCTCCAGCACCAGCAACAGTTGCTACCCACACTAGAACCATTGGAATTATACACCCCCCTCCGGACATTAGAACCATTGTTGATAAGACTTCCCAATTCGTTGCTAAAAATGGGCCAGAGTTTGAAAAAAGGATTATTGCAAACAACACCGGCAATGCTAAGTTCAATTTTTTGAATCCATCAGATCCATATCATGCATATTATCAGCACCGGCTGGCTGAATTTCGTGCTCAGAATCAATCTTCTGCTCTGCAACTTCCTTTGGAGCCTGCAGACTTGGCTGTTCCTGAATCAGCCCCATCTGTACCGGACCCTGATAGCAATGGCGTAGCAGCAGCAGAAAAGCCTGATCTCTCTGCCCAGTTTAAACCTGTTAGGAAAGTACTTGAACCCCCCGAAGTTGAGCAGTATACAGTTCGGCTTCCTGAAGGAATTACAGGGGAAGAGCTGGATATTATAAAGCTTACAGCACAGTTTGTGGCTCGAAACGGGAAATCATTTTTGACAGGATTGACAAGTAGGGAAGTTAATAATCCCCAATTCCATTTCTTGAAACCGACCCACAGCATGTTTACATTTTTTACTTCCCTTGCGGATGCATATTCAAAGGTTTTGATGCCTCCGAAGGGTTTGACAGAGAAGCTGAAGAAGAGTGTCTCTGACATGACTACTGTCCTGGAAAGGTGTGTGAATAGGCTGGAATGGGAGCGTTCACAAGAGCAAGCTAGGCAAAAGGCTGAGGATGAGATAGAGCAGGAAAGGATACAAATGGCTATGATCGATTGGCATGATTTTGTGGTGGTTGAAACAATAGACTTTGCTGATGATGAGGATGAAGAGCTACCTCCTCCAATGACCATTGAGGAGGTTATAAGGAGAAGCAAGATGTCAGCCATGGAAGAAGATATTGTTGAGCCAGGAAAGGAGGTAGAAATGGAAATGGATGAGGAAGAGGCCCAGCTTGTTGAAGAGGGCATGAGAGCAGCTAGTTTGGAAGACAATGATGATGGAAAGAAGAATGGAGTGAGGGTTACTGAGGACCCTGAACCACCGATGAGGATTGTGAAGAATTGGAAGAGACCAGAGGAGAGGATTCCTGCAGAAAGAGATCCAACCAAGTTTGTTGTTTCCCCTATCACTGGTGAGCTAATTCCTATTAGTGAAATGTCTGAACATATGCGAATTTCTCTCATTGATCCCAAGTACAAAGAACAAAAAGAAAGAATGTTTGCCAAAATTCGAGAGACAACTCTGGCTCAGGATGATGAAATCTCAAGAAACATTGTTGGACTTGCACGAACCCGTCCTGATATCTTTGGTACTACAGAGGAAGAGGTTTCCAATGCTGTCAAGGCAGAGATTGAGAAGAAAAATGATGAGCAACCTAAGCAGGTTATATGGGATGGTCACACTGGTAGTATTGGCCGTACTGCAAACCAAGCCATGTCACAGAACATTGGTGGTGAGGATCAAAATGATGCTTCTAACAATGAAGCTAAGAACCTTCCTGGTCCTGCTGCACCTCCCCCTAGACCTGGCATGCCTTCAGTTCGCCCTCTTCCACCACCACCTGGACTAGCATTGAATCTTCCTCGTGTTCCTGTCAATGCAGCCCAGTATTCTGTTCCTAATAGTGGTGGCCTTTCAATTCCTCCACCCAGACCACCAGTCATTACCATGATTCCATCTGTTCGGCCAGCTCCACCTCCGATGGCAATGACTTCTGGACAGCATTCAGTTATGGCTGGTCAACCACCCCCAATGCCTCCATCAATTCCTATGAATAGCCAAGGAATTCATATACCTCCTCCACCAGGATCTCAATTCACTCCTATTCCAGTTCCCCGACCTTTTGTGCCTCTTCCTGTTCCACCATCAGCAATGCCTATGATGCATCCGCCACCTTTGCCTCAGGGCGTGCCACCACCACCACCGCCACCTGAGGAAGCTCCTCCCCCACTCCCAGATGAACCAGAACCAAAGAGGCAGAAGCTTGATGATTCCGCTCTGATCCCTGAAGATCAATTTCTGGCTCAACATCCAGTATGGACTTTAACAATTACCTTTTTTTTAATTGCATCATGTATACCATCAGTGCTACTATCTTTGTTTTATACTAACTGGCATTTTGTTTTCTTCACTCCAGGGACCTGTTCGCATTAGTGTATCCGTTCCTAATGTTGATGAAGGAAATCTCAAAGGACAAGTTCTGGAAATTACAGTGCAGTCTGTGTCTGAAACTGTTGGCAGTCTGAAGGAAAAAATTGCTGGGGAGATCCAGCTCCCTGCTAACAAGCAGAAATTGAGTGGAAAGCCGGGCTTTCTCAAGGATAATATGTCACTTGCCTATTATAATGTTGGTGGAGGAGAAACACTTACCCTCACCTTAAGAGAGCGTGGTGGTAGAAAGAGATGAACGTATTACTTGCATTGCCAATCAAGAAGGTTGTTGTAACCTTTGCCTCATTATGAGGCTTATGGATTCTTATACTATTGATAGACTATATGATGCTATCTTCATGAATTTTATGTTGAATATTTTATATTTATTGTATTGTGTGGTTTCCTAAAGTTTTTATCATTGTCTTTAAAACTGATGTTAATTGTGGAATACAGATTTTGGCACCTTGGCGCTTGTCTCTTGAGGGGAATGGGAAGTAGTGGAGTTCCTTTATCTAATCTGATCAAATCAAATTATTTACTTCACTGATTATTGTTTCTTTTGCATTTCAGTTGATTTATTGCAAAGTTACTGATTGGTTTTTATTTGAAGCTCCTTTGCTGTCAGGGAGGGATCATTTACATTTTTTGGTTTTGTTATTTTGTTCATTTTCAGCATTCTTGCAATTATCAATGTGAAGTAGTGATTTAGGGTTTTCTTTCTTCCTTTTTTTTTTGGTCTTTTTCTAGTGTTTTAGGTTGTCTTATATTGGATATGTTCATACAAGAGCACAGTGGGACAGTTGGTTAGAAGGCCTTTTCAGTTGCTGAGCATAAGTACCTTTACCCGGTGCATCTTGTTTGGGGTTTTAGTCACGAGGTTGTTTTATTTTGTTGTTATTTATCCTTAACCTAGATAATTACAAATAGTGGTTGGGATGGTTGTTTTTTGATTTTGCTGTTTTGTCATAACAGAAATTCTACTTGGACTTGTGGGATGGGCTGTGCAGCTTAGCCTGATGTGTCTTTGAATGGGATAAGCAGGTAGAATGGCCTACAATCTTTTCTGCCCTGTTATAATCCTTATATTGAGATCTTTTACTTTTTATTCTTCAAGTTTTGTTCTGATGGCAGTTTGTGCCTGCCAATTTATTGCAGAACGGAGCAGGTTTGGTATTTTAGAGAAGGCACTGATTCATGTGTTCATCTTTTTGGGGATATCTTATGAAACTTTCAGTTTAAGATCACTTGCCGATGATCTTAATCAAGATTCTTTGGTTGTTATGTTAAATCCTATTTTGCTATAGTTGATTTGAGCTTCTATTTGACCTGTGTCTTTGTTTCTTTCTTTCCTTCTTTTTTCATTTGGTTGAATCTTTGCCCTTGATTTCTTACTGGGTGTTAGTTATTTCCTTGTTTGACCCTCTACAGCTTCACAAGTTTTGATTGGTTAGCCTGTTCATTATATCGTTTTCATTCATTAGGGCTTGTGTTGTGGAAACAGAGGACAATGACATTGATGGATGAAGTTACTGAAGTTTGTCATTTGTTTCTTACAATCGCCTATTTTGTATCTTTCAGTAGCCTTTACCAGACTTTGTAGTTACTGGGATTTTAATTAAGCTATGAAACAAGTCATTAGGATTGAGCTTGTGGTGAAGGGATTGGGTAGTTTGTATGAATTTATAGGTTCAAATCTTTGTGCAGCCCCAAAAAAAACTTTGAAACGCCTCTGTTAGGTTCTTTTATAGTGTTAGGATAGCCAGAGCCAAGTTTCATAGCTGTCTTATGGACCGTGGATCATAAAATGGCAATTGTTGATGATAATTGGATTTTCTTTTTAGATTAGTTGCTAGGACTTAGCTAAAATTCAGCTCTTGATGCCTTTAATACTAGAGCTGGGATCTCCCATTCTCTGAACAAACCGTTCAAGTTTTTGCAAGATTCCGTTCCGTCTGTCAAACCCCTAATTTGTGTACTTCTGTTTGCTTTTTGAAATGGGGCAAGTATTCAGTTAGAGGTCTGATTGTTGAATAGGAAAAAGTTCTTTTAAAGTGAGTAAGTAAGGGTGTATCTGTTCTTAGATCTTTTTGAGTTAAAATCACAATACATTTTATTAAATTAAAGATAAATATATTCTTATTTATGCACTTTAGATACGTCTTATCCGAATAGAAAAAAAATGTATCTTTCTGTTTTCGGTCCATGTTAGACTTAAGTTGATACATGTGGTATGTGCATTGTTTTGTCATTTGCATTTATTTTACATTTGATTTTTGTAAATTGTTTGCAAACATGTCAGTTTAGGCTGGTTCATCAAAGAAATCTATTTTTTTTTTTAATTTTTTTCTGTAATTATAAGTTTAGGATGAGGAAGGCTTTCTTTATTCCATGATGTAGGCAAACTACCAACTTTATTGCCATCGGGGGTTTAAAGTTGTATTTTACCCTAATATAAAATAATGATTAATTCTATTTTATTCTAGTTAACTAAAATCATCGAAGAGGAATATTTTGGAAATAAAGTTATGCATAATTAATAACACCGAAACTCCAAAATCTAGCATTTGATATGATTTCAAAAATTGATTGTAGAAGAGTGGATATTACAAATATTGTTGTCAAAGGAATAATTTTAAAATTTTATATTTAAATGTTGTAAATTAGAATAATTTTGAACGTGTTTAAAAATTTCAATATGTAGTTTTGATTGTAAAAAGTTCGCTTCCACCTCAATATGAATTTTATACGACAAAAATGAACTCCATGGTCGGTTCTATCTGTGCAAATTTTATCAATCGTTTCTATAAATTTAAACAAATAATTCCAGAATTACGATTGCACAAAGTAATTTCGTACATCCGAGTTCCAAAGTACTTTATAGAATGAAAATTCATTGTGTTATTAGAGAATTTTTTGGTTTGTAACGATATCATTCTTAAGGTATTTAAATTATTATTTAATGTGTAAAAATATTATTGAAAACTTGTGTAATTCAACGGTGATTTTCATAATCTTATACATGTTAATTAATTATTTGAATGTTTATAATATATTGTACCTAATTAAAAATTATAGTTGTTTGATTTGGAACGGTCCAGTTAGTTGGATAGAAAAACTTGTGACCCAATTTCTAGATCGATCTAATTCTTGTGTATTATAGGTTAGTTAAACTTAAGTAATTTGTTCGAATCAAGTTGACTTTAAGTTTTTAAATATATAAAATTTTAAAATTACTACTTGTATGACCATGTGTATTAAGTTATTAGATTATGTTTTTATTGAGTTATGTTCTTAATTTTTTAATATATATTATCATCTATTAATTTAATTTTTAAACATGATGTTAGGTTATTATCATTCTTAGTTTGGTTATATTATATAAAGTATTTTTTATATAATTAATTATAATATATTATTTTTACTTATAATATTTTCAAGTTTTTCGATTTGGCTACTTGACTGAGGTTGGACTGCTGACTCAGTCTTGGTCGACCTTATATAACTATGATAAGAATTACTCTCTTATTAATATCTATGTGCCTTGCAAAATGGTTGGCCAGCAACACATTCCAACCAAAAACTGCAAATCTGCAATAAGACAAGCCACTTATCACAGTGAGAAATTCTTAGTATGACTACTGATCCCTAGTGCAGCAGGTGTGGTAGAATTTATGTGGAAACTGCCATTCATGCTGTTAGAGATTGTGCTAGTATTCATCAGTGTTTTGGAAGTGGCTCTTTCATTTCTTTGAGCTCGATATCCAGGAATGGCTTTCTTTCAACCTTTCGTCCAAGGCTAAGTTGGAGGGAAAACGTTGGGCTCTTCTTTTTTGGTATTGCTTGTCATATTTTATGGAATCAGAGGAACAAGTTTATTTTTGAGCCCCAAACAAATGACGTGATGGATCTTCCCTCAAGGTTCTGGCAGCGGGTGGCTAGCTTGCAGAGAGCATCTGATACAGCATCTACCTTCCATCTGCACTGTCATAGAAAGGTGCAGCTCTGTGCGTGGAGTTTCCCTCCCATGGGTTGGGTTTGTCTCAACACCGATGGCTGTGTGATGGGTGATAGTGAAGCCACTTGTGGGGGAATTGTCCGTGATCCCTCTGGTTTTGTCTTGGGTGGATTTGCAGCAAACTTGGATGTGTCTTCCACAACCATTGCTGAGTTATGGGGTGTCATTCATGGATTGGAAACACATCAAGTTAAACATTGACTCCAATTGTGCCATCTCCATTCTTAAATCAGAAATTCCAATTTATCACCCGGCCAATACTAGTGTTAAGGAGATTAACGAGTTGTTGCAGAGGGACTGGACTGTGGATCTGGCTCATGTGTTCAGGGAATTAAATAGGGCAGCAGACAGGTTGGCTCACATGGGACATGACTTGGATTTTGGTATTCAAAAGTTCATATCTCCTACTTGTTTGGCAGAGATCTTACGTGAAGACATGGCTGGTGTAGCCAATGAGCGCCTTGCTGGCTAGGTTCTGTTTTTTGTTTCTGCTTGGGTGAGCTTCCACCCCGTTGTTAACCAAAAAAAAAAAAAAACTCTATTACATTAGCTCTAATGCATTTTTTAGAAATTAATACATTCATAATACGGGCTATATAATTTAATTTACACGTATTTAATATTGAACGAAGTGAATATGCTAAGCATAATCATTCGATCATCCTGATTCACATTTCCATTTTGTTTCTCATTTTGGTTTCAAAAGTTATATATCACGGCAAGTTGGTCAATATCAGCTTTTCTCCAACCAAAGCAACATGGACAACGTCAACCGCTACCAGTACGTGATTCACAATAACTACACTGTAGACAATTTTTTTTAGCCATCACTATAAACTATAAAAGTTTGGTTTTTATGAATAGAGATTCTTGTATAAATTTAAAGTATTTAAGTAGAGTGTGAGTGCATTTGATTAATTATATTATTAATTAATAAATAATTATTATAATTAATTATAATTAATAATGTGATTAGACTAATATATTTAAATTGAATACTTTAAGTTTATGAATAATTTTTCTTTTATGAATTCTTTGTAGCTGTAGTATAAATGCAAAAGAGGGTGAGGTCTGAGGTCTCGGAATCAAGAATGTCAGCCTTGAAAGAATTTATGGAGGCATTAACAGATCGTAATATCTATATGATGAGAGTGTGCCGAAATGATAATAATATGGCATATCGCTTTCTAGTAAGAGAGAGCTATAAGGTGAGAAAGGAGGGACGACTTGTTTGGTAGTCGTCTGCTATGACTGTGATGGTAAACATACGAATGAGCCAAACCTGAGAAGAATTCAAGAAGAAATTGCTAATGAGTTAGTTTTCAGCTTTCAAGAACAAGAAGAAAATATTGTGTTGTGTTTTACTAATACTAATAGCAAGGCTGTAACTGCAAAATGCAAATGCTAGACAACTATCTGATCGGATCCGGACAAGTAATTCCATTTGTTGTGAATCATCTCTTTGGTATACTCAGCTTACTTTCAAAGTATGAAGACTTCCTCATCAAGATTATTTCTTGAAATAAAGTTATCCATGGGATGTGTCATGTATTATTTTTCAGTTATATCTATGGAATCCATATGTTCTATGGTTTATGTGTGAGTTGTGAGCACTTTGGTTGTTGCTCTCTCTCTCTGTGTATATCATATCTAAAACAATGTGGCTACTACTCGCTTGGTAACTTGCCGTGCTCAATCATCATTAACGCAAGACAGCTCAGGCAACTAGGTGGTGGAAGCATATCAATGAAAACAAAATATTGGCCTGCATCATGGAGTTACTTAAAGCCAGTCCTCTTATTTGTATTTTTTTTCAATTAATTATAACTATAAATTTTAAAAAAATATTTAAATGTTCTATTCTTATATAAATTAAACTTCATATTTTATTTTTTTTTTTTATTCAAACCATCATGAAAATGAATATTTTATTTTGATTTTGACTATATGTACTGGTCACCTTGATTTCACAGCCTAAAAATCACTTGATGCTTTCACATTTCCATTTTGGTTTGAACGGAGTTGGCGAATATATATGGAAAGTCCTAATATCGAAGAGTGCAAGATTGAGTTAGAATATAATTTGAATCAATTATAAAAAGATACAAAATCAAGAATGTCAACCTTGGAAGATTTATAGGCATTACAACTAATATGTATATGATGACAACGGATGTACTCTAGAGAGAGTTATTAGAAGGGCCAACAGTGTGATTGTGAAAGCATAAGGAAGAATAAATTATTCAAGAAGAAATTGCTCAAGTTAGGTTTCAAAGACAACCAAAAGAGGCTGCATAAAAATTAAAATTATTAGATCATTTTCTTTGTCCTTTATGCTATTCTATTTTTTGTTTACAATCAGCCAATCAATGTTTGTGAGGATACTCCCTATAATTATAAGTACCAAGGAGCTCTTGTTTAAAAGGAAATTACTAGATATCTTTGTGGTTAATATTCTAAATTGCAATTTTTCCAAAAGGAAGATTGGTGAAGAAAAGATCTGTCTATAACCAATTCACTAATATTGGATAAATTCTTGTGATATTTTTAATATTTTTTTTTGCTAATTTCAGATTGCCCATTTTGTTGTGATGATGATATGTAGAATTAGTACAATAAGCAAATTCTAATCTGACTCTTCTATTTGACACCCCTACTTGCAATTATCAAAAACTTAAAAATGCAATTTAAAGGGAAGAAAAAAAAATCATTTTATCAGTTTTTCATCTATCTTTATTTAACATTCATATCAGTTTTACCAAAAGCTTTTCTTGAAGAGTTAAAAGCTATATTAATAGTCTAGTTACAATTGACAACATGCATAAGATTACAACGAAAAAAAGTGGTCAATTGGTGCTATTTTTTTCGTAAAGTGGAATTTGATTTGAGGGAGAGAGAAACGGAATGTGAATTGAGTGACAAAGAGTTTTATTTAAAAATATTTTTTTTGACAATTTTAATATTATCTTCTGTTAAAAAATATATCAAGATGACTGTGTAGTATCTGTGTAAACTACAAGGAGGTAAAATGTGAAAATTTATAGCATAGGGAGGTAAAGTATTTTTGAGTTAAACTACATGCAAGCAAAGTGTAATTTACCCTTAATATTATAATAAAAGACCGGGATACAACTTCCGTTGCTTTTCATTTTTCATTTCTATTGGGCGGATTAGTTATCGTCATTTCTTATTGATGCCTCTTGATTCTTGAAGTTAGATCTAGTTTCTTGCATAAATTTATTCGTGCTTTTCATGAAGTTTTCAGTGCTTTGAGCCAACTTGTTCAATATATTATCCAAATTAGAAGGTGAGGTTTGTTGAGTGTGAGCAAATGATGAAGATGAAACATGTTGATTGAGAGAGTGACTTTGGATGCCTTGGTTGCTCCATTGGAAGTTTGGATGACTCCTCTATCCCAGATTGTAGGTGTTAGAGCAGGGGTTGTAATGAGATTTATGAAAATTTGCCAAAAAATTGACTTGTTTTTTGTTGAGGTTGCTTGCATCACAAGCTTTATTTAAGTGATTCCCCCCACAAAAGTCACATACTAATGGTGGGAAATCCATAGCATTGACTTGCCTTTCACCAAATTGCTTTGTAAGACTTGTCATTTGTTGAGAGAGTAACTTGTTTTGAGCTAATATTGCATCTAATGTGTCCAATTTCATTACCACTCGCTTGGCCATGGATCTTCCACTTGGAATATGATATTCATTAGTTGCTATCACATTAATTTATTGCCTTGCTTCTTGGTTTCATTGGAAGGGTCTTGGTGTGTTTCAGGGGTTGTAATGAGATTTAGAACCTCTAGGTTGCTTGCATCACAAGAGGCAAAATTCAATATATGCCTTGTAGTTGGGATTAGACTTGTTTTGTTGCATCTAATGTGTCCAATTTCATTACCATATAAAATATCCAACAGTTGGGATTAAATTGTCGATATTCGTTAAAAGCATGGTTAGGACATTTCCTCAACAGCTCCTTGAACCTCTCCCAAGCTTCATGTAGAGACTTTCCTGCTTGTTACTTAAAGTTATAAATGTCACCCCTCAACTTCATGAACCTTGATGGTGGATAAAACTGAGCAAGAAATTGGTTGGCCAAATCAGCGCATGTGGTGACACTTCCAATGGGTCATGAATAGTACTAAGTTCTAGCCTTATCCTTCACATCATACCAGAGCAATCTAAGTTTAATGGCATCGTCACTTGCCCCATTGATCTTAATGTTCTCACAAGTGACCAAGAAGTTAGCAATGTGAAGAATGGGATCCTCATCATCATTACTCCTAAATTGGTCTTACTGCACTAGTTGAATTAGAGATGTATTTAGCTCGAAGTTGTTAGCGTCTATTGGAGGAGACACAACACCAAATAAATGTCCATCAATAGTGGGAGTAGAATACTCCCTAAAAGTCCTTCTCACAGCCATAGCCTCTTTTTATGCCTTTTTCTTAGCTTTAGTTCTTTTTTTGTTTCTTTTTGCTATCTTTTCTATTTCAGAGTAAAAAAGAAAAGTTCCCAGATCAACAGTACCTCACATAAACACACAAAAAAAAAAGACAAGAGTAAAAATCAAATAACAAAATCAAAACACAATTAAACTATGCAAAAAAGCAAATGTCTAGATTAGTACTATCCTTAGTACTTCTTGATATCAATACTAATTCAATCCCTAACAACGACACTAAAAACTTGATGAGACTTTGACAAGTGTATCAAGTTGTACAAGTAATACATTAGTGAGAGAGTATCGTTCCCATGAGGATTGATTACTATTAAGTACCAATTTCCCTATTCAAATCACTATCTAGACTATCAATTGATATGAAAATTGATTAAGTAACATGAAATAAGCAATTGTAGTAAACAAAACCAGTAGAAGTATTTTTAAAGATTTTTAACAAGATAAAAGTGTGAAGAAATCAATGGATTAAAGAGCTAGGAGTTGATTATCACTTAACCTTCCCTTAATTTCCACAAATTCCAATTAATTATGCTTACTTCCTTCAATTGATGACAAGAAAACTCTAAAATATCCAAAACCAAATTCTTTGCTGAATTAGCACTCTTCCAATTACCCATAATTGTCAATCCCTTTGTGAATTTCATGCAATTGGAAGGTTTAAGCATGTGATTCCCAAATTAGCCACATAATCACCAATATCCATTCCTAGATATTGACAAATTATGGTGTTAATTTCAAGATCAAAGGTATAGAGAAATTTCTCAATTCTCAAAACACCCAACAAAATAATCTATGATGATCAAGTCATAAAAACATTAAGCACATAAATTAACACTCAATTGAATAGAATCAAATATTTATTAATAAAAAATCCATGTACATTAAGATTAGGTCAAGCTAAATCTCCTCCTAACTATGAGAGATTTAGTTACCCATAAAGAAAATAGAAAATAAAGATGAAAGGAAATAAGGAACGAAGAAATCCATAGAGGTGAGAGATGAATTCTACACTCCCTTGGTCTTGGGTCCAAGCTCCAAGCTCCCAAAAATGGTGAAAAATGGTAGAAGAATGAGAGAAAATAGAAGAGAAGAGAGGAATTACGATTGGTCTCTCTAAAATTAGTAAAAAGTATTGAAAATAGTCCCAAAAAACTATTTATAGTTGGTCAAAAAGTAGTTACGTGCTTCTGCACGTTTTCAACTCTAGGCCCCTACTCCCTAGTGTGAATCTCCATGCCCCAGCGTGAAGCTTGCTATTTTTGAGCTACTGCACACTCCAAAAACCCATGCTTGGGCGTGACAGTTGCACGCCTACCACGCCCTAGCGTAGAGCTTACTATTATCAAGGTGCATTTCAGTGCACTTGTCCACTCTTAAGCGTGAATACAACATGTCAAAGTATAGTTACCTCTGGAGTTAACGTCATTCTCACGCTTAAGCTTGACAATCTTACACCTATGCGCGGAGCTTCAAATGTCAAAATCTTTAGTTATTTTCTCTAAACTTCATTTCTATGTTTCATTCTTTATTATTCTTTTTCAAAATCTTTTTTGTTGATCTTTTTCATACTTACAATTCATATCACAATAATAAATCTTAAATTTAGGCATCACAAATGGGTCAATCAAGATCAAAATTGATGTTTACTCAAGTATAAACAAATGAATCACTTTAAACATGATTTTAATAAAATTTGAAAATAAATTGGACTTAGGTTTCACATCTAAACTCAATTCAAGGTTATAATATCACAAATCCTTGCGAGATTTTTTGTTCATGCGGTCAGAGCGGTAGAATTTTAAAAGCTTTTTTTTTTCTTTTTTATGATGGTCTTTGAGTTTTATTTTATGCTGAGATCATACTGGAAGTTGTGCTATCTTGGTACCAACTAAGAGGAGTGCCAACATGGAGGATGAGTCAGTGGAATCAGGTGAAAAGAGCCGCATCAACACTCAAGGGGAATCAAAGCTAGTTAATCAGAGGAGCCAGGTGATTGCAAATATGAGAATTTAGGAACTAAGAAGGACCTCACGCCAGAGGGTAACCAACACCAAGCTGAAGGAATTCTAGTGGAGCAAAGGGGGTTATAGCACCAAGTGAGTGAGAGAAAGGGTAGGCTGTTATGTGATGAGACTTGTTTTCTTTCTATGTGAATCCTCTTCTTCCCTTCAGGATTCTTCTTTTTTTCTTCCTCTATATCAGTTCTCTACAAATTCATCGTTGTACTTGGCTTCTAATTGTAAAATCAGAGTCTTGAGACTGAGGAAATTTTGTCAGGATTTGGAAAAGATTTTACAGAGGATCAAATTGGAGATATAGCTTTTATAAAAGTGAATTTTTTTTGTCTAAGTTTAATGCATTATGCAGTGGGTTTGTCCAATTGGGTTGCTACTCTAATGTCTTAAATCGAACACGAGTGCTTGATATGCAGAAAGGAAGTGTTTGGAAGTGGATAGTGGAGAGGGATTTGGATCAGTTGAGGCAACATAGCAGGGGTTCATTTGGTGAGGTGGTGGAAGCTTAAGTGCAGGTCCTCGGTGAGTGGGTGGTCCAAATGTCTTGATGTGCTATGCAGGAAAATTGACCAAATTCTTTATTGGTCATTTTGATATTTTATCCTTCTATCTAATTTTTTTAATATTTTTTAATTATTAAATTAAAAAATATTAAATATTTTTTATATTTTTAAATATTAAATATATTTATTTTTTTATTTAATTTTTTTATTTAATATTAAAAGAATTATTAAAAAAATTTATAAAAAATATAACATTACTTTTTTTCAATTATTACAAATAATTTCTTAAATTTATAGGACCAAATTATAATCATGAATTTTAACAATGTCACCTTTAATGAAGGATGCAGGTAATTAATATTAACTGTTGATAATTCTTTTTATAAAATTAATGGTGAAATACACTTGAGCATGATACTCCAACTTGTACTTGAAGTATTGAAAATGTCACAGAAACATTTATCATGCACCCACCGTGCACAGAAACATTTATCATGCACCCACCACATGCTTGAAGTATTGAAAATGTCACAGAAACATTTATCGTGCACCCAACGTGCACAGAAACATTTATCATGCACCCACCACATGCTTGCCATGCACCAACTGTTATCATTGTTAATTTGATATAAAATCAAGTTAACGGTTGATATTGATAAGATGTAATTTAAATTATATGTTACATTTTATTTATTTATTTATATAAATAATTTACATATAAATTTTTTTATAAATTTTTAATAATATTTATATATATATTTTTTTACACAAAAAACTTAGATTATTTTATTTTATTATATAATTTTACATAAAATTTTTTATAAATTTTAATTGATAATATTTAATATTCAAGATATATACAAGAAACTTGAATTACTCTTTTTTTTATCATAGATAATTATATGTATAAAAAATTTTATAAATTTTAATTGATAATATTTATATATATATTTTTTCACAAATAATTAATATATATATAAAAAATTATAAATTTTAATTGATAATATTTATATATATATATATAAATTTAACAAACAAGAATTTTAAGTTTGAAAATTAAAAAAAAAAAAAAAAAACAAGAATTTTATAGTGGATAAAACCCAGTGCACGGACACACCGACCACAATAAACGCCTCCAAATGTGACCCATAAGCTTCCATGTAAGTGCCGCGTCGCCATGAAATTTAAAAATTTGGCCCACGCTTGAAGTTACCGTCACTTGTCTTATTTATATTTTTTTTCAATTAATTATAATAGTAATTTAAAAATTAATTAAATTATTAAAATTTTATAACAGTTAAGAAATTATACAAATTTTAATTAATAATATTTATATACACCTAAATTTATAAACAAAAAATTTTAAACTACTAGATAATACTTACATTACTCTTTTTACAGTTAATTAAAAAAATTTTTATATATTTTAACTAATACATATATTAAAGAATGTATTAAGTGAGGAATATTTATTATGAAAAAATAAATGAAATGAGTTTTAACTATTAATTTTATATAAATAGTTAAAATTAAAATATAAATACATATAACTTTTTAAAGTGAATCATATTATTTTTAAATAATTTTTAATTTTAATTATTTATATATAATTATATAATCAAAATTTATTATTTTATTTTTTAAAATTAATACTTTCTCTCACTAAATATCTCGAGATATCTCCCTCCAGATACCGAAACTCACAAACACAAATTTTAAGTTTAAATAGTTAAAAAAAAAAACAAGAATTTTATAGTGGATAAAACCTGGTGTATGGTCTCTATTCTATATGTCACCCATAAGCTTCCATGAAAGTGCCGCCATGAAAGTGCTAAATTTTTTGCCGACGCTTGATTATAAAATGATAATAATTAAATAATGATAAAAAAAAATTAAATTGTACACTGACTATAATTTTCTTACTAAAAACTTCCTACAATTAGCAGTGAACAAAAAATCTTGATCACAAGAGATGATGAATATGACTGGGTAATAGTGGGAGAAGTACGGACACGCTTTCGTTCGTACAACGTGATCATGTCTTTGAATTTGACTATATAGCGATAACCTTTCATTTCTCTGCATAAATTTTCTTGCTTCTCTTTAGTCTTTACTTTCACATTTCCATTTTCGTTCTTCTTCTCGTGTCACAAGTTATAAAGCATTTCTCCAACCAAAGCTGCATAAATGTTCTTGCTTATCTTTGGTCTTTCCATTTCCATTTCCATTTTCGTTCTTTTTCTCGTTTCACGAGTTATAAGACCTAGGATCTCCGGTAGCGCCCGTGCAAATGCTCGAAGTTTCTGCAATAGCGGAGGTGCAAATGCTAGAGAGTATAAGTTTATGAGTGTCGACGATATCGGAGGTGCAAATGCTAGAGAGTATGAGGTATCGTTACCAAGAATGTCAGCCTTGAAAGATATTATGGAGGCATTAACAGATCCTATTATGTATAAGATGGGAATGTGCGGAAAGGATGGTTCTCATATGTATGCTCTATTAGAGAAAGTTAAAAGGAGAACTAGGATGGCCAGCTTGTTTGATGAGATTGTGATGGTAAGCATAGGGAAGAACCCAAACTTGAGAAGAATTCAAGAAGAAATTGCTCGTGAGTTAAGTTTCATCCTTCAAGGACAAGGCCAAGGGAAGTCTACACTTCGTGTCTTCACTAATAGTAATAAGAAGGCTGTAACTGAAAATGCTAGACAACTATCTGATCTGATCCGGAGCAAGCCAAGAATTCTTTTTATCTTACGTGATCTTCATAGCAGACTTGATTTGACCAAACTGGGAATCCCATTTGGTAAGGATCACGAAGGTTGCAAATTGATACTCACATCTCAGAGTGAAGAGATACTATCCAACCACATGAATACTCAGCGTACTTTCAAGTTCTCATTCTAGAAGTAAAGTTGTCCATGGGATGTCTGTCCTACTCCTATATATGTCTCTGTTATATCTATGAAATTTATGTTGTATGGTTTATGTGTCGGTTGTAACTAAGCACTTTGGTTGTTGCTACTGCTTTATTTATCATATCTCCTGTAAGCTAGCCAAGATGCATGATGCGATCTAGGGCTAGGCAATGTTTTGTACGGTTAAGGATTGTTCTTCCCTAGCTTTACCTACTATGATAATGTTTAAGTGTTCCTTTAATCAAATACGATGAATCTAGAGAGAGAGAGAGAGAGAGAGGAGCTCTCTACAGTATGTGTTTCTGAGAAAATAAATAGATATGCCTAATTGGTAATATTGATAACTATCTGCATCTAATTGCGAAGATAAAGATACTGATACATTATGGTTACCATCGAAATAGAGTTCTCCACGGAAGACTTTATGGACCAGGGTTGGTCCAGTCTGACTTTAGAGAAGGAACTTATTCTTGAGTTCTTCATTTTGGTGACATCTCCTGAAAACTTCAGAGCTATAGCACTTGACACTTGCTGTTGATCTTTATTAAGATTACTTGGTTGTTTATTGTAATGTTAAGTCTTGCTCTGTTATTGTTAATTTGAGTCTCTATTTGATGTTTATCTTTTTTTTTTTTTTTTGTGAGTTCAATGTTATGTGCCGTGAATTCAAATTGGGTGTGTTAGTATTGATGGATCTAAGCACTTATTTGCCACCTTCAGCTTTGCAAGGTTTGAATTGTCATTATTTTCCTTCCACACATTAGGCAAAGTGTGTAATATACTGTATGCAGTTCAATATTTGAGCCTGTTAGCTTTCATTTGGTTCTTTATTCCTGGGTTGTCCAATGATTTTTGTCGTGCAAATTTACCTTTGATCCAAACCACTTTCATTTGTGCAAATTCTTTCTACATCAGATTATGCATGGTGTGTGTTCTGTTATGCTATCCGTATTATAATTATGGTCAAGCAAACATTCTTTTTGTTTAAACTTCTGTTGAAAATCATTTTTAAAATTTTAACAAAAAAATTAGGTGATAGTTTCGTAATTTTTATATTAAAAGGGGGGCACAAATGCACAATGGTCTTTTAGGAGGGGTAGCGATTACAGAAAGGAGCTTCTTCCTCCTCCTGAATTCGAAGGAAACATGGAGAGTCCATCACTCCACATCCACCACCCATCGGAGAGGTTGGCCGCTGGTTATTTCTGTTAGCGTGTTGTTGAATGGTGTGATCCCTTTTAAATTTTCTTGCTGAGCATAATATATTTTCATAAATATATAGAATGGCTTTCACGTTTTCGCAATTAAAATTGTTATAATTATAGCTATCTACATAAATTCGTGCAAGTTGTTCTTGGGTCCTTTTGAAACAACCATAAAAAAGGATGCTTTATTTGTCTGATCGATATTCCGCTTCTGATTTGCTGTATTTAACTGAACTTGCTTCAACACTTAGCTGTAGGATTCGTGGGCTGCATGTGTTTGTGATAATGCATTGTGCTATTTTTACCATTGGAAGTAATTAAGTTATGGCTCTTTGTTCACATAACTCCGTGATTGTCCTTGTGCTAGCAATGTAGATTTGACTTGCGGACATGTGTTGTAACTGGTTATATTTGGGGCAAATTGGTTTGTTTATCAAAATTGTCACTCTAGTATTATACAGCTGCCTCATTCTGTAACTTAAATAGCTAATCTATGTACATGAATGATATGATTATAAGAATTGTTTTGGATGGAAAATCGACGCCCAATGTACATATATACCAGATACACACATTTATATTTATATTTTTAAAGCAGTGCCTGTTGATTCTGGAATGCTGAAAGTGAATTGCTGTGTTGGCTGCCAATGCCATTTTCTTTCATAATTGTAGTGAACCCAAAAGGCTTCTGCCTTCCACCTTCACCACTTGTCAAAATCTCCAAATCATTGAACCTCCGTTTTCATCAATTTCCTGGTTTCTTGCCATAGCAAAAATAGTACCAGAAAACACTTCTATTCACCTAAGCATTCAGCTGGCTTTTGAATACGTATGTTTCTACATGCATGAACATATACATACAGATAACCTTTGTGTTTCTTATTTTGCAGTTAAATTTTGTTAAGTCAAAATCTCCTCCAGGAAGTTGCTCTTGTAATGGATATAATCTCTCAGTTACATGAACAAGTTAATTTGTTGTGCATGTAGGTTTTAATACCATTGGGACACTGCAAAGGGATGCTCCTTCTAATCGGCTCTCTCCAAATTAGCCTGAACCTCCTGCACATCCTACAGACGAGGGAGCAAAATTTTCAGAACAGCCAAAGCTGATGAGTGCTACTTTGGTGAAGGCTGCTAAGCAGGTATGTAGTGTTTTGGCCAGAGCAAAAAAGAAGGCAAGTATATGTTAGTGAGTTGTTTATCTTACCTCAATAAAGAGACGATGTAATTTGTTACTAATAGGCTATGAAGTCTAGCCTTGCCACATAGAACACAACACATCTCGACACAGGATAGGCATATATAAAGTATCATTAAAATTAAGTATGAAATCTTTGACAAGTATATGAAAATATATCAAAGAAGTGCAAGTTTCTAGGAAGTTTTGAATGTGGTTTTTAAAGAATACTGCTCAGATGTGATGGAGTGTCTCATGCTTGACACTGTTGGACACAGATATTTCCACTCTTGGAGTGTTGGTGTTTCATAGTTTCAAAACATTGAAGGGATGGTCTTCTAACAGGAAGAAAGTTTCCCACCCACCTAATGCTCATTCACATTTTGGGAGATAGATGATACATAGACCTTTTTTTTTTCTGTTACACATTCGCCTTTTATTAAGCTCGAGTTTGGCTTGCAGCTGAAAATGTACTTCTGCAATTTAAAATCCCGTTTTGCACCTTTAAAATGAATGCTTCACTGTTTTATGTTGTTTAGCAGGCAGAATATAAACTGCATTCTGCTGCTTTGATCATCCTGAGCCGATACAGATGTTCAAAGAAAAGTAAGCTTTTGTTACTTTTGGCCGAACATCATTTTGGATGTTCTATTTACCCGTGCTAATTTTACATTTTTGTTCTTTAATCATGATTTCAAGGCCACATTGAGAATTATTTAAATTTTGGCCGCTTTTTTTAATATATTTATTTAACAGTTTTACACTCTTATTAATTTAACTCAAAATTAATTTTACTAAGTACTATCCGAACAAAACTCTGTTTTACAAAATTAATTTTAGTAACCACTCAACTCATTCTTCTAAAAGTAATTCTTTCAAAATACATTCTACTGAGTACACTAATTATCCAAACATGCTCTAAGGCTGGCATGGGTGTATGATAATATGACATTATTTATTGCAGAAAGAATATTTAATTTATCTGCAGGAGAAAAGAACTTGATTATCCTTTCAGGATAGTAGGGAAACAAGGCGTGGACTCCAGTTGCATGATTCTCTTAGAGGATGACTTGCGCAATGCTGGTTTTGAAGTTTTTAACCAATATTTGACATATGCATAGAACCAATTAGAGTCTAGCCTATATAATTTTTGTTTTGTTCCACTGTTCCTGATTATGCATGCTGCCTTCTTTGTTTTACATTAATCAAAATAATTTTATTAGACTGCTCTTGAGTGGTCCATTGAAATATAACTGTTGTTTCTTCTGTAGTTTGATGCATTGGTTGCAGTGCTTCCAATATCTGAGGCAGGCAAAGAAGCACAGCTTAAGAGGATTGCTGAAATACAAGTATGGAGCTCACAGCTCACTGACTGTTCTTTATATGTGATTCTATGATTTTTGTAGTTAATAAAGAGTAATCTAATTGTAACAAACAGTATTAATGTTTTTACGCTGTTTCTGGATTTTAACTTCCAGGTGGAAAATGATGCAATAGGCCAAGAACTTCAGAAGCAATTGGAAGGTGCAGGTCTATCTCCAGTCTTCTGTCTTTATCTCGGAACTTCTGCCTTGATTTCTCTTTTATAACAAATGAAAGTGTAAATTCACGTTATATAGCAAAAATAGGATTTGTTGAGTTCTTCGATGAGTTAGATTAATTGAAAAAGATGTCCTGGGGCATAATTTTCACATCTAACAAAAAGCAGCTTTGTGGTCAATTTGAGAAAAACAAATTGAAAATACCAAAATGGTTTGTTCATGTATAGAAAGCATCTTAATTACAGGCTGTACTACTGTAGTGATTCATATGGTAACGACTGGCATGCAACTGTGGTTGGCTTTATGTGATTCTCATTCAAATTAAGATGAGAATAGTAACAATTGTTGTAATGTGATTTACTTATTGTTCGTACTGAAAGGGCAATGTTATTAAAACAAGAAACTAGTTTCATGCTTTGGTTATGAGCATGTTTTGAGCTTTTTGCAATGGTTCTTGATTTGATTGAAAGGTACCTGTGACTTCCTAACATTCTCTATGGGTTCTTGATGTCAGCGACGGAATTAAATCTAGTTCAGGAGTTGGTTAGGCCAGCATCAGATAATTGTTTGAACTTGAAAAAACCAGATTGAAGAAATTGTCAATTAGTTACTAGTGTTCTTAGCGAAAGGTTGGAGACGATTCAGGGCCTGCTGCAGGAGGATTTTCCATTTTTCCATGAAGTCTTGTTTACGTGAAATAGCTGTATTCTTTCATATGTTGTAACTTTGCATGTCACATGACGTTTGTAGAAACTGAAAACCAGTTACGAGACTGGTAATGATATTGCCCTGCATATTTTTGCTAATCTGCTACCAAATTTCATGTTAAGAGCCTATGCCAGACTGCTAGTGTTCCCGCTGTGTGTTTATATTATCACCATCTTCGTTCACGAGGACTTCACAAAGGAGACATTTTATAGTGCGTTTGGTTTTGAGTGAAGTTCTTGTGATTGTGTTATATAAGTATCAATCATTCACCGAGTTAGTCAAGCATAGTTCGAATGACTATTTCCTACAAGCAAAGAAAAACATTTGGATTTAATTTGAACACATTAAAGTTAAAATTTAAATTTTACAATAATTACTTTAAAAGTTAGTAATTTATAATTAATTGATAGTATAAAAATTTTATATTGACAATATATTTAAATTAAACTTAAATATTTTTAGTTACATGATAATCTAAGATTGAATAATAGTGTTAGTATATCAAAATTTAATCCTAATTTTAAATCAAATAATGGCTAAAGTTTATTATTATCCTTCAATGGAAGACTTGGTTCAACCTAAAAAACTAAAGAGAGTGGGTGAGTTGAGGTCATGTATTCAGTTCGCTTCTAAATAAAACATTTATAATCATTTATAAGTGAAACTTATAAGATATATTCAAATGTTTTTAAAAGAAAAATGAACACCATATACCACTTTTTCTCGTATCATTTTTTACTTTATTTTTTAGATAATTGTAATTAAGTGAAAAAAATAATAAAATAAAGTGATGTAATTAATAATATAAAAAAAAATGTAAAAAAAAAATAATGTAAAAAATTAAAATCATTTCAATGGTAAATTAGTAATCTCATTATTTTAATTCACTTAAAAATTAAATAAATAGTTAAACCGTTAAAAATTAATAAAAAAAATAAAAAATCAGTAAAAACAATGAACTAATTAAATCGAAAAATTGAACCAATTAATTTTTAATTTAAATTTTTTAACATATTTTTTTTTCAAAAAAAAAAACTTATATAACTATAACATTATAGTTAAATATGAACTACTTACTTCGTTAATTTAAAAGATTTTAAAAGCATTACTATATTCCACGTAATATAGCTATTTTGGTTTTTTGGTAAAATTACTTTTAAATAAAATGCATTTTAGAATGATTATTTATAATTTTTTGGTGAAAAGAAGGGTTGATTTTACAAAATGGGCTTGTATTTCAGAAAATTTACCTACAAGCTACAAATAATTTTGTAGGAATGAGTTTATATAAAAAAATAGTATCAAAAATTTAATTTTGGGTGTAAAACTATTTAGAAATAGTATGTGCAAAGATATAAATGATCCTTAAACAGAAAAACACCTCACTAAACAAATGTTAAATATATTAATCAAATAAGCAGAGACACCAGGTGCAGGTGATTACAGAGTTTTCATCTTGGGCTTTTGCAGGTTTAACAAGAAGGGTTGAAAGTGATTAAAAGTTATAAAAAAGGTTTCGTTCCGTTGTAAGCCATATGCATAATTTGAGCAGAAAAAAAAAAAACCTGCGATCATATCAAAATAAGGATTACAATTTAGGTTTGCTGGCTGAATCTTTATCGTTGCAATCACGACAAATAAAATTAAAAAAGACAGAAAAAAATTAAACAAAAAATCAGAAACACGTGGATGTAATATAAAACCGGTTAAAAATCGGAACTGGAAGAGGGAATCCTTATTTAAAATGATGATGATGAATTGATGATCCAGTACATCTGTTTGATCAAGGGAACACAGTAGAGAACAGACTGAATCTGAGACAGAATCAATTAACTCGACTGTGATTCCCTTGATTAAAAAGATGGAAAGAATCAGTGCTTTGCATCTCTTCTCTTACAACGTACGAGGAGCCGAGCAGGAGAAGAATGGTAGAGAGAGAAACTAACGAAGAAGAAGAAGAATATACAGCGGAGCTGTGTTTGGAATTGGAGTGGAGTGACTGCTCAACATGTATTTATAGTGGGAGAGTGCCGCCCTCGCCCTCTTCTCCCTTATCAGTGACTCACAACAAACCCAAAAAACCCTAGCTACACACGTAAGATAATTAATTTGAAATGTGTTTAGCTTAATAGTTACTGTGCAATTATTTTTAAGTATTTTCAATGAATATTTTTAAATATATTTTACATTATATTTATAAAAAAAATTGTCTTTTATCAAGATATTTCTATAAATATTATTGTGAGATTAACCTCTACCTCCAAATTGAAAGTGATTGAAAGTGATAATAGTTAGGTAAATTAGAATAAGTTTACATTTACACATTTCTATTAAAAAAAATTATCATGTACCAAAAAAGTTATTTTTGTGTAAATAGTAAGAAAACTTATTATTATTATTATTATTATTATTAAAAACGCTTCTAACTAATTTATCATCATAATTGCCATAATTTTCAAAATTATCAATTTAAGATACATTTACATTCAATGATAATAATTTTTTTTTATTTTTACGTAGGTTTCTCAACATCTTTTGTGTTAGTGCTCAAAACACCTCAGCCATATAATGTTATTTCACAAAACGTTTTCTCCCCCATAAAACATTTTTGAGGAACTTTTTTCGTAATAATTATAATCTCTGTCACGTAACTCCTTTGTTTATTATAAACAAGCAATTCTTAAAATAAAAAAACAAAACAATCATGCTCTTGTGAAAAACTAATCTATGTGAATTGACTTTAGTAGTAAGCATGCTTGAGCATATTTTCTCTCAAATTTACTTTGATAAAATAGCCTAAGCTGTACAGGTTGAAAAATTGCAGTTTAAATAATTTACTGCTGGACAACAGTATCAAATCTCCTAAATACAATTTTATTTTTTTAATTTATTAGAGTATTTTTACTCAATAATTAAAAGATTAATCTCTTAAAATATAGTTAAATGCTTAAACAATATCTTTTAACAATATTATTTCCATACATATAAATCATAAAATCAAACCTAAGAATCAATATTTAAACGTAAAGCAAGTATTTTATTTTCTATTACATAGCAATCATTTCAATTTTTTTTGGTAAAAAACATTTCACTTTTTATTAAATAGGAAAATGGATGGTATGATCAATAGTAATTAATAGGATTTCAATGGCTGTCGGAGACATCCTGTGAGTGTATTCTACGGCTCTCCCAATAAACGTTTGTTAGGCTTATAATTGAAACAGCCTAATGCAGCTCGCCATTTTCAGAAGAATAATTATAAATATTCATATCCAATCTTTCTAATTATTAAATAAAAAAATATTAAATACTTTTTATATTTTCAAAACATTAAATACATTTATTTTTTATTTAATATTATCTTCATTTAATTTTAAAAAAATTATGAAAAAAAACTTTTAAAAAGATATTGTAAAAAAATATGCTAAAAAAGGTTCGAGCGCACCAGCATTCGAGCATTTACAACTAAGTTTTTAAATTTTTTTCCCCTTAAAGTTTAACCATCTTTCACAAATCCAAACTAAAAAAAATGCATCTCACGGTGGTAGGAGTCAAGCGTTTATGCGCTCCACTCTTTAATAGCAAACTCCTATATAGAACTCTTGTCTCACTATTAAGCTACTGCACCTGGTAGTAAATGAAAAGTAACTAATTATTGTAATGAACGAAAGGAGCATTGAGCAGGTATGAACAGTGAGCCAAACGCAAACATGAAGAAGAATAACATTCATTTCAATTTTTTTTATTTTTTTTGGTACAAACAATACAAATTTCATTTCTAGTAGTATGCCACAGTGCATAAGCAACGTTAACCCATATCATAGGTTGTTGAGATAATTCATAAAAAAGCCAAAGTGGCCTTTAACCAAACCTGTACAATGCATTGTTAAGATGTTTCATGAAGTTGTTTTGTCCAGTCAAAATGTTCCCACTCTTTCGAAAAGCTAGCAACTGCTTGCTTTTGTACCTCCACTGCCTCGTACCGACGACGCCGATACATGTCTTCCTCTGCCAAATGTAGCATGCCTCTTATGACATTCAGGCCAAGACTGGTCTTAAATTGCTTTTCATCATCAATAACATGGACAAAACCCTTGTTTAGACCAAATTCAACGTGGAAATATGGAAAGTGCTTGGGAATTGAATTGCGCAATCCCTTTTGACTTGTATCAATAAGTTTCTTGGCATTGTGTTGGCTCCACTCATCTTCAGCTTCATCAATTGCCTGTGATAAACTCAATTTAAAAACAAACAATGAGTTTATAATTTGAAATACACATACACACAAATAAAAAACATAAATATTAAATGAAACAGTAAAAGAATATTTTCATTCAGGCTTTTAGAATACAAGGTCGTGATACAAATATATGCAAGCTAATAGATGAATAGTTCATTTTACGGATGCATAAATGAAAAGCATTGATTGTGATGAGCAATGCAATAATACACAACAAAATGATGTGTGGCGTCTCACCTTTTTAAAGTATAAGGGAGCCTCTTTGGCAATATCTTGGGGTAAAGGAATGCACTCAACCATACAATGTCGTCGTTGTTGTGCCAATCCCATCACGGTTTCAAGAAACACTACCTCCTTCTCTTGCTTTGCAAACATCATAATTAGGCATTTCTTGAAGTTTCGAATTTCTATCCACACATTGTCATCCACGGTTCTTGTAGCTGATTCATGCTGTCATATAAAAGGATATGACAAAGTTGCAAATGTAAAAAGTCAATAAAATAAATAGAGAGAGTTCCTTGTGGCACAAACCAACTAGCTCAAAAATCTGTTGACCCCCTTTCAATTCACAATTTCACATCACATATATACAACTTAAAAGTCACTTTCAATACAAGCAATAATACTACATCCTACCAAGTTACCATCCCAATTTCCAGAAGAAAGTATCAAAAACACTTCAATCCTCATTACTATGATCTATTTCATAATTTTCCTGGATCCACACCGTTTATTTAGGAATAGTTATAGCCATAAAGGAAAATCTTCAGGTGTTGAATTCTTTGTTATATAACATCTTTTTATATAAGAAAAATCATTGTTTAAAGAACTTAATCACACATATTGCAGGGATTGTGTTCAATAAACAAGAAGTTCGTGCTTCAACTCTGAAAGAAACACCAACAGTAGTTGAAATCAAACTCACCTGAATGGGTAGAATGCAGCAATGACCAGGCACCACAGGCTGCCACTGTGGTAACATAAGATATGTGAAATTTGCAATTGACACAAGAAGATGCATAGGCCGATTTGGATTCTCTAAACAAAAGAGGCAGCGCTCTTGCTGGGTCAAGAATCGATTTGCATGAGTATTTTTTTGGATAATCTTGTGATCATCACCTCCTTGCTTCTTTCTACTCTTTCTGCTTTGACCATCTTCAAAGTCATATTCATCATCAGCCTGAGTAGAAACCTTAAACTGCTTGTTCTGCATGATCTTGCGAGCAAGATGCATATCAGCATCATCTTCTCCTTTCTTCTGTTGAGCAGATATCTTCTGCATAGTATATCTTAAATAAAACAAAATGTCACCGGAGAAATCATAAGAAATAATGAAATTTTATAAGAATACATAAAGCTGTAGAAACCAATAATAATAAAGCAACACATCAAACACCTTTAGGAACTTACATAGAAGAATAAAGAAACGCAAAAAATTAAAAATAGAAGATAATAAGAGTTGCCTTATGTTTTGCTGCTATACAAGAAATTTCACCTTAGACACAATGTTTTCACATCAGAAATGAATAAATCAAGCATGTATGGGATTAAGGAAAACAAAAAAAAATGTATACACACTACACAGAACTCCAAGACAGTACAATACCTGCTAGAACTTCCCTCAGGTCTTGATCTAATTGTATGATCTTGATTTCCCTGCTTTGTGTTCATAGCCTTTGCTTCTTCCTGCCCACCAAAAAAAGAACAAAAAACCAGACAATGAAATCAAAATAATCACAAAACCAGAAGGATATGCTTTTGTTGACAATAGATAAACTCAATAGACTAAGCTAACCCCACCTCCTCCCAAAGCAATATAAAATAAAAGCAAAAGACAAAGAAAGAATTTGTAGTCTGATAAGTACCCAAACAAACACAATAACAGAGAAACTAACACAGCAAGATAAACTGAATTACTGGTTGATATCAAGGTGATATCAGAACCAGATTTGTATATTCAGGAAAATATGTAAAACTGAGTACAGAGAATGAGAGAAAAGAAGAAAGATAATTCTAGACAAATGTAGAGTGTCTAGTCCCTCCCAATGCCCAAGCCAATCCTTGCCTACCTCACATTTTCCCTTTCCCCTTACATATATATCCATTCATCAGAATTGCATCCTCCACTCACACACTGCCAGCTCGTTAGGTAGTTACATCTAAGGCAGTGTTTGTTTTCTCAATCCCAAGGTCCAACTCCCTTACATTTTTGCGCCTCCTTCTAGAATAAACCTCAGTCATTCTTGGGTTTGTATCAACACTTACCCCCCAAAAAATCACCTTGTCCTCAATGTGAAATTAAGGAAAATTCTCTTGGATGGAGGTCATTGGTTCCCAAGGCTTCATTCAAAATCAGGCAGATCTTGCCCTTTAATCAAAACCTCTATCTCCCTTTTCATTCTTCCAGTGGTCTCTGACATCAGTTGGCTGCACTTTCAATTCCCAGTCTTCAACTAGAAAGGATGGCAAGGGTTGGTACTCTGATAGGAACTTGTTCTCAAGGTGAAGGTTCGGGTAAGGGTCATGTAGCAGCTGAAAGAAATCTCCACCGGGGTCCCATTGCTTGGGAAAGTCTGGGCGCAGACCCTGTCTCACACCCGAGGCAGCTTGTAGTGAAGTCATGGTATCATATGGTACCTGTGCTGTCACTAGTTCCCACAGTACTATGGAAAAACTGAACACGTATGCTATTTGATCATACGGCTGATGGTTTATAACCTCTGGTGCCATCCATGCATGTGTTCCAATTTTTGCTGTCATCACGTCCCCCTGATTTAGGAACCAAGCAACTCCAAAATCTGCTACTTTAACAACATTGTGTGTATCCATCAGAAGATGCCGTCTTCAGATCCCTGTGAATTATGTTGTTTCTATGCAAATACTCCATACCTTTGCCAACATCAATCACAAACTTTAGTAATGGAGACAACTCGAAGACATTATGATTTTTGTGCAAGTAATCATACAGACTTCCTCCAGGCATATACTCTGTTACTATGCACAAATGTGGAGACTTTGTACATGCACCAATAAAGCGAACAACCTTTTTATGATGCACCTGCCTCAGAATTGCCACTTCTTGAGCAAACTCATCCTCTAAAGCATCATTCAATTGCTCATATCTTAGAACCTTAACAGCAACAACTTGACCAAGATAAACTCCATGATAAAAATCTCCACAGGATCCTGATGCTATTCTTTCCCCTATCTTCAATAACCTCCTGTCTATTTCCCCATCTCCAGATGCTGCTTCTGCTGCTAAGTTTTTTTCCACAGCTGAGTGAGAATTTGATGAACGAGACCATGAACCCTCACTTCTCGCAACAGCTTTTTCCATAGCATCATACAAACCTGTTGTTTCCTCTTCAAGTCATCCATCCACCACAAATACGTCAAGGGAGTAACCATCAGTTGTGGAAAAAACATGTGCTTCACGGATGTTAAGCCCAATATCGGACAACAAAGCCGACAGCTGACTTAAAAGCTTTGGCTTGTCAATAGTGGAAAATATTACTTCATGAATTGGGACATTTGAATGTTCCTGCCTGTATTGTGATTCCAAATGCAATCTGTGTAAAACATACAATTAGTACCCTTTGTGTCATAATCATTTGCTGTTCCTGGGGTGTAAGTTCTCTCCCACCAATCCTTTCCAAACTTCCACTCCGTCATAACCTTCCCAATCGCAATATCAAGCTAATGAAGCCCTATTGAATGAAGCTTACCCCCATCCATTGGACTCATTAGGAGCATGTTTGTCTCTGCTTTCATAAGTAGCGTTTTCTTTGGTGTAGAATGTATCAAAGACAAACCCCAATTCGGATATCCATCACCAAAGTTAACAAAAGCACCTTTCCCATGAATGCCATGATCAAAATTCTTCACAACCTGAATGCCAGAATCGCTGACCAAGAAACTGTTGTCCAGTGTACCCAACGTTCAGCTCTGAATCCCACCATTTGCGGCTTTCCTCAAACTCCTCTCTCAACTCTTGGGTGGCCCTCACCGGCGTGGTGGAACCAGGGCTCTTGGAGAAGCTATCCTCAGTATCTTCCCACATTGAATCATCAGCAGCTTCTGGTTTCGCCCACCCAATGAAATCCTTTCCATAAATCTTGAGCTTGTTTTCTTCCGTTTGCCCATTCAATTGGGCCTGGCCCATTAGCCCCAAAAATGGATTCAACTTCTATAATCCCATTCCTGCCCCTCCTTCCTTCTCCTTCCCATTCACGATGCTTCTCGTTGCTGCTGCCCTCTCTGCCATTGTCCCACTCGCTGCTGCACAACGACCTAGGTCTAGCGGTTCTGGCAGTGGAGGATTAGCCGGTGCGCTCTAGATCCAGCGCTCAGTCGCATATGGCCTATCTTCCTCCAAGGGAGCATCCAAGTCCGGTGGTTCTGGCGGCGGCGGTTGCTTGGCCGAACCACTTAAGACGCTGAGTTTTATGGCCATGGCAGCCTAGTTCCTCCTCTGTTCACCCACTGTGGTCAATCTCCCTCCATTCTCAGCCCCATCTTCATGTGATGACTCACGTCTCTTCGCCTCCCCAATGAGACTGTGACTCACTGTTATAATTTGATCTGCACTAACCCGATCTCCATTCCACCCACACCTTCATCTTCCTTCACAAATTCGTCCTGCAAAACCTCCATCACCACCGTAGTATCTAATTGCTGCTGTGATAATGGTGCAGGAACCTCATTAGGTTGCTGGTGGAATTTTTCCGTTGCATTCTCGATCTCTATCTTCTCCAACTGTTCTGGTTCGGGTTCTTCCAGCTTATCATACCAGACGGGGACCGATAGATCTGGATCATACTCTAGCTGAAATTGCTTGAGTATTCCATCCTCTACATATAAACTCCTTCGGGAGAATGCTCGACTCCCCTCCGATGATTTTTTCCCTGTATGTCGAGACCACTCCCGATCCCGATGGAGAGAATCACGAGTTCTCTTCGAGCCTGCCCTGCTTCTCGGGTCACTGTGCCGTCTCCTTCACCATCGCGCAATGAGGATCGTCGCCTGTACCGCGTTCGTCCTCTTGCACCTCTATTGTTTGGCGCCTTAAGCAAGCGGATGATCTCGTCCAGAAGAGCCTCTGTTCTTTCCTGTGTCTTCAAGTTTTCCAGCAAACTCCTCTCCACCGTTTCCAGACGCGACTCCATGACTGATCTCGTGTTTACCATCCAAGCTTTCCCAAATCGTAAAGCTTTGATACCAATGATAAGTACCCAAACAAACACAATAACAGAGAAACTAACACAAGAAGATAAACTGAATTACTGGTTGATATCAAGGTGACATCAGAACCAGATTTGTATATTCAGGAAAATATGTAAAACTGAGTACAGAGAATGAGAGAAAAGAAGAAAGATAATTCTAGACAAATATAGAGTGTCTAGTCCCTCCGAATGCCCAAGCCAATCCTTGCCTACCTCACATTTTCCCTCCCCTTACATATATACCCATTCATCAGAATTACATCCTCCACTCACACACTGCCAGCTCATTAGGTAGTTACATCTAAGGTAGCGTTTGTTTTCTCAATCCCAAGGCCCAACTCCCTTGCATTTTGGCGCCTCCTAGAATAAACCTTAGTTGTTCTTGGGTTCCTAGCATAGTCTTACAAAGCTAAAAGCTTGTCAACTTCCTAGTCTCCTCCCATCTTCTCACAAATTCCCCTCCCAAGAAAAGACAATAGAAAAGATGGAACAGAAGTCCAGCAAGAACAAAACGTACAATTGCAGGGCAAGTGATAAAGCAAGATTGACAAAGAAGAACATTACAAACAACTAGCGAATACTGATGGAAATTAAACTTGTTTATGCTGCATGGACTAGAGAAACAATGGAGACAATTATAATTCATTATAGACTTTTCACGGCTTCTGCCCTAGTTTGTCCCCATTCTGGAAGGAGAAAGGACCAAAATCACAAACATTGAAACCATTATCTGAAAAAGCAGTTGGTGATGGCTATTTTCACTCTATCTAATCTCGTAAGAAGGAATAAACTAATTGAATATAATGCCAAATTCAATACTGACGGGGTGCACAAAATGGATAAGAAAAACAAAACAAGATCCATTAGTTCAAAACCGCAAAAATGTTAAGAGGCAAACAAAGTCTAGAAAAGAGGGCATATTCTCTCATCTTATGGTTTTACCATTAGTTTCTCAGCTTCTTCATGCTTTCCTTTCAAACGAAGTTGCATAGCCTTAGCTGCCAACTGGTTTGCGCTCATCTCAGTCTTGACCACTGCACTGCTTTCACCAGGTGTGTTTGCTTCTGATAAAACCTTGTCCTGTTCAACACTCTCCAAAACAGAACCATCAGAATTATTACTCTTCTTGCTAACAAATTCACACATAAAGCTTCCATCATTAGCAAACTTATTTAGGCTAGATGCTGCAGCAGAGATGACCCCAGCACCCTCAGCTACAACAACTTGGCTTTTTCGCTTTCCCCAATATAAAGAATCTTGAACTTTAGGTGCTTTCATCTCACGGTGCTGGACAGAAACATCCTTTAAGTAGTCCTGCCAGTGTTTCATGAGCCAAATTCAGTAAATAATGGAATATACTTCAGAATTCCAGAAAGGTGAGATTAGCTCCATAATAAATTATTGAAGATAGAATCCGTTTAAGAAACAGGAAAAAAATATGCAAAAGTTCTCTATCTGTTCTCAAAGTTACCCTTTTAGAATTCCTTCTGCTATGCTTATCGGACTCTGGTGAATTTTCTTCAGTTATCCCTCTTTGTCTACTTTTTATAGCATGTAGATGAGCACGAGCCGGGGCAGCTGCATGTGATGCAACAGATGCAGTCAACTTACCAAGAGAATCCCACCTTTCTTCCACAACCTGTACATATCCAGATAGTGAATAGCAAAATTTTTACAAGATGGACAAAGAGAATTTATATTTTTTAATAGAAACAAACAAAGAATATCTGAAAAGCAAGGCATAAAACCTCTTGAAAGTTTCTTCCTTCTCGAGCTGCTTGCTCTTGTGCACGCTTTAAAGCTTTCAATCTCCAACTTGCTCCCCCATCCCCAACAAGGGAAGAAGATAAAAGTTGGTCTGCAACAACTTTAGCACCATCACTTTCTTCCGGATAACCACTTCCATTATCCTTCAGAAATGGATTCAATTCCTTAGGATTCACCTTCTTTGACTGAAAAAGAAAACAAACTATTTATTCTTCTTAACGCCTTACATTGGCCATGAGATCAAAAGATGAAGACAAGCTGCAAATGAAATGACAGACCAGAAATGGACATACACTTCACCTATTGGAGTGTCAACAGGTAAAGTGAAACACTGTTCACTCATTCACCACTTAAAACAAAAACATACCAAAATAGATGAGCCAAATAGGATGTAGAGAAGCAACAAAATCACTGGTAAATATCAAAAAATTTCCTTATATGAATAATATTAGACATACATGAATATAAACTGATTCTCCTGCAGAAGAAGGCCAAAGGTTCAAATTATATAATCTTCCAAAGGCATTAGCTCACCAAAGTCAACTATCTGATACCTTTTTTGAGTTTTTTGATAAAATATCTTTTCCATTAACTTTCTTTTCCTCCTTTATTTATTTTTTTCTTCTCATTTTTTTTTTAAAAAAAATTTATGGTGAGTGATGCCAATAGAAGAACAAAAGTTTTTCTTTGCTCTCATTTCTTCTTTGGTTTTATTCCTATCTATTTTATCTTTCCCTTCTCATTTATCCTTTAATTTTCTTGTGAGAAAAAGCAAAAAATGACACCAACAAATTTTGGTTGATTAAGAGAGAATTCATAGTAAAGCAACAAAAGGTAAAAAACAGAACAATGAGAAGATAAATACAGAACTCGAAAGAAGAGCTAGAAGCTCGGGGAAAAATGAGTCATACCTCCTCAACTGGAACTTCCTCAGGCAATTTCTCCACTGTTTCTGAAATTGCAGGCTTCTTACTTTCAGACCTAAGCATCCAATCCAATCCCATTTCTTTTCTCGCAATTTCCTTCTCACTTATAGAATCTACTGCAACATTTGTAGCTTTGTCTTTTACGTTCTTTTTACTCCCATATTTTCTATTTGACTTTTGGCCCTTGCCTTGTTGATCCAAAAAACTATCACTAACATCGGAAGAAGATGAAGAGCCTTCCTCAGAAGTATATTCTTTTTTACCACTCCTCGATCTTGATCTTCTTCTTGACCTTTCACCAGAATCATCTGATGAATCATCATGCCTTTTCTTTTTTGCTTTCCTCCTACTTTTCTTTCCATCTTGCTCGCTTTCACTTTCGGTCATGTAAAATGAAGAATTTTCATCAGATGAATACCACTTCTTCTTTCTAGAACCTTTCTTTATCTTATCAAGCTCTTCATCATCAGAAGAACTGTTCCTAGAGCTCTTCCCTTTCCTCTTATTTTTTTTCCTCCTACTATCTGATTTTTTTCGTTCTTTTGAGATAGAATCCAAGTCCTCATCCTGCACCTAGTATACACACAGTAATGTGGGTAGAATACAAACACAATCAGACTTTGAAATATGAATAACAATGCCACAATGATAGAAGTATGCTAACTATACTGACCTGGTCACGGGGAATGAATTTCACCCCAGAAAGCATTTTCTAAATTGCTAGACTGTACCACTGCCGGTATAATAATAATAAAAAAGAAAAACACAAATAAGGGTGAAATAACACAGTTAAGCATGAAAAGGCAAAGACACAAAATGTACAAATTAATAGCAAATCAACACAGAAAAGTGTAGAATGAAGAAAGTAAGAAAAGCTAGGGATGTATGAAATTGAAGTTCATATTGAACATGGATATTCCAGAACGTTGTGCGGAAACTAAAAGCACAATTTCTCTTCACTTAAACACCGATTAATCATAGAAAATTTAATTTATAAAAGTAACCACCAAGGAACGGGTTAACAAACTTACCCCAAAAGATATAAGGTGCCAGAAATAAAAATTGGGCTCAGTAGGCGGTGTTCTCAGCTTTAACGCCAACGGAGAAGGAGTTTTCAGACGGCGGCGAGTTGAAAAAATGATGAGATTGGAGACAAGGGAAGAGACCTTTGTTCGACACGGTGCCGTTTTGAGTGTTGTATTCGTAGCTACTACGAGAATTTGATCATAGGTCGGTTGGTTAATCAATTATTTTCTTTGTCTGTATATATATTTTCCCCCCTAAGATGAATTAACGATGTGTTTGATGGCTAATGATGTCTCACGTGTGGGCTAATCCATAAATTGGCCCAATTCTAATATACTCTGAATTGTGGCCCAAAAACATAATTGTTAAATGATCTCTTATTATGATGATGATATTGATTTCTTTTTTAGATATTTACATTTTCAGGCTAATTTCAGAACCAAGTTTTAATTAGCCAGGGAGAGGAAAAAAAAGAGAATAACTCTATGAGCATATGCCGAGCAACTGATATCTTCAATGACTATAGGTGACAATAGGCCACATCTAGGAGTTCACTTTCAAAGTCAAATGAGCAGCTCCTTCCTGGATGGTTGCCATTGATTTTCTGTTGTTGCAATCAATGGCAGAAACTTAAATGAAGCAGTGCCAATCTAGATTTTGTAAATTTTTCACTCTGTACAAAAGGGGGGGGAAGAGACAGTAATGCAGCAAAAATCAATTCACATTCACCTAATCTTCAAATGTCGTATACTTCCCCAAAAATATTTGTACTAATTACAATCCACTGATTCATTTTTAGAAAGATAAGATTATGAACCTTTTGTGTGGAATGAAAGTTGGAGGAACAATTCTTTTGTTGCTGATGTGTAAATTGTTTTAGGTGACCAAAAAAAGAAAATCCTAGGCTAGGGGATAATGGTTGAATATCAGTTGTCATAAACACAGTCAGCCTTACCTCCAGATGCGCAATTTTTGTCAATTTCCCAGCCTGGCTAGTTGTCTTTCATAAGTACAGCTTGTGCTTTATGGTCTGATCCAAGAAGTTGTCAATGCTACACTGCATTCCATAAGACCAGAGACAAACATTTTAGAAAATGCAAAAGGAACTCAAACAATTAGCTTTGGTCCTGAAACTAAACTGTTGTACTATTATAGTTTTATTTTTATTTATTATCAAAACTAAACTCTAAAACTAGGCAGACAATATGAAAGTAGCAGCAAAAAATAGTTGATAACCTTGTGATCTACAAAAAGGGACACTCATATAATTTAGAGAGGGAAAATAATTGGTAAGTATCACAACTACCACTGTATTCTTAGGTGATGCTGGTTGTGCACAATATTCACACCTGGCACCTCTGGTAACTGTTGTACTATTATAGTTTTATGTTTATTTGTCATCAAAACTAAACTCTAAATAACCACACTTTACAACAAATCAGCTAATGTTATAAATATAGTGTTCATTATGTTAAGAAGAACGGTTATTTCATATTTTCACTACAAAACTATGTTAGCAGAACTTGCAGATATTACGCTACTGAATAATGATAGCTCATTTGGAATCACATTCTCTTCGGCACAAGATAACTAGGGGCAAATACGGGATCCAAATGAACTAGCATTATCAGAGGAAAGAAGAAGACCACAACAAAATATTTTCTTCTTAACTGGCACATTAACAATAAACTCAGTATAGATATTTATAGGCCTTCAACAAAATAAACCAGCAGAGAGCACTGAGTGACTGAGATACTTAAACTACTAAAAAAGTTGGTTATCAATATAAAGTTGATTTGAATGATAACCTTCAGCAGAAAGTAAAGAGATGCTGGAACAACCAACGCTCCAGTAGCAAACGCAGGGTTCAAATGCCTTGTCAGCAAAATCTGCAAGTAATAGCTCAATTGTAGCAGGTTAGAAACCCAAGTAAGTCAAACAAGCAAATTTAAATTGCAATACTATCTAAAGTTTTTTTAATAGATAATTAGATATATTATCTAAATAGTTTGTCAGCAAGTACAAGTCTCAAGTTATTTACAATACCAAGGTTAACAAATGCATAGCAGAATCAAGATTAAAGCCAAGTAATAGAACCAATATAGAAAAACATGCATTTTAACTAAGAAGAACTTATGTTCTATTTTTTATCGGTTATATCTTTTCTCTAGAAAACAACTTAATCCAGCAATCAATCCCAAGAGAATAATCAAGCAATCAGGGTTGCATGAAGCTCAAAAAACAACAAACAAAAAACCCAAATTAAAAATTGAAAATGTAAATGTAAGATAAAAACAAATTTAAAAAAAAAAATCAAGGGTTCAGATTGGAGAAGAAATCACCACACCAGAAAGATGAAGATCCAGCACCAGTAGAAGCCAATCGCACGGGCACTGACACTGAGCAGCACCCCCCAAGCGACTCGATGAAGACGCAGCAGAAGGAAATCGATGAAGATCGACGCAGAGAGAAGAAGACGCGGATGAAAGCAGAGAGATGAAGATGCAGATTGATGCAAAGAGATGAAGACGCAGTGAATCGTCGCAACTCGCACGCAAATCGGCCCCAAGCAACCGACGTAGTGAGTAGCGACCACTCTTGAAGCCTGAAGGTGTCTCCAATTGAGCAATTCGTAGTACTCAATTTGGGGTCAAGGTTCAGTAAATTGGGGGTTAGGGTTCATAAATTTTGAGAAGGATTTATGAAAAGGGAGAATTACGATAGTTCGTTTGAAACTTAAACTGAATATAGAATTAGAGTTTTGAATTGAAATTAAAATTTTTAATTTTAATTTTTATATTTAAAATTAGAATTATAATTTTATAAATTAATTTTATAGAATTAAAAAATAATTAAATTAAGTATGTTTTAATTTTCAATCTATATTTTTATAGTGTTTGAAATGTAAAAGTATAAGAAATAATTTGATTTATAAATTAAAATTTATATTTAACGTGTTAAAAAATAAGAAATAATTTGATTTTTAAAATTTCATAAATTTTATTTTTTTTTTAAATTTTATTAATAAAATTTGTTAAGATTTGATTTAATTTAAAATTAATAAATTATTTTACTTTCTTGTGCTTACTTAATTTTATTTTATAAGAATTAAAATGTAAAATAATAAAATCAAATTTAATCAATTCTCATTTTAATGAATTTCAAACGTAAAAATTAATTTCTAAATCAATTCAATTTTTTTTTTAAGTTTGAAATAAAAATTGATTTTTAAATCAATTCAAATTAAATCATTTCACTTTTTTATTTATTCCAAATACAACTAAAAAATTATCAATTTCATATCTTAAAAAGTAAACTCTCTTTTCTACATTTATTTACGAATAATTAAATTTATTGAGATTTTATATTTATATAAAATTTATTATAATAATTATTTATTTTTTAAAACAAAATTATAAAAAAAATTAATGAAAAATATGATTATTATATTATAAAAAATATTATTTCATGATTTTTTTTATTAATTTTAATTTTGTAAATAATTTTTTAATCTTTTAGATCATATTTTAAACAATAAAATTATAATTGAATTTATAATTATAATTTCTTATCGTAATTTATGAAAATCTCAAACATAAAATTTAATATTTTAATTCTAAAAAATTTAAATTTAAATTTAAATTTTATATTTCAATTCCAATTTCATTATCCAAATAGATATGAGAAAAAAGTGAAAAGTGAGATTAATTCTAAAAAGTTGAATGGTTTGGTTATTAAACAATGAACCAAATTAGATTGAAAAACGGTTAATCAAACCACTTTAAAAAAAAATGGTTCAGATTATAAATTTAATTTAGAAAAATGTGCTTATTTATGGTGTAATTTGGTTGGACTTAGGGTTTGATTTAGTTCTGTTGAATTTTTTGCACACACCTAAAAGGAGTAGCCCATACTTAAAGCCTGGTAGATCGATCTATAGACTGTCTCATATTATTTATTTTTTTCTAATCATAGATTATTTGCCTGAAAACTTTATTTGCACTTAGCTAATACCTTCAGAGTATACCATATTGACTACTCAATATAGAACATAGATTATTGATTCGCATAAAAAATAGTTTTGAATACGTGATTATTCAAACTTAACATCACAATGGCTAACTTGATCTAATAAACGTAAAATATGTTGAAATTTTTTTATGACCAATACTATCAATGTTGAATAATCACTTATTGGTATGTTGCTTTCCTCAGCTATGATTGTTTGGAACTTCTCAATACAACATTTTCAAATTCCCTATATAGAAGCAAATGTTGCTTTGAATTCTTCTTTGCGCAATTTCATACATAATATTGGCATTGGTTCATTTTAAATGAATTATTGAAGCAAAATTTGCTTTTATTAGCATCTTGCAAGCCACACTTCTTCGTACATAAAAAAATGGTATGCTCTTTACCCCCCCAAATGAAGGGCATGTTTCATTTGCAGTCTCTTTTGGTTCTTTCTTGCAAAACCCATACTAGATCGAATGATTCTATTATTGTCACAAAATGTTTATGGCCATCAATGATCCCTAAAATTTACTGTCAGTTGTAGGTTAGTTATATGTTAATGTATTTTAATGTTTTTTATTATTTTATTTCTACACTGTCATTTTTGCTAGAGTTTTGCCATCTTGTGACGCCCTATCATGCTGAGAGTCTCATCTAGCCAAGCCGCGTCCCTGCTTCACCAAAACAAAATCGCCACTAAACCATGCAAAATCCCGCAACAACCCAACGACCACCACTAACCAAATTTTCACTCAAGCCTAGCCATGGCCACCAAACAACCACGGTCCAAGACTTCCAAATCGAGACCAAAAACTCGACTACACAAGCCCGACACCAACGATTAGATTTCTAACCCTTTACCCCTTCTCTGCCACTAACTATCGTGCACCACTGTATCTGTCAATCACCAAAACTCACCAATTCTTGTAACCCATGGCCACTGAACCAACACCTCATTTCTCTCTAACCATCGCCTCATCTCCACCACCATAGTCGAACCAAAGCCTTGAACCCAGCCGAGATGCACCATTACATTTGCGCAACATTGACTTAAAACCCATTGGAGCACCTTGAACCTCCACTACGTCCAAATCGAATTGCTCGAGACCACCACGATGTGTGTCGAGCTACCCTGTAAACCTACTATTAATGCTCCAACAAGTGCAATGGTTCGTATAAGTAATATAGAGAGTAAATATCATTCTCACAATGATTGAAATTAACACATAATTTTTTCGCTAATATCACTACTTGGCTACAATCGACTTTGATAGAATTCTTTCAAGACAAAAAGTGAAAACAAATGAAATTTACTTGTAGAAATTAAATCACATAATTTGTCAAAATTAGGGTTGTCAAATAGATAAAAGCAGGTAGGGTTTGATTTCACTTAATCACCTTATGGGTAATGACAATTGATTTAATTCAAAACCTCCATTCAATTTAGTTTATGATTCAATCTTGAAAAATTAGTTCAAATTTAATTTCTTCAAATATAAATCTCTCTTGCTCCACAAACATCAATTAATCCCTTAATTAAAATCTACAAGAATAAAGATTTAACGTTTTATGGATATTTGAAAATCACATACTCATGAATTATATTCCTAGAAATCCCAAAAGCATAGCAATTAGACTAAGAAGCTTAATCCATACTCCATCTCCCGATTTTGTATGAATTCTTCATATAAAAATAGAATGTGATGAGCTACTTCACATACAAATCAATAGAATAAAATAGGTCCAAATGCTAAACTATGAAAGAAATAGTTGAATTAATGTCAAAAGGTCATTACATCATAAGTTGAGAAAGATTCATTACCCTAACCCAAGAAACTTAGCAGTTTATAAAGCAAATGTAGGGAATAACAAGAAGAAAAGAAAACACTATAGTCATCTTTAATGATTTGGAGTGATTCCCCTTCTTCTGTTGGTTGATAAGTTGTTTTCTCTCTTCCCAAGACTGATTCATCTTTCTTTGTCACGTTCTGACGACTCATACCTCTTTTAAGCTATAATTCGTAACTTTTTTATTCTGATATGGGCACCTAGGCGCTAAGTATGGAGCGCCTAGGAGCTAAGTAGGCAGAACGCATCTTAAATTTTATGAGCAGAGTGCCTAGGCACTAGGGTGAAAGCGCCTGAGTACTCACCTTCCAAAGAAATGCTTTTGTTATGGGTTTGGGCGCCTAGGCGTTCGAAAGATAGCCCCTAGGCGCTGAGTAACAGAATGAATTCCTTTTTGCTTTGCCTCCAAGAATCTAGCTTCTCCATGCTTAGATGTTTCCTTACAAAAACACATTAGAATGGTGAGAATTCTTTTTCTTTTCAATCAATTTTTCTCAATCACCAACCACAACAACTTAAATCCTATTCTAAATTCACTATTGCAAGATACTTGGGTAACAAACACTAAAAAGAGCAAATTTGAGGGAAATAAATCAACTTTTCAATATGCAAAGCTATAACTTTTACGCACTCATCACCTACCATCAATTCACAAAAAATTTCCATTACCTCTTCATTCGATTCTAGGTAATTGATTTCATCCGTTCGTTTTTCTGAATCAACGACTTTGCTCCTTGGTCCATCGATGGAACATAATTTTTTTGTGACCATATTAGACGCTCCCCTAGATCTCCTTGTGCCTCAAAGACAATTCTTCCTTTGAAATATAGAAAGAAAGGCCAAGTTTTTCTTCGTTAGAGATTTGGAATACTTATTTTCTAATAATTATGAGCCTCAACTTAACAAAGTAAATACAAATCTTGATTACAATTTCTTAAGTGTGTGTTTGGATGAAGGATTTTGAGGAGATAAATTATTTTTTGGAATAATTTAAAATTCTTAAGCATGAAATGCTTTGTTGGACATTTAATATAATCATTTTGAAAATTCTAAAATGTTTTAATAGGGTATTCTAGTACTCTAAAAAAAGGAATTCAAAACTCTTCATCAACAGGTGGAATTGTGAAAATCCCTCATTCTTCCCCCCTTTCACCAGTGTCAACCCTAATATCACGAAACCTTCATTGACGGCGACGACACTGAACTACAGTGAGCAGTGAGGCACTAAACTTTGGCGAACTGAGGATGACAGCTTCTCCGATAGACCCTTTCAAACCAATGTGCAATCGTTCTTAACGAAGCACACGCTGCTCTCGCCGTCGTCGATGTTGCTTTCTCACTTTGGCACCCACATGGACATCCGATGAGGTAATGGAGGCTGGGTTGTTGCCGTTCATGGAGGTCGACAATCTGCCATTAATGGCAGCTTAAAATTTCCTGGGTCGCTAAAAATCATCGTGAGACAATGTTTTCTTCCTTGATCCGTCAGAGGTCATCGCTACAGCTTGGGTTGTCCACCTTAATAGTTGATTCGAGTCTATTGTGTGGGAGGAGATCTGGCGAGTAGGTCCTCCATGGCTGTTGGGTTGCAACGTTGGGAGGATGAAGATGAATACGCGAGTCAACATGACCCATGTTTTTCCCAACCAAATCATTTGACCCAGTTTTTCTTTTATAGGTCATGTATTAAAAAAATAAATTAATAATTAATAATAATAAAATAAATTAATTTTTTTTATTATGTTTTGTAACATTTATAATGAAATTTATAATTAATTACTTTATCCAAACAAAAAATTTAAAATATTAAAAAATTTAATTATTTAATCTAAACAAAAAAATTTACAAATAAAAAAAATTTAAATAAAACAATTAAATTTCTTAACATTTTAAATTTTCTTAAATTTTAAAATGTTCTAACCAAACACAATGTAAAATAATTGAGGCAGGGCGGAATTAAAATATGATAGTGTTATACGATATAATTTTGTAAGAGTGACATACTTGACTTTTATGAAGGGCCTATTTAGGAAAATATAACTAGTTCTTCCCCTACACCGAGGGAAGAACAAGAGAGTAGACTGATATATACAGCTAGAAGTGTGCCATCAAAGTACCAATGCTTGTTCCTAGGCAATTGAAGCATGTACGTAATTGGATCGTGACACTTGGATAAATAATGGAGGCGAACAAAAAGCAAGTTTAGTAAGAACCATGGAATTCCATGAATTGAGGCCACAAGAGAGTGACAACAAACCAGATTAGATGGATGTGGGTATTGAATGATTGCCATCCTCTGTTTCTCTCACCTAATTTGTTTATGTGTATGTTTGAATAATGCACGGACGCATCTAATTAATTTTGACAAGAATGGTGTTGGCTATCTAAAAATTCACGGTGTTAAAAATTTATGATAGCATGATATATTTCAAAGCTTTGATTAGAAATGGCTTTGGCATTTTCTCAATTTATGATATCATGATATAGTCCCTGAATATGAATGAGTAAGATTTTGTTTGGCAATTCATTTAATGTTTAAGATTTTGTTTTATAGCATTAAACTGTGTCTGCCAGGTGCAATCCATCACCCTATCACCATGGTGTGATGGTCCACCTTGAACTTTATACAAAGTTTGTGGTCTACCCATTAAATTGTGAGAATTCTCTAGAGATTCAACATTAGAGTCAAAGCCACCAAAGAATCAAATTAATTTTACCCACTGCAACAAAAAAAAAAAAATTACCTACTTCAGGCTTTATGCAGGATCAAATTAACATTTTATGTTATGATGATTTTATATTAATACAGAAGCTATTGACATTAATTACAACTCACAATGCCCGTAAGCAACGGGGAAAAGTAGCAAACCCGGTGGCTCAATCTAGCTGGAGCTAGCAACCTTCCATTTTCCTCGCAACTCATGCATACAACACAGATGGGCTCCAGATCATTAACGAAGTGATGTGGTTGAACTCTTGACTTATGGAAGCTACCATATATCAATAATATACATGCAACACGTCTTTCAACCAAACATCACCACAAAAAGATTTTGAATATAGATATGCTTGATTTTCTATAGTTTCCTTCCATTTAGATAGCAACACAACATCGACACTGGTAAATGATCCATCACATTTAAGGATGGAACAGAATGGTTACAATAATGAAATTAATGACTAAGAAGTCTTTTTCTTTTCTTTTTTTAGTGAAAGAACATACTGGGTTTTAATTTTGATTTATTACTGAAGCACAGTAAAAGTCTATAAGGTTAACTATTCATTGTCTTTTATAATCTTGTATAATGAGTTTTGAACTTTGAATTTTTAATAAGTGAACAATTCTTAAATATAAACGTTTTTATTTATTTATTTATTTTTTGTCTTTAGCCAATTGTTTATGTAATTTTAAGTGGGAAAATGGTTAAATAATTTTTTTCTAAAGTAATGATTCTAAAATTCAATTGTAAGTATAACAGAATTTTTGATATAACATTTCTGACAAAATTATTTATCAAACTATCATTTTAAATTATTTATGAAAATAAAGATTAAACAGGAGTAAAATCGTCAAACCAGGATACACGTATACACTAAGATATGACATACGTGATGGAGTATCTACGTGGGATACGCCACGCATGTTGGCGTATCCTAGTTGGATGCGTCAATCGTGTTGACATGTCTCACGTAGAGAAAAAAATAAAAAAAATATTACATGAGGTAGGATGCGTAATGTCATTAAGACAAAAAATTTTAAAAAAATGTTCGTTGGGTTCTGAATGACACTTAACATTTCACGTAATTTTCATTCTTCTTTGCCATGTTGAAGTGTAAGCCATAAAAAACATCAATATTTATAGGCCAAGTATTTGCTTTTAATCCAAAAATAGTCGATGTGAGACTTTAATATTAGCCAGACAAAGCAATTAAGTAAGACAATAATGTACTTTTATTCGATGTAGGACTTTAGTAAATAAAACAAATATCTTATTTACACACTTAAAACCATTTTTTTACCTTTTTAGTTACTCATAATATAGCCAAGAAAAATATAAATCTAGCTAAGAGATCAACTAAAAAAAAAATCAATCTAGCCAAGAGATTAGCATGGTGCTGCGTGTTTAAAACAAAATATAAGATTTGGCTCTTTTAAAATAAACCCTCACTTTAGAGAGAAAAATGAAAGATCTTAACAACTCATGAAAAAAATCAATAGTTGATATTATATGCACATGTATAACAAAACATGAATTTGAAGGTGGTAACCTTGCACATGTATATTATATGCATGTATCAAATTATATGCACATGTATAAAAGGGACACTCTTATGAACATAATATTGGGGTGGTAACCTTGCTTCTCATTGAAGGTGTTCAGTGTTCATATCCAAACTCAAGGCAATCAAAACCAGCGGCTCTGGACATGCTACTTTATTTAATATATCATAGCTCCTAGTGAAAATTATTCATAAATCATAACAGAATGTGTTAGAAAACGTATGCTACTCATGCATTTTAATCAAAAACTAGGATTTCTGATCGTACATATATTACAATAAAATCACACTGAAGGTGTTTAAATGTCACATAAGCTACAGAAGCATGCAACTAATCTGTCCATTTTTCCATAAAACATTCGGCCACTAGTGAAACAATATTATTATGATTGGCCTTTAACTGTACAATGTTGATATGTGAAATAAAGAAACTAAATTCAAGCATGAAATAGGAAGAAACAAAAAAGATTCCATGCTTTAAAATTCTTTTGCCCTTTGCCTCAATTGATCAAGTTCCATCTCAATCTTAGCATCTCGAAATGGAATTCCAGTGTTGCTTCTAGTAGTGTCACTTCTTCCAGGAGGAAGCTTTCCTTTCTGCTTGAACCAAACAGTCAAACAACGAGACAAAAAAATGATATGTAGCATGTGTCGCAACCGAAATCGCGACGGGACGATCCAAAAAGATTAATTTTTGAAAATTAATGGAGTTGTCACTAATATTTATTTAATTTGGGAAAACATTAGAAAAATCCTTAAAATAGGCAAAACTGGTCTTTTTAAAAAATGTTTGGGTTCAGGAGTCGATTATGGTAGGGAAGGTGTTAAGACTTATACCTCTGGATTCGAATCCATACCTTATTAAGTCAATTGATTGTGCAAATTTTAATAATATCAAATTTATTTATTTTACCCATTTTTGAAAAGACTTTGTAACTATTTTATTTTATTTTGTTTTATTTTTTTAAGGAAAGAAAAAAGAAATAACTAAATTATGAAAATTTATTTTTTTGCTTGACAGAATAGAAATTCTGCTCCTACGTATCCTCGGGTGCAATGAGGAACTAAAAGTCACGTAGTTCTTTAAAAAATAAGTATGGGTTGATTGATTTTAATAAAAAAAATTCTTGAAAATGGATTTTATTTGAAAATAAAACCAATTCTTACTTAGTAGTTGACAATTTGAAGACTACGTATGATCCAAACGACATTGAAGATAACATCCGCATTATTCAATCATCATCGAGTCATTGCATTAATTATTATTATTATTATTATTATTATTATTATTATTATTATTTAACATTTTTATTTTTCTTATTATTTTTATTTTTTAACCAAATTCCCCTTTTATTATTATCATTATTTTTTTGCTACAAAAGCAAGCCTACACACGTAATGTGGGCTTGGCTGCCAGGCCCAACTATATTCACTTTGTCATTTTTGGTTTATGGTTCAAACATTACAATTTGAAATTTGAAATTGGCAAAACAAAATAAAAGCATGCAGATAAAAGTGTTTCAGGAAAACAAAAGAAACGAAATGACGGAAAGAAAAGTGAGATTCAACCTCTAGTTCAGCAGGAGAGAGAACGCGGGAAAGTGGGGATGCTGGCCGAAGCACGACGGCGAGCGGCGAGGGATGGAGCTCGTTCCGGGCGGCGCGACGAGCAATGACTGACGGTTCTGGATCGCTGCTCGATGTGTCAGCGTCGGTGCTGGTCACTGCTTCGACGACGGATCACGAAGCTTGGCAGCTGGTCTAGGCCTTCTGGAGAGCGACGGTGGTTCGCGGTTGGACTCGCGGATTCGACGAGTTTTGAGTAGTGCTGGCTGAGCTGGGCGTACAGTGCAACGGATACGGCGCGGCTCCGACGGAGGCGTGTCGTGGGTTGATGAAGGAGGAGCCGACGTTAACGAAATCGACGGCTCGAAGCGGCTCACGTGTGGAGCCTTGCGGTGCGGCGATTACGCGGAGCGACGGGAGGGCGCGGTGAAGCCGGTTCGAGCGGTGGCCGGTGGCGCGAATGGTGCGGTGACGGTGGAGGTGGTTTGGTTGAGTGGTGGGTGGTTATAGAGGAAGGTGGTGTGTGATAGTCTTATGGTGGTGAGTTTGATAGTTGCAAGGTGGTAGAGTTGGTGGGTGATGGGTTATGGAAGCTTGGAGCTTTGGTTATGGTGATGATGTGAGGTGAAGCTTGGTTGTGATGGAGATGAAGCTTGTGGAATGGTGTGGGTGGAGGAAGGTGAAGTGAAGATGGTGAGTGGTTGGTTTTGGTTGTGGATGGGTGGAGGTTTATGATGTGAGTTGATGATGGAAATGGTTAATGGTTTGGATGGAAGTAGTGTGATGGAGGGTGGTAATGGTTGGGTGCTGAAAGTTGAAGATGAATGGTGAAGTTGATGGCAATTGGTGAATGGAAGGTTGGAGGGAAAGATGGAGGTGATGGAGGTTTTTATCAATATGGTCCAGAAGATGGTTCTCTCTCGAAATGAAAAACTCCAGCCTTCCCCTCTAAAAAAAGGTTCTCTCTGTCCCCCGTTCTACCCCTGGTTGTTGAGTATATGGCTTTCCTTTCATTTTGTGCACTCACCATTGCTTGTGTCTGGTCAATCAATTTTGTTCAGAGGAAGGAAGTGAGTGTGTGCAGAGAGATTGAGTGTAAAGAGACGGTTACGTGTAGAAGAGAAATGTGCAGTGCATTAACGTGTGTGTAGAGTGATGTGAGATTTGCTGAGTGATGTGAAATCATACTGAGTGTAATGATTGAGTGTGGCAAAAAGTAATTGCAAAACAATTTTTTTTATTTTTTTTATTTTTATTTTTATTTTTATTTTTTTATTTTTGCACAAATAATAAAAAAAAGTAAGATGAAAGTAAATAAAATCTAAAAGGAAAATGATGTGATCAGAACATTGTACTTAAGCACCTTTTCATCTAATTATTAATCATTAATTAAGTAATAAAAATTTTATGAACAAACTTGGGTATCAACAGCATGTACGTATTATATGACATTTTCTCTCCCATCACTCTAATTTTCTTTAGCATGATATAATGTTTTTGGAAAAAAGATATCATTCATTCCCTCCATTCACAGGTTTGCCAACTTTTGGTTGTAAAACAGGGAAAGCAAACAACTAGCAAGGAAGTTTGACATCCTATTATGAGTAGCTAAGAAAGTAAAAAAATAGTTTTAGGTGTGTAATAAGATGCTTGTTTCATTTATCAAAGTCTCACATCGAATAAAAGTACATTGTTGTCTTACTTAGTTGCTTTGTCTTACTAATACCAAAGTCCCACATTGACTACTTTTGGATCAGAAGCAAACACTTGGCCTATAAAATATTGATATCTTCCAAGGTTATGGTGCACTCTCAAATAGGCATGTGAAATATATGTGCCTTTGGGAGGAGTGCGAGATCCACGTGAAATGGGTTAAGTGCCCTAGAAGCACACCCAATGTGACATTTTTTTAATTTTTTTTGTCCATGTGGTGTGGATACGCCATCCTACATGGCGTGGATAGGCCACCTGGCCAAGCAAAATCTCAGGCTGCGTAATTCATTAAGAAAGATTATTTCTTTCTAACATCATTTTCATTCTTTTGGTGTAATTAGACATGATACTTGGTGTTCTGTCCTCTATCTGAGGGGTTGGTCGCCAAAGAGACCTAAATTGTTCGTTCGATAGTTCATTGGTAAGAGATTGTGTCGAATGCTAACAAACAAAAATGAACATATAGATTAATACAAAACTTACATGTCTCCAACTCTTCCCTAGGAACTCATTATTCACTAAGGCATTCTGTGCATACATCATGGGTGACATCCAGAAGCCCCATAACCACCAGTTTTTCATATTGTCTGTAAGGATAAAGCAAAGAAAATAGGGCAGTACTGTTAGTTTAAGTCTAGAACAATAATAGGAGAAACATTATGGCGTAAAACGTTATGTCTGTTGGTGAATCGTATTAAGCACGTGTTTATCAAGTTATTACTCATTTGGGCATAGGCTGATTGGACCTTACAGAAATGAGCCTAGTTTATGGCTGAATGCTAATTGGGACAGGACAGTCCACAGTCTCCCAGCTTGGTCATCTGTGAAGATGGGTCGAGCTTATGAGTGACCAGATGTCAATTAGGTCAGGACAATCCACAACTCCCCAACTTGGGCAAACAGTAATGATAGCCTGAACTTATATATTATTAATGTTTATTCTTATCCAAGCTTATGAAACGTAACCTTGGGATCGCATTTTGCCAAGATTCTTTAATAGCGTGGTTATGACCTCAATGCTTTCTGAGCACCTCTTTAGGTTATTATGGCGTAGCCATGACCTCGGAACTTTACTGAGCTTGTCTGTGACCTCGAATCTTTACCAAGTCCTCGGAACTTTATCGAGCCTTTTGTGACCTTGGATATTTATCAAGTCTTTGGAACTTTACCAAGCCTTTTGTGACATTAGATATTTACCAAGTCCTCGAAACTTTACCGAGCCATTTGTAACCTTGGATATTTACCAAGTCCTCAGAAATTTACCGAGCCTTTTTGTGACCTTGGATATTTACTAAGTCCTCAGAAATTTACCGAACCTTTTTGTAACCTTTGATATTTACCAAGTCCTCAGAAATTTACCAAGCCTTTCTTCAAAGAAATTATGACATGCTTGTTAGTTTCAACTGGTCTGCTAATTTCACAATTGCTCTTTGTTCCCCTCTTATTCTGCTCCACATCGTTTTTATGTTTGAATTTGCTATTTGGAAAATCCTCAACCAAAAGCCAATAAAAGAAAACGACAGTGGCCTGATTATTAAACTAGAGAACTTTTCTAAATTAATATTAAAGATATAGAAAGGAAAAATTCTAAAAAGGAGCACACATTTACCAAAAAATAGAAAGAAGAAAAAGAGCACAATGCAAATAAGGAACTTACTCAGTATATATAATGCGAATAAGAAGAGCATAATGCATCAGATCATACAATGGACCGGTACTTGGTTCAGCGTATCTACATATGTGTCATTCTTTCTAATCACTGCATATTTGAACAATCATTACTTTCTTCTTGCCTGTGTTGACCTTGCTTTGCCATTCCATTTGCATAGTTGTGTATCTTCATTTGCTATGTTAAAGCCTTTTTCATTCATTTCCTTTCTTGTGTCCTGCCCACTTGACAGTGAACGAATATCCAATGGTCGAAGGTATCACAATAAAAAGTGCCACAAAAACTTCCTATTATTAATCCAAGCAAATAATTTGCCACATGTCTATGATTACTTGGTCAGAACCACTTGACCATGGAAAACCATATGTTAGGATTAAATTAGAAGAAACATTGTATCCTTATTCCTTCTTGAACTAACCGGAACATTTTAATCTTGGTAAACTTTTAACAAGTAAACTCAAAAAATGTTGGCTAAAGAATACACTTACAGAATAAAAATGGTGAATAGAGGAAAGTGAGGAACACAAACCATATGTTCTCACGGGATATCCAGTGTCAGTGGTGTTATATGGACGGAGACGAACCGATCATGACCATGAGAATTGCCAAAGAAAAGATTCTAGTTGGACTGGTCATGAGAACATTGTCAAGGAGATATATGTAACAACGATGGAAACGTGACTTTTGTGGTATTTCTGTGGGGTGGCAAAATTTTACCTTTTCTCACAGATGGCGTCAGATGTTCTGTCCTCTACCCGAGGGGTTGGTCGTCAAAGATACCCAAGTCAGTCGTTCGACAGTTCATTGGTAAGAGATGAGGTCGAATGCTAGCAGAGGCACTCTGACCGATCAATCTTGGAGTCAAGACAATTATGAAGGCATAGATAGAGAAAAGTGAACATGTCTGACTTAGGTTGCCATACCGATTTATATAAAGATTCAGAAGACTGACTCTCCAGATACCTTCAGGTCATTCAGGATTTTGAACGTTACGTCTGGTTATTATAACATAATGTTGTTATGTCTGGTAATTATGGTACGTGATGTTATGTCTAGTCATTATGGTGCGAGACATTATGTCTGGTCATTATGACGTGAGACGTTATGTCTGTTGATGAATCGTATTAAGTACATGTTTGTTGAGTCATTACCCATTTAGATATAAGTTAATCGGACATTGTAAAAATGAGCCTATCTTATAGACAAATGCTAATTGGGACAGGACAGTGCATTTGGTATTATGATTGATGATAATAGATACTTGGTGTATATATATATATTTTGGCGCAAATGTTGGTGTATATTTTATTTAGGAGGAGGATACTTACATATATATAATATTTATTTTTTGTTAGCGCAAATGTTGGTGTAATAGCTAAAAATAAATATAAAAAAAAAACTTACACTAATATAAATAAATCCTTTCTCTTTATTTAGTTAAATTAATGTTCATCAGTATCTCAAGAAGCGAGTTTTAAATTAAATTTAACCGAAGCCACTGGCGTTGAAGTCAAATCCCTGACTCACTGTGATACTGATGTCCAAACAAGATGAAGGTCAGTCTGCAGAAAAATCAAAAGAAAGTTGAAACTCTACAACAGTTTATGTTTCTTTGAGCAAAAGAAACCAGCTAGACTGCGGCTTGAGAATAAATATTTTACCCTTATCATTCTCAAAAACTTAACTTGTTAGATTCAATAATTTAATTTGTGTATTGGTGTCAAGTAGCTAGAGCTCAAAGCCTCAAACCCCAAGTTTTCTGTCATGATATTTGGGAGAGACACATGATTAGAGCGACAAAAGTCATTATCTAAGTACTATTTAATACATTTAATTTTAGCACAACTTGCGCTCACAACTTCTATATATAAAGGAAACCGCTTCCCTTGTAAACGTATAATTTGGTACCCCAAATTTGTGTCCCTAGAGCTACCTTCCCTCCCTCCCTCTTTGCTTTCACTGCCTCTCTCTGTCTCTCTATATCTCTCTATTTGTCAAGTACTCTGCTCTGTCTTCTTTCCTTCCCTTATTCAACCCTTTTTTTCTGTTTTTTTTTCTGTTAAGTACTCTCTTCCTTTCTTTGCTAAGAAAAGAACCAAGAAATGGGTGCTCTTGATTTCCTTTCAGATTACTTCTCAGTTTCCACCCCAAAAAAGAAACGCAAACCAATGCAGGTTTTCTTTAGCTCCTATCCCATTTATGTGTGTGTGTTAATGGTGGGCTTAGTCTCAAGCAAATTATGATTTTTCTTTTTCTTCTTTGTATTATAGACAGTTGAAATCAAGGTGAAAATGGACTGTGATGGGTGTGAAAGAAGAGTTAGGAATTCTGTTTCCCACATGAAAGGTTCATATCTCTCTCTTTCTTACTCTCTCATATTTCTGTCTCCAGGAGTTCCTTGAACCAAAATTTATAGTACTGTGGTTATGTATGTGGTAGACAACACTTCCATACATCACAAGGCTTGATGATTTTTGAAGCAAAAAATGGAAGAAACCTTCCTATTTTCATTTTCCAACATAGATAAATCAGTATAATAAACCCCCAAAAATCAACCAGAGACACCTCATACTAAACTATTGTAGGAAAGATTGAAACCCTTTGAATTATGCTCTTACCTTAGAGCAATGAATAACTATGACATGATATTTCTTCCTCTCTAATTTCAAGTTCTGTTTTTCTATAATCTGAGTATTCATTTATGACTAATATCATAATTTTGTATAAGGTATGATATGAGAGTCATTAAACATATTTCATAATATTATGAGAAAAAGAATTGTAGACCAAGTTCTGACCATCTTAGCGAGGGAACTGCCAGAGATGGAAACTGTTTTTAGGCATGACTCTCTTTCTCATCCTCTCTAGTACTCCTTACTCTGTCAGGGAATCTCACATCTCAATTTTGTAGGACCACTGCTATTGCCTTGGAAAATTTAAGATATCTTACAGCTTACAGGATAACTACAATAAAATTCATATATAGGATTTTCTTATAACTACTATTTCTCTTCTTATCTCAAATGGCATCATATTTTGTTGGTTTGTTAATTTGCTCTATGACGTTCAAATTCTCAAACGGCTTCATTCAAATGTTCTTGGTTAGAAAACAAAGAACTGATTATATCTTGGACTAAATCATTTTAGAACAATCCAGGTGTGAAGCAAGTAGAGGTGAATAGAAAGCAAAGCAAGGTAACTGTGACTGGTTACGTGGATAGAAACAAGGTCCTAAAGAAAGTGCAGAGCACTGGAAAGAGAGCCGAATTTTGGCCCTATATTCAATATAACTTGGTGGCATATCCTTATGTAGCGCAGGCATATGACAAGAAGGCACCCTCTGGTTATGTGAAAAACGCTGTCCAAGCACTCCCGAGCCCAAATGCAACGGATGAGAAGCTCACCTCCCTCTTCAGTGATGACAACCCTAATGCATGTTCTATCATGTAAAAGCAACTTCAACCATGTACAAGAAGGGTTTGCATGTTCATATTTACATGGCTCTCGTTGTGTGCTGTGCATAGTTTCTTGGATCAATTTTGGAGACTATTGCCATTAGACTTTGAGGCTATTTTGAACTTGTTGTAAGCTGTATCTGTGCTTAACGACTAGGAACGAAGTTTTGCTTATGGGGTTAGAAGAAGGGAAGAGGGAAAGTTCTGTTTGTGGCTATGTGCGAGATCCATTGTGATAGTTATGTTTAATCACCACTATTATACTTCATGATCATCTTGTACAAACGGCTTTTTCTTATTAATTTCTATGTTGTAAGTAATTATGTACCAGGGTCTTCTAAACATACCGAGCTTAAACTGAGGAGTAATACTAAAATGGAAGAATATCATTGGCGCTATAGCCTATAATATTTCAGATGCAATTTTAACAACAAAAGTGCTACTGTGCATAAATACAACTTTAACATCATAGGGATAGGTACGGATACAAACTCTATTAAGCAAGTAATTGGTGGTTGAACTATCGTTTTTTTGGGTACTAGCTAGTAGAACTATATAAGCAAATATGCATAAGAATAAAGATTATCTTATACTTTTAAAAAGGTGTATATATTATTTATATTTTTTTAAGAGATATAATTAAAATAAAAAAAATATGTATAATAAATAATATTAGATGAAATATGAAAAAAAATATATACACTATTTAATATAAGAATATAAGGATTGTATGCATAAATGCACAAGTTAACGTATTTAACTAACAAAAAAAAAACAAAAATACATCATTGTCTGAAAGGCTGAAACTTCACGTGTGGCTATTTGAGTTAGAGTCAGTAAAATGACTTCAACTTGTTGGATTAATTCATCAATTTGTCATTTTTTAGTAGGTTATGTTTAAAAATTTAACTCATTTTTATTTTTTAATTCATATGATCCACTTTGCTTAACTCATGGCTTAAGCGGGTTGAGCTCGAGTTGGATCGTCGGGTTGACTCTTTTTTAAAAAAAATGTTATAAGAGTTTATTTGTATTTATGATATTTTTATGAGTATGATATTAATTTAATTTTTTTTTTTTTTTTAGTCTTTACAAATTGTAGTTTTCTATTTTTTAAAAAAATTATGATTTTTTTAATTTTTAGATGAGTTAAAAAGATTGACTTGTTAACTCGCTCATTTTCTTTTATTTTCTTTTTTAGATGAATCAACTAGTTAACCAGTCAATCTATCGTAAAATAAGATATGTTGACTCTTCTAACTCATTTTTAAAAACAGACTAACTCACTCACCCTATATTTTGATGAGTTAAGGTCAGGGTTGGGTGAATTGACCATTTTTACCACCTCTAATTTGAACTTAATAGATCCCAATTTAAACTTTCGTTTTCCTTTTTTTAATACTTTTGTTATCAATTTTTTTTATCACTTAAAATTACATATAATAAATCCCATGTTGATAGTTCAATTAGTAAGAATTTGAGATATATAAAAAAAGCAACATAGTTCAATTTTTATAAATATTTTTTATCTCAGTTTTTCTTCTCTTATTTTTCCCACCTCTTCTCTTTAGCCTCATTAAGAGATCATATAGGATTTCAAAAGAGAGTATCTCCATCAAGCCCACAGGATAAGTCTTAAAGCCTTAAAAAAATTACATATAATAATAACTTTGCCGTTTGGTCAATGAAAAATTGACACATAAGATTTGCTTTGATACCTACCTTTTTTTTTTTGGTGTTAACTTTGATACCTATCTTTATAGATGGGTATGATTGTCTTATCACAAAGGGCTTTTGTGGCAAATATGTGTTAATAAAATTTATTGTTGCGTGTTATTAAAAATAAGTTAATTGCCAGTATTATTGAATACATGAAATCTGTTAATCATCTTTTTTTTTGTTCATATTGGAAATCGAACATAAACGGCCACCAGCCCAACTATTTGAGTTAAATATTGTTAATCATAGTTAACCTTTCTCACCATTACTGAAACTACCACCTAGCAAGAGGAAAATATTGTAGAAAAAGCTCTTCTTTAACCAATGCATTAGAGTGGTAATTTGCACCATTGGATTATTCCCAAAACAGTCCTCTCCCAGCGGAATCTCTCTGCTATCAATTAAGTATACTAAAGATTTCTTTCACCATCAACTACTTATTATACTTGACGGCCACCAGCCTCATCTTCACACTGTCTTTTACACTGCCAATAAGGATTGTGAAAAGAGACGTCCACTACTTCAGAAAGGATATTGATTTCTCCTCTACAATCCAACCGTTGATATGTTACCTATCTTAATTTCAACATATTATTTTATGCGAAAGTAACTATAATTGATAATATTGAAGGATAAAATAACTCCAACTTAATAACAGGATGTAGGTACAATGATGTAATCGGATAGGCTGCAGACTTTCAGATAAGAACAAATGAAAGAAAATGGAGACTTCTATTTTAACTTTTTACCCGATTATTTATTAATAAAATTATTATGATTATAGTTGTTTACAAATAAAATAGCTTTCCTTTCAAATAAAAACAATAAATAAATTTTTGTTGTCATTTTTGTCAAACAGTAGACATCATCGTATCTTGCTTTCCCTTTAATTTTGGGATTTATACAACAAAATGACGATAAGGGGTAGGCACTTTCATATAGTGGGATTTTAATGCATTAGTGGTGGTTGATTTTGCAAAATATCAGGCGTTAACACATGACCAGATCAAAGTATTATTTAATTATTATCAAGCTAACCGATATAAGTATTAGTCTCCTTCTTATTGAGCACTAAGTACAGAGGTTGCGGCTAGAATTAATTAATTACTAATTACGCTAATCAGTCTAAAATGTGTATTGAGTGTGGTATATACCTTTAATGTGGAAAAATTACTGGTAAATGACACAATGTGAAGATAAGCTATTGTCTCCTTTTAAACACATCTCCAAGGTTTTACCTATTAAGTATTAACACCAACCGCCCATTCTTTTCCTGAGTAAAGAAGCATTATAAGAGATTGTGAAAAGGGACATTCACATTACTCGACCTATGGTCTATTTTATGGATTCTTATATAGGAGATATTGCTGTGTAGACTTATCTTAAAAACATTTACAATGACATAGTCTCACTTATGAGTGGATCCCAACCATTATGAGTGTGCCTAAAATAAGTTTGTGTTTATGTAAGGAAAACTCCTTATATAGCGTATAGTACCTGAACATGACAGAAAACACTTAAAAATGAAAATTTGGTTTTGATTGATTATCATTGTAAAATCTTTCTTTTATAGGGGTCTAGATAAGTTGTCTGTTTATATAAGAATTTCTTTTATTTGGATTAGATGTCCCTCCTTGTGGCATAGCGTTCAACGTGAAATGTGTGACTCTGGTTAAAGTGGCATGCTTTCTTATGAGCGTTTTCTAAAAGGAAGTGGACTCTTTCTTTTTTCTATCGCCAGTTTGCGTTGAGAAACATCACAAGCAAATAGACTGTACTATTCTTATTGGCATAATTTTTGTTAGACTAACTTTTGAATTAGAAATGGTAGTTATACAAAGTTTTTTTAAAAGTGACGATTTCAAAATTTAAACTCTTTACATTAAAACTAAGGTTCATTTATAATTATAGTTCAGTTTCACTGCGACTAAACTAATCACTCTGGAGTAATTGCTAGTTATATTTAATATGTATCCAATCATTTTTTTGTTAAATTAGCAACAAATAAAAATTTGACAACTCATTTTACGTATTAATATCTATTAGAAAAATAAGGGTATCATACTCTCCATAATTATATATTATTACATTACTTTCTTAAACAGTTATTATTATAGTTAAACTTTTTTTATAATGTGATAATTAAGGGTGAAAATAGGTCAGGCTACCCATCAAAGGCTTATGGTCTGGTCTGCCTGAGACTTGGCCTGACTTGTTTACTAAACAAGTTAGGTCAAGACTTTTTTAAAAGTCTATTTAATTAAAAAAAGTTAGGTTTTAGATCATTTAATAGGTCTTTTAAGTCTTATAGGTCGGTTTGATTTGTTTAATTATATATAATATAATATATATTATTATAATAATTATAATTATAATTATTAATTTATTATAATATATTAATATAATTTTTAATTAAATTTTAATAAAAGTCAATAACTAAACTAAGTTAGTAAGTTAGAATAGAACTAAATAACATATTTATTAATATATTTATTAAAATGAAAATAATAAGTTAATCAGCACTCCTTACTTTTATAAATGTTCGCTACTTTCTAGCTCAAGTCTTTAGTCGATGTGGGACTTGAAAATATATGCTTCTAATAATTTTGTAACTTAGTATATCTCTAAGTCTCACATTGACCAAAGACTAGAGTAAAAAAGTAGTGAGTATCTATAAAATTAGAAAGTGAGTGTTAAATTATAACAAAGGCCTATATTGGCCTTAAGTAGGTCCGTTTGTCTATTTCAATACTTAGGTCTGTTAGCTTATATAAATGTATGTTAACTTATTTAAAAGTAGGTCTATTAGCCTATATAAATGCATATTGACTTATTTAAAAATATGTCTATTAGTCTATTTAAAGGCTTCATTACAAAATATTCTTTTAAATAGACTTTTAGGTCAGGCCAGACTTTTAAAAAGGTCATGACAAACCTTAAAAATTAGTTTATTACAAGCTTACAGGCCAGACTGATCAAGTTTTAGAATTGAGATACATGTCAAGCCTATTTAAGACAGAGTCTGACCTAACATGACCTATTTACACCCCTAGTGATAATACATAATTAAATGATATTAAACTTGTAACATCTCAGGACTGCCTGCAGGATTGACGAGTGTCTCTACAAATCAACACGAGTCTTTTCAGTGTGTTTTGTCCTCATTCACACGTATCCTAGGAAACTTCTCAGGAGTCACCCATTCCACAATTGTTCCAGGTCAAGCACGTTTAACCATGGAGTTCTTATGTTCTAGGTTCCCGAAAAGAAGTTGCAACTTGTTGATATGGCTACGCCTAATCAATTCTTTTAAGCTATCCTCAACTATGCAGTCCCATACATGCACAGTCTCTGAATCCCTCTCATTCCGGTACGTATTCAGTTCATTCATGGGACCCTTTGCTTAGAAACTTGTCAGGAGCTTCTTATTGATGTTTTCACTTTAGCACCGGCGACCACTACCCGCCCTCGTCGGCTCCGGGATGCCACAAAACTAACAATAAATCAAAACTAAGTTTAAAAAAAAATTATTTCTATAGGGCTAATTCTGAGTGAAATAGTAGTGAAGCTTCTGGGACTTTTACAATCTAAGCCCATGACTTAGAGGGAAAGGTGTAAATATTTTAAATTATTTAAAATATATTAAAATTCAATTATCATCCAGCAGCTTAAAAGGAGGGAGTGTATATTAATTGACATTTTTTTTAAAAAAAAAAAGTACAAATAGCAATATGTTCAGGAAACGATACAAGGTTTCGAATAAAAGTTATTCAAACTTAAATTTATAAATTTAGTGTGTTAATTCCGACGTAGTATCCTTTTATTAGCCACACGAATTATTTAAAGACATAAAATAATTTGTTCTCGTAACATTGATTAAGATATACATTGTATGATTATTACATATTGCACAAAATTATTTTTTACTAATTTTTGCTCCTTGGCTTTCCCTTGCACTTATCTTTCATATATGGAGGGATCAATCGTAGTTTACAATCTGACTGTGACGTTACGAACAACAACATATAAGTCATGTCTAAATAGAAGTTTGCCACGCGTCTATTGGCTCCAAACCAAGTATAGGCATGTATTAAGTAAGTGAATGGCCTGGACCTTTCCATATTCCACAATCATATAATGAACTCAGGGCTTGCACTTGGTATGAGATTACTCGAAAGTGGCTTTTAGAAATAGGATTCAAAAGAAACTTATATCTTTGCACTTACTTACCGCAGGCTTCTTCCCTTTTTGTCTTTGCAAAATCCACTATATAATGCATATTATTGACCTTTTGAGAAGTATAAAGGCAAAAAGAATTTTAACGACAATCAAGAGAGTAGGCATAAATCAAGAGATCATAATGTTATTCATAAACTTAGAAGGGTAGAGGATTTTAGCTTCTGCATTTCTTTTAAGGTAAAGCCGTAAACTATGCACTTTCTTACCAGCCACATGAACAAATAATGGGTACATTTACTCCATCTTTATCAAGTTAGGCTTTGATTTTTATGTATTTCTTTTCTTTTGGGTAGGGGACGAAAAGGAGAGGGGTCCATATTTATATTCCATAAGCTAATGTTCAAAAAAGTAGCTGGCCATTATTTGGCACAGGATCCCCCCACTAGGGAACAGGAAGCGCAACTAAAGCATTCTTGTTCTTTTGGCTTTGCATGAGTTCATTTAATCATTTGGCTTAGCAAGGAAGAAAAAAAAAAGTTGGATGATTGTGGGCAGTGCGTTCTTTGGAGAATGTGTGTGGAGTATGGACTCCAATTTCGTGACTGCACTTCTATTTATGTGGTGGAAGATCGTGATGTGTTGTGGGATACCAATCAGAAAAACTGCCAATATTGATCTCCATGAAACACATGTAAAGAAGATGCGTATTCATATATACAGCCATATGGATCTTAATTGATGTAAATGTAAATCGCATTATAATCACATGTAAAGTAATTATTTAAGAGTATTGTACTTGTCAATAACTGATACATAACTACATAACTAAAGAGTTTCTCGCAGGTATATTTATATAAAACTTAGTATATATGTTGTATGTTTAAATAAAAATTACACTTGGTACTTGAGTATAGCTCAAGTAGTTAGGTATACGAGAATGTGAGTAAAAGATGGTCAGTTTTGCTCATATTAACGACTATTTAATGTGTCTAAGAAATAAAAATTATACTTTCCTATCAAAAGTAATAAATTACACAATAAACAATAGTAATATAATAAATATTTGCTCATGTGAGACTAATTCCTTTAAATATAAAGTAATATATTTAAGTTCTTCTCATAAATAATGTCTCTAAAATTCTAACTTCTGCTTATGAATTTTTTTAAATGCTGTAGTAACAAATTATCATTCAATAGTAGTATAATTTTTTTTATACTTATGGATCAAGCCTTTAAAATCATCACCTGAGAATCTTATATGATCTTAACATATGCTTGATTGTCAGAAAATTAAGGGGAGACCAATTATTTTCATTTCCACAATATTATAGTAATCTATTTTATTCCGTCCCTATTTGATTAATTAAATTAGAATTTGCCCAATTTTATAATAGGTTACTACAAGAAATATGAGATTTAATCACCAAAAAAGATATATGGGATTTAATTCCAACTACTCTTTTTTCCAACCTCAAGCCCCCAACAGCTCCACGCTCTTTCCTTTCTTCCAGTTACGTCTAACAGTCTAAGACATCCTTTTATCAAAAGAGAGCACCAGAATAGGTATAAAGAAAACATAAGCAATCAAGCCGATCGAAAGGAAACAGGTTGCAAAAGAAGTTAGAGTACCAGAGGACTTGGGTTTTTGGCGTTGGTAGTTTTCACCTTTAGATTTTTTAAAAAGCAACAGTTGAAAGCATTTTAGATGCTTTGATTCCAATTGATTGAGCTTTGTGGGTGTGGGTAGAACAATAGGGTTTTCTAAAGGTAAATAGCCCCACTCTTACTTTAAAGGGGTTGCCTTTTTGTAAATTCTTCCTTTCTTTGGTATACGTATTTAGCGTATATTAGTTAATGGGAAATTCCATTTATAATAGAAAGACAATTCATTATTTCTATCCTATTTAAGTTGTAAAAAATATTTTTATGATTTTTTTTAATTTTAATATAAATGACTTACTTTTAATTAAATTAAAAAATAAATTAATTAATATATGTACAAATTAATCTGGACACTATTTAATCGTAATAAAAAAATTTATTTCTATAGAACAACAGAAATAGAAACCGATGGGCTTCTATTAGTTGGACCTGTATTCCAACGAGGACAACTGAACCTTGCTATGTGATCACCAGTCAATGTGGTGATGCATGTTGACCATGGTTTGTGTCCTATCTTCGCACTCTTTCTCCAATATTTGTTTGAAAATGTGTTTATTATTTTGTGTAGTGGTAATTACATATTCACACCATCTAAAATATAATGTAATGTGTAGTGTTATTTCTATAAAAAAAAAAATTGTAATGGTTGAGTATTGAATATTTTATTTTAGAAGTCTAAGCGTCAAAACTCATTCAGATAGATGGAACGTAATTTACAAAATAAACTACTCATTGTATTATCTCTAATTGGATTAAAAAATATGGGAAAAAAATTATGCAACTCCCTTGAATTTTGATCATTTTATAAATTAGTATCATAAATTTTAAAATCTTCTCAATTATTCTTTAAACTTTAATTAATGTCTCAATAGATTTTTATGTTTAATTTAGATCTATTAATTTATTAACAAATAATATTATATGAAAGGTTTTATTTTATTTGTATTAACATTAATTAAGAATTATTTATTAATTTATTTATTAAAATTTAATTTTAAATATATTTTTTCCTTATAAAATAAATAAAACAATTTTGTTTTTTTAAAATAAATTTATTTTTTTATTTTTTAAAATAAAGATAATATATTTAAAATTAAATTTTAATAAATAAATTAATAAATAATTCTTAATTAATGTAAATACAAATAATAAAATGATACTATATAATTTTATTGTTAGTAAATTAATAGATTCAAATTAAACATAGAAATTTATTGGAGACATTAATTAAAGTTTAAAAATAATTAAAAATATTTTAAAATGCCAGTGATAATTTATAAAATGGTCAAAATTCAAAAGAGCTATATACTCTTTTTCCAAAAATATATATGCAGTATAACTAATTTTGTTCCGAATTCAAATAAATTAACAAATCAAAAAATAAATGCAATGGCTCTATTCTCCAGACATTTTCTGTTTTGCTTCATGGTTTTATGCTTTTGATTGTTACTTTGTTTCAAGTTATTGTAAATTTGTAACTAAGTAGCGGACTCGTTAGCCAATTTAGCAAAAAGCATTGGCAGCTGTGTTTGGCTTGAAAAAGCACTAACATCATATCAGTAAATTAGAATCATCATTATCAATCAACTAAAATTAAAAAAAAAACCAACTCACGTTTCTCCACTCAACAATCATTCAAATCACAACTAGCTTCCATAACGTTTGAAGACTCACAAACAAAGAACCATTGTATTCCTCAATTAGATAAGAGACTTATCTAAACCTCTGAGGATGAGAGTTCTATGTAGAGGGTGGGTAAAGGTTGATTTATGCAAAAAACATTCAAAACAGAAAAAAGTAATGCATACGCATATAATTTAGAATATATATATATATATATTGGTTTGCTCAATTTGATTATTAAATCCTGCTTTTTCAATTCGAGAACAAACAAATTAAATTTTATTTGGTTTGAATTTTGTCTGAACCAATCAATATACTCAAATCAAACCAAATCAATTTAATTGGTGCCAAACAGATAATCTGTTGGATTATTCAAACAAATTTACACCCCTAAAAAGATAATTATGTTTGTATTTGTATTAAAAAAATGAGAGATAATTATTAAAAAAAACAAGTAGGTTGGTAATACCATTAAACTTGATGTTTTCCTACTTTAAACGCAAAATGTTTTTGGCATTTGCATGAACAAAGTGTCAAAAGCTATGAAGCTTTAACATAAGAAGCATCATCACTAATGGAATTATTACGTAGTGGTTGCTTTGGATTTCTAGATGTAAACTTAAGTTTGGTGAAAGTGTTACAGCTGAACTCAAGTTTGATGAAAGTAAATCAAAGCAACAACAAGTAAAATAACGTAATTTATGGGAAATATTTGATTTCAAAAGTGAATTAAGATCAACCACACAGTTGATCATTTTTTTTGCTTTGATTTGTCCATTTGTCATTTTTCCCGAATTGAAGCAAATGATATTTTAAAACAAACATCTCTTTTGCTCGTATTCAAAATTATAATTTGGGCTATTTAACACCAACCATTTTAGTTTCCAAAAAACTGATTTGAATAACGACATTTGTGTTTGGTGCTATTTATGTGTAACTCAGAAAATTTTTTTAAAAAAATCAATGTGGTTAAAAATATAACATTTTGGTATGAAATTTGAAAAATATGGTAGTTTAGTAAATAATTTTATCCAAAAGGTATTTTTAAACTATTTTTTTAAAATAATAGTATAATTTGTAAATTTATTATTATTACTATTATTATTATTATATTATGAATTGTTAACAAATATTTTAAATATATTTATTAAAAAATTTAAACAAAAAAAGCATTCTCCAATCTTCAAACTTGGCTCCTTGTCATAATAGATTCATTGGAGCGGTCTGTTTGTATGGAGTGAATTGAGTAATGTTAGTAAGCACGTTTGTAAGGTAACAGAATCAGAAATAATTTAATTTGTAAATTAAATTTTGAGTTTAAAATGTTAAAAAATAAAAAATAATTTTTTTAAAAAAAATTTATAAACTTTATTTATTTTGATTTAAAATTTTTATTAAATTTTATAAACTTTGGTAAAATTAAAATAAATAAATTATTTTATTTTTATTAATTATTTTTAATTATTTTTTATAAAAAAATATAAAATAATAAAATCAAATTAGATCTATTCATATTTTAATAAGTTCTAAGCATAAGAAAATAATTTACAAATTAATTTAATTTTTATATTTTATAATAAATTTAAAACAGAAAAGTTAAATTTTTTTTTTTTATCAAATTCAATCAATTTACAAAGAAAAGATCAAAGCGGCATCTAAAATACATATTTCAATAGGTGTGACAAACTGAGTTCTATGTAAATAGATTTTACTTCATAATACCAAAAATCAACCTCCATATCAGTCACTCATTTCTTTTTCAGGCTTCGTGGAATCTCTTCTCTGTTTCTTTTACTTTTTTTTTAAATTTTATCTAAATATAATATATTTAGTTAGATATATTAATTTTATTAAAATTTAATATTTTTATAAAATATTAAAATTAATTATAAAATATAAAATTTTATAAAAATATTAAATTTTAATTAACTTAATACACCTAACTATAATATATTATATTTAAATAAGAATTTTTCTTACACTTTAAGCTACTCTCATTGGCTGAGTCAATATTAACATGCTGTCGGGTGTTGCAATGCTACAGCCAATGGTAGGTGCCCTAGAAGGTGTAACTCCTTCATGAATATTAAACTAATAGTAAAATTTCTTAACTTTTATTAAGTAAATGTTTAAAAATTATTACATGTATTAATAAAAAATAAATTTGAAGATTTTTTTTATTAAGAGCTTATATACATCATAGTCATTATTTAGTCAAATATATATAATAATAATATTGGTTATAAAGTAAGCATCACTAAATATATATAACCAACGTCAAAAGAAAATAAATATTGACTCATAAAATAACACAAAGTTATAATACACATTTATACCTTTTCAAAATAACATCATACGTCAGATCATAATATTTATTTAAAAGTAAATATACACATATTTTTAATAACTCTAATATAGATATATCCCCCTCCTCTGGAATTATAATCTATGCATAGCCGATCTGAATTATGATAATCATAATGCATTATATGTTACTCTGAAATCACCAAAATAAATAAAATTTGAATTGAAAATTTACAATAGAAAATAAACAGTTATAAAATATTTGGAAACACATGGTAAGTTTCAGTTATGTGAAATATATAGAAAATCACATGACAATTAAAGTATGACAAGAATAAAATGATTTTTGCGATATAACTGAACGAATGCTAAATAAATCATGTAATACAACATTATATACAAACTATATAATTTTTTCATCATCACAGGGAATCCATCCTTTTAAGTTTCCTTTTATTTTCACGTTTGCTTGTCTCACATATAATTAAAACCTTCACTTAAAAGGAATATATCTAAGAATATTCTTTGACAATAAAGTCAAATAACTTACATAACTAAGGCAAAACATAAAAGGCATATATCCTCTCTTCTTAACGGTTAAAACTTTTATGAATCGCAGTATAATCACACACAAACATAAGCAATACAAATCACCAATATATCATAAATAAATTAATCATATACAAGTTTATTTTCAAATAAATCATGCAATTAAATAAAATTCACAAAACCTAGAGTCATTAAATTTAAATGTCAATTCCACAATGAACCAACTTTGATTTAAAATTAATTTAATAACTATTTTAAAAGTTAACATCACAGTCCATAGTTTGTCTAATCTTTATCATAGTACATAGTTTGTTAGATTCTTATCATAGCCATATTTAGCAAAAAGCATTGGCAGCTTTGTTTGGCTTGATAGTGTAGCACTAAAGTTTTTTTTTATCAGTAAAGGTTAATATAAAGGTCATAAAATTGCTCTCAAGCCAAGGTAAATGTGAGGAAGTCCATGTAAATCAAGCACATATGTTCATTGCACAATAGTACTTTCATTGCAAAGGTCATAAAATGTCCTCAAGTCAAGGTAACAATATCTCAATGTAATTAAGAATATTTATCTAGCTTAAATTTTGAATAATAATTTAGTTTTTATAGATTATAATATTAGTCTCATGAGAGAGTTAATATTCAAATTATAATAACTCTAAATTTTGTCTAATACCATAAGAAATTCAAAGTTAAGCATAAAAGTAAATATTAACACTAAATGTGCATAATTAATTTAACAAGAATAACAATATGCACAAAATACTAAAGTAATAAATTAATTAATGTTATTAAATTACTAATAAAGCATATAATCATACTTATTGTTAATTAACTATAAACATACTTGATTTCATAGTTTTTCAAAAAAAAAATCAAACGTATATCGTAGAGATTTTTTTTTTTTTTTTCTCATTTTTCTCTTCCTCTTTCTTTTCATTTTCTTCTATTTTCTTTCTTATCCTTAGTTTTCGCTTGCTAACAGGTAGCAACAACTCTCTTTATTTTACGGGCGTTGCTATGATATATCCTGCTAAGTTTGGGTATATTATACACCCTCTATTTTACCTACTATTACAGGTTTGTTTTATTAGTTTTTACGTTTTTTTTACATACCACCACCATTGTTCAGCAACCACCGACACTGTCCAGCAACCATATGTACCGTCCAATAACTACTAGTGGGCAACCATCTGTATCGTCCGGTAACCGCTGGTAACCACCGACCACCATAACAATGCCAACCACCATTTTGGTCATTTGCGGTGGCCAAGTGCAACGAAGGAGCTATGGAGTGGTTTCAACATGGACTGGCGGCCAAGCATTGTGATGGACTATGGACGGCGACCTATGCGGTGGTAGAAATTAGGCGGTGGTGGGGAATACGACAAAGGATAGTGTTTGATGCTATTTACGTGCTAGCACGCGGTGAAGAATGGTGGCCAACGATGGTGGAAGGCGGTCTGCAATGGTGGAGGATGGTGGCCGGCGATGTAACACCCCAAAATATCTCTTAACAATTTGGTATGATTAACAAAAATTTAGTGAGTTGGTAGTTTAGTAAAATTATTTTCAATATTTCGTCAAGTATATTTGATCGTTTTGAGTGATTTTTTTGTCGGAAAATAAAAATTTTAAATCGGGGAAAATTATTATTACGTAATTTAATTTTCTTATATAGGTTTTAATTATTTTACGTAACGATTTGATATTTATGCGTTTTTAATTTTTGTGATTTTATGGGTGATTATGAAATTTTATGATCTCCAATCGTTTCAAACTTGGCTCCTTGTGGGTCATAAAAGATCTACATTGGCCCAAGATGAGTCGTGAAAATTTTTGTATGTAGAAAAATTGAGTGATGTTAGTAAGCATGATCTTACTAAACCCGAAAAGAATCAGCTTTTAAAAATTTTTTGTAAATTAAATTTTGTATTTAATTTATGACGATAAAAAATATAAAATATAATTTTTGGGATTTTAAGCATATAAAAATAAATATTATAAATTTTATTTGGTTTGGATATCCAAATTAACTTAATCAATTGGAGATTTAATCTAAAAAGCTTAATAAATTTGTCAATGTAATCAATTATTTTAATTTTTATAGAAATTGGATATGGATTTAATCAATGTTAGAAAATCTAAAATAACAAAAATCAATTTACGATCTATTGGATAGAATTAATAAGTTCTAAGTAGAAAGAAAGGACCATTTATGATCATGGATGTAAATTTAATCAATGAAGATTTGGTTTAAAAAGTAGTAAATTTAATTATGACCCTTGGATTAAAAGTAGTTTAATTTATCCCTTCATTTTTGGCGATCATCTAATTTAGAAAGGAGAAAGATCCAACGCAGATTAAGTTTAAAATCAAAAATCGGCAAAATCCAACCATGAATTAATCAATGGCCTAAAATGCTTCAGATGGTGGTAATAATGATGACAACATTATTGAACGATAATGAGAGGGGGACGGTTTTATGCTTCTTATGAAGCTAACGGAAAAGTTTCAATGTATTATTACCGCTTTAGTCAATTATCTTTGTTTTAGTCAATTATGTTCTTTATTATTTTGTTTGCATCCTTGAAAATTGGAGGAGGGGACGGTTTTGGAGATGCAAAGGAAAGGGGGACAATTTTGAGTAGGCTTTTTATAAAGAAAAGATTAACAATAATCTATCACCTTTTCCCATTATTACAAGTTGCATGCAAAATAATTTAGCAAAAATATTCTTTTCTTTCTCTTAATGAACACGGCCATACACTCCAAAGAAGACCAAAATTGATATTTTTTATCATTTGTATCATAATTGTCTTCTATTCATGATCTTTCCAAAACAAAACACAAAAACTCCATTTCTTCTCCTAAACACACCATTCAGCCAATGGACACTTAAAACCACTCTCCAATCTCTTTTAATTTCATCCAACCATAGATCTTGAATCTAGTGATATTCTAAACAACTTAACGTGTTGGAGACTTTTGTAAATCATTCATTTTCAAATTTTTCCAAGAAGAAGTTCTAAGGTTTTTGAGGTGAAAAAGGAAAACTTCATTTCTTCTCTTTTTTTAAGATCTAAACCATGTTTGATCATTGGATTCTCTTAATCGAGCTTATATACTTAATTTACATGTATTTTGTTTTGTATTTGAAAGCGCTTGGTGGTGAAGGATTTAGAAAAAGAAAAACAAAAGTTTTGAGGATCTTCAAGAGGTAAGAGGAATCCACCTCACCAAAAGTATGGTGGTGAGAGATGGTCTTATATTGATGGATGGTTAATAACGTGAGGATTCATATCCGTGGTCATGTAATTATTTGTGGGTGTTTATGTGTTTAATTTATTTGTTCATGCTTTGTATGATTTGCATGATTTATTGCTTTTGATTATGGCGCTTATGGTATATATGATGAAATATGTATGTGTATCCTGATGTGATGATGGAAAGGAAATCAATTTTTGGCTCCAATGGCCAAAGGAAAGGCTACGGTTTTTGACCTTGATTAGAGTTTATGTTGAAATTTTTCAAATAAGGAATTGATTTTTGGGTCCTATAACATGGTAAATTTAGCCAAGACAACTCTAACAAATAGGTGTTCACAAATTAATATTTTATGAAGGATGAAAATGGATGATTTGAAAGTATAGAAAATAAACAAAGGTTTGTTTTTCAAAATAAGAACATTTTGAGGAATTTTTATTGATTTATTTTGTGTCAAAGATCCAAGTATTTTTTAAACATGAGTTTTAGGCGAAATGAAGCAATGTTGTTTTAAGTGTTTATTAAACTTGATTTGAAAAAGCTAAATAAACGTTAATTTTAAGGATTTGAAAGAAAGTGAAAAAGGATTTGTAAAGAAAGTAAAAATGAATTTGAATAAATGGGTTTGATTTTTATCATTACTCCAGTATTTTTTGAAAACAAAGATTTTAATGGTTTTGTTTGTGTGAAAACAGAAATGATAAATAATTGAGTTAGTGGAAAAATATTTGATGGGCAACTAATACGTCCATCGCGTTTTTGAAGGGTTGTAATAATTTGATTTTTATGAACAAAGTGATTTTCAAAGTATAAACGTAACTTGATTTAATACTGAGGAATTTGGAAAGGGAATCAGTGTTTTATCACTTGGAGAATTTTGTACACAAAAACAAAGAGAGGTTGAGCACGCGTTTGAAACAATTTATTTTGAAGAAGGTTGTGTTTGGAAATGATTTGAGAAAAATGGAGAATATAATGGTGTTTTGAAAATTTTAACATTATAACTGATTTTCGAGTTTTGAAATACGTTAGAAAATGTTAAGTTTTGAAACGTTGATTTATATCATGGAAAAGTGATTTTTGTGGATTATATTTTGGAAAAGGATTTCTTGAAGTAAAGAAATGTGGAAAAAGATTTTCTCGAGTAAAAAAATATGAAAAATGAAATCAAAATCATATTATTTTGAGAAAAGTTAAAAAGGAATTTGTCAAGATTAAGAAATATTTTCGTAATGAAATGGTGATGAAAAATATTTTAATTATCTTAAAAATGTGATTTTTAAAAATCACGCTGTAATTTGAAAAATGTGTTGAAAATGATATTGATTTATTTAAATTCAAAACAATATTTGGAATATTGAGGAATATTTTACGTGATTGTAAAATGTTGAAAAATATTTTATAATATCTTAAAAATGATTTGAAATACTGATAAAATATTTTATTGCGATTTGAATTACGTTTAAATATTTTACGTAATTTAAGCTGTTGTTGAAAAATCAATATGTGATTTAAAAGTGATAGAATATTTTTACATGATTGTGAAAATGACGGAAAAATCGTTATGTGATTTGGAAAGTGTTTTAAATATTTTGAGAATGATGGAAAATGATTTGCGACTTAAAAAATGATTTTTAAGTTACTTTCGATTTTGAAATAGTGGAAAAACTATGCGATTTGAGAAAATATTTTTACGCGATTGAGAAAAAAATGTTGAAAAATTAAGTACGTGGTTTAAAAGTCTGCACAAAGAGTTAAAAGATTTTGCAAAACATACTTGAGAAATGTTCCGAAATTTTGTAACGTATCTCAATGTAATTAAGAATATTTATCTAGAAAACGTAATAAAAATGTTTTGAAATGTAACAAAAGTGTTAGTATTTTTGCGCAACAAAATGGAATTGAAAACATAATGAGAAAATTGCAAGAATTTGTCCCACGAAAGTGTTTTATAATTATGAAAATTGATAATGATTTAATTTTTTGATATCTGTTGAACCATAAGTATGAATTTTTTATGAAAATGACAAGTTTTGCGCTGTGATTGGTATTTAAGCATTTTAAATGCGTTGGAAAGATAATGTGATTGGGACGTATGCATTATACACGTTAGAAAAATATACGTTGAAAAGATATGATTACATTTGAACAAATGAAAAGATTTGGCCTTGTGTGAACAAACATGATATATTAAGTATTGTATAAAGTATAATTAATGTTATTTTATTACTAATAAAGAATATAATCGTACTTATGATGGATTTTAAACATACTCATGCCATAGTTTTCGACCAGGTGGATATCATTTCGTACTGTGGGCTAGAAACTTTTTTCTTTTCTTTTTCTGATCAGATTTAACGATTCGACGATACCCGACAAGAACACTTTCTTTCTTTTCAACGGGATTTTCTTCTATTTAAGCGAATTAACCGCAGATTCTTCCGAAATTTAAAAACCTCCATGAAGTTATTTTTGAAAAAGGTAGCAATGTAATGCACTTAATATTTATATTTGTTTGATATATTAATTGAGGAATATTGGTTTATAATGATTGTTTTGAATACTTTGATGATGATGATGATAATTAGACCTAGGCATTATCGTAATTGTTGTTTATGATAATTGAATTGATATATGATTGGATGATGATAGTTGATTAATATTGAATATATTATTGGAAGTCCTGGTATGATATCCTGTATGATATTGTTGTTTGTGTTATCTCACTGATGCTACTTGCGGTAGATGTTGGTATTGGTATAGGTGATCTCACATCTTTCTTTATGTTGTCAACTTCGCTCGTATTGGTAAAACTATATAATAGATGGAGCGGTTGTCTTAGATCTACTGGTGATAAATATTTCGAGATCGGAGACAACATCGGAGAATGACCATTCCAGATTTGATGGCGTGCGGTGTTACATAAAACGGATGTCGATGATCCAAATGGATCTGAAGGAATAAGTATGTTAAGTTTTCTCGTTAGTGTTGTATGCGTCTTTATTAAGAGGCCGTCGTAGGGTTTCTTCTTGTTAAAAAGAGAGTCTGTTAGTTTTATATTTCTCTTTAAATTATTAAATATTAATTGGTGTCAATAATATGTATACTTAAATATATTTTGATATCTTATAAATTTCGGTAAGTTTATGTTTCAATGAGAAAAAATTTTAAAACCCATCTTTTATAACTCAAACGATGTGGACTTAACTTTTCGGATTTTGAGTGAGTGACACGTGTGATACCCTAAGGAGGGTGTTACAGGCGACCGACAGTGGTGGACGATGGCCGACAATGGTGAACTACGACCGATGACATCAACAGATTACAGGTCATTCATCATAATTATTAATGTATTTTTTAACACAATCAATTATCGTGATCTTCAAAATACACCACCCACTCTCATTTGAAAAATGTATATTAGAATTTCCCATCTTTTATTATATTTTCCCTCTTCTTATGTTTACATTTACCTCAACACCTCCTTATATAGTCAATTAAGTATTTTTTTTTTATTAATCTTGTGATTGTAAAAGGGGAAACGTTGCACCATTTCTTGTGGTGCACGTTGCTACCTAGCTTTTTGTTTTTTGTTTTTACTATATAATCATTACACTTTAAGATATTTATCTTTATAAATAATAATAATATTATCTTTATAATCTTATCTAAACGCATAAAAATATTCATAATTCTTATTAAAAATGTTAAATTTTATTTTAATATATTGTTATTTTAATTTTGCAATTTCTATATTATTATTTATAGTTTAGTCTTAGATATTTTTAACTCATTATTACTAATTTATCTAAAAAGTTAATATCTATAATTTTAATTAAATTCTTATAAATTTTATTTAATCTCTTTTTATTAGTAACAATTATTATAAAATAAAATAAAATAAAATAATATACTCAAGTTAAAAAAATTAAATTTTATTTTTTACAAAAATATTTTTAAAAAATAAGATATACACATGGACACATGGCATGAATATGATATACTTGACACCAGAATACGGCAAATTTGAAAAATTATTGGACATGACATGATTATAATATAACATATAAAATTAGTATAAAATTAACTTAATAAACGTAAATATTAAATTAAAAGAGATAATTAATGTTTTAAAAGTTAGCATTAATCTTTGCAATCACAATAAAATTTTATAATTTATCTAATTATTGTGTTATTTTCATATGTATTAAAATTTAAATTTTAAAAAAATTGAAAAATACTGTTAGAAGTATCAAAAGTGTTGTCAAATATCTAACATAGATATGTGTTTGACACTAATAGGCTGTCTTCCATGCACCTAAAAATTTTGGATGCGTGAATGCACCATGTGATATTAGCCATTGACTAAGAAGACTTTCAAATCAATGACCAAGATTTATCACCAGTAACCTTTTGAGCAAAGTATTATTATTTATAACATTGGTCCTTCAAAAATTAAAAAAAAAAAAATGTGTAGGAGTTTTGCAGAAAAACCCCTCTACTCTTCTTTCTTCTCCCATTCTATCCCTTCTCTCGGCAGCCACCATTATGAAACACTTGTGTTGTATATCCCACTCCTCCAAATCAAATAAACTTCAACTCTGCTATTCATTGGCTTAATATGGTAGATTTTGTTTCATGAATGGAATGAACCCCCCCCCCCTTCCCTTTTTGGTTATGTTGGCAGAGGGCCTCACCCACAATGAAGGACCCGTGCTGAAATCCAATCCCTTCTCTCTCTCATTCTTACCAAATCAGTTGACCCCCTTACCGGAACTCAATTGCACAGAAAAACTCAGAACCGCTGAGCACTCTGACGCTATGAGGCTACAGACTATAAGCAAACAGATTAAAAGCTTGACCACATCTGCAGGATCTGTGTTTAAGACGACAAAAGCCAAAACAGCACCTCCATCTCACATTGCGATCACACTAACGCCCTAGGCAACCAGTGGACGATTTGGGCAATAATCTCAAGTTTTACAAGCTCTTGTCCCATTGACTTCTTATTACCCTCATTTTCATTCGTATCAAGATCAACAGGTTACCAGCCAGATAGATGGATAGCTCCCAATCTCTTGCACAAATCAAGCCAATTTAAAAGGAGGGCAGCACCGCTATTACCCACCTTTTTGCCGCCTCAAAACCGATGAAATCAGTAAGGTTGTCGATGATTTCGAATAGCAGCCAAAAGTGCCACATAATTGGGTAACCTTAATTTGCTTAAAATTTTATTTGGTTTTTCATTTAAATTTTAAAATGTGACTTAACCCCCCAAATGGTCCAGAAGTAGGAATGAAAATAAGACAAATTAAGTTAAATTTTATTTTAAATAAATTTAATTTATATTTTAATTATAAAATTTGAGTCTAGTATTTTTTTTTTTAAAAGTTTAAACTTACTTAAAAGCATATTTAAAAATTAACTTTGTAATAAAATTTTTAAATAGATTAATAAACTTACTTTTAAATAAGTTAACAAATATTTAAATAAATTATTAAATTTATCTTTAAATAAATTAATAAATCTTTACATAAATTAACAAAATTATCTTTAAATAGGTCAATAAACATTTATATAAATTAATATGTTTAATTGTTAAAATAAACAATCTAACTTAAATCTTTAAATAGATCAACAAATATATAATTTTAAAATTTTAAAATATTACATTAAAAATTTAATATTTTAATTCAATAATATAAATCTAATAAATTAATATATATTTTTATTATAATTTCATATTCACTTTTTATTTTTATAAATATTTATAATTCTTTTAATTTAATTTTTAATTAATATAAAACTTAGAGATAAATCAAATAACAAAATTATTAAATACATATAACTACAAAACATAAAAATCAAACTTTCACTTTCTTCCCTTAATTGCAACATGAAATACCAAATATCAATATGCAACAATTGTTTGCTCATAGATTTAAACACCTCATCAGTTGCTGACACGGATACATCCTTTTGTCCTTTTGTATATGGAGATTGTTGGTCTAACAATTGGTGTAGTCTCTCCACGGCGGTTGCTATTGTGCTCCTAATCAAGTTATGGTGTATAATACACCCTTGACTTTATCTATAATAGTAGGTTTTTTTTGTTACTCTAGGTTTCTTTTTCTTTTTTTTGTTTCCCATCACCATTTGCTTGCTTTGGTCGTCGCTAGCTTCTGGCCACCGCCGACCGTCATCACTTTCCGATCATCACCCCTGCTAACGCTACCAGCACATCCTGCTATTTCACCCACAACCACCATCACGTCTTATGCATCAACGCTTTTATTTTTTTTTGTATTTTTTTTGGTTTCTTCCAGATCCGAGCGTTGGGATGGAAGTTCGCGAGGAGGTCGTGGAGCAATATGCGAGAACAATTTGGATGGCATGGCTGGTTGCCTGGTGCGGATGCTGGTGCGAGCTACGCGGCGTCGCCAATCTGGTCGAGCGGTTCGCGGGTAGTGCGGTTCGAGCGGTGGTTCCGGCGGTGGCGGGTTGGGTGGTGGGCGGCTCGGCGGGCGGCCTGGTTGGATAGCGTCTTTGTCGATCGTGCTGCGCTGATCTAGATGAGCAACTGGTATGGAGATCGGCGGCGCGGTCCTGGTGGGTGTGGGCTCGACGTCAACGGTGGCGCGGGGTGAGGGCGTCGGCGTTGGCCTCAGTTCGTGCTGGTGTAGTGAAGGTTGCCGGCCGGCAGGCGGCAAACGTGATGGTGACCATCGATAGCTATGGTGGTGATAATTAAAAAAAAAACTTACAACAAAAAAAAAAGTTTTCAAGTAGTTAATCTTAGCCATTGATGTGTTTTTCAACATATTCAATGGCTAAGATTATCAAAGTGTTTGATATACCCTCCAAAGAAGAGTGTATATTAGAATTAGCCGTCTCTCCATTCCGAAAGGTGTTTGTTGGCTATAATGCTCCTCTCCGTGTAGTTAAATTCTATAAACAGCAAGATCGTTTAGCTCATAAATTTAAGCAGAAAAACACAACACAAATCAACCTTCATAGGCAGTAGCATACAAGATGACCAAATGAGAGTCCCAGCTCACTATCATTAACTTAAATAATAGTGTTTCTGACACTATCTTAATAAGGAACAATTATACACTAAGCACTACACCGTGAAACTAGCCAATCAAATCACGACTATAAAACTAGAAACAGAAAGAAGAAGCTCCATTGCTTTGCTGCCCAAAAATTGTAGGTCAAATATTTTTTCAACATTTTTGTTCTATGACCAACGCGATTTGGAATAATATGATTAGTTATCATCATACTCAGTATTGAAGAATCTACAGTAGGCATGGATATAAAAATAAACTTTGAGCTGCCACTATAAATATTCCCTATGTCAAAGTTGGCGTTTAAATCTATAATCAAACAATTGTTGCAAACTGGTGATTGGTGTTTTATGTTACAATTAAGAGTTTTTATATTTTGTAATTATATATATTTAACAATTTTATAATTTTGTATATTTCTAAATTCAACATTGTCCAGAGACTAAAATAAAAAAATAATAAATATCTATTAAAGTATGAAGTGAGTATTAATTATAATATAATTTTAATATATTATTTTTATTTTAATTTATTAACTTAAATTTTAATTATTAACTTTTATTAAATTTTATTAAAAAAAAATATTAAATATTATAATAAATTAATAATTATAATTATTAATATAAAATATATTATATTATATATAATTAAACAGATCAAATTTAAAAAATTTATTAAATAACTTGAAATATATATTTTTTAATTAAACGAATTTTTAAAAAAAATGTTGATCTAATTTATTTAATAAATAAATCAAATCAGATCTCAAACAAACTAAATGATAAACTCTTAATTAATGACTTGACATATTTTTACTGTAGAAGTCAACCTGAAGACATTTTTCCATTTTACTTTGTTACGTGAATATCGAAGCAAAATTTACTGGTTTTGATGGAGAAGAGATACATAGAGCCAATGTCCAGGTCCATATGGTCATTCTGATGGGTTCATGATCCCTCAGTGTGTTACTGCAACAGTAAAATACCGGTAAATGTATCAGGGACTAAAATATAAAATGACATAAATGTGGGCATTCAGATATAATAACGAAGAAAATATACATTAACCTCTTAATGTAGGTAACATTTAGGTGCTTCCACGCAACAAATCTCACCGACCCTCTTCTTGAAGGCTTCCATGCAACTAAACGAGATCTGGTGCATGGAAACCTTCATCGACTCTAATAAGGCAATTATTTTGAAGTGTGCATGCATCCCTGTATGTCGTGATTTTTTTATATATATTCCTTGCACGTGACTTTGTCTGTGCTTAACAGTAGAAATAGGTCAGATGGTTTGTGACTTAAAATGTCAAGTTAAAATTTTTTAAGAGATTTATTTAGTTAAATAAGTTAAGTTTTATGTCTTTCAAAAAAAAATTTAGATTTCATAAGTTGACTTATTTAATTATATATATTATGAAATTTTAATATTTATATAATATAATTACTTTAATAAATAATATAATATTTTTTTAAAGTATAGATCTATTAATCTATATAAAGCTTAGCTCATTAACTTATTTCGTTGACTTTTTTAGAAGTAAGTCTGTTAGCATATTTAAAAATCTTATTACAAAGTAAATATTTAAATAGACTTTTAAATTAAACTAGACTTTTAAAAATATCAAGTTAAATCTTAAAAAAATGTCTATATCAGATAAATAAATCAAACTCATGTCTTACATTTAAAAAATAAACCAAATTTATTTAAAACAAAATTTAACTTGACCTGACTCATTTTCACTCTTTCTTATGCTAACTGTTCACATTTGGAGTGGGAACTTGGCTGTTTTGGTAGAACAATGACAAACTAGTGCAGTAGTGTATGAGAATAAACAATAAATGCAAAAACTATAAAATGAAGTTTATGTGGAGTAATTGGTACTTACAAATTTAGTTTATGTGTTTGTGCCATCTCTCGTCCACGAGTTGCTTAGTGTGTATATGATTTGTAGTTGGTAACTCTGAACGGACATTGCCTTCTTCCTCGAATGGCTCAAGATTCATTTGACAATTGATAATTGCATTTGCTCCAACAAAACTTTCTCCTTTAATCCACGTTTAGCGAAAGGCAAGATTTTCTTGCTTTTATGTTGAATTTTTGTCCGTTGTGATAATTGAATGTAAAATTGAATAGTTCCCAACTACTTTATCCCATTTTTAACCTTCCCTCTTTTCTTTTTCAGAATGTTCAATTCATCACAGTCGCTGTCTCTTGTTCGTATTGCATCACTGGTTGCTCCAAGTTCGACCTCGACAGTCACCAGCTCACCATCACTACTTGTCAATCATCGGCTCACTACCGCTATGCGTCAGTGTCGCTCGTCAATCCAGGTGCAAACTTGTAATTTAACATTCATAGTTGCATCCTATTTTGTTTATAATTTCTCCCTTTTTCATTGCCAGATCTATGATTTGTTGACTCTTTTTATATGTTTTCCTACTATGATCTATTAGGTCTATGTACCTGTCAATGACTCTATTTTTTACTCTTTTTGCACATCATTTTTATCTGGAGTTAAATACCTTTCTGCAATAAAAACACTGAATGCTGTAGTTAGGTTAGGATAGGTGATTACCTATGTATGATATCTGTTTAATTTAAGGTTATAATACTATCTCTCACTACATAAACCAAATCTTCTGAAGAGAGAAAAAGGACAGCTTTGACAGTTAATGAAGCTCTTTATTTTACTAATAAGCGTGTGTTTAGATGAGGTTTTTTTTACCTATCCAACAGTTTTTTATCGAAGAAATAGCTGTTGAGCTTTTCTTGTTCGTGTTTAGGTCTCTCTTAGATAATAATCAACATCTTATTTTCATAGCAAAAAGTTGTTCATCCACAAGCTATTGGTTGGATATTATTTCAAAAAAATTGTTGGGTTATTTTAACAAGTGAGATCTAAATATCATTTTGTCTTTAATCAAATAATTTTTTTAATCAATTAAATAATTTATATAATTATTTTATATCTATTTTAATATTTTGATATATAAAAGCGACTTTTTTTATATAATTCAAACGAAACATATTAACTTAAAATTAATTTTTAACTAACATATTCAAACATAATTAATTATAAAAATAATCAAATTTTCATAACTTAATTATTAAAATAATTAAATCTTTACAATTATCTCAAATATACACTAAATTATTGAGAGCGGCCAAAAAATTGTGTTGGCGTTGGAGGCTAATGGGCCAAAAAATTCTGCTGGAGCTAGAGTTTGGGTCTTCCTTCACAGGTTTTTGCTTTCCTCTCCAAAAGTAAATGTTAGCTAAGGCTACAGACCTACACTGCAGTATGCTTGCCGCAACAAGTTTTGCGGAAACGTTTATGGTACCCCCATCGTAAGTGGATGTATGCCATGCACTAATCAAATCAAGACTTATACATTAATTAAATCAATTGTTAATATTCATTACATATAATTTAAAGTATAGATTATATTTTATTTATGTATTTTTTGTCATAAATAATTATACATATAAATTTTTTATAATTTTTAATTGATAATATTTATGCACATCTAAACTTATATACAAAAAATTTAGACTATTTTATTTTTTTATTATAAATAACTAATAGAAAATTTTACAAATTTTAATTAATAATATTTATACATATTTTTGTTTGCTACACATATTTAACAATATATAAAAGAAATCTTATAAATTTTAATTAATAATATTTATATACACACTCAAATCTATAAATAAAAATTTTGAGTTTAAAAAATAATTACGATAAGATCTTTTAAAAAAACCAGATAACTAATCATAGTAGGTAAACCCACTTAATGTATACGCGGTGGGCGTACCATAAACGTCTAAGTTTTGCCCATTTGCATAATTGCATCAGATAATTGATGTTCACTGCACTTCATAAAACAAATTAAAATACCTTCTTCTAAGAATGGTTACATGCCTTTTTTTTTTCTTTTTAAAATTTTGGGTGAATTGGATGTGCCTTTTTTTTTTTTGGGGTACAAAACGGGGACAAGGGCCCAATTGGACGTGTCTTTTACGGTTTTACCTGTAGACTTTCTAGTTCTAGTTCTAGCGCCATTTCTAATATACACCCTCTAAAAGAGGGTGTATAGTGCATCAGTAAATAGAAGTCATTGATTTATTCATAAAATAAATTTTTTTTATAAATTTTTTTGAGCGTGATTTTTTTTTAAGTTTTTTTCGATAGGGTGGTCCGGCACGACGGTGGTCCGGCATATGCGCCAGCGGCGGCCACCAGTGGTCCCATGATAGCCATGCGGCAAATCGTCGCGAATAGCAGCGGCGGTGGTCCGCAATGCGGCAGCGGTGGTCCGGCGGTGGTGGCGGCGGTCCGGCGAGAGAGCCGGCGGCGGCCGTGGCTTGATCCGTCTCCGGACCGGTGGTTGACCACAATCGTCAGCGGTACCAGGTAGTGGTCGGTGGCGACCCGTGATGCTTTCCGATGATGACCGCGCGAAAAAAAAACTTCTTAAAAAATAATCTAAAAAAAATTCAAAAAAAAAAAACCATAAAAAAAAAAAATTGATTTATTTTATGAATAAAAAGTTTGGATCATGTCAATTATCATACATCAAACTTGGCAGGGTATATATAATAGCAAATGATCCTAGTTCTAGCACATAACTCAAGTTTCTTTTCTTTTTAACAATAAATTAAAAATAACTAAAGTAAACATTGGACTTTGATCAAATGATAGATTCACACTGAAGACTTTATGGTAATTGTTCAGTTTTTTTTTTTTAAATGAATGCGAATGAAATCTATGAATCTTTACAACTCTTATAACATCATATTATTTTCACTCCATTTTAATTTAAGTTGTACAGATGGAATGTTGTAGTTTCTTTACATGTCATAGAATTTTTTCTTATAACTACACCATAGTACGGTTTGTGTCTAAAGCATCAAAATTGTTTTTTAGGCAGAAGCAATATTAAGAAACAAAAATTATTCTGGATTTAAACAGAGAGGTTTTAAATTGGTTATTAGACCATTAATTAAAAAAATTTGCTTTCAGTGATTAAATTGTGTGATTAGCTACAATCTGTTCAGATTTGTCTTGTTTTAATGATAGTGAAATCACCAAATCTCACTAGCCAAGGATCATGAGGATTTTCCTCCTGTAAATTTGCGCTTCTCTTTTCCCATGAAAAGATGCTAAAAGAGATCAAACAGGGGTCCCAGACTCCCAGCAAACAATTGGACACATCACATTCAAACCTGGATTTGTGGACCCATATTTGTGATTCCAACTGTTCCCATGTATCACTTTCGGATATCAGAAACCAACCAGATCCTCCACATGAGAGATACAAATCCCCACCTCATTTCCTACTGTACAACACTCCCTTCCTCTCACAAATCTTAGCAGATGCTGATCTCAGAGAGTTTCACTCTCACCTCTTGTGGTTCAGAATACTGCATAACCCCTTATCTCACAAGGGATTTTCATTAGGGATGTAATCAGATGGTTTGATTTGATTTTTGAAAAAAAAATAAATTTAAATAAATTTAAATAAATTTAAATAAATTAATTTGATTTAGTTTAATTTTTGTATTTTTTGATAATAAAATTTAAAATAAATCAAATGAATATTTACAAATTAATTTAATTCAAATGTTTGGTTTGACTTTTTTTATACAAAAATAAGTAAAATAATTAGTTTTTTATAATAAAAAAAATATTCTTAATTCGATTGCAATCACAGTTAGATCTTAGAATTCAAAACTTCAAGTATTTTTAGTTTAATTTTTTATATGACATGTAAAAATTTGATTCAAATCATCTTTATCCTCTCCCTATATATGTATAATTCTATTAATAAAATATTATTAATTATTAATATAAAAAATTATCAATTAAGGGACACATTTAATTTTTTTTTTAATTAACCGTATTTTATTAAGAAATAGTGGTTGAGGACAGTAAAAAAACACAAATGAGCAGTGACACTCACAAGATATTTCCAGACTTGGTGAGGGCCTGAATAGTAGAGTGGTAGCGCCGTGACGGTTGTCGCGACCGTGTCATCGCATGAGGCGTAAACAAAATAAATAATGTTAGGAGTCGCCACCAATTTTATTTAAATTAGGAAAAATTAGAAAATCCTTTTTGAAAATAGTCTTTGAAACCAGATTGGATTCGGGAGTCGATTATGCATAGGGAAGGGCGGAGACTTAACCCCACAGCACCCCTAATACATCCGTCTCTAGATTCTACCCTAAATTAGTCATGCAAAACTTAATAATCTCATAATATGTTTGTTTTACCTTTTTTTATTATTAAAAAAAACTAAAAAATAAATAATTTGTGAAAATTTAAAATTTAGCTTGACAGAATAAAAATTCTGCTCCTACGTACCCTCAGGTGCAATAAGGAACTCAAAGTCACGTAATTCTTTAGAAAATAAGTGTGGGTTGGTTGATTTTATTTAAAAGTTTTAATTTTTATTTCACAAAAAATTGAATTAACAGGTCGTCGCGACTCTGTTAATCAAATTAAAGTTTGAATGGGTGAAGGTAAGCAGCGTGATTGAGCGTCACCCATGGATTTTTAAATTTATTATGAAAAAAAAAAAATGGATTTTTGAGTCTTTATTAAGTAATAATTTATTTAAAATAATTTGAATCATTAGGTTGTCGCAACTCGGATGATCGAAATAATTATAAGATTAACAAGTTCGTCACAACTCGGTTAATCTTGTTTTCTTTAAATAAAAATGCTTAATTATTATTCTTAATTATTACCTTTTTTAATTTTATCATCATTTTTTTTTATTTTTTACTTTATTTTATTTTATTTTATTTTATTTTATTTTATTTTATTTTATTTTATTTTATTTTATTTTTTTTGCCCAACTTTGTTTTCTTCTTCTTTTTTTAGCCCACATTATTTAAGTTCACTTCTCTCAAAAAAAAAAAAAAAACTAAAACCAAAACTAAACTAAAACTAATAAAAAAAAATACAGAAACCAACAGCTTACGGGAGAGAACAAAAAGAGCTTTTGTTTGGATATTTGCAGGGAGTGCACCGGCGACTTGGAGGGGCGCAAACCGGTCGGATTCGGTCACGCCGCCGCCGGTGTGGAGTCATCTCGGATTTGACCGGATAGATGCGGCGTGGCGTCGATTTCAGGGCGTGGGCGGTTTCGGGTTTGGACGGATCTGCTACGGTCTTTGCTCGGATCTACATTGGTACGGCAACGTTGGGAGCTGCTCGGCGTCGCACCGAGCAGGATAGCGATGGCAGCGTCGCGGCTTCGAGGCGCAACGGAGTCGGAGCGACGTGGTGCTTCAGTCGGCGGGTTCGGCACCGCTGGGTGGTTCGACGCGGCACGATAGGAATTGGGCAGATAGCGGCATCGCGGTGGAGCGGTCTGGCGGTGCAGTGGCAGATCAGCTTCGGGGTTGCCGCAACGAAGGCGATAAGGGGAGTTCAGGGATTCGGTGGCGGTTCGCGGAGTCTTGGTTTTGGATTTGTGGTGGGTGGTGTTGGTTTGAAAGTAAGAAGGTTTATGGTGAAGGGAAAGTTGAAGTGGTGGTGTTATTGAAGATGAATACGGTGGTGAAGGTAAAAAAAGGAAAAAAAAATGAAGATGGAGTAAAAGAATGGTTATGGAGGTGAAATGATAGGGTGTGTTTGTGAGGAAGGTGATAATGGTGGGCTGGTAGGTTACGGAAAAAAAAAATTAAAAGTGAAAGTCAAAGTATTAATCTGAAGGTGTTTTGTGAGTCCAAAGTCCTATTTGTGTGTGGGGGTTATGGGTTAATATAGGAAGGTTTTAGGGTGGAGAGTTTTAGTTTGAGTGTGATTAGGATTGGTTTAAGATGATAAGTCGGGATCTGTTTAGGATGAGTGTTGGTGTTGGTCAGGATAGGTGATGTGATTTGATTAAGATAAGTTTGTTTAGGATGAGTGTGAGTTGGTTTAGGATATGGGTTGGATATTGGGTCAATGGATAGGTTAATGGATTGGGCTAGATATTTTATTTTTTTTATTTTTTTATTTTTTTATTTTTATTTTTTTATTTTTTTATTTTATTTACAAAATGTCCAGGACAAAATTCGGTGTTTACAACGGTGAGGGCCTGAGTGGAACAGATCTGCGATGAGCCCGTGATGGCGAGCGACTTTTGTTAAAATGAAATGGCAGAGCAGCAAGCCAGTTTTTGTCAATATATCTATATATTCAATCAAAAGCTTTTTTCAGACCAAGTTACAATCTTTAATCCTCCATCACTACCTAGCCACATTGAAGAACGACGACTTCAAATTGTGTCATCTTCGATCCTCCATCTTTGTTCTTGTTATGCTCTTTCTTTGGTGTGTATTATGCGAAATTTGAGCTCATGACTATAGATCATGCCACTATATGAGCAATTGAGTGGTGACCATTGTGCTAGCGGTGATGACCGTGCAAGCGATGAACTTTCTCCCGTGAATCTACGATTCTAACCTTAGCACCCCAACGTCTCATATTGCAACCATCAAGATGAGGGATGTGGCGGTGGTGGTTCTTAGGGGTTATGGGTCATGGTGGCTAGAAGCTTCTTCTTAGAGGTCTTTAGTTGTGAGTCATGGTGGCTAAGGTCATAGTGTGTGTGTATATATATATATATATATATATTCTTAATTATTAATTATTTTTAAATATTTATTATAATATAATATTTAATAAATATTTGATAACTTATCATAAATATCAAACTTATTTAAATATCATAAAAATTTCTTATCTCATAATAATAGTATTATACACATTACTTATATACATATTATTTTATATTTATATAATTTTTATTATTTAATTATAATTCATCTATTTTTCTATATTTTAATTCTATTATCTCATTCTCGTGTAAAATGTTGAGTAAGAATAATGTACTCTAAAATGTTGCGTTATAAACATTAATTCTTTACCAGACCAGATGAGATGAGCCAGGCCTATGCTACTATGCATTTATTTAATTTTTAGATAATATCAGGGTCAGTGGCAGGGGAATGTCTCCGTGATTAGGGTTTTTTGAGTTATTAATTTATTTTTAAAATAAATTAATAATTAAAATTAAAATATTAAATTTGATTAATAATATTTAAATTTGTATAAAAATTTAATTAAATTATTTTTTAAATAATTATATTTAATTTTTTATAAATTTTAATTAATAATTTTTATATATACATAAATTTATATATAAATATTATTAAATAAAAATAATAATTTATTTATGCATCTAAACAATTTGAGTCTAGGATAAAAGTGTCCCGGTGACAGTTAAAGCTTAATTACATGGCAGAAAAAAATCAGAGACTTCATGGAGAAGCAAAGACATAAAAGAAGAGAAAAAGAGATTTTTGTTGAGACAGGGTGCAGGTGCTTGGGACTAGCAAGTAATGATGACCTAACAAGGGTTCATACTGGTGACTGAACCCCACCTCTCTCCTCTTCCCTAGTCCCAAGTCCACTCCTTACACATTTGTTCCACTTTTTTACAGCCTTTGTGTGATTGCCTGCCCCCTCTAGTAGACCTATATGCCTATGAAAAACAAACCTTGTGACATATGATACGAGCCCCGAACCAAAAGTCATTTCTCCCTCCGAAAATTGCTTTGTGCTTATCCCTACCATAAATGGCTTTAAAACGAGGAAAGTATGCTTGGGAATTGGGGCCATAAAAGGTTAAAAAGTGAATTTTATCTTTGTATTTTTGTGGTTTTGCTCTCTCATTTTAGTCTTAACTCTCCTTTGTTTAGTTAGCCCCTACCATCTCTTCTGGACTGGACAGGTGGTCTTGCAATTGTTCCCATTCCAATTTTGCAAGTCAACATTCCTCCCTCATCTAGCTCGTCTGGTATTTCGGGGGGCAACTTTTTTTATAATATTTTAAAAAATTAATCTTTACAATATAATTAATCATTTAAATATAATTTTTTAATCATATTATTTTTATATATATAAATTCTAAAATTAAATTCAGATAACGATAAATTTAAAAATTAATTAATAAAGAGATAAAATTATGAAAAATAAGAATAAAAATATTTAAATAAAAAAATTAATATATACAAAGTATAACAATCGTAAACAATCACAAAATTAAATTTTTTTTTTAACGTACGAAATTTCCTTTTTTAATATTTAAAGCATCAAAGTAAGTTAATTTTTTACTTTTTTAATTTCTTTTTAAAAAATGAAAAAAATATTGAGACAGTTGTAAAAATGTTTTTACTATTATTATGAAAACGTATTGAATTTTTTTTGTTGGAAATATATTGAAAAAACTGAATCTTCTTTTTAACTCTTACTTTAAAATTAAGTATATTTTTTACTTGAATAAAAAATTACTTTCAATAATTGAATCAACCTATAAATAGACAAACTTAATAACTTATTTAAGATTGTTTTAAGTACTCATTACATGAGTCAATACAAACGAAAAACATGAATTTTTTTTTTTTTTTTTTTTTTTACTCATACAAAGACTATATGTACTAAGAATAATTATATAAAAGTTAGGGGACAACAACATTTGCTTGTTCCCCTATGCATTCATCCTGAATGGAGAATTGCATCCTTAAAAAATTTAAATTCCTTTCACTTGGAAGAACCCAAGTTAGTCTTGGGAGACCTTTGTGCCAAATAAATTTACACAAAGTAATGTATATTTTCTTAATGAATCTTTTTTATATTTTTAATTACTTAAAATCATAAGTATTAAATAAAAAATATTAATATATTAAAAATTTAAAAAATATTTAATACTTTTCATAAATAATTAGAGATATTATTAGAAAAATCATTGTAATGATATAGACTTATTTCAATTACATAAAATATTAGCCCTTTCAAAATAATGGATTTTGGTAATTAGTTAAAAAACATTTAGTTTTATTTATTAAATCATCTAAAAGAAACAAAATTAAATAAATTTTAAAATTTTTAAGATATTAAATCCTTTTACTTTATATTTAATAACTTATATTTTAATTCCCTTATCACTTGCTGCAGGTACTATTAGCAAATTCCTAAAATAATTACTGTTTTTTTTTGTTTTTAACTTAGCCTTTTTCTTTCTCTAATCGAAAAGAATTGTAAAGAAGTAGTGATATAAATAAATTTTATATACATATATTTTAAAATTTTTATCGCTAATTGATGCTTATCATAAGCGCACGATTGTATCGCGTAATAAAAGATCGTTCCCACAAGGATTTAGTATTGATTATCAATTTCTTTTCACAATGGTAATTAGCTAAATTAAAATCGTAAGTAAAATGACAAGTTGTTGAAAAATCAAATAAAGATTTGATTTAATAATAGAGAAAATAAGCTCTTGGATTATGGTTCTTCACAATGGCGTTTGACACTTAAAACTAATTTTTCTAATGCTATGGATGTTGGATTTTTAAAGGTAAAATAAGCAAATGTAATTATTGTCTTCTTTCAAAGAACAATAATGTGTTTAAGCTGATAAACAACCTATTTTCATTAGCAAAAACTCATTAAGAATATATATTTGTCACAGCCTCCAGAGAATAAAATCTATTTTCATGATTCAATCCCCTTGTTCAATTTTATAGTTCTAATACCAAATTTCACCTTTCAATTCTTCGCTTAATATCTGAAATCATGCAAACATAGACTATATATTTGCAAACAATAAAAACACTAAGATTGAATTAAAAAGATCAACACCATAATAAAAGGGAAAATCAGAAATAGCAACAACCCTTCATTAAAATACCCACAATCCTAAGATTAGATAATTACTCACTCATATTCATAATAGAAACAACCAAATATAATTGAAACATTGAGGATATAAGAAAAGGAAATAGATAGATAATAAAGGAGAAGAAAAGAAATTCTTAATAAGCTTGCATAAAATTCTAGTAAGGTTGCAATAACACCTAACAAAAACAAAGAATAAGATAATTAATTTTATCTAAGAATGGGAGAGAAGAAAAAAGATTTTTTGTACTCATTTTCTATCAGAAAACCACTCCCTTTATAGCCTATTACAACTTCATTTACACTCAATTACAACACCTCTTTGGATCCTTCAGAAATAAATGAGCTGTTACAAAATTGATCCGAATTATGACCATAATGACAATTATTAACAGACAGTAATTCGTTCTGGTTAGTTCTTCAAATTCTGGTTACACAAATTACAGCTATAATAGCAATTATTGCCTGACCATAATTCTTTCTGGTTGGCTTCTTGATTCTGGACTCTCCACGAATTATGACCATTACTGACAGACCATAATTCTCTTTGGTTAAAACTTGAATTGTTGCATTCTTACCACACGAAATATGGGTATAATCCCCAATACTGATGAGCCATAATTCCTTGTTAGTCTATCTAACTCTTTTTTATTTTTTACCGTTCCATCTATTATCAAAACAAAGCAAAATAATAATAAAATAAAATCTTAAAATCAAAAGCATAAACATATAAATCAAAATATAAAATTCTATATTACCACTAATGGTCTGGGATATGAGGATCTTTGTAACACCCTTGTGGGGATGTCATATTTATAAAGAAAATAAAAGAAAGATAAATAAAATCTACCCAAGTTGTAAAACATTTGTTACATAATTATACGGGTTGTAAAATTCTTATATTAAACAAGAATATTATTAAATAAAATAAAAATGAAACACAAAATCAGTCAGAATAACATCACACATAATATACATAGGGTTTTAGTCATAAGTTATACAAATAATTTACAACTAAAAATATTTATTTCTCTGAAAAAAAAGTTTATGCATCTAAACTAAGAAGAAAAAGTAATAAGAGTCAATATATATACAAACGCGACGCACGCGCCCAAGTACACATCATAAACATTTAACCCTCGAAGGATCACTTTCGGGAAGATCATCGAGAAGATAAATATCAAGGATGCCTCAATCTCTCGGCGGAAACGAGACCGCGCGATCGACACCTTCGCTAATCTCACTAGGCGCAATGAACATACCACCCCAATAACAATTTTATTTCTAAGAGAAGCAGCAACTCTAAATGCAAAAACACCGTAGTCGTCATGTGAGCTCTCCCTCAAACTCATTACGTAGGGACACGGTCAACCGTCCCACGTAAGTCACCGAGTCTCTATCTTCACGCGGTTCGCTGGTAAAAAAGTCGATCCCCATGAAACTCAAGTGCACAAAACCAAGGAATCTGGCACCGCCATACTCAAACAATCAATCCAATGGGTATGGATGATCGAATGGTTCATGATCGATCGAAAATCGTTGAACCTGATCTTCGACTTGCTATTCTTCCTACCTCCTCTTCTAGGTACACACACTCAAGAGGTTGTTCCTCTTCCTCAAACTCTTTACCACATAAATTAAAAAATACAACAAGTCATATACAAGAAAGAGGTACTGCAATCTAAATCATCCTAAAAACATGGTAAATAAGAAAACGACAATCACAAATGGAATTATACAATTCATGCTATAAAAACATAAACATAAATACAAAGATAACACAAACACAATATAAGAATTTATAGAAATATCAACATAGAATTAATATCAATATAGATACAATATAAAAGTGCAATATCAACACGAGATATAATAAAAAAATTAATATCATAGATAAACATATATCCATACACAATATAAATATAAAATCACCGATAAGAATATAATAATGCACCATATGTATATATAAATATGCAATATGACACGATCCTACTCCATGGAGCTAAAAACATTATATCGAGAGAATTATTATTAAAATCTATTAGTACCATTATTAACTTCAACCAAACTATTATTTGTCACACTCGCGTTGCGTCTATAGCCCCACGACACATGGTGTGGTGTAGTTCACGGCCTAACGTTGTGGACTCAGTAATACACTATTAGACTTTACAAGATCTCGATTAAATATAGTGCGTGTTGTTGAAAAGTTAAGTTACTACAGAAAAGATGATGAGTTTATACAGCTAGTCAGCATATAGGATAACGCAACTAAAAGTCTCCAAGTTCATAAAGAAACTGAACCACACTACGTTTATCGCACCGACAACACGATGTGATTCCCTCGTCAATCAATCCACCAAAAAAAATGGCATTGACTCAATATATAGAAATTACCAGAATACCCTCAACGGTATAAAATATGTGTATTTACGCAAATGCCCTCAATAGCATATAAAAATTGCCCTCATGGCAAAAATATACTGATCAAGTCCCATGTTTGACAAATGTTTGTTTCAAAGCCTGTTGGGTTCAACTTAGCCCAATAGCAAAAATATACTGATTTGATCAATCGCGTAGAAATTTTAAAGATTTTGAAGCAAAGTCTTACTTTTACAAACGTTTTTAAATCGCGTAAATATATATTTCCATTTTTAAAATCGCGTAGAGGATTTTTAATACGTTTTACTCAATCGCGTAAGATTTTTAAATTATTTTCTTATCTCGAATTCCTTAAAAATTACTTGTTTAAATAAAGAAAATAATATTTAATATATTTGAACTACGTAGAATATTTTTCATACCGTATATCTTGTCTTTTGGACATCTTTCCTATCTTATTTGTCTGCTTTTTAATAAAAATTATGTCTTATTTAGTTTAGAAAATTCATAATAATGGTTTTCTAATTTTTTTCTATAAAAATTCCTTTTATTTATTTAACCATATAATTACTTCCTTGAAAATTACTAACGTGCTTCAAAATGTGAAATGAGCTCTACGTTAGAAATTTTATAGAAGTTACTGTTTTTATTTCCATCTATTAAATTCTTAATCTTAACCACTTAAACTCAATCTAAATCCTTTTATTTCTTTAAAATCATTGTTATAAAAATTCCTTTTATCATTGCTTACTTCTCTTTAATTGAAAATGGTTTGGAAAACAACTTTTGAAATCATAATTACATGGCTTTGGCATGTTGGCTGAAATGCTTTAATTTCCTCATTTGATCCATAAATTCATTTTTTCTTACTTTAAATCAATTTGTAACCTATTAATTTTCCTAGGTTAATTCAATCACACTTTTAGAAAATTGTTGAGAACATTTTGGTTCCCATTTCTTGATCAAGGCCGTGAGCCTTCATTTGTGTTCTTTGGAACACTCATGCAATCCTTGACATATTATTCACATCCTATAAATTATCATGCATTTCTAACACATACAAAATTTATCAAAGCTTGTAGACATGCAAATTAATACAAATAACAAATAGGAAAGCTTATAACAAACACACAAATGAATCCTTATGGATTCTATAACCACAAACAAATTCCATCTTCTTACCACCACCCAAGGATGATAAGATTTAGTCTTCCTCTTACCTTAAATGAAGACAAATATGCTTTCACACCTTTCCTAGGGTTTCGGTTTTCTCCTTCAAATCACCTAACAAGCTTAAACAAATTTCTACAAGTTATTAACATTAAAGAGAGCTTAAACCATGGATAAATCATGGCTTAGAACTTTGAAAAAGAGTTTAGAAATGGAAAACAAGAAATTTCACCTTCTAGGTAAAATCTTCCAAATAGGTTTTCAAGCCCTAAATGAATGATTTTGCAAGAACTCTCAACTAGAGATGTTCTTAGAATTGTATTTAGGTTTAGAAAAGTAGGTTGGATAAAATTTTAGGTAGATGAATGGTGTATAGGGGTGCTTGGCCGAATAGCTTGAAAGGAAAACAACAATGGAGTTTGGTGTTCTTGGAAGAGAGAGAAGAGAGAAAATGCATGAAAAACTAAGTGATTATGGCATTCCAAAGTCACTTGGTCGTAGACATGGATGGGCAAGGAGGTGTCCATTTGTGTTGGCTCCATCCAAGCCTTAGAATTGATCAATGGTGAGGATTAAGCCTTGTTCTCCGAGCTTAGCTCTCATTGGTTCATCCTAGCCTTGTCACTTAACCTAGTCATCATGCTTAGTCACTAATTATGCCTAATCATTAAGCTTAGTCACTAGTCTTGTCATTAGCTATCTGTTCTAGCTTAAAACGTTTACTGCTTTGTTAAACGTGGGTCCCGCAAGATATTAAAGTTCTTTTGTCATTTAATTATCTTGACAAATAAAATAATATTATAATAATATAAAATTATTTTATTTTACGATTAAATCTTAAAAATTAAAAGATTATTCTGAGATGTCTTATAAATTGGGTTTAGTAGGATCCCCATTTCTGAATAATTAAAATAAGATTTGGTACCGAAAAAATATTATTTTCAAAGTATCTGTTGGAGCAAATCACAAAAAAAGTCAAATAAAATCACATGAGTAAATAATATTAAACATTGTATCATATAGAAAATTTAAAAATTATTACATTGAGACGTAATGGTCATTTTTCCATTTTTTCCCACCACGAAGCAAATCATTCAAAACACTCAAATAAAATTATAGACAGGTAAAATATATCAAGTATATTTGAGAAAAAATTTAAAACAGTAGTTTGAGAAAAATTTTATTTTACGGTCTCGAAGCAAAATATGCAAAACGACCAAAGAAAATCATAGACTGTAATATATATTTGTATTTCATACAGAAAAATAAGAAACAGTAAAATAGGGACACAACGGTCTTTCACCCAAAAGTTTGAAAACAACAAACAGAACATTCGGGACATTTTTTCAAAAGTTGGGGTGTTACAATCTTCGTGCAATTAATTAGTAATTATTGCTGAGCTATGATAGGGCTTGTTTCACCATAAAAACTCTCTCTTTCATTGCGCAAGGGGAAGTACCTCCCTCTTTTGTAGGGATCACCCTCACCGAACAGTTCATGGAGTATATGCTGGAAGACAAGAAAACGGAAACATACAAACAGAAAATGAGCACAAAAAGTCAAAAACTATTCGGACACATGCATAGGTAGGATTGAGATTTTTTGTTCTGTGTATGAAATAATGTTTAAGATTTTTTTAACTACTTATTTCAACATTTGTGTGATTTCTCTGAAAAAAAAAAGTTTATGCATCTATTATTACTAAGAAGAAAATACTGTAATAACAGAGAGGAAGATGGAGAATCTGAAAGGAAAAGTATCATCCTACATCTAACAGTATCTACACCCATTTCAATATCAGTCTATTTCATGAATTAACACCTAATAAACAAAGACCAAATCAGGTTTTTGTTTTCTTTTTTTTTTAAAGTATATGTCCATTAACCAACTTCTCTACGTCATTAACCACTTTTTTGTTCTTCGTTAACTAATTTTTTTCACGAGTATAGAAACCATGTGGTAAAATCTTGTGTCATTAACCAAGTTCTATACGTAATTAATCACTTTTTTGTTCTTTATTAACCAACTTTGTTTCTATGCTCGTGAAAAAAATTAGTTAATGAAGAACCAAAAAGTGGTTAATTACGCATAGAAGTTAGTTAATGACACAAGATTTTACCACATAATTTCTATGCTCGTGAAAAAAGTTGGTTAACGAAGAACAAAAAAGTGATTAACGACGTAGAGAAGTTGGTTAATAGACATATACTAAAAAAAAAGAAACATAATTTGACACTGTTCACGGGTGGGTCCCATGAATAGTACCAGTGTTGAAACGGGTGTGATACTGTACGCGATAAGAAAATCATGGTTGAATCTGAAACAACCAAAATGCGAGAATTTGTAAGGATCCACCGAGACCATATCTTCCTTCATCTACATCTCATCATTATTCCTAGAAAATAATTTGATCAAACAAATCTTGACAGACGAGGTAACAATTCCATTCCCATCGGAGAAAATTTAGTCTTGCCATTGATGTATACAAGCAAGTCATTGATCTTATGTCACATCGAATTCATTCGTTGGTTACTGCATCCATGCACCACCCTAAATAACTGGCAACAATGTTTTGACTACATTTCTAAATCATCAAATGGAATCGGTCAATCGTTGGTAAACAACAATAAGGGCAAAATGATAATCAAGTGATATTTACACGTACTATATACATTTTATCATATAGCTCAATTTTATTTTATTTTTTTTCATATTATGAGTTGGAAAAATTACTAACACGTGTAAAATAAAGAGCTATAATGAATGGCGATTATTTTTAGGTGAAATTATAATTCATCATATGTGAATAATGTGAAACAAAATAAAACGAATAAATATCATTTCTCAGACCAGATTATTATTATTATTATTATTTTTAACTTCTCGGGCAGATTATTTGAAAACTCCAGTTTTACATGAAAAGTGTACGAAACGATTTGTAGGATTCATTACCCTATTAAGAACAATATTTGCTGAATGAAATTGTATTATTGAAAAGTTAAGTTACATATAGAAAAGATGATGAGTTTATACAGCTAGCTCAAGCTAATAGTTGAGAGCTAACTAACTAATTAACTAACTAATTCAGGTACTACTAACTAACTTCAGTTAATAAGTTAATGCTCTCCCTTAAAATGGAAGATATGGATCAAGTACTCTCATCTTGGACAATAAGAAATTGAACAAAACAATGGAGAGGGGTTTAGTGAGAATGTCTGTCAACTGATATTTGAATTGCACATGAACAAGTTTGAGAGTTCCAGTAAGAACCTTTTCTCTAATAAAGTGACAATCAATATCTATATGTTTGAATCTCTCATGAAATGTTGGATTAGAAGCAATGTGGACTTTAACTTGACTATCACAAAAAAGCATAGCAGAATCAATGGAAATCTCAAAATCCTTGAAAAGATTTTGAAGCCAAGTAACCTTACTAGCTACACAAGCAAAAGCTCGATAAGGTTGTTTCATTGATTTTTATGACAACAAAGAATCCCCAAAAAGTACATAATAACCAGTTGTAGACCTCCTGGTATCAGTGCAACTACCTCAATCTGCATCAGCATATGACTTGAGGTTGAGTGATGAAGTGGCAGAAAATAATATACCTTGGCCTGGAGAAGCTTTAAGATATCTCAAAAGATGATAGACAACATCTAAATGAGAAGTTGAAGGACTAGACATGAATTGACTAAGCTTATTCAAAGTATAACATATATCTGGTCTTGAAATGGTCAAGTACAATAACTTGCCAATGAGTCTTCGATACTGTGATGAATTAGGTGGTGGATCTTCATCAGAAACACTCAGCTTTAGATTCGGATCCATAAGCAAGGCAGCTGGTATGCAAGCCAAAAAATTAGTCTCTTCTAATAAAGACATAGTATATTTCCTTTGTGTCAAAAAAATGTCTTTCTTGAACTGAGCAATTTCTAACCCCAAGAAATATTTCAAATTCCCTAAATCTTTCAACTTAAACAAGGACTGGAAAATGGCTTTAACAGTTAAGACAGTAGCTGGATCTTGACTTACTATAATAATATCATCAACATAAACAATAAGTACTACAAAAGTGTTACTCGAACCTCTTGTAAACAAAGAGTAATCACATTGTGATTGCTTGAAGCCATGAGACAACAAGGCTGGAGAAAGAGTGCGAAATCATTGTCTTAATGCCAGTCTCAAACCATATATGGATTTATTTAGTTTGCAAACCATGTTATCCCCCTTGCATGAATACCCTAAAGGTAAGTCTATATAAACTTCTTCAAACAATGTTCCATTAAGGAAAGTATAATTGATGTCTAACTGGAGAAGTGTCCATTTCTTAACTGCTGCCAAAGAGAGCAAGAGTCTTACTGTTGTTAATTTTGCACAGGAGAAAAAGTATCCATGAAGTCTATGTCAGCTTGTTGTGTATACCCTTTTGCTACAAATCGGGCTTTGTACCTTTCAACAATACCACCTGACCTGTATTTGACCTTGTAGATCCATCTACAACCAATGCCATGTTTTCTTAGAGGAAGAGGAACCACAGTCCAAGTATTGTTTGCTTCAATGGCATCAAGTTCTTCTTTGATGGTCTGCTGCCATTCAGGAATTTGAGCTGCTTGATGATAGAATAAAGGTTCAAAAATAGAAGAAGTCTACAAAACATAATTCCTATATGTAGGAGACACCTTATCATAGGAAACATGATTAGAAATGAGATAAGGAACTATAAAAGAATTACATATGTAATCTTGAAGATAAGAAGGAGGATTTCTAGTTCTTGATGACCTTCGGACAACCGGACAAGGAAGGGAAAACACTTATGGAATAGGAGAATGCACTTGTGGAACATGAGAATGTGTAGAATCTTGAATTAGTTTAGGAATAACCAAATCAGGAAAAGGATCATTAATAGGAGAATTAGAAACAAACTTGAAAGGAAAAATGTCTTCATGAAAAACTACATCTCTTGAAATGTAACGCGACTTAGATTGCAGATTGTACAATTTATAGCCCTTATACCCCGGTGGATATCCAAAAAATATATATGGAATAACTCGAGGACTAAACTTATGCCTACCAAAGGAAAGAATGGAACTAAAGCAAAGACAACCAAAGACTCTCAATTGTAAGTAATCACGTTTAGAATTGAAAAGTAAGTTAAAAGGTGAATTAAAAGAAAGTAAGGCAGATGGTACCCTATTGATGAGGTAAGTAGCAGTGAATATACAATCTCCCAATAAATCTAATGGTACTTTGGATTGAAAAAAACAAAGACCTGACCACATTAAGAAGATGTTGATGTTTCTTTCAACCACTGAGCTTTGTTGTGGTCTTTCAACACAAGAAAACTAATGTAAAGTTCCTTTTGTGGCAAAAAAATCAGTCATGACCAACTCCTTAACATTGTATGATCTGAATTATTTGATTACTTTCCCAAATTGTGTTTCCACCATGGAAAACAATTGCATGACTACCTGAGATGCTTCTAAATTGGACTGAATTAAATATGTCCATGTGAACAGAGTGCAATCATCAACTATGGTAACAAAATACCTCTTTCCAGTATATGTTGGTGTATTGAAGGGACCTCATATGTCACAATGTAGTAAATCAAAAAGATTGTCAGACAAATGATTATTAGAATGAAAAGAAAGTTTATTTTGTTTAGCTAATGGACAAATATGACATGCATGATGAAGATAAGACTTTGAAATAGAAAAGGGAATTTTATTACTCAAATGTTGCAATGTTTTATTTGACAAATGTCTCAATCTAGCATGCCACACATTGGCAGATACAATATTTTGAACAGAAAAAGAATAAAGTGCATTAGAACATGCATTAGATGTACTAACTAAATTCAGTTCAATCAAGGAAGGGGAAGGATGAGCTCTGAAGATATACAGGCCTTCAAGTAGATCACTCTTACCAATCATCTTCAAATGATTGAGATCTTGAATTAAAAAACCAGTAGAAGAAAAAATGGTGTTTAAATTAGCATATTTCAACAAAGAGCTAACTGAAAGCAAATTGATATGGAAACTAGGAACATAAAGCACGTGATGGAGAATAATATAATGAGAAAGACAAATTGTTCTTATAGCAGTAATAGGAATTCTTGTTTGATTAGGCAAAGTAACAAATTGATTATTCGCAAATTGATAAGAAATGAAATAAGATAAAGAACATGCAACATGACATGTGGCATCAGAATCCAAGATCCAAGAATGAGAATCATGAATAAAGGAAGATGATACTACAAAAAACACAATACTTGTAGCATTCTCAAAATGAATAGATTATGCAGAAGTCTTTGACAATTGAGAATTCAGAAAAGAAAGTAATTGCTGACATTGTGCTGTAGAAAATTGAAAAGATGGCTATTGTGTAATACCTTAATATCAATATCTCGATATAACTACATATATAAAGATATATAAAGCATTAAACACGTCACTTCTACTTCTTTTTGCTATACTTTTAATCCAAAATAATTAAGCAATTTCTTAAAAAGAGCCTCGATAAAAGTATGTCATATATATATATACATCAAAAGCCTCTAAGGACATAACATTATATATACAACAAGCTACAACTCAAAGTAAATTATAAAAGAGTTATTCATAAAACAAAAACTAATAGCTATCTAGTCTTGTTGCTTTTTCTTCATCAGCTTAACCCCTTTAGAATGGTCTTGACCTTCTTTTACTTTGAAAACACGAAAGAGGTGAGAACCTAAAATTTCTCAATAAATAAACATGTATTTAATGGCATTCAATATTATAAATAATTTATAAGCATAATTAATAATTGCATTATGTTGTCGCTCATACAACTGTATAATGTATAGAAATCTAATATATTTCGATATTACACAATCGCACATACAATTATATAATACCAACTAAACTTGACAAATTGCTTATATTGCTTCAGTGCATAACTTAGGACTTAACTCATTCCAAGGCTCGTGTTGATAAGTTTGACTCACTTTACTATACTTACATAAGGTTGATCATAATTCTCATGTGCTTGACAATTAGTTTAGCTCATTAGTTTGTCTTAGGTAAAGTGTTATACTGACACTTACCTCTCTTTATTATCTTCCAAGAAAAGAGTTTAACTCACTCATTTGCATGATTAGGAAGTTTGACTCACTTCCTTACTTATGATACTTGTTCTATATAAATTTGTACATTCAACTCATATTCAATTATAAGATAATAAAGTATGTGATTAAGATAAGTACACTTCCTTACCAAGCTTGTATCTAGTTTATCTTATAATCACAATCTTAGTGATTTTCTAAATCACACAAAGTTATATAAGGTCCTAGATAACTATCTCAACATAATCTATACTATTGATTAACTTACATTCATCTTGTACTCATATATTATGTGATTATTTCCTTTATGAGATATCTTAATACACTTAGAAAAAATATATAAGAATGATTTCAATTGGTAGGAAACTCCAACACAATAAGAAAAATAATGCTAAAAATTCCTAGAACTCACGCCTAGGCGTGACCCTTTCTGCCTCGCCTGGCTGAGAAACAGAACAACCCACGCCTAGGTGTGTTTTAGTTACGCCTAGGCATGGTTTAGTCACGCCTAGGTGTGGTTTAGTCACGCCTAGACGTGACTACACGACTGCAGAATTTTGCAGGACAGTTTACTGTTCCATTACCCAAAATTATCATTCTAACCACTCAAATTCTGATTCTAAGCTATCACAAACCTTAAATATGATCCATTAATATGTTGTGATACTTATACAATTTTAATTTTACTTAATCATGAACTAGTGGAATTTCCACCACCTAAGACCTAAAATCACCATCTTTGTCTCCAATGGAGATTAATGGTTCTTAAGTGTTAAGAACTCATAATCATACAACTAATAAGGCATAAACACTTTACTTTAACACTTGGAATTGAAAACCAAGCTCAAAACTTAGATTTGCTCATCAAATCCATCTTTTACAACTTAAGTAACCTAACTTCAACCATAAAGAAAAATAGGAGAAGAGGGATGAATAGTTAAGTTAAAATCCCCTACCTCAAGTGTTTAAAGATGATGGATGATTAAGCTTGCCTTTACCCTTAGTTCTCTTGTTCCTTTCCTCTTCCTCCTTGGCTTTGTCTTCTTTTGTTTCCTTATTTTCTGCTGCCACCCTTGTTGTTTTTTGTGAGAGAGAAGTGAGTAAAATTGGATAACAAATGAAATCTCATGTTATAAGTCAATATAGAGGGCTTAGGAATCGTGTATAACTTGTAACCTTAAGATACTTCTCTGATACTTCTTGGTCTGCTAAAAACACTTAAATTTAGCTAAATTAACTTTTTCAACTTCTAACAACTTTGAAATAAATATTAGGATTCATTAAAATTATTGTTTTACTATTATCTATTTTTTTCATATCTGTTGGGGGTCAATCCGGCTTTAAAAGCACAACTAGTATGCATAAAAATATTAAACTGACTCCGATTGTTCTCAAATTTTTACTACACCTTACTTAGCTTATTTGTAACTTATAAACAAACTTTCTAGGTTTATTTCCCTCAATTTAGTAATTTATGCTATTATCTGAGTCATTTTAAACTACTTTTCAACTTCTGGATTGCAACTAAATGTGCGAACTAACTCAGTTTGTCACAAAAATGTAGGCATGTAAAACAAGTGTTATGCTACCTTTTGTAACTATAAACTAGTCTAACATGCTAAAAAGGGGTTGTTACATCTTGATCCTAATTCGATACTTGACTAACACTGGTCATTGCAATTGGAGAAGGTTTGTGCTTACTAGCTTTGTAGTTTGGTGGAAAACCACTCAATCAATAACACTTTTCCTTTGTATGACCAAGTAAACCACAATGTGTGCATGCTGACCTATCTTTCTTGAGACCACCTTTGCCTTTAGTATCAAGAATAGGCTTAGAAGCAGAATTAACTGCGTAGGCTAGCTGAGTTTCAGCAGACATAGAATTGGAATGACTGATTTCACGTTGCCTCTCTTCTTGCACCAACAATGAGAAAACTCTATTGATTGGAAGAATTGGATCCATGAGAAGGATCTGACCACGAATGTGAGAAAAATTATCATCGAGACCCATTAGAAAACAGATGACATACTTAATGTAAGAATGATCAATCAATGATTGAGCTCCTCCACATGTGTAATTGTTTAATGGTCTAAAATCAGAGAGTTCTTCCCAAATTGCTTTGAGTTTAGTAAAATACTGACTCATAGTTGATGTTCCCTGAGTAAGATTCATCAGATCTTTCTTGAGTTGAAATATTCTTGGTCTATTTTTCTCATGAAATCGATCTTGTAATCACTCCAAATTGTAACAGCAATAGTTAAATATATGGTACTAACCACAATTTCTCTAGAAACCAAATTAAAAAGCTAAGAACTTATAATATTGTTGTTGCGATCTCATGCAACAAGAAGTTGAGGATCAGTATCATAAGGTCTAGGAGTATGCAACACCAGTAGTAAGAAATTAACTCTGAATAAAAAAATATAAAAAAATTTAACTTGGAGCACATTAAAAAAACAAAAAAAAAACTTCGAAACATAACCATATAAACACTATACTTCCCCTAAATTATGACAGTGTACGGAAATAAGATGCTTGCAAATCCTATTTCTTAGTTCCTAATTGTTAGTTTTGGGAAAGACATCATGATTGATGATGAACTTATTAATAAATTAGTTTTTCTCATTTTTTTCTTCTAATGTCACAGAAGTCTCTTGATTAATTAATTATAAATTTAAATGTCAATAAATATCTTAAATTATTTGAAAGCAATATAACAATATCATATATAATTAAGAAACATTGAAACATTATATCATATAATTGAAAAATAAAGCAACAATATCCTAAATTAATTTTATTATATTATAATTTCTTATATCAACGTGTATTAGTCTGAGTAAAATGAATTTATGTTTCTTAAATATGTAATCTTAAATTTGATCTCAAGATTCATATATATAAAAATAAAAATAACACCGTTAGAATAAATCATCTCTTAAATACTTAATTGTAATTCAAAAAATTAACCTCTTAAGTAGGGATACTTTAAGAAACAAAAAATATGTATTATAATTTCTTATAAGTATTATTTTGCGTACAACTAGTGGCTGAAGTATAAGTAATTTTTATTTTTTAATTTAAAACTTACATTGCTAATGTAATTGGGAAAATGCAAAAAAAATTATTGAATAATTTTATTATATTATATTTTTCTTGTACTATTAATTTTTTAATGGTTAGGATTTATTCAGGAATTTTTTTTTAATTTTGCTCCAAATTAAATTTTAAATTATTTTTTAATAAAAAAGAGTCAATATTCATTAATGGGAGATTTATTCATTGATTTTGTTATATTATATTATTATTACATTTTGTCTTGACTGATTTTTCAAACAATTAGTATTTTTTCTTTTTTACTTGAATTATTGTGCCGTGTTAACATGTGTTAACAGTATCATATTTTTTAATTGACTTTCTCTTAAATTAATGAAAATTTAATTCCTCGATTTTATTAGATTCTTAACTTTTTTAACTTTTATATTCTTACATTAAATAATACATATATTATTTTTTATATTATATTTAATATTATTTATTATACATATTTTTTTTTATTTTTTTCACTTAATTATATCCATTAAAAATAATATAAATAATACCTACATCTTTAAAAGAGATGTAAGATGATTATTTTTTAATTTTTTTAATATTTTTCTTATTTTCACATAAATTCTTATGTCAACACTGTCATTTTCGTATTTTTTATTTTTTTATTCTTAATTTCTCGTGCCATTGTCATATTATTTTTTAGAATTAATTATATCAAAATACTAAAGCTTGGAAACATAATTATCAAATAGCACTTTTAAGTTTTACACACATATATTTACATTATCTTTCAATTATACTCTTAATATATATATATATAGAGGAAGAGATTCACTTACATTTAGTGTAAGTAAAAAAATATTTATACATAATCTTATATTTTTATTTTATTGTGATCCTGTGGTTATGATAGGAGATAAATAGAACTACATGATCACAATAAAATGAAGGATATAAAATTAGATATAAGTCTTTTTACTTACACTAAGATAAGTAGATCCCTTCCCTATATATATATATATATATATGTGAATACATAGTTATAGATATATATAAGCTTTATTACATCATGATATAAGTTAAATATTCATGTTTTTGATATTGCTTAATATTTGTTAATAAATATTAATTTTAAAATAGAATTATTATAATTTCAAAATTTTGAAAGTATTTGATAAATATATCAACAACCAAACAGTAGAACTTTCATATATGTTAGTGTGATTAATTATAATTAAAAGTATGATTAATCACGATTGATTTTAAGAATAATTGTAAGTGATTTAATATAGAATTAGATTGATTTAGTACATAATTATATTTTATTATTTTCCTTTTCTATACATCAGTCTTCTTGTATAAATAGAGACAAGCCCTTATGTATTTATTCATTCATAAATATACACAAATCATCAATATTTATCTCCTTATTTCTATTTCTAACTTGGTATTAAAGAGTTTAGGCTATCAGTCTAATCATAGATTCCAGACTTTAGACTCCAAACTCTGTCTTAGACTATTGACTTTAGACTTCAGACTCAGTTATAGATTCCAGACCCTGTTTCAGATATCGTTCTAGACTTCCATTCAAACACCGTTCCAAACCCTTCCTAAGGTTTTTCGGTGAGATTTTTAGATTTTTTTTTAGGTTCTATTCTGTTAATTTAGTTCCAAAAGTTTAATTTTTTGAGTTATTCCTTGGTATAATAGAGAAACCAAACATTGATAAGACTCTTTCAGTTGTGCTCACTACCCATAGATATTTCAGATATTATAAAGATCTATGACACTTGATTGAGAATTGTCTCATATGTTCTCTAAGGTCTAATCAGAATAGGCTTCAACATCATCTTAATTCTTCTAAGTCTGCACTTATTGCAATTGTTGCTAATGAATCTCCAAATTCTTCAGCTACATCCCAGATTGTCTTTTCTACTAATGATCTTGTGTCATTATTAAGCGTCTACTATCTAATTCTGGTAATACCTCTTCTGCTTTATCAATTACATTAGATAATACTAAATTATATTTTGATTCTATCTGCTGTAATCATATAATGTCCACATCTCAATTTTTTTTATCTTTATCTGTTAATGACATTACACATTTTATACATACAATTAATAAATCTCTTATGAATATTAGTCATAAAAGTTCTATTGCTCTACTTATTCTTAACTTACTTGATGCATATTTATTTTCTAAATAAAATAAAAAATAAAATTTAATTTTTATTTTTATGAATCAATTATGTAACTTTAATTATAAAATCATATTTATTTGTTCTTCATTGTATAGGAAAATATTAGTCTTATAATTTTTTTAAGGATATATTATTATTTATATTTTTTAAAATAATGTAATTGAATGAAAAAAATAATAAATATATATAATAAATAATATTAAATAAAATATAAAAAATATATATTATTTAAAAATAAGAATATAAAAATTATACTGTGTAAACACCTCAAACGCATAATGTATCCAACTCTCCATACATGATACACCTCGTAAACAGGAGGTGCATATATAAGACGAAGCAATAGTATAAATAATTAGAGAAGCCAACGTGAGCGTGTATCTCATGTTACATACTTACATATGGTATGATAAGCAGCCACGTAAAATCTCATGTAAAAACTAAAATCAATAATAATAATAATAAATGAAAGTTTAAAAAATGAACCAGTAAATGATAGTTTGAAATATCACGAGAAATAGGAGAGTACATTGAGATGTGACAAAGGGTACAGAGTATGAATTCGGCATGTCAAGTCGCTGTTCTTCTTTTATTGTTTTCCCTCAGTATTTAACGTTAAATCACATCATTTCAGAATTCAGAGCAACCCGCAATTCTCTCTCTTCTTTCTTTCTCTCTCTTTTACCTTTTTACTCTCTTTGAATTCTCCCTCTGAGTTTTTTGATATCTGCTCTCCTGCCCCTCTCTCTCGCTGCATAATCTTTTTTCTATTGGTGCTTTTTACTGTTTTTTGTTGGCATTTGGCTTGCATTCTTGCAGTTCACTTTTTTTTTTTGCACATTTTAAATTTTAAATTATGCTCAAGCCCCCATGTGCCTTTGTTTTGTTTGCTTTTGAGAATTGGTTGAGATGAAGAAGAGTAGCTGCTACTACTAGCTAGGAGAGAGAGACTGTGTGTGTGAAAGTAGAATCTATAAGTTGTAGAAACTCACATGCAACACCCTTTTACCACTTGCTTAAGCTTATTTTTTGGTTGCAAAGAGAGGGAGAGAGAAAAAAGAGGGAGCCTGTTTCGTTCCGAACAGCACTGAAGAAATGACTAAAGAAGAAGACTTTAAGCTCCTTAAAATCCAGGTCTTACTCCCCCTTATCCATCCATCACATGCTTTCTGTCTTTCTTTTAAGACCCTCTTTTCGTTTATGATTTTTATTTTGTTTTCTATGAACACAGCAAAGTTGGGTATTGGTCTTTTCCTGAGGAATCTTTCTGTTTTCTTTTGTTGTTTGCTTTGTTTCTTCTCATTTTCATCTACAGACTTGTGTTCTCAAAGTGAACATTCACTGTGATGGGTGTAAGCAGAAAGTGAAGAAACTGCTTCAGAGAATTGAAGGTTCTCACTTTCTTTTCATCTCTCTATTTTTCCATATCCTGTCTTGTCCTTACTATTCACTCACTATACTCACTCTTGTCTATATTTTTCTTGAGGAGAAAATGTACGTAAGAGAAAAGATTGGGTAAATTTTACTTAGATGGAAGTCATAATATAGTGCATTTATAGTATAAGAATCATACTCAAATTGAGTGTAGTAACATAACTAAAGAGTTTCCTTTCATAAGTTATGAGAGTCAAAGCAAAACAGATTTTTAGTTGGTACTGATTTGTTCCATTAAGTAGGCAGGGCATGAATGCTCTGTTTTTCAAATCCTTAATGGGAAAGTTCAGGTTTTTAGTTGGTATTTGGAACTTGTAACAGTTTTTTTTTTTTTTAACAAATGCCCTTGTTGGATTTTGGTGTACGATATGGATAATATGAAGAAATTCATAAAATGTTGAAGATTTTATCATATAAGACTACGAGAGTAAGAGGTATAACAACAACGCTTTGGAAAAATTTACCCCATCGAAACAAATATCACTTTGGAGTGCTCTTAAAAATTGGGATGTCAAATATAATTTCACTTCCTAGAAGGTGGATATAATGTTTATGGTTCCTTATTCTACAGGTGTTTACCAAGTTCAAATAGATGCAGAACAGCAGAAAGTAACAGTTTCTGGAAGTGTGGATTCTGCAACATTGATAAAAAAACTGGTGAGAGCTGGAAAGTATGCTGAGCTCTGGTCTCAGAAAACAATTCAGAACCCAAAACAGAAGAACAACTGTGTCAAAGATGACAAGAACAAAGGGCAAAAGCAAGGACTGGTCAAGGGGATGATGATGAAGAAGAAATTTCCTGCTTTTAGTTCTGAAGAGGATGATGACTACTATGACTATGAGGATGACGAAGATGATGATGATGAAGAGATGCGGTTTATCAGGGAGAAAGCCAATCAGCTGCAGTTGCTCAGGCAGCAAGCAGCTGATGCAAAAAAAGGTGTTGGAACTATTTCTGCTGTTTCCAACAATGGTAAGATGAACCACAATGCTGGCAATGCCATTGGTGGCAAGAAAGGAGGCCCAACTCAGAATATGGCAATTAAGGACAGCCCTGGTGGGCTTGATCAGAAAACCATGGCAGCTCTGAAATTGAGCAATGCCCACTTGGGTGCTGGTGAAAGCCTCAATCTTGGACAAGCCAAAAGGGCAAATGACATTGGTGCTATGATGAATTTAGCTGGGTTTAATGGGAATGGTGCTAATGTTGGTAGTGCCACTGTTTTAGGGGGAAATTCCAATGGTTTGGGAGGTTTTCCTGTTCAGTCCAACAATATGATTCCAGGATCTTCTGCAGTTATTTCAAATGGTGGTTTTGCTACAGGCCAACAATACCCATCATCTCTGCTGATGAACATGAATGGTTTCAATAACCATCCATCTCCATCCCCATTAATGATGAATAATATGAACATGCAGGCCAGGCAAGCAATGCAGCAACAACCCCAGATGATGTATCACAGATCCCCTTTTATTCCTCCTAGTACTGGCTATTACTACAATCATAACTACAGCCCTGCAAATTACTCCTATGCCTTGCCTAGTTACCCAGGGGGAGGGGGTGATCACTCTGCAGCACATATGTTCAGTGATGACTATACTGGCAGCAGCTGTTCAATAATGTAATGACAGATTGTAGAGCTAAAAAGTGAAAAAAGCATAAAGAGGAACAAAACATGGTGTTTGACCTTTAAAAGTCTCTTTTACCAAGCTAGTATAGCGTTTGACTGTAATTTGGTGGGGCAGATGGATGTGTTAGGGTTGGATCTTTTTTTTTTCTTTTGGGGATAAACTGTGTTAGGGATGGATGTGTGAGTGAATCATATGTGTACTGTGTAGTAGTTGAGATGACGTTCTGCCTTTATTTTTAAAAAAAATGTATTTGGTTGTTCTGTGTCATGAGTGGCTTCATCTGTGGAGTAGCTGAATATTTGAGTTACAATAATTCCTTTGTGCATCTAAATAAGTATCCTAATTCCAACCAAAAAAATAAAAATAAAGTATGCATCTAATCTAAGCAAATGAACATGTTCAAACCTAACTCGGGTTTGAGGGACATAATGAATGTGTTACCTTTTATTATATTGGATATATGGGATATTCTTAAAATAGACAAGGTGACACAAGTTACTGTTTTCTGTGCACAAAGACATTATGACATTGTGTGTGTAGGAACAGTTGGGTTGACAATGTGCATCGCTGCGAATATTGTATTATGCACGTTAGGTTGATACGCACGCGTATGTCACGTGCGTAATCCTGCAGTACTATAACAGACAGGACCACATTTTGCAACTTGAAGTTGGTGATATAATATTTACTTTCTAGTATGCTAATTATACACATATGATGCTGATAGCCAGCTAGCCAGGTAATAATAGTATATTATAATTGTCACAAAGCACATGCACTATGTTTTAGGTGCTTATCCATAGAGAAATTTAAACTGAACATTGTAGCCTTTTCTAATTAAGAAAAAGGAACTTGAAAGTTGGAGCAGACAATTTGAACTGCTACTTTGTAGCACTCCCTAGGGTCGTTGTCTTGACTTTTATTCATTTATCTAGTACTCATCAATTTTGGGGGGTCAAGTGAATATTTTTTAGGGTTAAACAATTTTTAAGGAAATAGCCATTCATCTAAAATGGAATGAACACACTATTATCCTTAATCGTAAATTTAAAAAATAATATTCACCTAGAATTATCTTTGTACAATTCCCTTTTAAAATGTGTACGTCTTTCCAACAACCGTGTGTAGATGAAAAGGATGAGCTGTTTTGTAGATAAAGAAATGAAGACCATGTAATTTTTAAGACGATCATTGAGTATTTTATACTTTCATTATGAATACTGATGTTAAGATTTAAATCTCATTATGATGGAATGAGTAGATTTCCCTTTTTTTTAAAAAAAAAAAACCTAGCAGTTTGGTGGAAGGTTGGTTTGATATAATGGAAGGGAGAAGCAGCAGGAGGGCCATCTTGTGAGCAAAACACTACCGCCAAGACAAGGAGAATTCATGAGAAATAAAATATCAATAGAATGTCTACAAATGTGGTTGCCAGCAAATTCAACAACAGGTAGTAATCAAACCAAGAGTGGAGTAGAGGCTCCGACACACAAACCATGGTTTTTTACTATTCAAACGATCAATTGGCTGGCTACGCCAATTTATTCAGGGGTCAAAGGACAATAATCTCATGGGAATTGGGAAGAATGCATTTTTTCACTTTCAATTTTGATTTTTTTAATTTTTTCATATTAATTTTTATATTATTTTTATATTATTTATTATATTATTTTCTCTTCGTCACTTTTATTTCACTTAATTATAATTATTAAAAAATAAAATAAAATAATAATGTGAAATAAAAAATAATATAAGATCATGATTTTTCTTCCACTTTTCAGTGGAGCTGTTCATAACCTCTAAACATTTGAATATTGTCTCTAGATAAAAATACCTTGCTAGTTCGAGTCCTTATCGTTATTGGTAGTGAGACTAACTAATACCTTAGCAGCGCACACTACTTCAGTTAAGAATTCCATTTCAATTCAGTAAAAAATAAAGCAAATTCATACTTCGAGATGCATAATTGCATAAACCATGACCAGACATGGGGAAAAAAATTAAATTTTTTGTTCTATTATCCTGGATAAAAGGAGAAGGCTATTATGGATCACTTAAAAAATAATTTATGAATGAATCATTTTTTTTATTTAATAGTATTTATATATAAATTTGAATGTATATAAATATTATCATGTGAAATTTGTAAATTTTTTATATGTACAATTATTTATAAAAAAAAGAATAATCTAATTAAATTTATATGTGAACTTGAGTGTTACTAATTGAATCTAACATTTTAATCTTAACTATTAATTTATTTTAACAATAAAAATATACTCTTAATTCATTCATTATAATTCTCCATAAGGTTTGCATAGTTCATGCTGATGACACCTATGAGGACTCAGAAGCCAAAGATCAAGATTGTTAGGTCAAATTTTAGACAAGAAAGCTTTGAAATCCCTCTCAACGCCCTAGCAGTATGGCGAGGTAGAAGATCCTGAGATCCATATGCAGAGAAAAGGATTGAATAGAAATAAAATATAAAACTTTAACAAAAAAATATAAAATAAAATAAAAACTGGTTACCCGGTTAACACCAGTCTTAATATTAGGACCATCAATAGACCAAATTTTATTAGATACATTGTAGAATCCTCCGTCAAATAGTGACTCCACTTAAAATGTCTTTCAAAATAGTTAAAAATAAAGTCTTTCAAAATGACAATACTCTGTTGGAGAATTCTAATATAGATTATTTTGGTAGTGGTTCATGAATAAATTAAGTGTAAATCAATTATTAATTTATTTTTAAAATAAATCAATAGTTGATATTAAAATATTAAATTCAATTAATAATACTAAAATTTGTACATAAATTTAACTAGATTATTTTTTTATAAATAATTGTATATATAAAAAACTTATAGATTTTAACTAGTAATATTTATATATACCTAAATTTACATATAAATATTATTAAGAAAAAAAGTAATTCATCCATAAATTACTTCTCAAGTAGTCATAATAGCCTACTCTACTCTATAATTGCCTTATAAAAAAGGTATTATCAAAGATAGGTGCCTTAAAAACAGAGAAAATCGAGTTTTAGGACATATCACAATATATAACAGAATGACACATAATGTTTTAATATGTTCTAATATATAATCATTTCGTAAAGAGGAAATTAAAACTTTAAGAAGAAAACTAATTTTGAAGAATTTGGAATAATTTGGTAAATTATAATTTTGATCCCAATAATTTTCACACGTTTTCAATTTAATCCATATAATTTTACTTTTTAAATTACTCTTTACACTTACAAATGTTTTTAAAATAATTTATGCCATAAACTTTCGTTATAATAACATCATAAATTTAGTCTTTACTAAATATATTTTACAGGCAAAAAAGTGTATAGAAAAACACATATTGAACATAGGAGCACTTACTCAAAAGTAAGGAGCATTTATTGAAATAAAGGAACACATAACAAGCATTTTTAAAATAAAAAGGAGCACCTAAAAGAATATCTATTAGACACTTATTTAGTTAATTGACATTTTTATAATATCGTTATAATGAGAGTTGATGACAGAAGAAAATATTTATAATTGTAAAAATTAATTTGAAAAAAAAAAATTATAAAGACTAAACTAAAAATATATAAAAACTATAAGGATCAAAATTATAATTTAATACAATATTTTTTTAAAGCAAACTCATTTTAATAAATATATATAAATTTAGTTAAATTAAAGTTCTAGTCTCTATAATTTATATTCATTTTTAATTCAATTTTTATATTATTTTTTCTTACAAATCAATCTTTATGCTTATAAAAGTTTTTACAATAGTCTTTATTATTAACTTATGTTCTAACACTGACAATTGATTAACAAATTAAGTATTTTTTTATCTAATAGAGACTCATTCAAATGCTCATTTGTTTTATAAAATATCAAATAAATATTCTTTCATTTTAATAAGTACTTATTTCTTATGAGTATGTACTTTTTTGTCAATAAGTGCTTGTTTATATTTTTTTTTCTATAAACTATTTTGTAAGAATTAAATTAACGGTGTTAAAATAAAAATTAATAAAAATAATTATCTTAAATTTTTTTATAAGTACGAAGTCTGATTTTTAAAAAAAATTATATAGAGATTTGAAAATGAGTGTAAACTTTCGATACCAAAACTTTAATTCAATAATTGGATACCTTGACCACGAGTTCCACTTTCCCTTCAATGAATCTTAACCGTTAGATGAGTATTTTATATTGAAAGTTGAAACAGTGCAGATACATGTCACAAGCTTGTGGCATGGCTGCCACTGGCGGCACCAAAGAAAGATCCCTATGCGAGTAAGACACCAAATAGCTACAGAAAATAAATCAAAATGAAACTTACCTCTACATAACAAAATGCTTGCCTACGCTTACAGATCTTTTCATAGTTCATGCAATGGCTTCTCTGTCTAATTGTCTATAATATATTGTCTGGAGCTCTCTTTGTAAATTACAAGACCGATGGGAACTTTTCAAGCCATTTGATACGCTTAAGAAGAAAAAACAGTGAAGAAACAAAGGTAAGGCTACAGCATATGCGGCTCACCTCCATGTGAGATTGAGATTATCCACTGATCCTCTACTGTTCTTCTTGTATTCTGGTTTAGAAGCATTTCCACAGTAGGAAGCCAAGATTCTGCACTGATAGATCATTATTTAAATTATAGCACATCTTTCATAGTATGTAGCGAATGATATGCCCCCATTTCATGCTAGATGATAGGGCAGATGAATAGGATAGACAAGGTTGATGAAGTCAACTAAAATGCCGAGAATCATTCAAAAAAAATTATTGCCCCTTTTCTTATATTAACATGAAAGTTTTTTATTCAGTATATCTACAATCTCTTTTCCTCTTCTCTCCTCACTGATCTGCAATGACCATCCTTTTAACTTAATTGTTTACATAAAGTCAGTATTGAAACTGAATATCTTTCAGGATTTTGTGCCTTGATACAGGCAATTGTAGCTTTGATATGTTCATTTAGTCTCCCGTCCCTTCCCCTACTCTCAAATTACGCTTAATTTCAATTTTTGTCCCACCATTTTTGTTTATCGTAGCAATTAGGTCCCTCTAGTTTATTTATTTATTTATTATTATTATTATTATAATTAAATACAATGGTTAAGAGTTTTCTTCCATTACGGGCTAATTTAAATTATACAGGCAAAACAATAGGACAGCCACAATCCATGCTTCTTCACCAAGTAAATACCAGAGGTTAGGAAGTGTACTTAATCGCTTTAATCAAATACCTAGAGGGACAATATTGACCTAATTGAAACTAAACGGACTAAATTGCTTTGATAAGCAAAATAAAGGGACTAAAGTGCTATTGCACTACTTGCATTGATATTTAGCTTAGACAAAGACAACGTAATTGCCAATTTATTTGGAAATAACTAGGAGTTCCCCGCCTCTGCAGATGTAAATCACTAAATCCAGCTTGGATAAAGTGTCAGACTGTTAGTCCTAGGAGAAATCTATCAAGAGATTATGCATTCTATCATATTAGACAGCACAACTATCAATTTCTTACCACAAAACTGCATTATGCATTGGGAGGTTCTGATGCCAAGTTTATTCTGAAATTAAACTCCAAACACGAACACAACCATCTTCTCCAGAACTGACCACTCTTTGCTGATCAATAAAAGCCAACCCGTACACTCCACCTAAATGAGCACCTTTTACGGTTCTGCGGCTTGATGCTGGCTTTCCAACTTCATATATGATGACACATGTATCAAGTGAACCGGTAGCTACCAGGCTGCTATCAGGTGACCAGGCTAGGCAGTTAATACGTGCAGTGTGAAACAACATGTTATTTAGCTTCACCTGAAAGAGATAATTTTCAGTCAAATGACAGCTCAAGAAAGGAAGAACTTTTTTCTCATTCAAAATAGCTAAGCATTTCAATTACTATTATCTATGAAGTACATGAACATATAGAAATGATCCGTTCGTGTCCAACACGACCCGACACTTCAAATTTTGTTGTGCTTGTGTCAGTGACCATGCACTACCAATGTTGTTTGACGAAAGGGGAGGGAGGCTTCTATGATATGGTTATAAACAGTAAGAAAGCCGATTTTAATGCTCAAAACTAGGAGGGAGGTTCTTCATATTTGGCCATAGCTTCAGGGAAGTTATCGTAATTTCCCCTTAAATAAATAAAAAAATTGTGGCCACCGAAATGAATCCATCAGTGCTACCCATTATGTAAGTAAGTTAAAACAAATACATGAAGCTAACATACTTAAATATTAGACGCACACATCATGATGGCTCAGAAAAAGTCATTTTTCTTATTTCAAATAGGAAAACTTGGTATATGACAAATCAAAGTATCCAGACATGAAACACTTGAACTTCATGTAACAATCATTTTGGGCTCAAGTTACCTCTTTGGAAACACGGTCCCACACAACAGCTTCGCGATTCAAATCAGCTGATGCAAACATGGAAACGTCTGGAGAATATCTGATTACACTGATTGCACCTCGGTGCTTCTCAAGGACAATCTGTTCTGTAAGTGTATCTCCTGAGACAGAATATATATGCAACTTACCATCTTGCCCACCTACAATTGCTTCACTACCATCAGGTGAAATAGCAGATGCAGTCACAATAAAGCCCAGGTTTTTAGTCGAGACAATTTTTGAACCGTTAAGTAAGACAATCCCAGACTCAATTGCAATTAGAGCAAGTTCAGGGGAATTAAGTGCAAGGCTCAAATCCTTAGGCTGACTTCCAACATCAACATGCTCAGCAGGACCAAAATTATCCCCGTGAAGAGGAACTCTGTATACCTTCATTTAATACATTCAAATTTAAAATACTATCAATTGAAGGCAATAAGCATCAGTGTTTAGAACAAAAATTAAGTTCAACTTTCATTAATTCTTATGAAGAAGTAAAAGAAATAACTACACAGACAATTGACTTGTGACAAGTTTGACAGCCCAATGGTAATCAACAAGTTTGCTTCAAGTAAATAGCGATAAAAAGTATAATTTTACAGTTAGTATTTGGATCATTAGTTAACAGCAGAATTATTAAGGTTTTATTTTAGTTCTTACCATTTATTGTATATATTCTTTCAACTATAGTATTAAAATCCATAAATTCAAGGCAATCTATAGGACAAATTCTCATTTATAAAAGTTATTTAATAGTTTTTTTTTTCAAAGTTAGAGCATGAGTCAGCCTGACATACTCATATTGTATGTAATCTACAGGTGTTGCAAAATTTTTCAATAAAATAATTGCATAAAAATGGTGATAGTGTAAACTACTTCTATACTTTGACAGTGTATCAAATTCACTCGACAGATAACAAAGATATCATACTCGTTTCTCAATGTCAAAGGCTTGTGAATAATATAGGGGAATTTCCTTCAGATTGAGTAATTTGATTAGTAGCAAGGCATTGAGTAAAGAATTCATCTCAAAGATGTGCTGAATGAGGATGTAAGATCCAAATCGTAGTTCAAAACATCCAAGCAAGTAACATCAAGCAACATTAAGGAACAATTCAGTACTCAGAACTGTGTTTAAAAAGTTTGCTCAGAAAAGAATATGGTCCCATATTTCTAAATATTTCCATCTTATAAATGCTCACTAAGAAAATGAAATGGACTTCTAACAGCTATTTAGGAAAAAACATAACTTCCTTCAATTTAATGTCCACTATTCCAATTTGGAAGCCAAAATTATGAATTGGTAATAATGATTGAAGACTTTACCATCTAATTCATGTAGAACCTGCTGTGAAATGCACTAGTGAACAGCACATTGTTTCACACATCTTCAAGAATGAAATCGTCATTGAACACCATTATAACAGTTGCAAAAATCAGAGGGCTAGTCCTAGACTCACAGCAGACTTAAACATGTTCAACCTCTAATACTGGAAACAACATACGTGATTTTGCATGTACTTTCAGGATACTTCATAAACAAAACAGACTTCCTGGTCTGGCTACTACCAAATGTTATTTACATGCAATCAGAAATATTTAATACATATGTCTAAAATTAAACTACTTCGGTAACCAGTGAAATTATAGGTCTCCAGTGTTTGATATGAGCATCAATAATGAAACAGATGGACGGAAGATGTATCTACATGTTATTTTTTACGTATGCAAATCAAAGAACCCTTATGATTATAATGATGACACGTGTCTATCAGTTACCTTGTTGTCAAATCCAGCAGTAATAATTTCTTCTTCGCCAGTTGCTAACAATTTGATTAATCCAAATTGTTTACTCTCAAACTTACCACTGTACCCAATGCCTGGAATCCATCTAATGATCACTCCATCATAGCTGCTCGACAAAAGCATCTTTTCACTTCTGTTGAGCAGAGTCAAAACAGTGACATTCTTCATGTGACCAGATAACGGCAATGGGCTTTTATCTAAATCCTTAGTAGAATATAAATTAATCGTCCCACCAAGAGAGACAGTAAGCAGATGATCATTCTGCCAAAGACAACCAACAAGCATGTCTTCCACACCGCCAGATTCAGTACATGACAAAGTCTTATTTACTGTTCCACTACCATCCTCAAGAATGTCCCATACTTTTGCAGACTTGTCAGCAGACACAGTAAGTACCTGGAATTGATTGAAATGTAATTTAAACTAGAGTGTAAATAGCAGCCCTGAACATCGAAAAGAGCACAAGTAAGATGAAAACATTTTCCTCCTTACATGATGAGATTGGTAATTGCTCATAAGTTACTAGCAAAAAATAAATATCATATGTCACCGTTGGAATCTATTCAATATATATAGTGATTATGACAAGCTCAAAGTTGCTTTCACATAGCAACAATAAACTACAATTCTAGAAAAACAAAATTTATCTAAGTCAACTTGAAACAGTAAGATTCAAACACAAGCAGGAGCAAACCTGTTTACTGTCAGAACTCCAACTAACAGCATATATGCTGCCCTTGTGACCATCCTCCGCAGACAACTCTCCAAGTTTGTTCCCTGTCTTTCCATCATATATAATACCCTTCCTATCTGAGCTCACAGTAATAAATTTGCTACCATCTGGAGAAAACCTAACACAGTTGATGAAATTTGAATGGTCCCTGCAGATACACAATGTCTTCTATGACAACCTGAATAAGGAAATGGTAACCTACTCAACCAAAAACATTTATTTCACGCTAAAACTCTACACTATTTTCAAATGTAAAGAATTGATAATGCCATGATATAATACTCTTGAACATACATATACAACTATAATGAAGTTATCTTTATCCAGACCATAGTGTCTTTCCAACTTTATCATACAGAATTGACATCAATGCATGCTTCCTGCAGATAAGTAAGATCTTATGCAAGATACTAAATTATGGAATGAAAATAACATCACTCTGATACTTGATTGGTCTTTATCTTGACATGAGTGGAGGTCACGTCTATTTATATAACTTCTTGATATTCTACTTCCAAATAAAAGTTATACATTCATTTTTCTGTGCGTATGTGTGCTTGAGAGAGAGAGAGAGAGAGAAACTTAAGAAGAAAGAATTAGCAAGTATAATTAATACCTTTACCAATAAAAGGGAGGTGCCAACTCTTACAGAAAGCCCTTTCATAGGAAATGATAATACACTACCCCCTTAAAAAGAAGACAAGGAAAAACAAATATGAAAAAGAAAGGAGAAGCTCATAGATAATTTGAAGTATTAACCCACCATTAAATCAGAGAGATAAATATGCAATCCCATATAATAATACGTACCTGATGGACATGTTGAACTTGAATGGTGGGCCATCATAAAAATTCGCTAAAAAGTCTTCTCCACATGTGACAATGCGGAAAGGCCTTGTTGGTTTGAATGCACAACTTAAAACCCGCCGAGAATGGCCATCAAAATCACCAACAGTGGAACCTGAATCCCACCTTAAAATGCAAAATATATAAAAGAAGAGAAAAGGGGTTAGGAGAAATGATTTTTTGCACATTGAGTCCCGAAAATTAATAGAATAATGTTACATAGACAATCACATACCTATCATTTTACATCTGCACAAAATTTTTATTATATAATTATAGTTAGTCTCACTTCAATTTTTTTTATACATATAAACTCTAATTCTATCCCGTTACTGTGAGATGATGTGAACAACTTGTATACCAAGCATTTTTCAAATTCATAACCATAAAGTTTGGATGGATCCGGTGTGAGCCTAGCTCAAATCAGCACGGTCACATCACATGGAGCAAGTGCTTATGTCACGAACTACCCATACTACTTTTGAAGTGTGCTTAATTTTGTTTTAAATTTGTATTTGTATATGGGTTATATATTAAAAAAAGAAAAGGTTCTGGCCAATAATGTCAAGATCCACCAAACTAAAACATGATATTGAAATTTAATTTAAAAAATTGTAGAATAAAAAAGTGCAATTTCAGACTAATTAAAATAGAATAGAAAAATGATTAAAAAGGTAATAAAATAAACAATGAAAAGAGAGACTTACATAAAAGCGCGAACAAATGACTTGCCCTTGCCATCCCCACAGGCAACGATCCTCAACCCGTCGAATGACCACTGGAGGTCGTCGATCCGACCCGAGAGGACCCGGAACTCATTCTTCAGAACGTAATCATTGTGGGTCCCCCAGATGCGGACGATGCCGGACACGTCGGCGGAGGCGATCCACTCGCCGTTGGGGGAGTAGCGGGCCACCGTGACAGGGTAGGCGTGCTCGCCGTAGACGGAAACCTGAAGGGGGTTGTCGAGGTTGCGGATGATGACGGATCTGGCGGTGCAGTAGAGAATGTTGTTGGATTTGGGGTCGCCGGAGATGAGGATGCCGCGGCCACGTTCGGTGGAGGGGACACAGGCGTAGGTCTCTGAGAGGGTCGCCATTGTCGGTTTTGGGTTGTGTGCTCTGTGCTCATTTTTGTGGCCGTTATGGATGTGAAATATAGAGAGAGAAATAAGAGAGAGAAAGTCCGGGAATGGAGGAAGAAATTTTGAACAAGTTGGCGGGTAAGAAAACGGGTTGTGTGGGAACCTTCGGGTCTCTCAGGGCATTGAGATTTTTCATTTCTCTATCAATCATGTTTTGGGATCGAATCCTTTCGTATAATTTTTCAAATGACGTAGTATTGAGAAAAAAAAATATAGAATTCAAAAAAAATTATTAATACAATTCATTTAAAATATGCAATTTTTTTTTTTTTATAAGTTTTATAAGTCTTTTTTTTACATGATTTTATTATGTAAAAATTATATAAGAAGATTCATTTTCGAAACGGCCCTTTTGGGGACAATAATCATAAAAGTATAGTATTATTTATATTATTTTTAATAAATGTGATTGAGTCAAAAAAAAATAATAAAAAATATATATAAAATAAATAATATTAAATAAAATATAAAAATAAATATATACATTATTTAATATAAAAATATAAAAAATATTAATTTTTATTACTGTATATTTATATATCATTGATAAATTAAGCCTAGCACTGTACTTGGTTTTTTTAACCAAAAAAAAATATTTTAATAATAATATGTTATTGAAGTCTTTATACGTAAACATAAAGTGTGAGTTTGTTTCCCAATCTGATCACATTTTCTCATTCTCTGTCGGAGCCAAAACTTGGTACTGATGATCTCCAACGCCACCCTCTATCAGCTCTAAAGTGAGGGTGAGCTAAACAAAAGGTTGCCTCATTAATTAGGACTCTTGGTCACTAGTAATGTTGGGAGTGACCTTGGAGCCTAAGAAGATTAGTATATGCCCAATAAAGTAATTAATATTAGGAAATAAAGTGTATGGGTCACGTGGAATTATCCAATCAATTTCTTAAACAATTTATCAGCAATAAAAAATTCCTTTCAAATATTATATTATATTCTTTCAAAATAATGTATTACTAACATTTCTTCAATAATAATATTCATTGGTTGAATGATATTAGCATATTTGAATGATTTGAATGATATGATTTTATTTATTTATTATTAGCATAACAAAAAGATCACATATTAGAGGCAAAAAATATTTTGAATTAAAGGAAGATGACATTGGATTAAAGACAAAAGACTTCGAATTAGAGGCAAAAATGATATTGGATTAGAGAAAAATGACCTCGAATTATAAGAAGATGTCGAATTAGAGAGCCATAAGACCTTATATTAAAAGTAAAAAAAGACTTCAAAGGCAAAAATGACCTCAAATTAGAGCAAAAAAGACCTTAAAGGCAAAAATGACCACAGATTAGAAGCAAAAATGACCTTGGATTAGAGGGGCAAGACCTTAGATAAGAAGCAAAACACCAAATAGGTAAATGATCAATCTCATATTAGAGGCAAAAATGACATCGTATTAGAGGGGTAAGACCTTAGATAAGATGCAAAAGACATCAGATTAGAGGCAAAAATGACCTTGAATTAGAGGCATAGGGGAATAACATAAGTCTTGGGATTACAAGCATAAAAGGCCTCAGATTAGAGGGAATAACATAAGTCCTGATATTACAGGCAAAGATGACCTCAGACTAGAGAGGAGATAACTTAAGTCCTAGGAAAAACGGGCAAAAATGACCTTGATTCAGAGGGGAAACAACCTCAGTTCCTAGGAAAATAACTTAAGCCCTGGTTAACCAGACACCATGAAACCTCAGTTTACATAAGGAACCAATAGTTTCATGTCTTAATTACCAAAATGTCACCAAAAGAGTGAATAAAAACCTAGATAAGTATAATCATCGTTAGTACAAGCTTAGGGCTATCATTATTGATAGCCAAAGTTAAATTATATTGTTGGTTTCCTTTATTTGTATTGTTAATAATGAGTTGATTGTCAAGACCGTCCAAATCAAGAAAAAAATTTAAGAAAGTAGATCGGTAAAATGTAATTTATCCTAATATAAATAAACTTAGATAAATCTAATCATCGCTAATACAAGCTTTGGCTATTATCACTTATCGCCCAAATAAAGGATGGAACAAAAATATTAAATAAATTATATTGTTGATAATAGTTTCCTTTATTTGTATTGTTAATAATAGTTAATTATAAGGTTAGAAGACGTCAATTTAATCAAATGATGTGGACTATAAATTTAAGAAAAAAATAGAGCTTAGTGTCCTATGAAAAAAATTTAAGAAAGTAGATCGGTAAAATGTAATTTATCCTAATATAAAAAAAGTTTTATTAACATATGTTCTTAAAATACATTTTAGAGCTGTACTTTAAAAAAAAAATACATGTTAGAGAATAAAAATAATATTTATTGTTCACTCTAATTATTTTAAAAAATTATTAAATATTAAAATATTTTTTTTATACACATTTTGGACCAAGACATATGTTGAAGATAAAAAAATATAATTTAACATGATTAAATTATTATTATTTACTTAATTAATATTTTTTATTTCTCTTTTTTTCTCAAAAGTTATTAATCTCACATTATATGTATTGACCTATTATCTTAGACCTTCTTCAGGGCCTTACCCCATCTATTTATGCATGTCTTGGTGAACATCCCAAGTATGTTCACTTAATTGCCTTTACCTTTATCATTGTCTTCACTATGAAAGATGACTATGATGGAGCTCTCTGCCGCTACCAAGTAGCTTGAAGACCATCCCATCAAATAAAGGATGGAACAAAAATATTAAATAAATTATATTGTTGATAATAGTTTCCTTTATTTGTATTGTTAATAATAGTTAATTATAAGGTTAGAATGATTTTTCATTAACGAAATTAGGATTAAAGTCAATTTAATCAAATGATGTGGACTATAAATTTAAGAAAAAAATTGAGCTTAGTGTCCTATGAAAAAAATTTAAGTAAGTAGATCGGTAAAATGTAATTTTTCCTAATATAAAAAAAAAAGTTTTATTAACATTTGTTCTTAAAATACATTTTAGAGCTGTACTTAAAAAAAAATACATGTTAGAGAATAAAAATAATATTTATTGTTCACTCTAATTATTTTAAAAAATTATTAAATATTAAAATATTTTTTATACACATTTATTTGTTCATTAAAGTTAATATGCACATATTAATAAAATTATTACATATGTTGAATGATAAAAAATATAATTTAACATGATTAAATTATTATTTTTTACTTAATTAATAAATTTTCTTTCCTTTTTATCTTTTTTAATTTCAAATTCATTGTCCTACTCTCATTTCATTAATCTCACATTATATGTATTGACTAGAATAATTAATTTTAAAATTTTTTGAAAATTAATTAATATATACTTATTAAATTTAATAAAAATAAAAAAAAGGGAAAAAATTAAATAAAATTAATAAATATTTCTTAATACAAATAATATTAGATAAATCAAAATTTCTAAATCCACGAATAAAAATAAACGGAGTATATTTTTAGTTAATGTGAACAGAGCATGGATTGTGAATTTTGTCAAAGTCTGAAAGAGATGGAACTTTTTTGTTTTGTTCCCTTTCCAATGTCCATTCACATCTACTTTCTGTTTATTTTTTACTACCCTCGTTATTCTTTCCCCGGAAACAACAAAGCGTGGCATTGTTAGTCTTCGCCTCTTAATTTGGCCCCGAATATTACATAATGACACAACGCATAATCTCCACCATTAGACAGTAGCACCAATCTTCGTCCTACAAAAAATATCCTTTCTCCCACTCCTTCCTTCTCGCTCTATATCGATCTGTCTTTTTCTGTGTGAGCAGAGAAGGTAGCCATGGGGAGAACATTGTTCCAGAAACTACTCACTCTTTTAGCTCTTTTAGGTGCTCTCACCTGCTCATCAGCTTCAGATAATCTCGTAGATGTATCCAAGTTGGAGATGTTTGTGGATAAACTTCCTGATATGCCCAGAATCCGGGGCTACGAGGTTGTAGATGGCGTCCCCAAATCCAAGTCTCTCGACATTGGCATGTTCAAGAAGAAATGGGTATGTTACGATTTTTCAAATTATATATATTTTAAATAATTGAATGTGAACATTTGTTTCCCTTTTATCCTTTGTCTGAAGTATGCCATGCCCAATTCCTTCTTTGCTGGCTTCGATAATAGCAAGGACAAGAGTTTTGAGTTTGAAGGCAGTATTGTATTCCTACTAGTTCTTGAATTTAAAAGGGATTTTTCTTTTTCCAGATTAAACTTAACATAGTCCTTAAGCTAGTGTTTTGCATACTTCTAGATAACTTTATTTTTTCTTTTGCTTTGTGTGTGTGTGTCTGTATGTGTGTGTGTGAGAGAGAGAGATACTTCTAGACAATTATTTGCCGTGATTTTGCCATGGTTCACAAGATGATTGGTAATACTGTTTTGGTATTATTATAAATTTGTTTTAAATATATTTATTAATTTTTTTTGGACTGAATCTATTTATTAATTTTGGGAAATAAACATGAAGTTTAAATTAATAATATATTCCATTTCAATGATCAATTAATTCAAAAATGTTTTTACAATTTTTCAATTAATTTCTGAGAAAATCCCTCTTCTACTTACCAAACTTACAGTAACGCTCACGTGGTTGCTCCTTGACCAAATCCCATGGCACGATTTTAATGATGAACCTAAAGGTAGAAGTAGTTGGTATATTACTCATCAAATAAATCTTGGTCACTCTCCTCCTTGTTACCTTTCACAACCACAACTAATTTCCATTTTTATTAGTAATTTGAGCTACCCACTATTATCTTGCACATAATTTCCCAATTCAGAACTTACTTATTTTCCAAATTTGGAATTTCTACTGAATTATTTCTCAAACTATCCTTCATTTAGTCACCAAAAACGCTACTTCCAAGTTCCAACAACGTGAACATGAGTTGTGCTCCTTTGACCAAATACCATGGCATGATTGATTATTTTGAGCCTCTATTTTTTAAAACATTTTTTAATAAATTTTACTGAACCCAAATTTATTTATTTTTTTCGTTTTGTGGACACATTAAAAAGTATTAAATGAAAAATATAAGTATTTAATATTTTAAAAATATATCATATTTATTCTTTAAATAATGTTATTTTCATTGTGCCAGTAGGACACACGTTAACAAAACCTTTTCTTTTTCTTCTAATGGTCTAAATTTAACAATTCTGAGTATAAATGAAAATTTTGGTTCTCGATATAATAAATTTTGATGTATGTAAATCTAACATTGCTTGTTTTAAATTTTTTTTTTATTACATAAATGGTCTTTCTTTTATGCTGGTGTTTCTTGTCCAATGTTCACAATTCTCCTAGGCCAAGTAAAATTTTCTCGTCCCAATAAGTTCCTATCAGAATTCAGATGTCAGTCAACGAATGACACTCATTGAAGGCAACACAATCTATTAAAAAAACTTGTCGTTTGTTTTCTTGTTTTTCGAATTTCTTCTTTCTCTCCATGTCTTTCCCAACAAATGCTTCAAATTTATACCTTTTTTTATTCAGTAAATTTACTTAAACTATCTGCATATGCACGTGACACTGGTCTCTTTCCTACCCATTGTCAGTTTGTAAAGGTGTGCACTAGTCTAATTGTGATGCTCAACTAATGCCAAATCTTTCCAGTGTGCCATTTTTTCCTCCCAAACCAGGAATTGCCAAATATCATACTTTGAGTCCCTGTCCTTCCCAAAAGTTTTAGCTTTATATATTCTCCAATTGACATTAATTCATTGACTTTAGTGGACCACAGGCTCTGAAGATTAGATCATTAGATAATTACGCAAAGAATTGGTTCCCTAAACTTTCAAAGTGCCATCCACTCTGGACTTCACCTTGATAACCCATTATGCACTACGAGTGATGTCTTCTCACACACAGAATTGTCATAGTCTTAATTATTATACTCAACTGTACTCATTTGAATTTATTAGATTTCATTTAAGTTTTGTTCGAGTTTTGAAACTCTTAACAAAATCCTATATATAATAATTGTGCAAGTTACGCATAAATAGCATTACACTTTCGTCAATGTTTGACAAATATAATTCTCTTCCAGAATTTTTAACTATTTGATCCACAAACCTGAGATATGCTTCTCTAGCATGTTTTCATTTTTTCTCCCTCCACTTGTTGTTAGTAATTTAATTAAATAAGATCGCATTTGCAGTGTATGAACACAAGGTTTGTTTTTGCAGAAATTCCACAAGGATCTGCCTCCAACACCCGTTTATGCTTATGGACTAACCAGTCACAAAGCAACAGTTCCTGGTCCAACCATTGAGGCCCTTTTTGGAGTCGACACCTATGTGAGGTGGAAAAATCACCTCCCTCCAAAGCACATACTTCCATGGGACCCAACTATCCCCACTGCATTGACCAACACAACGAGGGGTGTCCCCACAGTGGTTCATCTCCACGGTGGGATTCATGAGCCCGAGAGTGATGGAAACGCAAACTCATGGTTCACCGCTCGATTTAGAGAAAAGGGTCCCACTTGGACCAATAAGAGATATCATTATCCAAACAACCAACAACCAGGAAATCTATGGTACCATGACCATGCCATGGGGTTGACCAGGGTCAACCTTCTTGCTGGCTTGATTGGGGCCTACATCATTCGCCACCCTTCAATTGAGGGCCCACTTGGATTACCCCATGGTGATGAGCTCGATCGACCGTTGATCGTGTTTGATCGTAGCTTTCGCATCGATGGTTCCATCTACATGAATTCCACTGGAAACAATCCTTCCATACATCCACAGTGGCAGCCAGAGTATTTTGGTGACGCTATCATTGTGAATGGCAAAGCTTGGCCACGCCTCACTGTACGACGTCGTAAATATAGATTTCGCATAATCAATGCCAGCAATGCTAGATTCTTTAGATTCTACTTCAACAATGGCTTAAGATTCACTCACGTGGCATCAGATTCTACGTACATTAGAAAGCCAATCACGACCAATGAAACTCTGGTGGGGCCATCTGAGATCACAGACATCATTGTTGACTTTTCTCTGTCAAGGAGCAAAGTTGCTATTCTAGCTAATGATGCACCTTATCCTTACCCATCTGGTGATCCCGTCAATGAAGCTAATAGTAAGATTATGAAATTCATCATCCTACCTTATCGAGAAGTTGATACGTCACGGATCCCTAAAAGGTTGCTAGAATACCCTATTGCAGATTTATCCAGTGTGTCGCACACACGATACATTGCTATGTATGAGTACACAAGCAACGTTGATGAGCCAACTCACTTGTACCTTAATGGGAAACCGTATGAAGCACCGGCTACAGAAACTCCAAAGGAGGGGTCCACAGAAGTGTGGTATGTGATCAACTTGACGGACGATAATCACCCGTTGCACATTCATTTGGGTTTGTTCAAGGTTTTGGATCAGATAGAGCTTGTGAAATCAGAGGAATTTAAGAAATGCATGACGAAACTCAACGATGCGATCAAGTGCCACGTGGAGAATTATGCACGTGGCAAGAAAGTAAAGGTGCCGGCTCATGAGAAAGGGTGGAAGAATGTGTTCAAGATGAGGCCCGGGTTCGTGACAAAGATTGTGGTCAGATTTTCTTACATACACACCAATGCATCATATGGGTTTGATGCAACCACAAAACCTGGCTACGTGTATCATTGTCATGTAAGTACTTATCATTTCTGCTTCTTTTTTTTTTAAGCTGAAGTACTTATCGATTTAAATTCAAAATTGTAAGGCTGGTATATTTTTTTGGTACATCCTAACGCATGACACATACGATTTTTATGCAGATACTGGACCATGAAGACAATGCTATGATGAGACCCTTGAAAGTCATCAAGTGAGGTTTCTCAAGGAGAGCCAAAGAAAGGTAACATGTGCAACAATTTAGTTAATAGTTATATTGCTATCTTGTGTTATATTTCAAAACTTCAAATTCTTGATGGGAAATAAATAGGTTAGAGAAATTTAGCTAGTGAAAGGATAAGGCTTTATAACTTTATTAATATTGTTTACTAACATTTCAAAACAACTAGAACAGGGATCAACGGAAACATGCATGTATTGTTTATCTTTTTTTTTTTAAAAAAAAAACTAAACTTGTTTTTTATACTTTCTTAATACCAATGAATGCAGGACTCAATGTTGAATTTTTATTGGAGGAAAATAGTGAGATACACGACGACGTTGTTATGTTGCAGGAGTGAGTTTACTACAATTTTCCGCTTTTTATGCTGTTTTACAAAAGAATTGCACATTCTCATTTAAATAAATAATTAAATAAATAAAACTGGACCTATTCCGTAGCATTGCTTTCACATACGTTTTTTTATTATTTGTTTTCCATGAATCTTAAAACTAAGTTATTTGATAGTCATAACTTATTAAAATAATCTTAAAACAAAGTTTTTTATAAAAAATAGATTTTTTTTTCCAAAATAAAATATGAAAATGTTAACTTTTATAAAAAAGTGTAAAAGTTATATATATATATATATATATATATATATATATATATATATATATATATAAAGATCTTATCTATTCGATGAGAGAAGTGTGTATTGTAAGAGATAAGAAGAGTAAATGTTGACCATTGGATCTTACATGAATGGTTAAGATTAGAACAAAAATGCATGTGACTTTTTTAAGTAATCACATGATCTTTAAGTAACTTTTAATCTTGACCATTCTTGTATAGTTACATGGTTAAGATTTATTCTTCTCACTCTTTCATAATAAAAATTTCTCTCACTATATATATATATATATATATATATATATATATATATATATATATATATATATATATATATATATATATATATATATATATATATATATATATATATATATAATAAGAGTCAGGATCAAAATTCTCTCAATTTTTATTCTCTCTCAAGTGGCCAATTATAGAGAGAGAAAAACAGAGTTATAAAAAAAATTCACAAGTTTAATTAGGTCTCACACAACTTTTTTTTTTCTCTCTCTAACAATTGATTACTTAAAAAAAAAAAATTGAGAGGATCCTGATCCATAAGAGTCATCCTAGGGCGCCTGGCTTACACATTCCAAGGACTTTTGACTCATTTGATAAACTTGCTTTTATTTTTTTAACAAAATAAAATTTATTTAAAAAAAAAAAACCACACTTCACAGCCAAATGAAAGTCATTCGGCAGCATCCCGAACATTACCATTCAGGCTTTTTTTTTTCTTGGTTTCTTAATGTATTTTCTTACTCAATAAATAATTTTTTTTTTTTAAAATGCAGTCAGACAAGTGAGATTCTTCTAAATTGTATTTTTTACCATCCGGACTAATTGAACATTTTAATAAATTTTCACTCTAAGAAAAATCAAAATTTAAATATCGTCAAGTAACTATTATAAAAAATGAGTCGCATTCTAACTTAATAATCATTATCTTTTTTAAAAAAAATTAGTATGAGGCCTTGTAAACTACACGTCTACAGACTACACAACGATAAAGATTGTAGTCGATACTCGATAGGCTCGATGACATGGAAACTATTAGTTGATTGAAAACAGTCAATATCATTAATTTTCTCTTATTAATTTTAAAAATGTATTTATAAAAAGATATTTAGGAATTATAGTTTTTAAATTAGTTTTTATAAATAAAAAAATTTCACATGTGGTGTTTTGGAAAGATTATTCTCACCTCCAACAATTTTTTTTTAATTATTGTAACAATATTTAATTATGTTTATTAAAATTAATTTTAATTTTTACACGAAATTCAATATATTTTTTTATAATATTAAAATTTTTGTTTATGATATTAGATTTTAGATTATTTCTTATACTTTGAGAAATAAATATTATTTTGTCTCAATCAAATAATTTTTTAATAATTTTATACTTATTTTAATAATTTAATACATAAAAATAATTTTTTATATCATCTAAGTAAAATAGATTATTTTAAATTTATTTTTTAATTAATATATTTAAATATAATCGATTATTAAAATAATAAAATTTTATAACTTTATTATTAAAATAATTAAGTTTTTACAATTTAATTATTAAAATAATCAAATTTTTATAATTTAATTATTAAAATAATTAATTATTAAAATAATTAAATTTTCACAATTATCTTAAATATACACTAAATATATTAAAAATATTTTTTTTTCATTGTACCACTTTTTTTTTTTTTTAAAATCATATCAACATTACTAGCTTACTATCATTGAAAGGTGGAAGAGGCCATTTCACAATTAATTTGTCTATTTCATAGTCTTGTCATAAGTGGGCCTCACTAGTGGCCTTCTTCGTGGCCTACAAAGTTGATCTAGGCCTTACTAAAAGAAAAAGAGTCTCGTCAAAAGCTTTGGATTTTTGGTGTTCACTATTAATTATTAATTCAAAAAGGTAAATGATTGACATAGATAGTTTCTAGGTTGATAATTACTATAACAACCCTTACATTTCTATACACTTTTTTTTTTTATATTTTATTTAATATTATTTATATATATATTTTTTTATTTTTTTATTTAATTTATCTCTTAAAAAAGATATAAATAATATTTATATTTTTTTAAAAGTGTAAGATAATTTTATTCTTACTGTAATACATGGATGTGAATCGGTTAATTATTGAAATTTATTATCGTCATTGATAGATATAGTTTCTTATTATTTTATAGAGCATTTAGTGTGTGTTTAGATTAGAGTTTATAAACTTAAATTTAATTAAAAATATGTTTACATAAACATAATTTATATTTGAAAACTTTTATCTCAAAAGTAAATTTGACAAAATAAATATTAGTAATAAAATTATAACTCAAAACTCAAATAAAATTTTTTTACTTTCATTTCAGCTACAGTTAGAGACAAGATTTACATTGAAACAGTACAAACTAAATTTTTTCAAATTTTACCCAAACAAATTTATTGCTCTGTTCAATACAAATGAACTCACGTTTAGAGTTTTTAACTTGTTTCCAAACACACATTTAATAGTTTGAAACATATTTGGCTCAACTTAATTCAGCCAAAATTGGACTCGCTCATTTTTACTAATTTCAGTTGAGATGTAGATTAAAAGTACGCGGAATTAGATATTTTGGAAAAAAGATCCAATTTCAAAACTATATATGAATAAGAAAATCTTGGAAGCATAATGAAAGGAAGATCATTTATGGGAAAAAGTATCATCTAACATCATTATTTGTTTAAAGTGAATAAATAAAGAGGTATCAAATTTTAAATCATTCTAATATATATATTGAGATCTTAACGAATTTTATTAAATTAAGAGTAATTACATATTTATTTATTTACTTTAGACATAAATTTATTTTAAAAAAAATTATTTATAAATGAGATTAAATAAAAAAAAATCAAACGAAATGACAACTTTATATACAACTCAAACTATAAAAAAAGTTAGTGGCAACAATATTTGAGTATTAGTTTCATAATAATGCTATAAAAATACATGCTCAAAGACAAACAATAAATAAAATTGAATTACAGAATATCATGTAACTTAGATTAATACCTCTATGTTGAATGGAGTTATATATATATTTTTAAATTTTTTTAATATGTAATAAGATATTAATAAATTCATTTCATAAAAACAATATTAATGAATTTCAAACTTTAAATTATTTTATATAATATATAGGTTTGCGATCTTCTATATATAAAATCTTTACCTTTTCAATATTTGACTTTGAAACTTTTTCCTTGCTCTCTCTCTCACAAAAATAAGAAAAATGTTTTCTGACAACTAAATACGTCTAATTTTTTTTTAATGAATTTTTATGTGAGAAGAATATTAAATAAATTATATACGACTGTAATATTCTAACGAGATATAATATGAATTTGTAAGTGTAAAAAAAATTAGAGTATTTTTTGTAAACGAATAATAAAACTGCAAAAAATATTTCAATTTTTAAGTATGAGGCCTCTGCAAATCTACGAATGGGTTTCTACTTTTTCATTAATAAAAGTATGAGAAAATGATAAATTTTATAATAAATTTAGAATACTCAAATTCGATGTATTATATCAATTATTTAAATAAATATAATAAATTATTAATTAACTATAATAACTATATATTAATTAATAATTTAATTAGTCTAGTACATTCAATTTAAATATTTTAAGTTTATATAAATTTTCTTAAAGAAAAGATGACAAATAATAAAATAGAGAATACAATGCTTATATGTTACCATTATAAAGGAAATTAGTGTTTAATTTTTATTTTTTCATATAAGCATAGACTAACAAAATTAAAATTATACATAAAAACTTAAACTTAAAAAGATGAAAAAAAAAAAAGAGTATGGAAATGTTATTGAAGAAGCTTGTATAAATTAAGAATTTAATTGGGATAGGAATATTCAAGAAATAAGAATAGAATGAAAAAAATAAGAAAAAAAAAACATAAGAGTCTAAAACTTAAATAACCAAAATATAATTAATCTATGACAGTGTGGAAAATATTAAATACAAAAATATAATTTAAATAAAATTCTATAAATAAAAAAGTATAAAAGTATAAAAATCAAGCAATCAAGTAAAGAAAATATAATTAATCAATGATAATGATATGATAATGCTAATGAAATTTAAATTCATCTTGAAAATTTAAATTTAATTAAAAAAAATAAAAACATAAAATAAAATATTGCTATTGAAAGAATTTCAATTAGAAGCTATCAAAATAAAAGTGTTTTTTAGATTTTTTGTTTGATTAAAACAATACCGACTAATAAAGACATGTGTTTAATTATTTATCAAGATAACACCAAATTTCCTTTAAAGTAATTATATAACAAATTAATAAATAATTTTTTGGTACAACAATCTCAAAAATTAAATAAAAATAAAAATTATAACTTTTTCATTCTTTATATACAAATCTAGTGTGATAAATATTAAAGGCGTGCTCCCGTGAACAAGGAAATTGCAATATTCAGATCATAATAAACCAGGTACATATGACATATCAATTTATAATTCATACGCTTTGAAAATGCGTAAAACACCATAATAATTAAAAAAAAAAAACTAAGGAATTTACTAGAATACATGGATGTGAATCGGTTAATTACTGAAATTTATTATCGTCACTGATAGATATAGTTTCCTATTATTTTATAGAGCATTGCTATATATTGCGAAACCTTTTCATGAATTCCTTTCGCGAATACACGTGGTAGTATCAGGTTGTTTCTCAAATGGAATATAACAATTAAATATTAAAGAAGTAAGCACAAATAAAAGAATTATTAAACTGGTGTGTGACTTACTGAATTTACAGCTCGTAACAGGTTAAATTGATCTAGTAAAATAATAGTGTGAAACATATTCGGCTCAACTTAATTCAACCCAATTGATTGGGCTGACGCATTTTACTAATTTCAGTTGAGATGTAGATTAAAAGTACGCGGAATTAGATATTTTGGAAAAAGTTCCAATTTCAAAACTAAATATGAATAAGAAAATCTTGGCAGCATAATGAAAGGAAGATCATTTATCGGAAAAAGTATAACCTAACAGTGAATAAATAAATGTGTATTTAATTTTAAATCATTTAATTGTATTAAAATTTAATAAATTTTATCAAATTAAAAGTAAATATGTATTTATTTATTTTAAAAACAAATTTATTTTAAAAAAAATTTATTTATAAATGAAATTAAGTTAAAGTGAAAGGAAATGACAAGTTATCTAATAAAAAAAATCAAATCAAATCAAATGACAACTTTAAACTACAATTCAAATTATAAAAATGATAATTATTGAGAAGACTTCTTAATTACAACAATATTTAAGTGTTAATTTCATAATAATGCTATGAAAATATATGCTCAGACAAAACAATAAATAAATTTGAATTACAGCATATCATGTAACTTAGATTAACACCTCTATGTTGCATGGAGTTATAAAAAAAATCAAATTTTAAAATATGTGATAAGATATTAATAAATTCATTTCATAAAAACATTTTTAATGAATTTCAAACTTTAAATTATTTATATAATATATAGGTTTGCGATCTTCTATATATAAAATCTTCACCATTTCAATATTTGACTTTGAAACTTTTTCGTTGCTCTTCCTCTCACAGTAATAATGTTTCAATTTTTAAGTATGAGGCGTCTACAAATCTACCAAAGGGTTTCTACTTTTTCACTAATAAAGGAATGAGAAAATGACAAAGTCTATAATAAAAATAAAATACTCTAGGCGTATTAGATCAATGATATGATAATGCTAATAAAATTTAAATTCATCTTAAAAAATTTAAATTTAGTTTAAAGAAATAAAAACATAAAATAAAATAATGCTATTAAAAGAATTTCAATTAATTTAAGACTCAATTAGAAATTATCAAAATAAAAGTTTTTTTTTTTTTTTGTTTGATTAAAACAATACCGATTAATAAAGATATGTGTTTAATTATTTATCAAGATAACACCAAATTTCCTTTAAAGTAATTATATAACAAATTAATAAATAATTTTTTAGTACAACAAACTCAAAAATTAAATAATAATGAAATTTATAACTTTTTCATTCTTTATATACAAATCTAGTCTGATAAATATTAAAAGCGTGCTCCCGCGAACAAGGAAATTGCAATATTCAGATAACAATAAACCAGGTACATATGGCATATCAATTTATAATTCATACGCTTTGAAAATGCGTAAAACACCATAATAATTTAAAAAAAAAACTAAAGAAATTGAATTGATTTGTTGCATTTTACAAAAAATAGAAATAAATTGAGAGCTCAATTATTTCACGTTTGCACAAATAAGAAAAAAAAAAAGATATTTAAAATTAAAAACAGAAGAATATGATGAATGAATTGCAGTAATAGAATCCTAAATTTAGGGCCAACAACGAAGATAGTAGTAACCTTTTTCCACCGCATGGTCATCTCTTCAGAGACATTGACCATGCGTGACTTGTACGAACTCCTATTTCAACGCAGCTTCCGTTTTCTGAACCAATCCCAATTCTCGTTCCCCCTCCCCCTACCTACCTACGTTACCTTATATAAACCAACCTTCCACAACAACCCCACATTCCTTCTCATCCCCACTTCCACAGAATACAATCATGGGTCTTTTTCAAAGATCACGTCTTTCCCTTGCCCTCGTTCTTTTTCTCTCCTTTTTGGCTCTTGCCTTTTCTCTCGACATGTCCATCATCGACTACGACGCAAAGCTCGAGAGTCACCTCAGGAACATGTACGAGGCGTGGCTGGTGAAGCATGGCAAGGCCTACAACGCCTTGGGGGAGAAAGAACAAAGGTTTGAGATCTTCAAGGACAACCTACGGTTCGTCGACGAGCATAACAGGGCAGGGAACCAAACCTACAAGTTGGGGCTCAACAAGTTTGCTGACCTCACCAATGAGGAGTACCGGGCCATGTATTTGGGCACCCGAATGCGCAGATCCCAAGGGATGCTTTCTCTATCTGGTTTGAAGAAGAGTGATCGCTATGCTTATCGAGATGGCGAAGAATTGCCGACTTCGGTGGATTGGAGAGAGAAGGGTGCGGTTGCACCTGTTAAAGATCAAGGCCAATGTGGTGAGTTCTCGTTCATACAATTTATATTGCTTTTGTTCACCATGCTGAGGAGAATGGAGCATGTTTTGCAAACGTTGTCCATTGATGAAACAAATAATTCATATCCCTTTACCTAAAAGGTTATGTTTTCAGGAGAATTGATTTATGATATGAAGAGATTTTTTGTATAAAATTAGAGTACTCAGTTGAAAGCATCAGGTTAATCCATAATTAATATTTTTACAAAGTTTTGTCCCTCGCAATTAAAAGTATAAAGTTATATAAAAATGTTAAATATTAATTAGTGTAGTACACACAACTTAAGCTGAATTATTTTCATTTGAGCACCTAATAACTTAAGCTGAATTGGTTTGTGATATTAATCTCATCGCCATTTGATTCAGTGATTTTTCATTCTCACATGCATTATTTTGGATATATTAATCTAATTGTTTGTGAATGTCATAACATGGAAATCATCTCCTCTTCAAGATGCAATTCATGATATGAGGTATGTTTTTGCTGATTGAGTTGAATTGACTCTGGTTTATGAAGGGAGCTGCTGGGCATTCTCCACGGTTGCTGCGGTGGAAGGGATCAATCAAATTGTAACTGGCGACCTCATCTCTCTGTCGGAGCAAGAGTTGGTGGATTGTGATAAAAGTTATAACATGGGATGCAATGGAGGTCTCATGGACTATGCATTTGACTTTATCACCAACAATGGAGGCATTGATACCGAAGAGGATTACCCTTACCGTGCTCGTGATAATGCATGTGACCCAAACAGAGTATGTCTCGTGTATCCTATCCTTTGAGCTTTTCTTTGAGTTATGTAACACCTTAAATATGTATATCTTAATCTAATTATCTGCTTTTCGGTTTCTCAGAAAAATGCTCGGGTAGTCACCATTGATGGATATGAAGATGTCCCATCAAATGATGAGCAATCCTTGAAGAAGGCTGTTGCAAACCAACCAGTTAGTGTTGCCATTGAAGCTGGTGGCAGGGCATTTCAACTTTATGACTCGGTAATATAATATACAATTCCGATATTCTCATCATACTTTTTTTCACACAATTTTTTACCATACATCACTCACCATAATTCTTTCTCATTTTCTTTCATTTAATCACAATTATTTATATGTGATGTAAAAAGTGGTGTATCCAATATTTTATGTGAGATGAATATTTCCTTATAATATATCTGTCTTACCTGTGATTGCTTTTTTAATGATGATTGTCTAATATAAGCCATAGTTTACGTAGCTAGTGTAAATTATATCACAATCGGTAGATTTTTGGCCACAAGTTCTTGGATGAGTTAGGATAAGTTTCAAAAAAAGGTCTTTTTTTTTTCTCTCTTCCATTTTTTTAATTTTTTTCATAAACAACTAATCCTAACTTCTCATAAAAAACAGAAAAATTAATTATTTTTAAATTTTGACTATTTTAAGAATCTTATTCAAATAATTAAAAGTATATGAGAAGTGTATTTTTCATTAAAAAAAATATTTTTCTTACCTAAAAAGTACAAACAAACTCAATGATTGTTCCAGTTGTATGTTTTGGTGGGATAAGCGGATAAGATTGTCTAAGATTAACTATTCAAATGTGTTAGTTGTTGATTTGGGATGTTTGAAGGTGTTGACTTGACTTGGAATGACTGCTTTCTCAAACTTATTTAATTTTCTAATTTTGATATTTGTTGATTCAGGGTGTGTTTACTGGCATGTGTGGAACAGAACTAGACCACGGTGTTGTGGCAGTTGGATATGGAACAGAGAATGGTAAAGATTACTGGTTAGTGAGGAACTCTTGGGGTTCGGCATGGGGTGAAAATGGTTACATTAAGTTGGAGCGGAATTTATTAACAAGCCAGACTGGTAAGTGTGGGATTGCAATGGAGGCATCGTACCCCATCAAGAAGGGTCAGAACCCCCCAAATCCTGGTCCTTCCCCTCCATCTCCTGCAAGTCCTCCTTCAACTGTATGTGATGAATACTACTCTTGCTCTCCTGGAACCACTTGCTGCTGCATTTTTGAGTATGGAAGCTTCTGCTTCGGATGGGGATGCTGCCCCATTGAGTCTGCAACCTGCTGTGACGACCGATCCAGCTGCTGCCCTCCTGATTACCCTGTCTGTGATACTCAAGCTGGAACTTGCCTCTTGGTAATTACCCTCTTCCATCACTTTTGAATGCTATAATATAAGGTCATATCATATCACTTTATGTGTGTGTTTTGCTGATAATATAATGTTCCTTCATGCAACAGACCAAAGACAACCCATTTGGAATAAAAGCTTTGAGAAGAACACCTGCTACAAGTACTTGGACCCAACGGAAAGCTGCCATGAAAGCTAACTTTGTATGAGAAGCCAGTGGAATCAGTACTGGTGTGGGCGCAACAATCTTTAATTCTTAAGTATCTGTAACTGTGACTGTGGGAGAGAAAACCTGGACCTGGGAATCTTCTTGGTGTTGGCCTCGATTAATATCCTGATGCAACTTTACAGTGCATTTTCATTTCCAAACTAATTGCTGTAAATAGCTCAAGAACTGCTCAAGCAGTATACAATTCGGATGTTGTTACTTTTAATCGATTCGATTGTATAAGACATATACAAATTCTTGACTCTCATTTGCGCATCTTTCATTTCCATTTATGGTTTTAGAATAGTTGCTGAAGCACCTGTGTTTGCTCTAAAACTCCACGTGATAATTGCATGCAATTTGTATGGTGTAAAATTTACAGTAAGCATTGTTTACCATTTTACTTGAGGATCAAATCTTCCCCACACCATATCTTAGAACTTCTTTACAACCAAAATTTAAATAAAAAAGTGTGTTTTTACTTTTAAAAAAAATAATGGAAATTCTAAACTCCTTTGAAAGGAGAGGTTCTGTCATGCTCAAGAAGTATTATTCTACTCAAATTGTAACACTTGGCTTCTGTAATTATCCACGTGGTTAGATAAAAAATAAAATATTATTAAATTAAGAATGAACAATTACAAAACTTTGTAGAGTAATACTTTGGGAGTAATTAAAAATTTCTCCTTTAAAACTGGACAATTCGCAAGTGACTGAATGCAGGTTGGCGTGTCTATTTAGCTAGGCTGTATAACCTTGGTCTTCAAGTAGGGCACGAGAATTTTTTGGATTGGAACTTTCTACAAAAAAAATTAACTTTTGACATATATAATAATGTGTAAACTGTGTTAAAAATATACATATCTTCATTAATATAACTTTACATGATAATTTACGTATCTAAAATAAGAAGTTTTTATCAAAAAATTTCTCGTAGGATACAATGTAAGAGAAAGTTACAAACATAAATCATCTATAGTTATGCACCATATGTAGTTCACCATATGATGATTAATACTCCATTCGGTTCAAAATAACTGTTTTAATTTAAAAAATTTAACTTATTTCAATTTATCTATCATTTTACAATACAAATGAAATATTAATTATTATTTTTTATATTTTTACCTTTATATTAAATATGCTAATAACTATATATATTTATTAATTCCTATTTCTTAAAATATCTCAACTAATAAAATTTTATCTCTTTCTTTCATATTAAATTCATTTCTTTTATTTAAAGAGAGTGTTAATAGAAAAAGAGATAAAATTAATGAAGTGAATAAATATATAAATAAAATTATAATTTTAATAAAAGAACAATTTTGTCAAATTCATATTTTTTACTATTATCAAAATTATTTAGTAACTTTTTTAATTTGTATGCAAATCTTAAATTTACAGTTATTTTAAAATTGGGAGTATATTTTAAACAAATTTTCTTTCATTGTTTTATCATAAAGAAAAAGTTGTTTTTAAAGATTGAGATGGTAAGAAGGATCATGGTCCGAAAACTAGCGACAGGGAACTAAGGGCTGCAGCTCCCACTAGCCCACATTGCAAGTTTAGCCGAGCTCCATTGGGCTGACATTTTTGCGCTATGAGCTAAACTCGTTACGTGCAACATTTATTATTTAAATTTATATTTCTTGACCTTAAAAAAAACTTAGTTCTTAATTTCAGCAATTATAAACAACGTGTCTGATTCAGAGTTTTATTTTTTGGATTTGATTCAGAGTATTTAAAAAAAAAACAAATTTATGAGTTTATTGTGAATATAACTACAAAAGATACTAGTGTCATATGCATGTTGGTGCTTGTTAATAAGTTAGTGTCTTATGAAAAATCCAAAATATTTAATCCATTACAAATTTTAAAATTGGAAAAACTTATATGTTTTGGGTAGTGACCTGGGCCTAGGTTGAAGGACCAAGTAGACTCGTCGAAGGCTTTCGAAAAAGGTGACAACAAGAGCAACCGTGGATTTAGGGTGGTCGTATATAAACTAGAAACAAATGTCAGGTTGTTAGGTTCAAGTGTTTGGGATGAAAGCAGAACATGTCTGGTTCATATTATCAACCGGGCTTAAAAAACAGCCTTGGGGACTGAACTCTCGACGCCTACCTGCCATGGAGTAAATGGATTCGAACATTGGGAGTAGGTCACGCCTGGTTGTTCAGGCTCCGACCTGTCAACAATTATTCATCATCTGATCATCGAGTATTGTACTGTTATGGTCAATCCTTGGAAAAGGCAAAGTGCTTGAGCATTTTGGTCATGTGTGAAATGTTTAATGGGCAGGTTGAGTTTTCAAAACGTGACCTGAATGGTTCGATCTGCACTTTTATTGGGCCAACCTTGTGATGGGCTTGCAAAGGCCTAGGTAGGTCGACAACTGGTTGGTAAGATGAGGCCCACTGCTCCCGTGTCCATGTTCGTATGATTGAGTCGATCTTATAGATGATTGGTTGAGTGATGAGCCAGTACGATCCACTATATCTTTCATAATAAAAATTATTAATTAAATTAGTTTAGTCCTTAATTAATTAACACACAAACCAAAATAGAACAATTCTTCGTATACCGAAATATGTCATTTTCGCAATTGAATTTGGCTTCAAGGTTCCATTCCATGTAAGGAACTTGCCTTGACTCATGATTAGGGGTCAGCAAGCTAAGGGGTTACCCTTCCACAATAACATAAACAATGTATATTGTGAATAATTTGCATTTAATATATATTTGGATTAATTTATTTTTTTAAAATAATTTATAATTAAAATTTTATTTTAAGAGTTAAAAAAATATATTTCCTTTAAAAATATCATTAAAATCAACCATGCACTTAGTTCTATAACGGATACTAAAGTAGAATCGAGCACAGAGGATAACCCCTCGGCATGAGGCAACCGTCCGATCGATAATCTCTGAGCTAACACTCATCATTCATGCATGTCAATCACCTTACAAAATTCAACGACTCCGTTCTCTTCCTCCTCGAAACTCGAAACTCGAAACTCGAAACCCTAATCAGCTCCTTCACTCGCCCCTTTCGCATCTCCAGCTCCTTCAACTTCGCCTTCTGATTTCACTTTCGGTAAGATAAGCTCCTACCTTCAGATCTGAAATTACTTGTGTTCTCAAATTTTTTTTTTTCAAATCTTGAATTTGATTTTACGTTTCAATCTCACTTCATATGCATTTTCCAGGATTTCTATCTCAATTTCCAATTTATGCAAAGTCTTGTTTAATATTTCGGTTTTATACGCTTTTTTTTTTTTGGAAAAATATTTTAATGGTTTACTTTAGTTGGAAGGAGGGAATATTGAGGGTTCAATTAACCGAAATCATTATTCTGAAATGTTTTTAACTGAGATGCATACTAAGGGGCAAGAAAGACTAACAATTAAATGAATGAGCTAAATGTAAAAAAGAAATATCATTTGCATTTGTTATCCTGTATTCTACTAACATTATGTCTGTATTTGCAAAGATACTCTAGGGCCACCTAATGATAGGACATCCAACTTCTGCATAAGTTGCCATTGATATCTTTTTCAATCAAAATGGATTCAGTGCCTGCTAATGCCTCTAATTCACCTCCTATTAAAGACCCATCTACTTCACCTCCTGTTAAAGAGACTGGAGGACAGGCTTCTGCTGCTGTAGTCTCTGGGCAAGATAATTCTGCCCATGAGGCACCATCTAAGCTACCTCCCACTGGCATATCATCTTGGGCCAAAAACTTGAAAATTCCTCAGCCATTTTCTGGCTCCCAAGATGACTCATCAAGTGGCAATCCTGGGAAATCAGCTTTTTCACGCATTACTAGTAATTTAGGATTGCGGTTGTCTCCAAAATCTCCTGTGGCAGATGACAGTTCCAATGAAACAGCAGGACAATCTAATTTGTTTGGAAGTATTACAAAAGGCCTGGTTGACTCTTCTAAGAATGCAGTGAAAGCTGTGCAGGTTAAGGCACGGCATGTTGTTTCTCAGAATAAACGCAGATACCAGGTGATGTTCTTGTTCATGCTAATTTACTTTGTGTTTATTGTTGTAAAGATGCTAATAATAAAGTATAACATTTGAACAATTTCTTGTTTCTTCTATTGGGATGATTGCTTTAATCCCTGGCTCTCTCTTGCATTCCCTTTCCTTAACAAGAGGGTGAAGCTTATGTTTGGAGCCTATTCACAGGTTCCTTTTCTGATGTAAGAAAATTATTATCTAATCATCGTCTGTCCATGTCATAAAGATTCGACAAAATTTTTTGTTGTTTGTCAACTGCCTAACACAACCCTCCTCTTTTATCTAGGCTTGGGATCGACTATGTAAAACATAGGCAGAGTTAATAATTATTATCTAAAGCAGAAGCAAAATTGGACTAAGCAATGTTTTTTGTTATCTGGTTCTCTAGATCAGATCTCATAGCTGGTGTTGAATTTATAAAGCCCTGAAGGTTGCAGACATTTGCCTACTCCCTGTTAAAACATGCCTATAATTTAGTGTTCTGTATGATGAACATTCTAGCCCCTTCAGTTGAGAAAAGCTGTTAGAAACTTTATTATATAATTATTGTTGTGAGTAGACTGAGTTTGATTTTCATATTTCTTTGTTTCTTACTGAGTTGTATGTTCTCTTCTCAAAGAGCCTTTTGGCTAATATGTATTAATGTCCACTTTTATACCCTTTTTCAGGAAGGTGGTTTTGATTTAGATATGACATATATCACAGAAAACATTATTGCTATGGGCTTCCCTGCTGGCGACATGAGCTCTGGGTTTTTTGGTTATTTCGAAGTGAGTTAATGAATTTTGTATGTAATTTGTTTTGGTTGCTGTTTTCATGTTATACACCACTATTCCAACTATCTATATATGTAATGCAGGGATTTTACAGAAATCATATGGAAGAAGTGATTAAGTTTTTTGAGACTCACCATAAGGTAGTAACACATACTCTGACACATGAAGTTACAAGTTCTATGCTTATGTCTTTTTTATTTCATTTAAAAATGTCTATAAAATATTTATATTTATTATGAACCGTTGTTTAATTTGGTCTCTTGGAAGTGAATGCTACCTGTGGACATACAATCCCCCACTTTGCTAGGCATATTCTGCCATAGCTTCTTATATGTACAGTGAACCTGTTTGCTCTTGGATGTTTCAATTCCCCTACATTTATGCAATGTAGCAGGAGGAAATATTGAACTGTGGAACTTCTCTAAGATTTCTTGGGCTCCTGTCATTTCCTTAATTTGGTTATCATAAAATATTTTCTGTGTTATGACTTATGAGCACATGCTTCATATGTTCTGTTATCCTGCCGTTGTCCTTGCCGATTTTGTAGTTTGATGCAGGGGCGGCGCCTCGTACATCCTAAGGGAGGCTCCCCCCCTTCCCCCCAACTTTTTCTAAAAGACACTTGTAATCTTTTTTTTTTTTTTTTTTACCTTCTTAAAGAAGCCCCCCCCCCCCCCAAGCTATCATTTTTCCAGCCTAGCTCCGCCACTGATTGTATGGAGGCATCTTATACAACTTGAATTCTATGGTCTTTCTCTTCTTATAGTGCCTTAAACTTTGGAAAGCTAATGAGTCTTTGTCCTTACTTTTCATTTTCTTGTCTAGTTTTGCATTTGACTTGTTTTTTTTATGTGCAGGGTAAATACAAAGTATACAATCTTTGTTCTGAGCGGCTGTATGATGCATCATTGTTTGAGGGGAAGGTGAGTTCTAAATTTTCATTTAAGTCTTGGAGGGGACAAATATGGTAGAACCGTAGATGGGTTGTAACTTTCATTTATAAACCATAAACTTTAAGTCTGTCATTAATGAATGCCTTAAAAATTTCTTTTAATTTGTATATATTGCTTTAGTTTTAACCTTCAATTTTATCAACAGTATTCAGATGATCTATTCTTCAATTAACAATTCATTCATACCATCTGTTCCTACTTTTGTTCATGATGCTCGACAGCCTAGACTATTTGTGTCATGTTTCTGTTTAACTTTTGTTTTAGGTTTTTATGCCACATTGTATTTCTATGGAATTTTTTAGAACAGCTTCTTGCATCTGAAATATCAAATTCCTTCTTCAGGTGGCTAGCTTCCCATTTGATGACCATAATTGCCCACCAATTCAACTGATTATATCATTTTGTCAAAGTGCTTACTCATGGTTGAAAGAAGACATTGAGAATGTTGTGGTTGTCCACTGTAAAGCTGGAATGGCAAGGACAGGGTTGATGATTTCTAGTCTTCTATTATTCTTGAAGGTGAACAGTTTCTGAACATTTTCTTAGAAAATATAATGAGTGTGCTTGATATTTTTACTATCTGTCTCTTTATATTGCTTAGTATTTTTTAGATTTGGTGACTTAAATGTACTGCAGTTCTTCCCAACTGCTGAGGAGTCGATGGATTACTATAATCAGAAAAGATGTATTGATGGAAAAGGACTTGTTCTGCCTAGTCAGATTGTAAGTTCAGCTTTATAATGTGTTAATTTGGTGGAAAATTGGAGATTCTGGAGTTATTACTTATACTCTAGCTTCTTATTGTCATATGTTTTACTTTCTGTTTTCTTTAGAGGTATGTCAAATATTTTGAACGGGTCTTGACTTACTTCAATGGCGAAAACCCACCTGCCCGCAGGTATATACCAGGCCAGATGTGACTTTAATATTTACCTGTCTTCATCTGCTGACATCATAATCTGTGCAGGTGCATGCTTAGGGGATTCCGGCTTCACAGATGCCCTTACTGGATCAGGCCCTCTATAACTGTCTCAGATCAAAGTGGTGTGTTTTACATTCTTGTACTAAATGTCCCCCTACTGTTTATAGTCCATGGCCATTCTGTTAGTGGATTTATAATGTCATGTTATTGTTATTTCAAGTTTTCGTGTTTGAAATTTTTATTCCTTTTTCTTGACTAGTTTGCTGATATTTACGTTGTTTATGGTTCTCTCTCTTTCACTAGACAAATAATTTTTCCTTATTTATATCATGGTCTGTTTTGTATTTGGTTTAGCTATATGATATGCACTTGCAGATCTTTCAGTGTGAATTGCGAAGGCATGTCCTTGTCAGGATCTTCTTCCAAACCCCCACTAGCTTCATTTTAACTCAGGTGTTTCTTGGGTAGAGTCCTGAGTGATATAAAAGCAGGGAGAGCTGTAGGATCTCTAGCATTTGTGCTACTCTTTTATACATGTTCTTTCATGCTACAATATGAAGGAATTGTATGCTTTACTGGTTATTAGTAGTGATAAATGAATATATATTCGGTGTATGATCTGCATTGTTTGTGTCAAGAATTGACTGGCAGCTGACCCCTTTGAAAGGGTGGAGTGTGAGGTCTTAGTCTGTGGAAGACCCTGCTCGATTTGCTGTTGACTCTAACCCTTTTCTAATGTGTAGGTGTGTTGTTCTCAACCAAAAAGCATCCAAGAACCAAGGATCTTTTGGTGCGTCTCATTAATAATATGGTGTCAATGTATTGAATATTGATTGAGTTGTGCAAAGTTGTCTGTTGTTCCTTTTTTTTTTTTTCCGGTGTGGGGAATTTCTCTATGATATGAGCTCATTATTTGCAGCCAGAAGATTTTTGGTTTAGTGCGCCAAAAAAGGGAGTGATGGTCTTTGCTTTGCCAGGAGAGCCTGGTCTTACGGATTTGGCTGGGGACTTCAAAATTCATTTCCATGATCGCCAAGGAGATTTTTACTGGTATGTTTTAATTTTCTTCATCAATACTCACTTGCCTTTGCTGCCGGTCTTATGTTGAGTTGAAATATCTTGCTTTTTTCTCTTTTAGTTGGTTGAACACAACTATGACAGAAAATAGGAAAGTATTGAACACCAGTGATCTGGATGGCTTTGACAAGGTAAGCTGTAATGACTATTAATTTTTGTTGTTGTAATGACTCTTTCCTTTAGTATAGAGACTTGGTGATGTTATTAGTAATAGTAGAGAATGGTCTGCCTCCTGTTCAGTGTGGTGTTTTCTTGTTTGTCATTCATAATTGGATCTTGTAATTAACTGTATTTTCATTGGAATGGTCTTCTGGCAGAGAAAATTGCCTTCTCCAGGATTCATGGTTGAGGTTGTGCTAGTGGATTATAATGGTAATGTCGTAACTTCCAAACCTGCTGAAACTATTACAAAGAAACCAGATGAGAGTTCAAGTAATAGTCCCGCCCCAGTTGAAGTGAGCACCCCTGCGCTGAATGCGGACAAAGAATCAGGGAGTAATGATAAAGATGATGTGTTTTCGGATGGTGAGGCAGAGCATCCTGCTTCTTCAAGAAGCAAGCAAACAAAAGTAGCTTCTAAAGCAGTTGAAACAGTTACAAATGCCACCACTGGGACTGAGTCCAACAGAATTTCAAATCAAATCGCAAATTTAACACATGCAACAGAACAAGTTTCTTTGGGAAATAAGAGCTCTACACCAAGTCATAGTGCTGGTGAGCCGAAAAGTGATGTTGATGCAAGAACAGTGTCCGGTCTTGAGGCACCCAGCACAGAAAGTGAGTTTAAGGCCATGGCTGCAGATGCTTCTGTTTTTACGTTCGGAGATGAGGAAGACTACGAAAGTGATTGAAGTACAGGGTTACTTTGTTACCATTATACTCCGATATTTGTATATAATATTGCTTGCAACTTCGTGCTCAACAATATAACGTTTATCCATTTGTTTGTTTGTTGAAATGATAAATTTGGCTACGGTCACTGGCTTAATGCACAAAGCTAAAAATAAAGAATAAGCTGAATTATCACTATTGGTTGGTTATGTTTCATTGTTATACTTATAACTAATAGCAGGAAAGTGTTTTTTTTTTTTCTTTTAAAAAAGACTATTTATTAACTTACGAAAGTCATATAAAAGAACATTAGGGATACGTCAAAAAAAAAAAAAGAACATTAGAGATGAGAGGTGACGGATCCTCCAATCAGACCTCAACAACATCAAGTCTTGGAGACCAACAGGCAAGTTCATGAGCAATGACACTGTACTCATGACGAATACATGAGAATGATATAGATGAAAATAGGGGCATCTATGGGGGGTTTGACTTGAACTGAATTCGATCTAAATTTCAGTTTCATTGCTAAAATTGAGTCTTTCAAGTTTCAACACCTGAACTTTCGTGATTGAAGAAACTAGTGTCTTTAGATTAGAGTTTGCAAAATTAATTTTTGATGAACTAGGTTTTGTAAAATTAATTTTACTTCAAAGTAGTTTGTAATGAAATGATTTATGTTTGAAAATTTATCTCAAAAGTGAATTTATAGTAACACTCACAATAAAAATCTCAACCACACGAAAAAGCATCATTTTATTGCTTCTAGCCTAACGTGGGTTTAAGAACAAAATTAAGTGTGTGTTTGAATTAGAGTTTGTAAATTTAAATTTGAGTTAACTTGATTTTACAATTTTAAATTTGATTGAAAGTGTGTTTCCAATAACATGATTTATGTTTGGGAACTTTTATTTTAAAAGTGAGTTTGACAAATTGAACGTTAGAGCCAAATACACTCTAACAGATAAAATTATTTTTTTGTTCAAACAGCCATTAAAGACAAAAAATGTGTTGAAATAGTGCAAACAAAAAAATACCTAAACAAAGTTTTGCACTGTTTGAGGACGATAAACTTACGTTTGCAGTTGCAAATGGATAACCAAACACACGCTAATTATGGTTGGAGACAACATAAAATTTTATTGCAGAATCACGTTACCTTCAGTTAAATGGTGGGTAAGAGATGTTGAAACCTAAATCCAAACATGCACGTTTGTTTTGAAGTAGCAGCATAAAAACTACAATCATATCCTCTATTTACCATACTCATATCATCTCTATACGTATTAGGTGCATCAACATTTACTTTATTTAAGTTCAAATGAGGCAGTGCCCATTTACTTCTATCTCTTGGTTAAGGAAATGATCTTGGGATCTCAAAAGACCTTTTGTTAAGCATTTTTTTAGCAAGTTCATAACAATTCAAATATTGATATTAGCTCTTGAGGTATTCTAGCAATCTGACCATAAACCACCCCATTACTTTCATGCCATATAAACTATAACAAGATTGCACACTACTCCACTATGTCTTTGGAAAGTTGGAAAAATCTATCTAATTTTCTTCTAAATCAAGTTGAACCTACCTTCTTCCACAACTCTATACAATCTCATACAAATTTTACCTCTGAATATTTCATTAAAGACATAAAGAATAGGATAGTCTACGCTTCTCCCTCACATCAGGACCCAAAATAATCATGAACAACCCGAGAACTTTACGTAACCATCACCATTAACTTGAAATTGCATTAGTAATTTATTAAAAAAAAATACAACGTGAATCGAATGATTTGAAATGGACCCTGTTAATCTGATGCCCCGCAGCCCCAAAGGCCAAGTAACACAGCATAAATAATATGGAAGTAGTGGTTCGGCTTATAACTATCGACAAAAGCGACAACTAAGTATTTTATTAAAATGTAAAAATATAAAAGTAATCATACTTCACTGAAAATATAAACTTACTTCATAATATTTTCTCACTAATGTATACAATCATCACTTCACAAAATATAAGATTGTACAAAACAAAGCACTTTTATGCTGAAGTGCTATAACAAAACAAACATCATTCATCAATCAAGTTGCCAATTTGATTTGGACTTTGACCAATACACTAAAGACTGCACTTTATTCGAGAACATGCCACATATATTCTTTTATAATGAATCCTGCAGCCACAATTTTGGAATTTGTCAAGTAAATCACGCACTTCTCCTATAAAAATCAGGATATTTTTTCTGACCGAACCTATGGGGCGGAATGTCCTGATGCACGTCGTCTGCAAAATGAAAATAGTATCCGTACCACATGAGGCATATATGGCAGTAAGTAGGCAAAAATAACAAATACGTAAAATACGGTCCTGTCACTGGCATTGCCAGGTGAAATGCTATACATTGATGAGCTATAGGTGAATGATATGGCAAATAAAGATAACAATAATTGGGACTGCATAGGGAAGCCAATTGTTAGGAAACTGATCATATAAAGAGAGCTAAAAAATCCAATGCTGTTGCCAATCATGAACATGAAAAATGTTACTTCATTTTTGCTACCCATTATAGCTTTTCCTGCAATTTGACCATTGTTGCTCTCCTGCCACAGTCCACCTGGGGGACTAAGCACAGCCTGATAGGTTGCTGTTGCCATTAGTATAGCCACGGTCAACAGGGCACTACGTACATCATTTGCAGAATCCCTGTTGGTTTTGTATCCAAATAACTCAGCCATTTCTTCCATTCGGGGCCAATAACGTATTCTTGCAGGTAATGTAGATTGTTTTGTAGATTTGTTTGGTGGACAAGGCTGATTCTCATTGGTTTTCTCTGTTGTTATGATGAGCGTGTTGGACTTGGGAACTTGATTGCAGGTGTTATGTGGTGGATCTGGATCTGAAGAGGACATGTCCATGTCCTTTCCTTTCTTAGCTCCAGCTTTCAGGAGAGCTGTTTGAATTTCTGCATCACCAGCTTCGCTTTGGAATTGCAGAAGATCATCAAGAGGTGTCATTCCTATTTCGTTCAAGGAATTTACCTTCACCATTTCCTTGGTAATATCGTCATCAACCAACAAGAATTGAACTACCTGTTGTCCAAATTTAAATAGTATGATAAGAAGAATAAAACCATGAGAAACTAGAAAGTCATATATAGAAAAACAATGACACATGCCTCATACTGTTTCTTTGACGCAGCAAGGTGCAAGATAGTATTGCCTTGGTTATCCTTCTCATTCAAGATAGTACAAGCTTGTTCCTTCTTGAACGTCTTCACGTGTTTCACCAACAATTTAAAGGCATCAAACTGGTTGTTCTTGACTGCAATATGAAGCGGAGTCTCTCCTCTGGCAGTTTTATTTCCAACACAGGTTGGACTGCAGGAAAGTAGTTCCTTCATGATATCAATTCTTCCTTTGACTGCTGCACAATGAATAGGAAGTGTTTCCCCCCGACCCTTGATACCACACAAATTATGGTCTACTTTCAAAAGCTCAATCGTGATTTGAAGATGGCCGTTAGCAGAGGCAAGGTGCAAGGCAGTAAAGCCATCTTGGTTGAGTTCATATGCAAATTGCTTCCTCAGTTTTAACATTTCTTGGACGAAAGGAAGGTGGCCACGCATTGAGGCTATGTGTAAAGGAGTTTCAGCCCCGGCCAATGCAACAGTATCTAGCAACAGCATTTCTTCTCTCATCAAAAGGAGAAGAGAGTCAACATTTCCTGTGGTAGCAGCTTCAAACAACCTCGGGTCCATTTCGTTACAAATGCTAACTCCACAAAAGAATGCTTTAAGTCACGTTAGAAAGTTGCTTGAGACAAGAACTCTTATTTATAATAAATGTCCGTGGAATGGATCACTTTGAGAATTCAATTCTCAATTTTCTAATTTATTTAGCTAATTTGACAGTCACTATGTCAACTATGGTAGGCACTGAAAAGTGATAACTGACAAGGAAGGTCTTGTATTTTTGTAATAAAAAGAATTGGCAACAACACCTAAGTTATGGGTCATTGCATCATACTAGTACTAGTAAAAGGTTCAAAGTTGCACGCGGATTTACAAATCAAAGAAAGGAGAAAAAAATTGTCAAGTTAGCCTAGCGTTCATTGCACGACGAGTTGCTTGGTATCAGGGTCCTTCTAGATTGCGTAAGAAACGAAAAATTCTTGCACCTCATATTCAGATTTGAAGATGTATAGATTTATTCTGTTCAGGCTTAGTAAATTTTACGTAAAATTCACTAAATATAATAAATTTCAACTGTCAAATTTACAAGATGAATGCAAACTATCTTCGTATAAAAATTGCTCGTAATCTAGGGTCATATCCCATCAGTCGACCTGACACGCAATATGTCGGAATCCGACGTCGACTCCCTTAGCAGGAGTTTACTTATAACATGCAGACAAAATCTCAACTCTGTCTATCAAACTACGACATTAGATAGTAATAATTTTATCACAAAATTTACGTAATTGGTAGATCTTATATAGGAGAGAAAGACACAAGAGGATGGTTCTGCTTCTCTCCTGCATCTTCTGGATCCTCTTGTATCTATTCTCATGTAACAGGACCATCTTGTTACAAGAGAGAATTCAAACTTCTTGTTTTTTTCACTTCAAACCTTACCTCATCATTTACCTTTCAGCGATCTCTTTAAGAAATACGAAAATTTTTAATATGGATCATCTTTAGAGTGGTTTATGGATAGATTAAGAATAAATTAGTTATTAATTTATTATTAAAATAAATTAATAATTGAAATTAAAATATTATATTCAATTAATAATATTTAAATTCATACAAACATTTAATCAAATTATTTTTTTATAAATAATTATACATATAAAAAATTTATAAATTTCAAGTAATAATTTTTATACACACTTAAATTTGTATATAAATATTACCAAATAAAAAAGAAGATAATTTATATACAAATCTAAACAAAATAAATTCATGATAATTGTATCTCATAAACACATCTACATTTTAGGAGAAATTCTTTTAAATTATACATATCTATTTGAATATCTATACACTTAAAAATTACTCTTTATTTAGAATAGCATCTCCATGATTTTTGCGAACTTCTCACGTTATCATCACGACATCCCATTCATAATTGATTGGAGCTCGTGCCAGTTGGGCAATAGATTAATAAAACATATTTTTTTATATGAAAAATTAGTATTATTACATTTTAATATATTTAGTTTTGTTAAATTATTATTTATTCTTGAAAAGAAACATTTGATTATTGTGAAATAATAGGAGTGTTTTCTTATTAATAAGCAAGCTTCAGCGTGTTACGTGATTTTATTAGTTATCTTGTAGTTAATTAATAAATTTAAATTGATATGTTTTAATCACATATTTAATTTTTTTAATTTTAATGTGAGTTATGTAATAATATTTTTGTGATCTAAAAATTAAATAATTTATGTTATGTTAAATAATTCAGATTATTTTAAATAAATTATGTCATTAATTAAATTATAATAATTTTTAATAATATTTAAAGCTTGTAACTATAGACAATTTATAGATTAAGATTAATTTTTATTTAAGTTAAATTCATTTTTACATGTTTAGTAGTAGATTCGAGATCATGAAATTATTTTATAATTGATCTTTTATTTTAATTTGAGTTATTTTATTTAAATTTATTATTTAATTTTAAATCTGATTTAATACATAATTTAAAAATTTAAATTAATTAAATAAAACTAAAAATATTATTTTTAAATTAATTTAAATAAAATATTAATTTTAATTAATTTTATTATTTTTCATAAATAAGATACTCTTATATTAATTAAATATTACGTAAATTTTGATACGTTTGTCAATAAAAGATAATTTTATTATTTAAAAATTTTCTAGCAAGCAACAAATACATTGGCTATCTAAATATTTTTCTTTAGCATGATAATGAAATCATAGACTATCTTAATATTTTGAAAAAATATCATTCTACACTTTTAAAAAAGTATAAATATTATTAACACTTTTTTAAGAGTGTTAAATTTAATAAAAAAAATAAAAATATCTACTATTTAATATAAAAATATAATATTTTTCATAGCATGTTAACGAAATCACACCGCAGCCGGGATCCATGACACAATTTTTCCATGTTCCGATAGTGACATCAATAACGTATTGCATGTGAACAAATAAATTATTAAATTCAAGCTAACGAACTTTGATTGTTTCAAAGTCTACGCAATTTGGAAGATAGGAAATGCCTAAGGGAGCGACTATGACGTAGAAATTTTTTATTTTACATTGGTAAATGGGTAACATATTAATTATAATATTAAAAATTATATATGGAGTATGTAAAATTGTATTCTGCCAAAACTTTTTTTGTGATATGAAAAGGAGGAGAGAATGTATTGAGTCGTATATTTTGTTTATTTTATTATTAAAAAAAGTATTATCAGAATAATATAATAAAAATGGTATCTAAATGTGAATTACTCATGTGAAAATTGGCTGAAACTTTCCCAACCGTACTATTTATGATGTTGATAGTGGTTATGGAGGTATTTAACTATTAAGATAAGTGGGAATCATACTTAAGACTGGGAGCGCGGCACGAGGAGTGAATTAAAGAAAGAAAAGAACGCACGCCCAGACTGCAGAGAGTCACGTGTAGACTGTAGAGAGTAGCAATTATTTTATTTTATATTTTATATTTTTATTATGAATAATTAATCTTATTATTTAGGATTAAAAGAAAATTTTAATCTTTATTTTAAATAATTTAATTTCATTTATGATATTTTTTATTTTATAATTGTGCAATATTAATAAATTTTAATTTTTAATAATTATTTAATTTAATTTTTTTTTTAATTATTTTAAAATAAATTAATAAATTTAAATTAATATATTTTAATCATATATTTAATTCTTGTAATTTTAAATGTAAATTGTATAATAATATTTATTATTTTTGTGATTTAAAAATTAAATAGTTTATATTATGTTAAATAATTTTTGTCATAATTTAAATATATTATGTTATTTTAGATAAATTATATTATTAATTAAGTTACAAATTTTTTAATAATATTCAAAACTTGTAACAATAAATATTTCATAAAATAATATTAATTTTTATTCAAATTAAATTTATTTTTATATAGTTAATAATAAATTTGAAGTCTTAAAAATATTTTTTAATTCATCTTATATTTTAATTAGATTTATAGATTTATTATTTTCAGACTTAATAAATTTTACTTAAAATCCACTAAATATAATAAATTTCAACTGTTAAATTTACAAGATGAATGCAAACTATCTTCATATAAAAATTGCTCGTAAAAAAATCGCATCCGTTGACAAAAGCGAAGATAATTATTTAGAAGAGAAAATTAGACATAAACTTAACATCAAGTGGACATATATATATATATACACACACTTAACATAAAAAGAAGATTCTCAGAATCATTGATTTGATAAAATAAAATATAAATAACAATTCAATTCTCAATTTTCCAATTTAGCTAGTTTGACAGTCAGAGTCAACTATGGTAGGCACAGAAAAGTGATAACAGACAACGAAGGTCTAACAACAACACCTAAGATATGGGTCATTGCATCATACTAGTACCAGTAAAAGGTTTAAAGCTACACGTCACGCGGATTTACAAATCAAAGAAAGGGGGAAAAAATCGTCAAGTTAGCCTAGCGTTCATTGCACGACGAGTTGCTTGGTATCAGAGTCCTTCCAGATTGCATAAGAAACGAAAAACTCTTGCACCTCATATTCAGATTTGAAGATGTATATAATCCTATCGCGTGCAGTAATTACATTTATTTTAATATTAAGTATTATTCATAAGACTCATATGTGAATATTATTAAATTATGTTTTTATTTTTTTAATATATATTCATTAATTAATTTTTTTAAGTCATTAATTATTTTTTTATTTTTTATTAACCAACTTATTTTACAAGTATAAAAATTATGTGGTAAAATTTTGTATCATTAACTAACTTTTATATGTAATTAACTATTTTTTATTTTTCATTAATCAATTTTTTCACAAAGTATAGAAACAAAGTTAGTTAATGAAGAACAAAAATATGATTAATAACCTATAAAAGTTAGTTAATGACACAAGATTTTACCACATAATTTTTATGCTCGTGAAATAAATTGGTTAACTAAGAACAAAAAAGTGATTAACGACGTAGAGAAGTTGGTTAATGAACATATACTTCAAAAAAAAAGAGACAGAAACATAATTTGATACTGTTTACAGGTGGGTCCTATAAATAGTATCTAATGTTAAAATGAGTGTGGATACTGTATAAGGTAGGATGAAACTTTTTCATAGATTTATTCTGTTCAGACTTAGTAAATTTTACGTAAAATCTACTAAATATAATAAATTTTAACTGTTAAATTTATAAGATGAATGCAAACTATGTTCATATAAAAATTGCTCGTAAAAAAAAATTGCATCTGTTGACAAAAGTGAACATAATTATTTAGATAGAAAAATTAGAAATGAACTTAACAAGTGAACATATATATATATATATATATATATAGGGAGGGATCCATTTCTTTACAGTGTAAGTAAAAAACTTACGTTCAATCTTATACCCTTCATTTTATTGTGATATTGTGGTATAATTTATCTCTTATCGTAGTACAAGATCACAAAAATGAAGAGTGTGAAGATTTGATGTAAATCTTTTTACTTACATTGTTGGAAGTAAGTGATCCTTTATTATATATATATATATACACGCTGAACATAAAAAGAAGATTCTCAAAATCATTGATTTCATAAAATAAAATATAAATAACAATTAATATAAGGCTTAATTGCAGTTTTAGATATAAATAGATACTGGCATCTAAAAGATCGTTTAGATCTTTTTTTTTTCTTGAAAAAAAAGCCTTTACCCTTTGGTTTGGCCCACTTACCATCCAAAAAGGAAATTTAAAAAAAACATTGCCCCTTTAAGTTACGTTAAAAGCCCGAAAGAAATGTAGCTCCAAAAAGCGAAGCCTGAAAAAAAAACAAAGATATACAAATGTAGGCCTTGGAAACAAAAAGAAATTTGGGCCATTGGAACTTGAATATAATAATATATCATGTAAGGCAATATTAGCCTTTTGCGCATTGGAACAAACCAAACAAGAATCAAATTAATTTTTTCCCCTAAATCTAAACTAATCAAGCTTAATTTTCCAAACCGATTTTAGAAGCTAAACAAAAAATAAGCTTAATTTTCAGAATTCTAAACTTTAGTGTCACAATTGAATAGCCCAAACCGATTTAAACTGACCTCCAACAATAGGTCTGGTTTGGTTTGGTTGAACAAAATTCAACCAAACGGATCAGCCCATTTTTCCTTAGAACTGAACTAATTTATTCGGCTCCGTTGGTCCAATGCCCAAAATTGAACTGAATCAAACCGGTGATAGCATCTATTTATATCAGACCATATAAGTAAACCACCTTATAGTAGATAAAACGCTGAAAGAAGCAGATTTTATTGAACAATGGACGGATGTTTATTCAGTAATATTACAACCATATTAGACTTATTCGAAATGGAACCTATGGGGTGGGGATTTTCCTGATGCGCGTTGTCTGTCTCTTGTTTTCCCCTATATACAATATGGTACACAATAGACAGCACAACACAAAAACAAGTATGTAAAATATGGACCTGTCACTGCCTTTGCCGGGTGCAATGGGTATGCAAAAGATGACATATAGGTGAATGATATGTCAAATATGGAAACTGCACAACAGGAGCTGCGAAGGGAAGCCAATTGTTAGAATAACGATAATAAAAAGAGATAGAACAAGAAAATCCTATGCTGTTGCCCATCATAAACATTAAAAATGGCCATGTGTATTTGGTACTTGTTCCGGGTACTGACCGAACCTAGATTGCTTAGAAGACGACCTTACTCTTGTTCCCGAACAGGCGTGTCAAGATGTCTAAGAAACCAGGCTAGTCAGTCAGCACAAGGATCGTATGACAAGTCTAAAGCAAATAGTACATATTAGGCTAAAAGAATGGAACATGCCTGGCTTAGATCGTCAGGTCGGCTTATATAGATGTTCTGAACCCCGATCAACTCGAACTCCCGCCGTTTAAGACATTCAAAATCCGAACGTTGGGATTCAGTTACAATCTATTCACTAAACGCCGGATTAATTCATAGTCGTTGGTTAATTACTTAAGTCGGCAAGTGACTGTTACCAGTGTATTTGCCCGTTATACATCGGTCGGATATATTCCTAAGTATGAAGTTGGGGTGCCAAGCCTGCTATTATGTTGGGCCTACCACTATATCGGGCTTACTTTATCGGACCCAGAATAGTCCACAGCCCCTAGCTCGGCCATATAGAAGAGATGAGCCGAGCTATAAGAGACCCAATTAAACGAATACAGAATGGTCCACAGCCCCCTAGCTCAGCCATATAGAAAAGATGAGGTCGAGCTATAAAAGACCCGATCCAAAACGCCGAATGCAAAAAATGATTTAGCCGAAAGAGCCAAATAATAATATAGAACGGACATTTTAAAGACTAATCGTCTTCAATATCAAGCGAAAAAATCATTTTACCGACTTTGGTCGATTACTAGAAACCAAAAAGACAAACTTAGCTTCCTGCAACCCTACTTTGCTCAGGTACATTAGGACTCTTTGTTCAAGATGCTTCGTGTAACCCGTAGTTAGCTCAGAGGTGAAATGATGTGTGCCACGTGTGATTCATCTATTACTCAAGTGTCAGTTTCATTATTGCACCATTAAAGCAACTGCACCAGTAATCGCCGTGCAACCGTTGATCTTCGCTGAAACGGCCTTCCTGTAACATCCTAAAATTTCCTATCCCTTAAACAGTAATTTTGACAGTTAACAGAATTTTACTGTTTAGTAATTTCTGAGCACTGTAAAATTATTTTGATTATTCCGTCAGCACATTTGACCGTTTTGAGTGATTTACTCCGTGTTAAGAAAATAAAAATTTTCGGACCGGGGAAAACTTTACGTAATTTAATTTTTACCGTTAGGTAATTATTTTACGTAATCTGACTTGATATTTGTAAATTTTATAATTTTTGTGATTTTATGGATGATTATGAAATTTTTTTACTGTTTGTGGGCCCAGGGGGTGTATGTGGGCTCAGGTGGCCATATGTGGGCCCAGGTGGGTCCCGCAAAGCAAAATTTTTTTCTACGTATAGAAAAAGTTGTACTATTTAGACGGAGACAGGGGATCTTACTAAACCTGAATCCGGAAACAGTTTTAGAAAAATTCTTGTACTGTGTTTTGTACTGTATTTATTTATCGGATGATAAAAATACAGTAAATATATTCTTTCGTGGGGTTTTAGCAAATAAAAAAAAATAGAAATTAAACTATTAAGTCAATATTAGTGATTGTGACAATTTTTGAAGGACCAATAGGAAACAAGTCTAATATTGAAGACTTTGATGTCAACCGTTGATTTAATCGACGGTAAAGACTTGATCTTGATTTAATCAACGGTGTAGGATAAGTTTAATAAAATGACTATGACCATTTATAACCATTGGATTTAGAATTGATCAAGGGTGAAGATTTGGTCTCAAAAAGTGACAAAGACCATTTATGACCATTGGATGAAGAATTAATCAAGGGTGGAGATTTGGTCTTGTAAAGTAATAAGGACCATTTATGACCATTGGATGTAAATTTAATTAATGGTGAAGATTTAGTCTTAAAAAGTGACAAAGACTAATTATAACCCTTGGATTAAAAGTAAGAAGGAGCAATCTTAACCCTTAATTTTTGGAGACACATCCAATGACTAGAATTTAAAGGAGATGACTTGAAGGGGGGCACGGTTTTGAGAGGCCTTAAGGCCATAGAAAAAGTTTGAAGACCATTATTGTCATCCTTGGTCATCATTAAACATTTTCAAGAAGCTAAGTTACTAAGTTTTCTCTCCATTTCTCTCCTCCAAGCAAGTTTTGGCCATGACCATCAAGAACACCTTCCATCACTTTTTAATTTCATCCAACTTGATTTTCTAAACCTAAACACCATTCTAAGAATATCTCTAGTTATGAGTTTTTCCAAAATCATTCATCTTGAAGCTTCAAATCCAAGCTTCAAGTTTCTATCAAAAATAAAAAATTTCATCTTTGTGCTTCAAGAGAAACCATTCGGTCAAGACACTTAAATCCACTCTCCAATCTCTTTTAATTTCATCCAACCATAGATCTTGAATCTACATGATGTTCTAAGCAACTTTCATATTGGAGACTTTCCCTAAATCATTCATCTTCATGGACTTTCTTCAAGATCAAAGTTATTGGGTATTTGAGGTGAAGTGTAAGGAAACTTCATTTCTTCTCTTCTTTTTCATGATCTAAACCATGTTTGATCCATGGTTCATCTTAATCAAGCTTAGTATACTAATTTCTATGTATTTTATTTTGTATTTGAGAAGCCCTTGGTGGTGAAGAACTTGGAAAAAGAAGCAAAACAATGAGCTTTTGAGGATCTTCAAGAGGTAAAAGGGAGATCCATCTCACCAACCAAGCATGGTGGTGAGAGATGGTCTTATATTTGATGGATGTTGAATCCATGTGATGATTCATATCCATGGTCATGTAATAATTTGTGTATGTGTTTATATGCTTTAATTATTTGCCTATGGTTGATATGATTTGCATGATTTTATTGCTTTGATTATGGCATGCTTGTGTTATATATATAAATATGTTTATGTATGCCATGACTTGATGATGAAAAAGGAAATCAATTTTTGGCTTCAATGGCCAAAGGAAAAGAATACGGTTTTAATACCCATGATGAGGGTGTATGTTGAAAATTTTTAAGAATAAGGGAATTAATTTTTGATCCTTAGAACATGATGAAAATGGATGTTTAGAAAAATAAGGAAAATAAACAAAGAGTTTATTTTTTAAAGAGTACATGAATACGGTTTTAGAAGAATTTTTATTGATTTATTTTGTGAAAAAAGTTTCTAAGTGTTTTACTAAATATGAGATTTAAATGAAAATAACAATGTTGATTTTAAAGGATTTGCAAAGAAAATGAAAAAGGATTTGCAAAGAAAGTGAAAAATGAATTTGAACAAATGAGTTTAGTTTTTATGACCATCGGTATTTCGGTTTTGAAAACAAAGAATTTTTAATGGTTTTGTTTGTGTAAAACCATATCAATTTATAAGAAAAATATTTGATGGGCTGATGGCAGAAAGACTACGATTTTTAGAAGTTGGAATAAATTTTGGTTTTATGAAACAAAGTAATTTTAATGTGAAAATAAAATGTTTGAACAAAATGTTTTAGTACAAGGATTTTGGAAAGAGAATCAGAGTGTTTTATCACTTGAGAAAATTTTGTAAACGAAAAACAAAGAACGGTTGAAAATGTTTTAACTTCAATTTATTTTGAAGAGAATTGATTTTAAAATTTGATTTGAGAAAAATGAAGAATATAATGGTATTTTGAGAATTTACTAAATGTATAACTTATTTTCGAGTTTTGAAGTACGTTAGAACATGTTAAGTTTTGAAACATTGATTTAAATCAATGGAAAAGTGATTTTGTGAATTATATTCCGAAAAGAATTTCTTGAGTAAAGGACTATGGAAAAATATTTTCTTGAGTAAGAAAATATATTAAATGAAGTATAAAGTTATATTATTTTGAGAAAAGTTGAAAAGGAATTTTTAAAGGTCAAGAAATATTTTCTGTAATGAAATTGTGGTAAAAAATTATTTACGTGATTTTTAAGTTACGTGATATGGAAAAATATTTCTACACGATTTGGAATACGTTAAAATGTTTCTACGCGATTTAAAAAGTGTGTTGAAAATGATATTGATTTATTTAAGTTCAGAATAATGTTTGGAATATTGAGAAATATTTTACGTGATTGTAAAATGTTGAAAAATATTTTACGTATCTTAAAAATGATTTGAAATACAGTAAATTATTTCTATGCAATTTGAAATACAGTAAAATATTTCTACGTGATTTGAATTATGTTTAAATATTTTGAAAGCGATGAAAAAGTTTTAAATATTTTATGTAAATTAAATTATTGTTGAAAATCATTACGTGATTTAATGTACCATAGAATATTTTTACGTGATTGTGAAAATGACAAAAAATTGTTATGAGATTTGAAAAGTGTTTTAAATATTTTGAAAATGATAGAAAATGATTTACGTGACGTAAAAGAATGATTTTTAAGTTACGCGATTTTGAAACATTGAAAAAAATACTATATGATTTGAGAAACGTATATTTTTACGCGATTGAGAAAAATGTTGAAAAATTAGTTTGTGGTTTTAAAGTGCAACAGAAGAGTTACAGTATTTTGAAAATGTAACAGAAATGCTACGAAATTTTGTAAACGTAACAGTAGTGTTATGGTATTGTGAAAACGTAATAAAAATGTTTTGAAATTTTAAAACGAAACAAAAGTGTTACGGTATTTTGAAAATGCAACAGAAGTATTGTGGTATTTTGAAAATATAACAGAAGTGTTACGGTATTTTGAAAATGTAATATAAACATTTTGGAATTGTGAAAACGTAACATAAATGTTTTAGAATTGTGAAAACGTAACAGAAATGTTGCGAGATTGTGAAAACACGACAACAATGTTTTATAACTATGAAAACATGATGACATGATTTTGTTATTGAAAAATACAGTATGATTACTATAAAACCAGTGTATGAACACTGTTTGTGAAAACAACGAGTTTTGCTTGTTATTGGCACGTGGTGCATTTTAGATGCATTGGAAAAAAAATATGCGTTGAGGCATATGATTTAATTGAACAAATGAATTTGAAAAGAATGGCCTTGTGGTTGGACTTGCAGACTGATATATTCGTGCATTGTATAAACTATACCTGAGAAATTATGAGATATACCTGTGATTGGTATTTGGTGCATTATACATGCATTGAAATGGCCCGATGAGGACTGGATATGGCTGATTGCCTAGGAGAAATACACCTCTTGAGTGGGTGCGATATGCATAGTGTAAGTCACTTGTTGACCTTGGGGACATCGGGGTGCGGGTTGCTTACACGGGTGGCTGATCGAGACACCATTCTTAATCAAGATCTGATAAAGACTGTCGTGTATGTGCTAGATGTGCAAAAATTGAAATGAGAATTAAAGCACGTGGTCTGAGGCACGTGGTACCGGCAGGTCTTTTCGATCATTTTATCCGACCTGACTTTAGCTCCATGGAGTAGGAAATCGAGTCTTGTATACATGCATAATCTGAACATTTATATCTATATGATATATTAATTGAGGAATATTGACTATGACAATTGTTTTGAATACTTGGATGATGATGATGATAATTAGGACAATGTTGATGATATTATCATAATTGTTGTTTATGATAATTGAATTGATAAATAATTTAATGATGATAGTTGATTAATATTGAATATATTATTGGAAGTCTGATATGATATCCCTGTATGATATTGTTGTTTGTGTTATCTCTGTGCTGCCATATTGGTATTGGTGTAGGTGATCTCGCCTCTTTGTTATGTTGTCTTGCTGTGTCTGTATTGTTAAAATTATGTAGTAGATGGAACGGGGTGTCTTAGACATACAGGTGATAAATACTCTGAGATCGGAGACAACATCAGAGAATGACCATTCCAGATTTGATAGCGTGCAGTGTTGATAAGGAACAGATGTCTGATGCATCAAGAGGGAGACAAAAAGAAATAAGTATGTTAAGTTTTTTCGTTAGTATTATATCGTGCTATTAAGTAGGACCCATCATAGGGTTTGCTACTATTAAAAAAAGAGTCTGTTAGTTTTATATTTCTCTTCAAATTGTTAAATATTAATTGGTGTCAATGTTGTATATGAATCAGTTTCAATATATTTTTCAGTATTACTTATAAATTACAGTAAGTTTATATTTCAGCAAGAAAGAAATTTTTAAACCCACGTTTTTAACTCAAACCTTTTATGAAAACATTTTCAGATTATGAGTCGGAAGTCAGATATGTGATACCCTAGGGAGGGTGTTACACTTCCAACCGTTGATCTTGGCTAGGATGGATCTTGGGCGCAAGATTCATCTGACGGGTGAGAACACAACTTTTCGTTTCTCTTGACTTTATTACCTTTGATTTGTGGCGGCCTAGCCTTTAAAAAAGCCCTTCTTCCACTTCCTTCTCATTACTCTTCCAAGTCCAACTGTTAGCTTCTTCCCAAAAAACACTTCACGTTTCATCTCCCTCTGTATTGCTTCCTTTTCCAGAATATTTCATTGTTGTGCCTTCCTCCATTCTGAAATCCTTCTTCATTCGCTCATCAAACGTATTTAATCAAGTTCTTGGGCCCTTCACTATCTCCTCACAAAGTTCCACTGCAACGAAGCTTTTCACATTTCGCCTTCCAAAAACAGGTACTTCTTTCTCCTTTCCCTTTCACTCTCTGTAAATTGCCTCAATTTATGATTTAGGACCGTAAGTAGTAACATGTCTGTTAGAAGCGATAGTAGTGGTAGTGAGTCTGTAGAGATTCTGGGTGAATCTCCGGTGGGCGTTTCCAGTCAACATACAACGGGCCCACCCACTGTCAAAGGAAAAAACCCAGCCGATGAAGGAATGCCCGATCTTAAAGGTCAGTCGTCACCTCCAAGATCAGAAGAGGAGTACAACTGGGTTAAATCCGCTGTTAAAAATTACTACTCAGATTTTAATTCGGCCGAAAGCATACACGTCCTTGAAGATGTATAGTGATGGCATCTAATGGAGACGAGACCAAATTCGTGTGCCGACATTGCCGACCTGAAGAGAGGATTTTTATGTCTCCAGGTAAGAATGACGACCTAGGTTGGATTTACGTATATGAAACCTTCTTCACACGCCTCGGCCTCCGTCTACCCTTCTCCGATTTTCAATGTAAAATCCTGACTAAGTTAAACGTCGTGCCTACCCAACTTCATCTAAATAGCAGGGCATTCGTCAAAGCTTTCGAAGTACTATTTCAGTTTATAGGTCGGGAACCTAGTATCGGGGTGTTCTTTTCCCTTTTTCAATGCAAGGGGGTCGGTAAAGGGGGTTGGGTATCAATTAACAGTCACCTCCGTAGAAGATTATTTTCTGCTTTAGACTCCTCGCACAAGAATTTTAAAAATAAGTTTTTTCACGTAAGTTCTATTCCGACCGATCTTTCATTCTTCTTGGACGAATATGGGATAGAAAAATTTCCTTTATACTGGCGTGCAAACCCGACTTCCATACTGGGTATGAAGTACAGAAGGTTACCACCCGAAGACCGAATACTGGTCGATTTTTTGGAAGAAGCTTCAGTGCTGGATACTGCTTCCTTGGTAAAGTTTGGAAACAATCCAACCGAATTATAAAAAATAATGCGTAAGTCTTATTTATTTTTACTATTTTACCGATATTGGATCTCTACTAATGTATTTTAATTACTTTAATTTCTTTTCAGAAAAAATGGCTCCTAAGATAACTGTTCGTGAAATGCAGAAGATAAAGAAATTGAAGAACGAAGGAACCTCGGTGGTAGGAAATGTTAATGATACTATTCCCCGACCCGAACCTATACCTGTTAATCCTCGACCGAAATCTTCGGATACCAACTTGGATCCTATGATTCGAAAAAGACGTCGGTCGGAAGTCCAGGAGCAAAGTATGAAATAGCCTGCCTTGACCTCAGTAGGCGAAGACTCTTCGCAGAATTCGGCCTTCGAGGGGTTAAGCGGTTTTGCGGCTGGAAAAGACAAGTCTTTGTTATGGTCAACCACTTTTCCCTTCAATTCTTTGATAGATAATCATATTTCTCTTCCGAATGACAAGGAACGCAAAGACAAGATCGGTGATATTGGGCTTATACGATGGGCCAAAGTACAACTTCTTCGGTCCGTTAGTGTACTTCGGTCGGCCGAGGCTGAAGTAGCAGAAACAAAAAAGAAAGTGTCATCCAACAACCTTCTTTTTCGTTCGAAAATGGAAAAAGCCACGAAGGCTCATCATGTTGAAGTCTCTAATCTGAAAAATGAAAGAGAAGTTTTAAAAGTGAAGGCACACCGAATCGATTCTCTTGAATCTTCGGTAAAGCTTCTGGAGGAAGAAAAGAAAAACTTTGAAGAAAGCTTGTCGGCCGCCCTAAAGGATAAGGAGGAGACTGACCGAGCTCTTAAAGAAGCCTTGGAAGAGAAAAATAAGTTGTTTGCTGAGTTGGAGGGATTGAAAAATGAAATTACTAACCAAAGAGTCGCTGGCTTTGATACCTGCCTCCAACAAGCCAAGCTTTTGAATCTCGACGGTGTCTTCGACAATCACTTGGGGGAGATGGGGCCATTCCACAAGGTAGTTGGCGGTCGTATCATCGAAGATGAAGATGAAGAAACAGAATCTTAAGCATTTGAAATTTCAATGTATAACTCTGTCGTCTTAAAAATAATGAAATTTTCTGAAATTGTCTAAGCATTTATGAATTTTAGTCTTTGATACCGTATGTGCTTCCTATGTCCTTCAATTTTAAATTTCAAAAAATATCTTTATGCTTGCCAACCTTGCCTATAATACTTAAAGGCAGAACGACTATTGACAAAATCTGATAACACCGAAATTTATGCCCCTTGAAACATCATTAAGTGTTTTAAATAGAATTGATTGAAAATTATGAATTGCCAAAAGGTCTTGTTTGTCGAATAAACTTTAATTATTTTTGAAAGTTTAGTGTTTGTAGAATTTTGGGCAATTTACTCGGATTCGGTTCTGGGTGATTTTGACCGGAGTTGGCTCTAAGGCCATTCTTATCGGCATTGGCGACTTTGACCCGACTTGACTTGAAGGCCATTTTCATCGGTGGCCATGACCGACATCGGTGACTTTGACCGGATTTTGCTCGGAGGTCATTTTCGTCGGTGGCTATGACCGGCATTGGTGACTTCGACCGAAATTGGCTTTAAGGCCAATTTCATCAGTGACGATGACTGGCATCGGTGACATTGACCAGAATTGGCTCTAAGGCCAATCTCATCGGTGACTATGACCGGCATCGGTGACATTGACCAGAATTGGTTCTAAAGCCAATCTCATCGATGACTATGACCGGCATCGGTGACATTGACCGGAATTGGTTCTAAGGCCAATCTCATCCAAGCTAAGTTTCAAGATGATGATTTTATTTGAGTAAACTGATGAGTTAAAGGTACGCCTCGTTAAAACCTTTCAGGAAAAAACTCATCGGGAAAAAATCCTAATAAGGAAAAAGAGTACACTACCTTTAACTCTTAATACAAAAGTTCATAAAAGAAAAGATAAAACTAAATGAGCTAGCTATAGTATCTCCGAAGTGACACTGAATTCCAAGTTCTAGGAAGCGGACATCCAGTGATATCGCCGATCTTATACGCTCCTCCGCCAATATCCCTAAGAACTCTGAAAGGTCCTTCCCAATTAGTCGATAGCTTCCCTTCGCCAGGCACCCTTCTAGAGTCTTCAATTTTGCGCAACACCAGGTCTCCTTCAACGAATTTTCTTGTTTTCACCTTCCGATTATATTTTCTTTCTGCCCGAGCTTTCGCAGTTTCTTCCTGAATGTGTGCTATTTCCCTTTTTTCTTCTAACAAATCTAAATCGACTTTTCTGACTGCAACATTTACCTCTTCACTAAAGGCTGACCTTCTAAAACTTGGTCCTCCGATTTCAACCGGAATCATAGCATTCGCCCCGAAAATGAGTCGGAATGGGGTTTCGCGTGTTGATGACTGTGGTGTAGTGTGATATGCCTACAAAATGTTTAGAAGTTCTTCTGGCCAAAGGCCTTTAGCATGGTCGAGCCTCTTTCGTAGTCCGAGTAATATAACCTTGTTGGCTGCTTCGGCTAATCCGTTAGTTTGTGGATGCTCTACCGAGGTGAATACCTGTTTAATTCCATTTCTCATACAAAATTATCAGAGTTTTTTGTCAGTGAATTGTGTTCCATTATCAGATACAATCGAATAGGGTAAACCAAAACGGAATATTATATTTTTCCAAACAAATTTTTTAACCTTTTCGGCAGTTATACTAGCAAGTGGTTCGGCTTCAATCCATTTTGTAAAATAATCAATGACAACGATAATGTACCTTAATTGTCGGGCGGCCGTGGGGAAAGGACCTAACAGGTCAATTCCCCATCAACAAAATGGCCATGAAGTCTCAATGTTGTGCAATTCTCCAGGTAGGGATTTATGTAGATTGGCGAATTTCTGACACTTGTCACATTTCCGAACATATTCTAGACAATCATACTTCATAGTAGGCCAGTACATTTCCGATCTTAAAACCTTGCCTACTAACGATCGTCCTCTGATGTGACTACTACAGACTCCCTCATGAACTTCCTCCATAACCAATTTCGTCTGATTTTGATTTATACATTTCTTTGCTTTCTTTTCATCAGTTGGTAATTCACCACTTTTCAAGTACTTGACGATTGGGCTCATCCAGGAACTTATATTGTTGTCGATTGAAAAAATCTCCTCTTCTTCCATTCTAGGTTGGTCAAGCATTTCTTGAATAACGGATCGGTTGTTACCTAGACCTTTTGTGCTGGCAAATTTTGACAAGAGATCAGCCCTAGTATTCTGCTTTCTTGGGATATGAACAATCTCGAATTGTTCAAACTTTTTTACCACATCCTATACCTTGAGTAAATACTTAACTAATTGCGGATCTTTAGTGTGGAACTCGCCACTTACTTGCCCGGTTACCAGTTGGGAATCCGACTTTGCGATTAACTTAGTAGCCTTCATCTCTGCTGCCAATGCTAGCCCGGCAATGAGTGCTTCATACTCGGCTTGATTATTGTTGGCCCGAAAATTGAACTTCAGGGACTGTTCAATTAAGATTTCATTCGGACCTTCCAGAATAATTCCGGTTCCACTTCCTTTAACATTCGACGCTCCATCGACAAAAAGAATCCAAGTATCATTACTCTCATTTTGAGGAAAGGGGAAAGATAATTCAACCAAAAAGTCAGATAATACCTGGGATTTGATAGGTCCTCTTAGCTGATATTGAATGTCATATTTCGACAATTCGACGGACCATGATATCATTCGTCCGGCAAGCTCTGGTTTTCGAAGCACTTGTCTGATCGGCTGATCTGTCCTTACAATGACTGAATGACTTTGAAAATATTATCGGAGCCTCCTAGCCGTTATGACTAGTGTTAATGCCATGTTTTTGATTTTCTGATACCGACCTTCTGGTCCTTGCAAGACTCGGCTAACGAAATAAATAGGTCGTTGCTCCTTTCCTATTTCTTTCACAAATACAGAACTCAAGGCTTTATCAGAAACAGAAATGTATAAAAATAAAATATCACCTGATTCAGGTTTTGTCAAAATTGGCGGAGTCTCCAAGAAAGTTTTTAGTTCACTAAATGCTTACTCACATTCCTCAGCCCACTGAAAATTTTTGGTCTTCTTGAGGCATTGAAAAAACGGTAGAGATCGATCAACTGATTTAGAAAGGAACCTAGAGAGGGAAGCTATCCGTCCTGTGAATCTCTGCACTTCTTTAATCGTTGTTGGGCTTCTCATTTCCATTATTGCTCTACATTTCTCCGGGTTTGTTTCTATTCCTCTGTTGGTGAGGAGAAAGCCAAGGAACTTTCCTGCTTGAACTCCGAATATACATTTCTCGGGATTTAACTTTATGTTATACTTTCTCAGTTGCGCAAAGCACTCAGATAGATCGGAACAATGATCCCCACCTTCAGGTGTTTTGGCGACCATGTCATCTACATAGACCTCGATGTTTCTTCCAATTTGTTTTTCGAAAATTCTATTCATCAGCCGTTGATAAGTCGCTCTGGCATTCTTAAGGCCGAAGGCCATCACCCTGTAACAAAAATTTCCAAACTCAGTGATAAAAGCAATTTTTTGTTCATCGTCCGGGTGCATCCTAATCTGATTGTATCCAGAGTATGCATCCATAAAACTAAGGAACTGATAACCAGAGGCCTCATCAACTAGTCGGTCTATGCTGGGAAGAGGATAGGAATCCTTCGGGCAAGCTTTGTTCAAATCAGTGAAGTCTGTACACATTCTCCATTTTCCTGACGACTTTTTTACCATAACCACATTTGACAACCACGTGGTATATTCTACCTCTCTTACAAAGCCTGCCTCCAAAAGTTTTTTGGTCTCCTCAGTTGCAGCCTTTTGTCTTTCCGATCCCAGTTTCTTTTTTTTTCTGGGCTACTGTTTTAACCTTTACATCTAAGGAGAGCTTATGGGTGATGATCTCGGGATCAATTCCAAGCATGTCTACTGCAGTCCAGACAAAGATATCAACATTCTTTCTCAATAATTCCTCCAAATCTCTTTTAAGTTCGGTTGGTAAATGAGCCTCGATATGTGTTACTTGGCTGGATTTAGGACCCAATGGTACTGCTTGTAATTCTTCGATCGGTTGAGGCCTGTCTTTTTCATCACTCCTCGGGTCCAGTTCGGCCATGTTAATGCTATGTAACGGTTGCTTACGGTCGATCTTATGAGTCTTTTCATCTTGTCTGGGTCTCAAACTTTTGTTGTAACAAATCCGAGCTTCTTTCTGATCTGCATGTACTGTACCGACCTCAGTCTTAGAGACTGGGAATTTCATTGTTAAGTGGGGGGTTGAGACGATAGCCCTTAGAAGATTTAGAGACGGTCTCCCAAGGATAACATTATAGGGAGTATAGCAGTCTATAACCAAGTATCTTATAGGAATAGTTTTAAGTAGAGTACCTGTCCCAAAAGTCGTTCGAAGTTCGACGAACCCCTTGACATCTACCTGCTCTCCTGAGAACCCGATCAAAGTTCCATTGAATGGAGTTAAATCGTCTTCTGACATCTGCAATCTTCGAAGCGTGGACATGTAAAGAACATCGGCCGAACTTCCTTGATCAACTAGAACTTTCTTGATCTGAAAGTTCCCTGCTATAACGGATATAACCATCGGATCATCCAGGTTTTCGTCCAACCCAGCGTAGTCATTGCTTGAAAAAGAGATGACCGGTCCATCATCGAATTGTTTGTGTTGCACTGGGGAAGGGTAGCTTACCGATATTACTGCTTGGAGATGTCGTTTCCGAGATGAATTGGAGCTCCCTCCACTAGCAAATCCCCCTGCAATTGAGTCAATGATCCCTCTGACGGGTTGGTCTCGGTTACCGGAGCTCGTGTCCACTGCCTTTTTCTTCAAATCCGGGCTTGGTCCCCTTCAGTTGGATTAATCTCCTTCTTTTGCCTCCCTGCTCCGACTTCTGCGGCGATAAACATATTTTCCTAGATGCCCCTCCCGAATAAGTTGCTCGATCCTATTTTTCAAGCTGATGCACTCCTCGGTGGTATGTCCGAAAGTTTTATGGAACTCACACCTTTTACTTTATCAACGTCAGGTGGTGTCTTTTGATGTCCGGCATTTCTTGGGAGACGGATCAGACCCATGTTGTATATTTCTCGGAATATCTGATCTCGACGAGAATTTAACAGAGTGTATTCATTGAACCAAGGTTGTACTCTATCCGTTATTGCACGCACATTTTCGTATGTCTGATCATTCCTTTGTAACTGTATGCCTCTTATTTCTGATCCTCGTCCGTTGTATGGTCGGTCATGACTACTTGGTTTGATAGAAATATTGGGATTATTTTTTCCCCTGCGTTCCGGTTCGAAAAAATGTTGCTCTATTTGCTTCCTGGCGAGAGCGATTTCTTCCATGTTGATGTATCCTGCAGATCTGTTCCTCAACTCGTCCAGATCTAAAGGCGGTTTCCTGGCCAAGGAGTCTGCAAATGGTCCAGGCCGCAAGCCAGCCATGATAGCATACAAAGAAACTGCTGGATTGAGATCTCTTATCTGCACAGCTTCCTCCCCGAACCTTCTCATGAAATTTTTGAGAGATTCTTCTCGGCCCTGCCTCAGATTGATTAAGCTTGCCGATGTCTTCTGATGTGTCCTGTTCGTAGAAAAATGGTTAAGAAATTTAACAGATAATTCAGAAAAATCGTAAATTGAACTTGTTTAAATGCTTGAAAACCAGAGCAAGGCTGATTTTTTTAGAGTTGTCGGAAAAGCCCTGCATTTGATCGGGTCCGAGCTTCCATTTAGAAGCATCATAGAATTGAACATCGTCAGATGTTCCTGTGGATCAGACGTCCCATCGTAAAGCTCCATCGTCGGGAGTATGAATCCCTCTGGAAGCAGGATTGACATAATGAAGTCAGAGAAAGGATGATCCGCTCCAGGTGGGTTATTTACTTGTCTCTTTCCGTCATGATTACTCGTTCTGGGAATACTGGTATGTCCTTGAAAATCCCTGCTCGGAATATCTTCTTCTGGAATTCTCTCCCTCTGGTCTTCCTGCTCAATCCTCTGTTGATCCCTGCTGGTCTGAGCCATTCGATCAATTCGGCTATTAATATCTCTAATAGCTTGCAGGAGCATCTCCATTGGACTGAGCTGGTTGCTTTCTTGATTGATTCCATTCAGGACACCGTTTTCATTGCTAGCCATATCAGGTCTATAAGGTGGTTGGATGGGCCGCGAAAAGAGCTGAAGGATTGTGGAGTAGGAAAGTTTTACCTAGCCCTACGGTGGGCGCCAGATGTTCCGGGTACTGACCGAACCTAGATTGCTTAGAAGACGACCTTACTCTTGTTCTCGAACAGGCGTGTCAAGATGTCTAAGAAACCAGGTTAGTCAGTCAGCACAAGGATCGTATGACAAGTCTAAAGCAAATAGTACGTATTAGGCTAAAAGAATGGAACATGCCTGGCTTAGATCGCCAGACCGACTTATATAGATGTTCTAAACCCCGATCAACTCGAACTCCTGTCGTTTAAGACATTCAAAATCCGAACGTTGGGATTCAGTTACAGTCTATTCACTAAACGCCAAATTAATTCATAGTCATTGGTTAATTACTTAAGTCGGCAAGTAACTGTTACCAGTGTATTTACCCATTACACATCGGTCGGATATATTCCTAAGTATGAAGTCGGGACCAGATTCTGTCAAACCTACTATTATGTTGGGCCTACCACTATATCGGACTTACTTTATCAGGTTCATAATAGTCTACAATCTCCTAACTCGGCCATATATAAGAGATGAACCGAGCTATAAGAGACCCGATTAAATGAATACAGAATAATCCAGTACCCATTATAGATTTTACAGCAATTTGCTTAGGAGTTACTTGAGAGTTGTCATCATGCCACAGTCCACCTGGGGGGCAGTGCGTACACTACTTTCAGTAGTAGATGTGTTCGATGGAGGAAGTTTATTATCGTTCATGCTCTCTAACTCTGACTGTGTGGTGAGTTTGTTGTACATAGCTTAGGTTTAAAAGGCCAAACACTATTGAAGATGTAGTAAAAATAATTTACACTAATATATAATACATAAAAATTAAACACTTGTTTATTGGTAATGATGACTTGAGTTTAATTTTAATCCACTATGGATGTAATTTTTTTTATATCATTAAAAAATACTTCATCAATCTTCTTTAATAATTTAACAATACATAATTGAATGTTTTAGTCTAAGAATTTTATTTTTTGGTGCTAGTATAAGACATTTTTACATAACAGTTGATCAAAATTAAATCATAATAAGTTTATATTAAATGATTTATACACGATCAAAATAAATATAGCGTCGTTTGCCAAATAAAAAAATATATACCATCAAAACATAAGCAATAAAATTCATTTATCGTATAAAATTACACAAATGGGTCCGCTCCCAGTGGACGAGTGATTATTCACATACTCAGTAATATTACATCCTAAATGATTTGAAATGGAACCTATGGGATGGGATTTAGGAAATAAAACACAAAGATATGCCATAGGTGAATGATATGCCATATAAGGATAATAGTAATGAGTACTCGGAGTCTATTGAAATGATCGTAACAAAACAGCCAAGAAACCCTACGCTGTTGCCAAACATAATTAAATAAAATGTCCATGGGGAATTGGTGCCCATTATAGATCTTCCAGCAACTTGTTTAGGAGTTACGTTAGAGTTGTTTTCCTGCCACAGTCCTCCTGGGGGGCTAAGCACAGCCTGAAAGGTTTGATTGAGGAAGTTGATTATTCTTAGTCATGCCCTTTGCTTGTGTGGTTGGTGTGTTGGATTTAGGAACTTGATTGTCAAAGTTATGTGGTGGATGAGGATCAGAAGAGGACATGTCCTTTCCTCTGAATTTACATCCACCAACTTGTTTGGTAACATGGTCCTCAACCAACGACAGATGAATTACCTGTTATCCAAATTAGTTAATAACTTAATCATATAGGAATAATTAACAAATCATCATAATGAGAAACTAGAAATCATATATATATATATATAGATGAACAAAAGCAGTCAATCGGAAACACATACCTGGTACTGCTTCCTTGACGCAGCTAGATGCAAGATAGTATTACTATTGCCTTAGTTATCCTTCTCATTCAGCACTCTCTCCTTGTTGAACTTCTTGACGTGTTCCACCAACAATTTCAAGGCAGCAAACTGGTTGTTCTTGACCGCAAGATCAAGAAGAGTCTCCCCTCTGGCAGTTTATAAGAAATGTATATACATTTCTTATATACAGTTTATAATAATAACACCCAAAAATTGAGAATTCAGTTATCTTCAAATCTCAATTATTTAATTCATCAGCTTGTTTAGAATCTAATTTTAATTAGATTTTTCTTTTAACAATTTTTGTAGGTTTTTTTACCAAACTGCCATTAATGATAAAACTAATTACAAAAATACTATTTTTTAAAATAATTTACCAAAATGTTAGTTTTTTTTAAATAATTTATCAAAATGTCACTCTTTTAAAACTATTTCCTAAACTGTCACATTTTGATCTTATGTAACATTTTTTATTTTTTTCCTGTGTCACGTAGGATGCGCTAACCTCCTTGGCGCAATCTACGTGGATACGTCAGACTCCTTGACACAATCTATGTGGATACATCAGCCTCCTTAGCGCATCTTACGTGAATACACCATCCTATATGGTGCATCTATGTAAAAAATGTGTATTCATGCCACGTGAACCAAAAAAAATATAAAAAAAAATACTATTTGAGTATGCTTCTAGGACACTTAACTAATTCTACGTGAATCTCGCACTCCTCTCAAAGACACATATATTTCACATGAATGTATAATAACCTTGAAAGACATCAATATTTATAGGTCAATTATTTGTTTCTGATTCGAAAGTAATCGATGTAAGACTTTAGAAAAAAATAAAACAATTAAATAAGTCAATAAAATACTTTCATTTAATATAAAACTTTGATAAATATAAATAAAATAAACATCTTATATACACACTTACCTAATTCGACGTGAAACTATGATAAATAAAACATCTTATTTGCAGGCATTACTTGAGGAGTGGATATCCACTCCTACATTTAACGATAAATGCCCGGACCAGGTACAGTAAATTCTAAACTTAAAGACCCCACCCCCAGGTCTTGGTTTTTTTGGCTACTTTGTTGTTCCTGCATTTGAGTTTCTAGGGGAATTTGTTTTATTATTTTTAGAGGTACGGAAAAGAACTCATTTCTTGACTTATTTTTTAAGACTTCTTCAAAAGGACCAAAACTATAGTGGCATAATGAAGCTGAAGAATTATCTTGCAAAACAAGTCAATAAGGACTTCTACAGTGATTGTGGACAAATCACTTCTAATAATAATATAAAAAATATTCAAATAACCTGCTACAGTTTACCACGCAACTAAGCAATGCAAAAGCAAACATGCCTCAGCTTCAGAAATGAATTTTTAAGGTCTTCACATTTGTAACATATCATTGGTGTTAACCCCGTTAAGAAAGACATCTATACCACAAAATTAATTAAAGAAAGAATCTTAGCTTTCAAATATAATTAGCAAGAGGAGAATGATTGGAATTCAGAAAGTGAACAAGAAGTGCTAGATTGTTTTACAAAAGGATTCCTAGCTATGCAATGTCTTAACAAATAGAAGCAGAAAGAATCGAGGATATTAATTAGCAGTTTATGATCCAAGGTTTCTATATCATGTAGATTCTTGTAAAGATAGACGTTCTGCCTATGCATGTGATACCAATCACCAACTTTATGCTAAATTGAATAATTGATGATAGAAAATTAATCTGCTTGAGAAATGAATTTTTAAGGGCTTGCAGAGCTTCTCCCTCTTTTGCTTCCTGATCATTTTGCTGAAGTTAATGTATCCAATTATTTTATGCTATGTATAAAATTTTTTATTAATTTTATGCAAGAATAAATTTAAGAGAAAAGATGCTAAGAAGGAGTTCAATTAGGAGGATAAGGAAAACCAGCAGAAAAATAGAAGGAAGAAAGACTGAAAGAGGAAAGCACATTAAAACAACTAGGCCTGCCAATCCTGCTGTGAACAGCCATGTGAGACACCCTCCAACATCGAATTAGGTGTGTAAATAAGATGTTTATTTTATTTGTTAAAGTCTCACATCGAATTAGAAAGGTGTGTGTATATAAGATGCTTGTTTCATTTACATTTACTAAAGTCTCACATCGAATAAAAGTACTTTGTTGACTTACTTACTTGCTTTGTCTTTTTTTTTCAAAGTCTCACATTGACTACTTTTGCATCAGAAGTAAACACTTGACCTATAAATATTGATGTCTTCCAAGTTTATGGTGCATTCTCTAGTAGGCATATGAAATGTATGTGTCTTTGAGAAGAATGCGAGATCCACGTGAAATGAGTTAAGTGTCCTAGAAGTAACGTGACATTTTTTTTTGTTCACGTGACGTGAATACGTTATCTTACATGACGTTTTTTACATAGATATACTATGTAAGGTGACGTATCCACGTAAGATGCACCAAGAAGACTGACGTATCCACGTAGGATGCATCAAAGAAGCTGACGCATTCACATAAATTGCGCCAACAAGTATGACTAAAAAAATAAAAAAATACCACATATAACCAAAGTGTGACAGTTTAAAAAATAATTTTAAAAAAATGACATTTTAATAAATTATTTAAAAAAACTAACATTTTAATAAATTATTTTAAAAAATAGTATTTTTGTAATTAATTTTGTCATTAATAACAATTTGATAAAAAAATCAATTTTTGTAAGTACTGAAAAGGTCAGTCTTCTAATGGTACAATGCAGTGTCGGCTCAAGGGTGAATCAACTAAAGCCCATGCTTTAAGCCTTCCTTTTACAAGGTCTCATTTTTTTTTAGTGTTATATTTAATTAAATTTTAATTTCTAAAAATTATGTGAAGGAAGATCGACTTACATTAGTATAAATTGATTTTGACTTACACTAATTTTTAATCGTTAGATTTACTTTCTTCTAATGGTTACTTTTAATGAAATAATTTCAACTATTAGATGAAAGGTTGATCTAACTTGTTGAAAATAAGTGTAAATAAAAAAACTTATCTTGATATAAACCGATCTCCTCAAATTATATATATATATATATATATATATATATATATATATATAATTACTTATAATAATTATAATTAATTAATACAATTAATAAAAGGCCATATACTCTCTTACTTTTTTTGCTTAATGCTAAATTAAATTTCTTTATTATCTCTTTTATCTTTTTCTACTAGTTAATCGCTTAATAATTATCATCCACATATTTTATTTTTTCTCAGTGTCATTTCTATCCCTATAAACTCTTTTTATTTTCATTTTTATTGAATACTTAATAGTTTTTTCAATGATCAATTTTCGTATAAACTAATATTTTAATTTTTTACATTCACATCCTCATTTTTTTTTTCTTACAATCTTACCATCCTTGTTAATAACATACTTATTTTATAATTTGGTTTTAAACCACCAAATAGATTGATTCCCCCGGTACAATGGGAAACGACAAATTACGTGTTATATATATATACACGGTTTTTTTTTTTTTTTACTAAAGTAGTGTAATTTTACAAACTATTTATTAAATTGAGGTAGTTTTAAAACTATTTACCAGTTAAGGATCCTTTTTACCAAGTTGGCAAGGGACCCCATATTTTATTTTATTTTTTGTCACGTCATGCAAAGAGTAATTCCAAGTTGCTCTTTGCAGATTCTCTGACTCACATCCTATCAACCCTGAGTAAATAAATTTAATATTATTTTAATAAAAAGTGAAAGAGCAACTTGAAATTGTTCTTTCCAGTCACGTCCTCCCTTATCAGTCACGTCACATAAGAAACAATTTTAATATTATTTTAATTAAAAAGTGAAAGAACAACTTGAAGTTGCTCTTTCTAGTCACGTCCTCCCATAGTCAAGTCACATCTCATGAGAATCAAATTTAATATTATTTTAATTAAAAAGTGAAAGAACAACTGTAAGTAACTTTTTCAAATTCTCTCTATCACCTCCAATGGTCAGAAGAATCAAATTTATTATTATTTAAATGAAAAAGTGAATGAGCAACTCTAAGTTGCTCTTTTCAGCTTGTCAATCACATCACGTCCTTCCACATGCAGAAGAATCAAATTTAATATTATTTTAATTAAAAAGTGAAAGAGCAACTTGAAGTTGTTCTTTCCTGCCTGTCAGTCCTGTCAAAACATAATCAAATTTAATATCATTTTAATTAAAAAGTGAAAGAGCAACTGCAAGTTGTTCTTTTTAGATTCTTTCCATCACTCCCAATGGTCAGAAGAATCAAATTTATTATTATTTAAATGAAAAAGTGAAAGAGCAACTTCAAGTTGCTCTTTTCAGATGTATCACGTCTGTCGCGACCGAGATCGCGGTGGGATAGCAGCTCGCGTGATTTTAAAAAAGATTGAAATATTTAAAATGAAAATGGAGTCGCTATCAATTTTATTTGAATTTAGGAAAAATTGGAAAACTTTTTTAGAAAATGATCTTTGAAAACCAGATCGAATTCCGGAGTCGGTTATGGATAGAGAAGGGTGGAAACTTAATCCCATTGCACCCCTATCACACCCGTCCTGAGACGGTATCTTAAGTTAGTTGTGCAAAATTGATAATTTCAAATTTATTTATTTTACTCCTTTTAAAAACATTGTTGTAATTATTTTATTTTTATTTTTTATTTTCTTTTTTTATAAAAAAGAAAAGAAATAACCAAATTGTGAAAAATTAAATTTTGGCTTGACATAATGAAAATTCTGCTCCTACGTACCCTCAGGTGCAATGAGGAACTCAAAGTCACGTAGTTCTTTAAAAAATAATTGTGAGTTGATTGATTTTAATTAAGAAAATTTTTTTTGAAAAGAAGACATTCTCGCACAGGGTTCAAGTTAAGATTTGAAATTTCTTCAATAAACCCTTATGATCCAAACGACATTTGAAGATAGATCCATTATTCAATCAACATCAATGGTCATCGCCTTAATTAAAAGATTTATTTTTTATATTTGTTTTTTTTATGACTATTTTTTATTTTGTATTTTTTAAGGCAACTATTATTCCTAATTTTTATTTTTTCTTCTTAATTTGCTCATTTCATTTTTTTTTTTTACTTATACCTAATAAAGTATTCTAAAATTATCTAAAAACAACTAAAATCCATTAAATAAATATATATATATATAAACTAAACATAAAGCTAAAAGAAAAGGGAAAAACAGATGTTATTCTTTCTAAAATAAAGCCCAAACGAAATGTCCCTACCCCTATTACCCAACTAAATAGTATTAATAATAATGCATGCAGGAGTAGGAAGTAAAGAGGAACAAAACGTGAAGCAGAAAACACGAAAAACAGAAAAAGCAAGGAAACAGATAACCAGAAACCAAAGAAAGTAAGAAGAAAAGAAACAGAGCACCGCATGAACCTCGTGATGCAGTGCACAGTGTCTTGTGGGTGGTGCTGGCTTGATGGAAGTGTGTTGGTGATGGTGGCAGGGGTTGTTACAACGGTTCGGTGGAGGAGACGCGTGGGGTGAAGCCTCACTAATCTGATGCACAGAACGGTAGGGAGCAGCTGTGTCACGGTTGGCTTGTGTTTGGTGGGTGGAGCTTGAGTTGATGATGAGGATGGTGTGTAGGTGGTGAGGTGGTGGAGGTGATGGTGGTTCGTGTGGGGATGCGTGGGGTGAAGCAATGAGTCAACTCGGTGGTAGTGAAACAAGGTGGTGAGGGTCACGGCTATCGCAAGGTGGGAGTGAAGGTGAGGTGTCAATGGTGGTCTATGGTAAGGATGGTGAGGGTCACGGTTTTGTGTGGAGATGGAAGCTTGAGGGGTGAGTAAGGTGAGAGTGATGGTGGGGTGCGAATGGTGAAAGTTTGAAGATGGTGGCCTAGAGGTTGGAGGCCACGGTTTGGTGGTTTTTGATGGTGAGGGTGAAGATGGGTTGAAGCTTGATTGAGTTGTGTTTGGTGGGTGATGGAGGTTAGAGGTGCATGGGTGGTGTTTGAAGGTGGTGGTGCATGATTGTGAGTCACGTGGACGGTGGTCTGCGATTATGGAAGATGGGTGGTGGAGGTAGAATGAAGTGGAGATAATGGTGAGTTGAGGTGGTTGAGGCTGGATGGAGAAGATGGTTATGAAGGTGAAGCAAGGTGTGGGGCACGACTTGGGTTATTGGTAAGGTGATGAGGGGAGTGGTGCTAGTGGTTGAAGGCTGGAATTGAAGATGAAGTTATGGTGAGGGGTGAGATGGAAGTGAAGATGGAGGTGAGGGTGGAGGTGGTCACGATTGGGTTGTGTTGGTGGGTGGAGCTTAAGTTGATGGTGAGGATGAAGGGAAGTGTCACGTTGAGGGTGGCTGCAAGGTGCTTATGCTTGGAAGTGGTGGTGATGGAAGGTGAGTTGTGATGGAGGATGGTTATGGCTTTGTGAGGAAGATGAAGATAGTGGGTGAAGAGGCCATGAACCCGCTCCTCTCTGTGTTGCCCTCCCCCAAAAATCTCCGCTCTGTGTTGCTTGTGTGGCTGTCTCCCCCAAAGAAGAACCCCCGAAAAAAATCAAATCCCTCCCCCAAGTTGCCTACATGCAATGGATGAAAAATTGTGGGTTGCGTGTTCAGAGTGAGTGAAATTGCAGAGGATATGCGTGTGTGCAGAGTGAAACATGTGTGTGCAGAGTGAGTGAAATTGCAGAGGATATGCGTGTGTGCAGAGTGAAACGTGAGAGGCAGTATGTGTTGTGATGTATGGTTTAAAAAATAATAATAATAGAAAATAACAAAAAGGAAAAATTGAATTTTACCCAAAAAAAACGAAAACAACCAAGCAGCAAGTTATTCCCTTTTTTTCGTTTTATTTATTTTTTATTTTTTTTTATTTTTTCTTGCTCTTTTTTTTTGCTTTTTTTTTAATTTTCTTCTTTTTTTATATTTTTTAGTTCGGTCAAAATTGGGTGTTCACAACATATGATACTTGTACGTGTAGAAGAATCAAATTTAATATTATTTTAATAAAAAAGTGAAAGAGCAACTTGGAGTTGCTCTTTCTAGTCACCTTCGTAAATTTAACTTTGCTCCTCCCTTAACCGATGCTCTCTCTATTTAAATCAACCCAAGCATGCACTTAACTCTTCCCTTCTCTCTCGTCTCTCACAAATTCTGGACATTCTTCAATTTCATTCTAAAAATGAGTCAATTTGTTGTTTTCCTTTATTCAAATGGTAGAAAGTTTAAAGGGCCACAAGGGCTCACATTCGAAGGCGACACTAGGCCAATTCAAATTAAACGCGGTATCAGTTATCAGATGTTAAAGAGAAAGATTCATGCTAAATTAAACCTTCAGTCTCATCAAATCATTTCTAGTCTTACATATAAATTTTTGATATCTCGAAATGAGAGCAAATATACTGCTCTTGAAATATTTGATGATGAAGATGTTGAGTGCATGATCAACACTTTTGATCAACACACTATGACAATATTGGAATTATACGTTGAGATTGACGTTATAGGCAGTTCATCATTACATGTACACCATGTTGATGAGTGTACTGTTGCACTATGTTGTGGTCAATCTGATGCCTACATTGGACTTTCAGATGATGAAGAAGATTGGAATAGAGACCTAACAATGGAGTCCAGTGAAGATGAATACGAAGGTGAAATTCCTGATGGTGATTTGTCTGACACTAAAGTTGAGGGTGATTTTGATGTTGTTGGCTTGGCTTCCCCAGTTGTTATGGCTTCTCTAGTTGCATCATCATTACCTGTTAGTGAACTTCCACAACAAACAAGTTAGTACCATATAATTTAGTTAGTATATAGCGAAATTAGTACTTGTCTCTCACACTTTTAAGACATGTACAGGTGAACATTCCATAAAGACTCCATTTTGAACTTCAACTCCACACTATAAATATATTAATTGGGACCACCCCGATCAAGAGACTGGTTTTCCAAGGTTGGATGTGCCTGATTCTTGGCGTACAAGAGATGAGTTATATGTTGGTTTACGATTTGACAGTAAAAAAGCTGTTCAGTTGGCTATCAAACATTATTCTATGAAAAGGCATCATACATTTTTTGTGGTTGAATCAAAATCAACAATTTTATATGTGAAGTGCCCAAAACATGTTGAAGGTTGCTTGTGGCATATGAGGGCAATTTTAGGAAAAAAGACAAGCAAGTAGCAAATTACTAAATGGGGTTATCATCACACTTGTATGAATCCAATGCTTTCTCAAGATCATAAGAAGTTGGATTCCAATTTTGTCTGCTTATGTATAGTAGGTATGAACCTCACTCATGTGTGAATTATGTGCTTTTGGAATAACATTTCAATATTTTATAATGTGTGTGTTAGGTATGGTCAACCAAGAACCATCAGTCCCAATTTCTTTGATCAAGGAGAGGATTAGCAGCCAATTTGGATATCAAATCTCATATAGGAAGGCTTGGAAGGCTAAGCAAAAAGCAATTGTAAAGGTGTTCGGTGACTGTGATGAGTCTTTTGCAATCTTACCTAGATGGCTGGAGTATATGCAATTATTTGCACCGGATTCCATCTACAAAATCGAGACAAATGAAGTTGTCTTCAACAATCAAGTTAGTCATCGGTTTCGTAAGTTTCATCGACTATTCTGGACTTTCAAGCAATGTTGTGATGCTTTTAACTTTTGCAAACCGATTATACAAATTGACGGAACCTTCCTGTATGGTAAGTATCGTGGTACACTATTAATTTCCACCACACAGGATGGCAATAGTTGCGTTCTGCCAATTGCCTTTGATATCGTTGAAGGTGAGACCTTGAGTGCTTGGTCATGGTTCTTGGCAAATATACGCCAACATGTGACAAGAAAGAAATGTTTGTGTTTGATTTCTGATCGACACCAAAGCATAAAATCTGCTATGAATAATGCACAACTTAGTTGGCAGCCTCCCAATGCATATCATATATACTGTATGCGCCACATTGCCAGCAATTTCAACCATAAGTTCAGGAATGCAAAATTGAAGGAGGACTTATTAAAATTAAGTAAAAATTAATTCCCTATAATGTTTTATTGAGATATATGATTTGATGCTTTTCAATTTTTTTTTGTTTTAATATAGGTTATACTACTTGTAAGCACCAGCTTGAGAGGAACTTGCAAAAATTTCATCAAATTAGCAATGACATACAAAGGTGGATTGACAGCATTTCAAAAGAAAAATAGAGTCAAGCTCATGATGAAGAAGGGTGAAGATATGGGCACATGACAACGAACTTGTCAGAGGCTGTAAATAAAGTATTAAAATGTGCTCAAAATTTGCCAATAACAGCATTGATGAAGTCCATATATGGTAGAATGGTGGAGTACTTTATGCAGAGATTAAGGCAGGCTTAGTCTGAGCAAAATACTGGGCAGAGATTCTGTAAGAAATTAATTGAGGCAATCATGAAAAATCAAGAAGATACGAGTTCCCACCAAGTTCGCAGATATGATATACAATCCACAAGATTTGAAGTTGAAAAGGCATTCAATCCGGTCATACAAACAAGTGGTTAGACATGGTTGGTGATTCTAAATAGATGGTATTGTCAGTGTGAGAGATTCCAAGCATATAGATACCCATGCTCTCACGTTATTGCTACATGTGCTGCCGTCAGTATTGACTTTTACCAATTTGTGGATTCCGTTTACTCAATACAAAATATTGTAAATGCCTATAGTCCTGAGTGGTGGCCTATTGGAAATGAGGCGAACATTCCAGCCTTTGTGGGGTGGACGTTAGTTCCAGATGAGTCAACCTTTCGTGCGAAGGGCCGACCAGTCTCAACATGCCTTAGGAACGAAATGGATTGGGTGGAGTCTCAGCCTAGGCAATGATGTGGATATTGTAGACAAGAAGGTCATAATCGACGACTATGCCATAGCCTCAGTCAAGGACAGAGCTCTCAGCAAGGTGATGATAACATTGAAGATGTTGAAAGTTAGATTAAAGGTTTGTATGTAGTAGTGTATTGATCAAGGGGGTTATTAATTGAAATCGTACATATGTTTATATATATATTAGTCACATTAATGTAATAATCTAACAATGCTAAATTTTTTATTATAAAAAATTAAAAAAATGGCAAATTCAACCAAGTCCACAACATAATATTAAAGTCTGGTTATATAATAGTAAATACATCAACAGTCATAGGGACTATGTCGAAGTACAGGGGTCAATATACAAACATGACGTCTATCCCTTGCATGACGATGAGGGTTTCTTCGAAGTCTAGGCTCAACATCATCATCATCACTAGGACTGACAGCATCTATAAACTCTCGATTTAGATCAATACCCGCAAACTCGGGGGAGAAAATAGGTGCATCATGCATTCGAGCCATCAATGGGCCAGGTGCAGTAGGGGTCATGAAATCATATACGTATGCCTGAGGTGTACAATCCACTGATGATGGGATGCAAAAAACATCATCTGCCTGGGTCGCTAAAGGGTGTGTAGTGTGGGATGAAGTTGCATATGTTGTCGGATCTTGGGATGGACAATAATATGCCTAGGTTGGTGGGGAGTGTGCAGTGTGGGATGAAGATACGTATGCTGATGAATCCTGAGATGGGTAATAATATGTCGTCGGCGCATCATGCGACACAGGGTCATATGGTGGTCCATGTGGAACATAATATACTCCATGACCACGTTGTGGGATTGGTGGAAGAGTAACATATTCTGTAGCCTCACGTCTCCGTCGTCGTTGAAGTCCATGACCTTCCACTCGAGACAGAGGTATAGTCACATTCACCTCTGGCCTTGATAATTGTTGCGTCAACTCTGGAGCTGGCATAACAGGTTCTAATATGCGATCTAACTCATCTAGGGTCGATAACATCTGCTCAGTCTCATGTTTAAGCTCATCCTACGAATAAACTGAATACTTTTCATCACAAATATGATAATGCATCTTCTCCAGACTATCGGCCTACAATAAAAAATATAAATTACTTAGTGAATTAAATTTTAAAAAAATATCAACGTAATCAAATAAAGTAACATTAACATTACTTATCATCAAGCCAGTTTGTGCGCCATCCTTAATAATCCATTGACGGGTACGCCTACCGTACCACCTCATATACTCAGAGTTTGCACCAATTACTCCCTCCTGAAAGGCATTTGTCAGCACATATACACTTCGGTTATCCCACATCTGAATGTATTGTGCATGATATTGCAACCAATTTTTAGTATTCTTGCCTCGTAATGTAAGATCATGGAGGTGTTGAGGCTGACAAGGAGGTTATGGAATATGTTGACTCATACCAAACTGATGCATCATGCAATCAGGCTGGTGCCACTCAATGATATGGAAGCATATCAATGGGACGACAACTCTCCAAATTTGAAACCCATGCAAGCAAATATATGGAAGTGACATCATCATGTTTGGAGTGTATGGTTCCCACACAATCTACAAAATGTGAATAATCATTATTATAAGTATCATAGCATTAGCACAACATTTATTGAGTTCATGTTAAAAGAGTTTGTTACATCTTTTCGCTTCAGTCGATCAAATTTGTACGGATAGTTGGGAAAGTCTTGCCAAGTTGTTGTAAAAGTCCTACTGCCCAACCACCTATCCATATGCACATAACTAAACAAACATTAAAAACCTATAATGATTATGTAAAATGTCAATATGACAAAATACATGTCATGTATCGTGCGCCATATGGGGTGTCATGCATATAATGCCCCTGGTGCCATAGGTGCAATGGATGGGAATCTATCTCATGCCCACAACTAAATCAGGACACATAAACCACAAATCTCCTTACGATTATAATCAGTGGTTTTGCATAACTCACGGTATATATATGCCAACACTACTGATCCCCAACTCTATTGCCCGATCTCCTCAAAATCCTCTAACAGTGTAAGATTCCTTAAAGGTACTAATGAGCTAGAGTGATCAGGAAATAGATGTCCACCCATCAACCTCAAAATATAAGCCCAGGTAAATCGTTCAAGTTGCACTTGATCACCGATATGATCATTAACATTACAAAAGTTATCGTCTAGCCACTTCATTCAGATCCGATCACCCTGTAGTGCGTCTTGTGGTGGATATATGCCTAACAACTAGTACACAAGCAGTTCCCACTGATCCACGGTACGACCAATAATTGTTTTCCCATTTACTCGGAGACCAACTAGGATAGCAACATCCAGTAATGTTATTGTAGACTCCCCTAGTGGCATGTGAAATGTGTGGGTCTCAGGTCTCCAGCGCTCTACCAATGCAAATATCAAGGTGCGTTGAATATGAAAGAATGCAAGTTGTGCAACTCCCAAAAAACTTGCCTATTGCAGATATGGAACAATCTTATCAGGAACCTACTCTATCCCTTCACGTGTCACTTGTGCCCGTCTAACAAATAGAATCCGATCTTGTTTTCCATTTCAAATATGTTGAGAAATGTGTGTTTCTTGCATTGTTAACAATGATGGATCCTCTGACCCTGGACGCACAATGCATGATTGTGAAGATGAACTGGATGTCATATCTAACACCTAATTTGTCAAACATAAATAATTATTATGATGTAATCAATATTTTATTAATTAATTAATTATACAACATGCATAAATAAAAATCAATGTTAATCTCATTTTATTTTTCTCAAAACAGTTCAATTATTTTATTTTTGTATTTGTATTTTTCATTTTACGTTTTTTCATTTTTTTTTGTATTTTTATCTTTATTTTTTATTTTTTTTGAACTCTTAGCCTTTGTTTGGATGAGGAGAAAAAATAACAAGAAAGAAAATGAGAAGAAAGAAAATGGAAAGAAGAGAAAATGAATAAAAAATAAAATTTTTATAATAAACTAAAATTATAAACTATATTTTATATAAACTAATTTTTTTATTTTATATCTTTAATTAATTTTTTATAAACTATATAAACTAATTTTATAATAAAAGTTAATTACAAAATCTTTCGTTACTAACATTTAAATTATAAAATTTGATTTAAAATTTTGTTTAATGAAAAACTAGAATTAGTTATTTATAGTTATATAATATTTTTATATAAATTTAATTAAATATATTTTAATAGATAAAACAAAATTTGATTTTACATATATTTATTTTCCCTCGTTTCTACAAACAAAAGCTTCCTTCCCTTTTTTTGGGTTATTTTTTCTTCTCCATCTCTCCTCCTCCACACCCCCTGGCCTCATTCCCACATCTAACCCCCTGCCTCCCATTCCCCTATTTTTACCGTCCCCATCCCCCACCCTTCGTTCAAACAAAAGCTTCCCTCCCTATTTTTTTTTTGTTATTTTTTCTTCTCCATCTCTGGTTGTTCATTGTTGTAGGATTAGAATGATGAAGTTTGCATCTATCACAAAAGTTTTCTCTTTTTTCCTTTTTTATGCCTCTGGTAATATTTGACTTTTTCTGAGTTATTTTAAAATGTATGGGTGTACTCATATAGAATATTATGATTAATACCAGTATATCACAGAAGTGTTTTTTCTGAAACTATTATGTAACTGAGATACATCTTAGCAGAGTATAATTTATAGAGCAAATAAAAAAACATGCATCAATTGGAGTTTTATGAGAAAAAAGAAAAAAGAGCGCAATTTATAGAGCAAATAAAAAAAATACATCAACAAGGGTTTTATGAGAAAAAGGAAGAAAGGAGTGAATCCTTACGGTGATGAGCAAACTTTTTTAAAATTTGGTCTTTCTCGTGGAGCACAAGGATAAGTTTTTTTTTTTTAATGCAAGGGACAAGAGCCAATGTAATATTATGAAGGAAGAAATAGGAAGAGCAATCTCTTTTTCAAAAGAGGAAGAAGCAAGAAGAGGAACGTCTTTTTTAAAAGCATGGAGGGTCAGTGTTTCTAAAAGAAGAGTTAGAGGAAGTTAATAAAATAATTGACTTAGATAGAGCCACTTGGCAGCTCACTAGGAAAGAGCAACTCCAAATTACTTTTTTATTTTTTTATTAAAATAATATTACATTTTATTCTTCGAATATTTGATAAGAAGTGACTGATGAAATATTTTTTTAGATTGACATAGCAACTTTCTACAAAGAGTAAATTAGAGTTACTCTTTACATAACGTGATAAAAATAAAATAAAATATAGAATTCTTTACCAACATGACAAAAAAAATCAAATTAATAAATAGTTTCAAAATTATTTTAATTTGATAAATAATTTGTAAAATAAAACTACTTTAGTAAAAAAGCCATATATACACACACACGGCAAATTGCGTCTTTACATGCTAACATGTAAATTGTCGATCGCATCCCTCCACAAAAGTCAAGTAAATACATCGCACACAAGCGGCAAATTTCTTAGCGGAAAGCAGTTCCTTCCTAAGATCAATTCTTCCTTTGACTACTGCACAATGAACAGAAAGTGTTTGCTACCTAGCAGATGTATTTTATAATAGACCAATAATACATTCGATTTATCAATAGAAGGTACCTAAAAACGTAATGTTATATTCTTTGTTATGAAATTTTATACATACACATTTTCACTCACATCATATTATATTTATATAATTTTTATTATTTAATTATATATAATTTTATATTATTTTTTTTACATTTTTATTCTAATTTTATCATATAAATAAATATAAATAATGTATATCTAACTTTTTTTTATATCTATCAAATAAACTGAGCATGTCTTGTCCGTATATAAATTTTATATTTTAAACTTCTGCAAAAAAAAGTGGTGACAATAATATTTTTTTATTTTTTTATTTTTTCAAAAAAATATAAAAATATAGTAAAAATAATGAGATATTTTTATAATTATTAATAAAAATATATTAAATAAAAAAAAATAAACAAATAAACAAATCAACATAACAAGTTTTATTAACAAAATAATATGATATTTTTGTAATTTTAATATAACGGGAGTTAAACGATTTTCTTACTTTGACCTATTTATTGTTTGACACATTAGTTTTTAGGTCATTCTTGTATTTTAAATAAATTAAGAAGGGATTTACTTGCACTTAGTATAAATAAAAAAATTTATACTTAATTTTATATTTTTATTTTATTGTGATCCTGTAATTACGATAGGAGATAAATGATAATTACAAGATCATAATAAAATAAATGATATAAAATTAAGTATAAATTTTTTTTATTTACACTAAGTATAAATAGATTTCTTTCCAAATAAATTTATTTTAATTCTTAAAATACTAACTATGTTAACCTAATCACGATACACTGGCTACTCTTTTCATTAACTTTTCAAATTCTTTATTTTTTTTCTTTCGTCTTTTCCAGAGCCACTCCTGGTCTGCGATTCATAGTTTGTGGGTTTGCACCATATTAAACTAACATATTCAGAGCCATGTTTCTGCTTAAGAACAAAATAAAAAATTATACTTCAAACAGATCTTTTACAATAACCTCTTCTCTCAAACTTCCTCCTCCTAAACAACCCCATTATTATCAAAATGTCTCTTTTTGGTCATCTCCAATTCTAGGTGGTTCTTGTTTTGATGGGATAATTTGGTGTTTGCAGGTGCTTCAATAGTCACAACCTCACAGGGGTTGGTTTCGATAGTCTGAAGTTTCAAAGGAATTAATGGGCCATGGGGATGGTAGAAGTACTTCTTTGAGATCGTTGTTAACACTGAACTCCATGGTTATGCAATTGTTGAATGAGAGAAAGGATGAAGAGAAAGAACAGCTCAGAGAGTATCAGTTATGTGAATGTGTAAATTCTCATTCATGATAAATTTACTTTGTACAAGAAAAATATATATAGGTAGCTAAACGGCTAATCGAAAATAGAAAAACTAACTAACAGAAAGAAACAAACTAACTAACTAGTTAACACCCCCCTCAAGCTGGAATGGAGGTCAAGCATTCCAAGCTTGGACTGAAGTGCACCAAAAGGCCCTGGGTGCAAAGGTTTGGTAAGGATGTTAGCCACTTGGTCTTGTGTATGAACGGGGAGAAGGTGGGTAATGCCAGCCAAAACTTTGTCATGAACCAGGTGGTAATCAAGCTCAATATGCTTGGTTCGTTCATGAAATACGGGGTTAGCAGCAATGTGCAAAGCAGACTGGTTATCACAGTAAATGACCACTGGGGTGGGATGATCAAAGTGCAGGTCTTTGAGCAGATAGAGCAGCCATTGTGCCTCACAAGTACCATGAGCCAAAGCACGGTATTTAGCCTCTGCAGAAGAACGGGAGATAACAGTTTGTTTCTTGCTTTTCCAAGAGATGGGAACATCTCCAAGAAAGAAACAAAAACCAGTAATTGATCGTCTAGTATCAAGACACGCACCTCAATCAGAATCAGTAAAACCTTTCAAGGAAAGCTCAGAATCTGATGGGAAAAAGACACCAGCACCAGGAGCATTTTTGATATATCTTAGCACTCGGAGTGTTGCCTGTTGATGGATGTCTATAGAAGCTTATAAAAACTGGCTAAGTCTACTGACTGCATAACAAATGTCTGGTCTAGTGTGAGTCAAGTAGAGTAATTTGCCAATTAGCCTTCTATATGAAGAAGGAGCTGTCAATCGGGTGCCAATATCCTTGCCTAGCTTGAGTTTAGGATCTATAGGAGTGGAGCAAGGTTTGCAGCCTAGAAGCCCTGTGTCTTGTAACATATCCAAGGATTATTTTCTTTGATACAAAGCAATTCCGGATTTGGACTTGGCAACTTCAAAGCCGAGAAAGTACTTTAAGTCCCCAATGTCCTTAATGCTGAATTTCTGATCCAGTAAGGCCTTAACATTGTGGATCTCAGTGAGGTCATCACCTGCAAGCACCAAGTCATCAACATAGACCAGAATGGCAGTGAAACCTGTTGGAGTTTTCTTGGTGAATAAGGAGTAATCTGCCCGAGACTGAGTGTAGCCAAACATAATCAAGGTGTCTGTCAGTTTGGCATTCCATTGCCTGCTGGCTTGTTTCAAGCATAAAGGGACTTTTGGAGTTTATAGACAAGAGTTGGATCAGAGACCTTGAGACCAGGAAGAACCTGCATATATACATCCTCCAATAGGTCACCATGCAGAAAGGCTGTGTTAACATCCAACTGGTGTAAAAACCAGTTGTTGGAAGAGGTCAAGGCAAGTAACAGCCACACAGTGGTCATTTTGACCACCGGGCTAAATGTTTCCATATAATCCAAACCAGTAGTTTGGGTAAAGCCTCGAGCCACCAACCGTGCCTTGTGTCTCTCTACTGAACCATCCGCTCGATACTTGACTTTAAACAACCATTTACAGCTTACAAGTGGTTTATCAGGTGGTAAAGGAGTAAGTGTTCAGGTGCTGTTATGGTGCAGTGCTGCCAATTCTGTATCAATAGCAGCTTGCCAAGCAGGATGCTTGATGGCTTCATAGTAAGAAGAGGGTTCAGAGGTGGATGCGATAGCAAATGAGAAGTGTTTGTGGTTGGGGGTTAGCTGGTCATAGGAGAGAAAAAGAGATAGAGGATATTTTGTTTTTGAGGAGTTGGAGAGGGTGGAGGTGGAGTTAAGAGTGCAGTGGTATTCTTGGAGGTAAGTGGGTGGTTTTCTAGTTCGATGGATTGTCTTATGGGTGCGGGAGGTATGGAAATATGTGGTGAATTTGATGGTGGAGTGGGAGAGGTATGTGTTGGTGGGATAGGTGAGTCATGGATTGGTGATGTTGGGTGGTCAGGGTTTGTGCTGGGGTAAGTTGGTGAGTGAAAAGGATTCGAGGAAGGTGTAAGGATATGCCATGGATCATGTAGTGAGGCTGTATGATCAGGTTCAGGGTAAGGCATCATGGCAGTATCATGTGGGATGGATGAATTGGCCAATATGTGAAAGGGAAAAATGCTTTCATGGAAAACAACATCTCTGGAGAGAAAAATCTCCCTATTTTTGAGATCAAATAACAGGTATCCTTTTGTGCCATGTTTGAACCCAAGGTGGACACACTTTCTTGATCTTGCATCAAGCTTTTTTTTATGACTTGGAGGGGTAGTAGCAAAACTTAAGCAACCAAACACTCTCAGCTATACAATATCTGGAAGCTCTTTGTGTAGAACTTGATATGGAGACTGATTTGTCAAGTAAGGAGTGGGCATTCTGTTGATTAGATAGACAACATGACTCACAGCTTGAGTCCAAAAACACTTGGGAACATTGGACTGAAAAATGAGAGCTCTAGCTATGGCCATGATATGCTGATACTTCCTTTCTACAATACCATTCTGCTGAGGTGTTTCAACACAGGAAGTCTGATGTAGAATTCCTTTGTTGCTATAAAAATCACACAGCAAAAACTCTTTGCCATTATCTATTCTAATGGACTTAACTCTAGCACTGAACTGAGTTTCAACAAGATTCACAAATGTTTGATATGATCAACAGTCTCTGATTTTAACTTCATAAAGAATAACCAAGTATGCCTTGAGCAATCATCAACTACAGTCAAGAAATATCTATGTCCAAACATAGATGGGGTGGAAATAGGACCCCATATGTCCATATGCAACAAATCAAATGGTATAGTAGATTTAAATGTACTATTTGGAAATGGAAAACGTTTCTGTTTTGCTATGTAACACACATCACATGGCTCTGCAGGTTTATTACATTCAACAAAAGGGAAATGTTTATTTAACTGGATCAATCTCTCATGAGAAGGATGTCCTAACCTCATATGCCATATACTACTACTAGAAGTAACTGCATTTACTGTGTGAAAGGAGAATGAAGTGCGTGCCCTTGAATTAAGAGTATAGAGTCCTCCTTGTAAGCTAGTTGTACCAATCATCTTCAATGTAATGATGTCCTGTATATGACAGGCATTACGGTCAAAAGTCAGTCTGCAATCATTGGACTTGGCCATTCTTGATACTGATATTAAATTGAAAGTAAATTGTGGTATGAACAATACATCCGTGAGGCATAATTTCTCAGACAGAACCACTGTTCCAGCTATACTTATAGAAACTTGAGATCCATCAGGGAGTTTGATTATAATAGGTTTTATCCTTTTATGACATTGAAACAAAGATATTGAATGGCACACATGGTCCGTGCCCCCTGTATCCAAGATCCAATTTCCATGCATAACAGAATTCACGACAGAACAGATAATACCTGGTTTTCCTGAAACTTGAGTTACAATATGGTTTGCACTGTGAGGAGATGGTGAACTCTGAGATTGCTGCAGCATAGCCAGAATAGCCTTGTGCTGCTCAGGTGTAAAACCTGTCTTTTGATTATCTTCAACTTCATCTCTCAATCTGAGTGATTTCACTGATCTGTCATCTTCTTCAATTTCCTCTTCTATCACACAATTATTGGCACTGTTGTTCCGTTGGAAATAACCCGGGGGATAACCATGCTTCTTATAGCATGTATCAATCATATAACCTATTCTGTTACAGTATGTACAGAACCTTGAATCCTTTCCTCTACTAGTACCACCTCTTCCCCTTGAGCCATATCCTCTACCACGATTTCCACCTCCTCTTCCTCTATAACCTCCATCATTTGAGCTCATCAAGACTTTTGATTAATCAAAATTCAATTTCATCTGCCTCTCTTACTAAATTAGCATGGAGAATACATCTCTAATGTTAGGAAGAGGTTTCATGAGCATTATTTGGGATCTTACAGCAGAGTATTGCTCATTTAATCCCTTTAGGAATCTTATGACATAGTCATTTTCAATGTAGGACTTAATTGTTGGAATCAATTTACATGAACAAGTAATCTTACATGTGCATGAAGGAACTGGTCTAAAATTTTCAAGTTCTTGCCAAAGGCCTTTCAAATGAGTGAAATAAGCAGTAATCAAAGAGTCACCTTGCTTATGCATATAGATTTCTTCTTGAATTTCTGAAATCCTAAAAACATCTCCCTGATAGTATCTCTTCTCAAGATCTTTCCATACATCACGAGGATTCTCCATCCAAAGTATAGTTTGCTTAATCTCTGGTTCTAATGAGTGTAGAAGCCATGAGAAAACAAGTTTGTTGCATCTGCACCATATCTTGTAGTTAGGATCATTAACAACAGGTTTTTCCAGAGTTCCATCAACGAATTGTTCCTTATTCTTGGAATTGAGAGCTACTATCATAGCTCTTGACCATTGGTGATAGTTTTCACCATTCAATTTCTCAGACACCAAAACTGCTCCTGGATTTTCATTGTGCACCATATAATAAGGACTTGTAAAATCTGATGTTACATTCACCGTATTTGATTGTGCTCCACCTGTAACTGATCCTTCTGCTGCCATTTCACTATAGTGTGAATCACAAATGTAGATCTATGAAACTTATGAGCCTCGATCGCAAACGGATCTCTAGAAAGAAGAAATCGAAGGAAGAAATTGCACAATTGAGCGATTGAGTCAATAAAGGAATCGATTCATGCTTGAATCAATTGAAACAAGACAGAATCAAGATGAAGATCAGAGAGAATGCAGCGGTAGCAGAGCCCCTAAGAAAGGATCTCTGATACTATGTTAACACTGAACTCCATGGTTATGCAATTGTTGAATGAGAGAAAGGATGAAGAGAAAGAACAGCTCAGAGAGTATCAGTTATGTGAATGTGTAAATTCTCATTCATGATAAATTTACTTTGTACAAGAAGAATATATATAGGTAGCTAAACAGCTAACCGAAAACAAAAAAACTAATTAACAGAAAGAAACAAACTAACTAACTAGTTAACAATCGTGGGATGTGGCTTTGGGATTTAGTTAACCATAGTTAATATGTTAATAATTAAAATAAATTTATGTAAGAAATAAGGGAGAAAGATCTTTTAAAGTAATTTATGGGTAAGTAAGTATTTATCAATCATTGATAAATGAATTCACTCATCCATCAATGTTTGATGGATGTTTACTTGCTCATAAATTACTTTAGAGGATCTAATTCCAGAGATAAGAATGCCTCACCAGGTGTTAAACAGTAAATGTGTAAAATTTGTCATGTCTATAAATATAAGAAATTTTTTTATTTCAACTACTATTTATTTATTTTTATAAATATTTTATAACTTTTTAAATTTAAAAATAAATATAAATTTTCTTTTTTTTTTCTTTTTAAAACTTTTAATCTAAACATATCTTAAGTGTGAACTTGTATTTGAATCTTGTTGAAATTATCATTAAAAGAACTTTTCTTAAACGTAACTTGACTCGAGTGATTAGGTTTCTTAACTTAAACTTTTAAATAAATAAGTTAAATATTCTAAGTTCTTACTCTAAGATCTCTCCCATTGATAAAACAATTTGTTTATCATTATATCTAACTCTTATTATTTGTATAATACATTTAGATACTAATTTAAAGTTCAAACATAAATAGTAAAAATTAACAACATATCTCCATAGCCGTTGTACCAACCCCTTATGTTAAAGTAACTTTAAACTAATTCAGTTTACTCACACACCAAGTCACCAAGTGAAAGAGAATTAGAGAAAGACACTTCTCTACTGAAGAGAGGTATTCTCTTATGTGATACGAGTGTAATACATCCAACATATAAAATGTAGACAATAATTTCGCCAGTCGAGGAAGACAACTTTTTAAATAAATAAGTTAAATATCCTAAGTTCTTACTCTAAGATCTCTCCCATTGATAAAACAATTTGTTTATCATTATATCTAACTCTTATTATTTGTATAATACATTTAGATACTAATTTAAAGTTCAAACATAAATAGTAAAAATTAACAACATATCTCCATAGCCGTTGTACCAACCCCTTATGTTAAAATAACTTTAAATTAATTCAGTTTACTCACACACCAAGTCACCAAGTGAAAGAGAATTAGAGAAAGGCACTTCTCTACTGAAGAGAGGTATTGTCTTATGTGATACGGGTGTAATACATCCAACATTTCAAATTTTAGCTTAAAATTAATTTAATACTATAAATAATTTTTTAATCGAATAATATTATATTTTGTTTGGTTCGTTACATTACATAAAATGTAGACAATAATTTCGCCAGCCGAGGAAGACCAAACTGAAGAATCTGACTTTCTTTCCAGCTATCTATCCCCACTCGAGCTAGAAAATATGGTGCCAAATTTAACTTAAGAAAACTAATAATTTAATTCGATTTAAATATTTTTTATTTTATTTTAGCCTGTAGTCATTTTTTATGAATAATTGTTCAGTCAAGCACTTATCACCAAGCGTGTGTAACTTTATTTTATATAGTTTTTTTTAAAACCACATCAAATATTAAGGAGCTGTACCCATTATAAGCATCAAAACTCGGATGTTAAATCCATGAATTCTTAGTTAATAATATCTATATAATCCGTATCTAGTATATTTGTTCACGTCCCTCTCATTCAGTTACATAAAATGATAAAAGGAGGAGTGAATTTGATTTTCGGTCAAAATCGAATATCAAAATCAAACCACATTGTTATGAGAAAATTTCATAATAAAAAAGAAACGAATAAATGGTACTGCAGATTACTACGATGGCCATAGCATAACTGTCTGTTAATTTGGTGCCTTTCTTAATTGTTATAAAATGACTATTCTATTATTACCCCCCAAAAAAAAGAGACTAACTACCTAATGCTCTCAAAGCCTTTTTTTTTTTTTTCCTTCAACTTCTTTTAGCTTAAGAAGCGAGCACAATTCTACTTATAAGAAATGCCCGTGTGACACCCAAAAAATGAGAATTCAAACATGATCAATTTATTAAGAGGTGCTTCTTCAATCCAAACATGATCAACAGAATTACAGGCAAGTTTAGCTGAAGTATGGGCTGTTTTGTTTCCTTCTCTTCTTGTGTGAATAAAGTTGCAAGAGATCAATTTATTCTTGATGGATAAGCAATCTTCAATGATCAAGCCAGTGTACAAGGCTGATCTATTTATATTGTTCCCTATCAGAGCCTGAACCAGTTGAAGGCAATCTGATTCAGCTTCCAGATTGAAGAAACAAAGATCACAGGCGAGTTGGAGGTCATATTTCATAGCCAAAGTTTCAGCAAGGTAGGCCATATTTTCTAATTGTACAATGGGAAACAAATACAATACTTACGTTACCTCATTGCATCATACTAACAAATTAATAATCGCAATCGTCCAGAGAAAGAAGTCCAGCATCACGCATACAAGTGGCAACTCTTCTAATTGTACAACGGGAAACAAAATACAATACTTACGTTACCTCATTGCATCATACTAACAAATTAATAATCGAATCCGTCCAGAGAAAGAAGTCCAGTAAATGCTTCACGCATACAAATATATATATAAAAACATATTTAGTGAGAAGAATTTTTATTGTGAGAGAGTGAGAGAGTGAGAGGAGTAAATTTTGACCATACAATCATACACAGATGGTCAAAAATTAAAAATTACTTAAAGATTTACTTGCATTTATGTTTTAATCTTGATCATTCATATAAGATTTAATGGTTAAGATTCACTCATCTCACCTCTTACAATAAATATTTTTCTCATAAATATGTTTATATATATATATATATATATATATAGAGAGGGAGGATCAACTTTACATCGGTGTAAATTTTTTTGACATTTTTAACATGAGATCACTTTTCTAATTTGTTAGATTATTTCATTAAAAGTTACATTTAATGGAATAATTTCAAATTAGATGAAAGTGGATCTAATAGTTAAAAATGTAGAGTGTCCTTCTTATAAAAAATATATATATATATATATCGATATATATATATATATATATATATATATATATATATATATATATATATAGAGAGAGAGAGAGAGAGAGAGAGAGAGAGGTTTTCTAAAGTATCCCCCAACCGACAAGTGAGAGTATGAGTGCTCATGGTCCAACCCGACTCAATAACTCGGTCCGATTTGAAGTTAATTGTCTTTGGGTTGAATTCTTAAAATTTAACCCGATGTAATTTTTGGGTCCGATTCGTGCCAACCCGTCCGATATTATATAATATATTGAAACATATAGTTTTATTAAAATTAGTAACAAAGTATGAGATTTCTAAACTTAAATTAATACTTTTTGCATTGATATAATTTATTTCAAAATATCTATTGTATAGTTTTTGTTTCATACTTAAAAAATTTTATAACTTAATTATACATAATATTTAAATTTCTACATTTTATCTAAATTTCAATTGTATTTGATCACTAATCGAGACATGATCAGGTTAGGTCTAAGTCTAAAAATTAGGCTCGATATGAAAGTATCGGGTCAAGGTTGGGTCAAGTTAAACTAGGCCCACAAGCATTCCTAGATGAGAGGCTAATCTTCCGGAATATGATCAGGCACCTAAGTGGATATCCCTTTCAACAGTATTATTTTCATGCACATGAATCTCGAGATTAAACTATAAACTACATGCTTAAGAGACTCAAATCCTTTCTATATATGCAACATATTAATGGCAAGAATATATTATCACATCACGAGTTGAAATGAGAACATGCATAAATTATTTGAATATATATATTACCAATATAAGAAACTTTCAAACACGAGTGCAATTTATTCAAAAGCTCAAAAGAAAAATTGATTTCTTTTTGTATACTAACACTCCTAATTTTTATACTCATTTGTTATATATGGGTAGTTTTTTCTTAAGTTGAGTTGTGTTATAAGTAATAAGAAAAATATATATGTCTCATATGTCATCATTATCACTCTTGAAATTCTAATTTTAAATTAGTCCAAATTTTCTTGAAATTAATTTTTTTTAAAATTTTTCCCTGTTACTCTTTAAAAATTATTAGATCAGTGCAAGCAGACACATGCTTCTTATACCACCTGGAAGGCCAATCGTCTTGAGACTGCTACTCTAATCCTAATAATGTTGAGCACACAACTTTATCTAGATATTTCCCTCCATGATATTCCTATATAGTGTCATCATTCTTTTTAAAAAACTTAATTTGTTTTTGGCTTTTTTCTTATTCCTCGACTTCTTTACCAGGGGACTACTTTTTGCTAGAAAAATTATTTAATAAAATCGTGTTAATTTATTATTATAATTTATAATATTTTTTCTCCTTCTTTTTCTATATCTCTTTACCTAATTTTTTTCTCATCATCATAAGAGGTGAAATTATTTTTATTATGCAATTTTCTAGTCATATCAACCACCTAAAAATGTTAGCATTAGAGTCATCATCTTCAATATCAATGGAAGGCGAAAGATGAGTAAAACAATTAAATCTCGAATTGCTCAGAATCACTTATATAGTGGTTCTAACAAATTTTCGACAGATAAATCTGCTTAAGCATACCAAAACCTTCCGATGAATATTCCGTCAAAAATTTTTGGTGGAAAATATTGTTAAAAAGTTGAAAAATTTACAATGTGTATTTTTAGTTACCAACGGCCAGATACGACGATATTTATTGGCGGATGATGGTTTTCGACAAGGAAACTACAAATGATATCCACTAAGATTTTAAATTCGATGAATTTTAAGATTTTTCAATAGATTTTTTCGACAATAATAAGCAATTTTCTAGTAGTGAATATTGTACTATCAAAACAAAATTATTAGATAATATCGGTAGATGCTCTTACTTACCTATATTTCATAATTGCCTCACCACTATCTTTATATCTTTACCAAATCATGTGAGGATTTAGCCCACAAGCTCCTTTACAAGACAATTTTTCTTTCTCATGGATCAAACAATTCCTTAATATAAATATTTATAACACAAAAAAATTTTGGTAACAAGTAACCATTCCACACACTCCTTATTGAATAAGGACTTTTAGAATTTCCTATTAAAAACAAGTATCTTATATATCCTTTTCGTATCTTTCATATGACTTAATATTAAGAGTCTTGCTATAGAGTCCTCTGTAGTTTGGCTGCAGTTCGGATGAGACAAAATTAAACATTCATGGGTAGGTTCACAGTTAGGATCCATGACACTCACCACACATATATGCTGATTCGAACATGTTTGAAAGAGCAAAAATAGCATTTCTCTAATATTAATTACAATTCAAAATAAAAAAAACTAACAATAAATATTAAATCAGGAATTTAGGTAAAGCTCAACAATATTATCTAATTGTTACAGAAAGAAAAATGTAAATTCAGGTGGATACATTTCATTCAAGTTAAATTTCTCTTCATAAGAGAAATGATATTCAGCCAGAAGCATATGACCGAATCTTAATACCCGAACTATGTGGAATTTCCATGTCATCACATATTTTCCACCTCTGCTCCACTCCCTCCAGCCAGAGCATCTTCCCTTTCACCCAGATCGAAGTTGGAAAAACTTCGCCTCCTTCAACTCATCTCCACTTCTAGCATCACGTTCCCCCTTAAAATTTGGCCTTTCCTCTTGCAGCTGCTCCAGTCCACCATGACTTCTCCACTGCTAGCATATGGGCCGACCCCATTAAGTCAGCCTTGTCTCCAAGCATCTGTGTCACGACACACAATTCACCACCACGGCTTACCGTCGGCCCCTCGTCCTAGGTCTTCTCCACATTAGAAGCTTAGATGCGTTGTAATTGGGTATATTATTTCATGCATTCATTGCCTGAAGCGGACTTGGTCTGACTGTTTCAATTGGTGCTTCTTATTGATATGTATTCCAGATGCATGACAGTGTTCGATGAAAGGCCTACAAGAATGTAGTTCAATGAACCATATTGATAAAGTTTCCGAGTGCTTTATTTATTTATTTTTTGTCTCTGATTTTGAATGTGGGGCAAGATCCAAGTTTTGAATTTTGTTTATTAGGACTAATTCATGTTGATCGATTTGTAACTCATGTTCCAAGTGCTGCATCTGAAGGCGAATATCTGGTACAAAATTGTTGTTACGATTTACTAAAGGTGTTGATGTAGCGATTCAGCATCGCAATTTCTACTGTTCGTCTTCTAAAATTCTTCCCATGTTCATAATTTCTATTATGATAATGATTGGAGGTATAAGCTCTCTCTCTCTCTCTCTCTTCTGTGAAAAAATTGAGCCAATTAGCTCATCATTACTTTTATAATTTGTTGTACAATGGAAATCATAATAGACAGAAGAAGCCAGAACAAAATGAAAAAGAAACAAAAATGGAAAGCTCATTGGAGTTTCTCCGTCAAGTCGAACGAAGCTGTAGCTACCGATCGTATTCCTTTGCATTTCCCGTTTAACACTTTAACCTTTTTTACCTTATTTTAAAAATACTAATTACACAAAGTGACATAATATAATGAATGTTTAAGTGGCCTACCACCTCATCTAAGTAAGTTGCCAACTCATTCGGGCAATTTGATTTCGGTCAAATCCTTCTGGCTAAATAGCAAATCTCAATTCGTAAATCCTCCATGGAATTTCTTGTGCTAATATCCATCTCATACTTTATTTTATGCAGTTAATTTATGAATATCCAAATACAGGTTAATTTTTAAGCAAACACTAATAGTAATAGTTGGCGTTGTCCTTAATACTCACAAATAAAGAGTGAGTACTGAGTATCGATGCTCACAAATTCCTACACATTGGATTAATAATATATAAATTGAATGGATGAGATTGATTAACTGAAATCATGAATATGGTAATGTTAAAAATTCCAAAGCTAGTCCCTATGAGAAGATTAATTGAAATGAAAAGGTCATGTCTTATCATTGGCAAAACGTAACGTTTTGTACATGGAGCAGTTATAGTCCTAGTTTTTTGTGGTATAAAAGGGTAAAGATTCAATTTTCTTAAGTTGTTTTTATCTTATATTATTTTTTACACTATTTTTTTTATATTAATAATAATAATATTATTATTTTTCTTACTTAATTATAATCTTAAAAATAATGTAAAAATAATATAAAAAAATAATATATAATCATTATTTTTCCTTAAAGATTTAACTATAATTTTTTTATATCACTTTTCTCTGTCATCGTTTTTTATCCTTCTTCCCATGTCATTTCTTTTTATACAAATTACAATGTAAAGATCTGCACCTTGTTTCTGCATCTTCCCATGACAATAACACAAAAAAACCTTCTATGTACACAATCATCTACAAACTGGCCGAATCAACTAACAATAACATGTGGGGCACCAATAAACCCCCATTACTACCATAGAAACAAACACCAAACAGCAGCGAGATGCTCTCCACTTAGAACAACTGAGCCTTCAATCAACTTTTGGTGCTATGCCCTTCAAAACACCAGCAGCGAGATGCTCTCCACTCAGATCCTCTCCCTTGGCCTCCTGATACCGCGACTACCTCACCCTCGATAATCCATAGAGCCCGTTGTCAAAACATCATCATCGACATATTTCTCTACCCAGTACATTGTTTAATGTGTCTGATTTATTTCAAGGACTGATCCCAATTAAAACATAGGGATCTAAATATAAACTAATTAAATACAGCTAACTTAACAGTCAAAAATAAATAAATTAGGTGACCTGTAATAACAAGTAAAAAAATGTGAGCACCGATGCTCACAAAGCTAAAGTGAGTATGGAAGAATCCTCCGTAATAGTCGTTGTTCTTTTTTTTTTTAAAAAAATAAAACACACATACACACATCAAACACAAATAGAGATTGTTTCTAAGAGGACAAGTGTTATGGGTTTGTTACAATAGAAATGATATTTATATATCATTTTTTTTACATCATATTTACACTTTACTTATCTGAAAAATCAAACACAAATAGAGATTGTTTCTAAGAAAAGGTAATGGGTTTGGGAATATATTGAAATGTATATTTTTTTTATTTAATTACCTAAAAAAGTAATGTAAAGAAAATGACATACAAATATTATTACAATGTACTAAATTATTTTAGATATGCTCCCGCTTTTGTATTCTCTGTTTGCTCGCAAGTGTTTATTTTATACGTCTGAATTCTCAATATTCGATCCGCAGACAACACCCCCAGGAATCAGAAAATTCAATATTAGACGTGCCAGTTTCCATGTGGTCTAGCACATTCTCATAGATTAATCATCATTTTTTTTTTCTAAAAAAGGAGCTCGTTTCTAGGAACAGAAGCTGCTAAATCATAAGAAGGTTAATCATTCTGTAATAGAACTAAAGTTTTTTCTTTTCTTTTTTGTGATAGAAGTGTTTTTCTTTTGGGTGCTCATAAACGATGTGCATGATAATAAAACTTGGATGTGCTGAGAATGAACTAGGCCCTTGTTGCTACCGCAAATGACAGTGAGCCCAGCCCATGAAACAGAAAAAGGTACGGTGGAAATCAAGTATTGAATAGCAGCATCACTAGCACAACTATACTATGGCATCTACCTCTAATAAAACCCGGATCAGGCATCAAACCCATAGAAGGCCGGTTAATCGATCTGACAAAAAAAATAAGTCAAATAAAAAATATTGAACTTTTCAATTTATGGAAAATCAAACAAATTTTCTGTTGTTGCTCTGTTAACTGAAGTTTAATCATATTTGACAGCGGGAATGGAACTTTAAACGGAACTTTATGATCTTAATCTGTTCAATCTCATCAATCAAGTCAACATTCAATTGTTAGTTGAATAATGTTCTCTGGATAACACTTTTATAGTATACATCACTTCACAATAAAAACAGAAGTATAATATAAATATATAAAATGAAGTGAAATAATTTATGTTATAATATTTAGAATATATTTTAAAATTAAATTAAATTTAATTTTTTATTATTTTAGATATTTAATATTTATATAATTAAAAATATTATTTTAATTATATTTGATTGTATTTTATTTTTTATATAAATTCAATCTCTTATAAGTAGAGAATTTTTTATATACACTAATTAATTCAAATATTTAAAAATAATTAAGATAATATACAAAAAAAAATTTAAATTTTTTTCATATCCATATTTCTTTAATATTATATTAGAAATAGAAAAATAGAGATACAAAAAAAATTTAAAGAATATTTTTGTATATTATTTAAATATCTAAATTAATAAGTGTGTATAAAAAAAATTTTATTTATAAGAGAAGAAATTTATATAAAAATAATAATTAAAAATAATTAAAATAATATATCTGTAAAAATTAAATTTTTAAAATAATATAAAATTAAGTATAATTTAATTTTGAAATATATTTTATATATTTTAATAATTTATAAAATAAATATTAAAAAATGTAAATATATAAAATGATACTATGTATAAGTATGTAAATCATTAATGTCGTTTGCCAGACTGGACTTCACAAAAATGAAAAATGGGTTCCACGGGTCTTTTTATAGGGTTTATAAGAGGTTGTTTTCAAGGGTACAGCTCGGTGTGTGTGCCGTTAGATTTCTGCATTCTGCCCGCCAACTAAACAAAACACACCGAAAGCGCAAAGAATTCCAATCCAAATATTAGATATATAAATATAAATATATAAAAGACAAGCGTGAAACCCACTCAGTTGAAAATCAACCTCTCCCCTTTCTCCCTAGCCTACTTCTACTTTTCTTTCTCTGCTTTCAGCTCAGCTACTCTCTCTTCTTCACTTCTTCACTCCCCATCCCATCCCAGAGAGAGAGAGAGAGAGAGAGACTGAGAAAAAAAAAAAAAAAGGGAAGATGGGAGTGAGGCTGAGTGTTTTGTTTTTATAATGAGCAAAGGACTACACACCCTCTTCTTCCCTGAAGAAGATGGCAATCCACCATCACAATGACCAACTACAACATAATGAAAACGTTTCATCTGTCCTTGATGCTCTGTACTGTGATGAAGGAAAATGGGAAGAGGAAGAAGAAGGAGAGTTATCATCAGAAGAGAGTAATGTAACAACAAACAATAATGGGGTGGTGCACCTGGATACTACTTCTCTTTTCCCTCTGCTCTTGTTGGAGCAAGATTTGTTCTGGGAAGATGAAGAGCTAAACTCTCTCTTCTCCAAAGAGAAGCTTCAACAACAAGCCTATTACAATAATCTGAATAATAATGATAACAATGTGGATTTAGAGTCTCCTCTCTTTGTGGCTCGACGTGAGGCAGTTGAATGGATGCTTAAAGTGAATGCTCATTATGGGTTCTCTGCTCTCACTGCAACACTGGCCGTTACTTACCTGGATAGATTCCTTTTGAGCTTCCATTTTCAAAGGGAGAAGCCATGGATGATCCAGCTTGTGGCTGTCACTTGCATCTCTTTGGCAGCAAAAGTTGAAGAAACTCAAGTGCCTCTTCTCTTAGACCTTCAAGTAGGTTAAACACAAAACCTTCTTGTTCTGTAACTCATTCACTGTGTTTATCTCATTCATCTTAGGTATAAGTTATAACATGTCTGGTTATAATATTATGTTTCAGGTGCAAGACACCAAATATGTGTTTGAGGCAAAGACTATTCAGAGAATGGAGCTGCTGGTGCTCTCTACCCTTAAATGGAAGATGCACCCCGTCACCCCACTCTCATTTCTAGATCACATTATAAGGAGGCTGGGATTGAAAACGCATCTTCACTGGGAATTTCTAAGGCGCTGTGAGCATCTTCTTCTGTCTGTGCTTTTAGGTAAGCATTAAGAATGGCTAGCTCTCCCTCTTTCAGATCCCATTGTTGACTAAAAACTTTAACTTTACGATAAGTACAAAGAATAAATAAGGATCCTACTATCTTTATTTTCTTATCATTTGGTATGTGTGTGTTTTGTTGAGTCTAGATTCAAGATTTGTTGGTTGTCTTTCTTCTGTATTGGCCACTGCGACAATGCTGCACGTTATAGACCAGATTGAGCACAGTGATGGGGTGGAATACAAAAATCAGCTTCTGGGTGTTCTCAAAATTAGCAAGGTTAGTACTTAGTAGTGCCTGGTTGTCCATGGTTTTTTGTTTTGAATAATATTTTTGTTTATTTAATATATTTTTACACCATGTCATGTCATGTCTGTCCATGAGATGAGCATCTTAGATTGGTTAAATATATAATAAATGCTGTCATTAATGCACATCATAAGCACATAATTTGATCTTAATTACTCCTGTGCATTGTTACAGGAGAAAGTAGATGAGTGCTACAATGCGATTCTCCAGGTCTCAAATGCCAATAATTATGCTCTTAACAACCCTGGGAAGCGCAAGTATGACCAAATCCCTGGCAGCCCAAGTGGCGTAATTGATGCTGCTTTTAGCTCTGATGGTTCCAACGATTCGTGGGCAGTGGGGTCATCAACATCATTATATTCATCACCAGAGCCTCTGTTCAAGAAGAACAGAACCCAAGGACAACAAATGAAATTGTCACCACTTAACCGGGTCATTGTCGGAATTGTTGGCACCTCTCCTTAATCAATACCCCCTCTGCATTCCCTTTCTCTGTCCTTCATAAAACAAAGAACCCAAAAAAGATCTATATTTATTTACTGTGGTAATTACTCTTTCAATGCATGTTGCTGTTAACTAGAGTGAGTGCCTTTCCATATACTATCTCTTCATTTCCAACAATGTCCAACATTCATTTACATCTCCTGGAGAGAGGCAAGGTGATACAGGCAGGAAGGAATGGTTACTGAGGAAAGGAAGAGGAGGACAAAGTTGGCAATGAAGACTATCAGCACTCTATATGTTTCAGGCACTTTCTTTTTCTTCAATGGATCTCTTCTAGACCATACCAAATTTGGACATATCTATATCATATTTCTATAATAAATTGGGAACAATTTTGTTCATTTGTATATGCTTTTATTCACTTCCTTGTGTGCTTGAATCTTTGGCTGGAGTGACATTGTGACATAGAGAAGGGCGTCCCAAATGGTCCACCCAAAGTTTCTTTTTACCAAATTTTTTTATCATAGTTTTATTATTATCGAAAAACTTGAGACAAAACAAATAAAGGAGGGTTTTTGGACAGATTATGAAGAAGGATTTGTTTGCATGTGATGGGAGAAGTAGTTTGTCGGCCAGTGGGGCTCTGATGAAGGGTTTTGGTCATAGGGGAAGGGGGCGGGTTTCTTGATTGGGGGATCGAGTCTTTTGACTTCGTAACAAGGGCCAACACAGTCTTATAATATTGAACTGACCCTAATACTCTCTATAGCCTAACCCCTGGCCTAACTGAAAACACCAACTATTGCTTTTATGTATTCTAGGCTTGCCTCAACTACTGTACCATAGAATGTAGAGTAGAGGCTCTTTCATTAGTGATTTGTAAGAGCTCATAGAAGGGCGTGAACAATAGCATTAGCATGGTTAGTAGGGCCCTGAGTCTGATATGTTCCTAGTTAATTAAATTATAAATGTATTTTGCAGCACATAGTTGCCTTTGCCTATCATTATTAAGAAGATTAAGGTAAGATAGCATTAATTATATAAATCGTACATTGGAACCTTTTAGTTGGAAACTTCAAAAGAGTTGCATAATGTGTAATATTAATTGCAGACTCTTGCTTCCACACAATATTAGAGGTTCTCATAGGGCGAGAGGCATGTAAGGAGGAATGTACTAGTAATTTTATAGTACTATTAGTATTTAACCAGCTTAATAAACTTTGTTCCTGTACATCTATGTCAATCTCACAATCTAACTAGCTTAATAATAAATAATTTTTAAGTAGACATAATTTATTATAGATATTTAAATTATTATTTGATATGTATAAAATAATAAAAATTATTATAAAATTATATTAATTATTAATAATATTTTTATATATATTAAATAATAATTTAAATATTTAAATAATAATATGTAGACTATATTTATTTAAAAATTTCTCATAATGTAGATAGTAAAGTTATTTATTTCAATAAATCAAATTATACTTAATAACTACTGTTTAATCTCCGTTGTAATTATAATATTATAAAGTTCTAAAAATATTAAAAAATCATATTCGAACTCTTTCTCTATTGTGTTTCATGTCTAATAATATATTAAGAGGTTAACAGTTAAAGAATAATTTATTTATGAATAGGAACTAAATAATTAAAGTATTTATTTAGTTTATTTTAATTATTTATTTTGAATTAAATAATCAGTCTAATAATTCTTATTTATAAATATAAGTTCTCAAATTTGTTTACCGCTTTTTGATGTGATCACTGTAAATATACTACATAACTTTCTAGTTTATGTGGTGTATTTCAAAACAAAGTCTTCATATATATAAAGTTACAATCCATACTTCTAATTTTAGAGTTTTGCTGGTTCCGAACTGTTAATAGTTGTCATACTTTCTCTGTTCAATTATCAAGTCTAATTGCACAACAACTTATGCACTTGCGGTCAAGAGTAGGAGACAATTGATTAATCATGTTTATTTGCACTGATGACAAGCAAAGAACATAAGGAAGAACATGAGGAAACACTTTTACAACTAATTCAAAGTAGTGGGATACATGGCATTAACTTTTCAATACTTATGCAACCTTTATTTGGTAGTCGTTACTTGGATTAGACTAACTATGATTAAGTGCACACTCTTTTTAAAGAAACAAGAAAGGTGGCATACCCCATGTGGATAACATTCCGTAGACCTTCCCTTTCTCTAAATTGTGTGGAGATCTTTTTTTTTTTTACTTTTGTTTTTCTTCCTACCCCTTTTTCTTTTATGAATGCAAAGATTCATGATGATCATTCTAGTGGATTCACTATAGTGCATGCTTCACCTTTTGGTTGTTTTCTTTGCCCTTTTCTTTTTTTGTCTTTGTTCTCGTGTGAAAATAAAAATAAAGTTCATTCTGCTTTTTTCACGTGTATAACAAAAATAATTTCAATAAAGATAATGTATCTAAATCTAAAACGCATTGTATGTGAGCAAAATGGAATAAGAATGCCATATTTTAAGCTTCTTGGTTTAGTATTTTAGATCAGTTTTTCTTGGAGGAGTTTAAAGGCATAAGAATGCCATATTTTTTTGTCTCCATTAAGTGGAGTGTGGGCAGTAAACTAGAGAAGTTTAATAGAATAAAAATGCTTTTGATTTTGTGGTAGCTTTGACAAATCATTTGTCAAGATCGGAAAGCCTAAAATATCATGGACATGTGCTTTTAAGTGTGTTATCATATCTCGACTTAAAATTTTAAAATATTAGATCTTTGAATATTTTTATTTATATAATTCTTAATTTGTTAATTCTGTTTTAATACGAGACTTTTATACTCATATTTCACTTACACTTAAATTCTCAACAACACTAGTAATCTTAAATTATGACATAATGCCAAAAAAAAAAAAAGGCAGGCGATTTTATTATGGGGACAAAATCTGATTTTGTAGGAAGATTGTCTCTGGTTCTATTAATATTTTCCTCTACTTTAAGTTTGGTAGATTATAGATAGTACCAGATGTATGCTAGAGATCATGGCTTCATGACTCAGAGAGAGAAAAACTCGAGAGGGAGAATTGTTTTTTCCAAAAGGAAACAGCTTACTCCGAAGGAGCAAAGCTCATGAGGTCAGTAACGTATATGCCCCCACACCAATAATTGTAACATAATATGATGCCTTGGGGCTTAACTTGATGATTTTGAACTTTCTTTTTTGACCTAGTCTCATCCTGTGTTTTACATTAGTTAATAAATTCACATGAATAAAAATTTGGACTAAAACCCCCCAATGTAATTTCCTCTGGTCTTTTCTTGATTGCTTACAGCTGTAAAGTCTAAAAGAACAATAAAAGAGGAAGGACCATATATGTTTGTGGACCCCTCCTTCTGCTTTCTCTCGCTCTCATTTCTGCATGGGAAAGGTTTTTCTGGAGTATTTGGAAACAAACTGCTTAAGCTGCACAATAAAACATTAATCTCTAATTCCTTCTCTTTAGAAGAAAGCATAAAATAGCTGCTTTATAGCTGCAGCCGTATCTACTTCTTGAAAGCTGAAGCAGGTGACCATTCTGACTGTAAACCATCCCAAAATGTTAAAGTCATCGAACTCTAACCTTTAATAATTTCTCTTCTCCGATTACTAAGGATACTGCTGTTTGTTAGAAGCAAAAGTGAAAAGAATATAAAAACAATTAATGGTGATTAATTCGTAAGTACTTGTCAAAGAATACATATATTGGAATGAAAATAAAATTTATCTTATTATTTCACTCCATCTCTAACAAAATTTTCATTTCTAATTGCCAAAAAATAGGAACCAAAGTGTAATGATCAGTATTTATAATTTGATTAGTTATATCTTACATATAAGCTTGCACATGCTTGTAACTAGATATTAAAGGTATTGGTGGTGGAAACATGCATGATTACATCAGGATGCTATTACTGTACCTGGGTTACCTATCTTTAAGTTTTTAACTGAAATATATGATTTCATCAAATGATTTTGCCAATCCACACAAACAAGATAGAAGAACAGGGACTCCAATTTCGCTAGGCACTTTCAAAGATTAAGCTGTTAATACTTAATATCAATATGGTTTTAAATTTTGTGTTTTTCACCCAAAAGAGATGAAGCAGGGAAGAAATAGACTGTTCCAACTTCCAAGACAAAGACATTCAGGACAGGCAGAGAGGTAATGCCATCTATAATAAGGTAATATGTCACATCATTATGCTATAATTTTGCCTATTATGTGCTAAATCAACTATAAGATTGAAGTCAACATTTTAAAGTAATTAAATTCTTCAACGATTCGAAGAAAACTATTGAAATTCATGTCTTTACCTGCTTCACAATTGAAATTCGTTACCAATAGTACCAGTAATCATTGCACCAAGTTATTGTATTTGTTTCATAGATAATTAAATTCATCACAGATTAATAATTTCCAGGCTTCAACATCAGGTAAGGGAAAAAAAACCATGTAAACAACAGTAGTGTTCTTATGGTAAATTTTCAACGGTTAGTCATTAGCGAGAGGAGGTCAAATATGCCATTTTCTTCTATATGAAAAGCATAAAAATTCTGATTCTTTTCATTTGACACTATGATCTTTTCAACTTGATGTAAAGCTGATTCTAGCACTAGCACAGACAAATTTACACCCAGCTACATTCTGAACCAACGTGTTGATGTGTGCATCTCAAACTCTCAAGGAACTATCCAAGATTCATATGGTCCCAAATACCAATGGGATTCTAGGCAGTTGATGCATCACTATTCTGGATGGCCCCAAGGGATCAGAAATGGAGGCCCCAAAAACCTCTGTCAACTAGCATTTCCCCACCTAATGCGTGACCCAAATTATTATCACAATGTTCCTCCTTTAATTGTTACAGTTAATGTTTGCTACTAGTAATCGGCATCCAATGTGCTTGGAATCGATCATATTCTAACTGGCCACCATCATCTCAAGCAGAGACAAAAACACCAACACTAGAAACATAATTAGATTTGGCATGTTATACTGAAGTTGTAAGAATAAACTCAATAAGACATATGCATACAAATGTATACAAACACTATGAACTTCGCTATATGTTATCTTAAACTGACCCAATTTCAGAACTTCCAATCACATTGTGGTCCAAACATTGCTAGCCACTATAAACTTTAAATTAAGCTTCTACACGGCCTTGCTTCTGTAACAATTTGAAATATTGTTGGAACAATTAGAACTAGGATGGGAAAATCTTCGGCTTTTCTGAAGTCGTGAGAGCTAAAAGCTGTCTGATTGTTCTATCAATCTTCTAAGTTTTTGTAACCAGGATTGGTCTAAAGCTATAATTAGATCATGCCAATCTCTTTGGGATGTTATGGCCTCAATTCATGGTTAGCAAATTAGAAATTGATAAACATCTCATTGGTGAGCTGGACTAGTCTAATAAATAAGGGACTTTATTCAGTAGCAAACATTAAATGAACTGAGTCAAGTTCTTTTATGACTGTTTGGTTTTATTACCTACTTAGAATAACAATGTCCAGAAGATCAATAAATATTGAGGAAAGCCTTTGAGCTTACTTGTTTAGAACCTCTTAGTAGGACGCCTCAAATAATCTTCTTGGCGCCTCAAAGGGCTACCCCACCATATTCATGTAACGTCTTATATGGAAAAGAAAACGTTATGTAGACAAGTAGCATTGAATACCTAAACAAAAAGGCAGAAACAGTAATACGTCTAGGTGGTCCAATGCATAGACACAAGGGTGCCTTGCTAAATCTCTTTCTCTCTCTTTTAACAAGGCAAAATTTATTGTTAAGCAAGCAGGATCCCTTTTAGGTCTCTTTAGTTCCTTTACAAAGTCAGAAGAAAAGGACAAGTGAAGTTTTTGGTGTTTTTAGGGGCCAGCCTTGAGCCATGACATGGCTTGTGTCCCAAATCTGTGAAACCTGGCTGCCATGCTTCAAGCATGTCTGGCTTATCAGACAAAGATTTGGGTATCTTTTGACAGGCAAGAGTGATCCAAGCACTATCACCAGTGAAGTTTTCAAAGGTTTAAAATCTTAAACTAACACTAACAGTAAACGGATGCTAGTTGACAAGTGATAAATGTTAACCATCCTAAAAATGACCTTATCTGTAGTAATCACCTTAAGTGCTTGTACGTGGTACAAAACACTGTTGGTATAAAGAGACAAGTAGAGGACACGAACAAATACACAAAACAAAACATGCATGCCTTACGTACACAGATGGAAAGTCAAATTCTACGGTAGTAAATGTTACAAAGTATCTCGTACAGAGAAGGTTGTTTCTATTCGTACAAATGAGAGAAACAATAAATGAAACAGTACGTAGGACAGATGATCAAGTAATTACTCTTATTTTTTGTGTGTAATGTATTCGTGTGTTTTTTGAAATTTTAATTTTTGATGGAGTCCTTGTTTGATCTATGTTGCCAAACTCATTTAGTGGTTGTTGTGCTGTTGTTGTATATGGAAACCAAGAACTTGGCAATTAATCTTTAGTGTGTGTGCATAGACTTTGGTATGGCATGCAAGTTTTGCTTTACTTAATAGTGAAAGTCTTATAAGTTTTCATTTTTCCAAACCTTGTAATATTTAAAACCAGTAATTCATATGATCAGAAAAGGAGAATGTGGATGACTTCAGATATGGTCCAATAAGTTAAGAGCCATTACTTGAAGCTTGTCACTTCAGACTACCGTCTGCAAGTCGTGTTGCTCGACCCACATGTTACATTTCATCACAGAAAGATAGAATCATTGAATAGAACCCGTGACTCTTTTCATGGTACATTTTTAGCTGTTGTGCATTTTGGTGGGTCAGTAGAAATCCCAGCTATGATAATTGGGTCAATAGGTGCACAAAGTGAACAGTAAAGGATTTGATTTTGGTTCAATTCTTCCTTCTAGCTTGGAATATCAAGATTTTAAGATCGAGGAATGACGACCCCAAAAGTGACTGCAGCAAGATAGGAACAGACAAGCTATAATCCTGAACAGTAGGTAGAGCAGTCCTGCTTCACTGCCAGAAACGAATTACTAATATTGAGTGATCATTCTTCAATTTGACTAACGCTATGTTTAGTGTGTGTTTGGGAATGGAGAGACAAATTTGACTAACGCTAAGTTGAAATGTATTGAATGGGAAGTTAAATTTGTTTGGTTAATATTTGAGAAAAGTCTGTTTGTATTATTTAAACGTAAATTTTGCTTCTAACTAATGTTGGAGTGAAAATAAAAAAAATTTGATTTTGTGTTTTGAATTATAATTTTATTACTATCATTTATTTTGTTAAATTCATTTTTAAAATAAAAATTATTAAACATAAATTATGTTAATATAAATTTATTTTTCAACTAAATATAAATTTACAAACATAATTTTAATTAAATTTAAATTTATCAATTACAATCCAAACACACACTAGAATTCAACGTGTTTTTTTTCTTTTCTTTCCCATCTATTAATCTTTACATATCCCTTAAAACTTTAAAGACCTGATTTGGTCAATAATATAGTTACTGTTGCAACTTTCCGGGGTCAATCTAAGCAGAATCTCCAATAAATTCATAAGAGGCCTTAATTGCACCAGTGGATTCAACGGGAAATATGGAACTAACTTGTTTTGCCTTGATTTCAAGTTTCAACAAACCCGGACTTGCCCGTTTTCATCACTTCATCATGTTAGAAATCTAAGCATAAGTGAAATAAGTCTCATATTGATAAAGAATAAAAAAAATGAAAATCATATAAGTGTATTAACCTATAAATTTAATGTCTTAAAATTTTTAATCAAGATATAATATCAAATTTAGTATTATAGGTTATCCTTTACCCATAAAAGAAATTTCCCTAAATAATTTTGACTCCCCAAATGCACCACAACTACCTAAGGCAAATGCCGTTCCAATGATAGGCATGTGGCTGTGTTAGACATATAGTTTTATATTTAATAATTTATTTTAAACAAAACAAATGGAGAACTCAAGCGTACACCGAGTATTATATCAAACTTTCAAAATAAATAAATAAATTGTACAGGTCTCTGGTGTACACAGTCAGCCAACTGAAATCATATTCATCCTTTTCAGGAGTTCGCGTCCTTTGATCTTAAAAGAAGCAGCAAATGCTGCACTCCTGCTTCCATTATCTTTGTCGCCAAATGAGTGAATTGAACGAAACAGTTCAACTTTTTGAAACGCATTGGCTTGAACGTCTTATCTCTTTTGCGCAGTTTTTGCTGTGATCAAGATTCAAGGATAGGTCATTGCCCAAAAAAAAAAAAAAAAAAAAAAAAAAAAAAAAAAAAGAAAGATTTGATAGGTTGTAAATGCATGCCAGATGTAATGATAATCCAAAATACCAGTGTTGCCAACACATCAATTGGTCGTGTAAAAAATTTCAGTACACAGTAGATCAAGATTAAATCCTTAAAGAAAAAGCAACTTTCGTTGTTCAATATGATTAAATAATTCTAATAGAATTTACTGTTTAGAAAGCAAGTAAATTAAAAACAGAACAATATTTATACCCATAAAATAAATAAATAGGTTCAAGATATGGAATAGATGCAGATTAACAAAAGGAGTTACATTAAGTGGTACAGCTGATTTTTTGGCTGATAGTTTGTGCTGTTTGGTCACTACCATGCTAAAGGGATCATCAACCTTAATGACGAGGCTTTTCTTATATTACTGTGCTACCTATTGGTCCTACTGTAAAAGGTCTGACATTCATGGGGGACGAAGAGGGTGTGAACTGTGAAGTGATTGACTTGAATTATATATTGGTGGCCGTGGTGGTGGAATCTTGCAACAATAAGGTTCAGGCATCCATAGACAACATACTGTAACCAAGCATTTGGGTCTCTACAGAGGACACAGTCCAGACGTTTATTGATCATAGCATAACCTAGGGCATGCATGCACCAATTATAGCAACACTTGTGTGCAGTGCTCGGATACATGTGAACTCATGGTCAATGTACAGCAGCATTTGCTGCCACTAATAGTAGAATTGAGCACCAAACCAGCAGCCACTGTCAACTACGAACTAAGACCAAAACTCGCAGTTGTGCTTGTGCAACACTTTTATTTTTTATTCTCAGGTTCAGGTAATTAAAAATGACAATTGGAATTTGGAAGGAAAGGGACAAGGGAAGAGTAAGAGACATGGTATCCATATACTTCGATCTAACTGCTACGTACAAATTATCTATATATACATTCTTTTCTTTTTCAAAATTACTTATAGGAGTGCTTATGCATGTTTCTATTAAGTGGAAACGTAATGCTATTAAGATTGCTCCTTAAGGACAGCACTGTACCAATTTATTCGGTTCCAACCAAGCATACAAAAGCAAACCACATTCAACATAATGCTATTGATATTGCTGCATCCATCTTGTTCTAAACATACACCACTGATGAGATGATCCACACCCCCTACATCATTTAAGACGGCACTATTTCCTGTAGCAATTCCAACATTCTGTGTTAGCTATTGACTCAGTAAAAAGAATTATTCAATTCTTTTGATAGAATTCACTACAGAAACAACGAGGAACAGATAGCACATGCCCCTTTCAACAACAACAACAACAACAACAAAAAAGAGAAAAGAAAAATACATGCAACAGGAAACCCAACTTTGCCTACCTCAAACATGCACGTACCCTATTTTTTAATCAGAATGCATCGTATTGGTGATCCCTCGGCACCAGCCAACCTAAGAGGTAAGCAATGGACTGAATATATTCCTGCTGGGACATCATCAAGCTTCAGGCCTTCCACGAGAATGATTTCCTAAAGTATTTGGAGTTGTTAGTTCATGCCATGTTGATGCTGGTTCTTATACAAGTAACAAATGAAGAATATTCGATCTTTGTTTATACAATATGAAGACACAAGTAGCAATCTCATTTCAAACTGCATCTTGTACCAACTAATCAACAATTATCTTTCAAACTAAAAATTGAAATATTTTATCTGGAGGTGACAAAAATAGCATATCAGAAGAATATAAACCAAATCAACCACAAATTGGGATTGATGTGGAGACATTGAGTCAAGTTAAATTGAGGAAATAGTAAGGTCATTATGAATCAATTGCTGTAAAAAAGCTTCAAAAGTAAAGGTGACTGAAGCAACAGTTAGAGCCGTCATAGACATGTCCAATTCAGAACTGTACTTGATAGAATGTCCTTTTTCAGGAACCTATATTGGCATATCTAAAGGGTAGGTTCAGCTTTTGTAAAACCTGATGAGCTTTGAACAACTAATAAGAACACAGAAAAGAGACATCAACAACACCAGTTGCTCAGTTTTAACAACTTCTAACAATCTTCAAGAGGTCCACTGTCAGAACTAAATACTTACCAGTTACCAGTTTGACAAGTGGGGGAGGGAAAGAGAGAGATTAACTGGTATTAACTAACTCTCGGGGGGTGGAAACACCAAATGATGTTCATGTTTACAAAGACCTCAAGTAATAAAAACCAAAGCTCCCACTTGTGTTCAGAACCTACCAGCATGAATGATACAGAGATTGAAAATTATTTTAGTGGTACTTGTAAAGAAAAATCCTAGGCTTTGGGGCAAGCAATATACTGTGACCCACAAGATGTGATTTCTTTTCCCTCAAAAAGGGTAGGGTAGGGGATAATTAGCTAACTAATAGTGAAATATAACACATATTAATTCTCAACCACAAAAGAAACTTGTTCTTACCCTGTCTTTTAGAAAAACAAGGTGAGATGGAATCAAGTGATCATAAGCAGCAACAGATAGGTAATCAATTCCTACAGAGCATCACAGAAAAATATGTCAGGCAGCATAATGGAGCAGAAAATAAAAGAAAAGTTTGTGAAGAGTTGAAAGAGAGAGAAAGGGGGTGATACCACTCAGCTAAACATACAATGAAGATGCAAAAACTTGTGCATCACAGTGGCCCAGATCATAAAGGGAAAGGGAGGTCAAGATTCAGAGTAATCTTCTGAAATTACTTCATTTTCCATAATTATCTTAAATCAATACCAATACCAACAATAAATGAAATGGTGAAACATCCAGTCACTTGTTAGGATTCAAGATGACTCTTTCATAGTTTTATTGTAAACAAACCAATTGCAAAACTACACTTCCAGTTGGGAATAAATAATGTACTAGAGACAACATAATGATAAGGCCACACCAAGTCCATATCACTAGTTGCTCACACAAATTATGCTGCTTCTTAATTAAGAAAAGGAAATAATTGTTAACCACCTCATTAAAAAGCAAAAACTTGACCAAATATTTATCTTTATCTAATAATCTTGCATGACATGTATGAAACACCTATGAAGTCAGAGTCAAAGAAAACAATTTAAGGTGCAGAAGTCTACATGTGAGAAACTAGACCAAGCGACTTGATTAGTTGACTTGGGACAAATGATAGAAAAAATGCCCATGGGGAAAAGCAGCCCAAATATAGAAAAACAATTTATGCCTTACCTACAAGTTTGATATCAGTGTTCTCCACTAGCCAATTCGCTCCATCCACCGTGAATCCCACATAGCTTGTGTCACATTCCTTCTGAAACATAAGCCGCCTAATAATTTAACAAGTTTTAGTTCCACATTTGGCTTCAAATGAGCAATGAAGTTCAAAGATTGTGAAAATGATATTATTGGTTCGACTTTGAGGTCAAAATCTCAAGATCTGATCAAGCATATATGTGGATTATCAAAGTGTTCAAAAGAATTCTTAAAAGACTGAAGAAGTATATAAAAACAATCTGTTTCCTTCCATTTGATGTTGCCTAGACTTGAAAAACATATTTGAGATAAACACACACTCAGTAGCTTAATGAATGCCACTAATTCCATTCCAAGGCTGTTTCTTCAAATTTATAAAATTTTAAGTATCAGCAGTACTGTTTGAATTGGTCTTGTGTTAACAAAATGTTGTAATACTCCCTACAGCAGTACCAATACATTTAACTTGTACACATTACCTGTCGGTATTTAATGTCCGGAAAAGCACACGATTTACACCCCTTGGAATATTTAATGACTTCATAACTTCAGCTGGAAAAGAAAAAGACATATTTTCATTTAATCTACAGCTGTTAAGAACAATGAAATAGCAGTGGAAAATCTGGCCCCCTCTTTTTTTTTTTTTTCCAAAAACAAACAATAACTGATTCTATAAGCAGAAAGGAACATTGAAGAGCACAGCCCATGAAAACGGATTATATACAGGAAAATTAGCACTCTATTCCATGGTTGTGAGCACCAGTGCTAAATTACATAAAATATAGTAACCGCAAAGCTACCTATCTCTGAATAATTTGACATCCCATGGACACACGTACAATAAGACCAACTAACATGGAATGCTATGTATATAAAAGACATAGTAAAGGTATCTGATCCTTGTATACCTCACGAAACAAGGAAAATAAATAAAATGTCTTCCGCAGGCCAAAACACAAGTTATACATACCAGTTATATTTTTGTCTCTTGGAACATCAATTAAAAGAGCAGGGCCTACATACATAAACAAGCTTAATAATCAGCATGACTCATTCAACATGAACAATCATCTAATTCCAAAAATTGGAAGAAAAATTAGGAGAAAAGGATAGTATGACAAAACGACAGAAAGAACACAAAATACTGTTATATAAAGGGAAAATAGTACTGAACATTAAGAGTTTGACACAATCATGTTATATATATTCTTCAAAGACATAATTGGTATTATAGCATCAACAAAAGCATGGTGCTGACTGAGTGCTGAGTGTGCTGACCATTGAGCACGTGCAAGTCAAGGGAGTCAACGTCGAAGCCAGCATCGAAGTAGTGGTCGAAGACGTGGCCAGGGGTGTCAACATGGGTGCCGGTGTGAGTTGGGAGCTTCATCTCGGAGTTGTTAGCGATGGAACCGTTCTTCATGCTCTTTGGAAGCCACAGGAACTGGCCGATGCCATCGTTGGACTCCCACTCTGGCATCTCAGGGTGGTACCTGTGGCTGATATCGAATATTCGCCCTTCATCGTACACTTCCCGCCGAGGAGGGTTAAGGTTGCTGTCGCTGTCGCGGTCGCCGCCTGCGCCTGCCACTGGGTGGAGATAAATTGCGAGGGCCAAGGCCCACACAGGCAGTGACAACATTGGAGACTTCATACCTAATAATAATTCAATTATTTGCTAATGTCAATGTGTGCTGTGTCCACAAACATCTTATCACTATTTGCTCAAAATAATCATCTTATATTTTTTAAAATTTAAATGAGTAAATATTATTTATGTCATTTTTAATAAATATAATTAAGTGAAAAAAATAAAAAAAATATAATAAATAATATTATATAAAATGTAAAAAATATATATATATATATATATATTATTTGATATAAAAATATAAAAATTAATTTGTTACTTAGCTATTTTATTAATTTTGATATTCATACAGTAAATAATATATATATATTTTTTATATTTTATTTAATATTATTTATTTTATTTATTTTTTTTATTTTTTATTTAATCACACACTTTTAAAAAATATATAAAATATTTATACTCTTTATAAAAAATGTAATAATATCTTTTTTTATTTTATCGTCACTTCAACGTCTGCTGCAAAATTTCAGCAAATAGCTGAATAATGTGTGTCCAACTGTCCACAAACATTTTATTTTATGAGATATTTGTGTTTTTCACTTAAATAATATAATTTCTTAATTTTTTAAAAATATTATTGTTCTTTTGATCACTTGCACAAAAATTTAAATAAAACGACGTCTAATATATACTTTCTTATAAAAGGTGTAGCATATACTTTAAAAGTTAAATCATTAATTTTATTATATCAATTTAAAAGTAAAAATTAATTACATAAAATTTAATAAAAGTTAATATTAAATAAATTATTTACAAAAAAAATTTCTCTCTGTTTATTCTCTCTCTCTCTCCTAAAATGTTACAGTATCACAAAGATGTCGCATAAAAAGTACTTTTAAATTTGAGAGTATTATTCACGCGACAATTTTTTGTAATGTCATTTTTTTAAAATTTTGTTTGTTTTTTAATATTGCACGGTGTTTTTTATCTGCGTGAGTAACATATAAAGAGTTTTTTTTTTTGTGTGAGTATACAGCATTAGCAGGTTTTAATTTGCTTAAAACATTACCACCCATTTAATGTACAACAACAAAATTTGCTTGAAACATTGGTTCATAAGTGAGCAATTGGACTTGCTGAGCATAATACAATATCCCTCATACTTCATAATGTCAAGTATGATACACTTCACGCTTCACAATGTGATACAGTTAAATTTTTCATTGATCAAATGCAAAGTATACTAAAGAAATGCTATAAACACATATATTCCATTATAATTATAGTCATGACCGCTGGATTGACATACCACCCATTTTTTGTTTTTTCATTGAATAACCTGGTTCTTGGTTGTCTAGCCCACCATCGTAGAAGTGCCACGGCATTCTCACAAAAAATGTCGTATGAACAATGTTCTCAAAATTTTTTTTAATTCTTTTTAAAAAAAATTTTAAAAAACTTTTTTTAAATTTTTAAATTCAATTTAAAAAATTTGAATTTGAAAGTATTATATATTGATTTATAGGACAATTAAAGTATTGTGTCGCGGTATATCACAAAAATATCACATTTTTGTTCTCAAATTCAAATTTTTGTGAGGATGCTGCGGTACTCTTTTTTAAAAATTTTGTTTTTTAAAAAATATTTTTAATTTTTTTTAACTCTTTTAAAAAAATTCTTTTAAAAAACATTTTTTATTTTTAAACTCAATTTAAAAAATTTGAATTTGAAAATACTATTCATACGCTAGCACTTTATTTGTCAAATTTTAACTATTATAAAAAAAATTATCTCTATTAAAAAATAAAATCAATAAAATATAATACAAATGTACAATAATATCCCCTTTGCACAAACCCTTCTATTATTTACGCAAAGAATCTCTTTGACTAAACGTCACAACCATCCATACTTGTTCTTTCTCACTTTTTCGTTAACTTTTATGGCTCGCATTTGTTTTTTTGTGAACTCAATGTGATAGTATTTATGTGATAAAAATGACCATCAAACAAATTAAAAATAATATTATTTTAAAAATAAAAAATTATTTTCACTATAACTTTTTGGATTTTTTTGTTAAATTAAAGTTTTGATATTATAATTTATATTTATTTTTAATTCAGTCTATATAAAAAAATTTAATCAATCTTTATATTTATAAAAAAATTTAAAATAATCTTTACTATTAATTTATATTATAATACTATTATAATACCGTGTAACCATCAAAATAAATATTTTTGTATCTAATAAATTTTTTTTTAAAACATTAAATAAGATATTTATTCATTCTAATTAGTGTTTATTTTTTCTCAAAAAATATTCTTTTATCTAATAAATACTTTTTTAAATACTATATTTTCTCTTAAAAATATCTAATAGAAATTAAAATAACAATGTTAAAATAGAAATTAAAAGTATAGACTATTTTAAAAATATTTTTAAGTTTAAAGATTAATTTGAAAATAAAAATTATATAGACTAAATTAAAAATTAGTGCAAATTATAACTATCAAAACTTTAATTTAGCATATTTTTTTTTGAGATAGAACGGTTATTCTATCCTAATGGTCTAAAATTATTGAGATTTAGATAAGTGCATATAAGAGAAATATTTCGTTATTTTTCAGTGAGAAGTTCATATAATTATTGAGAATGTATATGCATGTGTATTCAAATAGTTTTACAACAACTTGCCTAGATAAATACTGAAAACAGTAGTTTATTATAGGTGGACCCGCAACTGAAGTTTGATCACAATAATTGATTTCCAGACATTAGACGAGCGCTATTTAGTACTTTCCAACCTAAGCACGTAAAAGAAGACTTTCAACATATTACTATCAGCTCAGGGGTACGTTTAACATGGATCCTTCAATTTATGACCTATCTATAGATAGTCCTTGTTATATTAAGCATTTTAGATGCATAAAAATTAAAATGTACGATCAAAATTGAATATTAGTTACTTGATAATGAGATAAAAAGGGAAAGCAAGCTTATTTTTAGAGTGATACTTAGTAGTCTTGAAATTACTCTTATCTTATATTTAGATGGTTTTTCATTAATGAAATGAAACGAAATAAATAGAGATAAACTGAAAAGAAAATAAAAAGAAATAAATAAATCTTAATTATCGTTCTCTTTGTTTAGAAATTTTATTAACAGAAAGAAACAGAACATGTGTTCCTCCTATTCTACCTCAATTTTAAAAGAACAAAAATTGAATATTTAAAAAAAAGAGAAGAAAAATAATCTCATATATATTTCATTACATTCACATGTATTTTAAAACTTCTAAATAAAAAAAATTATTTTCTTTTTTCTTATTTTCTTTCTTTTTTCCTTATTACTTATCGTTCAATCATAGTGTTAAAAATTTTTGCTAACACGACTCATTCATTTGATTCCTCTACCCAATACCCATTTGTCGCTGTAGTTCCAAGTGGACAAGAAGAAGATGAATAGCTCGTTAGTCGACAATGTGAAGAACGCATCCTAGATGTCAAGCCCGACCAGTAGCGATTTCAAAATACGGTTTATCTTCTTCTTAATTATGAATGAAGAATAAAAGGAAAATAGTAGAAGAAAATAAACATTTTTTATCTTGCTTCACTCTCAGAAATTGCAGGAGTTGAGTTTGCAGTACTGTTCTCTCTCATATCCATTGCTTTCCTCTTTTTAGCTTCATGGATTTCATTTTCTGCTAAAGATATGGGAAGTGAAATTGGAACTGCATTATGATTGACATAATGGATAAGACCTGGAAAATTTTCTTTGGTTCTGTAGAGCCCAAGAAGCTGTCACTGGAGAAAGGTATCAAGTTCTGTATGTTCAAATTTGAGTTGTCCAGGACATGTGGGTTCACCCATTTGAATTGATTGAACAGTTGGGGGTTTTCTAGAGGTAATAGAGGAAACAGATACTTGAGTTGAGGGCGTTGAAGATGTTAAAAGTTTGAACACTAGATCTGATACCTATTTATTTCAGTTAAGACAAGTCTCAATATGGAAATACACACAGTTTAAGGGTTTAGGAGTAATATATAGTTTTCCCTTTGCTGCAAATTTCATAAACGTATTATCATAGGTAAAGTCACCAGAGGGTCCAGCATAAAACTACCCTGAGCTTAGCTCCATAAAACAGCTACTTGTGGACATCACTAATTATCTTCGGGGCTACGCTGTTCCCTTCCCTACAGCAGTTTCACCATTCTGCATCAGCATTTGACTTAACAAGGATAAGAATGACTTAATAAAGATAAGGATCATGCACAGAAACAATATAGAGCAGATGGCATATTCCTGCCCAAAAAGGGAGGGGAAAAAAAATATACACATTTGAAAGTAGAGGTTGAATAGCAGAAATATGATCATACCGTCCAACTGGAAATCAGGTCTGACCACCACAAACTCACATGGATCACATCATCTGATCAGAACGCAACGTATTGGTGATGCCTCAGAACCAATCAACCTAAGAGGCAAGCAGTGGAGTGAATATATTCCTGCTGGGACATCATCAAGCTTTAGGCCTTCCACAAGAATGATTTCCTGAGGCATTTGAAGTTTGAACTTTGTTAGTGCATTTGCTTATTAATGCCAGTTCTTATCAGAGTCACAAATGATGCATTTTTTACTTTTGTTCAAACATGGAAATCAAAAGACACATGCTAGTAACCTCTTCTCATTATCCAACTGCATTTTCTACTAACTAAAACTACAATTATCTTTCCAAATAAACTGAACATTATTTGTCTAGAGGTGACAACAGCATCTCAGAATAGAATGCAAATGCACCACAAATCAGGATCAGTTCATCAACCTGTAGCTGAACCCAAGCAAGTGGATTAAGGCTGGAACATTGAGTGAACATGAATCAAGTAATTATTATGAACGAACACAAAAGGAAGGTTGAGCTATTGAAACTAAAAGTTCTCCGCTGATTAAACCTGATTAGCTATAAAATTTTATAGGAATAACAAAAAGAGGAAATAAGCATTACTGATAGTGATACCTAAGTTTCATAAAGTTTATAAATTATCAAGAGATCTGTGCTCAGAAATAAATATTTTATCAACTTGACAAGTGGAAGTACAGAAGCAATCCAATACAAATAGTTATTTTCCCTGAACAAGACATCAAATGATACAGAAGACAGATAAATTAATATTACCATCACTCTTGGTGAAAACACGAAATGAAATTCATTGCCATAAAGAGCACCAAAATCTCCACTTGAGTATACAACCCAACATTACCGATATTACAAGTTTGAAAGTTCAAGAAGAGAGAATGATCCCAGACTTAAGCACTGTTTAATATATTTTGGCCCACAAGATCTTTTTTTTTTATTTTTTTATTTTTTTTAAACTCATAATATTGGAATAATTAACTTATTATTAGTGAGGAGTAACACAAGTATAAATTTCCACCATAAGACAAATAATTTCTTACCCTGCTTTCCAGAAAAACAAGATGGGATGGAACCGAGTGATCATAAGCAGCAGCAGATAAGTAATCAACTCCTACCATTTGCATCACAGGAAAGTGCATCAGTGCAATAATAATTTTCACAAGAAAAAAAAAATAACAGAAATGTGGCTACCATCAATTGGAGCAGCAAAAGAATTACACTAAAGTTGTTTCATTGTACAAGATATTAATATTGAATTTAAAATATGTAACGTGGCTCAAGAAGTGCACGCTATCTGTTATTTTTGTATTTTGAAAAAAAAAAGGTTGAACTTCAAGAGGAAGGAAAAGAAAAGAAAATAAAGGAAAACTGTCCTGTCATTAACACATTTAACCCCAATTGTTATTGTTCATTGCCGAAGTTTGATATCTCTAATTAGCATATACACACACTTAATTCTTCAGTTCTATGGGGAGAAGAAAAAGGCTATATATATAATGTAGCCACAATTAATTATTGTTCAAGGTAATTCACAAAAAGAACCTTGAAAAAACTGAAGGAAATTATAATATTTCTCTGAAAACAAAATTTGGGAGGCACTGATATGGCTTTGTTTGGATTGGTCGTAAGGGATGGAATGGAACAGAATGGGGTATGGTTCCATTGTTTGGATTTTTAAAATTAGGATAGAATGGAATGGCATAGGAAGACATTCATTCCATCCCATTCCATCCTAAACCCCACTTTTTCTTCCCCCGCCCAAATTGGACGGAATGGGATAGAATGAAATGGCATAGGAACAAAAACATTGTAATTCTTGTTATTTCATTCCATTCCACCCACCATTCCAAATAATAGGATGGAAATTTTCCTCCATTCCATCCTTAAATATCCAAACAATGGTATGGACACTTTCTGCCATTCCACTCCATCAGGGGTGGAAACGGGTCAAGCCTTGCCTTAAACGGGTCTGGCTTGTTTCCCAAATGCAAGGCCTGAGCTTAGCCTATTAACCTGACATAGGCCATTTTTCAAAGTTTGACCTTACCTTTTTAAAAATTTGGCCTGACCTGAAAACTTATTTAAAAGTCTAACCTTTAAATAAGCCAACATGCCTATCTCTAAATAAGCCAACGAGATAGGCTAATGGGCCTAAGCCTTTATATAGGCTAACGGACCTAAACTTTAAAAAAATATTATATTATTTATTAAATTAACTATATTATATAAATATTAAATTTCATAATATATATAATTAAATAGGTCAGCCTACTAGGCCTAAAAGGTTTTTCCAACAACCTGAAACTTGACTTGTTTAACTAAATAGGCTTTTTAAAAAGCCTTGAGTGACTCCATTCCTTTCCATCCCATTCTATTCCACCCACCATAAGTTATCCAAACATAGCTTGAGGTAGCTGGCCTATGTAGAACATGTCTAGGACATAGAGAAGCTAGCATAACAAAGAGCTACTTGTGTAACTATGTAGGTATTGTGTGAGGGAAACAAGTACATAGACTGCTGAACTAACCAATGGAGGGCAAGGAATTGATAATCTTCAAACACACACATACAGGGAAAGGCAATGATGATTAGCATTCAACATTGCAGGTGAAAAAGCTGGCGCAGAAAGAAACAGTCCACACGACATTTAAATGGGAGAAGTAGGTCAGCAATTACAAAATAAACATCTGCACTGTGAATCTTGTGCATTTGCCATCATTTATTAATTTATAACCACAAAGAATGGAATCAATAGACATTAAGTCATGCGTAAGGTTGGCTCCTTTATTGCAAATAAAGACTAATAAGTAATAACTACCGTACAGTCTGAGTTAAGAATAAAATTATACTTTAAAGATACCACAAAGATAAATGACATGCTTAAAAATGGATGTCCTATGAGCTGAAAAAATATAATAAGATAGGGTAAGTCAAGAAGAAAGAAATGTTCAGCATAAATTAATTTTAAAATGGTGATAAGCAAACCTATATAAGTAAATGACCCCACATTATTAGGTGAAGTGATTGAAAGACTGATTTAATAAGCAAAACATGACTGAAAAAAATTAAGAATTCAGACCTAGATTAGGAACCCAGTCCCAGTAATTTGAGTCAAAAAAGGGACAGAGGAAATGCTTTTGGGAAGAAGCAACCCAAATCTTAAAAACTGATTTATATCTCACCTACAAGTTTGATGTCAGTGTTCTCCACCAACCATTTTGCTCCATCCTCCTTGAATCCCACATAGCTTGAGTCAAATTCCTTCTTAAACATAAGCCGCCTAACATTATAACAAAATTTTAGCTCACATGTAGCTTCTGATAAACAAGTAAATATCACTAAGCAAATAGTTGGCAACATCAGATTCTATTATGGATCATCAAGGTTAGAATTGCAAGATCAAATCAAACAAACTTAAGGGTATATTTGGATGGCGGAAAATTAAGGGAAAGGGAGGGAAGGGGAAGGTTTCCCTAAAAACCTTTTTGTTTAAATTTTTTTCGTTCAAAACCTTCCCCTCCCTTTCATTTCCTCCATTCTCCTCCATCCAAACATACCATAAAGGTTGGTAAACGGTGTTACCAAACTACAATAACTGGATAACTACTTAAAAACCTCCTATTTTTTCTTCTAAATGTATGTTTCATTATTTTTATTTTCGTACATGTAACTTATACAACTTACCTGTCAGTATTTAATGTTCGGAAGAGCACACGGCATACACCTCTAGGGATATCCAATGACTTCATAACTTCAGCTATAGAAAGAGAAATATTTAAATTTAACATAACAAATGTTAAGGGAGATAAGTTTGCATTTTCATAACAGAAATTCAAAATAAAACAGCCCAGGAAAACGGTTTGCAAATGGGAAAGCATCCACCCAACTTGAGAGCAGCACTGCTAAGACAAGTATAATTTTCTAACATAATTATATTGTGTCGAAAAATTTAGCATTCACATGCCTGAAAATTTGTTAATCATAGGCAAATAATATAATCAGACCAATAAAAAGAACAATATCATGTTCATTCAATACACAGTATGTACCATTTCAACAAATAAAATGATTCAAATAAGATCATCAGTTATACATAGCATACCAGTAATGTTTTTATCCCGTGGAACATCAACCAATAGTGCAAGGCCTACGAACAGAACAAGTTGTGTATCAGCATCTAACTAATTCATCATCAACATTCAACAACCATGGTATTCCAAAATGAAATTGAAGATGGAGGGAAAAAAAAGTAGTAATATTTTAAGTAATAATCATTTCATTTTAATACAAATTTATTCAATCTCAATCTACAATAAAGGTATCAGTACTCATAGGCAGAAGAGAGAGTAGAACAGAGAATGAAGGAGAGAAAAATTAAGATTGAAGAAAAACGTGATTTCTGATTATGATCATTCTGAATGCTCTGATTACATTTGTTATATACAAATGGTAACTAACTGAATGGTAACTAACTTCTAAACGATACTTTCACTAACACTCTTTACATACGAAACTCGAGTTGAAATGTTCAACTCTGAGTTTGTGTCTGATAAATGGAAAATGAGCACTGCAAAGTGGTTTGGTAAGAACATCAGCTAATTGAGCTGCAGAAGGGACGTGAACAATTTGTATGAGTTGTTGAGTGACTTTCTCTCTAACAAAATACAAATCCAACTCAAAATATTTTGTTTTGGAATGTAGAACAGGGTTAGCAGTCAACATAACTGTCTGAGATTGTCACAATGTATTACTGGTGTTTGACTGATTAGAACATGTAATTCACCAAGCAAAGATTTTAACCAACTGATTTCTGCTACTACAGAGGCCAAGCTACGATATTCAGCTTCTGTTGTGGACCTTGACACCACTCCTTGCTTCTTAGAAGACCAACAAATGAGATTAGACCCCAAGAATACACACATACCAGAAGTGCTTCTCCTGTCATCTATATCTGAGCCCCAATAATCTGAGTAAGCAGTGATGTCCAAATTAGGTGATTTACTGAGATGCAAACCATAACCAATGGTTCTTACCAAGTACCTCGCCTTCCAATGAGTTTTAAGAGGATTGTGCATGAATTAGCATACCCTATTCACACTAAAAGCTATTTCGGGTCTTGTAATTGTAGCATATTTAAATCCTCCAACAATAGACCTATATAGAGTGGCATCAGGTACAGTTTCTGTTCCAATAGTAGAAAGTCTTAATCCAGTAGCCATAGGGGTCCTCATAGGCTTAGCATTGAGCATATGAGCTTTTGTCAAAAGATCTGTAATGTATTTGTCTTGACACAGCAAAATACCACCTCCAGGAGTTGATTTTGCTTCGATTCCTAAGAAATAATTCAGTTTACCTAAGTCTTTCAAGGCAAAAACTGAGTTTAACTGGAAAATAAGAGTGGACACAGCTTGAGGAGAACTACTAGTGATGATGATATCATCTACATACACAAGTATAAATGTAGTAGCATGTGTTGTGAACTGAACAAATAGGGAATTGTCACATTTTGTAGCTTGAAACCCCATCTGACACAAAGTCTGGCCTAGCTTCTCAAACCAGGCTCGTGGAGCCTGTTTGAGTCCATATAGTGCTTTATTAAGCTTGCAAACAAGAGTACCTTTGCCCTGTGCATACCCTTCTGGTTGTTGTATAAACACTTCTTCCTTGAGCTCCCGATTAAGGAAAGCATTGTTGACATCAATTTGATGAATTGGCCAGCCCCTAGATAGAGCAATGGTTAGCACCACTCTGACAGTGACAGGTTTCACTACTGGATTGAAAGTTTCAGTGAAATTAAACCCTTCTCGTTGATGAAATCCTTTAGCTACTAGTCGTGCTTTGTATTTCTGTATAGTACCATCAGGGTTCCTCTTGACTTTAAAAATCCATTTGCATCCTATAGGGTTTCTCTGAGGTGGTAGGGACACTAAAGTCCAGGTTTGATTCTGTATTAGTGCTTGGTATTCTAGATCCATTGCTGCCTTCCATTCAGGTATGGACAAAGCTTCAGCAACTGTGGTTGGTTCTGTTATAGCTAAATAAGCTTTGGGTTTGAAAATGCCTGCCTTGCTTCTAGTAACCATATGATGAGCATTTGCAGTTGTAGAAGCATTTGGGACAGATGCAGTGGTGGAAACTGTATTCAGAGGTGTTGGTTCCAAAACAATTCCTCTGGTAGAAGAAGAAATCGAAATTGATGTTGTGGATGAATTAGAACCAAGAGAACCTGTACTAAAATCTCCTGCAGGTGACAGATCATTAATGTGTTCAGGATTGGTACTAAGTGGAAAAGTGCTGATTTGGTTAATTTCACTAGGAACATTCTGAAAATTGCTAGTTGTGACATTAGAAATTAGAGGAGGATATGGAATTGAGGGAAGTGACTGACTTAGAGATGAAACTGGTTGAGATAGAAAATGTGGAGTGGTTTTAAAAGGAAAAGTATGTTCATCAAATACAACATGTCTAGAAATGAAAATTTTACCAGAAGAAGCTAAACATCTATAACCTTTATGAAATGGTGAATAGCCTAAGAAGACACACGGTTGAGATCTAAAATCCATCTTGTGTTTATTGTATGGCCTGAGATGAGGATAACAGGAACAACCAAAAATTCTAAGAAAAGTGTAATCAGGTTTATGACCTGACACAGACTCAAGTGGAGATTTGAGACCAAGAGTTGGTGTTGGCAACCTGTTGATGACATAGACTGCTGTGGAGAAAGCTTCAACCCAATATTTATGTGGAACACCAGACTCAGCTAGTAAGGTGAGACCAAGTTCTGCTACATGCCTATGTTTTCTCTCAGCTGTCCCATTCTGTTCATGAGTATGGGGACAGCTGAACCTATGAATAATACCCCAATTGGTAAGTTGTTTAGTGAAGACACAGTACTCCTTGGCATTGTCAGTTTGCAATATTTTCAATTTGGCATTAAGTTGCAATTCAGCAAGTGCCTTGAATTTGAGAAAAGCAGAAAATGCCTCTGATTTATGAGTCAAGAAATAAATCCAACTAAACCTTGAAAATGCATCAATAAATACAATGTAATATTGATGTCCAGAGGCTGAAAGTAGTGCTGAGGGTCCCCATATATCAGAATAGACAAGTTGTAGAGGTGCTGTATAAATAGAATCAGATATAGGAAAAGGTAACTTGTGTGATTTTCCAATACAGCAAGCTGGACAAAACATAGGAGTTGTTTTATTAACTGTGACTGGTATTTTACATGAAGACAATACATGTTGTACAATTTTCATATTAGCATGCCCTAATCTGGAATGCCACAAAGAAATTGATACTTTGTTCATTGGACTAACCACACTATGATCAAGACTAGGTGTAGTTATTCCAGACTCAGAAAGTACAGGACTAACCACACTATTATCAAGAGGTGTATTTATTATGGACTTAGAAATTGCATAAACTTCACGACATGTTGAAGGACAATGAATTGACTTTAGCTTCAGGTTGTCAAACACATACAAGCCATTGTTAAGTGTCCCTTGCAAAAGAATCTGTTTGGACACCTGTGATTTAACCAAACAACAATCAACATGGAATTCAAAGAAAACATTGTTGTCTTTGGCAAACTGAGAGACACTGATCAGATTTTTAGTGAGATGAGGCACATGCAATAAATTGGATAATGACAATGTTGAATTAGAATGAACATAACTATGAGATTCACTAGCAATATCAGTATGACCAATGTGATGAATAGCCAAACCTGCACCATTACCAAGATGCACCCTATCCTGTCCAACATAATGATGTTTCATTGCAAGATTGTTGATATCTGGGGGTGAGGTGAGCAGTGGCTTCAGAGTCCACATACCAGGAAGAGTCAAAAGGAGCTGGAGTTGTAGGTTGTACAGTGGTATCAGATGATCCAGGGGCAGCAAAATATGCTCGAATTTGTCCTGAAGAATGGCCTGAATTTGAGAAAGACTGGAATTGTGAATTTCCTAAGTTGGGTTTAAGTAGGTTTTGATCAAACCTATGCCAGCAAGACCAAGCATCATGTCCAAATTTGCCACAGAGTTGACATTTAGGACGATCTGAAGTAAACTGTGAGTATCCAGCATTACTAGTACTGCCAGTAGTATATGATTGTCTACCACCACGACCAAAGAATCTTCCACCACGGCCACGTCCACAAAAGAAACCTCTTCCTCTTCCTCTATTGAAATGAGAAGGAATTTGTGCAAAATGAGCTTGGAAACTGGAACCACCACCAGATAAATCATTGTTTCTTTTGTGCCTTTCTAACCGTTCCTCTTGAGCCATTAATAAATCCATCGTATTCCCCAGGAAGACCATCAAATATAGTATCAATATGATCAGCAACATCTACTGGAGCTCCAACAACAGCTAGAACATCTACAATTTTCTTGATTTGTAGAAGATAATCAGAAATAGATGTACCTCCCTTTTTCACATTTCTCAGTTGAACTTTCAATTGTTTCACCTTTGCTCTTGTTTGAGCAGCAAATAAAGTTTCCAGTTGTTGCCAAATCTGATAGGAGTGTTCACATCCCACCATACGTATGGTAAGGGATTCTGACATTGATGCAAGAAGCCATGACATAAGGACTTGATCTTGTTGTTCCCAATTGAGGAACTCTTCACTCTGAATTCCTTTACGAGCATGATCGTCTGATTCAAATTCTTGTGGAATGGCTCTGGCTCCTTGAATAAACTTTTGAAGCTTGAATCCCTTTATTGTTGCAAGAATCTGTTGCTTCCATGGAAGAAAATTGTTCTCATCTAATTTGGAAGAAATCGTGTTTGAAAAAGTGTGTAATACAAATCTTGATTGTGAAGCGTGGGAAGGATCAGAACTTTGGACTGAATGGGAATCCATGAAAGAACCTTGAGCTCTGATACCATAAAGGTATCAGTACTCATAGGCAGAAGAGAGAGTAGAACAGAGAATGAAGGAGAGACAAATTAAGATTGAAGAAAAACGTGATTTCTGATTATGATCATTCTGAATGCTCTGATTACATTTGTTATATACAAATGGTAACTAACTGAATGGTAACTAACTTCTAACAAACTGACAACTAACTAACTGACTAACACTCTTTACAATACGAAATTTGAGATAGGCAAAATTTCCATTTTCCACAGAACATTGAAATTGAACAAGAGAAAAAGGAAGCCTTACCATTGAGGAGTTGTAAATCAAGGGAATCGACGTCGAAGCCGGCGTCGAAGTAGTTATCGTAAAAGTGGCCGGGGGCGTCAACGTGGGTGCCGGTGTGAACGTCGAGCTTCATGGCAGAGTTATTGGCGCGAGAACCATTCTTCATGCTCTTCAGCAGCCACAGGAAGTGGCCAAGACCGTCCTCCGAATCCCACACCGGCATTTCGGGAACGTACTTGTGGCTGATGTCGAAGATCCGGCCGTCATCGTACACTTCTCGCCGTGGAGGGATAAGAAAAGTGTCGTCGTCGGCTAGCGAGCAGTCGCCGGAATCGGTGCCGGGAATGGAAGGATAGGCCGTGGATGCGGCATCTGCAGCTGCGGCGGTGACGGAGTGCGAAGAAATTACACAGAGAAACACGAGTAGCAGTGATAGAGACTTCATGGTTGGATTTGGATGAGTTGATTCACGTCAGAGTTAAGGATGGGCCGGGCGGACACTGCTTCTCCCAAATAAGATATTTATGAATAGTTAATAATTTAAAATAAAATTTTAAAAATTAAAAATATAAATAAAATAAATTTTAAAATTATATGTTACAATTTTATTTAATAATTTAAGATTTTTATAAATTTAAAAAATATTATAAATAATAAATTAAATTAAATTATATTTTATAATAATTAATTTATATAAATAATTAAGTACATAAATAATATATATATTTTTAACAAATTTTATTATTATTTCATTTAATAAAAAAATTATTTTAAAATAATAAAAAAATATATATTTTTATCTTATCTTAAAATTAAAAAAAATTATAATATATGATATATATAAATAAAAAAAATACTTAACTTAGTTTTATAAATATTTTATGGTGTACTATAATTTAGTTTCCACCCCTATTCATTAAATGGGTATTCATCCTCGTCCTGTCGCGAGTAATCTTTCCGGATCTTCGAAGATACGGATAATTTTGTCATCCTTAATCACATTTGTCATTTTATAGCCACGGTTAGCCACTCTGTGTTAAGCAAGAGTATACATTTGACCCAATTTGTTTTTGGGTTTAATTTTATATTAAAAATATTTGACCCTTTTTTGAATTTTTCCACAATCAAATTAATTTGTTAACAAATTTCTTGCTTAATTAGCACTAAATTAAGTCACTAAGACTTTATTAGTTTAGTGTGATTATTAGTTATTCATCATATCAATATACACAAGCACTTGTACTTCTAATGTAATAAAATACCTTTAAAATTTTGATTGTAATACTAACTATTTAGAACGTTAAAATGATTGTAATTACTACCATATTAACTAGCACAACATGCATGTAAATTTATATTTTTTTGAAGAAAAAAACATATATCTATACTATACTATTATAAAGAGATTTTTCACTTTGATGTGTAATTTTTATTTTTTACATTGGAAAAAGAGTATCTGAACCTTCTACTCGACTTTCATCTTTTACAAATTACTATCATAAACTTTAAAATTTTTTTAATTAGTCTCTAAACTTTAATTAATGTTTAATAGATTTTATGTTTAATTTAGATTCATTAATTCACTAACAATAAAATTATATGGTATCATTTTATTTGTATTTATATTAATTAAGAATTGTTTATTAATTCATTTATTAAATTTAATTTTAAATATATTTTCTTCTTTACAAAAAAATAAAAAGCAAATTTATTTTAAAAAAACAAATTTATTTAAAAAAATAAATTTGTTTTATTTATTTTATAGAAAGAAAATATATTTAAAATTAAATTTTAATAAATAAATTAATAAATAATGTTTAAATAATGTTAATACAAATAAAATGGTATAATGTATTATTATTATTAGTGAATTAATAGATTTAAATTAAAATAAAGATCTATGAGATATTAATTAAAATTTAGTTAATTGAAAAAAAATTGATAATTTGAAAAGGATCAAAGTTTAAGGGAGTTGAATCTTTTTTTTTTAAATTTACTACTTGTAATTACTTATTTACTAATTTGAAAAAAATAAAATTATATATATACATCTTATGAATTATTTAAAGAAAGTTACAAAAATAAACTTATAAATATTTCTTATTACACAATAAGAAGTATTTATAATTTTATTATTATTATATTCATACTTAAGTTTTTAAATTAATTAACAATGATAGTTTTGAAAAAATAAAAATTAAATATCAAAGTGATGGATCTCCTCTATACAAAAAAAATGTGATGAATTAGTTTGAGTAAAAGAAATTTGTATCCCTTAAATATGTGGTCTTAAGTTCGATTTTGATATTTATGTGTATAAAAATAATATTATTGAGAAGAATTTTAACTTAAACGTTTGACCTTATCTCAAGATATTAGTTTTTTATTTATTAAATAAAGAATATTATGAAAAAAAAGTGATGAATCTCCTTTTTATGATACTATAAATCATCACTCATTTTTTTTAACAAAAGAACTTAAATCTATAATACAATATAGTGTATTGACTACCATTATATGTCTTTTATTTGGCGTGGTTTATTTTTATTAAGATAAAAAAAAGGAAAATGCTTTTTCTCACGAACGTAATTCGTGAAAACGACATACGAAGGATTCAATATATATCAAATGAATACCGTTTTGACGTTTTTTTCTTTTTTTATATTTTTTTCTTGATTAAAAAAAAAAGAATAAATGAGCGTTGGCTACCTTGCTATTGGGCCACGTTTTTCGTAAAAAGATTCGTGGTCTCCATTCGCTGTATATAGCAGTACTCTAAAAAAAATGAATAATAATAAAGAGTGTTAAATTGGTGTGTAAATACAGTTATAACTAAAGAGTAATAAGTATTCGCATTATATCTTTTTTATATTTATCTATTATTTATTATCTATAAATCTTTTAATGAGTAGTAATAAGGCTTTAGGGGTTGTCAAAATATATGATTCTATAATAATTAGTTTAATGATTTTTTTTTAAAAAAAGATAAGTACCAAGATTTTTTTTTTTAAGACAGGGGTGTTGGATTAATTTCTTTTTAAGCGTCAAATTGACTTTTATCATAAAGTGTTTTTAGTAGGTTTCAAATTCATGCACTGCGTAAAAAGTATGCTCATATAAAATTAGTTTGTTGACTAAGTTATACATGTAATTTAAGTACAAAGTAACTTTAGTGTTTAAACTTAACAAATGTTATTTTAATAAAAGAAATGCACTTATAATCTATCCATTATTATGTCAACTTTTCTACAATAATTAATTTGACATATTATAATGAATAAAACAAAATATTATAAAGAATCTCAACTTTAGTGTGATAATTAATTAATAATTTTAACTTTAAAATTTATTAAAGATTTCAACTTTCTTTTAATTATTAATTGACCATCAACTTTAATAAAAAATATTTTAATAATATTTATTATTAAGATATTCATTATTCATTAAATATTTTTATTAATAAAAAATATTTAATAAAATTGAAGTCTTTAATTAATAATAATAAAAATATAATTCTTTAATTAATTTATCACAATAAAATAAGTTCTTAAATAATATTTCACTCATAATCAATATAAAAATTGAATGTGATGATAAAAGAGCTGCACTCCTAAGTGTCCTATATGGATACACCGATCAAAGCCAAAAAAAATTATTTTTACATACTATAAAAATGTAGTTAACGAATATGACCTTTGGTGGACACATGTTGGTGACTTCAAATTTATCGTACAAGACTACTACTATTGTCCCGCTAAAAAGAACTGTAACAAAACTAGTCTATCGGTTTATAAAAGCGGTGCGTCTTTTGTGTTGCGCTATGATTAGTTATTAGTTATACGTGACTCGTCCATTCAACCGTAACGCAAAATATCTCTCTTCCTTTGCGTACTTGCACGTGTATTGCTCATGTCATGACTGTAACCATGCCCAACCCAGCGCCATACTTTCTAAAAAGATGTATCAGAGTTGCATTTGAGTGGAAAATAACGATGGATTCATTTTCAATTTTATAAATTTAGATTAATTATAGATATAAAATTATAATATATTAAATATATTATATTCAAAAAATAAATTAAGAATGTGTACTTAATATGATTTTACAATTTATTATTATTCAATGAAGGGATTAAGCAGAAATCATGTGTTAGTTTTTTAAAAACTATCCTCTACCTGATAAATTTTATGTATATTCTATAAACCTGCCTAATGGAAAAGTCAATTTTATTCCCTTACCACATGAGAGTAAGACCTTTCAACAAACTACTAAATGAGCAGAATAGCCAACCCATTATTATTCACAACAAAGTAAGTCAATTACAATATTCATAAATTGTAAGTGTTATATTATAAAACATAATTTCATAATTAATATATATTAATGATTTACACAATATTTTAATTATTGATTAATGTTAATCCACGTAACATATATATTTAAATATAAAATTAAACAGTTCTCACACTTGAATAGCATTAGTCAATCATTAAAATACAAGAATCATTAAGAATATAATACTAACTATGGTCAAAGCACATGTCAACCAATAATCTAAGAAACATAAGCTTTGACTCTACAGAAGTAGTATCTGATAGGGAAGTAGATCATACATGTTAAATGCTCATATTTCACATAAAGAATAATGAATATTGAAAAGCATAATTAATTAATTAAGAGAAATATGCAATCCAAGAATGGTCCAAGCATATGAAAATGCTATAAGAGATATGATAATAAAAGTAACGTCATCTCATACATATCTCATAAGAATGACAATAAGTAAATATAAAATTTCAGACTCTCATTAACCCAAAACATCAAAAGACTTAACTAAACCCATATGAGCTACGTGATTCTGAAAAGCTCTAACAGTTAAACCTTTAGTTAGTGGATCTGCTAACATGTTCTCTGTAGCAAGATGCTCAATTCGAGTCTGAAACTCCAGAATTTTCTCTCTAACAGATAGATATTTAATATCAAAATGCTTTGAGCGAGAAGAGCTTCTGTTGTTTTGAGAGAAATAGACAGTAGTAGTATTGTTGCAATATATCACAAGTGGCCTAGATATGCTTTCAACAACATGAAAGTTAGAGATTAAGTTTTTTGACTTGACAAGTAGTCTCATAGCAAGCAACATACTATGCCTCTATGGTAGAAGTAGCTGTAAGAGTCTGTTTGACACTCTTCCAAGAGATAGCTCCTCCTGCCATCATAAAAAAAGAGTAGAAAGTAGACTTTCGGTCATCATGATAACCTGCGAAATCTGAATCAGAATAACCAATGACCTGAAGTTGATCAAACTTCTTATAGGTCAATAAATAATCCTTGATTCCCTGCAAATATCTCATGACCTTTTTCACGGCTTTCCAATGACCCAAACTTGGGTTGCTCAAGTATCTTCCTAAAGCATTAACAACAAAAGTAATATCGGGATGAGTACAAACATGAGCATACATTAAACTGCCAACAGCGGAAGCATATGAAACTTTTTCCATTTCAATTATCTCTACATCATTTTGAGGACATTGGGATTTAGAGAATTTATCACCTGTTTGAACAGGTGCAGCACATGGGAAACAAGAATGCATGTTAAATCATTTGAGGATCTTTTCAATATATCCTCTCTGAGACAATCCAAGAATGCCACATGACCTATCACGGTAAATTTGGATACCTAAAACAACTGAAGTATCACCAAGGTCCTTCATATTAAAGTGGCTACTCAACATCAGTTTTGTTTCAGTCAAAAGTTTAACGCAACTGCTAGCAAGAAGAATATCGTCGACATATAGAACAAGAATTATAAAATTGCTCCCACTAGTCTTCAAGTAAATGCACTGATCTGAGGCATTTTCTTTGAAGCCAAAAGAAGTGACAACCTGAACAAATTTCAAATACCATTGTCTGGATGTCTGTTTCAGTCCATAAATAGACTTTTTAAGTCTGCAAACCAAATGTTCCTTACTTGTTTCAACAAAAACATCAAGCTAAACCATATAGACGTCCTCGGCTAGATCTCCATTCAAAAAAGTCATCTTCATATCCATCTAGTGAAGTTCTAAATCATAGTGAGCTACTAAAGCCATAATAACTCGAAATGCATCTTTTGTAGATACCGGTGAGAAAGTCTCCTTATAATCAATACCTTCTCTTTGATTATAGCCTTTTATTACTAGTCTAGCTTTGTACCTCTCAACTCTACCATCTGGACTACGCTTGGTTTTGAAAGCCCATTTGCACCCAACGGGTTTGCAACCAACTAGCAACTACACGAGATCCCAAACAGTATTATGAGACATAGAAGACAATTCACCATGCATAGCATTTAGCTAATCAGAAGCATGATGTAACACCTCAACTTTTAAGTTAAGTATGATATTGTCCTAAATGTACTGTTTTATGTTTTCTGTGAGTTATAAATAGAATTTGACTATTTCGTGACTGTATTTGATCATTGTATGTGATTTACTCCGAGTCAAGAAAATAATAATTTTTTGGCTGAAAAAATCTTAATTTAATTATTCGGAACTAGGGGATTTTACTAAACTCAATTCTGAATGATACGTGTATTAATCCTTTAATTTTTAAAATTTAACTGTGCAATAAAAATATTTTATATTATTATAATAATATTTTATTGGACAATACCTCTTGTCTCAAAAAAGTATAATTTACGCTCCAAAATAGACCATGGACGAAAAAGTTTGTGGGACCTACGTTTGGAGAAAGCAAATCAACGTTTAAAGCTTGATTTATTTCTAAGCCAATGAGATGTGGTCAACAATAGTGACTTAAAAATTTCTAGACCAATAGGATTTTAGTCCACAAAAGTGGTTAGACTTGTTAAGATTAAACTAGAAAGCTTAACCAAGTTAACTTAAACCTAACTAAGTTAGTATATGAAGCTTATATAGTAACTAAATGAAGTAAACCTAGTCAGCTATTCAATTAAGTTCTAGTTAGAGAAGGTTCTAGAAGAATCAAGAAAATGGTTAGTCACCCTAGCTAATTAAATGGCTAACTAAGTAACTAAGAAACCTAACTAAATTTACCTAAACCTAACTAGGAAACCAAATGAACTAAAACCTAGTTTGCTTCTCCTAAGGCCATTCAGTTATGGCACCTTCAAGAAGGCTTAGTCACTTGATGACTTAGTTTTCCTATACCAATTAGAAGCAAGCTTGGAGACAAAGCCTTTGATATCATCCATTGATCTAATCTAAGGCCATTAGGAGTCCTTAAGGGTCAACAATGATGGCCACCTCCTTTGGAGCTCCACGGCCAAATGCTTGGAGTTAGGAGACCATTTTCATTTCATCTTCATTCTAATATCACTCAAAACCTCTCTTCTCTCTCTTCAAGAACGCCAAGAAAAAATTCCTAAGTCTTTCTCCTAGAGTCATTCGGCCAACACCTACAACCAACACCTCCACTCTTCTAAATTTTTATCTAACCCTACTTCTAAAATCTAAATATCATTCTAAGAACTTCTCTAGTTGAAAGTTTATTCAAAAAAATTCATCTTGAGCTTGGAAAACCACTTTGAAGATTTTTCCTACAAGGTGAAAATCTTTATTTATTACTTCTAACTTGATTTTTTATGTTCTAAGTCATGATTGATCCATGATTTATATTTTTCTCCTATAGTTATGACTCTTTAAAATTTATTTGAGTTTGTTAGGGATTCTTTGAAGGTCACACAAAAATCACTAGGAAGAGTTAGAAGGAGTTTGTCTTCCCTTAAGGTAAGAGGAAAATTTAATCTCATCAACCTTGTGTGGTGATGAGAAAATAGATTGTATTTGTGGTGAAGAATCTATAAGGATTTATTCACTTGATTGTTTAATGCTTTTCTATTTGTGGTTGATTTTATTTGTAAGCATGTCTGTAGCTTTAAAATATATTGCATGTATTTATAGATGTAAGATTATTATTATAGGATGTGAATAACATGTAAAGATTGCATGAGTGTTCCAAAGAATACAAAAAGAGCTCATGACTTCACCAAGAAAAAGAGAACCAAGATGTTCTCAACCATTTTCTAAAAGAATGACTCAATTGATTTAAGTAAATTAATGAATTTGAAAATGATTTAGAAGATGAAAAATGATTTAAAGACCATTTGTAAAGAATATGTTGAATTCGGCCAAAATGTCATTCAATGTATATTTGATTTCCAAAATTATTTTCTAAGGTAGATTAAGTAGTTAACTACAAAAGAATTCAATTTCAATAAATTTTTGGGGAATAAAATGAACGAACTTAGTTTTAGAAACCTAAATTAGAGGAATTTATTATAAGTAAGAAATAAAGTGAACACTTGAAAAATACTAACGTTGAGCTCACTCTTTGGGTTTTGAAGCGCGTTAGCAAGTTTCAAGGTGTAAATAATGGTTAAGGTTAAAATATGTAGTCTTTAAAGGAAAACATAAAAAAATATCGTTTAATGAATTTTTTAGACAAAATGCTATCAAAATTCACTAAAAACGGACAAATAATGGAGAAAGTTTCATAATATAATTTATAACATAGAGAAAATATTTACGTAGTTGAAAAATATTAGAAATAACTTACGCATATTTAAAATAAATATTTTTAAGCTACGCGATTGATAAAATGATTTAATAATACTACGCAATTTTAAAAATGTTGAAAAATATTTACGCGATTTAAAAACGTTTGAAAAAAGTGACGCGATTGTGAAAACGCGATAAAATCTTTACGCGACTAAAAGGAACAATGAGTTTTATTGTCAGGCCAAAGTGGTGAACTCGAACTTGTTGAGAAATGGTACTATCAAGTGGAGACATACTATATTTGGTTAATACCGATACTGAGGGTATTGTTGTAATTATGGCTTATAGTGATGATGAGGGTATTAGTGTGATTTTGGTTTATGTTCATATGTTGAGAGTTGTGTCAATTTTGTTGAAATTGGCGATTGGCTGACGAGATGAATTACACCATGTTGTGGGTATAATAGGCGTAGTGTGGTTCATTGATTGAACTTGGAGGCGTTAGTGTGCGGAGGATTTCACATGTGGACAGTTGGTAGCTCCTCTGGGCCGTGGTGACGGGCAACACACTAATGATCTCGACAAGTACTATTCTTAATCAAGATCTTATGGAGACTGTCTGGTACGATGCCTGTGGTGCACGACGTATTTGAATGTGTACTACTTACACGATGTTTTGACTGTGGGCTATTTACACGACATTTGACAATGTAATAGTTAGTTAGGGCAGCCTGAGGAACATATAGTTCTTCCGGGTCATTCTATCTGATGTCTGTGTTTAGCTCCATGGAGTAGGAACGAGTCTGTATGCATTTGCATTTATGGTCTGCATCTTAATGTGGTTGTTTACCGTAATTTGAGATATTGTATATGATGTGATGGTATGTATTATTGTATTATATTGTGATATCCGTTTGTATTGTCGTTTTCCTTGTTGTCATGCTGATAATGATGTAGATTATCTCACCTCTTTGTATGCGTTTTTGTATTATTTTTATATTCTGTAAAGAGTTTGAGGAAGAGGAAGAAGAGCAACCTCTTGATATTTAGTACCCAGAGGAACAACAACCGAGCGACCAGTTCGAGGAAGGCGAGCCATTAGATCACCTTTATCATTTGGATTGATCTTGTGGTGATGGCGTTCCCAGAGTTTCTAGGATTCGTGAGACTTGAGTTTCACGGAAGTTCTGAAGCCTGGAGACTGCGTGAAGATAGAGGATCAGTGGTTTATATGGGTCGTCTGACTGTGACCCTACGTAAAGAGTTTGATGGAGCACCAATATTTACTACTACTTTGTATTTACATCTTGAGATGCCTTTGACTCTTAGGCGTTACTGGGGAGGACGTTTTCATGCACCCAGTGAGATCAGTAGTGTATCGACAGCACGGACTCCTGTCCGTAGAGCTGTGAGACATCCAAGATTTCTGTCATCCGATGATCCATCTGAGGATGATCTTTCGGAGGGTTAGAAATCTTTGATGTGCACTTGGGCATGTTTATATCTTAGTGTGGCATCAAACTTTTTACTGCTTTATTAAATATTTGTAATTGTAAATTATTTGAGTACTTGAAACAAAATCATATGTATATTATGGTGTGTAATAATAGTTTGTTTTGTTTTGTGATTCGTTTTATTTTATTTAATGATATCTGGTATAAAAATAAAAATTTTACGACTCATATTATTTATGTATTAAACGTTTTATAACTTAGGTAAGGTTTTATTTTATTGCATTAAAAATGTGACATCCTTGTTAGGGTGTTACACATGGGAGCTAGAGATTGCCTCCTTAAAAGTGATAGGATCATCGTCATCATGGAGATCAAACTTGTGCTCTTGAAGATACACTACATAGTCATCTGGTATAGAAGTCTTGTGTACTCTCTGAGATCGTCTTAATGAGACTACTTCAACAATGTCATTTGGTTCTTGTTCATCAGTTGGTGGTGCCCACTACATTATCTTCTCCTCGAAGAGTCTGATCATCATTATGATTGACTGGAACCATGATATCTGCAGGAAGTGAAACAACCAGCACAGGAACTACGGTCCGAACTTCTTTAAGAGTGACTGGTCGTGGTGAATAGCTCCCACTATCCAAATCATCCTCAAAGAATATCGCTCGATCAGACTCGATGACTCGCATGGAGTGAGAAGGACAATAAAATCTACAACCTCTGGAGCCCACACAGTAGCCAATGAAGAAGCCGCTAACAGTCTTAAGATCAAGTTTCTTCTGTTGAGGATTATAAGGTCTAACTTCTGCCTTACAACCCCACACATGAAAGTGTTTCAAACTCGGTTTCCTTCCAGTCATCAGCTTATAGTGAGTTTTTGGCACAGACTTGTTGGGTACTTGATTAATAATGTACATAACAGTCTTCAAAGCATCTCCTCAAAGAAAATCTGGTAATAACGAATGACTCAACATGCATCTCACCATATCCATAAGCGTGCAGTTACGTCTCTCTACAACTTCATTCTGCTCAGGAGTACCAGACATAGTATAGTGAGCTTCAATTCCAAATTCATCGAGAAATTTGGCGAACGGTCATGGATTTCTTCCAGTTTCATTATATCTGCCATAATACTCACCACCTCTGCCAGTGCAACGTCCCTTTTTCTAGAAAAAAAAAGAAGTGTCACACCATAGTAATGCGAAATAAAATGTGAAAAATAAGTATATGATAGATAAATACCCGGTTCATTTTTAATCTTTAAATAGTCATTTCTATTCGCAAGTATGTACTAATTAAGTATTAAGATAAATATATATATTGTTTTTTTTTAATTGTTTGAAGAGGTAATGATAATTGTAGATACAATGGAAATTGACATGGAATTGAAAATCATACATTTACATTTTATATATAATATTATATGCATCAAGCATGTTTAGTTACATCATCAAAATATACAAAAAAGTAAAAAGAATTTACCTACCCAAGATGTTTACAAAATATACATCTCATCAAATTAGCAAAATGTCAGGCTTCCCAAAAAGATAAACGGATAGCCATCAGTAGCCACCTACAGTATCAGCTCCTAAGACTGATGAGAATGGACCGTAGCTGGGTCATCCTCAGGGTCCTCCTCATCCGATGAAATTGCCATCGGAGCAACCGAGTTTCGAGCAGAAGCTCGAGCAGTGAAAAGGAAAGAGTCCTCTTACGGGGTATAGTAAATGTCATCCCACAAATCTCTAACAGACAGGTAAAACTCTAAATGGATAAAAGCTGTAAAATAAAAAACAGGCGAGTCATAGAGATCTCAGGCTAAAGACACAATTAGCTCCCCGTGATAGATGCAACAGTCCGTGCTCAAATTTATATGCCAGCAGTCTAGACCACCTTGAAAGGCCATCCTTGCATAACCCAAGAATCGGCGCGGACGCGAAGACATCTTCAAACAGCACTACTCATAATCGGGCCAAAAGTCAGGAAATTCAGGCGCTTCATTTTCTTCCTCGCGAGCGTCTTCTCAGAAGCACATAATTTAAAACAGAAGTACATATATACAGAAAAGAGGTGAGACACCCAGCTTTCATTACCAATACGACAGTAAGAAAATAAAATGGCGCTGGACGCCTACATAACATTACAACACATATATTAATCAACAATAATAAATAAAAATAACAGTAATAATCAAGTAAGCAATAAAAGATAAATAACAATAGAATCTTAGGCAGTAAACAGTTTATTGAATTAGATAATTATATCGATAGTAAAAGCAGATAATTCAATAGTCGTGAGTACTCATACTCAATGAAATATGAGACTGACAATGGACAGTGCACAATGCATTATGGTACCAAAAATCCTACTCCATAGAGTTAGACATAAACATTTCAGAGAGAATGACTAAGGAGTCATGTCAGTATTTCGTTAGCCTTAAAATAAAGTGTTTCATCTCATAAAAATATTTGCGCAATATGGCTTATACATGGCACCCTAATAGTTGATCGCGATATAGGACATCGTCTCGGTCCGGATCATCGATATGTTTGCATCGGTCTATCCCACGACCCTAGTGGAGCTATCACTGTCTATTGTGAGACACCTGCACCCCAACGCCCCCAAGGTCAACCACTATGACTCTACGCTTAGTCTACTTGCACCCGCATAAAGGTGTTATTCAATCTCCTAGGCACACATCGCTTTTCACAATAAAGTCCAACGGACATCACATATGCATGACGACTCAATTTACATCATGTATGTGTATCAATGATATGTTCCTCATAGACAATACATCACATGCATATTCATCAACAAGTAATTCTCATGGAATATATTATAATGACATATAAACAATTCTCAACAATATCATGCCATAATTTCATCAAGTACAATTCACAAATACTTCGTTCCACATATGAACTCACAATAGCATAAAACTAATCCTCAATATCAACATGTATATATATGTTTCAATACACACCACAACTTCACATTATGAATCCAACATTCTCAATGTACTAAGTCCTGATCAATTATAAGAATTTTGGGCTAAGAAGCCCTTCAAAACTGTGACTCTCTTTAGAATTATTACTCAATCAATTTCTCCCACCTCATTATGAATTTTATATATATATATATATAAGTGTTTAATTCTCAAAGATGCATCATAGCATCACTTGAACTTCAAAATTTCCTCTAGAGGTCGTGGCCTCCCTAGTCATCAAGGTTCCAAACCTTGTTCCATTTCATGCATCAATCTTTCAATCCTTAATTACATAAGTCTTATTTTACACAAAATGAAATCCAACCCTTAAAATTCATAGCCAAATCGTGGCCTCTCAATAGGGTTGTAAACCCTCAAATTTTTCATTCATTAAATCTAACATTAATAAGCATTCAAAATCAATATTCAATCACTAATCTCAATCAAGAATACATAGACATGAAAAACCATTAAAGAAAGTAAGCATTCAAATATGGATTTCTCCATCAACAACCACACAAGGTCTCCTATAATAGTTGAAGTGAGTAAATCTCCCTCTTACCTAAAGGAAGAACACGAAATCACCTCTTTAGTGTGCTCTTGGTGGATTTGGTTTTTGACTCCAAAAACCCTAAAAAATCAAGCTCAGAGAATCAACACTAATGGTTGAAAAAGAAAAGATCCATGGTTATAAACATGGCCATAGAAACGAAAAATAGGAAGAGAAAGTGAAGAATCAAAGACTTACTCTCAAAGTCTCAAACTTTGTTTTTTAGAGAAAGTGAAGAAGATGATGGATTTTGAAGAAAATCTTCAAATAGGAAATGTAGAGAATGATGAAAGAAATGTAAAAATGATGATGGTGAAGTGAGAAAATGAAAAATGGTCTCCCAAGAGGTTGCTGCAAAATCGTGGGGTGAAGGAGAAGAAGAAGAAAGAAGTTAGAGAAAAATGAAGATGAAACTTAAAGAGAGAGAAAGTGATAGATGAAATGAGTGATATTTTGGTGAAATGTGATAAGTATGGAAGCAAATTTTTGCTTCCCTTGGGCATCATTGCCGCGGCAACAAGAGAGAGAGGGAGGGGTTGAGTGGCTTCTCCAACAAGCTTAGGGCACTTTGATCATTTGGTGGTCAAAACTTCTCAAAGAAGCTTTGATTAAAATATAATATTTTTTAATTAAAGTAGATTTGATTAGACATAAAGTAGATTATATTAGGATAATGTGATAGGATTTCTAACACATACTATTATCCAATAGATAATTGTTACAGTTAACAAAAGTCAGTATTGATTATCCGGCGAATAAAAATTACATAGCGATTTATTATTTTATCTGATAAAATTTTTCAAAAAACATAAAATCTCGTAAATCGTGTCCAGTCTAGGGTTTAGTAAGATCCCCCGTCGACATTTCCACAGATCAAGGTTCTTAGGAAAAATATCTCGTTTTTCCGACTCCACTCAATTTATACGCAAAACGAAGAATAATATTAAAATATTTTGAGTTCTCAGAAAAATCTAATTTTTTTTTCAAAAATTACAAATATTAAAAAATAATATTTATAATAAAATAAATAAATTTTAGAGTGTTACAAATCGGACCTCACACATTTGATCTTCTTGTTTGTCTTCAATTCAACAGCAGCCTTGAAGGATCTAAAGGCATCCAAAGAACCAGATTTTTCCTAAAGAAGATCTATCCAACTAAATCTAGAAAAGTCATCTATGAAGGTAATAAAATATTTATATCCACTCATGGTAGTGGGTGTAATAAGTTCACACATGTCTGTGTGAATTTTCATTTCCTTATAGAATCCTCTTCTTGAGAGACAATAGCAATCATTTCATCAACTGTCCACTTATCTTTTTGAGTGTTATAAAAGGTCTTCAGAACATCAAATTGAGAAGGGAATTACTCCAGAACCTGTCAGATCAAATAACTCTCACCGAAATCAACCTTGAGAGACTTCAATTTATTAAAATAGTGCACAAACTTCATGATGTACTCACGAACTCCACTAACACCATCATATTTAGTCTTCTCAATCAAAGAAAGATCTTGACTCTTCTGAACTTCATCAAAAGTTGTGAATTTGTCATCAACAGATTTCAGAAATTCCTTAACCTTCTCGCTGTCTGGAATGCTCTGTCTAATTGACTTCTCCATAGTGTATTTCATCACCTTAAGACACACCATGTTTGAGTGCTCCTATTTTTCACGAGAAGTCTTTTCAGCATCAGTGGACTCAATAGTAAGAGTAGCAGACTCTTCTTCTCTCAAAGCCAAGTCCATATTAGTGATAGCCAAATAGATATCCAGAGATTCTTTCCAATCCTCAAAGGTGGTCTCTCATTCAAAGTCTTAACAGAAGTCAATTGCATAGGCAAAGAGGCTGGTATGAAAATAACAAAATGAAACATTTAATATGCACAATGATATCGTGCAACAAGAGAATCAAATGGTTCTGTATGGACAACCAAACAAGCCCTTTAGAAAAAAAAATTCTTACTTATCATGGTCCCGCCTAAGGGTCCCGAACCATAATAAATAAGAAATATAATAATACAATGCACAAATCTTATATCACTAAATTTTTTAACACCGATAGGGTACTTGAAAGATAATTGAAATAAGCATAAATCTAACAGTACATTGTACAATAACAAATTACATTAATAACAACACACCGATAGGGTGTAATTACTATTAATGCAATAAAAATTATGATAAAAAAATATAATCATTCAACACACAAAATTTGTACAATTATACCCACGATAAGTGAACTCACAGTCATACAAATTGTCAATAATTATGCTTAATAGAATATGATAAACTCATATTATGTATAATAAAAAATTCAATTAACATATAAACCAAAATTAATTCCATGAGAATCACATATTGCATTCGCTATACCGCATATCACACACAGGAGGAACAACCAAAATAATGCCCTAGTTGAAAGCATAAAGGCACCTTGCTTTAAACCGTTCACACAGGAAAGCAAATGCAAAACTAGATAGAAGTTGCAGACTTGAAAGATTCTAACTAATAGCAACAAGCAAATAATAATAATAATAATAATAACGTGGAAGTCAATACTTAAAGTAGAAATCATTATATGATTTTATTCCTTCAAATTTTCCAACTGACATCGTGAACCGAACATTTATGCTAATTATTAACCTCAATGCATTTCAATGCAATGCATAACACAGTCGGAACGAGAAACAATCCAGAACAATTCGCCTAACAGAATTAAAGCCCTAATAACACTCATTTCCAGGAATTCCCTCAATTTGCACAATTTTGGCATGATTCCAATGGAACACACGAAAATGCCAAAAACACAACAATTAAGGTTAGAAAAAAAAAACACCTTAATTCACAAAAGGGTCGTGAAATTGGAAGGTAGGGCACGAAATGACATAATATTTGGGTATACGAAATTTCTAATTTAATTATGGAAAAAAATAATAGTCATAATCTATATCTATCTGGCTCTGGTATCAATTGATGGATTTATTTTCAATTCTATAAACCTAAATTAATTATAGATATAAGATTATAGCATATTAAACACATTGTATTCAAGAAATAGATCAAAAATGTGTACTTGATATGATTCTACAATCTATTGTTATTCAGTGAAGGGATCAAGCAGAAATTGCGTGTGAGAGAAAAACTGTCATCTACTTGGTAAGTTTTCTGTACGTTCTATAAACTGCCTAATGGGGAAGATAGTTTTATTCCCTTACCAAATGAGAGTAAGGACCTCTCAAAAGGCTATCAAATGAACAGTTCAACCCATCACGGGTCACTCACAATATAACCCAATTATAATATTCATAAATTGATCAAGTATTATATTATAAAACATAATTCCATAATTAATATATATTAATGATTTACACAATATTTTAATTATTGATTAATACTAATTCACGTAACATATATATTTAAATATAAAATTCAACAAATGATTCTTGTTTTAACTAAAGACTGAGATGAATTTTGCGATAAAATGAGTTCTAATTAATGAGTTCTATTTTAACTGGAAAAAAAATCCTTAGAACTAGGGGTGTTAAAATGTGTCGATCCGGCCTATTCGAGCCAACCCATTTGAGGTCGAACCATTTTCGGGTCAGCCTATTCAGATCATGTAAATTTCAGACTGATATTTTGCTAGTCAAGCTCAACTCATTTAGTCTTATGTAGTGTTAAAAGTTAAAAAGTTAGGTTGACTCAAATTTCATTCAAGTCATGTAAGTTTTTGGACTAAAATTCTTGTTAATTCAAATTTATTATTTCATTTTATCGAGTTATTGATTGTTTCATTATTGAATTTATTTTAACAATTCTACTAAGAACTGATGCTCTTAAATTAGAGATCTACTGTGATTTTATTGGAATTCTCATCATACAAGCGCCTATTTATTTAACACTACTATAAATTAAAAAGTCGAACACCATAATACCCTAACCAACAACTAGCCATTGGTCAACTAATTTGTTTTACTAACCTTCTCATGGAGAGATTCTTTTACATTTTAAGAGTAGTACACTGTATTAATAAAAATATGACACATAAATATACATAATTATATAAGCTGTTGGATTAAAAAAATATGAAATTAAATTTAGACAGTTACCAAATTATTAAAAATATTACTTTTATTGTATATAATTTTTTTTCCTTACAAAGACATAATTTAGTATTTTGAGTTTCAAAATTAAACATTTTATATATGATATTTTTCTAGCTATAGTTTGAATTTTTAACATAAAGTTATACTAAGTGCAAGTAAACTCAAGTTAAGCCCAAATCATTTTCAACAAAAAAAAAAGTAAGTCCAAACAAACACACTCTTAATTGTATTAACTAAGATATAAGCTGCTATTAATTTGTTATTAGAGAAGAATACGTTTTTTAAAAAGTACTACATAAATAAAAAGTCGACACACAAAAAAGGATATCAATTTTCCCGAGAGCCAAAAAAACAAATATACATGCCTAATTATAATTAACTTGTGAAAAAATCTTATGTAAACTAAAAATAATAGATTTAACCATCTAAAATTTATTATAAAATATCAACCTAATTCGATAATACAATTTTAAATTTTTATATTACGTATTATATTTTAATTAGATTATTACTATCACATTACATAAAAGTTATTAGTAAGGTTGTAATAGAAAAATACTACCAAGTTGAAGTTTTTCATTTTCATCGTACGCTTCTTTAAGAAAAGATTTTTATGTGACTTAATTTCTATAAATTGTATAGACTAAATTAATAAATAATTAATATCTCATTATTTTAAATATAAAATAATTAAGTGACAAAAAAATTAGATATATGTTAATTACTTATTATCTTGGCTTACACATAATTATATACAAGAACTTCTCCTTGTACATGTCTAGTGAGTGATTGGTGTATGCACCTCTACTTAAAGTTTAGTCTCATTATTTATTTAATTAAAATACATTTAATTTTATTTAATTTATTTATAAAATTATTTTATATATCACAAAAATATTATAATTATATACAACATAATTTAATATATCTCTTATATTAAGATACAGTATAAATAAAATGTACATAATACATAAAATATCAACTCGATAATACATCTTATGACATACTGTTTACCCGTTTCATTGTTATTATTGTTCACCCATACGTAAACGATCACCAAATCATCTTTTCGTCTTTTTTTTAGATACGTTAATATTACCTACGTAGTTAGCAGCTTTTTATTTTTAGTTATAAAACTTATTTAATTAATCAAATAATTAAGCTACTTTTTTGTTTTTATTAATCAACTTACGGCGTAGAAACAAAGTTGATTAATGAAAAACAAAAAAAGTGGTTATATATAAGGTGATTAAGACAAATTTTCGTGATTTCTATGTTCATGAAAAAAATTGGTTAACGAAGAACAAAAAAATGATTAACCACGTAGAGAAATTGGTTAATGGACATATACTTAAAAAAAAAATACAAAACAAAAAGCTGATTTGATACTGTTCATAAGTGAACTCCATAAACAGTAATAGGTGTTAAAAATAGTATTGGGACTGTACACGATAAGATTAACATTTTCCATAAAATATTTTCCAATCGAAGTTACCTATCATTTCCAACAATTTGGTGATTTGTCAACTCAAATGTTCACATTCTTTTCTTTTTTAAAGCTCCCATCATGGAAGTGAAGGCAGTTTTCTCCCTCCTTAACATTTCTCTTTGGCCCTCCTTCCATTTCCATTTGCAGCAGCTTTTGTTGCCTCTTATTTTTCTCCACGTACTTTCTTCCCTCTATTACTGAAAATATCAGAAATTCTACCTGATATCCGGGCATTCTTCCTTAAAATACTGCCAACTACTCGACGCATCTGCCACTCCAAACCGACAATGCTGCAAAGTAGCTTCTGAAGAATTAGCAAAAAACACACCCCATTTTTCTACCTCGGAGACTCTCTTCCATCTCCAAATCATAGATACAGAAGAGCAAAACTACAAAAAATCCAAATCACACACCAAGGCTTCAATATGCAAAACCTCCTTATTCTTTGCCTAACTATTCTTATTTGCCTTTCTCTGTTTCACACGAACAATTTCCTTGTGCAAGTGCAAGCCGTGACTTCAGCCTCAGACATTGCAGCCCTGAAAGCCTTCAAAGCCTCAATCAAACCCTCTTCCATCACACCCTGGACATGCCTAGCATCCTGGAACTTCACCATTGACCCCTGCTCAGTTCCTCGCCGCACCTACTTCACCTGCGGCCTCACCTGCACCCCTGACTCCACCCGCATCAACCAGATCACCCTCGACCCCGCAGGCTACTCAGGCTCACTCACCCCACTCCTCTCTCAACTCACCCACCTCATCACCCTCGACCTCTCCGACAACTTCTTCTTTGGCCCAATCCCCTCTTCACTTTCTTCCCTTTCCAACCTTCAAACCTTAACCCTCCGATCCAACTCCTTCTCAGGTTCAATCCCTCTCTCCATAACCACCCTCAGGTCCCTCGAATCTCTCGACCTTTCACACAATTCCCTATCTGGGTATCTCCCAAACTCCATGAATTCCCTTACCAGCCTCCGCAGAATCGATCTCAGCTTCAACAAAATCACCGGTTCACTACCCAAACTGCCACCCAACTTGCTAGAACTGGCGCTCAAGGCCAATTATCTATCTGGGCCTCTCCAAAAATCAACCTTTCAAGGGTTAAACCAATTAGAAGTGGTGGAACTCAGCGAGAACAAACTCGATGGAAAGCTTGAACCTTGGTTCTTCTTGTTGCCGTCGCTGCAGCAAGTGGATTTGGCCAATAACAGCTTCACGGGGATTGAGATCTCGAGACCCGTGGGTGGTGGCAATAACCTGGTGGCAGTGAACCTGGGATTTAACAGAATCCAAGGTTACGCGCCCGCGAATCTGAGTGCGTACCCGCTGCTGTCGTTCCTATCGATTCGTTACAACTTGCTACGTGGCACGATCCCATTGGAATACGGTCAGAGCAAGTCCATGAGGAGGTTGTTCTTGGACGGGAACTTCCTCAACGGGAAGCCGCCGGCGGGGTTGTTGGCGGCCGGCGCGACGGTTTCCGGCAGCTTGGGGGACAATTGTCTGCAGGGATGTCCAGTGTCTTCACAGCTGTGCACGCCTGCACAGAAACCCAGCCCTGTTTGCAAGCAAGCCTACCGCGGAAGACCAAGACCATAGTGTGTCTCTCTCACTGTGTCGGTTAAAAAACAATAATATATGATGGATTCCGCTTTTCTATTTTTTAAAAGGTTCTTTTTCTTTCTAGAACTGTATTAATATTATTAGTTAGTTATTACCTGAATAAAAACATATCTATGTAAACTATACACAGTAATGATATTTATATATTCTTATGCTGTTGATATAATATTTTTAATTTTTAAATAATTTTAGTTACAGCTATACCTCACATGTGTAGCTATTGATTTACTTTTTACTTTTAGTCTAAAAAAAAAGGTACATTTTTATAATAGTAAAGTAATTGTCAAGTATTTATTAATAAAATATTTGATGAGTATTATACCTAAAAAAAAAAAAAAGAGGTGTCCCGGGTTTGGTGATCTTCCACAATTAGAGGTCCATATCTCTTTTCAAGTTGAACAGAGTCCCCACTGAGTATGCCCCAACCTAAACGTCTCTGTCTTGTTAGATAAAAAGCAAAAATAAATTTCCCTTCTTAATGGCCCAACTTGCCTTGCAGATCTTAATTACCCCTTACCCCTTTCTCAGCTACATTTCATTTCGGGTTAAAAAGGGAACAAAAGTGATTATCCACACCACATCCTATTTGGTCTCGGCATTTTATCTGATGATCATTAACACAATGATAACATAACCATTCCATATCCAATTTGTTATTGAATTTTATGACATTTTGTGCTATATTTTAAATTTTGAGAATTTTATCTATAAGAAATTAAATAACTTAGATATTTGATATTCAATACTCATTATTTAACAATTTTTTATAATGATTATAATACAAATATTATATTTTTAAAAAAGATTTTAAATAGAAAACGAATAGATTTTAAAAAACTGCATATATCCATTCACTCATTATCATCCAATCAATTAAGAGTATTTATAAGGACGAATTTATCTTGACATGATTTTGATTCAATATTTTGATTAAACTAATTTTTTGAATTTTAACCAGATTTGATCATAACTCAACAAATGATTGAGTTAAAATTAAGTTGACTTGATAATAAAATAAATTGTATAAATATAGACATTTGTATAATTAAGTCAAAAATTTTAAAAATAAAAAATTAAAAGTATATAATATTTTATAATATATATTTTAACATATTAACATAAATATATTATAATATTATACAAAAATTATTAATTTAACTTAAATTTTTTATTATTTATCATTAATTATGAAAAAAATTATAAATTTTAAAATATTTTATAACACTTGATTAGATTAGAACAACTCAAAATATAATCCTAACTCAACCTAAAAAATTATTCATTTCAATTTATAGAACTTAAACCCGTTCAAATTTACTTCAAGTCGAAATGAATCATTAGGATAGGTCGGATTTTAAACATTCCTACAACAAATCACTATCATTCACTCTTTTCTCAAAGTTAAATAGTTAACAGTTGTGCTGATTTTATCAAAAATAAAAAATAAAAATAAGACTTTATTGTAGTTTTGGTCCTTTTATTTAAATAAAATGAATGATTTGATCCTCTTATTTTCAAAATAAATTATTTAGTCACTCCATTTTCATAAAATGAGTAATTTTAGTCTTTCCGTTATAAACTTGACGGAAGATGTTGATGTAAATTTAAAAATTATTTATTTATTCTGTATAAACAATTTAAGTGAATGTAATATATACATGACTCTTTAAATATCTAAAATAGCTTTTTAACTAAATTAAGCAATAATATTATTTAACATAAAATTTCTCATTAATTTTTCCCACTAACTTGCCAGTCATGTTACGTATTTTATAAAGAAAAAAATTGTATACCACCTAAGGGTGAAGTTAGACATTTTTTCATATTCTTGTGTTTTTTTTAAATAAAAATATTTCTGTTAATTTTTTTTTATTGGTTAAGGAATAAAAATTTAAGATTTATTACTTTTCTTGCAGCACATCTCAACCAATTTTAAACTGAATTGACGAGGTTGAACCAAATTTAAAAATTTATACTAAATAGCATAATCTTTTGGTCACGATACCCATGAAAAAAGAAGAAGAAAGAATTGGTTGATTAGTATAAGTTTTTATCTTGTATTTGCTATGTATATAACTAGGGACTAGGTATTTCTAAATCAAATTAAAGTTATTTTGAGTATTTAAAGAGTCATACGCATATCACATGTAATTAAATTGCTTATTTAAATTAAAGAATTCATTTTTAAATATCACATCAGTAATTTCCATAAAGTTTTTAATAATATACTAATAAAAGGACTAAGATTGCTTATTTTATAAAAAAAGACAGATTAAATAGTTTATTTTAAAAATAAAGGGACCAAATTGTTTATTTTGCTAAAATATGAGACCAAAATTACAATTAAGCTTAAAAATAAAAGTAGATGTTTTTGCAGCAGCATCCTGGGAATTGGTACCTCTATTTTCTTGTAGACTTTTCTTCTCTTGCTTCAGTTAGATTTTTTTATTAAAAAAATATGTTTTCCTTTACCTCATCAACAATATTAAGAGTTTTGTTATTTGAAAAAAATTATAAAATAAATATGTAAATGTGTATTTATTTTTAATTTAATTTAAAATATATTAAAATCATAATATATTAAAATTTAATAATAAATACAATTTTATTTATTCATTTTAAAAACAAGTTCATTATAAAAAAACTTTATCCTTATTATTATATACTCAAAGTTTACCGTAATATACATGAAAATATATCATAGACTAAAAAATAAAAAATTATATATGCATAATATATATATATATATATATATATTACGTACTTATTTTATCTACTTTTATCAATCCATTTAAAAAAGTTTCTTTGTCCTATTTTATTTGTTTTTTTTTAAAAATTAATGAATTATGAATTGTTTTTTAACTTTATACTTAGGATTAATAAGTGAAAAAAATTAATAAAGTGACAATAATATTTTTAATATTTCAATAAAAAATTAATTTAGTCAAATATAATTATTTTTACTTATAATCAATGCTATTTAATGAAATAAAAGTAAATGGAGGATTTCATAAATCCGAATCTCCCCTAACAAAACTCCAATATTTAAAGAGAAATAATAGACAATTGTTTAGTATATTATCATAAACTCCTTTTTTTTTTCAAATAACTAATCTTAATAAACAAAAGTTACCGAATTTGAGTTAGTAACTATCAAGGATAATATATACCAAACATTTGCCAATAATTTGAGGTTTCATTGTAATTTATAAAACCTTCAGAGCTAAAATTTTGTGCCCTACAACAAATGGTTGTTTCTCAATTATGCTAGTGATAACACAATTATCACTCTACTAATCCAACCACTTGTTTATTTGTTGGTTTCAAAATTTAAATAACATTTGGCTGGTAGGCATCAATAGTCATTAACTAAGTGAATGGATGTTTGTTAGGCTATATTCCTATATATACAGTTGTATTGCATTGCAAACTAATATATGCGTTGTGGGGAATGCGTGAGTTATTTTCTAATAGCTACATATGGCTACATGTACGTTTAAACAAAACAAGAATCATATGGCCAAAGATTTGCTTTAGAAGTGTTCCATGAAGACAAAACATCTATTGATAATAATTGGATTGGCTAAGAGGGTTTTACCAACAAAACTGTCGAAATGATATCTTGCTATATTATTTTTGTTCCATAAATTAAGTATTACATAAGGTAATTTTTATGGTATGTTGATAAGTTTGGTATCCAGGTGAGTTATCAAGTATTAATTGAATGTTAAGTTTATAATAAATGTTTAAAAATCATTAATAGGCAATGAAATGTTTAACAGCTCGCCTGACTATTAAACCCTATAGAAAAAAAGATGAGTATCATAGAAATTTACATTACATAACCATGGAAGATTTGATGAGAAGGAAGGAGATTTCTATAATACATATCTTTTTTTTAGGGTTTAATATTCAGGATAAGTTGTCGAGTATTTAATTGATTATTGATTATTTTTAAACATTTATTATGAATTCAACATTTAATGAATGATCGACAACTCACTCTAAATACTAAACCTATCAAGGTACCAAAAAAATTCCCAAAAAAATTATTTTCTAAGTAACCTATTGAATTAATGCTTTCACAAAGAGATAATTAGCATTGCTACATGAAATTAACCATTTGTTAACATTTGGTATATATAAAGCATTATTAAGGTTCTTGTAATATGGCCGCATGTAAGTAATTAGGGTGCTCATTGTTAAGTTTAACTTGGTTTGAATTTGATCGGATATTTTTATTGAGTCAAACTTTAAGACTCAGATCTGACTTGATCATGATTCGATTAACAATTGGGTCAGGATCAGGTCAATTTAATATTTAGATAAAATTTATAAAATTGAATATTATGTATAGCTAAATTATAAAATTTAAAGTGTGAAACAAAAATTATGGAATGTTTTATGGTATATATTTTGAAACTAATTATATTAATACAAAATATATTAATTTAAGTCAAACAATCTTATAATTTTTTTTTATTAATTTTTATAAAATTATATATTTTAATATATTAAGTAACATCGTGTCAGATTAAGATGACTTAAAATGTGGTTTGAACCCAACTCAAAAATTACATCGAATCTAATTTCAAGAACTCAACTTAACCAAATTAACTTCAAGTTAGGCTCGGGCGATGAACACCCTTATAAATATATGCCAAAATTGTGTTTTATATATACAAATTGCAAAATTATTTTTTAAAAATATTTTTTTAAATAAAGTTGTGTCTTACAAATCCCACTTTTCAATCTAAATAAAACTACTCACTTAAGAGAATCCACATTCCCAAAAATATAAGTGTCTATCATGTTGATATACTATTTATAAATACGATAAATTGATCTTTCAATGTAAATTTGTGCCATCCATTGGGTCCTTAGAAGAATGAAACTAATGGCAATAATTGACATTGATTGATCATTCAATATCACCGGTAAATAAAAGACTAATGTGATCTCACCGGATAAAAATGGACATTTGTTTTTTAAGAAAAGATAATAGTTGTTATGAAAAAGATAACAACATAAATTAAAAATTTACTAAAAAATAATTAGTTTAGTAATTAGTTTAGTTTTTTTTTTAAATTTAAGCTAATATATTTTTATGTAAATTTAAATTCAAAGTATAAATAATTTAAAAATAAAAAAAATTATTTAAAATGAGTTTATCTTTAAAATAAATAAGTAACTATTGATTAAAATTAGAGTGTATTGTGATTTTAACTTATTTAAATTTAATTGTGAATATACTTTTATTTACTCACTTCAAAAGAAATTTATCTTAAAAATACATATATGTTAATTTTAAAGTTAAAAATAATTTTATAAAAAATAAATAAATAAGTGTGTAACAAAAAAAATGCAATTTATATATATATTTTTAAAATTAACTATAATATTTTAAATTATAAAATACTTTTATAAATTTAAAAATATTTATTTTAATTATAAAAAATCATTTTTAACTTGAAATATAAAAAAATAGATTAACTATTTTTTATAATTTTTTTTTACTTTAATTTGTACTGTTCTTGATTTTTGGTTTTTAGATACTTTCTTTTTTTGCTATTGTTTTTAAAATAACCCATCTCAACTACTGGCCCAATAGGTAAGAATCCAACGTCCAAGTAATAAAAATAAACTGAAAAGTTTTCCTAACAAATATTTTTATGATATTTATTAAAAAAATAAAAATAAAAATAAGCCACTGATTTTTATTTTATTTTTATTTAAAAATTTTTATTTTTATTTTCTTAATCAATTTCCTTTAGCAAAATCCTAAAATAAAAAGCCTTGGAATTGGAACTTGGAAAAAAACCCTCAAAGCACTGAGACTGAAACAGTGAAACCGGTAGCCGTAAACACTCGAAACAAAAGAGCTATCACGCAATCTATCTGTAATATTTGGTTCTCCTCAAACCCTAGATTTTGCAGCAATGGGGAAGACAAGTACAAGGTTAGTGTCTTCTCTCTTCCTTTCCACTTCTGAAAGCTTACTGTTACTCTTGATTTCTGTTTCTGCCATTTGACTTTCGACTTTCCAATTCTCTCTGTTTCTCATGACTGCAGACCAGAATCCAAGTCCAACTGCAAGTTTGATAAAAAGCTTCAATTTTATTCAAGTAAGTTTGGGATCCATTTTTGTTGCCTTGAAATATAAAAATTATAATTTCTACCTCGATATCTTTCCTTATTTTTCGTAATAACTTATTGCATTTCCTAGTTTTTAATACAAAACAGTTTATTTTTTGAGAAAAAAAGAAAATGCCATTGCTGAGGTGCTAGTTTTATTATATTATGATTTATATCTGTTTTATTTACGCGTACTTGGTGGCTTGGTGCATGTTACATGTCAAACCTGTCGTCCATATTTTAACTCCTTCCAATCCCTGGTGTTATTACAGAGGTGAAAGATGCTGTTACTTCCTTGAGTGCCCAAAAGTCTATTACTAAGGTGACAATCTTATTTCAACACTATTGTTCTTAAGATAGTCATATCTGGGTGATCATCTAATTTTGTTGCTGACGGAGGAGAATTTTTAGTTTCATTTTGAAAAGCATGTATATACTTCCTGTGAGTTAATGTTGAATACACGGTTGATGCATTAGCATAAGAAAATTTGGGAACCTGTTTAATATCTAATCACATGACATTTCGTAGAATTGATACTAACTGCAATTTCAAAATAGCATAAGGTTTTATTTTATTTTTTTTCCTCTTTGAAAGAAAACACGGTTTTATGTTCTATGGTAACATAACAAACTTGTGATGATATCTTGGACTGAAGCATTACTTTTATGTATTTGCAAGTTATCATAAATATTTATTGAGGATGTCTTGATGATATGATTGTTGCATTGTTGTACTGACTGAACTAATATTATGTGTAGAACATTTGAGTGTTCTTGGTTTTCTGAAGATGTTTTTGTCTTCTGTCAGAAGAAGAACAAACAGCAAAGGCGGCAGAACAAAAAATTGAAAGCATATAACCTCTCTTCCCTCTTAGAGTCCCTTCCTGAATTGAAGGCATCACGTAAACCAGGTCCTGAGGATGGCTTCAAGGTTACTTGTAAATCTAGACAGAAGTTAATGTGAGTGCTTCCCATCATAATTCACTATTATGTGGCAACTTTACATTTGATATGTAACATTGTATTTGTAACCTTTTGTCCTTGTTCATCAGAGAGAAGGAAGGAGAACGATTGTCTACTGTTCTTAAGGATCCTTTCTTCCAATCGGATCCCCTCTCTGCCATTCATCAACATTTACAGAGCACACAACCGGTTGTAGAGGAACAACCCAAGAACAAGGTGAACAAAAATGGATCCAAGAAGAAGAAGAAAAAATCAAAGGCTTCAACTGGACTACAGTCTATGGATATGTAATGGCTGTGGCTGCCATAATGATCTGGCTTTTCTCAAGATCTTTCTATAATTCTATTACTTCTAAAAAACATTAAAATACTGAAATTGTGAATGAAAATTTCTTAAGCATTGTCAATACTGATGTCTATGGTAGTTGGTCCCTTATTGTGGTATCCCTATCCATTGAATAGGCGTGGCTGATTTGCTGCTAAGCATAGCAACTCAATTTAGCAGCACATAAACCACCCACATATGTAATCAATTTTTGATGAATCATTTATGGTTTCCCAAAAAAAAAATGAAGAAAGAAAGAAAGAAAGAAAGAAAAGAAAGTTCCTGAAAGTGAGAATCATGGCTAACGATTAACTGTAGTTGTGGCATGTACAGCTTTAAATTCATTTTTTGCCACTACCCTCAGATATTGACTGACTTTGTATACAAGGTTTATTTAGATGGTATTTCCCTTTCCAGTATATGAAATTGGCTCTTGAAATTGGGAAGGCCATCTGTGAGTGGACGTTAATCGTGTTATGTATAATTGTGCTTAATATTTGTTAAAGGAATGTGGGCATGATCATTTGTCATGATTCCTGGTTGGAAATGTTGTTCAATAGCCAATCAAGACCTCGATAGAGTCCTTGGCCTGAGATGGCAGAAGTGCTCTGAATGTACCTGGACGGAAGAATTTACTAGATAATTGATGTTTTTGGGGGAGAAGATAGAAATACATATATGGCAATGTAATGAAGCTAACCCTTACCAGCTACGATGACCAAGTGAATGTAAGCCAAGTTTATCAGCAACCTCAGTTACACTCATGGCATTTGGGTGGTCCTGCTTATTGGCGAAGACAAGTATAGCACTGCCTAGTTCAAACTGCAATAGGATGCATGAGGCAAATCTGGGTCATAATACAGTATTATAGTTCTGTTCTGTTTAGCACATACTAACGACATCAAGGGAGTGATTGAACGTACGTATGAAACTGCAATGGGTCAATTGGGTGAATCTCATTGGAAGCAGAATATATAGTATATACTATTGGATTACAACTAGACTCACATGGATTAGAATGTTATGGAGTTCATTTCGAGCTTCTAACATTCTCTGTCTATCATTGCTGTCCACCACAAAGATGAGTCCATTGGTGTTGTGAAAGTAATGTCTCCACAAAGGCCGAATCTGCATTCAGCAGTTAGTACTTAGTATATAGCGGATTGCCAAGCTAATGTTTAGATGAGTTATGATCTTGAAACGATAATTAGTTGTGTCATTTGACTTTATCTGCTTGTAAAACTGTTGATATGATAAGACTTGACTCGTTATTACATTGCTTTGTCCTCCTACATCCCAGATTGTAAAGCTAACGTTTTTGTACTCTACACTTTCCGCATTAAAACCTGATCCATCACAAACCAACAAATTATCACTTGCGCTCAATGTCATGAGGGAATAAACAAGAGTCATAACAATCTAAAAATCTCTATCATCTCTCCCACCCCCACCTTTTTTTTTTGTACTTTAAATCTTCATATTTGATCAAAACAAATAAGACGAAAAACCAAAAACAAGATGAACAGCTCAATTAGACTAACTTCAAATTTATGTACCAACATAATGAAGATTGTCATGAATAAAAAACTATTAAACAATTTCAAAGAGAAACTCGGAAGCCATTGGATTCATCAACAAAGTGTCGTGGATACCAATAGTTGGTATGGTTCTGACGGTTTCCCCCAGTTTTAGCTTGTACAGAATGGTTGTCTTCCCTGAAGAATCAAGACCCACCATTGGAATCCTCCATTCACACTTGTGCAAGAACCTCCTTGCCAGTCGAGATATGATCTTACCCATGGAACCACGCAAACCAGGGCTGAAGAAAAGAAATTTTAGGTAGAATCAATGCTCACCTATAGGGTGAGAAAGTTCATCTGATAGAGGCAACTAGGTGGATTTTCACACTTGCATTATGAAAGCACAAAGGAAAAGATCTCTTGTATTTTAAGTAGACATCATGAAGACAAATTCAGCATGGTAAAGGAGATTGTATTGTATTCTGATTAGAAGATAGGAATAAAGACAGAATCCTGTCCTTAACTTCCAGTAGCAGCTGTTTCCATCAAGCAATGAAGTTTCCATTGTTTGGTTATGTTCCTTGGGATGGACATTCACCGTAAACTATCAATTTTCAGTAGCAGCTGAATATTTCCATCAAGCAATGAATAAAGCTTTACTCCATTCCATCCTAAAATATCCAAACAATGGAATGATACTTTTTCTCATTCCATCTCATTCTAAATAAATATTCAAATATAGCCTAAAAGAGTCTCCCACCCCTCCCACCAAGAGGCCCAAACACAAGGTAAAGAAATGCCCAATCGTGCTGAAAGCTAATCTAATTAAATCATAATAGTGCTGCAGAGTTAAACTCAATTTTTTATTTTATTTTATTTTATTTATTTTGTTTTGGAGTCATGTTATTGACACTAAAAGTTGTGCCAGCAAAAACACACGCATACACACATCTGCGTGCAAGACCATTAATTTGATATACTATCAGAGATTTAATCTCTTGTGCAGAGGTATAATCTTTTGTATCACTTTTAGTTGTGTGAGTAATGCATTAGGCTGATTGCAAACTCTGAACGAGTTAAAGTGAAATATTCCTCCGTAATTCACAACTAACAAATGCAATGGGGACAACATAATTCAAAAAATAAAGATTGGCTTGGATAAAGGCAACAGGGACAGGGAGGGAAAGCTGAGGCCTTATTATGATTTAAGGCTTCCATTACTTTAACAGTTTAACATTTTCTGGCTTTGATGCCATTTTTTTTCACCGAAACAAAAATTACAGCAAAAAATGATAAAATTTTATCTTGAAAAATAAAACCTCGTAACTACAGAATTTACAACAAACACCACCAGCCTAAATACGTTATCAGTTCTTTGAGGCTGACTGGAAGATAAAAACTGCTGTCAAGACACCCACCACTGCTGTTACTGCCAGGGCAACTGTAGGCAGTGGAGTTGTGAGTCCAAAGTTCTGCAAAATCAAAGTACATGGATATTATTATCCTTTTGCAACAGATTCTTCTAATAATACTAGAATGGGTGAGAGGGGAGGTAAGGATAGGAGTAAGGGTATCAGAACTCCATAAAGCTTAGAGTTAGCCACTTAGCTGCGGTTTCAGCGAGTTACATTCACTTGGAAGCTTACAACTTGAAATGATTCTACGTAGCCTAGATGCATCAGAAAGTTATATGAACCTATATGCTTGATTATGAATTTAATAGTTTAAAAGATCATGAATAAATGGTCAGATTAGGTAATCTACCAATGCTAAAAAAAAAAGAGCTTAATTTTACAACTAAATGTCATAAACTCAAGAAAGTAAAGGAGAGAAAGATTGACATATCACAGTTAAAATATCAAAGTAAACTTTTGAAGGGAGGCAAAAGCCTCATTTGATGGAAATTATAAATTGAATCATGGCTCAAAAGATGGAGACAAATGCTTGCAGTCTAAATCATGCCTGAAGTAATTCAATAATTACTGTTTAGTGTATACTGTGTCATACCTCTAGGAGTCCCTTCCCAGTAGCAATTTCAACAGTGATGGCTACTGCAAAGCCAACCATGGCTAACCGGCCGAGCCATACATCCAAACTGTTCCCTTCCTGGGTACTTTGCTCACATCTTATTGAAAAAGGCATTGCTTTGCATGCGGCTTTCCTTTCATGACTTCTTCGAATCACTAGAGACAAGGCAAACATTACTTTCGCTTACTAACTGGGATCTAATTTCAATTTTCAACATTTCTCTAGTTCCACCCTCCCCCCAAACACATAAAAGAAAAAATGCATCATAAACGTCATAGACTCATAGATAAAACTACAAAACCCAACTATAATTAGTTAAAATGAATGGTCTTAGGGGATTATTTCCTAGAACTGAGAAGAAGATAATAGTGAAATAAAAAAGAAAAAAAAATGACAATCCAAACAAAGAATACAGCGATATTGCAAGTTTATAACAAAAAAGATTCAGCAGCAATATTTTCAGATAGCATTTGTATTAGCACTACCATCTTTTGCAGTTGCTTCAAATTAGCTAGCTCACAGGCTCAACTTGTACAGTCTATCTAAACTCAAAGTAAGAAGCTTTAACTCACAAGATAGAAAGCATTTTTTTTTTTCTAGAAAGAAAATACAAAGTTTGCAATAGAATGAGACAATGCTTCAAATCATCTGTTGTTTTGAAGTAAGGTATTGAATGGGGGACTTGTACTAATATCTATTGCAAGTAAAATTAGGTCTAGGATCTAATAGAAGTACCGACAAAGGAAGCTGTGGCGTATAGTAATTCTCATACTGCAAAATTTATGAGCATATTTTCTTTCAATTTGAAGCTCACATGATATGAAATTCCAAGAAGGTAGTCTCCATAGACTTCCAGTTCACGAGTTCTACTTTATTTCGATTACCAACAAACCGATGCATTTTTTTTTAGTTAGAATAAGATCTCAGAAAAACTTAGGACGAACACAAGATTGGTAAGATACCAAGCATCCAAATTTGGAGGGTAGTAAATATTCTGAATGCAGGGGATTTTCAGCTTGTTAAGTAGAATATGATAAGAAGTAATCACACACGCACAGCAACTAGAACTCTTACACAGTGGGGAACCAGCGGCGAAGGATGCTCGAGTGGGAGCCAAATTTGATTGAGGAAAGCGAGCAGTGGGGGGAGATTTTGCTGCAGTGAAAACACAAGCATCTGCAACACAACAGTTCAATTGAGTGTTAGAAATGGAACTTGAGAATGTCTCGGCATATATAGAAGAGAGAAAGAAATGGGTTACAGCGAAAAGAGAGAGAAAGAGAAGCAGAGGGTTGAGCAAGTGCCATGGTGAGTGGTGACTACAACTATGAACTGTGCGGTGTGTGTTGTTGTTTATCTATCGCAAGCGGTGACAGCGTGTCAGTGGATCATGCTTGTTCTTTCTTGTTCCACCATGACCATTCATATTTCACACTTATGACACTCACATGGCCTCTTTAGTTTTTTTTTTCCCTTATGCAATATGTTACTTGTTATAAAATTAAGTAAAAAGAACTCAAAAAATAAAAATAAAATTAAAGAACAAATTATAAAAAAAACTCAAGATAGAGAAGAAATTAAAAAGAAAGAATAATTTTTTTATATTATTATGTACTTTTTGTATCTTTTATATATAAGATTAATATTACATAAAATTATAACCATCACTATAATGAGATATAAAGAATAATAATATGTGTAACATCTATGTAATAAGTTTTTTGTAATATTTTTATAATTATGTAACTATAGTGATCTTTGGATATCTACTATTGAATATTATTCATAACAATCTCCTTCATATGTCTATTAAGAATATGTTTCATTAAAACTTTATTAAAAAAAACTCAGTGGAAAAAATCATAACAAAGGAAAAAAAAGTATAATTTCTTTTTATTTGTGAACTGTTTCATTAAAAACCTTATCAAGAAAAATCATATAAGACAAAATCTTGATTAAAGGAAAAAAAGTACAATTTTTCTCTTTCTATTAGAAGCATCACTTATGATATATGAATTATAGCATTCTAATTTTCTTCTCCTGAAGAATTTTGGAGAAATATACTTTATTCAGTCACCTTTGATATACCATCTTTTTGTTGAGCTTTGCAAGTAGTAATCTTCAGTTGAAATTTCTTTTTCATAAGACAATCCACAAAATTCTTGAATATGATGAATCATAACTCTTAACAATAAATATTCACGACTTCCTTCATGAGTTGTCGTTATTTCTAAATGATATGAAAAAGTGACAACTATAAATTCCTTTGTAGATCACTATGATATAGCAATACTACCTGTTACCAAAATATTTCGAATATCACTAATTAGGCTATAGTAAACCCTTTTGTCTATAGACAAAGTTTGATTCTCGATCTCAATTCGGGGAAATGAATCACTTCCTCTTGGGATTCTTGTTTAAGTTAATATCTTAAGGCTATGTTTGGTGCGTTGTATAAGGAGGATCTGATAGTATATATAAGTTAATACTATCAGACTTTATTAGACTTTTGGTATGTCCACCTGATATGATAGTCAAATCTGGTCAAAGCTTTTTATTTCACTCTAATAGTATAACAATATCCTCCTTATACCATCATGATATAACCTGATAAGATTTTCCTCTCACCACTACCATCCATTTTTAATATTATTAAATTTGTAATTATTTATTATTATTATTAAATTCGTTATTATTATTATTATTATCATTATTAAATTCGTAATTATTATTATTATTATTATTTTATTGGTGGTTTCACAAGCAAACGGTGATGGTAAAAATGTTAAAGATGATATAGTCATAATAAATAATTATATATACTATCAAGTTATTTATACTAATACATCAAATGCTTAATAAAGTATAAGAAATTATCGAACTTTGTTTATCTTATCGACCTTATCTTATTATCTTATACTATCATATTTTATATTATCAGGTGTACCAAACGCAGCCTAAGGAATACAAATGACAATTTTCGAATTCAAAATTGCTATGCAAATCTAAAATTAAATGTTTATGCTTAAAGCTTAGTGAAAATAAGTTTAAAAATAAGAAAGACTGTGTTTTCAAGAAAGAAGAAAAAATAGATGCAGAAACGAAAATAAGCTGAATGGAAATAACTAGAATTAAAATGCATTTAAAGTAGACATAACAAGTAATATAAATTACCGAAAAATAAATAATATACAATAAAACAATTTAAAGTAAAAACAGAGAAAAGTAAATGTGCAAGTATATAAATTGCAAGTATATAAATTGCAAGAAAGTAAAGTTGCAGAAAAGTAATGAAAACAAATAAAAGAACTCAAATGATCTTCTGAAAAATCACTTGATCAAGAGTAGAATAGAGTTTTTTTTTTTGCAATAAAGTAAAGTGACTAAATGTAAATGGACTGAAATTAAACTTGCATTAAATTTATAAATTATACAGAAATGAAAGTGGATGAAAACATATTAAACTAGGCTTACACTGTTTTGCCTGAGAAGTCAAGAACGAGAGAGCATTTAAGTAACAAGTATTTGCAAGTATTGAATTTTCAGCTCCTAAATGTTTATCTCCTCTTGTTATTTATAGACACCATAACAACAAGATGTAATAACATACATTAGAAGTACTCAACTTATTGTATGCAAACATTCTTAATAGATATCAAAATATAATTGTACTCATTTGTATTCACAAATTTTGCACCTTCTGAGTTTAGACTTCAGGTCCATTAAAACTTCTTCTAGAGTTTGAATTACAAATTCAATAACTTCACGTTTTATAAGTGAGTTTAATTATGCCTACAAAGCATTCTTCTATTTTGGCCAATCATTTATTCGTCGATATTTTTCGATGATTATAATTTCATGCTCATTATTATTCATAATGTTATGCATTATGCAAATATATTGTTAACAATTATTTCTTTTTGATTCCTTCATTTTTCCCGCAGAGACATAATTTATTAAGATCTCATTATTTTCATCATTTTCAGGTATTTTAACTTCTTCTAAAATTTAAACTACTTCAAGTTCCCTACTTATGTCTCTAATATATTTTTTAACAGTATCCTCTTTAGGATTATTTGTCTTCTTAGTAATATTATTTACTCCTTCTCTTTTATGAGCTTTGTCTTTGGAATTGATTGGTCTACCATGCTTTTTGCATATTTTTGAATCATTTGATAACAATTCTAAATGGAACATTTATAGTTGGTATAAGATTTATTTATCCTTTTTCAATAGAAATTGCATCCAACAATTCATTAATTTGTTCTTATTTGCAAATATATTATCATTTAAACTTTCAGTTTAAATTGCATTGTTCAATAATCTAAATGATATAATGATGATACATTTCAAGTAATTTTATTTTCCAGGTACTTATTATTTTCCTATAATGTTAGAAACATCATTTCATATCTAACCTATATTCCCAACTTTCGTTTAAAGCTCATTTTAGTGCGATATGGTAGAGCATGAGTAACTACATCGCAGACAGAAAAAATTTCATATGAGAAATATTTGGCTTCAGGCTAAAATCCAATTGCATAACGAAAAATTTATAATTATTTGTTGGTCTTATACCAACAAGTGCTGAACATGTAAAACGCATGCCCCAAGCAAAAAAATTAGGATATTGTTAGCACAATATGTTATTTAGCTATTAATTAGAGGCATTTGAATATAAGCAATATGATGTTCAAAATTTTACCAATGGTCATATAATAATCACTAAAAGATTGAGAAGTAAATTCAATAACATTATCAAGACAAATTGTCGTTATCTAAAAATTTGTACTCTTGATTAAATAACTTATATAATCTCACAAACATCAGGTTGTGAATTGATAATAAGTACACATGTAATCAACTGACTTCTGACCATAAAATATCTAAATGGTACACATGATTTATTATATAATCTACAAATTTCATCTTAAATTCATTCTAGAAATTCAACAAATTTAACTTTATTTTTAGCTATTGATAGCCTTATAATCAATTTGTATTGAAAACACCCTACACATAAAACCTCATTATATTAAAAAATCTTCTAGTTCTTCAATGATATCCATATGAATTATAAATATTAATCCAGGATAGCCTTGCCAATTATATGCCAAATAACAAAATTATTTGGATTAGTAAACTTCTAGTTTACAACAATATCTAAACTTCTGATTTTCGAGAGCATAGTAAACTTCTGATTTACAATAACATGTATTTCAATTGCACTGATCATATTTATTTGACTTGATAATGAATAAAATATAATATATAAAATTTTGTTCATTGATGTAACAAAATATAACAACTATTTTGGAGACTTGAATTACTTTTGTACTACCAAATATCAAAATTTACTATTGATATATATATATATATATATATATATATATATATATATATATATATATATATATATATATAAAGAATTGGAAACACACTTTTTTTTCTTCAATCAATAAAAATTCTAAGAAATCATGTCATTCATATTTTATTTAAAATATTACAAATTAACAAAATAAGAGAAAATGTGTATATGATGATTTTAAATCACATAAAATAAAATAAATACTTATGAAATAAAAAATATAAATTTCAAGAAAATAATTCAACTACTCAAATCATCAATCAAGCGATAACACTTTCTTTCATAATATTTAACAAAAATAGACACATCTAAATGCATATTATTTGTAGGAACATGTTCAAATGAATGATTCCCAAAAGCAAAATTTTAACATACGACAAGTATAAGCAATATTCTTTTGTATATGATACAACAATAATGTAATTTTACTCTATTTAATATTCTTATTATTTTCTCTCTGCTTCATATAATATGTACTATTGGAAGAATTAGAACCACCATTATAATGATTGTCGCGACCGGAATCGCGGCGGGATAACGACTTAAATTATAAAATTTAAGGAGTCGCCACCAATTTTATTTTCTTATTAGGAAAAATTGGAAAACTAAAAAAAATGGTCTACGTTCAAAAACTCAGGTTCGAGAGTCTAATTATGCTTAGGGAAGGGTGGTGACTTAACCCCACAGCACCCCTAATACATCTACCTCAAGATGGTTACCTTAAATCAATTGTGCAAATTTTGATAACTCTTAAAAATATTTATTTTACCCATTTTGTTAAAAGACAAACTAAGACAAATAAATTATGAAAATTTAATTTTGACTTGACAGAATTGAGATTCTGCTTTTACGTATCTTCGAATGCAATAAGGAATTCAAAACCACGTCGTTCTTTATAAAATAATTGTAGGTTGATTATTTTTAATTTTGAAAAGATTTTTATTTTGAAAAATTATTTGATTTTTATTTCTTGTTTAAAAAAAACAAATCATCAAGTTGTCACAATTTAGATGATTTTAAAAATTACAGGATTAACAAGTTGTCGCAGCTCAGCTAATCCCGTTTTATTCTTCTCAACAAGGTTCAATTATTTTCAAGTAACATATCAACAAATAAACACATTAACAAAACAAACAAGTAAATTAAACCCAAATCAAACAGACCCAAAGAAGTCAAATTATTTGTTTTTTATTTTTATTTTTTTTGTATTTATTTATTTATTTTTTAAGTTTTTTTTCCTTGGCTTTTTTTAAAAAAAATGTCTAAACTCAAATACTCAAACCCAATTAGCTAAACCTAACCAAACAAAAGGTCCTACAGATAATAAATAAACAAAAAACAAGTTCTCACATTCAAACAAAAATGGCAGAAGAAAGAAAAAAAATAAAAGGGAGGACCAGCAACAAACGGCGGAGCACGAGCAGCGGTGTTTGGTTGCCACAAGGAGGTGCGCGGCTGCCTGTAGCTTTGTGACGTTAGGACGTGGCCTGCGAGTCCGAGATAGAGGTGGAGCAGAGGGGTGCACGATGGGGCACTTTAGATCTACGTGGCTACTACAAGAATGACGACAGGGTTTAGCTTGCCGGGACCGAGGTTGGGTGGAGGACAACCAGATCCAGTGGAGCTGACGACGACACAAAGACACAGTGGTACGCATAAAGCGGTTTGTAAATCTGACAGAAACAGAGGAGAGGACGGTGATGGCTAGCTCGCGCGGCTGAACGTGGTAGCCTTGCGTGACGAAGTGGTCACAGGTCTGAAGGGAGAGGGAGAGGGTGCACACGGTGGCTGTGGGAGGTCAAGGTCGACGCATCTATGGTGGTTGTGCTTGGTTTGGGAGGTTGAGATGGTGATGGGTTTGGTGGAGCTTCACGGTTTGGTGGGGGGCTATAAAGTTGAGATGGAAGTGAAAGTCATTATGGAAAGCTGAGTATAGAAGTTGTGGGTGAGATGGTATTTGCTTATGGTGGCTGTGATTTTGTATCGGGGATGGAAGGTTGAAGGTGCTCTTGGTTGTATGGAGAAGATGAATGCCCTGTGAAGTGTGTCCAAAGGCCGCTGAAAAAATGGTTCCCCGAATATATATCAGCTCTCCTTCTTTATTCACGTTCTTCCTCTCTTGTAAGCAGAAAACAAATTCTGCAACCCTAATAATATCAGACTAGGTAGCAGATAAAGTGGCTGGTGCTGTCTAAATCATCTTCTATTTCCATGTATTTTCTTTGTGACTGTGACCTTCTCCACGCCTCAAATCTCTGCCAATTTACCATTTTTGTCTTTTGCTTTTCCACTCAACCTTCAGTTTGCAGAAGTCTAACAGATATGTAAAAGGTGAAATGTGAAACGTGACAGACTTGGTAATGGGTTGATATGGATTTTTAGTTGCATTTCAACTAATTGTTAAAATTTGGTTATGGTTGTTGGAATGTAACAAGTTGAAGAACTGCTTCCCCTCCCCCCCTTTTAAAAAAAAATATATTAGAAACTCAGGACAAATGGACCTCAACATATTTCTCATTAGGTTAGGCTTGATTTGGGTCGTGGAAACAAATTATTAATTAATTTAAATTTTTTTTCCTTCATTTTTTTTATTAAAAAAATGTCCGGACAAAATCAAGTGTTCACAATGATTATTTTTCTAATTTCTGTCACAGCAATAACCATAACCACGACCTTTGTCGTACCCAAAATTATAATATAGAGCATTCACTTCAAAGAATGTAGTTCAACTTATTAGATGTCCTTTGTGGTTTTTCTTCAACAACTTATTTTTATGTTTAATCATAAGAGTGCATAAACTTAATTCAAAATATTTCTTGAAATAATTTTATCATCTTTTTGCTAATGATCATATTCGAGAGGCATAAAAAGGTAGATGATATTCTCTCTCACATTGCTTTGTTTCAAATTATACTAAGATCAAATATATATTTTCAGATTCAATCACAATCTAAAAGTGTAGTTCTTTAGAAACTAAACCATCAATTTTCATATAAAAGATGATCATGAAAAATCATTGGTTTTCCACAATCCTTCAGGAATGCTTAAATAATAACTTCTTTCATAATTTATTAATAGTAACAAATTTAATATAAACAAAATATGATAATTGTGTTAGTTAAACAAGATTAATAATAATTTTTTTTATAGAAAAAACATGAAAATATTTCATAATAAGATTAATATGAAGGAAACTATAAGCAATAAATTAGATTAATCTAAAAGGGGAGATAATAAGACAAATTCTTTCAATATGACCTCTAAGTTATTCAAGTCAGTACTCATATGGTAGAGTCTCATGCAGATAACATGTTATAAAATTAAACATACAGAATTCAAAAAATAGAGATGAAATTAAAAAGTGAAACATAAATAACTAAGAGATAGAGAAGAAACTAGTGAGAAATATTTTTTTTTCTATATTATTATGTATGTCTTCAAGTGTCTTATACCCTTTATATATAGGATCAAGACTACATAAAATTATAACCATCACTATAACGAGATATAAAGAATAATAATATGTGTAACATTTACATAATGAGTCTTGTTGAAACCCAATTTTGTCCATAATTTTTTTTTAGTTAATCAAGGACTAATAATTGTGTTAAATGATGTTTAATTCCAATATTTTAAACACATACATTTTTTTCAAGTTTTATTTATTTCTATATTATTTAAATCACTATTTTTTCTTATTATTCATACAAAAAAAAGGGAAAAAAGCAAATAAAAAATTTAAAAAAATAATTATAGCCCAAACATCGGCCCACCTTAGCCTATTTTTTTAATAAAAAAATGCAAAAAAATAATAAGAACAAAATGTAAAACTTTTGCTGCATGACTATTTTTCTATTTTTGAGTGAAAACTAAATTTCTTTCTTTTGTTCTATGTTTTTTTTTTATCCTTTCTTGACTATACATTATGTACTCTTTTATATTATATATGGCAATAGGCAGTATTCAACCAACACTGCAACAAGGACCATGCTCTTTGCTCCTCACTCACTTTCACGTACACACACAACACCACTATAGTGGGAAACTTGGCTCGCTATCTGCTCCTCACTCACTTTCATGTGCACACAACACCACTATAGTGGGAAACTTCTAAGCTCCCACTTCTTTTTTGCACTAGTAACTGCTTTCCCTCTATCTTCACATACATAACTTGCACCCACTATACTACACCCACTGCACCACATCACATATATTTTTTCACCCATTTTTCCTTCTCATCAAGCATACACACCCTTGCTTAGAAGGATAGACATAAGTAGAGGCATAAGGAGATGAGAAAGTGATGGAAAGAAAAATTTCTTTAGCCAAAAACTAAGATTGTGAGGAGTAGAGAGAAAGTAAGAATCTAGGAAAAAAGAAAGTGATTGAAAGAAGAGAAGTCAAAAGCTCTTATCTATTTTTCTTTGTGTTTCAAAATGGTAAAAAACCTTCTCTTTGTTAACTCAAAATATTTTCATTCTTATCTCTCTCCAAGGTGAAATGGAGTTGGTTTTCATTTGATTTTGGTTTATTTGATACTTTCAAAGTCACACTTCGTTCAACTGTGCGCATGCGCACACACACACACACAAAATAGCAACCAAATACATCACCTTTACCATACACCACCTTTACCATCCATGCATTTTGAACTAAATATATATACTACCTACAAGTAGGGATGATAAATGGATGAATTTGTTTGATTTTAAATTGGATCATAATATATGAATCCAAAATAAATCATTAATCCATTTAAAATATATTACAAAATACTTAATATTATTTAATTCATCTATAACATAATTTAATAGATAGATATTTAATCCATCTATTAATCTATTTTAATAAATTGGATGGAAGAATATCCAACATACTCATTTAAAAAAAATTATCTCTAAAATTTTCATTCTCTCTATAAAAAATACTTTTCTCAATAAAAAATTTTATTCTCTTAAATTTTTATTATTTCTCTAAAAAATATTTATTTCTATAAAAATTTTGTTTCTCTCTCTAAAATTTTTATTTTCTCTAAAAATAATTCTCTATCTAAAATTTTTTATTTTCTCTCTAAAAAATATTTTCTCTCAAAAATTTTCTTTCTCTCTCTTAATTTTTTTTCTCTCTAATTTTTTTTCTCTCTAAAAAAATTCTCTCTAAAAATGAATGAATTTTATTATTAGAACCTATCTACTAATCAAGACCAAGTCCCCAAAAATCACCCTAGCCATGACCACAACAACCATGCCATGAATCTCCATCAACACTCACAACCCAAAACAAAATCTAACAAAAAAAAAGCGCTGTTAAGAGATGAAACACCCACTCAAATTCCTTACAACCACCCTTGAAAGCACCATCACGTGAGCCACCAATCTCAAACATCTTCAACCCATAGCCACCGTCGTTATGCCTAAATCGCTTAAGCCCCAAACACCAAACCCACCAGATCTGTCATACCCAAAATTGAACCAAGAGCCACCTCCCCTGCACAACACCATCATTGAACCACCACGGTGTACTGCCCGTAACACATAAGAACCTAGCACCAAAGGCAGAACTACGCCACCAAAAAAGGAGGAAACCACCACCCAAGGAACCCCCATTAGGTCACCTGCGCGCAGATTGAGCTCCACCGCACCAAGCACCTTAGCCGCGCACACCCAGCTGCCTCCTTTGTCACCAGATGGACAACCAAACACCAACAACCACTATCGAACCAACGCTCATCAACCCAGATCCAGCCACCATCAGATTCGTGAGCCAGAACCACCACGTCCCAGATCCGCGACCTACAACCCACCAACCACCTTAACCCGTCGTCTGCCCAGCCACTCACCACTGTGAGTCACCCTTGTCCCAGATGCCAGCATGACATCGGTCTCGTCCTGTTGCTGTGGGTTGTGAACCCCTTCCATTCCTTTCTCTAATATTTTTCCCCTCTTCTCTCTTACATTATGTTTGGATGACAGGTAATGAGGAGAAAAGAAAGGAAATGAGCGAAACAAAAATAATTTTCTGTGTTTAAGAGCTTTAAAATGCATAGGAATAGAACAAAACACATGGAGAATCATTCTCCCCCTCTTTCCCTCAAATGCCCAATTTTTGTTCTCCTCAAAATTGAGATGGAATGAGGGGAACACATGTTTTGTTCCGTCCCATTAATGAATCTTCTAAACAAAGAGGGGGGAACTATGTTCCATTCCTTCGTTTTTCTTTCCCATTCATCCCCACCTATTCCTTTCTGTTACATTAATGAAAAAACATTCAAACACATGGTTACGTTTCTGCTTCAAATTCTAATTTATTTTTAATATGGCTATTGCACTTTTTTTTTACCATTCCTCTTTCATTTAGGCTTCAGTGAAAGAATTTGGGCCCATAGTGTTAAACACTATGATCTTTACTTGTTTAGACATGAGTTATTAGATTTTTTTTTTTGAGCTTCATGTTTAATGTTTTTTTTTAATTTGTTAAACTTGTTATTTGGTTAAGTATAGTAAAAAATAAGAAAAAATACAAAAAAATAAAAAAAAGGAAAAAAAGGAAAAAAAAAAGGATAACATCTCAAAAAATATATATACCAAAAAGTAATGAAAGAAAATTTGTGAGTTAGTTTGACTTAAATTGAGTTTATTTTTATTTATTTATTTAGTTTGTTACTTCACTATTGTATTAGTTGACATGTTACTTGAATTAATCTATTGTTGACAATTTGATTTAAAAATTTTAAGTTTCTTTTTTGTAATTAATTAAAATTAATTAACTCATAATTATTTTTTAAATAACTACGTGATTTTGAGTTTTTCATTACACTAAGGGATATATAAGAACAATAATTTATTTCTGTCAAGTCAAAATTAAATTTTCATAATTTAGTTATTTTTTTTCTTTCATAAATAATTACAATGTTTTTTTAAAAGTAAAATAAATATATTTGATATTATTAAAATTACACAACTAATTTAAGGTACTATTCTTGGAACAGATATTGTAGGATGTTAATACATTCCTTACTTGTAATCGACTTCCGAGTCTAAACTCATTTTTCAAAAGACTAATTTTCTTAATACAAAGATTTTTTTAATATTTTTTCAATTTAAATAAACATTAATGGTGACTCCACTTATTTTCAAAATCTTATTTTTTGATTAGTCCGCTGCGATTTCGGTTGCGACAAGTCTTTTGTAATATTTTTATAACTATGTAACTATGGTGACTTTTATACATGTATTCTTGAATATTATTTATAACACTACTTTGAATTGAAGTTTATAGAATTTAGTTTTTAATATTTTACTCTTATTACATTACATGAAGTCCTATATTATTTAAAAATATACACAATTTTCTATTAAAACTTCAAAATTTTTTTTTTTGTATGCAACTTATATATGTTATTTATGAGAAGTTTATGTGAATTATTAAAATAGAAAGAAGATAAATATAATAAAAGAAATTCGAAGAGGAATGGAGAAATTTTAACTCTTTCTTTTTCGTTTTTTTGAGAAGCTAATGTCTGGCACACCGAACACGACAAAAACGGAGTTCTTCGATAAAATTAACAAACAAATTCAACTCTTCTCCTGAAACTACATGAATCATTTTTGAAAGTTAATCAGCCAAGAACACCCTCTTCTTCTTCTTCTTCTTCTTCTTAGTGTCTAGTTTCTAACTATCTAGCTATCTTGGATAAACTTGTGCAAATGGCTGCGTTTTCAATTGGGACACACTTGTCCATGTTCCAACATTTGCGGAACTCTAGAGTTTCACTTCATGGCCTTCACACCACTGAATCCTCACCATCATCTCGACGCTTGTTTGGTTCGTCTTCTTGCTCTAGAATCAGATTCAGAGGTCCCAGGTTGCTCCGTCGTAATGTATTGGCACGCGCAGAAGACAAGGCTACAGGTTCCTCTTCTTCGTTTCAGCCTCAACAAAGTTCCCAGCAACAGTTCCAGGTACTTCTTCTTCTGTATAACCATTAATCAAGTTCTTAGAATACCATTTAATCGCTGTGCTAGTTTATGAATTTGGATATTTGATGTTGATTTGCATAATCTGGGCCAAGGGTACCTCGGTAATCCATGAAAGATCCAAAATTTGCGGAAAACTAATTGAATTTAAACGGTTTTTATTTGAAATTAGCTTCTTTCATGTCACGATTTTTATCATGGAAGCAAATCTACTCACCGCCGTAATGTTTAATGGATTGACCTTCAAAAAGAAAATGGTTGGTGGAGTGTGTGCTCTTGTAAGATCAAAGGCTTAATTTTCGTGATTCAGGCATTACGGAAAAAGTGCACATCTTTTTTTTTCTTTTTTGACAATAAAGTGTTCATCAGTACTGTTACAAAGTTACAAAATCTGCTACTTATATGCTAATGCTCACACTGCACATCACTTTGAAAAATGTTATCAGAACTTGACGCCAGAATCTGGAACTTGTGATCCCCTATGTTCACTTGATGAAACAAGCTCACAAGATTTTGAAGACAATTACCAGCCCAAGACCGATTTGCTGAAAGCTGTTGCAATATTTGCAGCAGCTGCAATTGGGGCGATGGCAATTAACCATTCTTGGGTGGCCACTAATCAGGTCCTTTATTGTCCTCTTACCTGATCTCACTTCTGTATGTTGCGTACCTGTATTTGGGAAAAATGTTTATTAGTTTTATATGACATTGCTCCACAGGATCTTGCCATGGTATTGCTATTTGTAATAGGATATGCAGGCATCATATTTGAAGAATCTCTAGCATTCAATAAAAGTGGAGTTGGGCTGTTGATGGCTGTAAGCTTATGGGTGATACGAAGTATTGGGGTAAATGTTCATCTTTTTGTGTTTTGACTTTTGAGATTATCAGTGAATTCTTGATTAGTCAGAACTATATGTGTTCCTTGTCATTCTTTTGAGATTTAGGTTGCATATATAAGCTTTTGGCTGACAATGCATAGGATGCAGCACACAGTGACATGCACTTGATGCATCTATTCCCATATGCATATCTGTAAACTACAACTGGAAAAAGAGATGCTCAAGTATCTGGTACCATATAATCATATACATTGTGGCACTACTGTTTTTTATTTTTCTTGGGGTATGTTTATTACATTATTTAGTAATATTTGCAAAAGATAAGGAGGTACTAACAAGGATTAGAACAAGGACAACTTCTATGTATTGTGCCTGTAAATGCACTTAACCCTATTGTGTTCAAATTTATGACCTTTCCATGACCCCAGCCTTTAAGTTGAAGCACGATTTCAAGTGTGAACCAACATTAACTATAAGGGTCATATATTTCCTCTTTTGGAATGTTTATTTAAAAAGGTAAAGGTTAGGTAAGTCCTTTTTATGGTTATCCTAAAACTATTGCCTGCGATTGGAACAGATAAATTTTCTTTGGCTGAACCATACACAAATCTCTGAAAAAATTGTAACACTTGATGGGATTTCTTGACCTAAGGAATGTAAGTTGATTTTATTCTAACTACACAACAGTTTACCTTGAAGATTGTGTGTTTCATCTGTGGATTTCAACAATTGCATCTATTGATGTACATAATTTGTTGTTATTAGGGGGAAAAAAAGTAATTTAAGACTGCCTTTTTATAGTGGCATGTAGGTTGCTCCTGACCCCTATAGTTAGTTGTCCACATTGCCTCTGCATGCAACTTGGAGAGTTAGATTTATGCATATGTAACCACTTAAAAAATGATGATAGTTCATCAACTGATCTGTAAGTTATTGGTTGGCTTCAATTATATGCCCGTTATCTCTTCTCTCATTGAAATTCAATGTCTATTTACTGCCCAGATCATATGTCTACATTTTTAAGTCAGTTCATAGCTCTCTCTCTTCTTGATTGGATTTTCCCCTGCTATTTGTCTTTTCTTTTATGGATTGTCTGTAGGCTCCATCAACTGATATAGCTGTTTCAGAGTTAACACATGCATCTGCGGAAGTCAGTGAAATAGTGTTTTTCTTGCTTGGTGCAATGACCATTGTTGAGATAGTTGATGCTCATCAAGGATTTAAGCTGGTTACTGACAATATAACAACTCGAAAGCCACGCCTTCTCCTCTGGGTGGTAGGTGCTTTCATTGCTTTGTCTCTGCATTGTTGACCATACTAAAAAATCTTCCTTGCAGATACTTTGCAAACTGACACTGTTTTGGAAATTTGACTACATCAGTTGTTGAACATCACAGTTTGTGGTCAAATTTGGATGATACACACAACAGAAGGGGCTCAGATTCAAGAGCTCCTTCTTACAACGAGGTGCAGTTAGCCAGTTACTATCTAGGCTGTGCATGAATGACAGCAAACTTTTCAATGGTTGATACTTAAAAATGTCATTATTTTAAAAGAATAAAAGACATCATAAACAAAAGAGTGGATAAGACCAAATTCTTCTCCCTCCCCCTGCCAAAATTATAAATGTTCTCCATTTTGCATCACCAATTTTTTTCTGATATCACACTTCCATCTCAATAATGGAATTTGACAAATTATTGTTGAATTTGCAGATTGGATTTGTGACATTTTTTCTCAGTTCAATTCTAGACAACCTGACATCTACTATAGTCATGGTTTCTCTGTTGCGGAAATTAGTACCTCCATCAGAGTATCGAAAGTATGTGTCTCTGTTATGTTGTAACTTGTTAATTAACTTTCAGTATAATATTTTCCCCATATGTTGAAGGATTAAATATGGCCATATTTTCTAAAATGCCACAATAATGAGTGACTGGGGACATTCATGCATCATCCAAGTTTTCGGTCATTAGACCTCTAAAGCTTGATATCTCCTCTCCTCGCCTAGAGCAATTTTATATTGCATCAGTCTTACTCGCTTTTTTCATTCTCTTAAGAGATCTTAGTACTCATTAGAGAGATCATGACCAAATTTTCCTCCAGAAATGAATTTCTTATCATTCTAATTTATCAGTTCCTGCTAGTGCTTATAATTCATAGATGATATGAAAATGGTGTTAGCTTTTTCATTTACGTTGAAATCTGCATTAGTGATGGCTTTCTGGATTTTTGTTGAGGGCAGAAAGATTCAGAGGGTGAATCTTCTAAGTTTGCAGTTTCCAGTATTCTCCAACTATTTTAAGGTTTAGCTATTGAATCTCTTTTCACATTATCAAACCCTCAAGAAGTTGATTTGGATTCTGTTGACAGGATTCTTGGAGCTGTTGTTGTAATAGCAGCAAATGCTGGTGGTGCATGGACTCCTATTGGTGATGTTACCACTACTATGCTGTGGATACATGGTCAAATATCTACAGTGCAAACAATGAAGGTTATCTCATGGAAAATAGTTCCTATGTGATATGTTTTTTTGTATCATGGGAAAATTTTGCCTCAAAACTACATAATAAATTATAGTGGTATAATGGATTTAGCAATACAATAGTGACATCTTGAAAGATTCTTTAGATACAGTTGATTAGAAATATATAATCTATGGCCCCAAATTAACGTTTCCTTGGTCAAAGTCTTCTTGTCACTGATCTTTGATTGCATGAACACTCAGATTCAACTCAGTGCAGATGTCATGTACCTCGTATTCATTATGGACACCAATGAAGTGTTAGCGTAAATACGAGGTAGAATGAACAAGAATCCATAATTGCTTTTTTCTTTACTTACAGGGTTTGTTTGTACCTTCAGCCATTTCTCTAGCTGTTCCACTGGCTCTCATGTCTCTGACTAGGTATTCTTCTTGCACTGCTAAAGTCAGCCAGGAGATTTAGCTTAACATATTACAATTTAGATGATGTTGGTATTTATCTTTTTTTACAGTGAAGTTAATGGGAAGGGACAGGATTCTCCCAATGTCTTGGCATCTGAACAGATGGCTCCTCGAGGACAGCTTGTTTTCTCAGTAGGTTTAGGAGCTTTGATTTTTGTCCCAGTCTTCAAGGCTCTCACAGGTTTGCCTCCGTACATGGGGATGCTGCTTGGACTTGGCGTGCTATGGATCCTCACTGATGCTATTCATTATGGTGAATCTGAAAGACAGAAGCTAAAAGTGCCACAGGCTCTGTCAAGGATAGACACTCAAGGAGTACTATTCTTCCTGGGAATTCTGTTGTCTGTTAGCAGGTGAATAAGGAAATATATTTCAATTTTTCTACTGCAGTAAGCTTTGGACAGTAGTCATGTGTTCATCAATTTTAATCTATAATAAAATACATCAGGAATACAATTGTCCCTTTGAGAGAGAGAAGGGGGGGGGGGTGCACTTGCTGTTATGGTAATGACTTATTTGGTTTGATACCACTAAGTCTAGGCATTTTGTAAAGATGAGATATGACCTCTTCCTATTATGAGATGGATATGCATCTTCCTATTAATCCCTGTCATTTGGAAACATCATTACTCTCAGAATATCTGCTAAATAAGCTTCAAGTCTTTGCATTCTTTTGCATGAGTTGTGATTACATATTCTTCCCATGTGAAAACATACTCTTGACAATTGACATAACTTAAATTTCCTAACTAATCATGTTAACTAGTTGTATTTGATCAACTTTAATGCTCTTGTTCTGCAGCCTGGAGGCAGCAGGGATTCTTCGAGAAATAGCAAATTACCTTGATGCTCATGTCCCAAGTAGTGAACTGATTGCAGGTGCTATTGGAGTCATATCTGCAATAATAGACAATGTTCCATTAGTTGCTGCAACAATGGGAATGTATGATCTCTCTTCTTTCCCTCGGGATTCTGAGTTCTGGCAGTTGGTTGCATTTTGTGCTGGTACTGGTGGATCCATGTTAGTTATTGGCTCAGCTGCTGGTGTTGCATTCATGGGGATGGAAAAGGTGGACTTCTTTTGGTACTTACGAAAGGTATTTCCCACATTACACTAGACATATTGATCTGATGAAATGTTTGTTCGTATTTCATGACAAAAGCCGTTTATCTCCTTTGTGTAGGTTAGTGGTTTTGCTTTTGCAGGTTTTGCTGCTGGTATTGCTGCCTATTTAGCATTTCATAACCTCAACATCTCCCTACCAACAACTCTAGCGGAGGTTCCTTTCCTTTCTGGTTCATAATCGAGAATTTAGACTTCATTTGGTTCAATTTTCATGGCATCAAGCGGCATAGTCTCAAAATGATGTATACAAGTGAACTCGTAGTTTAAGTTGTCAAAGGTTAAGATTTTGGTTGACAAGAGGTTTATACAACATATAAAAGTTTTACTGGGAGCCTCAAGTCAAAGTGCCCTAAAACATTTACATCATGAGGACTTGGCATGTGAAACGTATTCAGGAAATTACCTACTTACATGTGTAGAACCTTTTAGATGTATTGCCCTATATATCCATACATAGATATTTAAAGCTAACTATCCAAGTTGGTTATGGATACACCAATTTGGGGGAATTATTAATAAGGACCTATTCAGAATGTCATTTACAATAAAAAAAAAAACTAAAAAAAACTATAAGCCACATTTAAATTTAGGTTAATTAATCGTTTCTAAACATGTTGCCATATTCATGTAAATTGTTAAATCTCAATTTCTGTCGGGTATGTTTTCTGTTTCCTATTTTTTTTGGGTCAATGTTGGATATTCTACTTGAACTTTAACATATCTATATTTTAATTCTGCGGTATATGCATGAATGTAATTGATGTGCACCAAAGTGCGTGCAACTAACTTTTTTCTTCGAAGTAACATAACTAGACCACTTCCATAGACCATGTGAAACTACGAACTGAATCCGCTGTGCCTGCGTGGTATCAACTTGGATTTCATTTCACCTCTGAAAAAGCCACTCACATAAGCAAAGTAAGAATCGCCTGCACTAACCTTCTCTTTTCTCAGCTTAACGCTTTACGTTAGGTTGCCCGCATGCTAATAAGAGAAAATTTAAAAATATTATTAGTCAGTAATTGAAATTTAAAACATTGTTTATTCTCTTTATTTTCAAATAAGAAAGCGAATTGAATAACCAACTCATTAAATCACACTATCAATTGCATAGCTAAATTATTATTTTCCTCCTCCCCATAAAACTACCGCTACACTCATTTGATGGTGATGCATCAAAACCGGGCACATCAGGCAGTCATGCCCAACCCAAATTTAACAAAAACAAATACAAAACAAAAAAAACAAAAGACTACTAAAGTAGAAACAACAACGACATCTTACAACTTAAGAAAAACGAACTCTTCAATAGCAGGAATTTCTCCGATCTTCTTCAAAGTTTCTTTGCTAGGTTGATCGTCGACCCCAATTGCCATTACAGCTTGCTTTCGTGGAGCAATCCTTCCAACACTCATGAAGCTGACATTCACATTTTCCTGGCCCAAAATGCTCCCAACCTTTCCGATCATGCCTGGCTGATCTACCTGCCTACAGAGTATAATGCTACCTTCCAAGCTTACATCAATTTCAAAAGATCCAACCTTTGTCAGATGGGGAATACCATCTTTCACCCGACCCTCAACCCTAATCTCCCCAGATTCTGAAATGGCACTAGTAAATCGGGATTCCACATTAGCAATCTGGACCTGGATGAATTCAAGTGGACTCTCAGGCGAACCATCAAGAATAACTCTCTCCTCGGTTATCCTGAGCCCTCTTTGTTTAGCAGTGAAATCAGCATTAACCAAATTCACGAAAACACTGGATATGGGCTCAATCAGACCCTTCGTTATCATAGCACGAAGAAGTCGAGTGTCAAGATCATCAGGGGCCCTAGAAGAAGCATAAGTCACTTTCACTGTTTTTACACCGCTTCCTCCTGCTACTAACTGGACAGCCAGCCTCCCCAGTTTCTCAGCAAGGTCAACAAATGGTTTCAACTCTGTTAACACCTGCAGTCAAGAAGGAATGAAATAGATGTTAAACTTTAGCCCATTCTGTCCCCAGTTTTGTTTTGTATACTTAAACTGATGTTGTAAACCAACTTTAATCCATGAATCACGTTATATTATGATATGCTCAGGTTGTTTACACTTAAAGTGGAACATTTTATCAACTCCAGAATTTCAAATTTGATTAGATATAGCCAAGTAATAACACTAATAGCTAAGTTCCCTGTATTCCTAATTACTCTTACCAGATCTCTCAAACCAAACTTTGGCATTACATTAAGTAATTAATTTGTTAACCATTAGAGCAAATAACAGTTAAAAATTAATAATTTAAGAAAATAGGCACCATTTTCCAAATATCATTTTCAAAAGTTGAGCCTAGTTATACATTAAGTTGAAGAATTTAGAACAATGATTTTCTCAAGCCAAACAGCAGTAGCACGAAGTAAGGTTATTTATCATGAAAAGGAAAAGGATAAGAAGGGAGTGGCACAATGGCAATATCAGGAAGTAAGGTCATTTGTCATGAAAAGGAAAAAGGATACAGATGAATTTTTCATAGTACCTCTGCGGGAACCATTGGTGCATTGACTGCAGTAGCAGCAAGCTCCCCTCTCAACGCCCCAACAACAGCTTCTGCTATTTCAATAGCCACGCCTTCCTGGTCATCATTTTCAAAGGTTATAAAACAATATAGTTACAAGGGAATAAAAGGTAATACTCATAAACAATAGCTTTAAGTAACATGCCTGGGCTTCCATGGTACTGGCACCAAGATGAGGTGTTGCAGTAACTTGCTCATGCAGAACCAACTTGCTGTCTTTTGGGGGTGGCTCCTCTGTGAAAACATCAAGTGCCGCCTGAAACAAAGAGACACAACACAACAATTATTTCTTTGGTAGGAAGAGACCCAATTATTTACTATTAGGGCTTCCAAAATCCAAACAAGAGATGGCAAGAACCTGAGCTACAATTCCAGAATCCAGTGCTCTAACAAGCGCATCCTCATCAATGACTCCTCCACGAGCAACATTGACTATTCGAACTCCTTTCTTCATCTTGGCAAAAGTCTCATCATTGAGAATCTTTGAAGTAGCAGGAGTAAGAGGCATGTGCAAAGAGATGAAATCTGCAGTAGCAATGGCCTCATCAAAGCCCACAAGCTCCACACCAATGGCACGAGCACGATCTGCTGGCGCATACGGGTCATGTGCAATGACATGCATACCAAGCCCCTTGGCACGGCGAGCAACTTCAGAACCAACCTTCCCAAATCCCAAGACAGTAAGGGTTTTCCCAACCAGGGAAACTCCCACATACTTATTTCTCTGCCATTTCCCTGGATTAACCATGATGTGGGTAAATCAAGCAGCATGAATTCTATCAACCAGAATAACTAAAAAGAAAAATCCACAACATGAATTCGCATAAAACATTATAAGAAAGACAGTATAAAAAAAACAAAAAAAAACCAGAACTTCATGTCTTTATCCCATATAGACAAATTAGATCTCAACATAAGTACAAAAAGAATCAGTCACACTCAAATTAATATATCTGGAAAATAAATTCCAACTTTCAGCGAGAAATATTGAATTTAACATTTGGTTCCATAAAAGGAAGATTCATATAGCGACGTTAGCTTCGATAAGATATTTCCCCCTTCAATCACTTCACTTCAGCATACACGATCCAAGCAAGTGAAAGCAAACAGAAAAAAAACTCAAAAGCCTTGAAATTTCTTCATTAAAAGCACCAAATCAAGCAAACTTTAATAACAGGATCTAAGCCATCTATAACGAACAAGGTGTTTGATAAAATGATCATAGAAAGAGTAACAGCTCACAAACCACAAAACCGAACTCAGCATTCAATTGACTCACCAGCTTTGACAGACGCATCGGCTTGAGCAACGTTCCTGGCCATGGCGGCCAAGAGCGCGATCCCGTGCTCGGCGGCAGCGACCGTGTTGGCGGTGGGGGCATTGACGACCAAGCAGCCGAACTCGGTGGCGGCGGCCAGATCCACATTGTCGATTCCGACGCCGGCTCTTCCGACGACTTTAAGCCTGCCACCGGAGGACTCGAAGACATCGCGGCTGACCTTGGTGCCGCTGCGGACGATGAGGGCGTCGCAGAGGGAGATCTTGGTGCACAGCTCCTCAGGGCTAAGGTTGTAGGAGCAATCAACGTTAGCGAAGTCCTTCAGCAGCTTGAGGCCCGCTTCGCCGAGCTTCTCGGCCACGAGGACGGTGGGTTTGGCGTCGAGGGAGGCGGAGACGAGCACCACGAGGGGACGGGCGCCACGGTGGCGGGGGCGGAGGGAGACGGAGAAGGCGGGGGAGAGAGGGAGTTTGGAGGAGAGAGAAAGTGAGGTGGTTGAGATTCGGAGGGTTTGGAAAGGTGTGGTGGCCATGATGGTTTGGACAAGTTGCGCTAAATGAGGATTGAGATTTGAGGAGGATGAAGATTGAAGAGTGGAAGAAAGAGTCGCAACTAGCAAGTGAGTAGTAGTGAGTGAAAGAGCGAGGAGAAGTTGGGGGTATTATATTATTATTATAGGTGGCATCAGGCTCAGCCCTTGGTGTTGGTGGGTGGGAATAACACGCGCTGTTGAAGGTAACCAAGCAGAGTGGGACAAGTGGGGAAACTACAGTTGCAGAGTTTATATCACCGTTTACCATTACCAACCCCAAATTTTTTTTTTTTATAAACAAAAAGTTAGATAGGCAAGTCTACCAAGCATTGATTACTTAAAATAGTTATGGTATTTCGAATTTGATACATATTATATTAGATATTTTAATATTTTTTATATATTTTTATTTAATTATTTTTTAAAATTTGTGTTTTGCATATTTATCTATACTTCCAAAAAGAAAGCTTAATAATATATAAATATGTATTAATGTGTATTATTTAATTAAAATATTTAATTAAATTATAATTAAAATAATATAATACAATTTAATAATATATAATAAAATATTTCTCTTACACAAAAGGGGTTTAGGAGGAGTATTATTATTAGTCTGTTTACTTTTCAGAAAAAAAAAATTGTTTTTGGTTGTGGTAATATGTGTTTTCTATCATAGTACCAGTATTCGTGTTTTTTATTTTCTTCTCAAATGGTTATATTTACGGAGTTTTAAATTTTTATTATTAAAAGAAATAATAAATATTTGATAACTCATTAAGACTATTAATATTTAGTACTTACACGAAAAAAAATGAATATCATAGTAATTCTACTTACTATATATAAAAATGCTAAATCCAATTAGAAAATCATAAATCTTTCTAATTCCTTAATGCTACATTTGATGAAAAGAATGCAATTTTATATAATAATAATTGAAATAAGAATAGAAATTAATAAATTAAAATAGAAATCTTATTTCAATTTCATAGTTTGGTATAATTAAAAATAAAATGTTATAAAAATAATTTTACAATTTAATGTATGTGACATAATATAGGATGTAGTCCAAATTAATGTAAATGACATAAATACTCCTAATAAGAAAAATAAAGTTTAACATTTTTCTTTCATATATTTTTTACTAGCATATTGCAATTGCTTTTTATGATATTGGTGCAATATTAATTTTAATAAAAATTGAATAAAAATTTTCATTAAAAAACTATCCAACATATTGCTGAAAAACTAACAGTTCCATAATAATCTTAAATAAAAATTATACTATAAACAAGTTCCAAGATCAAATATTTAAAAGACTAAAAATTATACCATCATCAACCACAAATATTTTTCAACTTGTATCAAAAAATATTTAGATATAGATCATTATTTAAAAAAGTTCCATATAGAGAAATAGGTAAAGGGGAGAAGATATTTTATAAATTATAAAATGATAACTTATGTCATTTTATTAGAAAAAATATATGAAATTGTATTCTACAAAAATATGGAATTACAATCTCGCCTTTTTTAAGGGCTATATTCCATAAATTTATGAAATAAGATTCAAAATAGAATATTATTTTATATTTTTTTCAAAAACAAACATAGAAATCATCAGATTTTAGTATTAAATGTGCAATGTTATTTTATTTTTCACACCAAATGTAACATAAATGTTTGAGAGAAGATCAATCTCATATTTAAATATGTGAAATACCAAAAGCTATTATATTTTAAAATAATAAATCTTAATTTCCTAAAAAGGAAGAAGATAAAAGAAAATAAAAGTATGTTCTTTTTAATTTTTTTTAGTCTTTTTGGTTCCGCTTTAAGTAATTAAAAATAATAATAGGTTGATTTTTTAAGAGAATTTAGTATTTCTGTATTTTTTTTTAGAATATGCTTTTACATAACGTCATTTAATACATATAATGTCATTTAAATAGATGATCATTATTTTTAATCTATGAAGCACGGACATGTCGATTATAAGACGTGTCTACGTGTTAAATACGTGTTTATATCAGACATATAGAGACACTCGTACGACACATGTATTTTACATGTCCGAATATGTCTGATTAAAAAGATTATTTTTTCAGTTTGGACACATCTCGAACACGCTCGAACACTTCTCGGACACGCTCAGACACTTCTCGGACACACTTAGACATTACTTAAATACGACCCATTAATATTTTTTTAAAAAAAAAATAATTTCCATGACTAACGTTCAATTAGTAAGTTCGTAACTCACTTAAACTCAATCGCATGACTGACGTCCCAAGTCACTATTTTTACATATCAGTATTTTAAGTTTTATCTTTTCACTAGTCACTATTAGACTTTTAAGTTTTATCTTTTTACACACTACTATTTTCATTCTCTTCCTTCTATCTCTCGTGCACTCAAATCATTCACCGTTGTCGTCATCGCTCGCTTCACACCAATATTCCTCTCTACTTATTTTTTTTACGTATGTCCTTGTACATGATTAGTTTAATTAAGATATGTGATTTATGAAATTTTTTAAAATATATCAATAGAAATTATGTTTCATATTTTTAGGAAGAACTTACTTAAGTAATAAATATTAGAATATATGACATACATTAAAATATTATAAATATTAAACTTATAAAAATAATATTAATGAATTATAATTTTTTCTTAAATTTTGAATATATATATATATATATATATCATATAATTTTTAAATTTAATATATCTTTATATCAATATCCATATTATATCTTATATCTATATCTATATCTGTATTTGTGCTTCATAATTTCTAAGAAACTATATACTAATTATGATGAATACTCAATACTTACCATAAGCGTAAAATGCTTTGAGTAATATGATGTAAGAGCTTGCATCAAATGTATGTAACAATTCCTCATTAAAGAGCATGTTTGATGGGTAAGGATAACCGATAGCCAATCCACGTCATGTCTGATTTGCTATGTGCCTATGTACCCGCCTCATGGTTTGGGTTGGCACACTACTGTGCAAATCATAGAATATGATACTGGAACTTGACCCAAAATTAGATTTACGTCCGATTGTCAGAGAAAAAAAAAGGGGTAACATTTATCTACGTGACATAATTAAAATAGAAACATATAAAAAATAAAATATAATTAAATGATGAAAATTATATAAATATAAAAAAAATGTGATTAAAATTATTCATTACCAAAACCTCAACAAAAACCCCATTTTTGGTGACTCTTATAAGTGCAAGTGACTCTAATAAACAAATATAAACTTATCATCCAACACGAATATAAATAATGTGGGTAAGTGCTGCACAGATTAGATGCACTCAAAAGAGTTTTATATTATTATTATTATTATTATTATTATTATTATTATTATTATTATTATTATGTTGTTGTTGTTGTTGTTGTAATGAATTGTAATTTATGATAAGATTTTGCAAATATTTTTTGTTTTTAATTAAGGTTGGAACGTTTAAATTAAGGCTGATTATGCCCTTTCTTTTTGTTATATAAAACAAATGTAAGTGTATATTTAAATTAATTTATTTATGGTTAAAATAATTTATATTTAAAGGTTCTATGATATAATTTTTATAAAAATAATAATTATTCTTTTAAAAATATATGTAATCAAACACACAATAAATCAACTGAGATTTCATACTTATCGTTTATTAGATCATCTGATGTTGACCGTCTGCTTTGGTGCTTTCCAACCCCTGGAATGAGCAGCCTCCTGCTTTCAGTTTCTTTATTCTGTATTAAAAATTAATACAAATCTGATCTTACAAAAAGTCTTACATGATTTATAAGGATTAAAAGGCAACTATTTCACTTTTAAGTGTGGAACCCTCAGTTTGACAAATCACACCCAATTTTGTTTTTTTACAAAAAATTACACCCATTCTTATGTGAAATATAAGGAATATTAAATTATTAATCATACAAAATAAAGTCACATTATTGACCTGTAATTTGTCTGAAATTATTGTTACACCGAACTTTTTATAAGTTTAATATAACGAGAAATATTTAAATATTATGAGAATAATACTTTTTATCTAAATATTATTTAAATTATTGTATAATATTATAAATTTAATTTAATTACATGTATATATGTTTCGTATTATGTGTCATAATTTTACTGAATTGGAGTAATATTCTCATATTAGAGATAAAACCTTTGAATTTAAATTTAATTCATAATTAGTGTAAAGTTTTTTATGCTATTATTTTAATATATTAACACATAATTTAAAAATGTTAAACTTTTTAAATAGTAATTATGATAATTAAATGATAGGAAAGAAATAAAAACATTGGTTCAAAGCAAAGTAGGTTCCAAAAACTAAGAGAGAGACTAGAAATTAATTTTACTTTCAAAAGAAAAAGTTTTATATAAAAAATAGAATTTTTAAAATTTTTAATGTATTAATTACTCTTTTTTATAAAAATAAATTATTCTTTTAGTTATTTAACAAATGCCAACAAAATTCTTTTTTTTATTCATGCTTTTCATATGATGCTTACATATATATGAATTTGAATTCTCTTATCTTGATGAAAGATCTAACATTCCTCGACTCCCTAACAATTCATCCTAGCAGGTTCACACATACAATAACATGCACCTCATGCCATACATCACTACATGCTCATTACTGTATAATCAAAGAATAATTCTAAATCTTTTTACTTAATCATTCTATTAATTTTTTTAATTATTAAATCAAAACATATTAAATATTTTTTACATTTCTAAGATTTTAAATATATTTTTTTTATTAATACTTTTTCATTTATATTAAAAAATTATTAAAAAAACTTATACGAAAATATAACAAAACTCGTAATCACACCTTAAACATAATCACTATAGTCTACGGGCCTCTTCCCAATCCGTTTGGGTCATAGGTTAACTTATGTGGGTTGGGATCAATATTTTAAAAAGAAGAATATTAAAAATATATTTTTATTATATTTTTTAATACATTTTTAAATATTGAATGACAGTATATATTAAAATATATATTTAATTTTAATTAGTATATAATTAATTTAATTAGTATATAATTAATTTGATTAGTATGTAATTAAATTTAAATATATACTTTAATGTATGACATAATATAATAAAAAAATATTGAAAGAAGTGTAATAAAAAATATATTTCTAACACATTCTTTTTAAAAATTAGAGCAAATTTATTAGTTAAATTACTTAAATAGTGAAATAATTACTTTTTATTTAAATATTATTCAATTCAATTACAAATTTAATTTACTAAACTAATTAAATATTGATTCAAAAGTTTAACTAATTTAACTTTTAATTCAATTTTTAAAACATTAATTCACATTCAAAACTTATCATAACTGTTTGCTGATGATGATGAAATGGGCTATCATTAAACTTTTTTTAATGTTTTGACATAACATCGTTAAATAATAATAAAAAGTAGTTTTATTGTACTAAGATACTAAGGATTAAAAATAAATCCAAAAATTTATCCCATCAATTGTAATAGGTGCTCACACACCCTTCACAGCACTTGGATTGAAGCAAGATCTAATTATATATTTTTTTTTAAATGGTGCAAAAGTTACAAAGTTCTTTCTGTTCATTTTTTCTAATACTAAAATGATGGATTTTTTTTTAAGGAATCAAACACATAAATTTTTATTAAAAAATAATGTATTTAATATATTAAAAATTAAAAATTTTACTTTTAATAAGAACTTTAAAAATGTTTCGTTAAAACACTTATTAACAAAATTCTACAAAAATTTATGGCGATGACAAACCGATGTCCTTGTTCTGAGATCATAACAACTTTTTTGAAAAAATCGTGAGCGAAATGACATGACTTCCCACAAAATTCTTTTTGTATTATAACGAACCTCTTCAATGATAATTGTCAGCCATGCCGAGGACGGTTGTGGTGGAGCTATTAAAAAAGATAAATTTAAAATAAAAATGTGTTTGTAAACTTAAATTGGAGGACGTAATTTATGTTTAAACTTTTATTTTAAAAGTAAATTTGCGCGGAGCTTCAAAATTCGAATCCCAAACACACACTAATTCAAAATTCGAATCCAACGAGTCCGATATCACAGTCTGAAGAAATGAGGGAAGGATCTAGGGGTCATTCACGTGGGACCCATTGGGTTGGTGTTTTTTTTTTTTTTTTAAAAAAAAATGGTTGGTGTCTTTTTTGTTGAAGGAAAACTCGTCTTTACCTTGTCAACAAAGAGATAAAATTTTGTTTAAAAAAAATACAGTTTTTTTTTTGCCTAAATTCATGCAAGATATTATATTTATTTAGTATCTAATTATTACGATATGTTATATAAACTATCATTTTTATCCTTAAAAATAGAGTCATTAATTTTATATTTGAAAGATATGAGATATTGATTTAATTATTTAATTATAAAAAATAACATTAAAATTATCTTTTTGTACATAAAAATATGTGATTGAGAGATTAAATTTATGTTACTTTCTATTATTAAGAGACTAAATTAATATTAACTTTCTATGATTGAAGAGATTTAATTGAAATCATTTTTTTATTATTGAAAAATTAAATTAACATCAATTATTTTAAAACATTAGATTAATGTCACTCTCCATCTTTAAGGAATTAAATTAATAACATGTCACATATTTTTTAGAGATCAAATTAATATCATCCTAATCTTTTAGAGATCAAACTAATAATTTACTCTTTATAAAATTTATGAATTAAATTTATAGAAAAACCCCTAACAAAAACATAATCATTAATAATAAATATTTGTTGCAAGCACAAGTTTCTTTAGTTGTTGTTAGATTTGGAAGTCCAAATTACTTAGATCATTTTACTTATATTTTAACTTACTCTTCTCAAATTAGGTCTTAAATTAATTATTTTATAAAAAATAATAAATATGCATTTTTAGCCTACGTAAAGTCGTAAAGTATTTATTTTTGGTGTGACAAATATATATGCAATAAGTTATTCATATGATTATCATCTTTAAAATAATAAAATAAAAAAATATTTCAATCATATAATTTTTAATAATTTATTATATTTATACCATTTTTGTGAACAATATCACTGTTTTTTTTTTTTTTTTTTTTACATGTATTTGCAAATGTTTCATACAACTTTAAGAATTACAGTCATAGCATTATCCTAAATAAAAACATAAATCTTATAGTAGAAGATTAAGAAAAGTCAATCATACTTAGGCTTTTTTTTTTCTAGAATTTAATTTTGATACAATATTAATGTAAAAAGTTTTGATATCTCATGTATTTATTAATTCATTAACCAATGTGTCAATACAAAATTTGATGGTAGTGTATCATCAAAACTAAACTCTTGTCTATGTATTATACGGTGGGTTATATTTCATTTAATTGAATATTATCAAGTTAAGTGGAACATGTTAACTACTTCAACTTGGTAAAGTTCTTTACAAGTAAATACAAACATTGGGATCAAATTTTACTATTTTCTTAACATGTGCGAGTCACTTAAATCTCTGAGATTTTCAGGACAACTGTGTTAAGTGAGTAAGGAAACATTTAAATAGATCTAAACAAATGTAAAATTGTATGTTTTTAAAAAACTGTAATAAAATTAAGAGACAATTAAAAAAAACTAATAATTCGTTGTAACAATAATTTCTTATAATACATTGTATGACATGGATGAAATATTTAAAACCCTTAGTTTAAATGACAACAATTATTTCGGGACTACTTAATCCCAATCACACTGCATAATTAATAAATTGTCCACATTTGTTTTTTTGGTAAACAAATTGTTCACAATTAACAGTGTATTTTGTTGACAAAAAAAACATAGTGTATTTCTTGCTCATAAAAAAATGTGTATTTCTGGTATAATTTCATAATAAATATTCTTCATAGGAAAATTGATTATAATGTTATATTTGATGACAATAATTTTTTATTTTTGAAAATTTGATGATAATAATATTTCCATGTCATGTTAGAATAATACTATTCCCAAGTGAAGGCAATTTGTTTTTTTTTTTAAAAAAAGAGAGAAAGAAAAATAGGTGAAGGCAATTTACAACAAAATTTTAAATCATCCACAAAAGTAACATCTAATGCATATTTAAATTAGTTAAGAAAAATTGATTATTTTAATAATTGATTATTATATAAAAATTTATTGTTATAATCGATTATAATAGAATTAATTTTATATTTAGATATGTTAAGCGAAAAACGATTTTAAATTAATCTGTTTTGTTTGGATAATATAAAAAAGAATCGATTTTATCATTAAGTGTTTGTTTTGGAAAATTATAAAAATTTAATTACTTTAATAATTAATTATTATATAAAACTTTTTTGTTATAATCGATTATAATAGAATCAATTTTATGTTTAGATATATTAGTTGAAAAATAATTTTAAACTAATTTGTTTTGTTTGGATAGTATAAAAAATTATTTTTATGCATTAAATTATGAAAATAAGTATAAAATGATTAAAAAAAGTTTTTGATTGAAAAAAAAATGGTATTTATATATCAAAATATAAAGAATAATCTAGAATCTAGAATCATAAGTTAAAATTTCAGTATTATGAACAAAAAATTATAATGCTTTAAATTTTGTGTAAAAGTTAAAACTGATTTTGCGAAACATGTGAGAATATTTATACAATAATTTTTTCTAAAAAAAAATTTATTTGGTCGAGAAATAATCCTAACCAAACATGTTATAAATTATCAAAATAAATATAGAATGATTAAAAAAATATTTGATTGAAAATAAAATATTATTTATATATTAAAATATAAAAAATAATTTAAAATCTAGAATCATAAATTTTAATCTTTAATATTACAAAAAAATTATAATATATTAAATTTCATATAAAAATTAAAACTTATTTTACCAAACATATTATAAAATTGTTAAAATATTTTTTTAAAAAAAACTATTTCAATAATGAAATAATATAAAACAAACATGTTCTTTATCTAAAAAAAGTTAAAGTGACACAAGGTTAACCAAATAACGACCCCCATTCGCTTTTGGTTACAGTTTGAATTTTGATAACCCATTTAAGAAACTCGAACAATAGGTTGAGGTCCAAATATAATTTTTCAAAAATTTGATGAAATGTTAAATTTTATCAAATATGTGGAACACTAATACACTTTACAACCTATTTTACGACCTCAATGACAACGCGTGTCAAGTAAACTCCAAAAGAGGTGAAACAAATTTACATCGAATATCATTGAGCAATTGTGACGAAAATAAGTAATTTTCTTACAATCTTACATTTGAAATATTCTGATCAAATGGTATAGTTTGCACCCATTGTTGGACCTAGGCAAAGCCTAAAGTGGTGGCCGCAGGCTAATTTGCATTTCTGCACTGCTCTGATTTAAAGTTTCTAAAGGTTCCATTTTTCAATCAAAGAAATATGCTTTCTTACCCTTTTCATAGTGCCTTAAAAAGAAAATTTAAATAAAATAAAAATATTACACACACACACACATACATACATATACATATATATATATATATATATATATATATATATATATATATATATATATATATATAATCTAATATTTTCTCCTCACAGTTTTTTAATTTATTTCTTTAATAAAAAAATCATATAATAAAAAAATTTATATTGTCACACTTAAGATGCTTAAGCACTATCAAAATCTCACAATTTGTCATTATTAAACTAATATTTTATATCAATGCAACTCACATGATAATTAAAGAAAAATTTAAAATAAATAACTTGTTTATATAATCTCAGATAATTTTAACTTTAGATTTTATAATTTTTTATAATTTTTTATAACATTTATTATATTTTTAGTCATTTAGATTTTTTTAATCACTGATTTGGATTTTAGTTTATTCTGTTAAAGTATCAATCTTTATATTTTTTACTCATTTGAGTTTTTATTACTATAGATTATCTTCATTAAAGTGTTGATCTATATTTTTCATGAAACATTGATTATTATAAATTTTAAATTTGATGGTATTAAATCTAATATAAAAATATAAATATTATCATTAACATGTTTCCATGTTATTATTCGTGCTCCTATCACATTGATCCCTTGTTTTTTTAAAATTAATTTATCTCATTATATAATCTTATTGCTTAATTAATAATTCTAAATAGTACAATTAAAACTCCTTTTTAAGATTATACCAAAATGATCCATAATAAAAAAATTATATTATCATTTATACATATTTCAAAGATATCGTCGATAAAAAGATTCACAAATAGAATACAAATGAAATTATATTAAAATTATTCCCTTAACTTTTATTCATATTTTTAAAAAGTATATTAGACTAAGTTTTAATGCAAGAATTTTATCTTCTTTTATATTATTATTAAATACTATTAAATATTAAATATGTAGAAAAAAATCATTAATAATATTTTTATATAAAATTATATTACAAATTAAATCATTAATTTTTCTCTGTTATCAAAGTTACATCAAACTAATCACTAATATCAAATTCTATCTAAAAAAAATTTGGTCAATAGATAGTCTATTGACAATTGAAAAAATATATATATGTAAAAAATTATAATAATCTATAATAATATTACTAAATAATACTTAATACATTCTAATTTCTTAACAATCTCTAACATATACATTTATTTTATATAATTTAAGTAGGCTAAATAAAAATAACACATTAATTAAATTAATCATTTAACATTTGACTTCTTAGATTCTTTGCCTTTTTTGTAATTTATATTTTTTCTTTCTCTTTGTAATTTTTGTTTTATTTTTTATTTCTTTTTTGTTTTTATGTATATGTGACAATTTTTTTTACATGTGTCAATATTTTTTAAGTTGTTATATCAAATAACATATAATAAAAAATTAAGTAATGTATTTGCCTTATATCAAATGCTTAATGTATTTATTAATTGACTTGAATAAAAAATGATAGTATTTTAAGTCATGTATTTTTTTATATTAATTATATTGATCAATTGATTATATTTATTGATTGATTATAGTTAGGGGTGTCTAGTGGGTTGGGTCAACCCGTGAATTCACGAGTTTAGACCTAACTCAGCCCAAAAAATGTGGGTTGGGTTGGGTTCACGGGTTGAGTTAAGTTAAAAAATGTTTCAACCTGTAGTGTGTAGGTTGAGTAACGGGTTAGAACACGTCCAACCTGCACAAACCTGACCCACCCCATATATTTTTTTTAGTAAAAAATCATTTAGATGATAAATAGTATATAAAAAAAATAGAGAGTAAAGTCAATAATTATGTTAATACATATGACATGCACGATGACACTGACTTCGATTGATTAGATTAATTTATTATTTGAAGTTATGACTAACTTTATTTAATTTATTTTACATTTAATAAAATTTGTTAGTTATTAATTTTATACACTTATTAACTTATGATATTTAGTTTATTTGAGATTAATACTTATTATGTTTGAGTAAGGTCGGTAGAGATTTATGATATTAATTTGTTAAATTAAGACTTATTATGCTTGAGATTGAGACTTATGGCATTAATTTGTTATATTTTGTATTTTGAATATTTTTTAAAAAAAATAAAAAAAACACATGTCAGACCCACAAGTCACACTCAATCTACTACTTTAATGAACGGATTATGTCTAAAAATACTGTTAAATTCACTCAACGGATACCCCTAATTATAGTGACTGATTAATTGATTATATTGATGTATATATGATAATTTTTTATACATGACTATTATTTTTAAGTTATATCAAATGACACATAATAAAAAATTAAGTAATATATTTATCACATATAAAAAATTTAATACATTTATTAATTAACTTAGATGAGATATATCAAAATTTAAATCTTATATCTCTCTTTTTTATATTATATATTCATTCGCAACCACCTCATGTTAAAAGAAAAAAAAAAAAAAGACACCAGCCTAGTGTGTGTGTGTGTGTTTTTTAAGTATTTTGTATTGATGCAAAATAATATTGATTTCTCTCATTGTATAACTCAAAAAATAATCTACGATATTCTTACCAAGTAAATAGTGTATATATTTTTTTATATCCCATTTAATATTATTTATTATATTTATTTTTTTTTTATTTTTTCATTTAATCACACATTTTTAAAAAATATGTATAATACCTACACCTTTAAAAAAGTGTAGAAATATCTTTTTCACTCAAAAATATATTAACAAACCCCCAACTGTATATTATTTGAGCGTTTAAATAATTAGTGAAAGGGGTTTTGATTAAAAAGTTTTTCACTATCATTTAAAAATTGAACTATAATAATAATTATTTGAAAAATTAAATTCTTCGAATATTATTATTACAACATTTTATTCAATAATAGTATAAAACAGCTTCTGTTGGTAATTAGTATAGAACAGTTTTACATTAGGAAAATTAAACTTGAAAGATTACGTTGAGCTGAAGAGACATTGGGCGGTGTTGTTACTTTAGTCGGAAGAAGTAACGTTCACGCCATTATAGATGCAAAATTCATTCTGCCGCTACCAGCAGTGACCCAAACATCCATTCAAGTTATTCAACAGCAGCAAATGATGTTGCACAATGCAAACCTCAGTTTTGGCACAAAGCAAGCTCTACGTGGCAGTAGAATCACAAAGAGACCGAGTAAATGAAATCAGAATTAAACCTTGAAATTGGAGACCATTCCCAAAGAGTTCAATTCATGCATCAAAATGGGTAAGATAGGCCTTAGCCAGCATGTGACCCAATTCAACTTGAGCCTCCGTGGTTAGGTGAAGATTATCTTCCTTCAATTGTAATCCCTTTGCGTCAACGCAAATCACCTTTGGAATATCAATCCCTTTCTGTGCTTCCCTCACTTTCTCCATGTACTCAGACCCTGACCCTATTGCAACCTGCATAGCATAGCATACAAAATCACATCATATACTTAAGTCCTAATTTTTTTAGGTTGTTTTATTCCCAAATAAAATAAAATAAAATAAAATAAAAAGGGAAGCTAGTAATTTTGGAAACCTGAATTATTGGAAGAGAAGGCAAATTGAGGTCTTCACGAACATTGTGGATGAGCGTCTCCATGTTGGCCCTGTAAGCCTCTGCGTCATGCTCACTCGACGTGTCGCTTTCTCCTTGGTACCACAGCAACGCTTTGATCTCGCTGTGCTTCTCGCTCTCTTTGGCCCTCTTCACCATGTTCTCGTACAACTCCTCCCCACGCGCCCACTCCTTTATGGCGGTGCCGCCCACGGCACATGGGACTAGCCCCAGGGGGCCGTTCACGCGCCGCCGCACCGCGTTGGCGAAGGACATGCCAGGTCCTACGCCGCAGACTTTCTTTGTGTCAATGTCGGCGTGGAGGGGCTCGTGTGCTGGTTCCCATTGGAGGGCGGCGTTTAGGCGGAGGATGGAGGGATCGGGGCGGCACTCTGGCGGAACGACGCCGTTCCAGTGCTGGTGGTGGTGGTTCTTGATGACCCCACCTCGACCGGCCATGTTGCTTTGGCCGGAGAGTATAAAGATCTGCTTTTTGGTTTTGGGTGGGTTCTGGTTTGGATCTGTGTTGGCTTCCATGGTTTCCACTGCCAACCAACAGGGGCTTGTCACTTTACTTGTGAGTTTGGGCCTCTGAGTTGTTGAATCTTAACCCAAAATGGAGTTGACACTGGGATTCTAATTAAAGTCTGCTTCTTCGATTTTGCGTAACTTCTAATTATGCCTTACTCGAATTTTCTGTCTTGCAACGTGAGCATCTCAAATAACCACCTTTTGTTGACCCCAATTTTGACAAAAGAAGCTCTCTAAATTTCGGTTTCTTCAGAAGAAGCTCTCTAGTGTGTCTTTCGATTTAGCTACCTCACGCTATTCAGCTATTGGGCTTATCAGAGTGTCATTTTAAGAACCTTTAGTTTTTTTTTTGTCATGACCGATATTGGTAAATTTCAACCGTGTGTCTTCTTTGTTATTGGGCTAAGAAGGCTCAGAAAGCAAGTATGGAACTTATGAGTACATGGGCCTTAATGTTAAGAACGATGTTAGTTGGGCTTGCTTATCATACTTCATAGGGGACAACTGGGACTAGAATGTCTAGGCTGTAAATAGAAGCAAGATGTAAAACCAAATATTTTAATTAGTTTAATTTTCATACGCTATTAATGTAAAAAAAAATTACACTATTAATTAATTATATATTAGTAAATGTGTGATTTTTAAATAATTATTATAAAAATTAAATACTTTTAATAACATAGTAATATATGATTAATTTATAGTGTAAAATTATTTTACATTGACAATGTATATAAATTAAATTTTATTTTATATGCACAGAAAAAAGCTGAATATTTTATTTTGGTACGTTGTACAATCCAATTTGAAGAAAATTACATTTCAGTAATTTTTTAGCATGTTAGGGAGATGTGCCTCCTGTCTTGGTTATGTAGGATTCAATATTAGGTTACAACTTAGGGGAATTATTAATTCTTTTAAATGGACTACATCGATGTGGAAAGTGTATTCTTAAAATCATCTTTAAAAAAAAAAGAGAGATACTTAATCACAATTGACGCAAAAGCTGACTCGACGATAGTGTTACTGTATATATAACGGAAGAAAGTAACTAATTAGTAGGGTTATTTACTTGATTTCAAAATGAATAATCACTATACTTAATTATTTCTTTCTTTCTTTTTACGAGCTTAATTATTTATTTCTTAATTATAAGTATTCATCTAAAAAACTCTGGTAATAAATTCTTCATGAAAATTCAAGGAAGCTACACGCTATACGGATAACTCTAGGCCCATATCTCTTCTTTTCTTTGTCGAGGAATTTACGGTTTCATCAATATACATATAACTTCTCCCGTAGTATCAATTTCAGGTAGAATGAAAAAAAAAAAAAAGTGTACATGCACAAACTACTAATTTGTGGTGACATCTTGTTGGGGGTAAAAAATATAAGTCTTGATTTGATAAAGATATTCTTCGGTGGAAGAGTGATATTTGACGAAATTAAATGATTTGAAGAAGATAATATTTTTAGTCGAATGATACTATTGAGACATTCGACAAATAAGGATCTCAACAGCCAAATGGAGGATCAAGTGGTGACCAAATCTCAAATGGCCAGGGGTTGTTTTTGTCGAAAATAAAAGATACTAATTCTGAATTCGACAGGAGTTGGTTATTGTTGAAAATTAAGATATTAGTGGGAACGAGGTGTAACTACCATGAACATGGTCAGTTTTTTAAAAGTCAGTTATTTTTATTTTTGCCTATAAATACTAGTATTCACAATGTAAAAATGGTGGTTTTACTGGCTATACAATCCTAACATCTCACTCAAGCATATTAACAGATTTGATTCCAAGTATGACTTCCATTTTCATTTCCAGTCATTTACATTAATGCAATATCTTTTTAAATTCTTTATTTTCAAGTCTTGTCCTTTAAATTTCTTTACTTTTTCTGCACTTTAAATTCATGCGTTTTACGTTTTCTGCACTTTAAACTTATTGCACTTTTACATTTCCTGCATTTAAATTTTTTGCACCTTTATTTTCTGCATTTTAATCTTCAACACTTTATGTTTCTTGCAATTTATTTTCTCTGCACTTTCAAAGTTTCTTTACACTTTACATTTTGCACGTTACTCATCAATTTCTTAAAAGTTTCTTTTCAAACGAGATTATCACATAACTCGTGAACCCACATTCGACTGATAAAATATATTTGTTTGTTAGAATTTGTCTTATACCAAATTCACCCGTAAACAAATTGGCACGCCCAGTGGGACGAATTCAGAGTAACTCGGTAGTGTCACAAACCTCTTCATAAGAAGATAGTTTTACGTGTTTAAGAAGTGGAAAGTTGGTATTTTCTTGTCCTTCTCAAGATACGCAAATTATGAGTAACGCAAATAACCAGACGTCGAATGCACTTTCAGTTGAAGTTAGTGTGCCACCTTCGACAGCCGTTTCTGCGTCACCTTTAATCGTTGTTAGTATGGGTCCTGTGGTTGATATAATAGCAGCTGGTACTCTCAGAAGTAACCCAGTGTTAGAACAAGTAGTGCCTGGAGTGACTCAGTCATCACCAAATCAACCAAGTAATCAAAGTGTAATGAACTCAAATTCAAGGTTGGTACCACAATATGGTTTGCCACCAAATTATGTCCCTCTTGTGTTGGCACAAATGAGACTTGGTTCTACTTTGGTTGATATTATAGGCCAAACGGTAGCCTCACAAGGCCAACCACAAACAAGTTCTGCTTGAGCAAGTTTTAATGGCCAAGGAACAGGAGTTGCTAGTTTAAGTAATCCAACTCCTTTTCGACAGGAGAGATTGAATATGGGACCTGTATTTCTAAATATGTCGAGAGATATTCCTCATAATATAACTGGGTCAACTACAAATTCTTTGGCTAGTTTTCGACAACAAATGGATGAAAGTAATCATGAAATGGTGCATATGTTCACTCAGCAAATGAGTGCTGTGATTACACTAATCATAGAAAACACAAATAATGCTTGCAGCGCATTGGCCCAACAAATGGCAAGGCTAAATCAAGTTTTGGGGATAGCTGGATTGGCCAATGAAAATGTACAAGGAACCCAGCCTAGAGTAAACAGAGAAATGGTTATACCTCAGGAAAATGGGGACAAAATCAACAAAACCCAGAACAACCTAGGCAAAATGATCAGCCACACTTGGAATATGGTAATGTTCATATGCTCCGTTGAGGTGATGAGGATCAAATGGCTAGAAATGATGCAGCAATGAGATTGCTTCGACAAAATCTTAAGGGGCACCAAGTAATTGAGCAAAATGTAAACCAGGTAGTGGAACAGGTGTTAAATAGATTTGAGTTCAATGTTGGATATGTCAACTAACCCTATTTTGTTTCAGCGTTTCTTGAGTGGGTACAGCAAGCAGAATTGCCTAGAGGAATTAAAATTCCTAAACTTTCAAATTTTGTTGGTGAAAATGGAGAATCGACCATTGAACATATCGCACGGTATACAATAGAAATGGGAGAATTGACCACTATTGAAGGCCTCAAAATGAGATTTTTCCCTAGCTCCCTTACTAAAAATGCATTCTCTTGGTTTTCGATATGAGACCAAATTCAATACACTCTTGGACTCAATTAGAAAGAAGTTTCCATGATTAATTCTTCAGAGGGGATTTGAAAGTTAGACTTACAGATCTCTTCAATATTAAGATAGTGTATGAAACAATAGAAGATTACCTGTCTAGGTTTTGACAAATGAGGAGTAAATGTTTTACTCTTATACCTGAAGCAGAAATAATAAAAATTGCTACAGGGGATTTAGACTATTACATAAGAAAAAAGTTAGTGAACCAACATTTAGTTGATCTTGCCCAACTAGGTGAAAAGGTTAGGCAAATAGAATAACTAAAAGCTGAAAAGGTTCATAAACAAAAGAGATTCCTCAAAAGGGAGAAAGTAGCATTCGTCAAATTAGGTAAATTCGATTATGAAACTGAAGATAGCAATGACGAATTTGAAGTCAACATTGCTGAACTTCAGAATGGTCCTCGTTATGTGTGTCAGGCTCTCCAGCATACAAGAAATAAGAAAAAAATAAGTTATGTCAATAGAAAAACATACACATTCGACGTAACAAGAATCGACAAAATCTTTGATTTATTGTTGAAAGATAAACAGATTAAATTGTCGGAAGGCCATAAGTTATTAAAATCTGATCAAATAAAAGACCGAAAATATTGTAAGTTTCATAACAATTTCGGTCATGTTACTAACGAATGTATTCGTTTCAGAGATTTGATTCAGAAGGCACTAATGGATGGGCGTTTGAAGTTTGCTGACAAGCCTAAGGCGAATATGAAAGTTGATACAGATCCGTTTCAGGCTGGGATTTCATACGTCGATCAACAGGTTCCTTTAAATGTTGGAATGATCGACATAAGAAATTTGTAGGGATTCGACATTGACATGAAAGATGCAATGGACATTTATCCCAAATTAGGAGAATCTCTTGAAAATTTCCTGGAAAGAAAGAAAACAGTAAAGTAAGGTTGTGTCCAAAATGTAATTCAGTGTATGATGAATTGGCTTCAAAGAAAGCTACTGAAGAGTAACAAGGTAATTTACAAGGTAAAAATAAGTTTTTCGATAAGAAAGTTGGAAAATCACAAAAGCCCTTCGATACTCCGAAGTCAGTTTATACTCTAAAGCCTAAGCCAGTTTATACTCCAAAACCTAAGCCAGTCTGTATGCCAAGACCTAATATGAATGACTGGTTGGTTGAGTCACCTGGTGGATCTATGGAGAGTAATGCATTTATCAGGAGTTGCATCGGACCAGCTAGGACCAGAGTACCACATGCCAATGTTACTGTGGACAGATGGGTTAAAAATTCTGCAATGGCAAGTTACACGTATTTTCGATGAAATGTGACTGCCAAGAAGAATAGGTTTCAGAAAAATCGACTATTCTGGAATGAAGATTACAAACATGGTAGAATTGACTAAGATGAAGTTTTGATTGGCCAGGATGTAACAGGGACGTCAAAGTCTTTACCAATATCAAATAGTCGAAAAAGAAGGTTGCAGAGATTGAGACAGGCTCAGAAGAGAAGGAGTTTGGCTGAGGGTTTAATTATTAAAGAACAACCTACAGAAATGAAATATTTAGTAGTCGAAGTTAAGCTAACATTAGATAAAAATAAAGATGACAAGAAATTGAAGAGTATTGTCAGAAAAGAATATGCAGATACAAGGGGGGCAATCCTAGTTGAGCTGATAACAAGTGAAGTTAAATGGTCGAATGGGAATAACAATCTCCGACAAGAAGAACTTACAGAAATAAAGAAAGGGATACAAGTTCAAGGGCCTACTTCAAACAAAATTAGAAGGAAATGACTGATTGGACTTATAGCAGCAGAAAAAGAAGCAAAGGAAAATAATCTGACAGTTAACGAAAGCAAGGACATGGCTAGGTCGAAAGTTGAGAAAATGATAAGAAGAATAGCTGGGAACAAAAACAATAGTGATGATGAAGATTGGTCGAAGGAAGAAATCTTAAAAGTTCTGAAAGATCATGACCAAGATGTCGAGTGGAAAAAAGAAATATTTGGCATGATCAAGGAGAAAAGAAATTTGGCGAAGCCTGATTGGCAAATTGTAGATATGGATTTGACAGTTGATGAAGTTATTGAAGCCTTGACTGATCCAAATGATCTTTTAGGCTTTGGTGATAATGAACGAATCGGCATGGATTTCAATCTGGACAAGGATCTGGATGACATCATAATGGCTATGGATAGTAGTTTGTTGTTGGAAGAGTACTTCAAGCTTGGTGGATATAAAAGTCAAGAAGAGTCAGATGAAGAGGAATTCTTGAAGTCAATGAATGTGAACTTGATTTCAGTTATACCTGCTGAATTCGAAGGGTATCAAGAAATTGAATATATAGGAAATAATGAAGAAGACTTCAATGACCTCGATAATCATTGGCTTTTCTGTCAAGATAATATGTTAACTGTATTCGATAATACAACATATTTTGAAAAGTCAACAGAGGAACAAAAGATTCATCTCCGCCCATTGCACATCAAGGCTTTGCTAGAAGACAAGCCGACAAATAGAGTCTTGATAAACGGAGGGGCAACTATCAATTTGATCTCAAGGGCAATGTTAAAGAAACTTGGGAAGAATGAGTCTGATTTAATGACAACTAACATGATTGTTATTGATTTCAGTGGCAAAACTTCCCCGTCAGATGGAGTAGTGGTGTTGAATATACAAGTTGGATCCATTGAGAGGTCGACATTGTTTGTCGTAATTCTAACAAAATTCAGTTATAATCTTCTACTGGGGAGAGATTGGATACATGCCGTTGGAGCAATACCATCGACAGTTCATCATAAACTTATTCTTTGGAATGCAGATGATCAGGTGAAAATAGTAGAGGCAGATGACAGCTCTTTCTATTTACAACAACTTCATGTCGATTTTAAAATCTATACTCCAAATGTTAAGCCAGTCACGACAAATAATGGAGTTATCGACAAAGATACACTTGAAATATGCCTAGTGGATCAGTTTGGCATTCGACTAATAAATAAGGCCGAAATAGATCGGCCAAGCATTAGCCATGAGTGTTAATCAGTTGGATCGACTGTCGGCTTATTTGGCCAACAGGGCTATTTACACCACTGAAGGTGTATTATCAGATTGCATAATAGATGACAGTTCTTTGGGTTTCGAGAAATGACTCGATGAAAGACAAGGTGTAGAGGTGGAAGATCCTTTGGAGGAAATAAACTTGGGCACTGAAACAGACAGAAAACCTATATTTGTGAGTTCATTTTTTACAACAGAGTTTAAAGAAAATTGTTGAATTAATTAGGGAATATAAAGATTGTTTTGCGTGGGATTACATTGAAATGCCTAGTTTGAGTAGAGATCTTGTCCAACATAGACTACCATTGAAAGAAGGTTGCAAACCTGTAAAGCAAGCTAATAGAAGATTTGCACCTGAGGTGGTTTTGAAGATAAAGGAAGAGGTCGAAAGATTGCTCAGAGCCAAGTTCATCAGAACAACCAGGTATGTCGAATGATTTTCTAATATTGTTCCTGTAATTAAGAAAAATGGCAAGGTAAGAATATGTGTAGATTTTAGAAATCTAAAAATTGTTACACCTAAAGATGAATATCCAATGCCAATTGTGGACATGTTAGTTGATGCCGCATCTGGACATGAATTGTTAAGTTTTATGGATAACCATACAGGTTATAATCAAATCTTTATAGTCGAAGAGGACGTGTCAAAAACTACTTTCAGATGTCCAGGAGCTATTGGGACATATGAATGGATAGTCATGCCTTTTGGTTTAAAGAATGCAGGGCTACCTATCAGAGAGCAATGAATACAATCTTCCATGACGTTATTGGAAAATTTATGGAGGTGTATATCGACGATGTCATTGTCAAGTCGGAAATAAAAGAGAGTCACTTGACAAACTTGAGGCAGACATCCGATAGGATGAGAAAGCACAGCCTTAAGATGAATCTAGAGAAATGTGATTTTGGAGTGTCGGCTGCTAAATTCTTGGATTTTTTAGTCCATAAAAAAGGTATTGAGATGGACAAGAATAAAGTCAAGGCAGTTTTGGAAGCTTTACCTCCGACAAATAAGAAGGAGTTACAATCTTTTCTGGGAAAGGTAAACTTTTTAAGAAGATTCATTTCCAATTTGTCGGGAAGAACCAGAGTTTTCGCCTCATTAATTAAGTTGAAGGCTGAACAATACTTTGTATGAGAGTCTTGTCATCAAGAAGCATTCGACCAAATTAAACAATATTTGACAAATCCTCCGGTCATGATGCCTTCAGTACCTCATAGGCCGTTGAAATTGTATATATCAGCGTCAAATGATATTATAGGTAGTATGCTGGCTCAAGATGAGAATGGTGTCGAGAGAGCTGTATATTATCTTGGTCGAGTTTTAAACGATGCTGAAAGGAGGTATAGTGCAATAGAGAAACTTTGTTTAGCATTATATTTCTTATGTACTAAACTTAAATATTATATGATGTCTTGTAATGTATTGGTTATGTCGAAAACTGATATAATAAAGTATATGTTGTCAAAACTAATATTGAATGGACTTATTGGTAAATGGACCGTTGCTTTGTCAGAATTCTCTTTACAATATGTTCCAATGAAAGCTGTCAAAGGCCAAGCAATTGATGATTTTTTGGCTAACCATCCGTGTTTAGATGTTGATAATATAAATTTCATCGGGTTAAAACCTTGATGCTTATATTTTGACGGCTCAAGGCATCAAAATGGAGTTGGAGTAGGAATTTTAATTGTTTCTCCTCAAGGTACTCCAACTAAATTCATGTTTAAACTTAAACATACATGCTCAAACAATGAGGCTGAGTATGAAGCCTTAATTGTCGGGTTAGAAATATTAATAGAAATCAAACAAAGTATGTAATATGCATATTTTTGGGGATTCACAGTTAGTCATTAAGCAAATCACACAAGAATATAAATATGTCAGTTATAATCTGACCAAATATTGTATTGTCGAACATATCCCTAGAAATTTGAATGAAAAGGCTAATGAATTAGCACAGATAGCCTCTGGGTATAAAATTTTATCTAAAGTCTTGACAAATCTAATGGAGATTAGAGAACTTTTATATCCATTAGAAGAAAGAGATGTACTGCAAAATGATGTTTCGACAGTTAATGACTGGAGACAGCCAATATTAAGCTATTTGGAAAATCCAAGTCAAAACGTGGACAGGAAGCTCAAATACAGAGCGTCGAAATTTGTAATATTAGGAGGGGCTTTGTATAGAAAATCTGTCGATGGAAATTTAGAGGTCTGCTTGGGTGAAGCAGAGGCTTATATTGCCTTAGCAGAGGTCCATGAAGGAATTTGTGGAGCTCATCAAGCAGGTGATAAAATGAAATTGGTCCTTCGACGACAAAGGTATTATTGGCCTACGCTAGTAAAGGATTGTATAATATTTGCCAAATCTTGTGAAGAATGTCAAAAACATGGCCATATACAAAACGTTCCTGCTAGTGAATTACATTCTATTGTTAAACTTTGGCCTTTCAGAGGATGGGCTTTAGATATAATACGCCAAATTCATCCTACATCGTCGAAAGGACACAAGTATATTTTAGTTGGAGTTGATCACTTTACAAAATGGGTCGAGGGTGTAGCCTTAAAGGAAGTTACCTAACAAAAAGTAATTGATTTTATAGAAGACAATATAGTTTGTAGGTTTGGAATACCATAAACTTTGACAACTGATCAAGGAACGGTGTTTATTAGAAAGAAAATTGTCAAATATGCCAATTCTAGAAAAATTAAAATGATTACGTCGACTCCATATTATGCTCAAGCAAATAGCCAAGTAGAGGCCATGAACAAAATAATCATAAGTTTGATTAAAAAGCATATTGGTCGACAACCTAGAAATTGACATAATACCCTTAATCAAATTCTATGGGCATATAGAAATTCACCAAGAGAATCGATGGGCACTTCACCATATAAGTTAGTTTATGGTCACGATGCAATGTTAGTTGAGATTAATCTTCAATCAATTCGGATTCAAAAACAAGACGAGTTACCAATTGAACATTATTGGGACTTGATGTTTGATGAATTAAACGAATTAAGTGATGAAAGATCAGTTGCTTTAGAAAACTTGATTCAACAAAAAGAAAGAATTGTGAAGTTTTATGACAGTCGAGTTAAGTATAAATCTTTTAAGATTGATGACTTGGTTTGGAAAGTAATCTTGCCTATGGATAAGAGTTGTCGAGAATATGGAAAATGGTCTCCAAAATAGGAAGGACCATTTAAAATTACTCAAGTATTTTCTGGGAATGTTTATGCACTTGTCGAAATTAATTCTGGTTTGCGAATTAAGTCAATTCATGGCAACTATTTAAAGCCATATAAACCGACAATGTATGAAGTAAAGATTGACAATGAGTAAAAATAAAATTTTATTCATATATTTAACAATTACAAGTTACATACTGATATTACAACTTGTTTAAGTTGTCAAAATATTACAGAGAAAATAGACCTATTCTAAAAGCAAAACCAGAAGCTTCTCCCCAGCTGAAACATGTGTTCCGTTTGAGCTCGTGGGACCTAAAGAAGAGGACGAAGTAGACAACCTTTAACTTGTCCTGGACGAGATGTTGGTTAGTCGTCTACTCCCTGATGAGTCATTCACATCATAACAACCGCGTTTTAGAAACACTGGGTTGTTATGATGATTACTGAAGCTCATCAGGAATATTACGATTCTTACTGAAGCCCAAGAAAAGCATCACCATTAATACAGAGACCTTCTTCCATTTTTCCCATTGAAAGAAGAGGAAATTATCTGATGACATAGTGAATTTCGCTGGAAAAGGGAGAAGGAAAAGGTTAGATTACATTCTTCTGAGTCTTGGTATCTAGGAGGACACTATTTATAGGGAATTTTTGTAGAAGAAGTCATTATACAATGTTTTGTAACTTTCATTATAATTAATTTAATTAATTATGATGCACAGTTACGAGATGCATTGAAAAGAAACAGAATAAAGAGCATTTAAGCGTATAGAATTATAGAACAACAATAAAAGTATTGGAAATTGATCAAAGAGGATGTTTATTAAGTATTGGCCTGAAAGATCGTACAAATCCTGTCGGATAATCAAACTGACAATTATAAAAAAAAAACCAATACGATTAAATTCTCCGCAAAACCTCCCAAGAATATTCCAAAGCTCGTTTATTGGTAAAAGCTTTTTGATATTCTGGTTTAAGAGAATGTATATTTGCTAGCACAGTTTTGGTTTCGATAGCCCATTATTTCAAGTTGTTGACAATGCTTTGCTGCTTTGTATTCCCCTATTGCAAAGCCATGCTGAGTTTTTGTTTTCGACGGCGAGTTTCTTCAAGCTTTTTCTCCAAGTCTTCAATTTCTTTGTTTAGTTTTGCCTCCTTATTTTTTCCATCAACAAATAGCCTTTTAATTTGGCTATCTCATTCTTTGCGTCAGTCAGCTGCTTTAAGATCCTGGATTTTTCTTGAAGTTTTTTATCATAAGCAGGAATGATCTGACGAATAGTAGGCATGTTCAAAGATAAGTTCTGGAGAAAATCTTTGACAGTCGAAGGAAGAGCTCGACTAGTTATTGGAAGTTGTTGAGAGAGAGGTTTCAACTCAGTTACAATGGCCAACATTCTTTCCTGAAGCGGTTGGTCGGAACTTAACTGCTCAAAGGAGTAGGTAAAAGCATTCTTCAACTCTGCCAAAAATCCAGTAACATAAGAGTCACTAGAATCTTGTCCAGGCTGTGTAGAGGAATGAGCTGACCGTGGAGAACTTCTATGACTACCCGACACCATGGATATCAATTCATCCAAATCCATCTCTGTGTCCTCAATATTTTCTGGTTCTGTGACAGTAGAATGGATTTGAGATGGTGGGGGTAGATTGGAAAGTGCAATTTCAGCTAAGAGAGCATTCATGTCGAACTCTTCCGAAACAATTTCGATAGGATTATCTTCATTTATTTGGGAGGAACTAGCACCCTGGGTTTCTGTCGGGAAAGACAAGGAGATAGTAGGTATTTCAGGAGTTGGAGAGATTTAATCCTCTAGAGAAGGATTCTCATTGCCTTGCCTAGTAGGACTGTCTGGTATAACATGATTTATCAATTGCTATAGGAAACAAAGGCAATGTCAGGACAAATGAAATCAAAAGGATTTTTCAGTTGAAAGACTTGGAAGATTTTACCTCAGTAGACTGTTGAATTTGATCATCAGCGCTTAATTCGACGACGGGTCCTGAAGGACTTTCAGCAATTTGTTCAGCCTCTGGGTCCTGAAACAAGAAAGATCAAATTATTGAATGAAGTCTTGAAGTTTTCAATTCGTAAGGAAGAAATTGTGTCGGGTAGCATTTACCTTGAGAGGGATAGAAGTGGTTTCTGCTTCAAGTTCAGTGGTAGGCTTCAAACTAGAGCTTGAGGATTGAGTCTTCTTCTTTTTCTTCTGCAAAGGTAAAATGAGATGAGAATTTACCAAGGTATACAAAAAGGAAATAACAGAAATTATACCTTCAGAGGATTTTCAGAAGATGGGCTCGGAGACTCAATAATTTCGACAGAAGAAGTAAGAGTCAAGCCACTAACCTAGATTTGACAAAAGATTTAGTTTTGACAAGTTGAGATCAAGTTTTTTTCGAAAGAAAGATATATATATATATATATATATATATAAGGGAATATCAATTTACCAATGTGTAAGTTTTTTGACTTACACTCATTTTCAGTTGTTAGATCCACTTTCATCTAATGGTTACTTTTAATGAAATAATCTCAACCATTAGATGAAAGTGGATCTAACAGTTAAAAATAAGTGTAAGTCAAAAAAGACTTACACTGGTGTAAGTCGATATATATATATATATATATATATATATATATACCTTGGAAGTTTTTGCCTTAGAAGGCTTAGCAACAGCTTTGAGTTTAGCAAGACTTTTCGTCGATGCTGCTCTAGTTGTTTTAGCCTTTGGGGCTTTTAGGATAGGAGGATTCTGAACTTTCTTGCCTTTTCTCTTTTTTAAGGCAGAAGTTTCTATTTCTTCCTCTTCCCCCTTCTTCTGGTTGCTTGTACTCTAAGGGTCTTTTCAATGGAGTTGCTATATATATAAAAAAATAATAATCAGTTGATGAAATAGGGATTTGATATCAGAATCAAAATAAGTACCTTCGAGAAATTTAGTGAGGACCTGGGTATCTTTGGCAAATTGTTCATACGACGAAGCAAACTGACGGGTAAAAGTAACTTCTAGAGTTCTTGTGAGAAAGATGTTACTCGCAGAAAGGATCCTTTCAGAAGTGAGGAAGTTACCAGCCCTGGTGGGTTTACCTGAGAATTCGTCAGCCAAACCAAAACGAGCACAAGGAAGAGGCACTGGTTTTGAAAAAGGAACTTGAAAAGGTTCAAGCCGTGCCAAAGAGTTTTTTATGGAAACCGCAATGAAGTTAATAGAGCATTTTTCCTTGTGCATTTGTTTTTATTTAGCCACAACTTCTTCACAGTATCAAATAATTGTGTCAGGTTACCTATAGTCCCACTTGATCTTGTAGTATTTCTCAAAAGCTCTAATATCTTGAATATGTTTACCTTTGATTTTTGTTGAAGGCTCTTGATCCTGCAAAGGAACGAGTTTTTCAGTTATACGGTTTCGACAAACATCAATATCGATATGGTATGGACTATAATATGTAGTCCACCATTCGACAAAATCTGGGGAACCCCTCTATAAGGTATGAAAGGAGAAATCAAAAAATGTTGTTTGTATCTTTCGTTCTTCAAAGCAACCCGTACAAGATCTGACATATCTTGTAAGCAGCCATTAATAAAGTGTTCTTTGGCTTTTTAAGAGAATGGAGTTGGAATGGCTTGGCAGAACCTTAGTTGTTGAGCCACTGAATTTGGCAGGTGCAATTCTAAAAGATTGTCTGTTGAACCAGGAAGGCCAACAACTAACACTTGCCGACAAAGAAAATTTGACCAGATGAAAAAATTGTCAGTTTGAGTGGAAGGGTTGTCGGAAATTAGTGGTCGAGTAAACCACTGTGGACCGACAGAACGGTCAGCAAAAGGTGCAAAATAAATGTCTTCAGTATTGAAGGAAATAGAATGAAAAATGTTGAAAAAATGCATGAAATTCTCTGAGTGATGCTTGTGAATTTTTTCATGCTTGACATGGTAAAGTCTAATGCCATAAGTAGCAGAAGAAATTGTCAAAGGAGAAGTGTCAACTAGATAGTCTCCAAGAATGACATTTAGCCAGAGTTGCAGCAACCATATGGGGCCACCAACGTTGGTTTTCTTTATTTGAGACCTAATAATTTGTACAATATCACCAATATTAGAGTAAAGATTGGCAAGAAGGAACTAACCGAAAGCCAATTCCTGACCTTCATGAAGAAGATTGGCAAGATAAAGATAGGATTTCGACACCTGACTGATTTAGTACAGAGAGCATAGGCCGACAACCAAAGAAGAAGAAAAGTCACATGTTCTTCACTAGACACAGGGCCGTCTGATGAAGAATAGAAATTAACAAAGTTTGAAAAAGAAGTTGGGGCTTTTGAATAAACGTCTATGTTATTAAAGGGTAGAATGATAAGAGTTATGACTTTCCCATCTGGTCGAAGACCAGTTATGGCAGCTACGTCGAAAAGCGTAGGTTCCATAATACCATAAGAGAAATGAAAAGAATTGATGGTTTTGTTCCAAAAGAAAAAAGACGCACTCAGCATACAAGAATCCATTTTTATGGAGTAACGCGGAAATTGGATGCAGTCGAAAATACCTGATTTCCTCCATGAAGTTTCTTTAGAGGCTTGAACTCTGTTAAGCCAATCAAGATACCCATTGATTTGGCCAGGTGAGGTTCTAAAAAGTCTCTCAGATTTATTAAAATAACTGATGGGGATAAAAGGGAGAGAAGCCAAGATGCATTCTTCTTTCGAATTTTTGCAAGGGAAAAAGCTTTGAATTTCTTTGGTAATAAGTTCTTTGGGCAAAACTGGGCCCAAGAAAGCAGTTGGAGGATCTAAAGAAAGTGAAAGGTCGTTGATAGGAAGGATTACCTTGGAAAGATTCCACAGTTCAGATTTCTCTAGAACTGAGTCTTGAACAACGACGTGGTTGCCCAAATCTATTGATGGTTCATTGACAGATTGAGAGTGAGAAGCCATTGTTGAGAAAGAGGGTTTTTACAGAAAAGACGCATGAAAATAAGGTGGAGGACGATGAACAGTAGAAGATGGAGTAAAAGTGGCATGTTTTTGTGAAATTTAAAGGAGTGATGAACAGTGGAGAAGGCAAGAAGATGCGTGATATTTGTAAAAAAACTATTTTTCAGAAAGGGATAAATATGATCCCTATTTATTAAGAAGAAATGGCTATTTAATGTTTGAAATGATAAGTAGTAGTTGTGGTTTTCAAAAAATCCACGGAAGATTTTATTGGATTTTTTAAAATCAAAATGATTTCAAAAAGATTTTTGATAAGGTCTTGACGTCGGATTGGAATCAGAAGATAAGGTTAAAATTTATCTTTCTTCCAGTAACGTCGAAAGAAAAATTTTGGGAGGCATCTGTTGGGGGCAAAAAATACAAGTCTTGATTTGACAAAGATGTTCTCGACGGACGAGTGATATTCGACGAAGTTGGATGATTCGACGAAGATAATGTTTTCAGTCGAATGATACTATTGAGACATTCGACAAATAAGGGTCTCAATAGCCAAATGGAGGATCAGCCAAATCTCAAATGGCCAAGGGTTATTTTTGTCGAAAATAAAAGATACCAATTCTAAATTTGACAGGAGTTAGTTATTGTCGAAAATTAAGATATTAGTGGGAACGTGGCGTAACTGCCATGAACGTGGTCAGTTTCTTAGAAGTTAGTTATTTTTATTTTTACCTATAAATTCTAGTATTCACGATGTAAAAAGGGTGGTTTTACTGGATATACAATCCTAATATATCACTCAAGCAGATTAATGGATTTAACTCCAAGTATGACTTTCATTTTCATTTCCAGTCATTTACATTAATGCAATTTCTTTTTAAATTCTTTATTTTCAAGTCTTGTCCTTTAAATTTCTTTACTTTTTCTGCACTTTAAATTCATGCATTTTACGTTTTCTGCACTTTAAACTTATTGCACTTTTACATTTCCTGCATTTAAATTTTCTGCACCTTTATTTTCTGCATTTTAATCTTCAGCACTTTATGTTTCTGGCAATTTATTTTCTCTACACTTTCAAAGTTTCTTTACACTTTATATTTTGCACGTTACTCATCAATTTCTTAAAAATTTCTTTTCAAATGAGATTACCACATAACTCGTGAATCCACATTCGACTGATAAAATATATTTATTTGTTGGAATTTGTCTTATACCAAATTCACCTATAAACACATCTATACTATTTAATAAAGAAAATTGTCTCCCTTTTAGTCTCAATTTTTTTTTTCGTTTTTGCCATTTAATTGTACTTAGAAACAATTCAAACAAAAACTAAAAATTGTTAAAAATTGGTAAAAAAACTACTTCACTATTAAAATCGTAATCAACCCACTTTTCACTATTAAAATTTGTTTTACATATTTCATCTCTTACTCTTTTATATCTCTCATCTTTCACTCTTAACATTTTTTATTAAAACAAAATTTACAAATAATTGATAATTTATATGTGAATAAATTTACATGCACGACAATCACGTCAGGCACTTGCCTATCAATCTTCTAGTTATATTTAAGGCAGCTGATGAGAGCTAGTTTTCAACTGAATGAAGGCAGCTAAACCATTTTAAGATTCACCAAGAAACTAAACTTATCAGTGTATACTCCATATCTATGCAAGCCCATCAACAAAGTGTTAGCACTGTTTTATTTCCTTATCCTCAATGTAAAGGTTTTAGTTGGAAACTGTATGTACGTTGAATTAATTATTGATATTATAACCAGCAAGCAACATGACGTTGTACTAGTGAAGATGAATGTGAATTTAAAAGTACTATGAATTTTAGTTTTGCTAACTTCTCGAAGATATAGACAGGGATATGGAAACATCTTTTGTTCATATCTGTTGGGCTTCGGCCCCGCCGTTTAATCTCTTTTGTTAATATCTTAATACTAACATAACATGACCTGCTTTTGATTGTATTTTATATTATATTGGCGCGCATGACATGATGATTCAAAAACCACCTTAAAAATACAAACAAGTAGAGAGTCTCCACATTATAAATGTTGACAACCGTGACATGCAATTAAGTGAGACAACAAAATCGTAAAGCCTGAAGTGTATTAAGCACTGTTGTTAAGAATTATTTCAGTATAAATAAAAATCTTTTAAAATATAGTAGACTTATTCTATTTGACAAGATTTTAAGATATTTAAAACGTAACCTAGTAGATGAATAGAGAAAAACAGAAGAGAAGAGAAGATGAATTGTGTGTGTAAAATTGAATTAAGAAAATGGTTTATATAGAAAATAGGAAAGAAATGTTAGCAGAAAAATAACGTTAAAAAATATATACATTAACATAATAATGTTAGAATTTGTCCGTTGAAAAATGTTAAAAATTGATTTATATATTAAAATTTACATATTAGAAAAAGAACGTTGAAAGTTGTTGATCAAGTCAAAAAGAAATAAGACCAAATTAATTTACAACCTCTTAAAAAAATCATTTTCAAGTAAGTTCAAAATAAAAAATTAAATTTTAATAAAAAGATTCGGATCTCATTTTATTACGCGTAGGAAGTAAATTAAAAATTTGTATTAACCACTAGTCTTCGGCTCATTTTTTATACACACAAATCTATCACTTAATTTATTTTTTATTAAAAAATCATAAATTAATATATAAATTCTTTTAAAAATTTACTTTTAACTTATATGAGACTTTATTCTTTCGAAATAAAACACTTTTAACAATAAAGACTTTATAGATTCACACAGTCCAAAATTTTGTGGAACAGAAATCAGAAGCACTCACCCCACGTCATTCGCATATGCCACCAAACAGTCAGCAGCACCGGTCATGGCCTCCACCAATAGCACCGACAAGGATTCGATTCACTGGTCGAAGTTACAAGAGGCAATTGCACTAATCTCATCAAGTTAGTGTTTATTATACTAGGCACTCTTCTTATTAAGGAAATTACTCCTGCATTATTTGTTTTATGTATTATCATTACACTTTAATATTTTTCTTTTTGTTTAAGAAACTATACTTCTCATATTTTATGAAAGTCACTAATACCATTTTCCCTTATAAAATGACAAAATAAGAAAGATAAATGTAATTTTTGAAATAAATTAAAGAGTGTCAAAATTATCAAGAACTAACTATTTTAAAATTTTAAGTTAATAGATGAAGACTCATAAATAATTTTATATCTAATAGAAATAATAAGCTAGACTAAGTCGTATAATTACCCCGACTTACAATCATTGCTTTCTTACCTAAACATTTGTCTCTAATCGTTTTGTTTCTTCATCCAAAAAGTCAACAAAAGGTGAAAAAAGTTAAACATTTTCATATAAAAATGGGGTCCCAAATACATCATTATTATCATAAACAATTAATAGTAGTAGTAGGGATATAAATTGGTTTGATTTGATATCATAAACTCGAAATATCGAACTGAATTAACTGAATTTGTTCGATTTGGTTAATCGAATCTAATTGGGTAAAAACCAAATAAAAGTGATCTTGATTGGTTTAATTTTTAGGATTCATGATTTAGAATCTGACTCGACATAATTATAGTTTTTTATTTTATTTTAAATTTTTTCATTATGAATCTGATGAACCTGACTCGACTTTACCTTGTTTTCATTATTTTTTTTATTTTTTTTAAATTTTTTCTGTATTTTTTTTATGAAAATGCCTTGACTCATGGACCCAATTCGAATTAATCCGCATCTCATCAATTTGGTTCGAATTTTTTAGCCAAAAAATGCAAAACCTAAATCGGACCGAACATATCACTTTTGATCAGTTTGAATTTTCTTATACTCCAAACCCGAGTTAACCTAACCCGATTACACCCTTAAGTAGCTAGGATCTTCAAGCTTTGTAGGAGAAATTGTTATATAGGCATAATCTATCATGTCATTTCTTAGACATTCAAATTATTATTTGATATTTATAAAAACATATTTAGAAATTGGTATATTTTCATCATGGTCTCCACAATTATTTTACACATATCAAATAATTATTTAAGTATCTATAATAAATCATACTTAATTAAAAGTTACTTAACTTTGCAGAACATCTTTCAAGGATGATCTCTTTTTTAGGGCAACAAAGACACAACTAAGCCCTACAAAGCATGCCAATATAGCATTTTTTTAGTTGAGATATTTGTTAATTATAATTTGCCATATTCGAAACATGACACGTGCAGTTATATATTGAAGTTTTGTAGTTGCACTCATGTAAACTTATTCTCTTTATAGTCTTAGCATGTGCTTTTTAAATTAAAATTTATTTTTTAAACTTAACTAATTAAACATACATAACTAATAATATTCAAAATTTATTTACGTTATAATGTTATAATACTGATTTTTTTATGCTCCGATCACAACTCGAGTTCTATAAAAGTTAATATTACGATTGAAAATAAATTGAATACAAACATTTAAGATTATTTATACTTAGATTATTATCATATATTACCACTCTTAGCCCAAACTTTCAAGGCTCAAATAACGTTTATTCTAAACCTTATCAAAAGACCACATGCTAGTCATGTGACTACTTATTATATAGAAAAACACTTTAAAGTCCAAATAAACAGATTGCTACTACATCATAGTTCATGCGTGAAAATTGGTAAGGTACGCCTCAGCTAGCATGTGTCCCAATTGAACTTGAGAGTCCGTGGTTAGGTGCATATTATCTTCCTTCAGTGCCAATCCTTTTGGATCAACGCAAATCACCTTTGGGAGATCAATCGCTTTTTGTGCTTCTCTCACTTTCTCTGTGTACTCAAACCCTGACGCTAATGCAACCTGTACAACATACATCGTACACAATTACATCATAATCAAGTGCTAGTTTTTTTAGGTTGTTTTATTCACAAATGAATTAAAAAAAAAAAAAAAGTTGTAATCTTTTAAACCTGAATTATTGGAAGAGAAGGCAAATTGAGGTCTTCACGAACATTGTGGATGAGCGTCTCCATGTTGGCCCTGTAAGCCTCTGCGTCATGCTCACTCGACGTGTCGCTTTCTCCTTGGTACCACAGCAACGCTTTGATCTCGCTGTGCTTCTCGCTCTCTTTGGCCCTCTTCACCATGTTCTCGTACAATTCCTCCCCACGCGCCCACTCCTTTATAGCGGTGCCGCCCACGGCACATGGGACTAGCCCCAGGGGGCCGTTCACGCGCCGCCGCACCGCGTTGGCGAAGGACATGCCAGGTCCTACGCCGCTGACTTTCTTTGTGTCAATGTCGGCGTGGAGGGGCTCGTGTGCTGGTTCCCATTGGAGGGCGGCGCTGAGGCGGAGGATGGAGGGATCGGGGCGGCACTCCGGCGGAACGACGCCGTTCCACTGCTTGTGGTTCTGGCTATTCTTGATGACCCCACCACGACCGGACATGTTGCTTTGGCCGGAGAGTATAAAGATATGCTTTTTAGGTGGGTTCTGGTTTGGACCTGTATTCTTTTGCATGGCTTCCATTTGCATCAAATAGGGCTTATTGCCTTCACTTGCTGACTTGTTTTTTATGTGATGGAGAACTGGATGACTTTGTTTTTTAGTCAAAGGAGAACTAAAGGAGTTTAGACTTGAGAGTGGTTGCTTGGATCTTAACCCAAGAGGAAACTGCAAGCAATTGAAATGAGAAATGATGGGAAAGAATGGGGATTGGTGTGGAAGAGGTTGCTTAAATAGGGGAGGGAGGGGAAATTAACCAGGGGTGAAAATAGTTTTGGAGGTCTGTCGAGTTCTATTGCCTAGCTGCTTATTAGTTTGGTCTAATTTGTTTAATAAAAATATCAAAGTTAAAGTTTTTTAAATATTTATTTAATTAAATGAGTTAGGTTTTAAGTTTTTAGAAAAAGTTTTTTAGGTATAGTGGATTGTCATATTTAATTATACATTATGATATTTTAATATTTATATAATATAATTAATTTTATAATAATAAAATAATTTTTTAAAGTTTAAGTTTGTTAATATATATAAAAGTTTAAGTCGATTAATTTATTTTGTTAATCTATTTAATAATAAATATATTAGTTTATTTAAAATATTTATTATAAAATAAATCTTTAAATAAATTTTTTAATTAAGTTATATTTTAAAAAATAATCTATATCAAATAAATATATAAAAATTAGGCCGTGCACTTTAAAAATATTTTAAATCTATTTAAGGGATTGTCTGATTCGTTTTCACCCCTAGAAGTAACAATAATATTAAAGTATTGTTGATGTGTCCAAAAGACACATAATAAGGAATACAAAATAAAAATTATTAAATAAAAAGTACAAGTAATTAATATTTTAAAAATTTAAAAAATATTAATACTTTTTTGTAAATAATTAGAACGGGTAATAAATGATATTTTTTTGGATAAAACTATGAGTTATTATCACATGTTTGATTCATTTAAGCTGTCTATAAAATTAATCTCTATTCGATCCTAAAAGCACGGGAGTTACGAGCCACTTCACAAAAGTTACTTATATGAGATTTGAATTTATATCTTTATCCTAGAAGATCGATGTTGTTTATCACATCAACCTTCCCTTATATAGATAATAAATTTTATATAATTTTTTCACAAGAAATAAAATACACTATGATCAAAGCTTAACGACACGTATAAATCGAAAAAGATAAATTACATTTAGAACAATAAAGAAACAAATACAATTTATTTTTTAAATTAATCAATGATATGTAAATTTGTTCTTTACTCGAAGATTATCGATGTCTAAGTATTTTTTATAGTAAAAATCAACACAAAAAATATTATAACTTGAAAAGTATATTACACCTTCTCCCAAAATAGATATGAAATTCTTTCTTATTCGTAAAACCATCAAGATACCACTAACTACAATAGAATTGCCACAAGACACCTTAAAAATTGAAAACTAAAACATTAATAAAAAAAGAACGACAAAAACACCTGTAAAATGGATTACAAAATTATAGAGATCCATCATTTATATAAAAAAAATTTAGACAACTAAAATTAAAATCTATTAGATCTGAATAAATTATTATAAAAAAAATGAGATGATGGTATTACATGAGATAAAGGGGATGATAACCTCATATTTTAACAATCACATAAAAAGAGGCTCATAATAAGAGAGATAAAAAGAGAGTGAGCCTAGATTGTCGGTGCCCAAATGGCACACGTTTATAACACTCATAATAATATGAAGTTGGCTGGGGGTTGAGAGTGAGGTAGTTAGTTAGATTGTCGGCAGTAGAAGGCTGAGGGGTTAGGTACAGATGGCAAAAAAATTGTGTCTCGGAATACATGGACATTAATTATGATATTTTTATGTCAATTTTTTTATATTATTAATTACATAATTTTTTTTATCTTTTATTTAATCATAATTATTAAAAAATATAATAAAAATAATATATAAAAAATGATGTAAAATCATTATTTTATCGTAGGTTACCCCACGAGTAAAAGAAAACGTGCAAGATATATCTTAAATTATAAGATTTTAGGTGTATTATGATTTTTTTTTTTTTTATGAAATGATAATATATATTTTATTATTTTATAATAAATTTTTTTTTGAAAAATAATTTATCTTCCTATTTAATCATCGTACTTAATCTTTTTAATTATTAAATAAAAAAATATTAAATATTTTTAATATTTCCAAGACATTAGATGTATTTACTTTTTCATTTAATACTTTTTTTATTTAGTATTATGATGATTATTAGGATGATTAAGTAGAGAGGATATAAAGATTACTCAAATTTTTTTAGTTAATGAACTCATGATGATTAAAATTGTTAACATAATTTATATAATTCATATAATAATTATTTATGTAAATTGATTGTTATAAAATATAATTAAATTTGATATGCTATTTGTGATTCTTTTTTATTTGGAAAATAATCATCTTACACTTCTTTTAAGAGTGTAGGTATTATTCACACCATTTTCAATGGATGTGATTTAGTGAGAGAAAGTGATAAAAAAAATATGTATAATAAATAATATTAGATGAAGTATAAAAAAGAGTATATATATTATTTGATGTAAGAATATAAAAGTTATTTTTATTTTATATCTTAAATTGTTAGATAAAGTTATGGTATGTAATGTTAAGTTTTATTCATTTATGCTTTTTATTTTGAATTTTAAAATTTTATTTTCAACTATATAAATTATTACATATTTCTAGAATAGTCAGAAATGCATATTTTAAAAACATATTTATTATTAATTTTAAAAACATTCATATAAGTTTTAAAAAACCTAAATCAATAATAAAAATCATTCTAAAACATGTATTTATTAGTGTTATAAGAACATGATATAATTTCTCTTCTAAACTATTATTATATATGTGTCGATACCCCACAATGGGAACAAGATAAAGACAAAGGCTAGGAGAGCACTACCCACTCCGACCTTGTTGATACTACTAGGAATAAGGACTTTAATTGATTTTTTTTTTTTGAAGTTGAGAAGTTGATGTGGGGTTAAACCATTTATCAACATCTTATTTTTTTCCTCCTTGAGTTTTCACATTGAGAAGTTGATTTTGGGCCAAGTTGACTTCTCAATATTGTTATGTATGCATATATATATATAATATATTTAAATTAAACAATGAGAAATTTTTTTAGTCCTAACTGACTTCTTAACATATAAACTTAGAAAAAAAAATTAAGAAGTCGGTTGGACCCAAAACAATTTCTTTCTTTATATATAATGCTTCATATGAAATAAAAAGAAGAAAATTTATCAATATTAATATAAAAAAGCTGCCTAACAACACCTGATGTTCCATTTACAAATAAAAGAAAAAAAAAGGTTTATCTCCATCTTACAAGTACTTTTTTTAATTAAAAAAATGTTCCTTAGAAGTAAGAATGGGCCTAATATAAAATCCTTTCAAGTTTATACGTAAAGTTATCCAACTTCCTATTATTAATCGATCTAATTAAAAATCCTATAGTGGAATTCTCTCTCTCGATTTAGCTTTCAAATAATGTCTGCTTCTTTATGTTGTGTGACTTCTAATTAGGCATCAACAAACAAAATTTCTATCTTGCGACCATCATACCTCTGAAAGTGACCACCTTTTTTCTGCCCGATTTTAATACAAGCTTCTCTCACTTTTGGTTTCTTCTATGGTCAAGCAACGGCTTGAGTCATCTCATAAATGATAAACCCAACTCTATTTATGTACCTCATTCCATTGTGCATTTTTTTTTTGGGGCCAACCCTTATTCTATTATGCTGGCTTCATTTTCACGTTTTATTTTTCTTGATATATATATATATATATATTTATATATATATATATATATATATTGGACAGATCTTTTTTCTTGATGTTAAGTGACCAAAATATGTTCGTTGGGCTTGCTTGTCACAAAAGGCGATTAGACCTAGAATGCCTAGCCCAATTCGAATAGAAGCAAGGTGTAAACTATGAGGATCTGGATTTGTACGGTATAGAATCCTAATTGAAGAAACTTTGATGATGTTTGGTTTTTTTTTTTTCAGTTAATATGTTTTTATTAAAATTATAAATGATATTTTTTAATTTCTAATTTTTTTGGAAAAAATGATGAAAATTCTAACATTTTTGTATGTTAATTACAATTAAGAATCAAATAAATAATTAGCGGGGCTATTTAATTTAATTTAAAATCAAATCATTGCTATAATTAATTATTTATTTCTTAAACATAATTATACATAAAAATATTGCTAGTTATAAATTATCCACAAGAAAGTTCAAGAAAGCTACACACTAAAAGGATAATTCTAGGCCATATATCTTATCTTTTTTTTCCTTTGCGAGGAATTTAGGAATGTACAATTCCATAACTTGTATAACTTTTTTCGTAGTATCATCGGTGGAATCAAAGGAAATGTGAACACTTACCTCAAAAAAAAAATGAACATGGGCAAATTACATGAGAAATTCTTAGAAGTATTGACTTTTTTTTTTTACTAACAATGTTACTTACACATATTTACATTCACATTATTTTACATTTCTATAATTTTTATTATCAAATTATATTTGCGACTACTTCATTTTCTACACACATATATTCTATACACCTATACTTTGATTCTGTCACGTAAGCAGATGCGAGAGACACATCTTTGAAGTGATGTGTCTCTAGCATTTTTCTTTTCTTACTCAATGATACTTATTGTTTATCACATAAGTTATGTCGGTCATTCTTATCTCCTTAAATTAAAAGTTTTTATTTTATTTAATATTAATCAATTTTGTAACTTCTTCTCAATTTGTCAACCCTACTTATGTCGCTCCACTACTCTCACTTTCCTATCCAAACCCACTTCTTCTCATATCGCACCCCCTTCTATTCCTTCATCTCCCTTAGTAGGTAGGTGGCCTTGGCGGCAACTTGGATATGTCATGAGGACCTATAGGTGGGTTGGCATGACAGATGAAGGATACTTGCAAAATAGTCTGACACTCAAGTCACTAAGTGTTTGAAAAATATAAAACAAAAAATATAGAACATGTTTGTTTGACATTTTATCAAACAAGACACGTCGTTTCATGCAATCTAAAATAGCTAAGGTTTTATGGTGCATAATCCTGAACCTCATTGGATGGAAGGTAGAAATGGAAAAACGGGTCGAACCAGGCAGGTTGGGTTACACTTTGTAACTTGTTTTAAAAAAACAAGTAATTTCAACCCACCCTATATAACTCATGGGTTTAGATAGGGCGAGCCGACCCATCAGGTTAGTTTATTTTTTTTTGTGGCGGCTTATGTGGGTCAACAGCGAGCCAACCCACAGGTTGACCCACTTTTTTTCCTCATTTTTTATGGGTTAACTTGTCTAACTCATCAACCCCTCTTTTTTTTTTTAATTTTTTATTTTTAGGCAAGTCAACTCGTCAACTTGCTAAAAAGCTGAATGGGTTGACACTTTCAACCCATATTCTAAAAATGAGTCAACATACCCCACCTTATTTTTGGCCAACCCACGGCTGGTCGGGGCACTTTGCACCTCTAATGTAAGTAAGGAATTCTTCCTTTGGCTGAATGTTCGTTTTTGGTAAGGAAAATGTGAAACAAACATACACAAAAACAAACGTACACGTACAAAGTAAAGAGAATGAGAAAGAATCATTGTATTGTGTGAACAATGAATAATTATAGTAAGGATGGGTAGGGTGCACACTTTGCACCCTGTGGTTATGGGCTATCATTGAAGGAAAAATTCTTTATAGTGGGTGACTTCTATCATGCACCTATTAAGTTTGGGTACATGGATGCACCTAAAAAATTACTTATTGTAGGGGGTTAGCCTCAATTTTATCTTTATTATAGTTCAACACATATTTATTTCATATTACACTTTTGTCCTTATTTCATTACTATAATATTTTCACTGGATGAGAACTTTCAGATTTGTATGGAAACTTTTAGATTGGAGAAATTATTCTAGAATTTTGAAGATCAAAATATTAAAACTACCAGAAACTCAAATGAAAGATCAATATAATACAATTATTTTCTCAACTTTATTATTGTCCACACAAATCAAAACCAAACAAATTCAAATGTTTAAATAACCAAAAATTCAAATGTTTAAACTGTGAACCTTTAGACCAAAGAAAAGATCAAGAATTTTATATCACAAATGATAGTGACACTTCAGAGAAACATTGTTAAGTTGTTGCTCAAGGGACAAAATCTCGTGTAGATGAATTTCTTCATAATCGTGGTTCATCATTTTTTTCCTCCGATCTTCGAAAAATTGATTCCAAAATCAAGCCTTCGTGGAAATGGGTTTATGGATTAATGGCTATGTTGGTTTTAGGTGCATGAAAGAAGAAAACGACTATACCAAGATTTTCAGAGTCCATGCATGAAAGATCTAAACTTTCAAATTGGCGACTTCTCGGTGGGACTCCACCACGTGCTCCATATTCGAGATCCATCGTAATTCTAACCCAAAATCACTTGCACCGTCATCTCTGTCGCCACTCTCGGCAGGGCTCTATCACGTGGTCCACCATCAAGCTTCGTCGTAGTTTTGACCCAAAATCACCTATGATGAGTGTAAAATACACTAATCTTTTAGGTTTATTTTATTATAATTTTTAATTAATTTTTATTTAGTTTTTGTTTATTTTATTTATTTTTAATTTAATTTTAAATAATTATCTTTTCACCTAGTTATATTTGAATTTTCATGATAAATCATAAGATTTTGTGCAAAAGTAAACAATTCCTGACGATAAAATATTTGAAGGATTCTTATCTTATTATTAGATGTTAATTAGAGTTTTAATTGGACACAAAAACTTAAATAATGATTGGATTGAAGATTGGATAAGATTCTCAAATAGATTAGATTTGGAGCAAAATTCAGACTCTTGCAGCGGACTGAACATTCCTCAGTAATTGAGTCATATCTTGGGTTACAGAGATCAAATCGACATGCCATTTGTAACGTTGAAAAGCTAATAAAAAATCATACAACTTTTCTATTGAACTAGGGGGAAAATTCAGTCATATGGAGGTTGAGAAAATCATGCAAATCAGATATAAAAAGTTATCAATTTTTTTATAAAATGAGAGAAATGAGTTTTGCAAAGGAACTATCTTTTGGTTCAGAAAATGCACAAAAAATACAGAATTTTTTGGAGGCTTAAAGGTAGTGAGGAGACGAGTCCTAGGAGAGGAGGGGTTGTCATAGAGCTCTCATGGAGTTGGAGATTGAATCACCATTGAAGACGCTTTGATTTTTTCTCTACGGTTCTATCATGATGATTTCTCTTTCCTCTTCCTATCTCTTATTCTCTTTTATCATGAATAGCTAAATTCGTGTGTTTTTAAGGTGAATATGTAATCAATCGACGTGTATTAAGATTAAATTTTTAATTAATTTCTTTTTTATTCAATTTGAGTGCTTATTATAACTCTTAATGCTTTTATGAATTAGGTATCCTTCATAATTTGATCTTATGAGATGTATGTAGAATCAGAAAGTTTGTATATGACTTAGATCATAAATAATAAGTGTCATAATCTATCATCATATAGGAATAGAGATTATAAGTTGTGTGAGAGAATAATGGTAATTTCCATAAGAATTCATAGAGCGAAAGTCATGTCTTTAAGAATTGAAGTTTAGATAAAGGAATTAATTAGACTTTGATAATTAAAGAAAATTAACTTGCTAAGGAATTGAATTTTAATTAACTATGGTATTTTCTCCATTAATTGAATGACTAAAAATTAATTAGAACGAATGTCCAAAAGTTACTCTATTGTCAATGATAGATTTTTGAATTAAATGAAGTAAGATCACTAGTATTTTAATTTCGTATGTTTACATCCTTAGTGTGCTTTGCATTCATGTGTTTTGTTATCTCTTTTCTCTCTTAATTTCGTGTGCTCTTGAGTGTTTTTATCTTTTACAATTTTGTGTCTTTAATTTGCTTTGAATTACTCTTAAGTATTGGTTGAATAAATAATATTAATATTAAAAAAGTGATACTTAGTAAACTAATTCATCCTGTAAATTATGCTCTACTTATTTTTTATTATTTGTTTGGCTTGTGCACTTATAGTAATATCACCTAAATTAATATAATCACGTGCTAGAGGTGATCAAATTTTTGCACCATTGTTTCCTCCGCCGCTAGCACGTCATTGCCACCACCGTCACTTGCACGTCATCTCCATCGCCACTCGTACTTCCTTGCCGGGAGATGTAGCGCCGTGCTCCCGCACCTGAGTTGGGTTGGTGGGTTATGATTGGTGTGGTGAAGCTTGGGTTTGATTCGCTGCCTAGGTTATGATTCGCCGCTGCTTGGGTTGGGTTATATAGAAAATGGGTGCAAAACAAGGTATTCATGGGAGCCTAATTTTGTAATTTTAAAAATTACTTGATTACCTCTTCAAGAGGTTACCAGTTTGCAATCACAGCCGTTCGTTTTTAACACTAATATATATACGGGTTATCAGATGTAGTGCATCCAGGCACCATAAAAATTTAGCTGCATTGAACAAGGCACTCTCCATAGAGATAGCGCTACGTGTCATGACCATTAGGAGATATTTAAGTGAATGGGTACTGGAAGTTGGATCTGGGCCGCGTGAATGCTTGAGGTATATGGGTCGAGTATACTTTTTACGGGTCGGATAAGCTTCTGTGAGTAAAAAGGATATGGATTTGTTGGATCGAGTTCTTGATGAATCGGGTGGTATCCAAGAGAATGAGTCGGGTCCAGAGTGGTTCAAAAAGGTGGTGGCTGATATGATCCAACCTTCCCCTTACTACGCCGTCCCAACCTCACCGCCGCCCACCACCACCGTAACAACCACATCTCCGGCTTCCTGAAATCCACCGCTTCCAACTTTGTCTCTCTCTTCCACTTCCACCTATCAAATCCAAAGCCTCCCAACTTTAACGCCTCCACAAGACCACAACCATCCTGTATCTCTCTTCCTCTCCCTCTCCTATTCGCATCGCCGCTCCCCGCGCTCTCAGCCTTAACCCTCGACTCGACCGAGTCGACTCGCCACAACTCGGTCCCCGCCAAACTTTGCCGGAAACGGAAGGACTCGGACTTGGCCAATTTCGGAGCCATTTTTATTGACTTTCAGCAACCAAAATGATGCTTAGGTTTAGAGTTTTTGGATTTGAATGGAAGATAATCAAGATATCACTAACACTTAACGGTTAACAGTGGAAGGGTGAAGAGTAGCATCCTACTGCGGTATCTTTGTTGAGTAGATATAAATAAAATATTTGATTGCTTATTATCTTACTTTTTTTTCTTTTGGTTACAAAAGAAAAACAGAGGAGAGTGAGAGAGGTGGAGCAACATGAATGAATGAGTCAAGAGATTGGGAAGGGGTTAGATATTAGTTTTTGGTTAATCATGATTAATATTTAAAAAAAATAAAAACTCTTATTTTAACGAGATAAAAATGATGTGTGGTAAACAATAATAAGTGACACAGAACAGAAAATGTTCTTGGCATCTAAGAATTTCTCACTAAACATTATACGTAAGGCTGCTGATCAGAGCAGGTCTTTCAACTCACTGAAGAGAAATTTTTGTTTGAATATTTAAGTTAGGTGTATTAGATGAATTAATATTTAATATTTTTATAAAATTTTATATTTTAATTATGTAATATAAAATTTTATAAAAATATTAAGTATTAATTAATTTGATTACTTTATATATATGCAAAAATCTCTCCTGAAAGAAAGCAGCTAAACCATTTTAAGATTCACCAAGAAACTAAACTCATCAATGGATAATCCATATCTATGCTCACCCATCAACAATGTGCTCACCCTATTTTATTTCCTTATCCTCGATATAAAGGGTTTAGCTGGAAACCACATGTATTAATGTTGAATTATTGATATTAAAACCAGCAAGCAACAGGTCGTTGTACTAGTGAAGATGAATATGAGTTTAAAAGTACTGAATTTTTTTACCAAAAAAAAAAAGTGCTGTGAATTTTAATTTTTCTCATTTCTCGAAGATAGACTGAGACAAAAACATTTTTCTTTATCTCATGATCCTATCCTAATATAATTAAAATGACCTGCTTTTGATTGTATTTTATTATATAGGCGCGCATGATGATTCAAAACCCTCCATAAAAATACAAACAATAACAGAGTTCTCATTATATTAAAGACTTTTAGATCTACGCTGTCCAAAATTTTGTGGAGCAGAAATAAGAAGCACTCAACCCGACATCATTCATATGTACGACCAAACAGTCAGCACCTCTTGCGCAAGCTTAATACTAATAGTCAGCAACACCGGCCATGGTCTCCACCAAAAGCACCTTATACAGACAAGGATTCCATTCACTGGTCAAAGTTACAATCATTACTTTCTCACACAAACAAACACTTTATCTCTAATCTCTTCCTCTCTTCATGCTAGTTCAAGTCAACAAAAGATGAAAAAAGCTAGACACTTTGATCTAAAAATGGGCCCCCAAATACATCATTATCATGAAGAATTAATGGCAGAAGCAGGGATCTTCTCCAAGATTTGTAGAGCCTCTTTCATGGACGGTCTCTTTTGTTGGACAAGAGAGGCACAGCTAATCCCCAACTTGAAGCAAGCCAAGATGGCATTTTCTCTTCCTTCCATTTCAGACTTGATGGCCACGTCAGCCATCCTCGAGACCCGGTTCTTCTCCTCTTCCACTGAACCGGGTGCAGGCCACTGGTCCAACTCCCGGTCTGAGAAAACCCTCCCACTGAGAAGCTCTAACAAGACAATGCCAAATGAATACACGTCCCATTTGGGATTGGGTTTGATGTTTTGCAGTGACTCTGGTGCTTGATAGGGCATTTGGGTCGCATTAGATGATGATCCCATTGTTGCATAGGGGCTAGAACCAATGGGGAGGTCTTGTTGGGCTCTTTGGTTCACCATTAGTTGCCTAGCTGAACCGTTTCCTCTCTGGTTGATGTCATTCAAGAGGAGATGGTCCAACCCAAAATCACTGATGATGGGTTCCATTTCTGAGTTTAATAGGATATTGCTTGGTTTAAGGTTGCCATGCACGTGTTTCTTCTCATGAATGAAGGCCAAGCCTCGTGCAACCCCTTTTGCTATCTTCAACCGCAACTCCAAGGGTAAGTTAAAAGGAGATGAACCTGCTCTTCCTAAACATCCATTCATAACACAAGCAATTTATCAAATGACCTTAATTAATTGGAATAGAAAAAATGGTTAATTATTATGAAAATTTGGGCAAAATACAAAGAAAAATGCTTAATACACATCTCCTAGAATCACGTCACTTCATATCTGTATGGAATAGCAGAATAAGAGTGTAGCTGTGAAGAAAATGAGGTGAGATCAATTATAATCAGATGATAAAAAATGCAAAGTTCTGAGGCAGATTGAACTTACTGTAACCGATGTTAGCGAGGCTGCCGTTGGGAACATAGTCACAGATGACAAGCTTCTCATCTTCACCCCAGAAGAAGCCACGAACCTTAACCAAATTGGGATGGCGAAGCTTTGCAATGGCCCTCACTTGGTTCTCAAAGTCTTTCATCCTTTGAATCCCACACTCACCAATCCTTCTAACGGCAAAGGCTCTCCCATCCTCAAGCACTGCCTTGTACACGATGCTGGCACTGCTGGTTCCTAAAATATACGCTGAAGCCTTCAGCAAAATCTCCAGCTCCAGCCTTGTCTCACCGTCCACCGTTACAAGAGTGCCTTCTTTTGGAAGGTTACCGTTTTGTGTTGTGACGTCCATGGTGGTGTTCTCATGGTCACTATCAGAGCTGGTTGCTACTGAAGTCTCTTCTTCTTTAATTGTCAAGCATGAGCAGGGAAGTGAGGGTGTTCTGACATCTTGGTCTTGTTTTGCAACAGTTTCCTCTTTCTTTTCCGAGTTGGTAGTAGCAGCAGCATCAGTGGTTGGTTTTGGATCTCTTCTCTTTCTTTGTTGGTAGACAAAAAGAATGATGAGGGCCAAAACAGCCAAGCCAGCCAAGTCTCCCACCACGATGGCTACTATGGCAGCAGGTTTTAGGCCACTTGGTGACACATTCTGAGAACCACTGGGGCTTCCTGTTGTGTTTGTTGCAGGGTTTGTGTCAATTGTTTTTGGTATGACTGCAATTGCTGGTGAAGACGTGGTGGTGACATTGGGCGGAGGATTAGACAGAGTGGAGGGAATAGAGCATAGAATCTTCAGAGGCTTCCCGCAGAGATCAGCATTCCCAGATAGCAACTCAGTTTTCTGGTTGAGCAAAGCCAGAGATTGTGGTATTGGCCCTGTCAGATTGTTGAATGAGAGATCAATTGTGGTGTTCCCTGGAATCTGTTTTGCAAACGCTGGTGGTATTGTTCCTGAAATCTTATTGTAAGAGAGATTCAAGTAGTGCAAACTTCCACCACCAAAGTCATTTGGCAGAGAACCATTGAGCAAATTGGAGGACAGATCCAAAATCTCAATGGAGTTGAACCCACTTGGGACTCTGCCAGAAAAATAGTTACTCTTGAGAGAAACAACAGTTAAGTTTTGTAAAGCAGTGAGGTTTTCTGGGATCAAACCAGCAAAAGCATTGTCAGAAAGGTTGAGAAGTTGAAGGCTTGTCAGTTTACCAATCAACTCAGGTAGCTCACCTGAGATGACATTGTTTGAGAGAGAAAGCACTTGAAGCTGAGAAGAGTTGAAGATAGAGTTGGGTAGAGACCCATTAAGGAAATTGTTGGAGAGATCAAGATGGCGAAGGTGTTGGATCATGCCTAAGTCTTCAGCTATGGAACCAAGAAGCTGGCTGTTGGGAAGGACCACGCTAGTCACTCTGAACAAGTCAGGGGTACCAGGGGTTCCAATTTCAGTGCATGTAACTCCATTCCATGAACATGGAGTTGCATCATTGTAGTTCCAGCTCTCTAAGACTGATAGTGGGTCGCTGAGGATGGAGTATTTGAAGGAAAGCAAGAGAACCCCATCAGAGTTAAGAGCAACTGATTGAAGCAGTAGAAGGAGAAAGGATGAAACTCTCCACCATAAATGGAGATTCTGGGAGTTAAGGCTCATGATTTTCTGAGATGATACAACATATTGGCAACTACAAGTTCATGGTGTAGAAAAAGAGCCCTTAGAGCAAGGAAAAAAGGAGATGGTTACTAACTACAATTTGGTTGTTCTGTTCACCAAATCTTTGATCAGTTTGATGCTTGGGATGGGGGTGTGGGTGTGGTCAAGCACCATGGGGCGTTAGAGAATTAATGGAAAACCCTTTTTGGGAGCAGCTAGGATGTGTTAGAGTATGACAGACAAACAGGTTGAAAGAGGACGAAAAATGATTAAATTAGTACTAAGAAAATAAAGGAGGATTTAGGTTGAGTTGTAGAGGGAAAGTGGAAGCAGAAAGCAAAAATAATTCTATTGTTCTGTGAAGTTGATAACAATGAACTGAACCTAACTGAAGCAAAGATAATAAAAGTGAGTTATATGGTACTGCTGTGCCAACTCTCTCTGTAAAAAGGTTTAAAAAAAACAAAATTTTCTTTAGGCATAATTGGCAAATAGAACAGAGAGGAATCTAATTGGTGCTACAAGACACCCAAGTGAGTTGGAGCCCATAACTTGTAGCAGAGTATCTGGAGAGTCCACCACTTCACCCCCCGTGAATTTAGTATCCATGGGTGTGGGTGAAAAATGAAAATCAATAGTTAATGGTTTGTTTTTTTTTTGGGAAAGTGATTCTTGTACAATTTTGTACACCATCTTTTTCGTTACTTTCTTTATGTATAAATTGGTATGATATAAGATTTACAGTTTGAAATTTGCACCAAAAAAATTGGTATGACATAAGATTTACAGTTTGCAGGAATTAGACCAATTTTTAGGAAGTAAATTGATATTTAGATTTAAAGTGAAAAGTGATTAGCAGATATTACAATAATTTTATTTATTAGCAGTGTTAAGAGTTCATATCGTCTGGTTTAATATTTCGAATGCGATTTATATATCTATTGAGTCACTTCATTTAATATTAATTAATTTTAAGTTAGAATTTCACATAGTATCAGAGTCAATATCTTATTTTCGTTAGGCTTGTTTCTGCCTGTGTCGTGTGTGCGATTTATATATCTATTGAATTATTTCACTTAGTACCAATTAATTTTAAGTTGGAATTTCACTTGTTAAATTGCATTTTAGCTTAGGCTTTTAGAACACGGTAGTTCTCTCACTCATTTGCAGATAAATTGCTGGCAAACTTGAGTTACAACGGTTATGGTGATTCAAGAACAAGCAGAATGCAATTCATGGAAAAATGGATTACCATTGAATTCTTTATAAAAGAGCAAATGAACAATAAGCTGGAGCTATGGGACCTGAAGGGGTGGGGGCCTCTTTTTCTTTTTTTCTGTTTGTGTTTGCTCCGTTTCTGTTGGGTTGGGTACCGTCTGAGTTTAGGTTCTATCATGAGACAATTGTGGGGTTGGGACTTGGGATAATGAGGCTGAAGTGGTATCAAAAGTAGTTAGCGACTACAAATAAATTGTAAATAATCAGCAACAAAGTCGCTAATCACCATTTGGACACATGTGCTTTCTGAATTCATATGTACAGTTTAACTAGATCGGATCACGGGTGCAAACTATGTGAGGTGGAAAATATCTCACCAATCACTACAAGGCCATTCATAGCAGCAGTAAATGGAGAGGTGTTTCCGTGAAATCACAGATTGCTACTCCAACATCAATTAAACTCATAGAAACCGCCCATGTCACCCTCAATTTCCAAAATAATTGGCACTGACAGGCTTCAAAACGCATGTCATGGATAATCCTAACTCCTACCTTAAAAGTTATTAATTATTGACCATCATGAATGTAGGTCTAACTGCTATCTGAGCAGGCCACATTTTTTAAGTGGGAAAATTTCATAGCCCCAAGTTAAAAAAATAAAATAAAATTTGTCCACTGTCTCACTCACGAGGTTAATAGTTGTTTTAACACATAAGACAATTTTATTTTTATATATGTGAAGATTTATATCTTATTCATGAGTATGCTTGTAATTTCTGAAAAGGGACAAAACTTTCACATGAGACTGCACCTTTTACTCTGAGATGAACGCTGTCCAAGACTGAGAGCAACCGAGTTTAGATAAATGAGGCACTGTTCAGGTGATTAATTCCATCCGAACACAATAGTTGAGATTGGATGGCCTAAATTCTCAAGACGCATTTCAGCGAGTCGGCAAAAAGCCTTATTTGCAGATGCAGTACCATCTGAGAAAAGAAAGTGGGTGAAGTTTCACACAACTATTTATGTAGCTACTGGTTGGGCCTGATTGTCTATCTTTTCAGGATCACTGGACCTGTGGACCAATAGTTCATCCATTTGAGGAGGAGTTTTGCAATTTGCAAGTAAAGAAGTGTCTTGGAGCTATAAAATGGAAGAATTTAAGAACGGAATTTCTGAGATGTATAATTAATTAGGAGGAGGAACTAAATAACTATTTTAAGTGGTTAATTAAATTAAATCATTACTTTACATAGTTATTTGATCCATTGTAATATAAATAGTACCTTTATCCTTAAATATAAGTCTCTCTTATAAAGTTCTAATATATGATGATATCATGATGTTGAATTTTACATTTTTTTTTCTACGCTGAACTTGGAGAACAAATTGCTGATACAACAGTACAGTGAACAGAGATTTGAGAACTTATTATATGTCAGTAAACTGGCTTGTGGGTTGGAAGTTGGAACTATTTCAGTTCACAAGCATTATTATGCATGTTGCAAAAGTTTCTTTCAGCTATGATTGCGAAAACTCGTGCAATGGAAGACAAAAACTTGAGTGGTCTTCCAAAGTGCTTATAACAGGACCGCCACTAGAAGCAATGGTCCCAGAAAGGAAGCCAAGAGATTCAGTCTGTGAAAAGCCTCTATCTGTCTTATGGATTGTATGAAATCAAGGTGGCTAAAAATGGTGACCATCTTCTCATCTACAGGACAAACAATCATTCGAAACGCCCCAAAAATGAAAAAAGAACTCTAGCGGGTTGGCTAATGTAGGCTGGAAATGTAAGTGTCATTGCAGAGTGATGCGCTTGGAATCATGTGCATGAGATGAGAGATTCATGCATGATATTTCTGTGGTGAATATACTAGACCATGAGCTCGTTTTATGATGCACATGTTCTCCTTTTGTCTTGAATTTTAGTTTGTTAAAATAGATTAGATGCGTAGCTCAGAAGTTTGCTAATAATCAATAATCACCTGTTTATTCATGGACTAGAACTCATGTAAAAGACGTAATGTTATTTACAGTATAGGCCTATTAGCCAATATGTGATGGATGTATTGGTTTGCAAGTAATTTTTTAACATAAGGTTAATAGGCCTATACTGTAAATTAATAAATTAGGTTGGCAAGTAATTAATAAAGAGTAAGAGACTGTGTGATCTTTATTATGTACGTGTTGTACAAAATTCAAGATTTTAGACAACTATTAAAAGAGATACAACTTATATACTTCAAAATATTATAAATTTAGTGAGGTGCTGAGGTATTAAATAAGAGCTAACAAGAGCTTGAAGTGACACTAACCAATTAACAATAACATGCAGGAAAAATTATGCATGAAAAAGAAATAGTAAAATATTCTCTTATCTTAATTAGGTATCCAATAAGGAACTCTAAGAAAGGGTTGGTTGTGCAGTAAAATTCTAAACACCCGATATTGCTTTGCTCAAAGTTGTCAAAAGGGATTGCTTTTATTTATCCATCTATGCCTCAAAGTTGTTTAAAGGGTTAGCAGGCTGTACCCACTTTTGAATCCACTTACCTCTTTTACTTTTTTTCTCTTTAGGTCGTCTTGCTCTTTCTTACAGTAGTTATGATGATGCATTTGTTTCTTTTTTATGCTTTCTCAGCACTAGCCATTGAGGGGCCATTAAACTACTACACGTATTATCACCAGTATCTGCTGATCACCTACCATGGTCAATAATGACAATAATGCCTCATCACATGTTTGCCTATGTATGGCCAAAACCAAATGCCAAGAATACTTTTTGGTTAGTCAAAGACAAAAGAACCTTGGAAGACAAGTTGGCTTTTTTAAACGGACTACACCCTCTGGACTGTTTATTATAGCCCAAGAGAATAATACACTATTGTTTAATAATAAAAAATTACTCTAGCAGTTATTTATTTATTTAGAGTAAATTAATACTTCCTTTCACACGGGATGAAGTCCACTTTACCTAAATGTGATTTCAAACCTTCATTTTATCCACATTTCTTCATGAATAGAAAAATAGCATAAAATGTCTAACACAGGTGATTAATGAAAAATGGTTAATGTAAACAGAAAGTAATACTAAAGTAATTTGCTTTATGCTTATATATATAAACACATTATTGTCAAGTTTTGGGCTTTCATGGGCCATAAGGGTGTGAACTTCTGTCAAGCCCATGATTTAATGACTCACCAACATGTCAGTGATCCTGCTTGTGCTCTGTTGATGATAGCCCGTTGGCCTACTTTTGAGCTTTGGGTCAGTAACCTAGGCCCAATAAACAAAAGAAGGGGAAATGGACTGAAAAGCCCAATCATGAATTTGGGCCTTCCCATCCAAGGCCCACTAACAACTCTGAATTGAAAAGTTCGCAGAGAATAGCAGAAGACGGAAAAAGACCAGTGAAGGCGAACAGCGTCTCTTCACTTTCTCCACAGTAAAACAATAGCAATGCAAACGCTACTTACGCCGGCAACATGCGCCGGCAGGTTCACGCTGGCGCCACCGGCGGTTCCGATGTCAGCCTCCTCCATCTCCGTCCCTTGTCTCCTCCGACCAATTCCCCGGCCGAATTCCTTGCCCCCTTTCTCTCTCAAACCTTTTCCGTCCCCGACTCCTTCCTCTTCCTCTTTCGGTTCCTCCATTGCTCGTCGACCATGGAAGCTTCCCTTCACCGTAAGCGCTTCTTCTCAAGTTTCTCCCGCTTTTACTCCCTCCAACGACGATTCAGAAAAAGCAAAACTTGATCAGGTACTTACTCTCTCTTTCTTCTCTCATCATCGTCCCCCTTTTCTCTCTTTACCCAGCCAATGAATGTGGTTTTCTGAATTCCTCAAGCATCACTCACCGCTGGGTGGTTCTAGATTATTTGATTGCCAAGTTGAATTCCCTTTCTAGGGTTCGAAACTGTAGCTTAAGTTGATGCGATTGGAAATGCAATGGCAATGACAATGTTGTTGTGTGACGATAGCGGTTGTTGTTGTTGTTGTTGTTGTGATTTGGGTGGTGCAGGTGTCGAAGAGATTGGAGAAGACTGCGAGATATTTCAAGCGTTTGGGTAGCTTAGGGTTTTGGGGTCAGCTAGTGTGCACCGTGGTGGCAGCCGTTATACTTTCGTTTTCGGTTGTTGTGACCGGAAAAGTCACATCGCCGGCTACGTTTTATGCAACTGCGGGTGGAATAGCGGCTGCCTTCATTTCTGTGTTTTGGTCATTTGGGTATATTCGCCTCTCTGATAAGCTTCGAAGAACTGCTAATGAGCCTACCAAGGTACGTTTTTTCTGTGTGAACTGAATCATGAATGGTGCTTACATAATTTTGATTTTTTTTAGGATTCAACACACTGTGTATTGCTTTTGTGATTCAGATCATGGGTTATATTGTACTATTAGATGAATTTGCTTAGTGATTTAAATGAAAATGTTAATTGTTGTCACCATCGTCATCATTTTCATGTGAAATTAGTGTCTGTCTGTCTATAATATATAAGCCTAAAAATGATTGAATGTGAAGTGTTAAAAAAACGGCATGATAGATCTTCAAGTGGACCGTTCTGTACGTTTGACTGATATATATCATCTTATCTATTTAGTGAGTATTTACGAGGTTGCTTCACCTTTTACTTGTGCTTTCAGGCACCCCCTCGTGCTGATGTAGTGAAAAGCTTGAAAAATGGTATAGTACTGAACCTTTTGGGAATGGGTGCTGCTATTCTTGGGATGCAAGCCACAGTTGGATTGTTGGTTGCAAAGGCTCTCACTTCCTCCGCCAACCCATATTATCAGGGAATCTCTCCTGGTTACAGCCCTGTTCTTGCATTGGATGTGTTTTTGGTGCAGGTAAAACATATTGTGTTTGTTATACTCTCATCCTCATATACCACAACTCTATTTGATTGAGCTTAACTTGACAATAGGATTGAGAGCAGAAATAGCAGAACTCTCATAATGTAAAGAACCTCTTACAAAGTTTTCTAGTATCAGAAACATGTTAGAGGGCCTATGAATCGCAGATGACTTCTGATAACAGGAAAAGCTATGATTCTCGGAATCAAACTTTCAGTCTCTGCTGTTAGCAATGTATGAAAAGTCTTAGCAGACAAAAATCATATTCTTGAATCTGTAGGTGGAATTATTGTGAAACTGCATTTTCCTTGTAATGAGGGACATGTTTTTTGTATTCCCATTTATCAGCTCCAATTTGCTTTGTGTGAGTAACGTTTTGATTGAGTTGGATACAACATATGGTCATCAGCAATAGTAATGTCTGACTGCTAGGTGCCTGTCATCAAGAAACTTAAAGAGACACCTTTAAGTTTGTGGAATGAGTAATGCTATTAAACATTTGTTTTCCTTCTTTGTTTTACAGGCTTCAGCAAACACCATTCTTTCTCATTTCCTAGGGCTTGTTTCCTCACTGGAGTTGTTGCGATCGGTCACATTACCGCCTTCAGAAGCTGTTCCATTTCCCAAGTTTGCGTAAGGTGTGCCTCAAGACTGGTATGATGAAGTCACACTAAAAAAAAATGTACCCTCATTTCTAGTGGTTGTTTTCTTAATGAGTTGTGTTCAGCCTTGATATATCATTTTAAGGCCCTCTTCTTAGGGGATTGACATCATGTATTTCCAAAGTTTAAAAGAATCCGTGCAACATTGCTAATAAGCATGATAACACCTCAACAATTCAAGATCCATGGGCCGGTTATCACAACGGCAGGAGTTTGCCGCACTGTCCATGCTCTACAGCTTGGACCTGTTCGGGTTCCAACGTTATCATTTATCATTTTCATTGCTTGTCAACAGTAAGTTTCAATAGGATAAATTCCAAAACGCAACTCTGAAATGATTGTATATTAGACCTGTCATGCAATCTCCGGTTTTTTGTTTCTTTTTTCAAAATACTTGTTAGCTTAGCTTGTCTGTCTGTTTGGCAGTATGATGTGGAGGGTTTTTATGTAAGGAACAAAGTTTATAACGTTAGGGTCACTTTTTGCACATAATTTTGCATTTGCATCACTTTCTATCATACATCAAAATCGTGTGCAGGATTGGACCGATTGGTTTTGGTTCATGAGCTGGATTCACGTACTAGTGGGTTTTGTCATTTGTGTGCAGGAATTTGATCCATCTTTCCAAAATTTAAAGTGGTGTAATAGCGGTGAAGAGAAATGATGTGTAGAAATTAGGACCAAGATGTAGCAGAGGAATGGGGGAAAATAGAAAGTGAAGATTCAAAACGAAGACCTAAATGCAAACCACAAATTTGTAAATTACTCGTGTTTAAAGAGCAGGAAAGAAAATGAGAACCAGAATGAAGACGGGTGCCCGCTTCCTTCTTATAGCTGCATAGGGAAAATGGACACGTTGCTTTTCTTGCAAATGATTATTAAAATTAAAATAACCTTCTTCAATCATGTTGAGTTTCACTATTTTTTTTTATGAGAAAAACATGAGTTTCACTATAACCTTTCTATTTTTCTCACTAATGAAAATGAATACAAACGTTAGTGAATGCAAGTTTTTTAGCACAACAAATAAAAACTCTAGAATAATACTCAACAGATTGATACCACAGCAATTTCAACGAAACAACCAATATTGAAAATGAATACATGAAAAAAAAAATATTGGTTGTTGGAATATATACCGATTAAAATAGAAACCATTATTACTGAGTTTATATTTATGAATCATTTGTCCTGTGTTTGGATTTTTTTATTAACGGAACGAAATAAGTATGGATGAATTAGAAATGAATGAAATGGAACATAGTTCTTCTTTTTTTATTTGGAAGATTCATTAATGGAACGGAACATGTGTTTCTTTCATTCCACTTCAATTTTACGGGGAACAAAAATTGGGTATTTGAAGAGAAGAGGAGGGAATGATTCTCCATGTGTTTCGTTCCATTCTTATACATTTTAAAACTCTCAAATACAAAAAATTATTTTCGTTCTCTCATTTCTTTTCTGTTCCCCTCATTATTTGTCATCCAAACATAGTGTTAGAGAAGTTACTCCACTTATTCTTAGAAGGGTAACATTATTTGTACAAGTGTTGAAAAAATCATATTAAACCGACTAATTCGATCGAAAAACTAATGAATCGGTCTCATATTTGATTCAATTAATCCACAAAATAGGCATGTTCGAGAATTTGTCAAAATGGGATAAAAATAAGTCAAATCAATAAAAAATCGATAATAAGTTGGTTTTAACCTTTTTTTTTAAATAATTAAACTATTTTTTTTATCAATAAATTCTTAACTCATTTAAAAAAAAAAAATTGAGCCAAATAAAAGTTTAATATAAAGTTTAAAAATAAAGACTCACATATAAAGTCCAAGAAAGACATAAGAAGTTTTGTTTCCCTCTTAGCTTTTATATAAGTTATATATTTAAATGTTCTACTCATTATTTTATATGAAACTTATAAGTGTGACCTCATATTAACTTTTATATATATTGTATACTTAGATATTTCACTTATTGTATAATATAAGACTTTAAAATACTAAATAACATAATATGAAATATTAATATATTTGTTTATTACTTAATATTATATATATATATATATATATATATATATATATATATATATATATATACACTTAGATATTTCACTTATTGTATAATATAAGACTTTAAAATACTAAATAACATAATATGAAATATTAATATATTTGTTTATTACTTAATATTATATATGTATATATGTATATATATATATATATATATATATATATATATATATATATATATATATATATATATATATGTATATATATATATGACATATCTAGTGAGAGGAGTGTTATGTGAGAGTGTGAGAGGAGAAAATCTTAACCATACAACCATACATACATGGATGGCCAAGATTAAAAGTTACTTAAAAAGGCCATGCGACCACTTAAAAAGTCACACGCATTTATATTCTAATCTTAACCATTCATATAAGATCCAATTGGCCAATATTCACTCCTCTCACCCTCTCACAATAAACACTCCTCTCACCTGATACACTTCCTATATATATATATAAACATTAATTTGTTATAGCATTTTCTTTACACTATTCTTTTTATAATAATAAAGCAAAATAAATGCTCTCTCCAAAACACTTTCTTCTTCGTTCTTTTTTCTTAATAAGGTAGGTAGTTTAGTTATTTAGAACTAGAGACATACAAAAAGAATAGTGATATTTGATCATCACAAATGTTTTTTTATCTTAATTTCTCTTTTCCTATTCTTTTACCCTTCTCCCAAAGCCTCTGTTAGGAGGCTATCTAAGAGACTCTCTGGAATTACTCCACCATGCTCGTAAAGTGAGTCATTCACATTACCAAAAAAAAAAAGGTAGGGTGTAAGGAAAAAAAGTGTAAAAAGATAGATTGCAGCAATCATTTTCGTTTTCGTTATTGGTAAAGGGTGAAATGGGCCCCGTTTACTCTGAAGTCCTCTTTCGCCAATAAGACAGTGCACACCAAGGAGAACAAATATCTAATCTTTCCCTCTCTGAATTTCCAAACTGCAATAATTTTTCCTTCGTTTCTCTTATCAGTGAAACCACGGCAGAGTTTATAGGTCCGATCTTGAACATATTAACTTCCCTCTGGAACTGCAGCACTAAACGTGTGGGTTATGTCCGCCAACTCGACAAGAACCTCACCTCTCTCAGGAACGCAGCAGATGAACTTCAAAACATCTGGCTTGATGTGAAGGTGAAGGTGAAGGTTGAACTTGCTGAGGAGCAGCAACTAAAGCGTCTGAATATAGTAAATGACTGGCTAGTATAAGCTTAAGCCATGAAAGAACAAGTCCAAAGAGTTTGGAAGGTTACTGTCCCAAGAGTTGCGGAGCTAGCTACAAGCTTGGCAAAACGGTGACCCAAAAGATCAACAAGGTTCAAGAACTAATCAACAAAGGGCATTTTGATGTTGTTGCTGCAAAAGTGACACTAGCTGTGGTGGAGGAGAGGCCTCTAGAGAAGATTATAGGTTTGCAGAAGACACTTGAGGAGCTGTGTGTGTGTTTTGAGGACAAAAGTGTGGGCACTATTGGCTTATACGGCATGGGTGGTGTTGGCAAGACAAGCCTGCTAAAGAAATTCAATAACGAGTTCCTTCCCACCAAAACTCATGACTTTGACCTAGTCCTTTGGGTTGTGGTATCCAAAGAAGTTGACATGGTGAGAGTTCAACGGGTCATAGGACACAGATTACATGTCTCGGGTGCCATTTGGAGTGGAAAAAGTGTGGATGACAGAGCTGGGGTAATATACAATATCTTAAAAAGGAAAAAGTTTGTGCTGTTGTTAGATGACATATGGAAGAGACTTGATTTATTGAAACTGGGGATTCCTCTCCGAAATGATGAAAATGGATCCAAAGTAATAATCACAACACGATCTGAGGAGGTTTGCAGCCATATGGAAGCTCAAAGGTGCATCAAATGGAGCCTTCGCCACCAGAAAAAGCATTCCGGTTGTTCAAAGAGAAAGTGGGAGAAGACACTCTAGACTAGACTCTCATCCTCATATTCCACAACTTGCCAAAGTAGTGGCTGCAGAGTGCAAGGGACTCCCGCTTGCTCCTTGTGCTGTAGGACGTTCTATGGCTAATAAAAAGACTCTTGGTAAATGGAAGCATGCAATTAAAGTTTTAAGCAGTAGCCCATCAAGGTTTTCAGGTATGGTTGATTATATCTATAATCTACTTGAATCCAGTTATTACTGTTTGCCAAACGCTACCCACAAGTCATGTTTCCTGCATTGTTCTCTGTTTCCTGAGGATTATAGCATTAATAAAAAAATATTGTTCAACTTTGGATTGGAGAAGGATTCTTAACTGAGTTTGATGATGTAATATGTGAAGGAAAGCATATTATCACAAGTTTGACGCTTGCTTGCTTACTGGAGAATGGTGAAACTGAAGATAGTGTTAAGATGCATGATGTCATTAGAGATATGGCCCTCTGGGTAGCATGTGATCATGGGTCAAACACTAAATTCTTTGTGAGAGATGGTTCAATAGAAGCATACGATCTTTCAAACTAAACTGGAAGAAAACAGAAAGGGCCTAATTGTGGGGTCGTAGCATTCAAGATCTCTCAGGAAACTGATTGTTCAAGTCACCAGACTATGCTTATTAGAGGCACTAGGCTGGAAAGTTTTCCAACTGAGATGTTTCTGACTGCACATACTGTCAGGGTATTAGACCTGTCAAATAATAAAAGTTTAATGCATATATATGGAATTAGTGAATTGGTTAACTGAGAATATTTGAATCTATCAAATACGGGTATACAACAATTGCCAGGTGAAATGAAATATCTTAGAAGTTTGAGGTGCTTGTTGCTTGATTTTACTAAAAATCTTGCCCCACCAGCATGTATCATATCAAGTCTATCGTCATTGCAGGTGTTGAGCAGGTTACAGGCCACCAATACCTTTTTCCAAGATGATAGCATCTTACTGAAGGAACTGGAAGGCTTGAAACATCTTAAGGACATGAGCCTTACCCTATGGAATGCCTCCGCTGTACAAATATTATTGAACTCTCCCAAGTTGCAAAGATGCATCAGACATCTAAGGTTGAGTTGTGATTCGAATGCAATGTCAGTCAGTATGTCATTCTCATCGTTGAGAAACATGGAGAATCTCGAAGTATTGTACATTATACATTGCAGACATCTGAGATTTGATATGGAAAAGGTGGCATTGCAGGATTTTATAACTCAGTATATTCCTAAACATTCTAAGCTTGCTATGCTTGAAGGCATTATCAAACTTCGTGAACTATCCCTTTATGATTGTGGAATAGCAGAGTTGAACTGGCTCATTCATGCTCCAAGCCTTGAAAGTCCTACTGTAAGACGTTGTGCCTCATTGGAAGAAGTCATAGGTGAAGATTGGGAAGGTATGAATATTGAAGTTGTAAAATGTAATATTTTGTCGAGTCTCACAATTCTTCGCCTTGGCCATCCGAGAAACTTAAGGAGCATCTGTCGGCAAGCATGACGATTACCTTGCTTGAAGGAGATCCAGGTAGTACAATGCCCATGTTTGCTGAAACTCCCATTTGATTCCAAGAGTGCATCGAACAGTATAAAGCACATTAAAGGAGAGCAAAGCTGGTGGGATCAGTTGCAATGGGATGTTGAGGCCACTAGGGATATCTTCACTTCAAAATTTCTACTTCAAAATTATATTTCATAGAGAGACAAGTTGCTTCAATCAGGTGAGTGATGATTGTCATTTCTGCGCCCGTCTTTTAACTATGAATATATATATAATTCTTGCTTCTATATTGTGTAAAAGATATAAAGAACGGGAAAATTACTTGTAAAGTGTGAATTCAATCTGCTATACTAATTTGTACTTATATAAGTGTTGTATTATGAGTAGTTAAGAGTTCATCCTTATAAATTTCTTCCAGGCTATTTTTTTTTTTTTTTTACTTTTACTCAAAAAAGGGTTTAAATATTTCTCTAATACTCTGTTGTTTCACACATTAACATAGTATTTACAAAAAGATTTCTTGTCAATGCATATATAAATTCTACAAGAGTATGGGGGTAACGAATTGCAAGGAAATCAAATACCTAGGATTAAATGTTTCTTGTAACTGCAGTTAATTATCTTTTTTTCCCGTCTGATCGATTTTGTTTTAGTTTATGCAGTTGGAAATGCAAAAGAATGCTTATTTTGTTAAATATGTAATGATTGCAGAAGCTGTGCTTCAAGCGCTGTGGGCTTCAAGTTGATTCCAGAAGTAGATGTCATAAAACGGGTTCAACTCGTTGAGTTAACCGTAACCCGTTATTTTTTAGCGAGTTGAGTTTAAAATTTTAATTCATTTTTATTTTTCAACTTGCATAATCAGTCCCATATAACCCGTGGGTTAATAGACAATGTCGAGTTGAGTTTTTTTTAAGTGTTATAAATGAATCTTTTTTGTGTTTGTAGTATTTTTTATAAGTATGATACTAATTTTATTTTTTTATTTTTTAATCTATATAAATTATAAATTTTTTATCTTTTTAATTTTTATGATTTTTTTTTGTTTTTTATATATTTTGTTTTTGTTTTTTAGCAGAAGTTGACCGTCAAGCAACTTACTTTTTTTCATTTCTTCCTTTATGCGGGTTAACTAGCCAACCAATCTTAAAACAGGATGGATTAACTCGTCCAACTCATTTTTCAAAACGAGTTAACCCGTCCAGCTCCGTATTTTGACAAGTTAAAAGCAAAGCAGGACAAATTAGCCCATTTTGCCACCTCTATCCAGAAGACTAGCTAACTTGGACGAACAGTGCTGAGGTGTTTTGAATCAATACATTCTGCCGCCTATTACTTTTGCTCAGGGTATATTTCAAGCAAATTTGTGTTAAATTCCTACATTTTGTATTGATGAGTACCTAGTACTCCATTTGATTAGCAATTTTTAAACCAGTGCAAAAATTTTCTTAGTCATTGATTGATGTTATCAATAAATTTATGGATGACCTCGAGTTGGTATAATGCGTAGTGCTATTTGAAGGCCTATATCCTTGTTTAATTTACAGGCTTCAGCGAACACTATCCTGTCAAGGTGATTGAATAATGTATTCCCAGGCTATAAAAATGAACTAGTTTTTGGGCCAAAAATGAGGAAGGGTGCGTTACTGGCTAAGAAAAAAAATAATCATACATCTCTTTTTAGAGAGATGTATATACTATTTACATATTTTTTAAAGATGTGTAATTTAATGAGAAAAAAAAAATATATATATATATAAATAATACTATATAAATGATAAATAGTGTGAGAAAAAATAAAAATGTGAAAGAAAAATGAATAAGAATATAGAGTAGATTGGCCAATAAGCTAATATCGCATGTGTACAATTTAAGATCCATGGTCTCGTTGCACCGTGCATAATATTGTAATTGACATATCTCCATATCATAAAAAATGGAAAACCTTTTATCCAAAATAATAATAATAATAATAATAATAATAATAAAGGAAATCAAAACTTGCTGTTTTGCTAGCCGTCTCAAATGTCAGAAACACAGAAACAACACTCAACAAACAAAATACAAATTAACAATCATATTAGCAGCAAGCACACAGTAACCTCTGGTTGGGAACAATGGCAAGGCAGTGTGCAAGACATTTAGTTACCATTATAATTTCCAGTGCTGCATCCCCACTAAGAAGAATTAAAAGATGATACTGACAGTACACGTAGTGATAATTAAACATTTTCAGCAATATATCATATAACCAACCCAATCAAAATCTTTTTGTGGCCAAAACCATGTCATGTTACAATCCTAAAGAAACAAACCAATATGCAAGTTCTACACGTCCTTTCTTTTCTATTTTCCCCCTCCTCTGGTAATCTAGTCCAAGGTGAAGCATAACAAGAGTAACATACCCACTGATAAAAATTCATAGAAAGCATCTTCCAAAGGGTACATAGAAAATCAGAAGAGAATAATCACCTACGTTGAAGCTATTGGCAATCCTGCTTCTGAAGAATTACCAAACCATCTAACCATCAATTAAAATAGCGACAGCATCCCAGCAAAACGAAAACCTCAAGTACTTCGTATGTTAAGCACCCATTTGTATTACGCCCCTAACTTGACTTCACTTATCCATTTGCACCCTGAATTTCAATAGCGAAGAAATTAACCCAAAAATTCAAGTGAACCATTTTAAGGTTTTTTAAATAATGAAGATGCAATTTATATTGCTTAGAAAACTCAAAATCAAATAAAAAAAAAAAGTATCTGTATAAAACATCTATTGTATTTGGTATTATCAAAGGTAACTGAAATTTGCACAAATATGATATAACTATCAGAAAATACCAAATTAGACAATCATATGCACACCATTCATATCCCATAAAACATACCCTTTTCTGCAGCTCTTTTACACTTTTCTATGATAGCTAATAACTAGTTATTTCAGTTTCACGGTAGATAACTACTATGATGACTTTTTAATTGTCATGGGAACTTATCAAGACCTAACATAAGATAACAGCATATGTTACTAACAAATACAAACAGGAGTGTTAAAGTTGTTAAAATAAATGCAAGCGGTCCTTTTTTTTTTTTTTGGGGGGGGGGGGGGGGGGGGGGTTGGGGAACAGATGGCAGTACCAACCCTCAGATATATATCTTTCCTTAAATCTTGCATCAGTTTCAATGGTAAAATAGTTATCTGTCTTAAATAGGAGAGATTCTTATGTACTCTCGGAGTACTACACCACTCCACTAAGAACATAACATGTGGCGCCACATAACAATACATACCGTTGGATTAAAAAAAATTATTAAATTAGATCTGGATGGTTGCTAAACTGCTGACAGTCTCACTCTCATAGTATAGTATTTTTCCTTAATAGAGAGATGCCACACACAAAAATTTCTTAAGATGCACAAATACCTACCTAGTATGATGCCTCTACTGAAGCCAGAACCAAAATAAGATTGTGTTGATAGTACAATTATGGACATTGCACCACTTAATAGACAAATCGCTTACAAATATAACAAAGCAAGATTTGCTTTTGAGCAACTATCTGCATCATACACACAAGCAAAGAAAAAGAATACTCTTACTGCTTACCTACTGCACCTTCTTTTCCTTGTTTGATTGTTTTGGAATCTTGCTTAAAACAATACTGTGAATCTTTCTATACTGTGTCTGAATAATCCCATGTATCAAACACAGCTTGTCATCAATTTGGTCTTGGTACTTGTCATACAACAGAGGAACGGACAAGCTAAGAAGAACACCTATCAAGAAAATTATTGAAATATTAGAAGCAAATTAATGCTGAGAGAATTTCACAAAAGATAATTGGCATGCATAAAAGCTACAGAAGCAGAGAACTTACCGATATAGATCAAAGTAAGGAAGTTGAACAGACTACCAATATAAGATATTACCCACAATGCACCAGCAACCTGATTCACCAAGTTCACATAAATAAGTGTCACCATAAAATTCTGTACCTGAAGAGCTTAGATTCATCAAACTCAGCGTAACACAAATAAAAGAAGAAAATATAGCCCCATACCTGGAGGCAAAGCAGCAAATTCCTCTCAATTGCTATGTCATGTGCAACGGACAAAGCCCGATTTATCCAAATTTGCAGCACATCAGCAACCTTGGCAATAGTTTCTTCGGAGATCTCCAGATCAGGGAGAGGAGGAAGAGGTCTGTGTCACAAAACAAATCAATTTCAAGTGAAGAAAGTATAATAACCACCATAACATAGCTTTTGCATTTTTCCAAGACTTAGCATCTTCATAGTTATTTCTTGTGCATAAATTTATAGAACAGTTAAAAGAGCATCTATACACATTTTTCCCAAATATATATATATATATATATAGAGGGAGACAGTTAAAAGAGCATTTCAGTTAGATTATACAATAATTTTATTTCCATTTGAAAAAAGATAATTGATCCTATATATATATATATATATATATATATATATATATATATATATATTTAAATCCCTTTTTAGTCACGAACAGTTCCAAGTATCAGAAATTCACAATAACAATCTCTCCCACACAATATATGGTTGTAAAATGATTTCCAGGCATATTGATTGGGAAAATCGGAAGGAAATGGAATACCTATTGAGAAGATTAGCAGCTTTGGCCCACAAAAATAAAATCACAACGAGGAGCAATACAACATTGGCCACAAACGACAAGAAATTGTATCCGGCACGTTCGAAGAGGTACCACAATGCGGTAGCCGAAACCAGCATTGCAACTCCTCCGCACCAATTCTTCCAAAGCAGCACATCGGCAACTACCACAAATCAAAATCAAATAAAAAAAATCAACACATCAAAAGTCAATCAACTCCGATTTTTTTCTATTTAGAAATCTATCATCTGCTAGCATGAAATCCTAAACAATATCATTTTCTAATTATCAGTAACAGAAGTAAACGATCCGTGGCAGACTCAGATTGTTTCCACGAATGGAATCAGACATTGAATGGGCGAAGGAGAGACAGAGAACGAGCGAACCTAAGCCACCGCCGAGAGCGTGATGAACAGAAACCCGTTTAGATTCTCCCATGGCAATAAGGGAAGCTTTGTGGTGGGTGCAGTGTAGTGCGCAACAAACTAGAGATTAGTAACAGTTACGGTTACGGTGGCTCTTTCTTTCCTCTTTCGTTTTTGGTCATGTACGCTACCTCTGCTTACAAGACGAAAGAGGAAAACGACGCGACATCCATCCTCACCTGCCTTTTCATTAATGGGCTCGGCTGGGCTCCTTTTTTTGACAGATCTGCCGGCCCAAATATTGTACCCAATGCCAATTGCCAAATGCCATACAGTTATTTATCATTAGATGGAACAAAAAAAAAATACATAGCTACTCAGGTAGCATAAGTATACGACGACAACCTAATACAGCCGTGAGCAGTGAATGAATATACTAAATGCAAAATGTTAGTTGCACACATAATTTCACATGATAAAATGTGTAAAGTTAAAATTGGTGAATAAAAAGGAGAAAGAAAAATAAATGATAATGATAAAAGTTATGTTAAAAAGTTTTATGTGTAACTACGTTACTCTATACTAAATAGTTCATTTAAATTATGGCGACTATGGTCCCCACAAGAAGCCTAGCTGGAGAATTGTGTTTATAGTCATTTATTTAGGGTGATAATTGTGTGAAAAATGTTAGATATACATTGCTATAGTTTACATATCTCACATAGAGATTAGGTGGCATAAATGAGACTAAATGTACTATAATCAACTATTATAATCAAATGATAAAAAATATACATATATGAAATAATACGTATATATAACATTATTCTAATTATGTTTAATGACCTTGAAATAATGCATGGGTATGTAACATTATTCTAATTGTGTTTAGTAACCTTGAAATGATGACCCACGACAATAAAATAAAAATATGTTAATACTACATTATTATGAGATGTTATTCCACACCAATTCTTTTACACGAACAACACTGTCAAAGGTAACTGCACCAATCACGTGGTTTTTTTTATAAAAGCAAGGTAAAAGAAAAAAAAAATGGATTTAGAAAGTACAACACATGGATTCGTGTAAAATCTCCGTATTAAAGTTTCGTGAGGTTTGGAATTTCTCTATTTTTATACTACATCACTCGACGCATTGAGTACCATGCTGGATTGTTTTAAACAGAAAGCTTGAAATATTTGTTCTCTAAAACAAACTTCATCATAGATTTTGCTTGAAACAATAGAAAGCATTCCCTACAAAAACAGTAGCTCACATACAGGATTCAGATAATAGAAACCCGGAGTCATGACTGTGTTTTATCTAGGCCAAATATGCCCACCTAGCTTGAACCACATTTAAAAAGTTTGGGTACAACCAAGCTTGTTTCAAGGTGCTGCTTCCTCTTCGTTAGAAGAGTCTCCATCATCTGAAGAATCTTCTTTCTCTTGCTGCTCTTCTCCAGCATTCAATTTGCTCTTTTTCTCCTTTTTCCTTTGCTTTTTCTTTTGACGCTTTGCTCGCTTCTTCGCTGTCCGTTCCTCGGCAGCTTTTATTCTTTCCTCCCTTCTCAAATTAAATTCTGCCAGCTCTTTCCTTCTCTGGTAGTCAACTTCCATCCGAGCAAGTCGATCTTGCTCCTTACGTCTCATCTGCCTATACTGTTGGAAACAGAATTTGAAGAACACAAGAACAAGAACACTCAGAACAATATATCTATCACCTTCCCAACTATTGATAGTTTGATACATAACAAACAAGTGAACAACTCAAACATCATGTGCTAGGTAAACATTAAATTGGGGGTGGGGGGGGGGGGGGGTGGGAAGCACTTCAATATGCATGTCTAGGTTATTACACATCACCAAAACAATAATGAAATTCCATGAATAGATGCCCTAAGCATATAGTTCAGGACAGGACATATCAGGTGCAAGAAAGGATGTCTTAACACTAATGAAATTCAATGACAGGGCTGCTTAAAAACAAATGACACAAGCAAGGTTAATCCCCTTAATCGTCCAAAGTTCTGAAAAGTTTATGCATTAGACAGTTACTACCCTCAGAATCAAATTATCAGTTACATTTGGGAAATCAAGAACCCATCAATAAGCAAGTAGCCTTCGCTTACATTGGAGCATCCCAACAAAAACAGGCAATGGTCAATGTTTTTGCCAATCAGTTTACATCCAACATCCATATGAACCTTTATATTGCGTTTTATAAAACTGCAGTCTATGAAGTATAACACCCAAATAGGAGAGTAATATATAGTTAAAAGTATTATTTTCTTTAAGATTCCTTAGTCATGAGGCCAAATTTATTCTAAATACTTTGAACCCTCCACTAAATAGAACCCAAATTCATAGAACTTCTACTAAATACAGTGCCTTTCTGAAACTCTCAAACATGATGCGTTTCACTTTCACCAATGCATCCCCGGCATCACCACCATTACAATCCTAATCACCACCACAATGATATAAGAGACAAACAACAGATACAATTGCAGCATCACGTCATATTGCTTTTGTTATTTTGTATGAATCCAAAATGGACAAAATGCAAAGGTAACAGCTATATCCACAACTAAAATGCAGGACTCCCACTAATGTCCTTTAGTAATTACTGTTTATATTCAATAGGTCCTTAACCTGAAATTTCAGTACAAAATCTACTAGCACCGATAATGGTAAACGATTGTCACCCTGATAATGATAATTTTTCTTCTTGATAACAACTAACAGCAATATGCGCTCCCATTATCAAACAACTCAATCACAAGAGAAAGTTCTTGCTTTTTATTTCAATTTCAGTAAAGATAACAGAAAAGAGCAGTGTTACCTGGTGGAAGTCGCCGGAGCCAGAACCGGCGGAACTACCGGAGGTGTTGCTGACACGGACGGGGACGTTATCGATAATCCGTCGGAGCTTGACCTCAAGGTCCTCCTCTTCCTCCTTGAAAACAACGGGAGTTGTATATTCCACTATTGCATTCGATACTGCCGCCGGTGGTAGGGGTGGTTTCGACTTTCCCGGCGCTGCAACCACCTGCAAATCACCGTCTTTGGGTTTGCCCGTCGACATTTTTATTTTTGGGGATTTACCAAAACCCTAATCTTTCAGTTCACTTCAGACCCAATTTCGCAAACACGAGGTTCTGAGTTCTAAGACCCAAATTAATGAAATTATAAATAGCTTTTCCTCAATTCCTTTGCTTTGCAATTGCAAGGAACTGTCACTGCGGCAATCGCACAATTGCGTCGGTTTCTCCCGTAAGTCCTAATCATTCAATCCCAATGCCCACCTCTTTTGAATTAGGGGGTTCAATAGGGACAATTAGCGTAATACCCTTTTATTTTTCGAAATTGCACAAACGGAAACTGCCACATTTTGTTTCAACAGTTCAACTTGTTGAAATTGAAATACAAAAGAGTCGCTCTAGTCGTTTTGTAAGTATCGTTATAAGTCTTTCTCATGAATAATTAATAACAATAACAATAGTTTTGAAAATAAATTAAACAACAAATAAGAAAATTACATATATATATATATATATATATTTCTAGTGAGATAAATGTTTATTATAATAAATGAAAAAAGTGAATCTTGATTATTGAATCTTATATAAATAATCAAAATTATAATATAAATATATTTGATTTTTTTATATAATTAGATGATCTTTAAGTTATTTTTAATTTTGATCATCCATAAATAGATATATAGTAAAGAACTTCTCTTATTCTTTTAATAAAAACTCACATTACAAAATATTCATATATATATATATATATATATATATATATATATATATATATATATATATATATATATATATATATATATATATATATATTGTATGAGTGAGAGAATTTTTATTATGAAAGGATGAGAGGAGTGAGTCTTGACCATTGGATCTTATATGAATGGTAAAAATTAAAACATAAATGCATGTGACTTTTTTAAGTGTTCACATGACCTTTAAGTAACTTTTAATCTTGACCATCCATGTATGATTGTGTGGTTAAGATTCACTCCTTTTACCCTCTCACAATAAACACTCCTCTCACTATATATGCCTATAAGATTTACTCCTCTCATCTCCTCACAATAAATACTCTTATCACTATATATATATATATAGAGAGAGAGAGAAAGTGAACAAAAGATGATAGAAAAGTGTATAAGGTGATTTAGCCAAATGAATAAAAGATTAATAGAGAGTCCAATAAAAAAATAGATGAAAAAAATTGTAGTTTAATTTAAAAACATAAATGAAAACCAAATAAAACTTTAGGATAAAAATATTAGAAATATCTTAATTTAAATAATTTTCTTAAATGGTATAAAATTATATTTTTGATTGATTCCATTGATAATTAATTAATGTAATTAAGTACATATAATGAGATAAGTTATTATTATTATTATTACTATTATTGTTATATACTTTTTGTGAAAGTTATTATTATTATTGTTGTTGTTATATATAAATATATGTTGGGAGTTATTTTTTTTAAAAAAAAAATTAGGCGCTGTTAAACTAGTGCCTTTAGGTCACTATTTAAGAATCATTTAATACTCTCTATTTAATAATTTTAACTCAACTAATCATTTAATACTTTTTAATTTTTTTAATTAAAACTTTCTAATTTCTTAATAAATGTTTTTTATTTTTTTAAATGTTGTGAGAGCGATGCCATCCGCCTTGTGACTACCGATGTGGAAGACTTTCACATCTATGGTTATCATTTCATAGATTAAAACTATTTTAACCAGGAAATAGGAAGTCGAAATAAATCTAGTGCAAATTGCTTGGCTAAGCAGGGAGCCCTTGGTTCTGATAGGATTGTTATTCTTCATGAACTATCACGAGTCATTTGTTACTTGTGGATGCCATAGGCACCCTCTTTCTTCGAAACTAGTTTCTTTTTGTCTATTTTTTTATGTACCAAAAAAATTAGTATTTTTTTGGTTCAAAAAGTTTATGATGACTCTAAATGAAGGGAAGTTTTCTTTATTTTAAAATCTTTATAAACTATTAACTTCAGTGAGAATTTAATTGTCTATTAATTATTAAATTCGAATTCAAGTCATATTATTATCATTAGTAGAAAATTAATTTGGAGAGTCAATTTTCATTGAGCTTAATCATTGTCCTAAATGTATTTTATAAAAAATTTATATAAATTGATTAATTATCGTTGTAAAGGTTTACATTGTTGAAAGAGTGTAATTTTTTAAGTAGTTAGTGTGAAAATCAAAATTTTTATACCATTTGATAATGTATGTATAATTTAATTATAGTGTAATGTTTTTTTTTAATGAATGATAATGTAATTTTTTTTTATTTAGGATATTGTAAAAAAGTTTTTTTTTATATGAAAAAAATTTAAGATGAGGATAGACTCTCTTTATTTCAATGTTAGAACAAATCATCAATCTTAGTAAAGATTTATAATGGGACATTGTAAAAGAGTTTTAAGAAAGGCAATTAATGAAAATTAAATACTTCTAATATTAAGCTAAGCCTCTTTTTTCACCAAACATTTTAAAGCTTTTTTTCCCCCGTAAATTAGAGTGGGTCGTAACTCATAAGGTGATTTGAGTCCGTTGTGGAGTGGAGTCAGGAGTCCAGTTTTGAAATTGTACTCGGCCCAGCTTCGTCTAAAGTAGTTTTTTACCTTTTAGTCCTTGGCCATCTAGCATCTGAGTCTGGGTCTGAGCTACCGGAGAGAGAGAGAGAGAGATCGCATTTGGCATTTGCAGCAGCAAAAGAAAATAGAGAGAAGAAGAATCGTGTTCGTGGTGTGGATCCTTTGGTGAGCAACTGAAGGAATAATCGAGAAGATGTTGCCCACAACCTCCAAAGGACGCCCTTCCTCGTCCTCATCTTCCTCTCGACCTAATCCCACGTTGCTTCCCTACCTCCGCAGAATCATCAAGGTTCCGATCTCTCCTCCTTCTTCTGCAATTTTACATCTTCTTCTTTTTTTTCTCATTCACAACTGCAAGATCCAATTCAACATTTTATTTGTACCTTTCATTCTAAGATTGTAAATGGCACTGAACTCTAGTCCAATACTCCAATAATTATTGGGAACACAAAAATAACATGCCCATAACCTTCTCAACCGCAGGATTAATCCCCATAATTATTTGGAGCCTGTGTACCCCACAATTGCTGCCATGTAAATCAAATTGTTAGATTGGGTTCAATTCCTGAATGTTTCAGCTCATAATATTGCCGCTTGTTTCGGTCAAATTACATTGTCTTAAATAGATTGGATTGTAAAGTTCTGATTTGAAGTGTCATGACTCATGAGTGTCCCAATGAAGCAGTTTTTTGCAGAAGCAATTCCTATGCATGCCCCCCCCCCCTCTCAATTTTTTTTTTTTTTTTGTTGGATGATGTGCTCTCTGTCTAATAAGGAAAATCAGTGCAAATTTGTTTCAATTTTACAAGTCAAAATTTCTGACAAAACTCATTTATTAGTCTTTTTTTTTTTTGAAAACTTGAAATGAAGGGTTCTAATTTAGTTCTGATGCTTCTTCTGTTGTCATAACCATAGGGCTGGCATCGTAGTTGCCAATTTATTCTTTTACCATTTATTCACTATTTTTTTAGTTCCAATTATTACTTCATTCACTTTTTTTTTTCTGTGTAATTTTATTATTCATTGTAGTGGCAACAAATGGATATTGAATATACTTTTTGGCAAATGCTTCACCTGTGTACGTCACCAAAAGTTGTGTAAGTATATAAAAATCCTTCCCCTTTTAATAGCCAAGATCACATTTTGTTATCATTATCTTATTCTTATGCAACAACAGTATGAGCCCTCGTTTATTGGACAAATTGTGCCACTGCACACACAGGCATTTTCTGTCAGTTCTTGGTTGAGTTTCTCATTGTTGAAAACGTGTAAATATCTTTTGTATATCTTTTGTATTTATGTAGTTTCCTTGTATAGGCTAATCAAATCATAACCCTAATCTTTGTATTTATTATCATAGTTCTATATAAACAGCTCTCCGTCGTGTAGTTGAAGCACGCGGTTTCTTCATATGTCTCTCTCTCTTTTCTCTCTTTCAACATGGTATCTAGAGCCTAAAGAGAGGCAACCCTAGAACCGCGCATACCCAGTGAGTCCACTGCCCTCCGGTGAAAATTTTTCCGGCCAACCGTGTTTCCCTTTCGGTTTACTGACCTTTCTCCCTTGCCGTGACATCTTTTTGGCCTCTTTTTCTCCCTGTTCGCTGCCTGCCACCGCCGTCTGCCGCAGTCCGCCGCCTCCTTTCCAGCCGACGACCTCACGATCTGAACCGTCTCCTGCCGACCGACCGGACCCCAGAAGCCCAGCCCCAACGCTGCCAGGACGCGCCCCCACGCGCCGCCCTTTGCCGCAGCCAAACAGCCACCGCGCAGCCCGTTTTCCAGCGAGTGATGGCGCGTCCGGCCGCCAGTTCTCTCGCCTGACTCGTCTCGGCCTCCTCTACGTCGATCTGCCCTCAGATCCTTGTTCTCTCGCGTTGGATTTTTCAGGTATCTTGTGTTTTCCATTTTTGCTCTTTATATTCTGACCTATGGCGAGTTCTACATCCCCAGATGGCTCTAAAGACCATCCCAAGGCTGAGCCTCCTGTTTTCATAAGTTACCTCCATACTCCTCTCTCTGCTAATAAGTTAGATGGCAGCAACTATGATACTTGGGCTTCAGACATCAAGTTGTGGCTTGAAAGTCAAGGCTATGAAGACCACCTCACTACAGACCTTACCTCCGTGCCTGTGGAGGAACAACCCAGGTGGAAGAAGATTGATAAACAGTTGTGCGTTGTCATCAAGTCCACCATTCACTCCTCTCTCAAGCAGATCTTCTGTGCTCAGACCACTTGTGCTTCAATTTGGGAACAAGTCAAGGTTCTTTACACTAATGATACTCAGTGGCTATATGGGGTTTGTCACAATCTCATGAGTATTATTGCTCCTCGTCAGTTTGATGGACCTATGTCTGCTTACTTGGGTAAGGTTCATGATGTTCTCCATGATTTCAATGAGTTGCTACCCCCTGCTACTACCCCAGCACAAGAACTCGAGTAACGCAGCACCTTCTTCATGCTCATGGCCTTGTATGGTTTGCATCCAGAATATTCTGCCTATCGTGATCAGATTTTGGGTTCGCCTACTATCCCCACTCTGTCCTCAGCTTGATCTACTTTGCTTCGGGTCCCAGCAAAGCAACCCTCTAGTTCTATCCTAGCCCCGGCTCCAGTTGATACTTCTGCCCTCGTCTCCCAAAGTGCCAATCGTGGTCGTTCTCGTCCTTGCACCTCGGGTAGGCTTCGTCCGAAGTGTACATTCTGTAACAGGTTAGGTCATACTGAGGATCGCCGTTGGACCAAACATGGCCGTCCTCCACGGGCTGCCAATATTGCCCAGGCCGCTGTACCTGATTTACCTGAGCCTTCTGCTCCACCGACCCCATCTCCGGCAGCCTATGCAGATTTTCTGAAATGGTTTGAGCAACAACAGGTTTCTAACTCTACTGCATCTGTTGAGCACACTGGTAATGCATTTGCTTGTCTCTCTCAATCTCCACCCTTAGGTCCTTGGGTACTTGACTCTGGTGCATCTGACCATATCTCTGGTAATAAACGTCTTTTCTCCAAATTCTCTAACTCTGGCTATTTACCTATAATTACTTTAGCAAATGGTTCCCAAACACAGCCCGAAGGGATTGGCACTGTCCATCCCCTCCCTTCTCTGTCTGTTGATTCTGTTCTTTATGTCCCCGGTTGTCCTTTTAATTTACTTTCTATTAGTCGTTTGACCAGTTCTTTAGATTGTCGCATTAGTTTCACTAAAGACTCTGTCATTTTGTAGGACTGGAGTTCGGGACGGATGATTGGCGCCGGATGTGAGTCTAATGGCCTTTACCAACTCTCTGCCACCTCTCGTGTGTGCTCTGTTACGGATTCCCCTCTCACCATCCATGCTCAGTTGGGTCATCCTAGCCTTGCCAAGCTACAACAAATGGTGCCAACCTTTTCTAAGTTATCTACTTTACCTTGTGAGTCGTGTCAACTTGGGAAACACACCCGTAGTCCGTTTCCCGATAGAGTGTGTCATCGAGCTGCGTCTCTTTTTGCTTTAGTGCATTTTGATATTTGGGGTCCTAGTCGTGTTGAGTATACTTTTGGGTCAAAATACTTTGTTACTTTCATTGATGATTATTCTCGGTGTACTTGGTTATTTTTAATGAAAAACAGATCAGAGTTGTTTTCAATTTTTAAGACCTTTTATAATGAAATCAAAACTCAGTTTAGTGTTCCGATTCGTATTTTACGTAGTGACAATGCCCGTGAATTTTTGTCTCACAATTTTCAAACTTTTATGGCATCTCATGGCATTCTTCACCAAACATCTTGTGCCTATACCCCTCAACAAAATGGGGTTGCTCAGCGCAAAAATAGACATCTTATTGAAACAACTCGGACCCTTTTGTATCATGGTCGTGTTCCCTTTCGTTTTTGGGGCGATGCGGTTCTCACTGCTTGCTATTTGATTAATCGTATGCCCTCTTCTGTTCTTGATAACTGGGTACCCCATTCTGTTTTGTTCCCTCACCAACCCCTCCACTCTCTTCCGCCTCGTGTCTTCGGGTCGACATGTTTTGTCCATAATGTCACTCCCGGTCTTGACAAACTGTCTGCTCACTCCATCAAATGTGTTTTTCTTGGTTACTATCGGTCTCAAAAGGGTTATCGGTGTTTTTCACCCACTCTTAAGCGTTATCTAGTCTCTGTCGATGTCACATTCTTCGAGTCTGTTCTTTTCTTTAAGTCTCCTGACCTGCCTCTTCCACCCATCATTGAGGTCCTTCCTATTTTTCCTCCTCTTGTCCCTGTTGACCCTGCTCCATCACCACCTTCCCTTGTTGGTGCCCCGGTCCCTACTACTGGCCCTCTCCAGGTTTATCATCGTCGGCCACAACCACCACTACTGCCACCACCACCATTAGAGGTTGTAAAGATTACTGAGGCCCCTTTGGACTCTCATCCGGCACCACCTCCTTTACCAGCTCCGACACTGCCTCCTGCGTCAGACCTTCCCATTGCTCTTCGAAAAGGTATTTGATCTACTCGTAACCCTTCTCCTCACTATGTTACTCTCAGTTACTATCGCCTTTCTTTATTGCATTATACTTGCCTTTCCACCTTGTCTTCTGTGTCTATTCCTAAATCTCTAGGTGAAGCTTTATCCCATCCTGGGTGGTGACAAGCAATGATTGATGAAATGTGTACACTTCAGAGCAGTGGTACTTGGGAACTTGTTCCTTTTCCTGTTGGGAAGTCTGTTGTCGGTTGCCGGTGGATTTATACGGTCAAGGTTGGCCCTGATGGCACTCTTGATCGCCTAAAGGCTCGTTTGGTGGCAAAGGGGTATACCCAGATATTTGGTTTGGATTATGGCGACACTTTCTCACTAGTGGCGAAGATGGCTTCTGTTCGGCTTTTTCTGTCTATGGCCGCTATTCGCCATTGGTCCCTTCATCAGCTGGATATCAAGAATGTTTTTCTTCATGGTGATCTGGAAGAAGAAGTCTACATGGAGCAACCTCCAGGGTTTGTTGATCAGGGGGAGTCTTCTGGCCTCGTTTGTCGTCTACACAAGTCCTTGTATGGTCTCAAACAATCTCCCCGGGCTTGGTTTGGTCGATTTAGTACTGTTGTGCAGCAGTTTGGTATGACTCGCAGTGAGGCTGACCACTCTGTCTTCTATCGCCATACAGTCCGAAGCTGTATCTATTTGATTGTATATGTGGACGACATTGTTATCACCGACAGTGATCACCAAGGTATAACTCAGATAAAACAGTATCTCTGTCATCACTTTCAGACCAAAAATCTGGGCAAACTTCGTTATTTCTTGGGAATTGAAGTGGCACAATCCAAGGATGGCATAGTAATCTCACAAAGGAAGTATGCTATAGACATTCATGAGGAAACAGGACTATTGAATGCAAAGCCGGTTGACACCCCTATGGATCCCAATGTTAGACTTTTATCGGATCAGGGGGAGCCACTTTCAGACCAAGGAAGATATAGACGATTGGTTGGAAAACTTAACTATCTTATCTTGTTACTCCGTCCAGATATCTCCTTTGCGGTGAGTGTAGTAAGCCAATTTCTAAACTCACCTTGTGAAGGGCATTAGGATGCAGTGATTCGTATTCTCAAATATATTAAGGGAGCTCTAGAAAAAGGCCTTATCTATGAAGACAAAGGACACACTCAGATTGTAGGGTACTCAGATGCTGATTGGGCAGGTTCTCCTACTGATAGGAGATCCACTTCTGGTTATTGTGTATCCATTGGGAGTAATCTGATTTCTTGGAAAAGTAAGAAACAAAATGTGGTTGCAAGATCAAGTGCCGAAGCAGAATATCGAGCCATGGCCTCAACTACTTGCGAGCTCATTTGGTTAAAACAACTTCTTAAAGAGCTTCAGTTTGGAAACGTTATGCAAATGACTTTTATTTGTGATAATCAAGCTGCTTTGCATATCGCTTCCAATCCAGTATATCATGAGAGGACCAAACACATTGAGATAGACTGTCACTTTATCAGAGAAAAGATCTTGTTTGGAGACATCACCACTAATTTCGTCAATTCAAATGATCAACTGACAGATGTTTTCACTAAGTCTTTGAGAGGTCCTCGAATAAATTATATTTGTAACAAGCTTGGTACATATGACTTATATGCTCTAGCTTGAGGGGGAGTGTTGAAAACGTGTAAATATCTTTTGTATTTATGTAGTTTCCTTGTATAGGCTAATCAAATCATAACCCTAATCTTTGTATTTATTATCATAGTTCTATATAAACAACTCTCCGTCGTGTAGTTGAGGCACGCGGTTTCTTCATATGTCTCTCTCTCTTTTCTCTTTTTCAACACTAATCACTCCTTTGGTTGTGTATATGTTTGGAATTTTGAATTATCTGTTTTGCTGATTCCTTTTTTGGTGCACTTGATATGGAACTGTACAATGGGCGCAGCTATCAGCATACTAAATATCACAAACGTAAGTCCACTTCTCATGAATATCTTGTTTTGATTTATTGGTACATATTTTTAAACAGTGATTGGTCCAAAGATGTTTATTGAGCTTCAATTTTACCAGGCCATGTTGCTTAGCTAGTCTTTATTGGCAATAATTCATAATACTAGTTACATGCATTTGACACATGTTCTAGAGACAATAAATAGATGTTATTTTTCTAAAGTCTTAATCAAAGTATCTCACATGCAGTAACAGGTCGGAAATGCATTTAGTGATAAATGATGCTGATGATATCAATTTATTGATCTTATATAATGATATATTGCTGAAATTCCTTTTTTCTTTTTTAACTGATTTCACTTACTTGGGCTGGCAATGTTTATGTTCAAACAGAAGAGGTTATGAGCATGATTGTTCATCAACTGATATGGATCTCATCAAACTATTCCATTACAGTTACTCATATCTGTGTTAAATTTTATGAATGTATTTTAGCAATTTGCTAAGTTTATGTTTCTTATAAATGATTGACAGACACAACCAATAATGGGAAAAAATTGATAATTTAACAGTTCACCTTTCTTTCAAGAAAATGTGCCTTTAAACTTGGCAATTAAAGCTTTTCAGAACATGAGCCCTGAAGAACTTGGCTTATTAGGGTTGCACATCAACTTAATTTGGTGATACATAATTGCGCAAATGTTTCAGTGAAAAAAGAAGCAATAGGTTTTACTATATAATTAATGCATTTGTTTTATTAAAGGAGGAAATTTCATTCAGTGGTTTCAAAAAATTGTTTAATTGGGTTTTTCTTCTTTTTTTTTGGTATCAGAAACCAAGAATCAATGGGCACGTGACGACCCTGCTTTTGTTGTGATCTGCAGCCTTCTTTTGGCCGTTGCAACTTTGGCTTATTGTGCAGCGTAAGTTTCTCTTACATTTTGATGGTGGTGGCTCCTCATAATTAGACAACTAGCTAAAAATTACCTTTAATTTTGTTAAACAAAATATGTAAATAATCACTAATGTAAGTCCTTCTATTTCATCTATTTTGCCATAGGGTCATTATTTTGAAAATTTCCCTTCTTACAAACACAGGCTTGTTGAGCCATTATATTACTTTATATTTTGGAATGTATGAATTTATTAAATCATGAACCAAGGTTTTAGTGTGACTGAATGATTCATTATTTATATTTTGTTTAGAACTTTTTATTATTTGCTACCTTATTGAGTTCACTAAGGGTGCGTTTGGGTAAGCTTTTAAAAAAAGTGATTATAAGATAGTAGAAATAATTGATTATTTTTTAGATATTTTTATGAAAAGTAGAAGTTGTTTTACATTTGCATACAACTATAAAAAACACTTTTTACTTTCTCTCTCTTCTATTACATCTCTCCATAATTGATTATTTTGAAAAGCAACTCATTCCTACTTTTCAAAAAAAGCAGAAAACTGCTTTTTTTTTTTAGATTCTGCTTTTTTTCAAGATCTTATCCAAACATATGTTCATGTTTCATAATTACTTTTTTTTTTAATGAAAAAGCACTTGTCTTCTAAAAATAGCTCAAACAAATGCACTCTTAAGTACCCCTCTGGGCCTCTGCTAACGTTTTTGTTGCTGTATTTTCCCATTCATTTTCAGTTATGACCATAGTACTGCACATGCACTTCTTGTTGTCTTCTCAGTGTTGCTTTTCCACTTTTTACTGACGGGGGTATTTCTGGCAACTTTTTGTTGGTAAGCCTACTTCCCATAGTATATTTCATGCTTTTCTTTTAAATCACTTGATCTTGATACCAATGCTGGTGTATATTTTTAACCCATGCAATCTCCAGGTTCCTGACTAATGCTTATCTTCGAGAAGAGGCTCCAAACAGTTATGTGGTTGAACAGCGTGTTGAATGGTAAGTTCAAGAATGTTCTTTCCTGCATCACTTATGTTAACAGAATATAGTTGTTTACATCTTCAATTTTGAGAGCATGTCCTAATATTTGGTGAAATGTTAATTTGAAAATGCTTCTTTAAAATGTTTGATTCCGTTGATAAGTATGGAGTTCAATTGATCACCGTTGTCATAGAATTTTATTGGTTATTTTCTAGTAGCTGATTACATTTTTTGGTTTTCCATGGTAGGATGTACGCATTTGATGTGCACTGCAACTCTTTCTTCCCAATGTTTGTATTGCTATATGGTAATTTCTGACTCCTTGGTTAGTATGAATTCTATTATAATGTTGGCAGCTACGATATCCTGCATTAGTGTGGCACTGATTTCAGTCCTTTGGCAGTGATCCATTATTTTCTGTCTCCTCTATTGGTGGCTCATGGTTTCCTTCCAGTATTGCTGTCAAATATACTATTCATGGTGGGCGCTTCATACTATCATTATCTAAATTTCTTAGGTTATGATGGTAAGACTCTCTCTCACTCTCTCTCACTCTCTCTTTTCTTTTTTGGTGCATATCTTATTGATTATTTTAGAAGAGTTTTCATCTAGATTGGTTGTTAGTCGGTTATTGTGCTTTCTTGCATATTTGTTACAGATTGCTTCCAGTGAGTTTTAAGTTTGATGTGCTGGAATGACTTGCTAGCTGACAATCTTGATAGTTATGTTTTAATTCAGTTGTATGCTGAATATGAATTAATTTTGTGCTAATATTAAAATTGGATGGTTCATTTGAACCAATGAACAGTTGGTTAAATGACTTGGAAACTGAGTTCTCTTCTATTGAACCTCGAGTACCCTTTCCTGCGTTTTTTACTCTAAAATCCCTTTTGTATGATGTGGAAGAGAAATTCATACTGGTCTGTCGCGTGTGACGGTAAACATAGTGAATAAGTGGGTGTTAATGTTTTTTGGTAAACTTGTTTCCCAAGTATATATTACTCTAAAATTGAAGGATTTGGTTTTGAATTGCTGTTGATAACGTTGAATTAATTGATTGACGTCTCTGGCTGTAGTTCTGCCCTTTTTGGAGAGGACCACCTTTTTCCTGTACCCAATTGGTGTCGTAATTGTCCTTTCTCCTATTTGTAAGTATTGAATGTGCCTGCCATTTTTGTTTTTAAAAGATGTGTTAATATCGCATCTGAACTCAATTTCTGGTTTGCAGTGATTTTGAGTGGCTTCAACCCTTCTAGATACTTTATGAACATGTACTTCAGTCGACAAATATGATCATTCCGGCTAAAACTTTTGACCTGTCAGTATCCTTGAGGTTATAGAGTATTCAGAGACTACAACTGGAGAAGGCTTTAATGAATGTTTGATTGTTTGTTTGAAGAATGCAATGGCCCGGCAATACCTCATCTTAGGCCTTCTACCACTACCAAACCAATGGAAGTTGGACTGTAGTAAGTCAGGGTAGCCAGTGTATTTTTTACAGTTATTAAATAGAATATTTGTTCAAAAGAATATACTCATTGTAATGAATTTTCTTTGTCAATCCGGCATCTTTACTCCCAACAAAGAACAGTTTCTATTGAATATATTCTTTCACGAGGCTAGGAACTTGCTGTCCGAATGAAGCGGTCCTGGACTCTACAGTTGTCCCCATCATTTATGGTTAACTTCTTTGGGTAGTCATTGGAAACCAGATATGATTGAGCTGATTTGGGTCTTGAAATACTTTTCAAAACAACTTGATATCAGAAAGAGTGTGAGAATGAACCAGGCAAGTAATTGTGTTATTCGTCTAATTAAAATATATTTAATTTTATTTAATTTATTCATAAAATTATTTTATATATTGTAAAAATATTACAATTATATATAATATAATTTGATATTTTATACACGTTAATATATGATATAAATAGTGTGTATTATAGTATATATAAAATATTTTTTCAAGCAAGGGGGTGGGGGCTTTTGTGTGCATGATTTGAATTAAAAAGCTGACATTAAAAGTAGAGGTATTAAAATGAGTTAGGTCTGATCCGATTCAATTTTGATAAAATAGATGGTTTGGTTAATAAAATGTTAGTTGAACTTTATATATGGTCGAATAAATTTGAATAATTGGGTGGGCTGGTCAATTCATTTTTAACACTACATAAGGTTAAATGGGCTGGGTTGAGCTGATAAAATACCAATCTAAAATTTATGTGGTCGAAAATGATCGTCAAGATCAATCCGAATGAATGGTTTGGCCGATTCGTTTGACACTCTTAATTAAAAGTAGTACTTGTACTCTTAAGTATCAAGGACAAGGACGAAACTAGAATGTAAGCTAAAGTATAGGTGCCCTGTTGCCCAAGCTGATGTTTACAACGGTAAACGGTTGTTCAAGAGACTTGTGTCGTGACCAAACACTGTAACTCTCAATAGGCAATGCCACAAAGTCATCACTCGTCAATGTCATTTGCTATGATAATGCCACTCTGAAAACTTTGCCTGAGATGGCAAAAGCCAAGTCTACTTCATTGATAACGGTTGAGTAACTATTTTTACTCTAAGCATAGCCACTCCATATCGACTATCCTTGCTTCTATGTTGTTACAACTGGTTTAGCTATAAAAAAATAACATGAGATAAACGAATGGGATATAATAGTAAGATACTAAAAGAAATTGTTTCAGCCTAGTTGCAGTTCATTAACTAATCATATTTCCTTGGCTTTTTGCCAGGCTATTCTTCTGTGTAGTAGGTAAAACTAAAATGTGTACGAACGATAACATAAAATTTTTGGAATGACAATGAAAGTTGAAGGTCCAACTCCATGCAATTTATGTCAATAAATGATGTCATGTTGTGTTGCTGGATCTTAATCATCTAACGATATTAAGACAGGGTTAAATTAAAAAATAATGCCAAATGCCCCTTTCCTTAACACATGGCAACACGAAATGCGTCATTATAGAATATGTTCTTTCATATTTCAAGTCGTTAACACGCTAAACCTAAAGCTGAGGCAGGGTGAGTGAGACCACGGGAAAAGCATGGGATAAATTACATGCAAGGTATCTCTTGATCTTGAAGCACAAAACCAACTAGACGAGGAAAAAAAGACATTATATTAACAACTAAAATAGACATGGAATAAGCAATAACCAAATTTAAAACATTAGGTTGACGGGTATCAGGGCGGATCCTTGAGGGGGCCAATAAATAATAGATTTTGAATTTAAAAATCTTCATAACATCTAGTAGTGAAATTATGATATGAATTGAAGTCTTTTCCTATATGAGATAAGAAATCACAATCTTGTCCAATTATTGACTTCTTTTCCTGGTTTTAAATTCTTTTTGTAGTGAATGCATTTTACTCGCGTTTTCTATTAATTATTTTGGCAAATAAATAACATGAAAAACATAAGATTGCAAGCATATTATGAAGTCAAACTATCAAAGTCTATAAAAAGCTTCTACAAAGTATGAATTTAATGAATAATAAAGAACAAAAAACTTGTGTTGTTATCACAAAAAGCAAGTGAACCACAAGGTTTTGATTGAGGGATAAAAGAGTGATTAGCCTTTGAGTTATTTGTTTCTGTGGGTGGTTGGGTAAATGACTATTAGGAGATGTTCCTTATAAGCACCAAAAAAAGGAGATCTTTCTTATGTTTAACATCTTTTTTTTTAAAAAAAAATATTAAATGTTTAGTGTTGTTAAATTACTAGTAACCATGTAGATAACTTGACAACTAGTGGTTAGAGATGTTAAATGTTGAAGCTTGAGAATGAGATGTTTATTTGTTTACACAAATATGAAATGTTTCAACTCGATTGATACTAGCTTGTTTTGAATAGCTAGTGAAATCGTATCGTACAAAATTTAAAGAAAATATATCTTTTAAAAAAAATTCAGTTCAATTGATAAAAAATGTTCACCCAAAAATGATTTTGAACTATATGAAAGAGAATTATGTGAATAATTAAGAAATATTTCATCATCTGTAAGTAACTTTCTTGATTTTAATCAACAAGAATGGTACTCTTTTATGTGTTTAATTAGAAAATAATGAAAGAAAAAAAAAAGTAATCTCTCTCAAATGCTACAGATGCGCATATTCTGGCTCATACAGGTAGAGGATGCCACTGTTGGCCAAAAAAAATCATAATTAAGTACAATAACAAAGTGGAAGCAAGTTCTAGTTAGCAATCGGTACTACGAATAAAACAGTACAAACTCATTGATGAGAAGACAATAATTCTATACATTCTTGCTTGGCAAAAAATCATTTGTATTGTATGTACCCCATTTGGAAGCTTTTGATCATTACATATATCCAACAAATTGATTTCGCCTTTTGATAAAGTATCTTTAATTTTTTTCATTGAAAATGATCATTTTCAAATTTCAGCATAACAGCTAACTGGACATACATGGTACTCATAATTTTCTGGCCACACTTGAAGTTGTCGTGTTGACATGATCTTCTGCTGAACCAAACAGTGTTCCATTGCTATATATGAGTGCTGGCTAGATTTCTATCCGATCAAATTCTTAATTCATCATTCCCTATAGTGTATTTAGGATGTAAAAAAAATAAAAAATAATTTGATTTATAAATTAAATTTAATTAAATTTTATGTTTAAAATATTAAAAAATAAGAAATAATATGATTTCTAAATTTTTATAAATTTTATTCATTTTATTTTAGAAATTCTATTAAATTTGATTTGATTTAAAATAAATAAACTATTTTATTTTTAGTAATTATATCTAATTATTTTTCATAAGAGTTAAAATATAAAATAATTAAATTAAATTAAATTAATTCTAATTTTAATGAAATTTAAAAATAAAATTTAATTTCTAAATCAATTCAAATTATATTTTATTTTTTAAATTTTAAATACAAAATTTAATTTTTAAATCAAATCAAATTATTTTTTATTTTAATTCATTCCAAACACAATTTTATACTAATGAATATTTATTTTCAAAAAAAGAAAATCTTGTGACTTTACAAGAAATTAGTCCTTGGTACTCTGCGCGGGACAAATAGGTAATGTTTGAAATTGAACACAGCAAGAAAAAAAAATACGTGGACGGCAAATGAAATGTATAAGGTGGTAACATGTGTGACTTAATAGGCTTGCTTAACTATAGATGCAGACGAGGCGGTTTCAAAAAAGAGAAGATCCCCTCAAATTATATAACTCTACTAATGAACATAAAATGTTGTTTTGTACAAACTGACATAAATAACTTACAATAATTTTTATTTTTTTATTTTTATTTTTTTATTTTTATTAAAAGAATAAGACATCACAAGGATGATGCTATCATAGTTTTAACAAGTTTGAAGTCATGAATAGATTTTATTTTATAGTATTTATATATAAATTTTGATATATATCAAAATTATTAATTAAAATTTATAAATTTTTTATATTTATAATTTTTTATAAAAAAATAATTAAATTAAATTTAAATACAAATTTAAATATTAGTAATTAAAATTTATAAAAGTCATTACCAAAACATTTAAATCTATGGACTCAAAAAAATTAGACCCATATTAAACTTTCCCACATCATAATCATGGTGACTTTTATGGTAGACCCTTTTACTTTAAAATCATCCTGCACCCCTTTAATTACCGGTCATAGGCAGTTTTTTTATTTTAATGAAACCGGTCCATTTCTTATTTTGTCATTCAGTCCCAGTAGTATTTAATTTTGTAGTCAAGTCCTTCTATATAAACGAGATATGTTGTGTTCAGAAGAGATGATCTTCACTGTAGAACTTTTGAGAGGGAGAGATCTGCTTTGCATCTTTGACAATGTTATCACCCAAAAAATAAATTCAAAAGAGTAAGCTGATATAACGGTTAGCTAAGGGTGATTAGTCGAAAGAGGAAATAACTGATGAATAGAGGAGCACTCAGCTAAGAGTGGGTTGGGTCTTGCTGTTAGTGGGTCAGGATTAAAACAATAAAAAACTGAAGCATAATGGGTTATAGGTTGATGGAAGGCTAAGAACTGGAGTTGTTACCAACGGATACCACAAAACATGCCGAGAAAATAGGAGTTGAGCTGTTGAGGGATAGCCGTTGTGGCCAAAACGGTTAAGAGACATAGGTAGGCTAGCCTTGAGTTAGTCGCTTGTTTTTAGGAGCTTTAGTTAGTAAGGTTGGCTATAGTGGGGGTTAAATTTTATCTATAAATATAACTTGTACCAATTAAAATAAGGACAGATCACAATCAATACAACTTTTAAGATTTGCTTATTTAGCTTAAATTTTCAGCCCTTTTACTATATTGCTTTTACTTTGTGCAATTTATTTTTCGCAAGCTTATTTTCTAGCTGATTACAACTTTAATATCAAATTCTTAGACTTATTAAGTTCACCTTAATACCAAAAGATTTCTTTAGTGAGTTTGGAAACCCATGCTAAAGGTTGGATTTTGCCTTTAGTTCAAATCATCTGTTTCTTATCAAAATCCATACGTGTTCATTAGCTGAATTCTTATTCGGCTGATAAATTTATTTCACACATAAACAAATTTGGTACGCCCGGTGGGACACTCTAAGGTGAGCAAATTGAGAAGTTTCCATCTCCCGGTTCAGATCATTATTGGCGTATGCACCTAAGGTCCGATAGAAACCTTAGCAGTATGGATACAAGTCAACTTAGTAAGAAGAACGGGGGCAGAAAGACTTCAGAGGGAAGCGCCCAGTCTACTCTGGGAATGCCTGCTTCACCCCAGCCAGTGGGTACTCCCACACCTTCCACCATAACTGCTACCCTAGCAGTAGAGCTCTCTGATCAATCTCAGCCGGCAGTAATGACCACTTCATTTATTCGAGATCAAATTGATCAAGAGATGAATAACTTGATGTATCATATGTCAAGGCAACTTTCGGAGATCATGAAACCCACGGTGCATAATGAGCTGCATTTTGTTAGAGAGGCTGAGAAAAAATAATTCAATGCAGGTGAGGTTTCGACCCACTCGGCTATCGTGGGACCTTCTACTGGTGGACAGACTCAGGCAAGACCACAATTTATGGTCCAGCCGAGTCTGGGCATGCCGCAAGTAGTCCCTATGTTTTAACCTCCTCACCCTGACAGCGGTATCCAGTCGAGCTTGTAATATGGGCAAGTACAAGTACCTAGGAGACCCCCCAGATAACAGGAACAATTGGTTTGTCGTACCTGGCGCCTAATACTTCTGTAATAGGTGCTAGTGCACAGGTGGCCGCAATTGGCAGCATCATTTTCTAGGTTGCTCAGGGTCTTCTCAGGTATATTCCTGATTATGTAGGAGAGTTACCCTGGTCCAACATCCCTCATACTCCAATAAGTACCCTTGAGGGGTTTCCTTATGGGCAATATGTTCCTGTTAGAATCGATCAGCCATGGGTTAATATACCTCATGTGGCCCCAATTCAGCCGATTACTCAGCCATGGGCAAATAATCCTCCACATCCAGGCTATAACCAGGGGACAATTCCTATCCAGGATCAACAATATCAGGTGCCCCATCAACTAGGGGGTGCTCCTGTCAGGCCAGTGAGGCCTGTTCAGCCACAAACGCCAAATTATCCAGGTGATAGAGCTCCTCAGCTGATAGACCCATAGATGATAGCTGAGACCATGAGGAGACATTTTGGAATCCAGCTGAGATTGATGGACAGACCTGTGTATAAAAAGCCCTATCCTGAGTGGGTAGATAGGATGATGCTTTTGCCTAGAGGGTTTAAGACTCCTGACTTTACCACTTTCTCAGGGGAGGATGGTAAATTTACTATGGAATATATCGGCAGGTTCACTGCCTAATGCGGGGAAGCGAACCAGAATGAGTTCTATAAGCTCCAGTTGTTCCCTTTGTCTTTGACTGGGGCGGCTTTTACTTGATATTCTTCCTTAGCCCATAACTCCATACAAAATTGGACTGACATGAAGCGTTACTTCCATGATAGATTCTATATGCCTCAACCAGATGTGACTGTAGCTGACATGATGAATCTGAGGCAATTGGTGGATGAACCAGTAGCTGATTTCTTAGAGAGATTCAGGAAATTAAGAAGCAAGTGTGTCGTACAGCTGCCTGAGGTTGAATATTCTTCTATGGCTGTTAGTAACATGCACCTTTAGCTCGGGGAAAAGTTAGTAGGACAAGATTGCACTGACCTGAGTCAATTGGCTTCCAGGGCTTCTAGAATTGAACAGTACATCATAGAAAAAGAAAGAAGGAGGTCTAACAAGAACAGGGGGTCTCATCTAATTAGTATAATTGATGTTGAAGATCCAGACTATCTGTCAGATGAGTCAGTCGAGCAATCGGTAGATATCATAGCTGCAGAGATAGTGAGATGAAAACTATATTCATGCCCAGCTTTAAGACCCCCTAAAGGAAAAGAGGTCCAAACTCCAGAGAGTAAGGTCGACTATCCATTTGACATTTCCAAGACAGACTAAATATTTGATTATCTACTGAAGGATCAACAGATTAGACTGAATGAAGGACACCAAATTCCCCCAGTTGAGGAGTAGAAGGGAAAGAAGTATTGTAAATGGCATAATTCTTACACTCATGCTACTGTCAACTGTATAGTGTTCAGAAAGGCTATACAAAAAGTCATGAAAAAAGGAAGGTTTAAACTGGTCGAAAAAGAAATAACTGTTATTACAGATCTGTTTCCTTTAGCTAGGGTTAATATGGTTTCCTTCTGTGGGGAGACGGTATCTGGTTCACCATCTAAAAGATAGAAACAGCCGATACGTCCCCAGTGGAGATAAAGGGGAGTGTATAATGAACCAAATGAGGTTGGGAGAGCTCTAGCTGTGTCTGATCAGTCCAAAACAATAGATCAGAAACCATCTGTGTTCGACAGACCACAGAGATCCTATGTAAATAATGAATATGTCAAGAAAGATACACCAGCTAAATACAATAGGCCCACAGTGTTTGGCAGGTTGGAGAGGAATCAGCAGAGGAGACAGGCTGAAGTCAAACAACATTCGGCAGACTATGATGTATACAGAGGTTGGAATGGAAAGATCATTCTGGTTCCCAGGGACAGAATAGATAAGGTTAAGTCCGAGGTCTTTGGTAGATTGGATTTTTCAGGTGTGAGAAAGGATTTTGAAGGGACAAGGAAGCCTGCAATCAAGTCTCAGGAAGCAACAAAGAAGGTTCCAGGAAGAAACGTAGGAAGAAATGTAGTCGGAAAGTATAATAATACATCAGGTGATGCAAGGCTACCCATGATTGACGAGACTCCTATACCAGACAAAAGTAAAAGAGTAGCTCGTTTTGATATAGAAAAGGGCATGACTACATTAAAGATTACGGTAAAGAATGAAGAAGTTATTAGGCCCCAATGTATGGTTAAACCACCAGCCGAGGTGGAGAAAGAACATTGGTTCATTAACAAATATGCAAAAGGGAAGAATGTTGTGGTAAAGGAACCAGGGATGATGACTAGAACTCAGAAAAGAATGGCCCAGAGGAATAAATCAGTACAGCGAATGAAACAAACCTTGGCTATATTAGCCGAGGCAAAAAGAATTGACTGTGCTGAGATTAAATCTTCTAGCGTGGTTGATATTCTAGAGGCTGTTTTTGGACAACCAAAGGAAGAAACAACTGCTGAAGAAAGAAAACAGGAACCAGTGCAATCAGGAAGCCAAGATTGTCTTGGAAAGGAAGGGCAGGATTTCCAGGAGATGATTAATGAGTTGGAGACAACTGAATTGGAAGAGGTACCAGTCATAACAGTAGAAGAACAAGTTCTTCTAACAGTCGAGGAAATGGAAGAAGAACTCGGGTCAGATCTTCTATTAGAAGATTCTGTGTTAAATTCCATACTAGGGGAAGATGAAGATCACCCCTCGGCTGAAACTAACATAGTGGGGTTGATTCCTAGTGAGTTTTTGGCTCGGCAGAAGCAACCTGAGAAATTGGAAGGTGATGTGGTTGCTGAGGAAGTTGAATGGGCTGTGTTAGCTCCCATTTCAGAAGAACCCAAAATGGAATTTCCTAAACCAGCAAGGGAGATGACAAAGCATCTGAAGCCTTTACACATCAGGGCTCAGGTTAATGGTAAGACTATTAGCCGAGTCTTAGTGGATAGAGGAGCAGTGTTAAACATAATGCCTTCAACTACAATGAAGAAACTGGCTAGATCTAAGCAGGATTTGATTCTCACGAATATGAAAATGACCAATTTTACAGGGAATACTACATCTGCCTTAGGAATTTTGGTAGCCGATATCACTGTGGAGAGCAAAACTTTGAGCTCTGCCTTCTTTGTGGTAGATTCTAAGTCCACTTACTCCATATTATTGGGAAGGGATTGGATTCATTCCAGTCAATGTGTGTCTTCTACTTTGCACCAGATGCTAATGTTTTGGGATGAGGATAAGGTAGAGTCAGTGCCAGCCGATAAGAATCCATTTACGATTGACATTAAAATGGCTGAGGCTATATTCTATTCACCCTGACTGGAGCCTATTACTATCCCTGAAGGATATGAAGAAGGATCATGGGAGTCTTGCAACCTGACTGCCGATGGCTTTGTTGTTAATATCCAGGCCGATTTATGGCCTCTACAATTGTGTTTAGATGAATAACAAGGCCCAAGTAATTGAAGACCTGAGACACAGGCTGACATCCTTGGAAGTTGAACATAGGATTGGTATGGCTATGTCTATGGAGTTGGAGGAGATAGTGGAAGAAGAATGTTTGGCTAATACGCCTAGGGGGCATGAGCTTGAAGAGAGGTGGGAGTCCCCAATCAGCAGGAAGATCCCTACCTTTTCAGCTGAAGATCCTTTATTGGATGTCAACCTAGGGACTGAACAGGAACCGAGAATGACAAGAATAAGTAGCTTATTGAGTGAGGAAGAACGAAATCAGATGATTGACTTAATAAAGATGTACAAAGATTGCTTTGCATGGGACTACCATGAGATGCCAGGCCTTTCTAGAGAATTGGTGGAGCATCGGTTGCCGATCAAAGAAGGATTTAAACCTCACAAGCAGACTGCTAGAAGATTCAATCCAGAGTTAATACCAAAAATTAAGAAAGAGATGAAACAGTTACTTAAAGCAGGTTTTATTCGTACGGCCAGATATGTAGAATAGCTGTCGAACATAGTCCCTGTAATCAAGAAGAGTGGGAAGGTTAGGATTTGTACTGACTATAGAAATTTGAATCTTGTCACTCCCAAAGATGAGTATGTAATATCTATAGCTGACATGCTTATCGATTCTGTAGCCAAAAACGACATTTTAACATTAATGGATGAGTATTCTGGTTACAATCAAATTTTCATAGCTAAAGAAGATGTCCATAAGATAGCCTTCAGGTGTCCTGGTGCCATTGCGATATTCGAATGGCTAGTCATGCCATTTCGATTGAAAAAAGTTGGTGCCACTTACCAAAGAGCCATGAATGCTATTTTCCATGAGTTAATAGGAAAAAATATGGAAGTATATATTGATGATGTCATAGTGAAATCCCATGATTTTAACCAACATCTAGCCGATTTAGAGCAAGCTCTTAAGAGGATGAGACATCATAATTTAAAAATGAATCCTGCCAAGTGCTCTTTTGGAGTATCGGCAGTGAACTTTTTGGGTTTTTTGGTTCATAAGCATGGGATTGAAGTTGATAAAAATAAAACCAAAGCCATATTAGATACGAGACCCCCTCAAAATAAAAAATAATTGCAGAGCTTGATCGGTAAAATTAACTTTCTAAGAAGGTTTATTTCAAATTCAGCTGGTAAGCTGAAAGTTTTCTCCCCGTTACTGAAATTAAAAGATGCTGATGAATTGGTATGGGGAGAAGAACAACAGCTGTCATTTGATCAAATAAAGCAATATTTGGCTAGTCTCCCAGTGTTAGTTCCCCCAGTGTTAGGGAGGCTATTGAAATTATATATATCAGTTGCCTCAGAATCAATCGGCTGCCTGTTGGCACAGGATGATGAAGATGGAAATGAAAGATTTATCTATTATCTTAGCCGATTGCTTAATGACCCTGAAACTAGATATACTCCCATAGAAAAACTATGCTTATCTCTTTTTCATGCATGTACGAAGCTGGAATATTACCTCTTACCAAGGAAGGTTCAAGTAGTATGCAAAATTGACATAGTAAAATATTTGTTACATAGGCCTGTTTTGCAAGGACGATTAATGAAGTAGGTCATTAAGCTAAGTGCATATGCATTGAAGTATATGCCTCTAAAGGTGATGAAAGGCCAAGCTTTAGCTGATTTCTTGGCTCAGCATCCTTGTGTAGATGTTATAGATCCTTTAGCCGAGGTGAGCCATTGTGTTGACTTAAGACCTTGGATATTAACTTTTGATGGATCCAGAACTAATAAGGGCGTTGGAGCTGGAATCACAATATAGGATGTTTGAACAACCAAGTTCAATAGGAGGCTTTAATATTAGGTTTAAGAATCTTATTGTCTATGAAAGGCAAATACATCCAAGTTATGGGAGATTCCCAGTTAGTTATAAAACAGCTAGCTGGGGATTATAAATGCACTAACCCGAATTTGGTAGAATATCATGAAACGGCTAGCAGTTTGTTAAAACAGTTTACCGATGTAGTGATAATGCATATACCCAGAAGGTATAATGAAGACGCAAATGATTTGGCACAACATGCTTCTGGTTATAAGGAAACCTTTAAAGATGTTCAGCCCGTAGATAATCGACTCAAGGAGTTCCTTATTGGTGAAGTAGATACAATTGATGATTGGAGAGTTGAGCTAACAAAGTATTTGCAAGACCCTTCTTCTTCTACTACTTTCCAAATGAGGCAAAAGGCTTTAAAATATACCTTGGTGGATGAAGAACTACATAAGAGAGGATTGGAAGGAACTTTGTTAAAATGTCCTAGCAAAACCAAGACCATGAAACTCATGGGGGAAGCACATGAAAGGATATGTGGTTCACATAGGACAGGATCTGTGATGCGCTGGCTAATACATAGGTATGGATATTATTGGTCAACAATCAATGCAGATTGTCATGCTTATGTCAAAGGGTGTGAAGAGTGTCAAAAGCATGGGCCAATCTAGAGGATCCCAGTCGAGGAAATGTATTATGTTGTTAAGCCTTGGCCATTCCGAGGATGGGCAATGGATCTGATTAGAAAAATATACCATTCATCTTCTAAATGACACTCATTCATTATTGTTGCCACTGATTATTTTATCGAGTGGGTAGAAGCGCAGCCTATGGTTAATGTTACCCAAGCCGATGTTATCAGGTTTATTAAAAATCAAATTATTTATCGGTATGACATTGTAGAAACCATTACAACAGATCAGGGTACGATGTTCACGGGAGAAAAGACGGTTGCTTTTGCACAAGAATTTAGGATCAAGTTGATCCAATCTTCACCTTATTATGCACATGCAAATGGTCAAGCTAAGGCTACAAACAAAATACTGATCAGCTTGATTAAGAAGACCATAGAAGACAAACCTAAAAGATGGCATGAAGCGTTAGCCGAAGTACTATGGGCTTACAGAAATTCTAAGTCTACCGCGACGGGGTTTACCCCTTATCGGCTGACTTATGGTCAGGATGCTGTGTTACCATTGGAAATTAATGTAAAATCATTAAGGGTAGCCAAACAGCATTGCCTGACTATGGATGAGTACCAGCAAGCCATGTTCATGGAGCTGGAATCGGCTGATGAGGACAAGTTAATGGCTTTGGAAAATATTCGAAAGAATAAAGAGAAAGTGGCCAAGACATATAATAAACATGTCAAAATTAAAAGTTTTGTCGAATGGGATTTAGTTTGGAAAGTCGTTTTGCCTTTAGGGGCTAAAGACCCAAAGTTAGGAAAGTAGTCACCAAATTGGGAAGGACCTTATATAATTAGTCAAGTTATGATTAACGGAACTTATCGACTAGTTAACATGCATGGTGAAGAAATGGTGAGAAACATAAATGGGAAGTATCTAAAAAACTATTATCCCTCGATTTGGGATAATTAATGGCAAAAATAAGTGGATATTGAATTGGGCACGGTGCTCGAAAAGACTTAGTTACATTTATTCAGCTTCTCAAAATCAGCAGAAAAATGTAAGGGGGCAATTATTATCACCCAAAAAATAAATTCAAAAGAGTAAGTTGATATAACAGCTAGCTAAGGGTGATTAGCCGAAGGAGGATATAACTGATGAATAGAGGAGCACTCAGCTAAGAGTGGGCTGGGCCTTGCTGTTAGTGGGTCAGGATTGAAACAATAAAAAGCTGAAGCATAATGGGTTGCAGGTTGATGGAAGGCTAAGAACTGAAGCTGTTACCAACGGATGCCACAAAACATGCCGAGAAAATAGGAGTTGAGCTGTTGAGGGGTAGCCGTTGTGGCCAAAACGGTTAAGAGACATGGGTAGACTAGCCTTGAGTTAGTCGCTTGTTTTTAGGAGCTTTAGTTAGTAAGGTTAGCTATAGTGGGGGTTAAATTTTATTTATAAATATCACTTGTACCAATTGAAATAAGGACAAATAACAATCAATATAACTTTTAAGATTTGCTTATTTAGCTTAAATTTTCAGCCTTTTTACTATATTGCTTTTACTTTGTGCAATTTATTTTATGGAAGCTTATTTCCTAGCCGATTACAACTTTAATATCAAATTCTTAGACTTCTTAAATTCACCTTAATGCTAAACGCTTTCTTTAGTGAGTTTGGGAATCCTTGCTAAAGTTTAGATTTTGCCTTTAGTTCAAATCGTCTGTTACTTATCAAAATTCATACGTGTTCATCGGTTGAATTCTTATTCGGCTGATAAATTTATTTCACACATAAACAGACAGGCAGCAACCATGAACTAGGGGGGATATACGAAGTCATGTATTCCATGATCTACTGTTTGACGACTAGGTGATAGGTTGAGGTGGGAGGCGAGGGTGACGGCGCCCATAACTACTCTTTGAGCTCACAGAAGGTATTGAAGTAGGCTATCAATTCTTGCAACAGGATAGGAGGTCACTGTCGGATTTGTATGCTGGCAATTCTCGCCGGCGACGACAGCAAAGGGAGCGTGGATGATATTTATAGAATTAATTTTGATTTTACCGTACGCCGGAGGCTGGCCATTCTTCGTTAACAGTTGCAATTACATAAACTCAATCAGACAATGAGAGGACCAATACGCAAACCTAAAATTTCTTCTTACCTTTTTGTCAAGTTTCAAGTAATTAATCTCAACCGTTTATCACTTTTTCTACTGATCCAACGGATGACGTTTCAAGAACCATCGATCGACCTAAACTTCCCAAGTCCATCTTATACGCGAACCACAATCATAATACGATGGGGGGCCCAACCACCTGCGCCCCTAAGCTATCGTGAAAATGAAGTATGTGAAACTGACAGCGATGTTTGGATAAGAATGTGATAATGTCTTAGTTTCAAAGATTAGGTAAGGGCCAGTGACTCAACCCAGCAAGATCACGCCTCTCCAAAAAGTTGGTGAGCCGCTGTTTGTCCGAAGTCCACATGTTTTTTTCTTTTCTTGTACAATAAAATTTACATTTTAAACAACGAAATTGCAATGTAATACGAAGTTTGATATTTGTTGCTTTCACTGCAAATTTGGTATCACAAATTTTATCAATAAAGTGAGCGAAACTAAGCGCCAAAAAAAAGTGAGTGAACCCAAAGCAGAGAAAACAGAGCACTCCTCAATAAAAACAAACACAAGAAAGCACATAACGGGGGTATAGCCGTATAGGCTTAATTAACTTGTACAGACTGTTCATCGTATTGGTGTGTCCTGTTTGTATAGTTTCACTGGTCAAGTTTGCTGCCTTTAACATCCACAACGAACCTATATCTCACATCGTTATTCTCCAACCTTTCAATGGCTTTGTTAATGTAATCCATCTTTACCACTTCAATCATGGAACTCAGACCCTTCTCTTTCCAGAACTCTAGCATCTCCTCTGTCTCCTTCATGCTTCCAATGAAGCTTCCTGTGATTGACTTCCTCCCTGCATACACCAATACCAATAGAGATCGATGAAATTGAAAAGTTAGACAATGACAAACATTCTCAAAAAAAGGAAATAATTCTGACTGTCTAGTATTTAATGAAAAATTATTCTATACATATAATTCTAACACATCATGTTTATATACACACAAAAATAAGTCTTATTTTATATTTTATTATTTATACATATGTATAAATATGATATGAGACTCATTTTTATACGTATATATAAATATGATGTATTAGAATTATAACAAAAATTACTCGTATTTATTACTTCTTATATTTGAAAAGATTAGGCCAAAAACAAAAAGTTTCAAAGTTTGCAAAGAATGAGGAAGAGGGTACCTAGCATGACCACGGGGCTAACGAATTGAAGTGGGGTGTTTATCACACCCATCAAGATCAACTTGCCATGGACCTTGAGCATGGAAAGATAAGGCTCAAGGGGGTGACCAACAGGCACAGTGTCAATGATATAGTCAAGCGAATCAGCAGCTTCCTGCATGCGAGTGGCGTCTGAACTAACTAGATATTCGTCAGCTCCAAGGTGCTCAAGGGCCTCCTGCTTCTTCTTATCAGAAGAGCTTATCACAGTGACATGGTGACCAAGTGCCTTTGCTATCTTCACCCCCATGTGTCCCACTCCTCCAAGTCCCAATATTCCACCTCTCAGGCCACTCTCTTTCAGTCCAAAGTGTGACAGTGGACTGTACACAGTGACACCCGCACACAACAATGGTGCAACTTGCTCTGGCGCCAAACCGTCCGGTATTTTCACAACAAACCTGATACCCCCAAATACATGATCAAATAAAAAACGTCAAAATTGCTGCAAAAAATGGTTGAAATTGATGAAGAATTCAAATGGGTTTTTCAGGATTCGCATAAAGCAGGGAACTTGAATTAATTTGAACCAAATAATCAAAACTGAGTTTATTACTTACTTCTGCTCAACGACCATGGTTTCAGCAAAGCCACCCTGGGTTGGTCTTCCATCTGTATAAACGTCATTGTAAGACCAGATCTTCTTGCTGCAGTATTGCTCAATATCTGATTGGCATGACTGGCAGTTTTTACAGCACCCAACGAGGAGTCCAGCTCCTACTATCTCTCCCACTTTGAACCTAGTAACATTTGAACCCACCTCAAGTACCTCACCAACCACTTCATGCCTGTGTTTTGGAATAATCATTTGTCACAAGTTAACAAAGACACAACACAACAGAGAGAATCATAATCAATTAGAAAAGTTAATGAGTAAGTGTACCCAGGGACCATGGGATAATTGGACATGCCAAGATCATTTTTAATTTGATGGAGATCAGAATGGCAAATTCCACAGTAATGAACTTTGATGTAAACATCATCCGGGCCTGTGTTTCTGCATGTTTTTACACAAATAATTGCCACACAGACGCAGGTTCAGAACCAGATACAGATAGAAAGGATTATATAAAAGTAAAACATAAAACCGTAATCAGATAAGGTGTACAAATAGATAAAATTTGAGATCACCTCAGAGTGAAGGTGTATGGGGAGAGAATCCCAGAAGGGTCTCTTGCTGCCCATCCTACCGTAGTTCTTTCATCCTCAAGGCTACCCATGATTTTTCAGAAGCAAAGGAGAGTGAACAGAATATCAGAATTTGAGAAAGGAATGAAGACACAAAGTGTTGATTGACGAATGGCCTTGGTTGGTTAGTGGATGCGAATATATAAAGGTGTCAAAGCCAAACATTAAATTAAATGATTTATTTCAAAGAGGATACAGACATCTCAGCAATGGGAGGGTGGGGCCGTGAGGTGCGGTTGGTGAATGACCTGGTTTTTATCCTCTGCTTCAGCTTCCTTATCATATTGTGTTTAATAAAAGGCAAAAGAATAGTTCGCTTTGTGCTCACTACTCGGCCGTATTAGTAATCTCGTTTGATTGATCTTATCTTTAGTTTTTACAGTAAGTGTAAGTAAGTAAAGAAATTTGTAAAAAAAAGTTAACAGCTGCAAATGCTCGAGCGTATAAAGAATCAAGCTTACAACATTAATTTCCTAAATATAAAAGTTACTCATTTTATTCTAATCCTTATTTAAAAACTTATAATTAAATCAGATATTTAGCTGGTTTAGATGATATTTTAAAATAATTTTTTTTATGCAATTTTATAAAAAACTAGTTTATGTTTAAATATAATATAATATTTTAGAAGTATGTTCTATGTTTCGATAGCTTCTCTATATTATAAAAAGATTTTTTTAAAAGTAGTATAAAATTTTAATTTAAAATGATTTTTATATTACTTTATTTTAAAAAACTCCTTCAAGTATAATAAAAATATGAAAAAAGTATTTTTTAATAATTTTTTTATTAAATTAAACTAATCCAAACAAACTCAATAATTGAATTGTCCATCTAAGGAGCTGTTATCCAAAGAGTATGTGATGGCTATTATAATTTACCAGAAAAACAAATCTTCTCAGTTTGTGGCAACGAAAAAGGGGAAATAAATCACAATACCAATAAAAGGGAAAATAAATCTTCCCGGCTGAGTTAAATATGGTATGAGGTTAAGATTATATTTGAACAATAGGTAATAAGAGAAAGATAAAATAAATGAGAAAAAGAGAAATAATTTTTTTTATTTAAAAATTTTAAAATATATATAAAGTGAAAAGAATATATAGAGAATTATTTTTTTTTCTCTTTTTTTTAAATATTAAACTTTTATTCTTTCAAAATTGAAGTAAAATGGAAAGAATTAAAAAATTTAAATTAAAAAAAAGTATTTAACATTTTTATTTCTTATCTTATTTATCAAATTCTTAGAGACTATGTATTGACGATTCTACTACTTTGTTGCTAGATTGTTGTGTCTTCATTCTTTATTCACTTTGTGGAGAAATATGAGTTACTGAACACCTCACATATTCATTTTAGTCGTGCACCCCTCCCTTCATGAATTTCATATATTTCATATTTGTTGTTCATCTTAAATTGTCAAACCATTTCATACCTGAGGCTGGCTTTTCTCAATTGTCAAACTATTTCAAAGGTGTAAGGAAATGTTAAAGCATGCTAGGCTACTCTCCAAATAATTAAGTTTTAGATTATTTTTAATATAAATTAGAAGTATTGGGGTTTAGAATATTTTTATATAAAAAAATACTAAGAACACACTCTATTACATTATTTTTAACACATTCTCTTTTATTAAGTCACGTCACATATTAAAATATATACTCAATCTCAATTAATGTGTAATTAATTACATTAACGTGTAATTCAGTTTGAGTTTATGTTTTAGTGTCTGACGTGACCAAATAAAAAAAAGTATATTAAAAGAAGTGTGTAAGATAGTGTGTTCCTAACACTCATCTTTTATGGATTGTATTGATGTTATTTTTGTTTTTATGGATTTATATGTTTTAATGGATTTTTAATTTTAAATTCTTCATTGACATGAAATTGTTAAATAAAAAAATTTATATTATGGTTATTTTAATATTCATGTGAAGGATTTTAGATTTTTTATTATGATTTATTTTGTAAAGATATATGTGTCAAATAACAATGGAAGAGTTATTAAAAGGACTGTTTAGGAAGTTAAAAATTATAATCGTTTTATTTCATTCCTTTACGATATAATTCTTAAACAATGTTAATAAATTTATGTTTTATTTTTTTATTAATTTTTTAAACAAAGAGAAATGTAATGTATTTCATTCATTCCTTTCCTTTCTCCTTTATCTCTATTTATTTGTTTCATTTCATTAATAAAAAATATCTAAACACAAAAATATTAATATGTACCCAACAAATTTGAATCTATTAATAAATTTTATTTAATAATATTTATATATAAATATAAAATTATATAAAAATTATCGATTAAAATCTATAAATTTTTTATTTTTATTTATAAAAAATAATTTAATTAAATTTTTATGTAAATATAAATACTATTAATTAGAATTTATAAAAATTTAATTTTTTATTTTAAATTATTAATTTATTTTAATAATTTTTAAAGATTTAATTTTTACTTTAAATTATTAATTTATTTTAATAATAAATGAATGATTCAAAATGAATATATATCCAAAAATTTTGGACCCATTTTAGACTTTCCGTCTAAACACAGCATAAGTCACATCATGTTAGTGTAAATGTTTGTACAAGATGAGCAGCAGCATTGCATCATGCATACGTCAATTTTCTATTTGTCTAGATGTTCAGGAGCTGTTCCATATTGCCAAAGCTGCCCTGAACTCCTCTGCAATTTCGTCTTTTCGTTGACAAAAAACTTGCACTAATTACTCATTCCCGTCGTTTTTTTTTTGACGAGCTTTTCTGTTAGGTGTTTGATTTGACGTAAGAAGTTATCATTAAAAATACAAATTCAGTAAAAATGGAAAAAAGTGATTTTGTTTTGAAGTTTAGAGATTGTATATTTACTTTTAAAACTGATTGTTTTTTTTTTTTAAATATATATCTAATCACCATAATTTTTTACTCAGCTGTAAATAATGACCTTAAATTACTCTAATTATTATAATTAATTTTTCATCTAATTATAATCTATTAACTAATAAAATATTATATTATATATAAGTACGTGAGTCAACAAATAAATTATTAATTATTTATGTATTTACATATGATACATAATAAATTTTTATTACACAATTCTATTTAAATTATAACACATGATATTTATATTATATATGTTATTAATTACAAAATAAAATATTATTTTTTTGTCCCTTTTATATGAGTATTTTTAAAAAAATTTATTTTGTTTTAAATTATCTGTTATTTGATAATACTAACAAAGTATTAATTATTTTTTTAAATTTTATTCTCGTTCTTTATTATCTCAATTAAATCTAATAATTACTCATAATTTATAATTAATGAAGTGAAAAAGGATAAATTAATCATATTAAATTATATTTTTCTATATTTAATATTATTTAATAATATTATTACTCTGTATACAAAATCTTAAAAGACAAGTATAAAAGAGACAAAAAGAGTATTAAATTAAATATAAACAATTATAAACTTGAACAGAATAACTCTAAGAGTATAACATAATGTTTTGTTAGTAGCTAATTTAGATTGGTCAAATTAAAGAATTAATTGTAAAAATTAAATTAAAATATTTAAAATATAAAGTACTTATTTATAATTGAGTAATATATATATATATATATATATATATATATATATATTTTATATATAGGATGAGAGGAGTAAATTTTAACCATAGTTTTTATTGTGGAAGGTGAGATTAATAAGTTCTTCAAGGTTATGTACGACCACTTAAAAAGTCAAGATTATTTATATTTTAATCTTGATCGACCATGTAAAAATTCACATTGTATTTATATTTACTTATTCATATAACAATATATTTCTTTTTTAAATATTTTTATATTTAAATAAGATCTTATATAATATATATATATATATATATATATAGTAGATCTTATCAAGGCATAAGGAGGCCCAATCATTGAAGTGGTCTTAAAAGATCCCACACAAAATTCTTGAAAAGAGGAGATAGAAGGGAGAAGGGATATTCTATTATGGAGTATTGGACCTCTCACAATTTATTTATAAATAAATGTCTCAACTAAGTGAGTTTTGAATAATCAAACTTTGTTGGTCAAAGAAAATAACGCTCACCAAACTTTTAAAATTAATTTTTGAATAGCCAACTTCATTTTTATGGTGATTAATAACGTTGCATCACATCAAATAACAAAATAAAAGATGAAAATTACTATAGAACCAGAAAACCCGGCCCATTTTTAATGCCCAAATTATTTGGCATATGAGGTGAATTTACATGCCATCTCTCTCAAACTTATCATCGCGTTGCCCATTTGCCCTCCTGCTTCATCCTTATCAATGTCCTCACTTCACTCGCTATCACGGTAGTGGCAGTGGGCTGAAAAACAAGTACTCCTTTTGAGAAGGGACGGGAAAAATAACCTAAACCTTCTTCTTTGTAATATTATTAAAGTAGTGTTTGAAATAGATAAAAATATGAAATAATTTAATTTAATTTAATTTAAAAATTAAATTTTATGTTTAGAATTTTTTAAAAAATTAAATTAATTTATAAATCAAATTTTATATTTAGAATTTATTAAAATAAAAATTAATTTAATTTAAATTTATTATTTTATATTTTAACTCTTATAAAAAATAATTATTGAAGATAAAATAGTCTATTTATTTTAAATTAAATTAAATTCTAACAAATTTAATAAAATTTGGTGAAATTTTTAAAATAAAAATAATAAAATTTATGAAATTTTAAAAATTAAATTATTTTTTATTTTTTCATATTTTAAACACAAAAATTAATTAAATTAAATTTACATATTAAATTATTTCTTTTTTTTTCTATTCTAAACATCGTCTAAGAGATTCATGGTTCCCGTGACTGTGTAACATTTCTTCTTTGTTTTTTATTCGTCGCCAAAACCATAAGAATAAAGGAAGAGGAGAGATACATGAGGAATAACCGAGCTCTAGATGTTGCAATCAATGTAAGCAAAGAAACAGGGGTCGTTTTATGCTCGACCCTTTAGTTAAAGGTCTAGAGATAGACCTTTGACTTTATTTACGATAATAGGTTATGAAATTTGTAGTAAAGGGTCATTTTTATTATTTTTAAAATCTTTAACTATTGATATTTTTATATGAAACTCTAAAATTTCTAACACACCTAACACTGTTAGTGTTGGCACCGGCACCAGTGTCGCCAGTTGACGGTGGTTCACGGGTCTGGTGGATGCGTGGTTATGGGTGGAGGTTGTGTGTGGCGCAGTGGCTTGTGGAGGAACGAATTTGGGTCACAGCTGACGACTCAGGTGGGATTGCGTGTGGCATAGTGGAAGCTTCGAGTTGGGCTTGTGGATCTGGACCGAAGAGAGGCGGATTTGGATTTTTGCTACGGGGTTCCAAACGTCAGGATCCGAGTGGCGGCAATCTGGTTGTCCACGGTGGTTTGATTCATGGATTCGGTGGCGTGGGGACGGTGCGTGGTGGGTCTGGCTCACAGATGAAGGTACGACGCGGTGGTCCAGTGGCTCGTGGGTGACGACTGCTGTTTGCTCACTATGCATCTCTGGGTTTTGGTCGCTACTACAACTTGCTCACGTCTCACAGTGCTGCTTATTCGCGATGGTGGGTATGGTTGCACGCAGTTTTGGACGGCTGGGTTCTAGTGGTCACAATGAGCAACGCAGGAGAGGCGTGACGTAAATCTAGACAGTGGCTCACGTGCTGGTGCCATGGAATAAGCTGGGGGGTGAGTTTGATGGTGATGGCGTTTTAGGCTCAGTTTTCTGGTGACCCTTAGTGTTTTCCGACAACGAAATAACAATGGTCCAATGGTCGTTTTCTAGGTTGAGATTCGAGTCTGATCTATAAGGTTTTGGTGGATTTCTGTGACAGGGAACTTAGTTTGGGCATGGCAGCATGGTGGAGGTGAAGGGTGACATCGGTGATGGCGGAGCCCCAATGGCAGATTTAGGTGTGGGCAATCGCGGGTCCGGGCAGCGACGGAGGTTTATGGTGGTGCATGGTAGTTGAAGCTGCTGGTGGCTGACTCTGAATCACGACAGTGGCTGGTTCTGAATCACGACAGATTTCTGAATGTTTTTCAATCTGGTGTTGTAGTTGTTACATAATTTTCTTTTGTTAAAAGGCTAATTTTATACTTATCAATATTAGACATTAACTTACTTATCAAGTTATAAGTCATTAATCTTGACTATCTATTTTAATTTTTATGCATCTAATACTTAATATAATAAATATCATAGATAAAGTCTAAATTGCAGGTCGATATTAAAATGACCCGAGCCACAGGCTAAAGGTGTCATCGGTAAATCATGCACAAAGGCTAAGCTGACATTATTTGACTGCCTATTTCATGTGGAATGTTCCTCATGGCTCGACTCCTGAGTCCTGATACATGGGCAAGGAAATTCAACAAGGTTTGAATCCAGATTTCTCCTCCATCACCAATGACACCCTCTGCTGCAAACCCAAGTTCCATTATTTGCTTTACAGGAAAAAAAAAATGGCTCTTTTATCGTATGGAAAAATTATTTATACACCTATTTTCTTACATTTTTATTTACACCCATACTAGTTTAGGAATAGAGGAAGAGGAAAAATGTATATTAAGAAATGTATTTTTTATTTTATTATTATATTTAAAAAATTAGTATACAAAAAGTGTGACAAAAATAATGTATAAATATCATTATCTGATGTTGGTTTTCAGGGTGGGGTGATTGGTCGTTTCTATGTTTTTTGCTTGTTTGGATGGCCTCTGCCGACTGCCACCCCGTTGTCAAACGAAAAATAAAAAGAGAGAGAATTCTTGCAACTAAAGCATGAGATTTGGAAAATGATGGTTAGTACTTAATTATTTATTTGCAATCATTATACGCTATACGATTGCCTCCCTGCTTTAGCGGATAGAGATTTTTTTTTTAAAGCGATTAGACTGATCTATTTCGACATTTATTTGTTTATTAAAAATATTTTAATTTTTTTAATTTATTTATAAATTTATTTTATATCTTATAAAAATGTTATAATTATATATAATTTAATTTGATATTTTTTTATATAAATTTATGATATAAATATGATGTATAAAAAATATTATTTAATTTTGACAGCATTATTCATTCACTCAAAATATTTTAATTTTTTTTAATCTACTCACAAATTTATTTTATATTTCACAAAAATAATATAATTATATATAATTTAATTTAATATTTCTCTTATATAAATTTATAATATAAATATAATATACATATTTTAAATATGCAAAAAACATTATCTTATAAAAAAAGCGACTTATTACTTAAAAATATCTTAACAATTGTCCTTATCATCCCCGTAAAAAAACAACAAAAACAATTGTCCTTATCATTTCTCACTAGCTATACTATATATAATTTTTTTACGAGACGAACTATATTACATAGAGTCCACAATACGAAGCATACTTTTCATATTGTTATTTCTTTACATGGAATTGAACCTATCCCACTTACTATTAACATTTTGGTCATTTGTCTTCATATACAAAAGAATGGTGTTTTGGACCGTGGTCCGGGATCCCGTCTTGAAGGATCGACCCGACACATGAACCATCAGACTCCGCCGACAACGCCCCTACGACGGCCTTGCGACCTTGAACCCCATCGCTCGACCGATCATGATCATTTCCTCATTCTCGAAAGGGACCACGCCTCATGAAGAAGGATTGGACCATTAAGGAAAAACAGCCCCAACAGGTCGAGACTAGCCTCCACGATCGTAGGACAGTACCCGACAAAGTCGAGATGGACCTCAACGATCGTGGAATAGTCCGACAAAATCGAGACGGACCTCAACGATCGTGGGTGAAATCCCCGCCATGACACGATCCTAACGTACCTCTATCCTACGTGGAGTGCAAGAGGATTCAAATCACGTTCACAATATATACCAGGCTAAGTTAACCAAAAGGGAGTATCAAGTCTTAACTGCGATTCCATTAGCTTGAACTTATTGGTGCACTGCCTGACTTGAGCGTTGAAGTCCTATTGCAGGTACCCACCCCCCCGTGGACTTCATGCTCTTGATCGCAACTGCATAAAGAAGAAACCACCACATACGTGCCTATCTCAAGTACCTTCTGAATCCACTTCAGAACATTGGCGCCGTCTGTGGGAATCCCGATAAACTTCCATTCCCACATCAACCATGGTGAGCACGAGCCACAACCAGAAAAAGGGAAGCGCTGCGCATGGCCAAATACGGGACCCAGCGGCGCAGCGCAACCTTCCTTCAGTCACACCACCAGAAACCTCCGTCGCCAGAAACAGGCCAGTCATGGTGGAAAATTTTAACGAGGGGCACGAGACTTCGTTTCGCGTGAAAGCCCTGATCCATCTCGAAGGGTCTCAATCCGAATGGCTCGTCTTCCCCCACGGTGAGACCAACAACATAAACTAAGGAGTAAACCACGGAGCAAACAATGGAGCTAGGATCCCTGTCCACGATCGTTTGGGAGCCTCCCGCGACAATGTGGACCACACGTCTCATTACGAAGATAATGTCCAATCCGAGATTACGAGAAATGGCCTTCGGGAGCTATTGCGTCAACAGACAGCTCTCATCGAGGACCAACGGCGTCAGCTAGAGGAACAACGCCGCCGCTTAGAGAACCTTGAAAGATCGAAAAAGGCGGAGAACGACAACGGAGGGCGGGATGCGGCCTGCAACGGGCACGCAGACCAAGGGCTGGCGCCGGGACTATTAGAAACAGTAACCCGACCCCCGGCCGCCTACAACAATTCTCGGACGCTCTAATGTCATACAGGGTCCCAAGGAGTTTCAAACCTCTGAGCAACCTGGAGGCTTACGACGGAACAACGGATCCCTAGGAGCACTTGGACGCCTATACGCAATCCATGCAACTTTATGGGTACACCCCAGAGCTTTTGTGCCGGACCTTCCCCTTATTCTTGAAGAAAAACGCCCTCCGATGGTTCGTCACTTTGCGGACAAGGATCACTGGATGGGAAGACCTGACGCAAAGGTTCTTGCAGCATTACACCACGGCAAAGGAGCGCCCGAAGTCGATCGACTCCCTCTCCGGGATCCGCCAGGGGAGTTCTGAATCCTTGCGCGAATATGTCAGAAGGTTTAACCAAGCCTGTGTGGGCATAGAAAACCTAGACAACCAGATAGCCCTCCACTACGCCAGGAACGGGCTCCAGACCAACTCAAGCTTTTTTGCGTCTCTAGCGAAAAAGAAACCGGAAAGCCTAGAAGAGTTCCACCGACGGGCGGACAAATACGTTGAGCTTGAGGAAGTCACCAGGGCTAAAGAGAGTCTGGAGAAAGGTGAAGCACACCAAAAGAAGAACCAAAACTCCAATCAACCCCGCGACTCCTCAAAAGGTGAGCGATACCGGCCCAAGTATTCTGAGTACACTCCTTTGAACACCCCTCGAGAGACAATCTTGAAGGAGGTCCTTCAAACTGAGTTCCAGAATATCAAGAGACCGCCACCCATAAAGAAACAGTTCCAAAGGGATCAGTCAAAACACTGCAGGTGGCATAATAGCTACAGCCATGAAACAGAAGATTGCAACCAACTCCGGGACGTTATCGAGTCCCTAATCAAAGAAGGACGACTGCAAAATACATCAACAGCTTTCGCGAAAGTGGAAACCCTGGAAGGCGCAGAGACCGGAGGCAAAGCCGCAGCTCCCGGCGAAGTCCGAACCAGCGCCCAAGGAGAAGCAAAAGTCCTGTAAGAAGATCCCGGACCCCTCCGCGCCGCAACGATGTAAACAGGCAAGACCGGGAATGGGATACTCAAGTGGAGGGCCACAGGAAGAACAGACTCGTAAGCACCATCTCCGGGGGATTCGCAGGGGGCGGTCTGTCAAGTAACTCGAGGAAAAAGGCACTCCGGACTACGGTTCTGAGCATGTCCGAATCCTCTTCCCGAAAGCCCCATGCAGAGAACAAAGACGCGCCGCCCATCTCCTTCTCCGATGAGGACTACGACGATATTATCCGAGATCACGATGACCCCCTGGTCATATCCGGGATAATCTCCAACGCCGAAGTCCGTCATATCTTTATAGATCAGGGGAGCTCAGCAGACATCATGTTCATGGACGCCTTCGAGAGGTTGGAGTTCCCTCTGTCCGCGCTTACCCCATATGAGGGCTAGTTAACCGAATTCTCCGGAGAAAAGGTGACCCCAGTGGGTTACTTTGAGACTTTCCTTATCCTAGGCAACGATGACACCTATAAAACGGTGAAGGTGAGGTTTCTAGTCGTAGATTGCCCCTCGGCCTATAACATCATCCTGGGCCGCCCGACGCTAAACGGCATTGCCGCTGTGGTCTCCACCGCCCACCAGGCCATGAAGTTCCTCAACAGGAACAATGAAGTGGTCACGGTCAAGGGCGACCAGATCGCAGCCCGCAAATGCTACAATGAGAGCCTGAAGATCAGCAAGACCTCCAGGAAAACAAAGACACGGACATCCAGCACCACCTATGACCAAGTCAACATCCTGATGACAGAGTTGGATGTCTGAGAAGAGATCCGAGGTACAAGACCCCAGCCCGAAGGAGAACTGATCCCACTCCAGCTAGGCGACAAACCCGATCAAGTCACTATGATAGGAACACACCTCGAAGAACAGGAAAAGACCCAGTTGGCACAGCTCCTACAAAAAAATAAGGATCTTTTCGCTTGGACTTCCGTTGACATGCCTGGAATCAACCCCGCTTTCATCTGCCATCGTTTATCTATTAAACGAGATGCAAAGCCGGTCGCCCAGAAGAAGAGAAAAGTTGGCCCCGAGAGACAACAAGCCATCGAGGAGCAAGTCAAGGAGTTACTGAACGCCGGATTCATAAGAGAAGTCTCGTACACCACTTGGCTCTCGAACGTAGTCTTGGTTAAAAAGGCAAACGGGAAATGGAGGATGTGCGTGGACTACACCGACCTAAACAAGGCGTGTCCCAAAGATCCATACCCCCTCCCAAACGTCGACAAGTTGGTTGACAGCTCCTCCGGCTTCCGGACACTATCCTTCATGGACGCTTACTCGGGGTACAATCAAATTCCAATGTACCCCGGAGATCAGGACAAAACGGCCTTCATCACCGAAAGGGCGAGCTACTGCTACAAGGTAATGTCGTTCGGGCTAAAGAACGTCGGGGCCACATACCAGAGGATGATGAATAGAGTTTTCGAAGAACAGATGGGGAAAATGCTAGAGGTCTACATCGATGACATGATAGTTAAAACCCCGTCGTCCGGATCACACACCTCGGACCTGGAGGAAGTATTCGCACAGCTGAGAAGGCACGACATGAGGCTCAATCCAGGAAAGTGTGCGTTCGGGGTCCAAGCAGGGAAATTCTTGGGGTTCATGCTGACCCATCGCGGCATAGAGGCAAACTCCGATAAATGCAAGACAGTGCTCGATATGCATAGCCCCCAGAACATCAAAGAGGTACAACAGCTGAATGGCCGGATTGCAGCTCTCATAAGATTCCTAGCCAAAGCCGCTCACAAATCCCTCCCCCTCTTCAAGTTATTGAAAAAAGGGACCGGATTCGAGTGGACGCAGGAATGTGAAGACGCTTTCGCATCCCTAAAGAACCTCCTGGCATCTCCTCCAATCCTCACTAGGCCAGAACCAGGCGAGACTCTTTACGTGTACCTCTCTGTCAATGATGAAGCCATCAGTTTAGCACTTATCAGAGAAACATCCGAAGGCTAAAAGCCAGTTTATTTCGTGAGTAAGGTATTGCAAGGCCCCGAACTCAGATACCAAAAGATCGAGAAGGTCGCCTTTACACTTATCATCACGGCCAGAAGGTTAAGGCAGTATTTCCAATGCCACCCCGTGGTAGTAAGGACTGATCAACCAATCCGACAAATACTGCACAAACCGGACTTAGTAGGAAGGATGATCGCCTGGTCCATCGAGCTTTCTGAGTTCGGAATAACCTATGAGCCCAGAGTAGTAATCAAAGCACAAGCTTTCTCAGATTTCTTGGCAGAACTCACCTCAGACTCCGAGTGCACAGAAGAAATATCATGGACCATATTCGTGGATGGGTCTTCAAACCCAAAAGGATGTGGTGCAGGGGTAATCTTGGAAAACTCCGAAGGGGTGACTATCGAGAACTCACTAAGGTTTGAGTTTCCCACCTCGAACAATCAAGCAGAGTATGAGGCATGCATCGCAGGACTGACAATGGCCAGAGACTTGGGAGCCACAAAGATTAAACTTTGTAGCGACTCCCAGCTCGTGACCTCCCAGATCCAAGGCGAATACCAGGCTAAAGAGCCTCTCCTACAGAAGTACCTGACAAAAGTGCAAGAGCTCCTTCCAAGCTTCCAACTAGTCAAAGTAGAACACATACCTCGGGAACAAAACTCCTGGGCCGATCTCTTATCCAAGTTGGCAAGCACCAAAAGTCCAGGTAACAACCGATCAGTGATCCAGGCAACCCTCTCCCACCCCGCAGTTTCCGACGTGTCTGTCTTCCAGGTTGAAGAGCAAGAACGCACCTAGATCACTCCACTGATGGAATACTTGCAGTCCGGTAGCCTCCCCGAAGATCCCAAGGAGGCAGCCAAGTTGAAGAAAGTCGCGGTTAGATACACCATCTTTAGTGGGCAGTTATACCGGCGCGGATTTTCTTCACCCTTCCTGAAGTGCCTAACGCCTAAAGAGGCCGGGTATGTCCTGGCTGAAGTTCATGAAGGAAGTTGTGGGCACCATTTAGGAGGCAAGGCCTTAGCATTGAAGGCGCTCCGAGCAAGCTACTACTGGCCCACGATGGAAGCAGACTCCCTTGCACACGTTCAAATGTGCAATAAGTGCCAACGGCACTCTGACCACTACCACGCCCCGCCGGAAGAATTGTCTACGACATCCATCCCCTGGCCCTTCTACCAGTGGGGCATGGATATCTTGGGACCTTTTCATCAAGCGCCCGGGCAACTAAAGTTTCTAGTTGTCGCTGTAGATTGTTTTACCAAATGGATAGAAGCAGAGCCCCTCGCTAACATCACCTCGGCTCGGATTCAGAAATTCACTTGGCGCCACCTCATCACCAGATTTGGTGTCCCAGAATCCATCGTTACGGACAATGGGACGCAATTCAAAGACAAGGGTTTCGAAGAACTACTTCGCGGACTGAAAATTAAACATCATTGCAACGCCGTGGAAAACCCTCGAACAAATGGACAAGCTGAAGCGACCAACTGGGTTATCGTTAGGGGGTTAAAGAAAAGGCTGGACGAAGCCAAAGGGAACTGGACCGAGCAGTTAGACTACGTCCTTTGGGCCTACCGAACCACTCCTCATTCTACAACCGGTGAGACCCCGTTCAAACTAACCTACGGGTGCGAAGCAATGATCCCGGTGGAGATAGGAGAACCGAGCTGGCGCCTCCAACACTTCTCACCAGACACCAACCCCGGGTTAATAAGAGAAGACTTGGACTTGTTGGAAGAGATAAGGTGCATCGCGTACATACGCGATGCTGCAACCAAGTAAAGAACAGCAGCCCGGTACAACCTAAAGGTCATCCCTAGAAGGTTCCAGCCAGGCGATCTAGTACTCCGCATGGCCGACATCAGCGAAAGGAGTGCCTCCCAAGGGAAATTAGCCCCTAACTGGGAAGGACCCTACCGCGTCGTAGTCAGTACCGGGAAGGGGGCTTATACCTTGGAAACGTTAACAGGCAAGTCAGTAAAGAATTTTTGGAACGCGGATAAACTTAGAAAGTACTACAGCTAAGCGCCTTTCAAGGCCTAGTCTCCTAGTTTACTTCATGTTTGATCTGTCCCAATTATTGTACACTTCTTCAATCTTTAAATTCAAGTAAATATCTCAATTATCAAGAACTTAATTATCGAGAACTCGGTTACCATAGTACCAACCATAGTGTCTTGTGCTAGGTAGGGAGTGCAGTAGAGAAATCCCAACGGGGGGAAAACTCTCGCACCAGTCCACCCGCACAAAAGACCCTGGCAAGGACCAGTCCGAAACCACAAGTCGCGCGGCCTCCTAAAATACCTAAAACAATCGGTAATGGACCCCGGACAAGGTTTCCTTCCTTAGGCACGGACTCCAAATCCCAGATAGCTATTGCCTTCGAATTCCAAGTCAAGGTCAAGGTTCCTTACCTTAGGCACGAATTCCTAAGGTCAATCAACTTCGAATATCGGATCCTATGCCAAGGCCTCTGAACGTTCTCATCACGCAAAATCCTAAGGGAAATCCTAAAGCGCTCGACAAAATGGGCGTTGGACCTAGACCACAAGTCTCGTCAAAATTCCGCAATACGCGAAAAAGGGGCATTGGACCCCAAAAATAGATATAAAAAAAAAGTCATTACAAAATTAACAAAGTCATTACAAAATTCTGAAAAGACGGAACACTGTTTGCCCAAACACAGAAAAATAACCCTACGCAGGGGGCAAAACTAGAGCACGCGAATCACTCTACTGAAGGCCCTGAACCACCAACCTCGGCAGAAGAATCCCCCGTACTCGGATCCGCAGTAGCAAGGCGGGGAACGACGAGTTGGCCATTCTGGACTACCTTCCCGGAGTCCAGAGAATCAAGAACTTGGTCGACCTCGGGATTGAAGAGCTGAACTTGCTTGATTGCATTCCGGAATTGCTGCTCTTTGATATCGGTGCAAACAGTAAGGAGAGTCTCGACATCACCCTTCAACGCGGTAACTTGCCCTCCGAGACGCCCGTTCTCAGCACGAAGGCCCTCATTCTCAGCTCTTAACTCGGCCATGCCCCTTCTGGCGTCCGCCAAGCTGGCCTCCTTCTCCCTCAATACGTCTCTCAGGATGGCTACTTCGTTCCCCAGCTCTCGGTTCAGGGCCTCAACACTCTCCTTGGACTTGGCGGCTTCCTCTTTGGCCCGTACGGCCTCCTCCTTCTCCGAAAGAGCCTGGGCTTTACCCCGCTCCGCAGCAGCAACCCTCCGCTCGTATTCCTCAACTGCATACTCCAAATGCCGAGCCTCCATGGCAAAACGAAGCCCAAGAACTTAGAAACTGTAGAGAGCATCCGGGGCACTACGCTGGGCCAGCTTCGCCTCTACTTCCTCATCTAGGAGGAAGCCATCAGCGAACTCATGAGGGTCCGGGTTCTCGAGGTACAGGTTGATTGCCCCCCCAATCTGGTCGGCGCCTCCTTCGACCAGGGACCTCTTACTCCGGTCACTCGGTGTTCTTTCTCCAGCCGCCTTCCTCTTTCGCCCCATAAGAGGGGGGAATCCTCCACCTGGATCGGTTCCTCCTCCGTGGTAGGAACCTTGGCATGACGGGGCAATGGGACTGAAACCGCCTCCGCGGCAGGATCCGAAGGCCCCGACTCATTCCTGGCCCTCAGGGCCTCCAGAATAGCCAGAGCGTTCCCCTCCTCAGACATCTCGGCCAAGCTCTCTGAAAAGCAAACACAAACAACAATCAGGTCCATACAAGGGAGAAAAAGCAAAGAAAATAAAGCATGAACAAAGGCCTATGCTACCTAGCACAGCCCAAAGTTCCACATCATCTACGGCATCCAGTATATCTTTGGGCCAGATCTTGTCGACCTCGGCAACCCATGTTTCGAAAGAATTGACACATTCGAGCTCCTCGTCATCCAAGTGACAAACCTCCCTCTCAAATGTCTGTGTGGGGATGCTCCATGCCGCCGGATTCCAGTACAGGCTGAATGTTGACTCCTTGCCACTCCCCAACCAGAAGGGTCGAGTGCCGCCGGCCGCCATTAACTTGAAGAACTTTTTCTTGAAGTCCTTACAGCTCTCTAGGTAGGGGAGAAACACCGTCTTACCTTGCCGGGAACGCACGGACAACCAAGACTGTTGGTGAGCACGAACACCATGGACGGAATACCTGGTGTGGAAATAGAAAAATGCCCTGTCGGAGCATCGCAACCCCAGCAACCGGCATATCCTCTCGAAAGCCAGGATGTTCGCCCAACCATTGGGGTGAATCTGACTGGGTGCAGCGTGAAGAGTCCGGAGTATGGCAATATGGAAATCACTGAAAGGGAGCCGAAGCCCAAACCGTGTGAAGAAGTCCTCGTAGAGGAACATGAAGTGCTCCCCCGCCTCACGGGTCGAACACACGTGCTCTCTTCCCGGGGATAGGATCAGGAACTCACCATCCCGGAGCCCTCCCGCGGTAAGCTCCAAGTAATCTTTCAATTTGTCCAACTTGGACTCGATCTCGTAGCGTGAAATCCTGCCAAAAGCATCGTCTGCAACCCAGGGGTAAGACGACCCCGGCCCCCGGCGAACACGAATCAACTCCTCCTCGGCTTCCTGACCCCCCCGCTCGCGAGCTTCAGGATCCGGGTTGGGCTCTTCAATTCTCAGCACCTTTCTCCTAGCCATTCGAATTCCTGGAATTCACACAGAGGCTCAGGGTCAGAACCAGTCCAAGTTCAGAGATCCAAATGTTCTGGCCTCTGCACCCGCCAAGGCAAAAAGCCTCGGAAGGACACCTCCGCTGCACATGGTGCGACGGAGGAGGTGCTCCAAGAGGGGCAAATGTCATTGACGGAAGGGGAAAACACACTTCCCCCTCCCTTTCTCGAAACAACAAAAACCAAATAAACCAGAAGCAGAAGCAAAAGAAAAGATCAGTTCTGTGAGTACCTTGAAGCAAGAGGAAGTCCTGTGAAGTCCAGCAAGATCGTCTCGCACCACCGCAATGACCGGCATAAATCACCACAAAACCTCAAAGTTTCTGATAAAAGTCGAACGAAACAAAGCCAAAAAGCTGACACCCTATTTATAGGGGTTACGGTTAGAGGGTAATTCTGTCCAAACACCTCACATTTGAAAAGGCACCCATTATGGCGCGCGGAGCATGACGCACGACTTCTCAACCCGAGCGCGCCACGTGGCCCACGTTGCCGTAACGATAGCTCATATTACGGTTATCCAGCAAGTTGAAGGACACAACCGCAGGGTCAAAGAGCCCGAGAAACCCGCTCGGACCCCAGAATTATGTTACCCCGGTAATAGTCCCCCAAGGTACAGAGACCCCGGAACCAAGTATCTAAACTTGGCACTCCGCCGGCCTCGGCCAAGTGCCAAGCTGGGGGCAACTTAACATATCGCGTGGTCAGGATGAGCGTTGGACTCACCCCAGTATAACATAAATACCTCAGTCTAAATAAAGGAAAGCGAAAGGCACAAAATTCGAAGGAAAAGAAGTAATTTTATTAAGTTTCTCATTCCATACATCATCTTACAACAAAAGGAGGGAAAAGAAAGTATAAAGGCATGAAACATATAATGAAAGAAACCCCGAAGGTGTGAACCACCATTAACATCATTGGAATCTCGGGCTATGTTGCATCCACATTTCCTCCAAGAACTAGCACCAGCCTTTTCCTCCCGAAGCAGTATCTTGAAAAAGTGGATTGGCTTCGAAACCCGGAGCGGAACACTGCTTCCGAACCTCGGTACCCACCGATTTTCTTCACTTCCTTCCTCGCCAGGCAGGGAGAGGCCGGGGCGCACCCTCCTTGATAGATGAGGCACAACTTTCTCATGAGATGATCGTTCCGTCGGAAACCTTGATCACCTCAAGCAGCTTTAAAGCCGAGGAGCAGCCTCAATAGTTCCTCCTGCTCATCCAACCGCCCCTAGGAGCAGTTGGAAAGGAGAGCGAATTTGAGCCCTACCCCTTCGGTTGCCTCCATCTAAAGCGGCAAACATCTCAAACCTCCCCAGCAACGAGAAATACCAAAGAAGCAATCACCGTACGCTGGGAAAGTGAGACATTTGCCGCTAATACGCTGAGAAAGTGAGACATCTACTCAAGAAGTCTCCCACATAAAATCACCAAGTTTCAGAAATTTGAAAAAAAACAAGAAGAAAACTCTTGAAAGAGGCAAAACTCTCCAGAAGCACGCAGCAAAGGAAAAGACCATTTCTCTGAGATAAGTCACTTCCAGAATGAACATTGTAAAGAGGAATACCATGATCGAATGCAAAAACCCTCTATTTATAGAGAGAACGGAACGATCAAATTAATTCCTCACATTGAAGAACCTGTCAAACCATAAATCCGCATTCAATGACCCTTATTTCCCATTGGTCGCAAGAGCAGCGGACGGTTGTAAACTACACAAAGCTGACGCTCCCCATTAAAGACTCGCTCATTCTCAAAGAGGTCAAAGCGACGTTTCCCAAGGGATCCAACAAATCAAGATCAATGAAGAACGCTGCAGCAAGTCAAAAAGACCCCGAGAACTACGTCCAGGGGGCAGCTCAAGGAAACCCACGAGACCGAGGAGTGGCGATGTAGGTAAGGACCCACCTCGGCCTCCGAACCACATCCCAGTCGTCGAGTTGTCTCATGATCACGGGCCCCGACCAACGTTAAAGATCGCGAAGCCCGGCCTCAAAGCCAGGATGCCGCCCACTTCGAGCACGATAGTACCTTGACACTTGGGTCTTGTCCAAGCGCCAAGTTGGGGGCAACTGTTCTGGATCGTGGTCCGAGACCCCGTCCTGAAGGATCGACCCGACACATGAACCATCGGACTCCGTCGACAACGCCCCCACGACGGCCTTGCGACCTTGAACCCCGTCGCCTGACCGCAGCAGTCATTTCTCCGTTCTCAGAAAGGGGGACCACGACCGCTGCGCAGTAAGGATTACCGGTTAAAAAAAATGTACCCAACGGGTCGGAGAGACTAGCCTCCACGATCGTAGGACAGTCCCGACAAAGTCAGAGACAGACCTCAACGATCGTGGAACAATCCCGACAAAGTCAGAGACAAACCTCAACGATCATGGGCTGAAATCCCTACCATAACACGATCCTAACGTACCTCTATCCTACGTGGAGTGCAAGAGGATTCAAATCACGCTCACAATATATACCAGGCTAAGTTAACCAAAAAGGAGTATTAAGTCTTAACTGCGATTCCATTAGCTTGAACTTATTGGTGTACTGCCTGACTTGAGCGTTGGAATCCTATTGCAGGTACCCACCCCCCGTGGACTTCATACTCTTGATCGCATCTACATAAGGAAGAAACCACTACATACGTGCTTATCTCAGGTACCTTCTGAATCCACTTCAGAACAAATGGAATGCCACTCCTCAGAAGCATAAATGGTGTATCTAGCTCTGAATTCAGATAAATAATGGATCTTGATAATATAATTTCTTATATCTGGAATTCTGGATAGAAAAGTTTATCTGCCTAATAGGCCAACATGAAAGAGACGGGCGGCGGAGCTGGCAAGGTATGCATAATGTTGAAACCTCCTTGCTCGTAGCTCATTTCTCCAAAAAATTTCCACCACTTCTGATGAATGTTTCAAAAATCAAATCAGCCATTAAATCGATAAAGTTTTTAAATTATAATTCAGTTAATTAAATTTAAATATATATATATATATATATATATATATATATATATATATATATATATATATATATATATATATATATATACCATTAAATCGATAAAGTTTTTAAATTATAATTCAGTTAATTAAATTTAATATATATATATATATATATATATATATATATATATATATATATATATATATATCTGTAAGAAGTGAGAAGTTGTGAACTGTGAACACAAATACACAGCCTTTTATTTTTCTTTCTTTGATACTTAAAAATACCCATGTTTTCAACACAAACAGCTAATTATAATGGTCTACTACGTACTGTTGTGTTATATGTAGGGCCTATATAAAATTGAGACCAGTGTGCTGAAAATGTTGAAAGTTAAGATGGGTGTTGAAAATTATCGTCTCTGTTGATTTCGCACCCGGTTATGATCTACAATTAGACACGCTTATAACAGAAAGAATGGGGATTGTAAATTTTGAAAAAAATTATTTTAAAATGAACAAAGGAAATATCTATTTATTCTTAAATTATTTAGTAGGTTAATATCTTTATTTATTTTAGATTAAATTTAAAATATATATTCTTATTTATTTATTTTATAAATTAATTAATTTTTTTTTGTATAAACTCTCTGGTGTCTAATAACTCTTCTAACATTAATTTTTTTTATTCATAAAATTCAAAACTAAAACTTTATTTAAAAAAATAAATACTGAAGCAATTAAACCAAACAAACATTAATATAAGCAACAGCTACTGAGTTACATGCTTCCTCATTTGTTTGAAAAAAATGGGCCATAAGTTAACAAATAAATAAATATTGGTATGGTCAGGCTGCCAAAAAGGTCGCAAAAAGAATAGGGCAATAGGCTGACTTACGAGATTAAAAAAAAGAGGTACCATGCTAGCTAGTGTAATGATTTTTCCCATCGTCTCTGGTATGATATGAGTGACTTTGAAACTTTGCTAAAATTTGGTGGTGGTTGGTGTTATTATTTGCACATCAATATTTATACTGATTCCTCCACCTTTATATATTGAGAAAATAAAAATGAAAAACCAATGTAGCTGATGCTAGTGTTTTTGAAACTTAGCTAAGGTTGGTGGTGGCTAAGCAGCTGTCTCACATATACGCAATTAGTCGTCCATTTCACACCTTCATGTTGCTTTCATTCTTCAAATTAAAAAGAAAAAAATGCTATGACCCTGAATATTATCTTGAGATCATATACGTCGGAACATGGAAAAAATGATGTGATCATTTTGTTAATTGTGATGATAAAACTATTAATTCATTTAAAAGATATTGTAAAGTATTAATGACAAAAACTAAAATGACATCAATACATCATAAAGAAGCAGATCCTTTTTTTTTTTCTTTCATCTTTTTGTCGGGCTATTCTTCAATGTAGTAGGTAAACTAAGCACGAATTCTAGCATAAAAATTATGGAATGGCAATGAAAGTGAAAGACCAATGCAATTTATGTCTTTTTTTTTTCGGTGAAACATGTCACTTTGATGTAAATAGTAATGGGTCTTAATCATCTGACGTTATTAAGATTATTTTTCTTTTTTTTTTCTCGGAAGAGAAGAAAAAGGAAAACTTCAGCCTGAGGAAATTGCAAATACTCATTAACGCATTTATATGGTCTTCCAGCTTTCAAGTTAATTGTACACTAAGCCGAAAGTTGAGTCATGGTGGGACCAAGAGAAAACTCTGGGATTAAGTTAAACACAAGATTTTTTAAACGAAAAACCAACTAAACCAGAAAAAGCAAAGTGAAATTGGCACAATGAATCAGACAGACTCTAGGCATGAACTAAAACTTGATTATCAAGGAAGCTTTTCAAATTACAGCAACGAATCATCGCGAAGTTGTTTTAATGTTGACAAAGCATACAATAAACTTTTAGGGTATCATAGTATTGTCCATAGCATGCAGCAGTAACTATTAGTACAATTTTATTCATGAGTTCATTGAACTGGTTATTCTCCTTATTCCCAGAAAGTTTCATCGGTTTTATATCCCTCTGTGTATCTACATCTACATATTCTGATCTTAGTTTATTGGTGTGATGTTGTTTATCGAGCTAAGCACGACGTACGGCCGAATCAGCACTCAAAAAATTGTTTCCAGACAAATATTTAATGGGTCAGGAAAATAATGGAATGCCAATTGGGTCACCTTTTACGTTCAAGAGGCAGCTCCAATAAAGAATGACACAGTTTATTGTTCTTTCTCTACCATTGTAGTTCTTCCAGCATAGTAAGAGGTACTGTTGTGAGAGCACTAGCTCTACATCTCGCGAAGTCTTCAATAAATATCTCAAGAAACCTGAGTGGCAATCTACTTTACAAACACCAAAATATCAACTTATATATTTCTAGTTGGTAATTTGTGCGCATCAAATAGGTAGTGATACTAGTAGAACAACTCAAATGGAAGATTACCTTGATGGAACGAGGTGGATCAGAAAAGCTGTTACGTTTTAACCATAACTCAAGTATTTGCAACGAGTAAAACTTGGCTCTAATCTTTGACTCCAACCCTTGTTTCTAATCTCATTTAATCTCATTTCATTTGTTATTTTCAATCCCATTTAATTGAATTAATAAACATACGAAAGGAGATTAAATGAAGTTGGAGTCATGTTTTGTACATTGGCGATATCCCAACCGCTTAGCATGTATGGAGGCCACCAATCGAGGCTTTCCACTTGTGAAAGAACATAATTGTAAGCTGATTGCACATTTTGCAGAGCCTAAGATACATTGGCCAAGACCATTTGCTTACAATGAAGATGTAAACGACGATGCTTCTCACAGAGATGCCCCCCTGTTCAAATTAAGGCCAAAGGGGAGTGTTTCTTCCTTTGGGAAGCTCCTCACTTGAGTCCTCCAGATTAGACAGATTAAAATGTTCCGCTTCCTACGAGCTTGCCACCCATATTTATAGTCCCCAACCCCAACAATTGGTGATCTTAGCGCCTCAGCACAGTGGACTGGAAGCTGTGGCGCCAGTACACATAATTAGAATAGAAATTTTAGTGAGTCATATGACTTGATAACTAAACTTTTCAAGTTGTGACACCAAGAGCAGCTAGTTATAATTATTATTATTTTTTCTCTGTTACCTAGTATTTCTTACCAGTCAAAGGGGACAGAACAGCCCCACCATGTGTAACCTGCATTATTAACGTTGGCCTTAGCAGTAGTTTCTCAAACATGAAGACCTGTGGATACAATTTTTTGCTGGAAAACCTGAGATTGACACACAAGTGGAAAAAAAAAAAAAAGAAGCATTACGAATTTACTGAAGACATCCTCTAGCTGTTACAATTATGCATGGTTTCCTACAGTAAAGTTCTTCTATTTTCCAAACATGATATCTGCCGACTATACAAACAAAGCGTAGGTGTTTGTAAGTGTCCCACTCCCACCAGTGCGACTTTTATCATTTGGGCATGGAGGGAGTGTTTTAGCATGACAAAAAGTGTGGATTTTGATCTTAGATTAAAACTATGAAACACAGACACGGACACAGGACACGATACGAATACGGAAATACATTAAATTTAAAAATTATATGACATGGACAATGTGTGTGTATATATATATATATATATATATATATATATATATATATATATATATATATATATATATATATATATATATATATAATAATTTAAAAAAAATCATAATTCATATAAAATATCATTTTTATAAATTTGAAGATTTATAATATTTTAATATATGTATGTATCAATATTTGCTACTTAATATGATCCTCTTAAAAAATATGGAACATAATTTCTATTGATATATTTTAAAAAATCTCCTAAATTAACTTCTCCTAATTGAACTAATCATGTGCAAGTACATGTGCATAAAAAAATTAGAGGGAATATTGGTGTGAGGCAAGCTTCGGTAGCAACAAAGTGGACGACTTGGTATGAGCAAAGATAGAAGAAGCAGATGAAAATAGTAGTGTGTGAAAAGATAAAACTTTAAATACTGGTATGTGAAAATAGTGGCTTGGGACGTCAGTCATATGATTGGACAGGTGAGTTCATTTGAAACTACTAATTGAACGTTAGTTATGAAAACTAATTTTTTTTAAAAAAATATTAATGGGTCGTATTGAGTTGTGTCCCCAGATCCAAACGCGTGTTGAAAAATGTCGAAGCAAGATCAGAAGTATTCGAGTGTGTCTGAGACATGTCTAAAATAAAAAAAATAATCTTTTTAAAATTACATACATTCAGACACGCAAGACATATGTATCGTACAGGTATTCCATGTGTCTAACACGGACAAGTGTTCGACGACACGCGGTGCTTCATAGGATTAAAACCATTTGATTCAAAAGAAACTTGCTAACTTAGGCCCATCGAAGTTATAACGTATTATTCTTCCTCTAATATTTCCAATGTGGGACTTTCATACATCTGTTTCCAACAATCCTGACGGTTTAAGTGTTAGAAAACCAGTTAAACTACAACTCACGGATATGATCACCCATACCAACCTCAACAGAAGGAATTTTGATAATAAATTTTAAAATAAACTTCATTACTAGCCATGTGATGACAATCTAATCACTTGATACTCTGTAACTGCATGCTGTGATGACAATACTGCAGAATTGTAAGTGATGGTTATTCGATCAGATCTCCCATTGTCTACCACTACCTGAAACCAAATAAGGGTTACAACGTTTCGTTACTGTATATGGGCAACTTTCTACTCTTTTGCTGATCCTAGTTCTTCATCAAATCAATAGCCATTTACTTTTAATGTAAGGTATCTAATTTTGGTTATGGCCCTATGGGCTATTATATGTTGTAGACTTGTAGATAACTAGCTGTAAAGCCTTAGCATTCATGTGATGCCAGAGATTGCTGACAGGCTGGCAGCGTACACCGTCAGACTTTTCAGATGTTAGATGGTTTAGTTTTAGAATGCTACAAATATGGAATAAGCTAAGATCCAGGGCAAAACGTTGCTATGTATGCAGAAACTAGATACCTGCAATTACTGTTTTATAAGTCTGACATGTCTGAGTTTGCAAAAAGCACTTGCAGGGAATTTAGCTGATCAACATTTATAAATTATCATCCTTGATTGTAATTGTGTTATTCCTAGGCATCACTAGGTCATAAATCTATCATTTCCAGTCTATGAACAGCTGGGAGATGGATGCAGGAAGTGTAAGTGTGCAGCAAATCTGTTGGGACTTGGGGTTCAGGAGGATTAGTAAACTGAAAGAAGCTTCGGATAAACTGTTAACAAGAACCGATAAGGATCTGACTTACCCAATAAAGCACTAATTAAACAACCCCGACCCCCTTGGACATCCATTGTTCTTTGTAGGATTTTCTTTTCATTGACTGTATAAGATGAAATGGCCACAGGTCATGGAAAAAAAAAAGTGAATGCAAATATAGCAACTTGAGATTGTGAACTTATTAGACCAATCACCAATCTCCGAAGGTTATCATGCACGTGTTAGCCATTTGATGAAGAACACTATCACTTCAGTTATCTGAGCCCTGGAAGTTTTCTCACGGAAGATGGAATGCAAAACAGTAGCAATTGTCTGTGTCCTTCCAATCAACAGAATGCCAGAACAATCTTTGTCTACTCTATGCACCTAATATACAAGCTTTCTTCAAGTATCAACATAATAGCTAGTTCACATATCCACGTAACACGTGCAAATTGAAGTGATGTAAAACCAAAGGCGACATGATATCTTAACATCAGATGGAACTAGTTTTATTGTTGGTGCATATTTGTGAATGTAAAGTTGTGCAAATATCATTACTTATTGTTAAAGATTTGGATTATTAGATTTGGATATAATCAATTGGGCAGGCAATAATTCAAAATTTAATTAGCTGTGGGTTGATATAGTGTAGCTTCATTGTCATAGCTGTGTTTTTCTAATGACCCAGTCAACTTTAATGGGGTATATATTCCTCAGATATGGTCAATGTTTTCCAGGAAAATTTAAAAAGAAAAAACCTTCTCAGACATTATAGTGCACTAATTGACTTTGTCGATATTTTGATCCTAACATGTAACATTTAAATGAGTTTTATTAAAAGAAAGACCATAACATTCTACTGTCTCGGTTACATAGATATCAACATCACTCTAGAAACAGAAAGGGAATACTTGATATTAATCTTACATGTTATTGTTCAATAATGGTAATTTCTCCTAGTGGTGGAAGCAAAATGGCTGAGGATCAGGTGTTAATTAGAATCCGGGCAATCCTTAGTCCTGGATTTATGACCTTTCCCACCAGGGCTTGGCCCTGAATGCATCATTGTCCACAGAGACGTTCTTGCAGTGGCCTTTGAATCCATCCTCCCAACAGAGCTATGTAACTTCTTAACCTCAAGTGGCCGAGCTGCAATCCCAGAAGGCAACTGAAGATGAAGGCATAAAAGTAGAAGAAGAGCACTAACATAGAGAGACCTTATTTTCCTATCCATCCCATCTAGAGAGGATTAGAACTGCACGTTATCTTGAATCATCAAAGAATATAATGGTTTATGTGTGCTTGATAGTTGATCCTAAGTTTGAAACTATTAGAATCCATTTTATAGTTTGTATTGGGAAAAAAGGAGGGCAAGTGGGTACTTTAGGAGGAAATTAATAGTAGAAAGAAGAAAAAGCATCAAAGTCTATTTTGGGGTTCGAACAAATTGTAAGGTATGGCTAAGGATGGTAAAATGGGTCCAATCTAACTAGTTAATTCGTTTAACCTGTCAAATTTAATAATTTATGTTATAATTTTTAACTTATTTTTTAGAAAAGTAAATTTAACCCATCCCACATAGTCTACGAATTGAGACTGAGAGGGTTGAGTTGTCAAGTCTTTTTTTTTTTTTTACATTTTTTGTAATAGGTGAATAACCTGCCAAACTCGCTTTTTTTTGTTCAGTTTTTAAGCAATTATCAATCCACCATAAAATAGGCTAAGCTGTTGACTCTAACTCTTATAATAAAAATGGGTCAACTCATTTCGCCCCATTTTTTGCTAGCATGTAGTGGAACTTGCTAGGTTGACATGTTTTGTAGTCTCTAACTATGCCAAATAACGAAAATGATATGCTTAAAATGAGAAATTGAAACTCAAACTGTGATCTTAACCTTGTATCATGCACGTGTAATTTCCTGATTTCTAGCTTAGTTTGGCGAGTGAGGCCTACAGATGAGAGGGTTTTGAGCACATTTGTCTAAGGCTCTCAACATCAATATCGAATTTGGTTGACAATCTATAGGGCAAATCAATTCAACAATGTAGCTGATATTGTGTTGCTCAATCTGGCTTCAGTGCTAGTGCCTCTTGTAAAATTTTCAACCCAAAAGTAACATTTTCTTCTGCCTCACGTTACATAAACAAATGAAGTCTAGATATATATATTTTCCTACCATTCTTAATCTATACGACACCCAAGGATTGAAAGACTACATGAACCTCATACCTGCATTAACATCTCTTAATTATATCTCGTACTTGTTACAAGACTAGCTTCCAAAATTCCCGGATATTGTTCTTCCATATCATTTTGATCCTTGAAAGATTTTTAGAACATCAATTTAGATTTTGAAAGATTATTACATCAATTTGATCATGAATGATTAGTTTTTAACATCAAAATAGTTTTAAAGTTACTGTTTATTGGGACTAAAGTGATACCATTCTATAACATAAAATTATTATTTGAAGACCAATTTGTTATTACTAATGTTTCAAAAATCAAAATGAAGTTCCGGAAATCTTTCAATAACTAAATTGAGGGTCTACTCTTTTATGTATTGCTTGGAATGAAGAAGGGGAAAGATAGAAGGGGAAGAGTGTAAGTATTTGGGCCCTTCATATTTTTCATTGAAGTCTCGTTGTTTAATCCCTCAGAAGTTTGATATTATAAGAGACAAAATCTAATGTTTATTAATATTTTATTTTTGCCTTTTTTTTAGTAAATTTTTATCAATACTTGACATAATTTATCAATAAATCTAGGCTCAGGGGTACCAAATTATACTTTGACATAATTCAATACTTGGCTTATTTTTTGCATTTCTTTTGGTATCTTGGTTCTTATACTTCATTTATTGGAACACACAGGTAGGAACACGTTTTCTTTGTAACATAATCGCAGTCATCTGATCTCTTTTGGATCCACTCTGGCTTATGTTTGAGTAAAGTATAAGTTGCAGACTTTTCTCACATTCCCAATTTATTTGCAACAAAATATTTCAGTTTCGGTTTTACTGTTGAAAGTCAAATAATGGATTTACTTTACCAAAAACTTTATTGATGGATGAAACTTGGAAGCAATTAAGTAGGATAGTATCGATTATCATAAATTCTGAGAGGATTTTTACTGTTGATGTGATACTTCCGTTTAGTTTCATGAAAAAAATTTGGGAAGGTTTGAGAAGTAAAGAAGGAATAGCCATTTACCTGATTCAGGATCTACCAGAATTTCTTAAGTTCAAAATTAGGTTCGAGTGACAGCCAACTGAAATCTGATATTGATGTTTGTAAAAGTGGTAATCATGACATTGACTAGCAAAGAATGGATTGAATCAATGTATGAAAATATTTAATCAAAGTTCAGATTCAATAAACCTGGTAAATTGTAATTACCTCTCTTTTTCCTTCTTGAGATTTACAAACTTGGGGTTACTGACCTGAGGAGAACCCTATTTAGAATCTGCATATCTCAAGTAATAAGTGTTGGTAATAGAGTTAGGCAACTCTGCACTCTGCAGTTCTAAATCCACATGCACACATTTCAAACCCAGTAAGATGGGATGCAGGGTTTATGGAAGAGGATAAGTTAAATTTGGGTTGCCAAGCTTTTGATAGACCAATAAGAAACATGACCTTGTTTTTACATTTTTCACTAGCTAAGGGCTTGCAGGTTAATCTACCAATTTAAAGAATGAGGTTATATAGGAGTTCAGATTAAAAGAAGATTTGCTACGTTTAACCCTTCTTTAATTCCTTATCATCTTGGCTAGTCCTAGCTTAAAGGTCGCCCTTAATTAGAGTTCCAATAATCATTAAAATCTCATTTCACAAGAAGTTCCAAAGTTTATTTCTTTACATCTCGTTGAAATATGCATATCTCAAAGTCTCAAAACGTGTTACAAGTATAGATGTACTCTGAGCCTATACACAGTAAAGAGGAACTAACTAGTTAATGATAAAGCACATAGACAGAGGTGTCACAATTCTCAAAATTTGTCACCTTTTTAAGGCATTTTCTAAGATACATTATTGTTAGGGTAATGATATTTACACAAATTGTCCCCTCAAAGATTTCACAAAGTTCACCCATCATCATTTACTTTAAAAAAAAAAAAAATCTCTCCCCCACTTTTTCTCTACGCTTTCTTAAAAAAGTCTAGATTTTATCCTCATGTACGTACTGTTAACAAATATTTGCCTGGCATATTGTCTTGGACTGCGTGGCTCTCTTTAGTATTAGAGTTTTTTTTTTTTTTCATTATTCCAAATTTTGACGCTTAGAAAGCCAAGTACCGGGTAGCGTACATCAACAAGAAGTCGCCACATCTTTTTGTGGGTTGATCCTTGATCTGTACTATTTCATTACGAAAATTCTCCACCGTCTGAATCTTCAAAAGATTCGATTGACAATGATACGTTCGGAACAATTCCTCCAAGTATAGGAGAAAAAAGAACTTTGGTTCATACCTATCCACCATCTCACTGGAAAATTTTTAAATACTCGTACAATATTATTTTAGATAAATTTATAAATTGTTTTGATCTGATATAAAAACATTCAAATTTTAATCTAATAGAAGAATCTCACCATTTCACTTTTTCTCCCTTTTTGGTTTTTCTTTTCTTATAAGTTTGTGCATGTTTTGAATATTGGGAGTTCTGAGTATGTCTTAGGCTATGTTTGAAAGAATAACATAAAAGAAAATGATACAGAATAAAATTGTAAAACTTATAAAAGAAGTGTTTGGGAGTTATTTAAAACATAATTCTAATAATTTTACATTAAATAGTACAGATATTTATTTTTATATTTTTTTAATATCATTAATTATACATATTTTTTATTACTTTTTTTACTAAATTTAACACCTTAAAAAAGATGTCAATAATATTTACATATTTTTTAAAGGTATAGGATAATCTTTTACCTTTAAAATAAGAAAGTGGAATGCCAATGGATGAATCTTAGTTCTTTCTTTATTGCTCAAAGTTTTAAACTTTTGTCCCTTCAAATTGAGTAGTAAAGGAAGGAATAGTATAAATTCTATTTTCCTCTATTGTTAAACTCATAAAATAATCAAACAAGAAAGTGATATATTCTATTTCATTTCATTTTATCTTTTCATTTTATTTCATTTTATTATGAGTCACTCGCTTCTCTCTTCTATGAAACTCTCAAACATATCCTTAAGATTCAAGTTTCAAATAAATTTTTACAATGACATAATTTTTTTTAAACACTTAAATTATTATTTAATATATATAATTTTGTGAGGGTCATGATAGAAGTTTTTTTATCTTTAAAAATACTTTTATAAATATCAAATAATTATTTGTGTAACTACAATACCTCATGCCCAACTATAAGTTTCAACTTTCAACTTTGAAGTTTTGTTATACAATTCCTTCAGCTTACCGCAATGATTAAATTCTTCTTAGTTGGGGGTACAATATTGTATAGAATAATAAATTATAAATTAAATTAAAATTTTAATCCATAGACTTCATATTTATTTTTAATTTAATCTATATATATATATATTTTTTAAAAAAAGCAGTCTTTATACGTATAAATATTTTTAAAATAATTTATATTATCAATTTCTGTTATAATATTATTAATTTAGTTCATACTAGATATTTTATAAAAAAACATTAAAATTGAACATTTTACATATAAATAGAATATTTAAAAAAATATTTAATAGACAAAGAAACACTTTTTAAATTAACTAACTGATAATAATATTATAATGAAAATTGATATGAACTATCTTAAAAAATGTAAGAATTAATTTAAAAACATATATAAACTAAATTAAAAACAAGTAAAAAATATAAAGACTAAATTATAAATAGACTGTAGCATAATTATTAAATTCTTAAGATATGAACTTTATTCTCGTTGGGATCATGGTTATAGGTGTGTTTGGTGTAAGTTGAATTCTCTTGAGGCAGTGAAGCTTGTCCAATCTCAAGCTCTGGTGGATCTAATCTACACTGGTATGATGCAATTGTTAGTTATATTAAGGTATTGATTGCTCGGGATTAGAAGTTTTAGATTTCTCACTCTCTTAGAGAAGCAAATTATTGTGTAGACTTTTTTGTCAAAATGGATATTATTTCTTTAGAAGCAATGACTTATTAGAATTCTCCTTTTCTAGGAGTTTTTCATTTCCTCTTGACTGATGTTTTTGGAGTTATTTATTTAAGGTAATAGGTTCTTTGTTTTCCCTTGTACCAAAAAAAAAAAAAAGGAGTGTTCAGAACTGGCAAATACATGATTTTCTTATGGTCAAACCCCAATTTGGAAATGATTTGACTCCTTGCATATGAGGTCCCTCATTAAAGTTGCTCTCCCTTCTATTTACAAGGAACTGATTAGATCATAAGTGTTTCTTTGATAACACTTAATTTTGAAGAAATAATCACTTATTTTTTGTCAAAAATTTTATTAGAGATTTTTCAATTATAAACTATTTTAAATACAAATGAGCTAATTCAAACACACACTTATCTAAAATAAATTCCAAAGCATGCCAATTAAAGTAGACAATCCTACAACTTACCAAAAATAAAAAAAAAACATAATTATGCTTGAAAAAAATATCACAGCATGTATATACTTGAAGCCAAAAAATAATAATAATAATAATAATAATAATAATAATAATAATAATAATAATAATAATAATAATAATAAAAGGATGAGAAATATGGAGTGATTTCCAGTTGGAAATTACACCGTTAGAATGCAGTGATCTATCACGAATCACTTGCATACAGAACTCCTAGACTAATGGCTTCTTGCTATGCGGTCAATTGGGTTACTTGCATGAACTAAATGAATTTAACCATTTTCTGGTCACTCCCAAAAATTTTTTACGTAGGTACAATCTATTACGTCATTATTTAAGTGTTTAAATTATTATTTGATACGTGTAAAAATATTATTAATGATTGATATAATTTTATGATGATCTCTATTATTTTACATATGTCAAATAATGATTTGAGTATCTTTAATAAATCGTATTTACCTAAAAATTACTCTCATAGACATTGTGGTTGTCACTTTCTTTCGTGCCATCTCAACGGTGACTTTAAAACCATAGTTCTAAGTCAATAACTCTAATAGGGGCTTGCTTGCATGTTAAAATAAAGAAATACATATATTTAAGGTTACCCCATTACTCACAAATTGTTGAGGAATTTAACTTCCTCAAGGAATCTGACTCAGAAGTGGGGTTCTTAATTGCAAATTTGTAATTTAATCACAATATCTCCAAACATCATAGCTAATGGATTATAACTAGCATTGTAAAACTTATCCATTGACCTTAATCGTTCAGGACCCAGAATAGGCCTTTAGAGGTTAGGTTCAAAGCCATCTCATGACTTTTCTTTGCAAAACTTTCCTATACTTGATTCTTCCAAAGTCAAATGAAATCTTTTAATGTATGTAAATAGAAATTGAGTTCTTTAATGGAAAAACAAAGTTTTTCTCTGGTAGGAATTTCAATCTCAGCAGCAGGCTGCATGAGAAATTATAAATTAATTTGACTTCTGTTCAAGATGTCATTTTTAAGTCGTCCAAACCTTGGTTTCTTTATTAGTACTCTCACTTTCAAAAATTTCATTTTTCAAATCAAGAACCTGCCTTGTGGGCTCCTTGGCAAAGGTATGAATTGAACTGGATCTGGCGGCACCTCACTATTTGTATGGTCTCACATGGTTTTGAATAGTTAAGTACCCAATTCATAGTAGGCTTTCTTTCCCTATAAATAGGACCTCCATGATGCCACTTAAGCAATACAAATCAAAACTAAGATACACTTCTGAGAGTCACCTAATAAGTCTTGACCTTCATTCAACATGGATACAAGACTCAAGTCTGTCACCTTTCTCACTCTTATTCTTCTTGCTTCCTTCTTTGCCGCTTTGCGTTCTGTATCAGAAGCCCGGCCATTGCGTAGTCCTTTGCCATGCAAAGATGGTATTGTTGGAGAGGTAAATGGGGTCTTCAGGACATTGAAGAACTCTGGTCCAACCCCTGGTGTTGGGCACAGGCTTAAAAAGCTTCAAAATCTTGGAGGGTTGAAGGACTCTGGTCCAAGCCCGGGTGAAGGCCACAGACTCAAAACCCTTCAAGTTCTTGGAGTTATTAAGCACTCTGGTCCTAGTCCTGGTGAAGGACACAAGTACATCACCAACAACCATTCATAAAGTGCCCATTCTTCATAAAGGGGATTAGAAATTTCATGCTTCCTCATTCTTAATTTTACTTTTATTTATGCATTAGAGTACTGATGTTATTCTCATTTTAAATTGCAAGATAGTTTAGAAGTGTTATTGTAATAAGTTAATATAGTGCATATGAAATTAGACAATAATCCTGAAGTACTTGTTACCTACTAGTACTCAGTGCATGTAATAATGTCACTAAACTTGTTACTAATTGAAGATCATAGTGAAAATACAGAGTGAGGGCTGCATTGTAACGTGTGTTTGATTTGGTGTACCGTTTATTTGTTGCCTTTGTATATTATTTTCTTTTCTGATTAATGCCAAAGCAAATATATTAAGAAGATCATGGAGAAAACATGGTGAAGGCTGTCAAGCTGCATTGTAACATTTGTTTAACATATATACAGTTTATAAATTGCCCTACTAGTGCATTTTCTTCTCTGGTTGAGAAGGATGAGTCACAAGAAGGGAAGGAAAAAGTTATCTTAGGCAGAAACATTTAATGGTAAGGTTGATATCCTTTCTAAATTTAAAGGTAAACTACTAAGCTATTAATTTTGCATAAAATTTTACATACAAAATTATTTAATATCAAACTGACCCTATAAAGTTTTATATTGTTGCAATTATTAATATATGAGCTTCTATCTCAAATACATTGGTTTCCCCAATGAAGAAAATTTATAAAAAGAAATTAAAACTTAGTATGTCGGAATTTAGGTGAGCAAATTCCACATAGAATTTGGAAAATTCCAAAATGGTCATAAGTCATAAGCACGTGATGTAAAGAACGAATGTGACAAGACAAACAAGAGTTATGACGGTATTCTCTTGGCCCACTCGCAATGGGCAGGTGCCGACGACCCAATGATGATGGCTAGGCTTGTAGCCTACGTCTCATAAAATTTACATGGAGGAGGCAAGTGTTTATTTAACTAAAGCCAGTCCAGAGAGTCTGGTATTTTATTGGTATTTTTACTGTCACTTGATAACTTGATGAAAAACCTCTTTATCAAAGCTCTGTTGATAGATTGTTTGAATTAAGTTTGATTGAAAGTGTATTTTTAAATTTAAATTTAATTAAAACTGAATTTATATTAATATAATTTATGTTTAAAAAATTTTATCTTAAAAATAAATTGAAATAACAATTTCAATATAAAAATAATTTTTTTTTACTTTCTAATCGGCATAAGTTTGGCTCTAAATTAGGTTGAAGTAAATTGAGGTTGAAAACACTCAAACATAATTTCACTAAGTTCAAAAAAATACAAACATTAATTTGCGCAACTCAACTGATATCCAAATACGCTATCAATTATTCAAGCAAGTAAATATCAGATCTAAACCGGACTAGCTTCAGTTGCCTCCCTCTTTAAAAAAGTTTTATTCTTTCACTCAGATTTGTTCGTGCATTGGTTCTACATCTAAAACAAAAAAAATGTAACAAATAATTTTTTTATCAAAACAATTAAAAAAAGAATTTAATGACCCAAAAAATTTAATTTTATAACTGGAAAAGCATGTTTAAGAAAGTCTTTCATTTGGCCAAGAAATTAAAGAAAACACATCAATCAAAAAGAAAAGGAAAAGACTTTTCATAATGTGTATAAATGCATCAATTTTAAGTTACTTATAAAACATATATAGGTTTGACTCTCGAGTAAGTTATATTATATATTAGATCGCAAGATTATTTGTGGTAATTTAAATACCTATATTCACGGTCAAGCTTGTTGTGACTTTAGGGAATTGTTGTACGCAATTGAGTGTTTTTGGAAGATGTACTAGGGGAGGCAAGCTTCATCACGGCAGGACTGTCAGCTAGCTGGGTGGACATGAAAGACAGAAAGAGGAACAACATATGATCTCCCCATCTCCCAATTGGTTCAAAGTTAAAGATGGACGGTGCACTTTCAAGGATCAATGGAGAGATGTTGACATTGTGATTCATGGATGAATGTTCAGTTGTTCACTGCTCAAGCTTCTACCTATCACAACATTGATCCTCAACAAATGAAATACTTTTTATTTAGTAAGAATACTTTTTATTATTTTTAATTGTGATTTTATAATTACGTATTTTATGTCTCTTTTTTTAAGTAGTTATATATTAAAAAGATTGGACATTTGAAGAGAAACAAAAAAAAATCAATTCAGAAGTTCAATGCTTGAGCGCTGGATCATCATTGCTTGAGCGCGCATTGCGCACAAAAAAATTTCAATTAGTGGGTCAGCGCTTAAGCCTTAGAAACCCAGCACCTGAGCGCTGAACATGTAAGTAGCAACGTTGTTGTTTTATAAATAAGAAAGTTTCATCAAACTAAACACACACTTAGACAAAACGTAGCTGTCAAGAGGTACAAACACTAATGTGGTATGGGTGCAATTAGATTTGAAGATTAAAAATTTTCTTCAACCTTTCTATTTTTCTACAATAGAGTTTGTCAGATTCTGGAGAACAAAAATATGAAAACCCAAGATTAAAAGACTAAAACTTGAGAACAAAACTAAATCAAAAAGATTAAAAGAAGATGAAAACTCAAGATTTTGAACCGTAAAAATATGAATTTTTATAGGTTCATCACTCTCCCAAACTTAAGATTTTGCTTGTCCTCAAGCAAAAAGAAAAATAAAAAACAAAACAAAACAAAAAAACTAAATAAATAAAAACTCAAAACACACAGACTAAAACAAGGCGATACCGGGTTAATGTAAATAATTCATATCCTCATAAATTGCTTCACAATCTAATTTCAAAGTGTCACACATGAACAATTCATTTATCATATCGTCTTTCACATGCAACTCTTATGCAAAAATGACTTTCTAAAAATATGAATGAAAGATTCAATCCCTTCATAGAGTACAAACCCAGATAAGTTTATAAAACTACAAATGCACATCAAACTCACATCCATAAGGTTGTTCTTCGTCTCTCTCTCCACTAATGTAAACAACACATAACCAAAGATCAAAGGGGTCTTTTAAAGTTTGTAATGTAAGACTAAGGGTGAGGGTTAAGAAATAATGGATAGGATAAAGAAAGCAAAAGTTAAGATACATAATCATATATATTTCAAAATTCAAGTCACATAATGTAGAATAAGTGCAAAACGTAACAAAAGAATCAACACTTTATTCATCCTTTTTTTTATCAACCACCACCCTCAACTTATTTCTTTGCAAAACTTTGGGTGAACTTTCTTTTTTTGAATTTTTTTTGTATTATTTTTCAACTCTATAAATACTTCATGCACAAAGAATGACTACGGCTTGAATAATAAAATAATACAATATATGCATTCAACAAATGATGTGTAAGAGGGAAATTTTTTTTTAAGAGTATGGGAAAGGAAAATGTGGATAAAGAAAAGAAATAGATGTCAAACATATACAAGGTTGCAAAAGGGACCTAGGGATATACGGTGTTTACAAGTTAGCTTGAAAGCTCAAACGATCTAAAGAAAGCCCTTATCATTTCTTTGATCATGCATTATCTAGGATTTTGCCTCAAGAGAGAATCAAACAACTTCTAAATACAAATCATCCATACACGTGCATTCTCATAAACTTTCTCTAAGTCTTACATACATGCATAATCCAAAGTTTATCAAACATAAAGATGGAAAGAATATCTATACACAATTGAAACAATAGAGATAAACATAACTCATGGATTCTCATGTGATATCCCAAGAAATTAGATCAATCAACAATTCAAACAATCATTGGATATTTAATTGAATACACCAGCATGTACAATTTCAACACAATGACTCAAAACACAAAATGGGTGATGATGACAAAATAAAATAAAAAAGAACAAATAAAATATGAAAGAAAGAAAAAGAAAAACTTTTTTGTTGGCCAACAACTATATGCATCCCCCTACAAAAGCTCCAAACTCAAGGAGGTACCGAAGCCGACTCAACACTAGCTAACTACAAAGTAAAAATAGAAAAAAATGTTAGTTAACAAGAAATAACAAAATAAAAGCAAAAACAAATAATTAACTAAAGAAAAATAAACAAATAACAAAATAAAGAGTGAAGAAAAAGAAAGAAAATTTGGGTTGCCTCCCAAAAAACGCTTGTTTAACGTCATTAGCTCGACGTTACCTTTTATTATTATGGTGGCTTGAAACAGGAGAAATATGGATGACGTCTTTCTTCTTGCAAATTTTTGCTTCCATACTCAGTCACCACTCTTAGAATCCTCTCCAAAAATATTATGAACTGGAGTTGTATTTATTTGTCCATAAGACACGTTAGCATGAGAAATTCCACCAGTCCATGGTGGTTTCAATTGACAACAGATAAGGGATTAGCTTTCAATGGACCTATCTGTAATGAATCAATGGAAGCTAGAGGATCTTTTTCTATCCTAGCAATCTCAAAGTTAGGAGGACCTTTCTCCTTTTCATGAACGATCTTGGAAGTGATAAAATCAACATTAATCAATGATAGATTCTTACCAGCAACTTCCTGTTGAGTTTTACCTTGAATGTAATTAATAGGGGCATGAAAATATGATGTTGGTGAAGACTTATCAAAAACATTTCTAGTCACTTGATTTTTATCTACCCTCAAAATAAGTTCTCATCTAGGCACATCAATTAATACTCCTAAAGTTGCTAGGAATGGTCTTCCCAGAATTAACGGGATATCAGCATCATTGTCCATATCTAAGACCACAAAGTCAATTGAGAAAATAAATTTATCAACATTCACTAGCAAATCTTCCACAATACCATACAGACGTCTGATTGATTGATTTGCTAATTGAAGTGAGACCATTGTAGGCTTCACTTTTCAATTCCCAGCTTACATAAGAGTGACAATGACATCAAATTAATGCTCGCATCTAAGTCACATAAAGCTTTATCAACATTCAACTTTCCTATAATACAAGGGATGCTAAAACTTCCTAGATCCCTTAACTTCGGTGGTAGCTTTCGTTGAATTATAGCGCTGCACTCCTTAGTAAGTGTTATAGTCTCGTTTTCTTCCAATTTCCTCTTCTTAGATTGCAAATCCTTCATAAATATGACATAAGAAGACATTTGCTCAAGTGCTTCAGTAAAGAAAATATTTATTTGTAACTTGAAAACATTCAGGAACTTTGAAAATTGTCTTTCCTGCTTCTCATGGGTGTCTTTCTCCAAACGTTGAGGGAATGAAAGTCTAGCATACAATGAAGGGTCAAATGGTTTATTCAAAACTGAATCTTTCTTCTTTCTTCGCACTCTCGGTTGTTCCTCTTTAGTTCATTTTCGATCCCATCTCCCTTATTGTTAGCTGGCATTGAGGCATCTTTAAATGAGGCATCTTCAATAGGGATATCATCTTTTCCTTTTTCAACTCCCAACGAACTAGGTTCTATTTTCACTTGTCTTTCCAAAGTCTTGCCGCTTCTCAAAGAGATTGCCATACAATTATCCTTTGGATTGATCAAAGTATCGCTGGGTAAGCTACCTGGGGGTCTCTCTTGAAGTTGTCTCGCTATCTGTCCCACTTAATTTTCAAGACTTCTAAGTTAATAAAAAGTGCACCGAATTATGTTATCAATTACTAAATTTGCCAAATCAACACTATTCAAGCAATTGAAAAGAGAGTTTGTAAAAATAATAATAAAGAATAAGCAAAAATAACAAAAGCCAAATTTAATTAATTGAGTTAAGATGGAAGACAATGATATGAAAGTGTTATGAAACCTGATTAATCAAGTTTTATTTCAATGATTCATGGTCAATTCTCAAAATTAATCAATATTCATCTTCCACTATTTAGAATTAATTAATCTCTTAGTCTAACCCTATAATAGAAAGACATTATCAAGAACGAGGGAATTAAAAGAAGGACCACATAACTCACAACGTCTATTCCTAGCAATTGCAGAAATTATGATGTTCATTACAAATTCTAAGTTCATGCAATTTTTTTCAAATCATACATCAACCAAAAAATCATTCCTAAATTGGACAGATTTAGAAAAGCATTAAGGAAAGAGATAAACACATAAATCATGAAAAAGAAATATTGATTAAACACAATAAAAGAATTTACATTATCTAAGTATCAAGATCCATCATCACTTTAACAAAAGAGATTTAGTTACACATGAAAAAAGAAGAACACAAAGGGAAGAATACAATAAATTTCATTGTAGAAAGGTGAAAAAGTTGAAAAAAATTCATAATCTTCAAGCCTAATTGCACTCACACCACTTTAGGGTTTATGCCTTCGCTTTGCTCCTTGACGGCTGCAAAATTCTATACAAAAAGATAGCTCCTTTGCTAAAATCGTTTTTCCTTTTTTTTTTATAGAAAAGTTGACAGCTTTTCGCATCTGATTTGCATGATTTTTCTCACTCTCCAAATGGCTGAATTTGCCCTCAATCTCAGCAGAGAAATTGTAGGATTTTCTGTTAGCTTGTCAATGCCGCAAACGGTGCATCGATTTGATCTCTGTAACCCAAGATACGGCTCAATTAATGAGGAATTGTCATGATTGTACATGAATCTGAATTTTGTTCCAAATCAAATCTCTCTGAGAATTCTTATCCAATCTTCAATCTAATCCTTATTTAAGATTTTGCATCTAATTAGAACTCTAATTAGTATCTAAGAATAAGATAAGAATCCTTCAAATAATTATCTTTAAGAATTTCTTATTTTGAGACAAAATCTGATAATTTATCCTGAAAGCTTATTTCTTTGATTTATTGCTTCTTTAAGCATCCAATTTCTTTCCATGTTTATTTACTTATTAAAAATAAATAAAACACGTAATAAGAACATAATTTAAAATAATAAAAATATAATAAAACTTGAAAACAAAATTCAATTAAAGAAATTAAAAGATGATAAAATTTAAGATTTTAAACTGTAAAAATATAATTTTTTTCAAGTACAACAATAGGGTGGCTAAAGTTTTAGCGAACTTTGCTAGGGACCATGACTCAGTAACTTGGGTGAAGTTTCCACCCGATTTTCTTGTTCCTATCCTGAAATTGGATGTTTATGTTGATTAATAAAGTTTAATTTCAGTTTTTTTTTTAAAAAAAGTAAAAATCAAAGCTATGTACTTCTGAATATATTAAAACAAAAAATTCATAACTTTTTTAGCAAATGTTGTACAATAAAAAGTGTAAAAAAACCAAACAAAAACTTATAACATTTGTTAGTCATTACTTTCTAATTCTAAATTTCTAAAAACTTTTATTTGTTTTAGTAATTGTTAATAAATTAAAAAGTAATTGAGATAATGAATGTACCTTAAATTAAATTTATAATGCTAAACTCTTTTTTTTTTTTTTTTTTTCATTGCATCAATCATTATCATCTCATTTTAACATATACTTTTCATGTAAAAAAAATCAGTATTTTTCTTAATTTTTTTGTATATTGTATGGTTACTTTCTAGTATATTGGCATATGCCTATTGTCATTGTAAACAGGTCACAACTTCAACGGCGGAACCACTTTGTGGTGAGGGTGTTATACATGTACCCGCTAAGATTTTGCAGTTTCAACGAGGTTTGATGATTTCAGATTCAAATGCTTAACTTCATGGCTTAAATATGACTCCACTCATTTTTTTTATGAATATATTGTTATGCCACTACATTTTTGCACGATCATGGGTGTTAATTTTTCGCAAAGAACTTAATGTCAAGAAAATTTTATAACATTGGACAAAATTATAAGAATTTTTATAATTTCTTAAAACATTGGATTACGATCTAGAGCCCGCTGGAACATCTTAGAACCTTAGTTAGAGTGGCAACTGAATCCATTAATTTACTATCTATACAACCTATTCGTATATAAATTCAATCTAATACATCTAATTATAAAAATAAATTTAAAGAATTAGAATGGATTGGGTCAGATTTTATTAATGAATGGTTAATGGACCATCCAACATATCATGATTTATTGGATTAAAGATGAACTGACTCATTTACAATCAGGTCTAAAGTTCTTTGCTCTTTTTTATTTTTTGTGCCTAAAGTCTTAAATAAAAATTAACCAAAACACATTGAAACCCTAAATTCTATTTTACTCTTCCATAGCTTTTTAGACAAAGAGTGAGTGAGCTATGGAGAGGAAATAAAAAAATAATTTTATAGAGAAAAAAGAGTTAGAATAAATTTTAGAAAGAGTGGCAAGCATTGGTAAGAGAGAAAAAAAATCAAAATAAAATTTTAAAATGAATAATCGGATATCCACTCATAAAAAATAATTAATAGATAGCGTGGGTATATTCATTTATTAGATGGGATTGGGACTGCTAATCGATGTCCGTAGGCTCCAACTGAACGGAGGTAGAGTTGAAAGCAAAACCAACAGGAAAATGTCAAGGCAATGTGTTTACTCCAGTGGCACCTATATCCTTCGACTTTTTTAACTAAATGGTGTACGTTGAAAATTATTTTTTTTATTCAGGTATAAGTTAAAATTTAATTCTTAAAATGATGTAAAGTAAATAATAAAATGTAAGAAGTAATATTTTTTAAATACAATTTATATTTAAATAATTTTTTATTTAATTTTTAATAAGTAAGTTATACTTTTAAGACACGACTTATCTAACGATAATTTTTTTAATTATATTTTGATAAGTTATGTCTTTCAACCATGACTTATTTTATATTTTTTAATTAAATTTTGGATAAGTCGTAGATGAAAACTACAACTTACTTTTTTTTTTTTTAAAGTGAATTCATATTAGGGTTTGTAATTTAATAATAAGACAAGTTTTTTTTAAGCTAACTAATTAACTTAAAAGGAAAATAATTTATAAGAAAAATAACGTTAAAAAATTATACAAGATATTTTATAAGTAAACAAATTTATGATTCATCACTTTGTTCATTTATATACAGCGATTTAGTATCATAAAGAAGATTTTTTCTTGTGCATGGTGGTTAAACTTTTCGTTTTTATTCAACTCTTTTTGTTCGACATTAATTCTCTTATTCTTACGTACCATGCCGCCTCCTCCGAATAATAAAAAATTATAATTAACATTCTTAATAAATATTTTTAGTAAAGAGAATTAAACGAGAATAAACCGAATTTGATACAAAATATCAGTGATTGAGAAAACTTGAAAAACAATTAAATATAAAGCAACAACGGAAGGAGTTACTGTAATTTATAAGCACAAACCTCTCAAGCAACGACTTCATATGAAACTAAAAAAAAAAAATCGTGATTGACATCCACGACTTCATATTTTTTTTTAAAAAAAAAAAGTCATGAAAATGGTATCCATGACTTCATATGATTTTTTTTTTTTAAAAAAATAAATAAGTCATATCTCATACGCATGACTTATCTAAATTAAAATATAAAAAAAGGATAAGTCATACATGGGAAATACGATCAAAATATAATAATAAAAAATATAAGTAAGGTATGTTTCTCAACGATGATTTATTATTCATCATCGTTTAACTTATACTATTTTGAGAATTAAATTTTGACATACATCTATATGAAAAATTCATTTTCAAAATGTATTATTTTCGTAAAAAAGTCACAGCCTTCTGCAAATTTAAACAAGTTTAGCCTTTTACCGATTGTATTATTTAGTGAGGCTCTAGAGCTGTGGAGCACCTCGCTTTGCCTGGAAAATAATGCATAAACGGCTTCACAAAATAATTAAGTTTACGAATCTAGTCAGAAAATTAAAGAGATACAATGCATAAAGTCTCTTGCTACGTACAATAGAAGTAATTCATGCAGGTTGCTTATCGACCAAACTGGTGGCTTATCGTATGATGAAACGAAGAATGACCTAGTTCATGTTACTGGAAAAGGTGTACAGTGTATCTACAGTTGAGAATGCATTAGCCTCCCTCCCGAGTGATGGCCAACATGAATGTGGTTCATCCATGTGATTAATTCCACTCAACTTGCATTTGAACAATTTTTATTCTTCTAGTACTTCTAAAATGAATGTCACTGTCGTCCTAATGGTGTTTGTTTCAAATTTCCAAATTTACACTACCACGGGACTCAGATTGCAAAAGTAACGACTCCCTTATTTTCAAAGCCACTTTGTACAACATTGGAAGCAACTTGAATAAGATATTTTTTACTCAAAATTTTAGATCAGATCAACTTTCTCTATGCTTAGGTAACTACATGTGTAGGATAGTAAATTTAACTGAATTTTAATTTGTTGGTGATGTCGCACTCAAGAATTTTGTCTTTCGTTTTTCTCTGAAGATATAACAAAATACGCCTATTGTCGTAACTTTCCTCTAATTTATTATTGGGTGATTATTATGGTTAATTTTGGGAAGACCTAGGTAAATTGGTATTTATGTATATCTTTTGTTTACTTGATATATTTAATGGAATTTTGTAAAAAAAATTGGAGGTAAAATGTTAAGGTTTCCGTTTTCCTGGGCTTAGGCTTCTTTGTAGAAACAGAACAACATTTTACATTGCCTAGCTAGCTACTTTCCCTTTGCTTATGAAACTTAACAATGACGTTCACACATAATTTTTATTATATTATTTTTACATAATTTTTTTTAAATAATAAAATAAGAGAATCATACATTCTTTCTATTTTTATTTTTTTCTAAACAAGAGTAACGTAAAATAAAATATGAAAAAATGGTGTGTAATGTTTATTTTCCACAGTTTAATTTCATGTGTTGATTATGGCCTTAGCAAAGAGGTGGTGTAGCGAACTCGTAGATTATGGGCATTGGTCTCACTTTGTTATCAATGAACAGTTTACTCTATACAGGTCAAATCAAACTCCTTCCAAACAACACTATAAATAGAAGTGCACCATGCTGCTAACTTCTCAATAAGCAAAATCAAATCATATATACCTCCAAACGTATATATAACCTGGTTCATTTGATTGAAGCTACTACTACCACTATTAGTCATGGTTGGAAGACTCCAATCCTTTGCCTTCTTTCTTATTATTCTTTCTTTCTGCATCCTACATGGGATGGCACGTCCACTGAACACTTTAGTGCTCCATAGAGATGCTGATCAAGAACCAAAGAGTACCTTTCTGGAGCCATCACACATGGTTGTGAGGAGCTCAATTGTGGAACGTCATAGACAGAAGAATATCATTAGGAAACTAGAAGTTGATAGCACCGGTCCTAGCCCCGAAGGACAAGGGCATCATCCATAACTAGTTTTATACTATCAAGCTCAACTCAACAATTAGAGCTTCATAACGAAGAAACTTACCTCTCTTTTAAAAAATTTCGTTTTTATGTTATTTGAAATATTTCGTTCTAGTGGCTTGCTGTTCTGTCATTGTCATTGTCTTTCTGTGTGTTTATTTTTTTTATAGTGAATGTCTTTGTCATTTTCAAGTGTGATTTCTGGGTTGAGATCTTAAGCTGTACTCCTAGTCCTTCTGAATAATGTAATCTAGCAACACAATGGTTTGTAGAAGATATACTCCTCTACTTATATACATATATTGCATTAACCTTCCACATGTAACTTTTACTTTTTTATTTTTATTTTGTAAAAGAAAATATGGGTCTTTCGACCCATTAATTTATGACCTGCTGCGAGGGGAATTCATGATTGAGGCAAAAAAGAAATCCATTGAAACTTCTTTTTGTTAGTTCCTAGAAATCCATTTTAACGCCCTCTTCAAGATCCTGTAGCCATATATATGTGTGTGTCAAGTTCATTACTAGCTAACAATTGAAATTAAAAGTTAAAAATTCAGATGTGAGTGGAATGCAGATAAAGAAATCGCACGTTAAAAAGAAATGAATATAATGAGAACCTTAAAAAGACCAATAAACGTAATACTTTAAGTTTTAGGCCAATAAGTATTGTAAGACCCACACGAATAATCCCTGGCTTAGTAGTTAGTACTTTAAAATTAGATCTTTCCAACTTTTTCGGCTCCCCAACCCTTACAACCAAGCCCTTCCCTAACAAAAAGAGCAAATTTAGATTGTACTGATTTAACTATCAAGTCACACGTACTTTTTGCTTTGCATTTTGCAACCAAAAGTATACTTTTGTTTTAATAAATATTTAGGGTTAGGTGTGGTTATTCTATTTTAGAATCAAGGTAATTATTTGACCTTAATTAATATTTATAGGGATACTTATAAATAATTTACCAACAATATATCTTAGTACGATTTAAACTTTGACTAACTTAATTGACGTGGTTTACTGTTATTACCATTTGTATCAACTGTTGTTAACAACTAAAAATATGAAAAATACTTATATAAACATTCTCTACATAAGTTATATAAATTAAATTAATCAATAAATAACATATTATCACTTTTAATATAAAATAATTATGTGATACAAAGATCTCTAAAATTATTAAATATTAATTAGTTTAATTTATACAACTGGATAAACAACCTCTACCAAAATATTTCTCCAAAAATATACATAAATAAGTACTTGGTGCACGCAGCCCATGAAGTTTATGTGCATAATGACTGGACGGTATGTTACTTAATTAACTTACTTTTTCTGTAAATTCATATAATAACACAGGTTACATAATTAGATTTGCAAATATTTTCCAAAAATCAAAGAGAGAGACACAAAATAAGTTTATGGCGGCTTATCATCATATGAAAAAAAGAAAGCAAAGTTCATGTCATTGACAAAGATCCACAGTATATATAGTTGAGAATACAATTTTCATTTGACTGATAGCGGAGATGCTTTTGGTTAATCCGTGTGATGCATTACACATTGTTGCTTGCATTAGAACAATTTTTGCCTCCTATATATTTCTAATCTGAATGTCACTGTCTTTCGTGCAATCCCATTAATTTGGTTGCTTTAACTTCCAGATTTCCACTACTACTGTGGCACTTGGATTGCAGAAGCTTGGGTGATTCTCTTTTGACCAGGTTCAGAGCCACTTTGTATTGTCGACCATAAAAAGCAAGTTTCCATTTTTATTTCACTGTTTTCTTTTTGGCTTTACTAAACTTCCTTTCATTTTAATTGCAAATTGAAACGAGCCTAAGAACATAAAATAATAAAATTAAAATTAATAAAATAAAATAAAATTAAAACTGTTCCCATTCTCTTTTTTTTACGAGAAACTGTTCCCATTCTTCAAGTGTTAATGTTTAATAATAGGGTCGTAACATACCTTTTACTAAATCATCTTATTTACTTTTTTATTTTATTTTAAATATCTGTCAGCTTTAGAGAATTTGTTTTATTTCGCTTAATATCTTTACTAAATAGTAAAAAACGTTAAAACATTAATAAAGTGATGATTTAATCGAATGTTGTTAATTTTTTTATAAAATATTAAATAAAAAGTATATACAATTATTTTCTAAGTAATTAAGAGAAGTTGATGAAAAATAATAAGTCCTATTTTTATTTCTTAACTTATGCCCTAAAGACAATAGTGTTCAAGGTTTGTAATTGTTGGTTGAATAAAATGTTTTTGAGTAATCAAGTATTCTATAGCAACATCCTAACAAAACCCTTAATTTAAAGGATGAATTTCTTGAAATGAGAGAAGTATTTAAACAATAAAGTATTAAATAGTTTTAAATTTTTAAATTATTGAATTTTTCTCTCTTTATATTTAATAATTTCTATTTCAATTTCTTAACTAGTGTATTAACGCCACTTGTTAGTAATTTCTTTATTCTAATTTATAAGCTCTTTGATATGATAAAGTAATAAACTTTTGGGAGGTGCCATGGAATGCTGGAGTGTATAAACGCTCGAGCTCAATGCACTCTTTTTTTTTTTCATTTGTTAACAAAAAAAAATGCACTAATCTCAAATTAAAATATAATATCAATGGGTAAAGGGTTGTTCTGTAGCAATCTCCTAAACTTTTTCTTGTTAGGGTAGATCTTACGCGTTTACTTGTCGACAGGAATTTTTTTTTATTTTATTTTGGGTCCAAAATCGACAGGAAACATGAAAAATCCATTTGACTATTTCGTGGGCCATAGCCTTGTAAAACTTCAAACATCGCGTGGCCAGTTAGGTAGCAACTTTCCAGTTTCCACTCTAGAACCTAATTTTCATGTGTTGAACTCTTGATTGTTGAGATGAATATTCCAACACAAACTGCTCTAAGCCACTATAAATAGGAGTACATCGCGGCACTCTATTCTAAGTTACTCATACATAATTAGCTACATCACATAATTCAGGCTATATAACCACAACAAACTCATAGCCACTAGTCATGGGTGAAAAATATCAATCCTTAGCCTTCTTTTTTATTCTTCTGATTTTCTTCTGCCTGAGCATTCTGCATGTGATGGCACGGCTACTTAATAATTTAGGGCTGCATGGAGATGTTGGTCAAGTGCCAAAAGGTGGCTTCCTAGAGTCCTCATGCAAGGCTTTGAAGAGCTCGATATCAAACTCAAATGTGGAAGGTCACAAACATGAGAATGTTTTTCGATCTTTAGTGGAAGTTATGAACTCTGGTCCTAGCCCGGGAGAGGGACATTAAGCTTAAAACCTGCAGTTGCATTATTAAAAATTCGTAGAAAGAGGTTTCTCTTTCTGTTCTGTTTGTATTTCTTTTGTTTTATTGAACTGTTGCTTGCTAAATAAAAGTTGATCTGGTGCTTGCTATTAGTAGTCTTTATCATTGTAAGTGTGATCGTTGTTGTTTCAGGTCAATGGGGTTGATACATGAACATGAGATTTTAAAGCTCTATTTCTAGCCCCTGAATATAATGTAATCTAGCATTCAGGTCAGAATAAGATGCAGTCTTTTATATATATTTGTATAAAATACACAGTTGAGTCAGCTATAGATACCTCAATAAATAAATTAAAGAATAATCACTTTTAATTAAAACTTAAATATTTTTATTTACAGTCAAGGTTGTGAAAATCAAACCAAACATTAAACCAATATAAGAATTTATTCATGGTTAGACGAATCGGAGTATGATTTTATATATATGATTTTTATTTTAATATCATTAATCTTCATAGATATAAATTTAATATTTTAAGTACTTTTTTAAAATTAAAATATTATCCTATTAACATTAAACTCAACATGCAGAAGTAATACAATAAAAACTCAACTTGATAATATAAACTAATTTACAAAATATGAATAAAAGTTAGACTTGAAATAATTAATAAATAATATAAATAATGAAAGTAACATATTAAACATCAAAGCAATGTGAAAGTAATATAAATAATAAAGGTAACATTTATTAAACAACAAAGGCAGCTCTGGTGATAAGGTGCATGCCCTGTGATACTTGTTACTGGGTTCGTTGGACTTAAAATAAAAGTTAGACCAGTTTGAACTTCAACCCCGCACACTCTGGTTAGTGCAATTTGCCTAATTTACTAGTTCTAGTTCTGGGCCATTTTTAATATACACTCTTTAAAGGAGATTGTATGGTATGTCTTGTAATCTAAACTATTAATTTAATCATAAAATATATCAATAACTTAGATCAAGCATACAAAATTTGTTTACATGGAATTGAACCTATCCCACTTACTATTAACATTTTGGTCATTTGTCTTCATATACAAAAGAATGGAATGCCACTCCTCAGAAGCATAAATGGTGTATCTAGCTCTGAATTCAGATAAATAATGGATCCTGATAATATAATTTCCTATATCTGGAATTCTGGATAGAAAAGTTTATCTGCCTAATAGGCCAACAAGAAAGAGACGGGCGGCGGAGCTGGCAAGGTATGCATAATTTTGAAACCTCCTTGCTCGTAGCTCATTTCTCCTAAAATTTTCCACCACTTCTTACGGATGTTTCAAAAATCAAATGAGACATTAAATTGATAAAGTTTTTAAATTATAATTCAATTAGTTAAATTAATTAAATTTATATATATATATATAGGAGGAGATCCAATTACACTTGGTATAAGTAAAAAGACTTACACCTAATTTGTATCATTCATTTTATTTTCATCTTGTAATTATTATTTATTTCACTAATTGAAAAAAAAATCACGTGAGACTCTTTAATCTCTCAACAGAGACTCTTCCTATTCTATAAACACAACCTTCGTGTAAAGGACTTTGAGGAAATACGGTGCTCATTTTGTTAAGCTTCCTTTTGGGGACCAATTCCTACATTATCAAGACTCTGGTGCGGGACGTGAGAGTAATAATCAACTAAAGCAGAATGACTCAGGTACTTTATTGGCTTAAAAGTTAAACAATCTTTCTTTTCTTTAAATTTTGATGAATAATTTCTCCGTATCTCTTACTGTTGATTTCATGCTATAGCTTTTTGGAGAAAGGAAAAAAAATGTAATTTATTTTTATTACATATGAACTGCACTATGAATTTCTCTCTAATGGCTATGTCCTAATAGTTGGAGATTAATGGTGACTATGTGTAAATCACCAATTTTGATATAACTAGAGATTAAATGTAACTTACTGGTGACTTCGTGTAAATCATATGCTAGTAAAGGACCAATTTTGCTTTTTATAGAATTGATATGTTTCTCTATGCCATTGGAGATTAGAAAAATACATATAACTAGAGCCCAATCAAATTTTACCATTTGTATACTTTGCTTGCTTAGCTATTGTCAATATCACTCTGTATATCACTTTTAAACAAGTCCACCATTGATAGCCTTTTTTTCAAAGCAATTCAACTTGATATTACTCCTATTGTGAGTAGCTTCACAGTATAAGAAAGCTATACTAAAAAAAATAGATAAATTTCATGTAACTTTTGTTTTTTATTTTCAGGTACAACATCAAATAATGGATGATAATGATATCAATTCATCTCAGATGAATATAGAGATTATTGTTAGTTCAGATACTTGTGTGGCAAATGAATTAACAAGTCTTGACGTTGTGTCCAAATATTTAGAAAAGTGTTCTGAAAACATTATACCAGATGCTACTATTATTGGTGAGAAAGTGTGCATTCAGCCTTATGTTGGAATGACATTTGAGTCCATTGAGAAGGTTAGAATTTTTTATAAAGCATTTACCAAACAGAATGGTTTTGGGATATGTACTCGTTCAACAAAATCGAAGTGGTCTATGTTTGTATGTTGTAATGAAGGCCAACACATAGAGAAGAGTCATGCAAATAAAGAAGTTCAGGATAGCATGAGTCAAACTAAAAAAAAGTGTTCAACATCTTGAGGTGGTTGTCAAGCTTCACTTACTGTTTCGAAAGACACAGTAGAAAGCAATTGGGTTATAAAATCTTTTAACAATGATCATAATCATGTCATGGTTAGCCCTAGAAGTGTGTCTTATATGAGATGTCATAAAAAGATGAGTGATGCTACAAAAAGCCTTGTTGAAAAATTTGAAGAAGAAGGCATACCTACTGGAAAGGTTGCTACAATTTTCAATAGTGGTGATTTATCTTTCTCTAATAGAGATTGTTGGAATCATATCAGAAACCTCCAGAGAAAGAATTTAAATGTTGGAGATGCTCAAGCTGTTTTCAATTATTGTAAACGAAAGTAGGTTCACAATCCTAACTTTTTCTATGCAATCTAATGTGATGATGATTCTCGAATGATAATTTTTTTTTGGGTGGATGCTAGATCAAGGTTAGTTTACCAACAGTTTGGAGATGTTATAACATTTGATACCACATATAAAACCAATAAGTATAGCATGCCATTTGCCCCATTTACTGGATTGAATAATCACTATCAGCCAATTTTATTTGGTTGTGCTTTATTACAAGATGAGTCTTAGAGTACTTTTACATGGTTGTTTGAAACTTGGCTTGAGGCAATGGATGGAAAGAAACCTATATCTATCATAACTGATCAGGATTTAGCTATTGGAGCTGCCTTGGCGAAAGTATTTTCAGAAACTCGTCATCGCCTGTGCTTGTGGCACATTAGAAAGAAGTTTCCTGAAAAGTTAGCACACATATATCACAAAAAAATTATTTTTGATGATCACATATTTTATATATTAATAAACCATCATTTTTAGTCATTTACACTCTCTATGTACTTAATTGATTAAGTCTAGTTATGTTTTGTAAGTTTAGACTCAAATTAGACTTAATTGATTTTTTTCAGCACTATTTTGGTCTTACGCTGTTTCTATATTTCGGCCATATCTTGAGTTCTAAATGTCTGATAATTATGAATTTTACCTTGTAGGAAAGATAAGAGAGAGCTCTACAACTTTGATGAAGAGCTCAAAGTCTCAATCAGACATCTAGTAGAGCTAATTGGGCTTGGAAGATAGAACACGAGTTTTGTGTCTGAAACCTGAACAATGTACAGTAATCAGAGCATAACTCGGGCTGCAAGAATTATCTTGAGATGAAATTTGGACATTTGAAAGTTAAGACCCAGATCTAAAACTTTCATGTTGAACACAAAACTTGATTCGGGCTCCTTGATGGTGATATTGGGTCTGAAAGTCAAAACAGAGGTGCTGAAACTGGGCCTAAACAGTTTGTAGTAATTGGGTCATATTTTGGGCTGTAGGACGAATTTTTGGGTGATTCTAGAGCCATTGGAAAGCTTAGACAATTTCCTAGAACTTTCATGAAGACCACTTGGCTCGAAAATGACGAAATCTATGACTTAAACAATGAATGATTTCGGAGACAAGAAATCTCAATGATTTTTCACTCTTATCCTCACCATTTGGCATTCTCCATTCATTCATCCAATCATCCCACCTACCCCTAATCAGCCCTTTTGTCATTTTGTATCCCTAATCCTCTATAAAAGGCACCATTGGCTGACCATTTAGAGCACTTGGTGTTAGGCTTAGTTTGTTACAAGTTGTGGTTATGCTTGTTTCTTGTTTTCCTTTGTTGTAATTTTCTCTTATTCTAAAGTGAAGTTATGTTCATCTTTCTCTTCTTCTCTCTTTCTTTCTTCTTATCCATGAGTAACTAAATCTTCATCTTGCTTGGGTGAAAGAGTGAAGCTCTTGGTAATGAAATAAAGTTAGATTATTTTATTTCTTGTGCTTAAATGATATATTATTAAATGAACATTATATGTGTTGTATTTTGTTTCCAATCAATTTAGAAACCTTCTTTGTTAATGGAGATCTTGATTTATTGTAGACAATAGGATTGACACAGTGAATGCTTGAACTCATTTACAAATGTTGGTAGATAATTAAAGGAATCATAATATGACTGCATATATAATTTAACTTTGAATGTTACATTTTCCGATTGGAACCTCCGTTGTGTGTGGATTTCAATTGAGTTATAAAGAGAAATAATCTTACCTTTAATTTATTACCAAAAGTGGATCTCCTAACCCAAGTAAGCCTTTAAATTCATTTGTGAACTTGCTTTATTACTTTTGGTGTTGTGACAAATCATCTTCTTACCTCAATTAATTTTTCTTCATCAATTCCCTGTGGATCGACCTCAGACTCCCGAGAAATTTATTACTTGAGACAACCTGCACTTGGGTTTGCATCTTTTAAAATCCCGCAGTCAATTTTCAAGCGTGATCTAAAAATGTGCATTCGAGATTCACCAACTATTCAGATTTTTGAAGAAGAATGGAGGCGCTTAATGATTGAGTATAAGTTGGAGACAAATGAATGGCTTCAGGGATTATATAAGATCAAAGAATCATGGATACCAATTTATAATAGAAGCACATTCTTTGCCGGGATGAATACTACTCAAAGAAGTGAAAGCATTAATGCTTTTTTTAATTCTTTTGTCAATGCAACAACCACGCTACAAGAATTTGTGTTAAAGTTTGAGAAAGCAGTGGATAGTCGCTTGGAGGCAGAAAGAAGAGAAGATTATGAATCTAGACATAAATCACGTATCTTGAGTATTGGGTCAAAACTTGAGGAGCATGCTGCATCTGTCTATACAAGAAATATTTTTGGGAAATTTCAAGATGAGCTTGGGAAGATTAACCAATTTACCAAGAAAAAGATTGGTCAAGATGGGCCTAAATATGTTTATCAGGTGTCTAGTTGTTATGATGCTCGAGATGCATTCATTGTCGATATAGATTTAGACTCAAAAATTGCTAAATATGGCTGCCATCTATATGAATTTATGGGGATATTGTGCAGACACATACTTATAATTTTTCAAGCAAAAGGTGTTATTCAAATCCCTAGTCATTTCATTTTGCAACGTTGGACCAAGTATGCTAACCAAGGTATTGATGTCAGTTATACTGAAAATAATTTTGATGTTCAATCTAATACATCAAGGATTTTAAGAAGGATGCATGCACAACATGAAGCAAGCATATTAATTGATCTTGTTGAAGAATCTGAGGAGATATATAAGTTCATTATTTCAAAATTTGGTTATACTCGTAAGACAGCTATTGAAATGAAAACAAATTTGCATATTAGTGATGAAATAACTCTTTTGGAGTCAAGCAACAAGAATGTGAACCAGATTCACATATCAGAGCAAGTGTGCGAAGCATCACAATTGACTATTGGAGACCCACATATATCAAAAACAAGAGGGAAAAATAAGGATAAGGAAAAAGAGACTCTGAATTGCAGATTTAAAGTGGGCCAAAAGTATCACTTAATAAATCAGTAGTCAAAAGGAAATGCCACGAGTGTGGGGAACATGGGCACAATAGCAGAAGTTGCCAGAAAAAAATTCAAAATGATTAATATACATGTAATCATTCTTACATTTGTTTATATTTTCTTTGATTAATATACATGTTGCCCGATATATTCTTACATATTATTTATTTATATTTATGACTTTCAGTTGTTCTTTGGGGATAGAGTCTGCAACATATAAGTTGGAAAATACGTGGGTCTATACACTATGTTGGTAAGTCATTATTTTTCTTTTTGGCAGTAGGAACTGATTGCCTTGTGGCAACTAATTCTAATATTAATATTACTAAGTATTGACTCTATCCTGCTGCCTGCATGCAGTTTGTGGAAGAGGAAACAAACAAGTATGCTTCCAAAATTAATAAGGTGAACTTTAATTTTTTTTGGTTAAAACATAATTATTTGATAGGTTTAAGTGGCTTAAGTATTGCGAGAATGCATCATAGTTGGTTTAATGTACTGAAGTTCAGCTTCCACTTGGTTTATGCAGGCAGTTGCATCATTTAGGTTCACATGAAGAAATGGTTATGATGGGTCGATGTGGGAGAAATTTTCTCACTATTCTTCATCCTTTCTATTTGTATACGGATTTGTGTCTACCTATATTTTTTCTTTCCTAGGCTACCTCATTAGTTTTTTATTGACATTATTTCTAAGCTAGAAATGACATTCTAGACCCGACTTGTATGATACTTACCAGGACATTTCCTTCAAAACTGTTAATGTAATTGATAAAATATTTTATAATGAATGTAAGGAAAAAGCTACTGGTGGTGTTAATGCTTCAACATACTATAGAGATCGAAAGCTTACATAGGGGGAAATTCTTTTTTCTACCTTTTGAAGCAAAATGGAATGCTTCATTGCTCTATCTCTTATATGTGTAGCCTTTACTCGTACGTGGCATCCTATTTCATTAGATTATGTATAGCCTTTGAATATGCTGATCAATCAAACTTTCAGTAGCAACCGAGTGGTTTGTCCTTATCCCACATCTCTCTGATTTTCCAAATTTTCAAGATGAGGAATTTAAAGAGATATATTACGATTGAAGCCTGAGTCTTGGTCAAGAACTGAGGACATCTCAAAGCATGTACTCTTTAATGACCCACAAAAAAAAACTACATGTACTCTGTTATGTTCAACGTGCACTTTCCGAAATCAAATACCATTACCTAATTAGCTTATACCATCTCTCTGTGCACCTGTTCAGTTAGGGTCAAATCCTATGTTTTGCATAGTTCAAAAGTTAAAACTTTTTTAACCACTACATTTGACATTTGCCAAAAAAAGTCTATGTTAGCACTGTTTAGTTCATCTTCTCTAGAAATATGTATGTTTATCGAATAATGTTTTTCGCACACTTAAAATACGCATACTGTATTTACACTGTAGATTTATGTGAGAGAAATGTCAAATCAAACTGTATATAACTGTAGCATTTCTGCATGATACAAAATGAGTTTGTGAGTAGGTTGAAAAAAAATTGAAATATTTTTTGTGGACGAATAATCCTACCGATGTTTATCACACATGTGCGATTCAACTTCCTCTTTATTTTGAAAGAAAAATAAGTTAAAAGATACGTTGACACAAACAGATGGTACTCTGTATCAAGCAAGATTTATTCATATAATATGTATTGAACAAACACTCATTTGACTTCGCAGCCAAAGCTAATTGAGTGCAAGATTATTGAAAAGGAAAATTAAATACACTTTCTAAACCTAAGATCAGTAGCTAATTAAGACTCATCATCAATTTGTCTATACATTATTGCCTATTGTGCATTCTTCATTTGCTCCAACTACTGGCATTTCTTCTCCATCAACAGGTCTAAATCTTCAAAATGATCAAGCTTGTCTTGGATATTTTTCATCTACATAATAGAATATCCATTATTTAGCAAAAATTTTTAAACTTTGTAAATGCACACACCAACAAAGTCAAACTTAACAAACAATAGACCTGGATTCCTATAATCTCAGAAATTGCTCTTTCCACATATGACTCTTCCTTCTCAAGTTGTACATTTGCAAGCAATCGAGATCTTTGAAATGTATCTAAAGTAATACCATCATTAGATGCAATGCCAACATTTGTATAAAAAATGAAGTCACCATTCTACTCAGAAAATTGAGTTTAAAAATTAAATTCTCCACTTTCTATTAATGGAATCACATAGAACACAGAACAATATTTTTTGTTAAAAACAAGAGCTAAATATAAGAAACTCCATACTAGATGCGGGTGGTGGTTCGAAATCACATTCAGCGAGCGGTGGCTAGATGTGGGCTCCGCTTCGTGGGTCATGGTGCTTCGTGGTGGGTTGGTGGTGAGCTGGCGCGGGACGTGCTGCGACAGATTTGGTATGGAGTGGTGGTGCGTGGAGGACAAAGAGAAGGGTCGGTCGTGGCTGCAATGCGGGTTACACGGTTGACGGCGCGATGGTGGTCGGTCGAGTCACGGTGGTGCGGGACGCTCAAATCTGGTCGTTGGGTGGTGCGGCTCACGGTCAGCATGCAGTGGACTGTGGCTTCGAGTTCATAGTGGACGGCGCGGTGGTGGCCAGCTGGGTTGCAGATCGGATGTTGAGTGGCGCGGCTTGGTGCGTTGGGCTTGAAGGTTGGTTATGGAAGGATGGTGAAGGTGATTATTTGGGATGGAGGCTGTGATGGGAAGAGCCACTGGTGAGAGGTTGAAGAGCCTCACATGATTTTTTTTCGAGAGGTCGAAGAGCCTCACGTGATTTTTTTTTCTCAATTAGGGAAATAAATAATAACCATAGGATGTAAATAAAATAAATGATGCAAATTAAGTGTAAGTCTTTTAACTTACACTTGGGAAAGATCACCTTACACGCATAAACTTAAGCTTAGATCCCTTTTATTTTATTGTAATCACATATAAATACTACGATTGGAGATATATATATATATATATATATATATATATATATATAAGTATATATATATATATATATATATATGAATGAGTGATTTTGAAACTTTGTTAAAAGTGAGAAGTTGTGAACTGTGAACACAAACCATAGGATGTAAATAAAATAAATGATGCAAATTAATTGTATAAGTCTTTTAACTTACATCGGAAGAGATTTATCAGCTTGGAATCCTGGAGTAAGTAAAAAATTTGGTGGTCTTATCAGAGATGCACGTCTTATAATCTTTTATTTTATTGTAATCACATGATTCTACGATTGGAGATATATATATATATATATATATATATATATATATATATATATATATATATATATATAAAATATGATGCAAATTAAGTAAGTCTTTTAACTTACACCTTGGAAGAAGACAGGTTTAGTGAAGCCCAAAAAGACTTATCTGTCTTATACCATTTTCGTTTTATTATAATCCTATATTTACGATTGGAGATATATATATATATATATATTGTGAAGTTGTGAACTGTGAACACAAATACAAAGCCTTTTATTTTTCTTTCTTTGATACTTAAAAATACCCATTTTTTCAACACAAACGGCTAATTATTATGGTCTACTACGTACTGTTGTGTTATATGTAGGGCCTATATAAAATTGAGATCAGTGTGCTGAAAATGTTGAAAATTAAGAAGGGTGCTGAAAATTATCGTCTTTGTTGATTTCGCACCCGGTTATGATCTACAATTAGACACGGTTATAACAGAAAGAATGGAGATTGTAAATTTTGAAAAAAAATAAAATAAAATGAACAAAGTAAATATATATTATTTTTAAATTATTTAGTAGGTTAATATCTTTATTTATTTTAGAGTAAATTTAAAATATATATATATATATTCTGATTTTTTTTTTATTTTATAAATTAGTTATTATTTTTTATATAAACTCTCTGATATTTAAAAATTGTATTAAGTTTCGATTAATTTAAAATTAAGTGAAGTTCAATTACAAATGTATAAGCCAATGCAATTTATGTCACTTTGATGTAAGGTGCTAGTAAATAGTAATGGGTCTTAATCATCTGACGTTATTAAGATTATTTTTAACGTCATTTTTTTTTTTCAATATTTATACATGATTCCTCCACCTTTATATATTGAGAAAATAAAAATGAAAAGAAAAAATATTAGAATATGTTTTTTTTACTAAAAAAAATAAATAAAAATAATGTACAAAATTGTTAGTGTTGGAGTTCTATTACCACACCTGAGAAGCTTTTTTCTCGGAAGAGAAGAAAAAGGAAAACTTCAGCCTGAGGAAATTGCAAATACTCATTAACGCATGCAAACACAAAATGCATCCTTATATTGCTTCCAGCTTTCAAGTTAATTGTACACTAAGCCGAAAGTTGAGTCATGGTGGGACCAAGAGAAAACTCTGGAATTAAGTTAAACACAAGATTTTTTAAACGAAAAACCAGCTAAACCAGAAAAAGCATAGTGAAATTGGCACAATGAATCAGGCAGACTCTAGGCATGAACTAAAACTTGATTATCAAGGAAGCTTTTCAAATTACAGCAACGAATCATCGCGAAGTTGTTTTAATGTTGACAAAGTATACAATAAACTTTTAGGGTGTCATAGTATTGTCCATAGCATGCAGCAGTAACTATTAGTACAATTTTATTCATGAGTTCATTGAACTGGTTATTCTCCTTATTCCCAGAAAGTTTCATCGGTTTTATATCCCTCTGTGTATCTACATCTACATATTCTGATCTTAGCTTATTGGTGTGATGTTGTTTATATATCGAGCTAAGCACGACGTACGGCCGAATCAGCACTCAAAAAATTGTTTCCAGACAAATATTTAATGGGTCAGGAAAATAATGGAATGCCAATTGGGTCACCTTTTACGTTCAAGAGGCAGCTCCAATAAAGAATGACACAGTTTATTGTTCTTTCTCTACCATTGTAGTTCTTCCAGCATAGTAAGAGGTACTGTTGTGAGAGCACAAGCTCTACATCTCGCGAAGTCTTCAATAAATATCTCAAGAAACCTGAGTGGCAATCTACTTTACAAACACCAAAATATCAACTTATATATTTCTAGTTGGTGATTTGTGCGCATCAAATAGGTAGTGATACTAGTAGAACAACTCAAATGGAAGATTACCTTGATGGAACGAGGTGGATCAGAAAAGCTGTTACGTTTTAACCATAACTCAAGTATTTGCACCGAGTAAAACTTGGCTCTAACCTTTGACTCCAACCCTTCTCTCTAATCTCATTTAATCTCCTTTCATTTGTTATTTTCAATCCCATTTAATTGAAATAATAAACATATGAAAGGAGATTAAATGAAGTTGGAGTCGTGTTTTGTACATTGGCGATATCCCAACTGCATAGCATGTATGGAAGCCACCAATCGAGGCTTTCCACTTGTGAAAGAACATAATTGTAAGCTGATTGCACATTTTGCAGAGCCTAAGATACATTGGCCAAGACCATTTGCTTACAATGAAGATGTAAACGACGATGCTTCTCACAGAGATGCCCCCCTGTTCAAATTAAGGCCAAAGGGGAGTGTTTCTTCCTTTGGGAAGCTCCTCACTTGAGTCCTCCAGATTAGACAGATTAAAATGTTCCGCTTCCTACGAGCTTGCCACCCATATTTATAGTCCCCAACCCCAACAATTGGTGATCTTAGCGCCTCAGCACAGTGGACTGGAAGCTGTGGCGCCAGTACACATAATTAGAATAGAAATTTTAGTGAGTCATATGACTTGATAACTATACTTTTCAAGTTGTGACACCAAGAGCAGCTAGTTATAATTATTTTTTTTTTTCTCTGTTACCTAGTATTTCTTACCAGTCAAAGGGGACAGGACAGCCCCACCATGTGTAACCTGCATTATTAACGTTGGCCTTAGCAGTAGTTTCTCAAACATGAAGACCTGTGGATACAATTTTTTGCTGGAAAACCTGAGATTCACACACAAGTGCTTTCATTCTTCAAAAAAAAAAAAAAAGAAGCATTACGAATTTACTGAAGACATCCTCTAGCTGTTACAATTATGCATGGTTTCCTACAGTAAAGTTCTTCTATTTTCCAAACATGATATCTGCCGACTATACAAACAAAGCGTAGGTGTTTGTAAGTGTCCCACTCCCACCAGTGCGACTTTTATCATTTGGGCATGGAGGGAGTGTTTTAGCATGACAAAAAGTGTGGATTTTGATATTAGATTGATTTTTTCTTTTTTTTTTTTTCCCGGAAGAGAAGAAAAAGGAAAACTTCAACCTGAGCAAATACTCATTAACACTTGAAACTATAAAATACAAACACGGACACGGATACAGAATACGATACAAATACAGAAACACATTAAATTCAAAAATTATACGACTTGGACAAGATATATATATATATAATTTAAAAAATCATAATTTATTAATATCATTTCTATAAATTTGAAAAAGATTTATAATATTTTAATATATGTCATATGTATCAATATTTGCTACCTAATAAAGCCCTCCTAAAAAATATAGAACATAATTTCTATTTATATATTTTAAAAAATCTCCTAAACTAATTTCTTCAGTAAATTAATCTAATTATTATTCATGATCATTGTACATATGCAAAAAAAAAAACTAGAGGAATATTAGTGTGATGCAAGCTTCGATGGCAACAAAATGGTGTGACTTGTTTATCGAAAGCAGATAGAAGAAGCAGATGAAAATAGAAAGTGTATTAAAAGATAAAACTTAAAATACTCAATTGGGTATGTGAAAATAGTAGCAGGACATCATCATGTTCTTTCTCTGATTTAGTTCTTCCAGATAGTGAGTTACTGTTGTGAGAGCAGCTTATTAATTGAACGTTAATATCAAAAACTAATTTTTACAAAAAAAATATTAATGGGTCGTTTCAAGTTGTGTCCTGTGCGATATCAAAAGCGTGATAAATGTCCGAACCTATTCAAGAAGTAAACTTGGGGTTCAGGAGGATTAGTAAACTGAAAGAAGCTTCGGATAAACTGTTAACAAGAACCGATAAGGATCTGACTTACCCAATAAAGCACTAATTAACCAACCCCAACCCCCTTGGACATCCATTGATCTTTGTAGGATTTTCTTTTCATTGCCTGTATAAGATGAAATGGCCACAGGTCATGGAAAAAAAAAAAAAGTGAATGCAAATATAGCAACTTGAGATTGTGAACTTATTAGACCAATCACCAATCTGCGAAGGTTATCATGCACGTGTGAGCCATTTGATGAAGAACACTATCACTTCAGTTATCTGAGCCCTGGAAGTTTTCTCACGGAAGATGGAATGCAAAACAGTAGCAATTGTCTGTGTCCTTCCAATCAACAGAATGCCAGAACAATCTTTGTCTAGTCTATGCACCTAATATACAAGCTTTCTTCAAGTATCAACATAATAGCTAGTTCACATATCCAGGTAACACGTGCAAATTGAAGTGATGTAAAACCAAAGGCGACATGATATCTTAACATCAGATGGAACTACTTTTATTGTTGGTGCATATTTGTGAATGTAAAGTTGTGCAAATATCATTACTTATTGTTAAAGATTTGGATTATTAGATTTGGACATAATCAATTGGGCAGGCAATAATTCAAAATTTAATTAGCTGTGGGTTGATATAGTGTAGCTTCATTGTCATAGCTGTGTTTTTCTAATGACCCAGTCAACTTTAATGGGGTATATATTCCTCAGACTTTAATGGGGTATATATTCCTCAGATATTGTCAATGTTTTCCAGGAAAATTTAAAAAGAAAAAACCTTCTCAGACATTATAGTGCACTAATTGACTTTGTCGATATTTTGATCCTAACATGTAACATTTAAATGAGTTTTATTAAAAGAAAGACCATAACATTCTACTGTCTCGGTCACATAGATATCAACATCACTCTAGAAACAGAAAGGGAACTACTTGATATTAATCTTACATGTTATTGTTCAATAATGGTAATTTCTCCTAGTGGTGGAAGCAAAATGGCTGAGGATCAGGTGTTAATTAGAATCCGGGCAATCCTTAGTCCTGGATTTATGACCTTTCCCACCAGGGCTTGGCCCTGAATGCATCATTGTCCACAGAGACGTTCTTGCAGTGGCCTTTGAATCCATCCTCCCAACAGAGCTATGTAACTTCTTAACCTCAAGTGGCCGAGCTGCAATCCCAGAAGGCAACTGAAGATGAAGGCATAAAAGTAGAAGAAGAGCACTAACATAGAGAGACCTTATTTTCCTATCCATCCCATCTAGAGAGGATTAGAACTGCACGTTATTTTGAATCATCAAAGAATATAATGGTTTATGTGTGCTTGATAGTTGATACTAAGTTTGAAACTATTAGAATCCATTTTATAGTTTGTATTGGGAAAAAAGGAGGGCAAGTGGGTACTTTAGGAGGAAATTAATAGTAGAAAGAAGAAAAAGCATCAAAGTCTATTTTGGGGTTCGAACAAATTGTAAGGTATGGCTAATGATGGTAAAATGGGTCCAATCTAACTGGTTAATTCGTTTAACCTATCAAATTTAATAATTTGTGTTATAATTTTTAACTTATTTTTTAGAAAAGTCAATTTAACCCATCCCACATAATCTACGAATTGATACTGAGAGGGTTGAGTTGCTAAGTCTTTTTTTTTTTTTTACATTTTTTGTAATAAGTGAATAACCTGTCAAACTTGCCTTTTTTTTGTTTAGTTTTTAAGCAATTATCAATCCACCATAAAATAGGCTAAGCTGTTTACTCTAACTCTTATAATAAAAATGGGTCAACTCATTTCGCCCCATTTTTTGCTAGCATGTAGTGGGACTTGCTAGGTTGACATGTTTTGTAGTCTCTAACTATGCCAAATAATGAAAATGATATGCTTAAAATGAGAAATTGAAACTCAAATTGTGATCTTAACCTTGTATCATGCACGTGTAATTTCCTGATTTCTAGCTTAGTTTGGCGAGTGAGGCCTACAGATGAGAGGGTTCTGAGCACATTTGTCTAAGGCTCTCAACATCAATATCGAATTTGGTTGACAATCTATAGGGCAAATCAATTCAACAATGTAGCTGATATTGTGTTGCTCCATCTGGCTTCAATGCTAGTGCCTCTTGTAAAATTTTCAACCCAAAAGTAACATTTTCTTCTGCCTCACGTTACATAAACAAATGAAGTCTAGATATATATATTTTCCTACCATTCTTAATCTATACGAGACCCAAGGATTGAAAGACTACATGAACCTCATACCTGCATTAACATCTCTTAATTATATCTCTACTTGTTGCAAGACTAGCTTCCAAAATTCCCGGATATTGTTCTTCCATATCATTTTGATCCTTGAAAGATTTTTAGAACATCAATTTAGATTTTGAAAGATTATTACATCAATTTGATCATGAATGATTAGTTTTTAACATCAAAATAGTTTTAAAGTTACTGTTTATTGGGACTAAAGTGATACCATTCTATAACATAAAATTATTATTTGAAGACCAATTTGTTATTACTAATCTTTCAAAAATCAAAATGAAGTTCCGGAAATCTTTCAATAACTAAATTGAGGGTCTACTCTTTTATGTATTGCCTGAATTGAAGAAGGGGAAAGATAGAAGGGGAAAGATAGAAGGGGAAGAGTGTAAGTATTTGGGCCTTTCATATTTTTCATTGAAGTCTCGTTGTTTAATCCCTCAGAAGTTTGATATTATAAGAGACAAAATCTAATGTTTATTAATTTTTTATTTTTGCCTTTTTTTTTAGTAAATTTTTATCAATACTTGACATAATTTATCAATAAATCTAGGCTCAGGGGTACCAAATTATACTTTGACATAATTCAATACTTGGCTTATTTTTTGCATTTCTTTTGGTATCTTGGTTCTTATACTCCATTTATTGGAACACACAGGTAGGAACACGTTGTCTTTGTAACATAATCGCAGTCATCTGATCTCTTTTGGATCCACTCTGGCTTATGTTTGAGTAAAGTATAAGTTGCAGACTTTTCTCACATTCTCAATTTATTTGCAACAAAATATTTCAGTTTCGGTTTTAGTGTTGAAAGTCAAAGAATGGATTTACTTTACCAAAAACTTTATTGATGGATGAAACTTGGAAGCAATTAAGTAGGATAGTATCGATTATCATAAATTCTGAGAGGATTTTTACTGTTGATGTGATACTTCCGTTTAGTTTCATGAAAAAAATTTGGGAAGGTTTGAGAAGTAAAGAAGGAATAGATATTTACCTGATTCAGGATCTACCAGAATTTCTTAAAGTTCAAAATTAGGTTCGAGTGACAGCCAACTGAAATCTGATATTGATGTTTGTAAAAGTGGTAATCATGACATTGACTAGCAAAGAACGGATTGAATCAATGTATGAAAATATTTAATCAAAGTTCAGATTCAATAAACCTGGTAAATTGTAATTACCTCTCTTTTTCCTTCTTGAGATTTACAAACTTGGGGTTACTGAACTGAGAAGAACCCTATTTAGAATCTGCATATCTCAAGTAATAAGTGTTGGTAATAGAGTTAGGCAACTCTGCACTCTGCAGTTCTAAATCCACATGCACACATTTCAAACCCAGTAAGATGGGATGCAGGGTTTATGGAAGAGGATGAGTTAAATTTGGGTTGCCAAGCTTTTGATAGACCAATAAGAAACATGACCTTGTTTTTACATTTTTCACTAGCTAAGGGCTTGCAGGTTAATCTACCAATTTAAAGAATGAGGTTATATAGGAGTTCAGATTAAAAGAAGACTTGCTACGTTTAACCCTTCCTTAATTCCTTATCATCTTGGCTAGTCCTAGCTTAAAGGTCGCCCTTAATTAGAGTTCCAATAATCATTGAAATCTCATTTCACAAGAAGTTTCAAAGTTTATTTCTTTACATCTCGTTGAAATATGCATATCTCAAAGTCTCAAAACGTGTTACAAGTATAGATGTACTCTGAGCCTATACACAGTAAAGAGGAACTAACTAGTTAATGATAAAACACATAGACAGAGGCGTCACAATTCTCAAAATTTGTCACCTTTTTAAGGCATTTTCTAAGATACATTATTGTTAGGGCAATGATATTTACACAAATTGTCCCCTCAAAGATTTCACAAAGTTCACCCATCATCATTTACTTTAAAAAAAAAAAAAATCTCTCCCCCACTTTTTCTCTACGCTTTCTTAAAAAAGTCTAGATTTTATCCTCATGTACGTACTGTTAACAAATATTTGCCTGACATATTGTCTTGGACTGCGTGGCTCTCTTTAGTATTAGAGTTTCTTTTTTTTTCATTATTCCAAATTTTGACGCTTAGAAAGCCAAGTACCGGGTAGCGTACATCAACAAGAAGTCGCCACATCTTTTTGTGGGTTGATCCTTGATCTGTACTATTTCATTACGAAAATTCTCCACCGTCTGAATCTTCAAAAGATTCGATTGACAATGATACGTTCGGAACAATTCTTCTAAGTATAGGAGAAAAAAGAACTTTGGTTCATACCTATCCACCATCTCACTGGAAAATTTTTAAATACTCGTACAATATTATTTTAGATAAATTTATAAATTGTTTTGATCTGATATAAAAACATTCAAATTTTAATCTAATAGAAGAATCTCACCATTTCACTTTTTCTCCCTTTTTGGTTTTTCTTTTCTCATAAGTTTGTGCATGTTTTGAATATTGGGAGTTCTGACTATGTCTTAGGCTATGTTTGAAAGAATAACATAAAAGAAAATGATATAGAATAAAATTGTAAAACTTATAAAAGAAGTGTTTGGGAGTTATTTAAAACATAATTCTAATAATTTTACATTAAATAATACATATATCTATTTTTATATTCTTTTTAATATAATTAATTATACATATTTTTTATCACTTTTTTTTATTAAATTTAACACCTTAAAAAAGATGTCAATAATATTTACATATTTTTTAAAGATATAAGATAATCTTTTTCCTTTAAAATAAGAAAGTGGAATGCCAATGGATGAATTCTTAGTTCTTTCTTTATTGCTCAAAGTTTTAAACTTTTGTCCCTTCAAATTAAGTAGTAAAGGAAGGAATAGTATAAATTCTATTTCCTCTACTGTTAAACTCATAAAATAATCAAACAAGAAAGTGATATATTCTATTTCATTTCATTTTGTCTTTTCATTTTATTTCATTTTATTATGAGTCACTCTTTTCTATTCTATTTGAAACTTTCAAACATATCTTTAAAATTCAAGTTTCAAATAAATTTTTACAATGACATAATTTTTTTATAAACACTTAAATTATTATTTAATATATATAATTTTGTGAGGGTCATGATAGAAGTTTTTCTATCTTTAAAAATACTTTTGCAAATATCAAATAATTATTTGAGTAACTACAATACCTCATGCCCAACTAAGTTTCAACTTTCAACTTTGAAGTTTTGTTATACAATTCCTTCAGCTTACCGCAATGATTAAATTCTTCTTAGTTGGGGGTACAATATTGAATAGAATAATAAATTATAAATTAAATTAAAATTTTAATCCATAGACTTTATATTTATTTTTAATTTAATCTATATATATATATTTTTAAAAAAAGCAGTCTTTATACGTATAAATATTTTTAAAATAATTTATATTATCAATTTCTGTTATAATATTATTAATTTAGTTCATACTAGATATTTTATAAAAAAACATTAAAATTGAGCGTTTTACATATAAAAAGAATATTTAAAAAAATATTTAATAGATAAAGAAACACTTTTTAAATTAACCTGACAGTATTATAATGAAAATTGATATGAACTATCTTAAAAAATGTAAGAATTAATTTAAAAAACATATATAAACTAAATTAAAAACAAGTAAAAAATATAAAGACTAAATTATAAATAGACTGTAGCAGAATTATTAAATTCTTAAGATATGGACTTTATTCTCGTTGGGATCATGGTTATAGGTGTGTTTGGTGTAAGTTGAATTCTCTTGAGGCAGTGAAGCTTGTCCAATCTCAAGCTCTGGTGGATCTAATCTACACTGGTATGATGCAATTGTTAGTGATATTCAGGTATTGATTGCTTGGGATTAGAAGTTTTAGATTTCTCACTTTTTTAGAGAAGCAAACTATTGTGTAGACTTTTTTGTCAAAATGGATATTATTTCTTTAGAAGCAATGACTTATTAGAATTCTCCTTTTCTAGGAGTTTTTCATTTACTCTTGACTGATGTTTTTGGTGTTATTTATTTAAGGCAATAGGTTCTTTGTTTTCCCTTGTACCAAAAAAAAAAAAGGAGTGTTCAGAACTGGCAAATACATGATTTTCTTATGGTCAAACCCCAATTTGACATATGAGGTCCCTCATTAAAGTTACTCTCCCTTCTATTTACAAGGAACTGATTAGATCATAAGTGTTTCTTTGATAACACTTAATTTTGAAGAAATAATCACTTATTTTTTGTCAAAAATTTTATTAGAGATTTTTCAATTATAAACTATTTTAAATACAAAATGAGCTAATTCAAATACACACTTATCTAAAATAAATTCCAAAGCATGCCAATTAAAGTAGACAATCCTACAACTTACCAAAAATAAAAAAAACATAATTATGCTTGAAAAAAATATCACAGCATGTATATACTTGAAGCCACAAAATAATAATAATAATAATAATAATAATAATAATAATAATAATAATAATAATAATAACAATAATAATAATAATAATAATAATAATAATAATAATAATAATAATAATAATAATAATAATAATAATAATAAAAGGATGACAAATATGGAGTGATTTCCAGTTGGAAATTACACCGTTAGAATGCAGTGATCTATCACGAATCACTTGCATACAGAACTCCTAGACTGATGGCTTCTTGCTATGCGGTCAATTGGGTTACTTGCATGAACTAAATGAATTTAACCATTTTCTGGTCACTCCCAAAATTTTTTTACGTAAGTACGATCTATTACGTCATTATTTAGGTGTTTAAATTATTATTTGATACGTGTAAAAATATTATTAATAATTGGTATAATTTTATGATGATCTCTACTATTTTACATATGTCAAATAATGATTTGAGTGTCTTTAATAAATCGTATTCACTTAAAAATTACTCTGATAGACATTATGGTTGTCACTTTCTTTCGTGCCATCTCAACGGTGACTTTAAAACCATAGTTCTAAGTCAATAACTCTAATAGGGGCTTGCTTGCATGTTAAAATAAAGAAATACATATATTTAAGGTGCTAAATTATATATTAAGGTGCTAAAGAAATACATTTTACATCTATTGAGTACTTTTATTTTCTTCTAAATTATATATTTTTGCAATCAATTAATGTTTTACAACTGAAATTTATTAATCCATATCATTTTGAAATAGGTCTTCATATGTCAGACGAAGATCTAAAACAGTTATGCTTGATTGAAATTGAAAGATTGTTGCGATTGAATGGGAAGTCTTTGAAGGATTTTTTTAGGATGCTTTTTATCCTATAACTCTACTTGTGAAAGTTTAATAATGTTATGTTGTTTAATGAACTTAGTTACGATAAAGATGAGTTAAATAAACAACATTTGAAGTATTTTTCTCTGAGATGAGCAAATGCTTATTTATGATGAAGTTGTAGAAGTTGTTAATGGACAAAAAGGAGGTTTCTATTTTGTATATGGGTTTGGTGGAACAGGAAAAACATTTGTTTGGCAAGCATTGTCAAGTCGTTTAAGATCAGATGGTAAAATTGTTCTAAACGTTGCTTCCAATGGTATTGCTTCTTTACTTTTACCTGGTGGGAGGACTGCACATTCTAGGTTTGCTATACCATTATTATTAACAGAGGACTCATCATGTAATATTAGACAAGGTAGTGCAAAAGCAGAGTTACTCCAACACGCAAGTCTTGTTATATGGGATGAAGCGTCAATGGTTAACAAATGGGCCTTTGAGGCATTGGATAGAACATTAAGGGATATTATGAGGTTCTCAAATCTCAACAGCATGAATGAACCTTTCAGTGGGAAGGTTGTTGTCCTAGGTGGTGATTTTAGGCAAATTTTGCCGAAACTTATTCCTAAAAGCAAGTCAAATGAAATTGTTATGGCAACTGTTAACTCATCCAAATTATGGAGTCACTGTAAAGTAATGAAGCTAACTAGGAATATGAGGTTGCAATCTGGTTTGGTGAATTCCAACCTTGATGAAATGGAACAGTTTGCTAATTGGATTCTTGCAATTGGAGATGGGGATTTGGGATGGAATAATGATGGAGAGGCTAATATTGACATTCCAGAAGATCTTTTAATTCTTGATTCAACCGACCATATCGTTGATATTGTCTCATTCACATATCCCAACTTACTTCAAAATATGAATGATTGTAGCTTTTTTGAAGGGCGTGCAATACTTGCTCCAACTTTGGAGATTGTGGAAAAGGTTAATACTGTAGTTTTGTCATTGATTCCAGGTGAGGAAAAGGAATATTTAAGCTCTGATTCAATTTGCAAATCGGATGAAGATGTTGGCATAGATGTTGAATGGTTTACCACTGAATTCCTTAATGACATCAAGTGTCCTGGCCTTCCTAATCATAGGCTACTATATTGAAAAAAGGTGTTCCTATAATGTTGTTGAGGAATATTGATCAATCTGCTGGTTTGTGCAACGGAACAAGGCTTATTGTGACCGAGTTGGGATTAAATGTTATTGGCGCAAGAGTTGTCAACGACAAACATATTGGGGACAAGGTTTATATACCACTGATGAATTTGATCCCATCTGATCCGGGGTTGCCATTGAAATTCCAACGAAGGCAAAACCGTTATCACTTTGCTTTGCAAAATGATATAGACGATAAACAAAAGTCAAGGTCAAACATTATCTCATGTGGGTTTATACTTGCTCTCGCTACTGATGTTTTTCTCATGGACAATTAAGGCGTAGGTTGTTTCTAGGGTTAAGTCTAAAAGAGGTTTAAAAATGTTGATTCTTAATGAAACAATTTGTGCACATCCACCAAGAATGTTGTTTTCAAAGAAGTTTTCCAAAAGATTTGATGTCACTTTGATGAGTATGTGCAAGTGTTGTGTTACTATTTCCAATTTTTATTATTAATTTAGCATGTAACTTATGTACCTATACATGTTTATTTTGTTCAAACTGCTACAAGAACCAAAAATAACTAATACATGTTGTTGTTGGTACATTATTCAATAACTTGGGTTACTATATAATCAAGTTGTCATACAACAACAATGTAATAATTGAGGTGTTTGTTTATTTTGTTGCAATTTCACCGTAGAAAATCATATTCAATGGATATGCCTTAATAACTTCAAGACTGATGAATACTTAGGATGATATGGTTTCAATCAAATAGATTGTTAGATATCAATTTTGTTCAACCTATTGTATAATTTTAGTTATACGTTAAATTATTGTGCATTTCACAATTAAATATATGCGTTAACAATTTATAATCATATTTATTTCGTTTGACAATAGTAATATTCTCAAACTTAAAATCAATTATAATAATATGTATGAATTGATACATCAAATATAAATTAGTAATGTTCACCCGTGCATTGCACGGGTCAATACACTAGTTACTCACAAATTGTTGAGGAATTTAACTTCCTCAAGCAATCTGACTCAGAAGTGGGGTTCTTAATTGCAAATTTGTAATTTAATCACAATATCTCCAAACATCATAGCTAATGGATTATAACTAGCATTGTAAAACTTATCCATTAACCTTAATCGTTCAGGACCCAGAATTGGCCTTTAGAGGTTAGGTTCAAAGCCATCTCATGACTTTTCTTTGCAAAACTTTCCTATACTTGATTCTTCCAAAGTCAAATGAAATCTTTTAATGTATGTAAATAGAAATTGAGTTCTTTAATGGAAAAACAAAGTTTTTCTCTGGTAGGAATTTCAATCTCAGCAGCAGCCTGCATGAGAAATTATAAATTAATTTGACTTCTGTTCAAGATGTCATTTTTAAGTCGTCCAAACCTTGGTTTCTTTATTAGTACTCTCACTTTCAAAAATTTCATTTTTCAAATCAAGAACCTGCCTTGTGGGCTCCTTGGCAAAGGTATGAATTGAACTGGATCTGGCGGCACCTCACTATTTGTATAGTCTCACATGGTTTTGAATAGTTAAGTCCCCAATTCATAGTAGGCTTTCTTTCCCTATAAATAGGACCTCCATGATGCCACTTAAGCAATACAAATCAAAACTAAGATACACTTCTGAGAGTCACCTAATAAGTCTTGACCTTCATTCAACATGGATACAAGACTCAAGTCTGTCACCTTTCTCACTCTTATTCTTCTTGCTTCCTTCTTTGCCGCTTTGTTTTCTGTATCAGAAGCCCGGCCATTGCGTAGTCCTTTGCCATGCAAAGATGGTATTGTTGGAGAGGTAAATGGGGTCTTCAGGACATTGAAGAACTCTGGTCCAACCCCTGGTGTTGGGCACAGGCTTAAAAAGCTTCAAAATCTTGGAGGGTTGAAGGACTCTGGTCCAAGCCCGGGTGAAGGCCACAGACTCAAAACCCTTCAAGTTCTTGGAGTTATTAAGCACTCTGGTCCTAGTCCTGGTGAAGGACACAAGTACATCACCAACAACCATTCATAAAGTGCCCATTCTTCATAAAGGGAATTAGAAATTTCATGCTTCCTCATTCTTAATTTTACTTTTATTTATGCATTAGAGTACTGATGTTATTCTCATTTTAAATTGCAAGATAGTTTAGAAGTGTTATTGTAATAAGTTAATATAGTGCATATGAAATTAGACAATAATCCTGAAGTACTTGTTACCTACTAGTACTCAGTGCATGTAATAATGTCACTAAACTTGTTACTAATTGAAGATCATAGTGAAAATACAGAGTGAGGGCTGCATTGTAACGTGTGTTTGATTTGATGTACCGTTTATTTGTTGCCTTTGTATATTATTTTCTTTTCTGATTAATGCCAAAGCAAATATATTAAGAAGATCATGGAGAAAACATAGTGAAGGCTGTCAAGCTGCATTGTAACATTTGTTTAACATATATACAGTTTATAAATTGCCCTACTAGTGCATTTTCTTCTCTGGTTGAGAAGGATGAGTCACAAGAAGGGAAGGAAAAAGTTATCTTAGGCAGAAACATTTAATGGTAAGGTTGATATCCTTTCTAAATTTAAAGGTAAACTACTAAGCTATTAATTTTGCATAAAATTTTACATACAAAATTATTTAATATCAAACTGACCCTATAAAGTTTTGTATTGTTGCAATTATTAATATATGAGCTTCTATCTCAAATACATTGGTTTCCCCAATGAAGAAAATTTATAAAAAGAAATTAAAACTTAGTATGTCGGAATTTAGGTGAGCAAATTCCACATAGAATTTGGAAAATTCCAAAATGGTCATAAGTCATAAGCACGTGATGTAAAGAACGAATGTGACAAGACAAACAAGAGTTATGACGGTATTCTCTTGGCCCACTCGCAATGGGCAGGTGCCGACGACCCAATGATGATGGCTAGGCTTGTAGCCTACGTCTCATAAAATTTACATGGAGGAGGCAAGTGTTTATTTAACTAAAGCCAGTCCATAGAGTCTGGTATTTTATTGGTATTTTCACTGTCACTTGATAACTTGATGAAAAAGCTCTTTATGAAAGCTCTGTTGATAGATTGTTTGAATTAAGTTTGATTGAAAGTGTATTTTTAAATTTAAATTTAATTAAAAATAAGTTTATATTAATATAATTTATATTTAAAAAATTTTACTTTAAAAATAAGTTGAAATAATAATTTTAATATAAAAGTAAAATTTTTTTACTTTCTAATCGACGTAAGTTTGGCTCTAAATTACGTTGAAGTAAATTAAGGTTGAAAACACTCAAACATAATTTCATTAAGTTCAAAAAATACAAACATTAATTATGCGACTCAACTGATATCCAAATACGCTATCAGTCATTCAAGCAAGCAAATATCATATCTAAACCCGACTAGCTTCAGTTGCCTCCCTCTTTAAAAAAGTTTTATTCTTTCACTCAGATTTGTTCGTGCATTGGTTCTACAACTAAAACAAAAAAAATGTAACAAATAATTTTTTTATCAAAACAATTAAAAAAAAGAATTTAATGACCCAAAAAATTTAATTTTATAACTGGAAAAGCATGTTTAAGAAAGTCTTTCATTTGGCCAAGAAATTAAAGAAAACACATCAATCAAAAAGAAAAGGAAAAGACTTTTCATAATGTGTATAAATGCATCAATTTTAAGTTACTTATAAAACATATATAGGTTTGACTTTCGAGTAAGTTATATTATATATTAGATCACAAGATTATTTGTGGTAATTTAAATACCTATATTCACGGTCAAGCTTGTTGCGACTTTAGGGAATTGTTGTACGCAATTGAGTGTTTTTGGAAGATGTACTAGGGGAGGCAAGCTTCATCACGGGAGGACTGTCAGCTAGCTGGGTGGACATGAAAGACAGAAAGAGGAACAACATATGATCTCCCCATCTCCCAATTGGTTCAAAGTTAAAGATGGACGGTGCACTTTCAAGGATCAATGGAGAGATGTTGACATTGTGATTCATGGATGAATGTTCAGTTGTTCACTGCTCAAGCTTCTACTTATCACAACATCGATCCTCAACAAATGAAATACTTTTTATTTAGTAAGAATACTTTTTATTATTTTTAATTGTGATTTTATAATTACGTATTTTATGTCCTTTTTTTTTAAGTAGTTATATATTAAAAAGATTGGACATTTGAAGAGAAATAAAAAAAAAATCAATTCAAAAGTTCAATGCTTGAGCGCTGGATCATCATTGCTTGAGCGCGCATTGCGCACAAGAAAATTTCAATTAGTGGGTCAGCGCTTAAGCCTTAGAAACCCAGCACCTGAGCGCTGAACATGTAAGTAGAAACATTGTTGTTTTATAAATAAGAAAGTTTCATCAAACTAAATACACACTTAGACAAAACGTAGTTGTCAAGAGGCACAAACACTAATGTGATATGGGTGCAATTAGATTTGAAGATTAAAAATTTTCTTCAACCTTTCTATTTTTCTACAATAGAGTTTGTCATATTCTTGAGAACAAAAATATGAAAACCCAAGATTAAAAGACTAAAACTTGAGAACAAAACTAAATCAAAAAGATTAAAAGAAGATGAAAACTCAAGATTTTGAACCGTAAAAATATAAATTTTTATAGGTTCATCACTCTCCCAAACTTAAGATTTTACTTGTCCTCAAACAAAAAGAAAAACAAAAAACAAAACAAAACAAAAAAACTAAATAAATAAAAACTCAAAACACACAGACTAAAACAAGGCTATACCGATTAATAATTCATATCCTCATAAATTGCTTCACACACTACAACAAATTTGGCCTCTGGCAACGGATTTTTTGGCAACGTTTAAAAACGTTGCCTAAACTTGTATAGGCAACGTTTTTTACAAGTTGCTTTTAATTATAGTTTTAGACCACATGTTTTAAGCAACGTTTAAGAAACGTTGTAATAAGTACTATAGGCAACCCTTTACCACCGTTGTCTAAAGTTGTAGATGTTTAGACAACATTTTTTTACACAACGTTTAATAAACGTTGTTTTAAAGGAATAAGCAACGGTGTAAAGTTGTTCCCATTATATTTATTTTTAAAACCGATGAAAAACGTTGCTTATTAGTTTTTATGTTCCAAAATTCTTATTCAGAAAGGCGCTCATATACAGCGGGAGTGTGAAAATTTTTCGCACTTCTCGTTTAACCCCAGAAAAACCTAGCTTTTCCCCGTACCTACGAGAATGTATGAGGCTTCACCATCTTCAAATTTCTCGTCCGAAGGTGAGTCCTCAGGGTTGTGCTTGTGGTTCTCCTAAGATTTCGGCTTACTACCGAAAGGGCCTTTCGGGGTGGGTCTCTCCAATGGTGTTGAACTCAAATGCTTGTCGACCTTATACTGCATTACAAACTGATTTCAAATCTCACCGATCTGGTTGATCTCTATCTCGACGTTAATATCTTGACGTTGAAGAAAAGCGAGATTAGGTGCCTTCTCTCCACTCTCCGACACGATAAACTCGAGTGAAATTGTTGGTCGCCGATTTCAAGTCCGACAACAAAAACTCCGAGAAGGAGAACGGTAATGAAAAAACGATTAGTAGAACTAGCAAAGAGACAGAGTCTTTTCGAGTCTAAGTCTGAGATTGGGATAGGGTTGCTGATTACTGCTCCTTTTCATTTTCCTTTTCCGGGTGAGTCTTTGTCACTCTTAGCAACAACGATTGACAACATCCCATGATTTATTCTAATTTTTCTTTTCCCTCTTTCTCTGCTAACTGCTAAGTGCTAATCCTAAGAGGGTCAAGAACACAAGAATATGCTAAAGACTGGTTTTTGCATGATATAATTTCTCAAATAATATGCAATAAAGCTTTTGTGATGCTACAAGAATACATAGAGATCATAGATGAGAAGATTTTGGTTATGGATTCCGTGAGATTGCCTTCTTTCGTTTGCCTTTACCATTCATTCCCTGTTTTTCTGGTTTAAAAACAGTAAATGTGATGGTTATGTGCGTCATTTTTCTGGTTTGAAACCAGTAACGTAGTGCTTCATTTTTCTGGTTTAAAACCAGTAAATGTGATGGTTAAGTGTGTCATTTTTCTGGTTTGAAACCAGTAACGTAGTGCTTCATTTTTTTTGTTTAAAACCAGTAAATGTGATGGTTATGTGCTTCATTTTTCTGGTTTGAAACCAGTTATGTAGTGCTTCATTTTTCCTTTTGATATCTTGACTTTCATACCACTTTTTCTCTTCTTGTATACGGTACAAAGCAAAGAAAAGTTAGAAAAAGGGTGGAACAAGAGAAAATTAGAAGGGCAACGAAGAACAAAAACAAGAGAAACAAGAGAAGAAGGAAAGGAACAAGCAAGACAAAGGAAAGGCACAATTTGAAGCTTGATTTCACAAGTGAGGTAGGGGATTTATTTGGTTTCGTGTAAGGTTTTCTATTTACTTTATCTTGGAATTCATATTGAAGTTTACCAATTCATGTATGAAAATCTTTTGAGAAATTCTGTTAGCTTTTCAAGTTTGCTTATAGTGTAAACAAATTTTTTTATGTGTGCTTGATTGGATTTGCAGTGGGTTGATAATCCAATTAACTAAAATTTTTGATAGCTTTAGTGTCAAGGGTACGGTGAGTATAAGAGTTACAATGGTTGGTTGTTATATGTTTAAGTTTTCTAGTTTGAGAGCAAAACATAACAGGTTATTAATGGAAAGCAAGCAAGCCAAAAATGTGATTATTATGTGCTTCATTTTTCTGGTTTGAACCCGATATGCATTAGCTTCTTTGTGGTTGTTTTTTATTTTATGGGTTGAAAATAGTAATGTGGCTGCTTCATTTTTCTGGTTTAAATCCAGTAAATGTGATGGTTATGTGTGTCATTTTTCTGGTTTGAAACCAGTAACGTAGTGCTTCATTTTTCTGGTTTAAAACCAGTAAATGTGATGGTTATGTGCTTCATTTTTCTGGTTTGAAACCAGTTATGTAGTGCTTCATTTTTCCTTTTGATATCTTGACTTTCATACCACTTTTCTCTTCTTGTATACGGTATTGAAGCACAAAACAAAAGGGTGGAACAAGAGAAAATTAGAAGGGCAACGAAGAACAAAAACAAGAGAAACAAGAGAAGAAGGAAAGGAACAAGCAAGACAAAGGAAAGGCACAATTTGAAGCTTGATTTCACAAGTGAGGTAGGGGATTTATTTGGTTTCTGTGTAAGGTTTTCTATTTACTTTATCTTGGAATTCATCCTGCAGTTTACCAATTCATGTATGAAAATCTTTTGAGAAATTCTGTTGCAGCTTTTCAAGTTTGCTTATAGTGTAAACAAATTTTTTTATGTGTGTTGATTGGATTTGCAGTGGGTTGATAATCCAATTAACTAAAATTTTTGATAGCTTTAGTGTCAAGGGTACGGTGAGTATAAGAGTTACAATGGTTGGTTGTTATATGTTTAAGTTTTCTAGTTTGAGAGCAAAACATAACAGGTTATTAATGGAAAGCAAGCAAGCCAAAAATGTGATTATTATGTGCTTCATTTTCTGGTTTGAACCAATAACGTGGTGGCTTGTGGTTGTTTTATTTTCTGGGTTGAAAATAGTAATGTGGCTGCTTCATTTTTCTGGTTTAAATCCAGTAAATGTGATGGTTATGTGTGTCATTTTTCTGGTTTGAAACCAAGATAAGTAGTGCTTCATTTTTCTGGTTTAAAACCGGTAAATGTGATGGTTATGATTTCATTTTTCTGGTTTGAAACCAAGTTATGTAGTGCTTCATTTTTCCTTTTGATATCTTGACTTTCATACCACTTTTCTCTTCTTGTATACGGTATTGGACAAAACAAAAGGGTGGAACAAGAGAAAATTAGAAGGGCAACGAAGAACAAAAACAAGAGAAACAAGAGAAGAAGGAAAGGAACAAGCAAGACAAAGGAAAGGCACAATTTGAAGCTTGATTTCACAAGTGAGGTAGGGGATTTATTTGGTTTATGTGTAAGGTTTTCTATTTACTTTATCTTGGAATTCATCCTGTGATTTACCAATTCATGTATGAAAATCTTTTGAGAAATTCTGCAGCTTTTCAAGTTTGCTTATAGTGTAAACAAATTTTTTTATGTGTGCTGATTGGATTTGCAGTGGGTTGATAATCCAATTAACTAAAATTTTTGATAGCTTTAGTGTCAAAGGTACGGTGAGTATAAGAGTTACAATGGTTGGTTGTTATATGTTTAAGTTTTCTAGTTTGAGAGCAAAACATAACAGGTTATTAATGGAAAGCAAGCAAGCCAAAAATGTGATTATTATGTGCTTCATTTGAACTGGTTTGAACCTAAAGATGCGTGTTCTTGTGGTTGTTTTATTTTCGGGTTGAAAATAGTAATGTGGACTGCTTCATTTTTCTGGTTTAAATGGATAAATGTGATGGTTATGTGTGTCATTTTTCTGGTTTGAAACCGATGCGTAGTGCTTCATTTTTCGGTTTAAAACCATTTAAATGTGATGGTTATGTGCTTCATTTTTCTGGTTTGAAAAGTTATGTAGTGCTTCATTTTTCCTTTTGATATCTTGACTTTCATACCACTTTTCTCTTCTTGTATACAGTATTGCGTGCAAAACAAAAGGGTGGAACAAGAGAAAATTAGAAGGGCAACGAAGAACAAAAACAAGAGAAACAAGAGAAGAAGGAAAGGAACAAGCAAGACAAAGGAAAGGCACAATTTGAAGCTTGATTTCACAAGTGAGGTATTTGGGATTTATTTGGTTTCGTGTAAGGTTTTCTATTTACTTTATCTTGGAATTCAATGCAGTTTACCAATTCATGTATGAAAATCTTTTGAGAAATTCATTTATGCAAAGCTTTTCAAGTTTGCTTATAGTGTAAACAAATTTTTTATGTGTGCTTTGATTGGATTTGCAAAGTGGGTTGATAATCCAATTAACTAAAATTTTTGATAGCTTTAGTGTCAAGTACGGTGAGTATAAGAGTTACAATGGTTGGTTGTTATATGTTTAAGTTTTCTAGTTTGAGAGCAAAACATAACGGGTTATTAATGGAAAGCAAGCAAGCCAAAAATGTGATTATTATGTGCTTCATTTTCTGGTTTGAACTAGTAACGTGGTAAGCTCTTTGTGGTTGTTTTATTTTCCGGGTTGAAAACAATGAATGTGGTATGCTTCATTTTTCTGGTTTAAATCCAAGTAAATGTGATGGTTATATGTGTCATTTTTCTGGTTTGAAATGATGTAACGTAGTGCTTCATTTTTCTGGTTTAAAACCAAATAAATGTGATGGTTATGTCGTCATTTTTCTGGTTTGAAACCGATTATGTAGTGCTTCATTTTTCTGGTTTAAAACCAGTAAATGTGATGGTTATGTGCTTCATTTTTCTGGTTTGAAACCAAGTAACGTAGTGCTTCATTTTTCTGGTTTAAATCCGATTTAAATGTGAGGGTTATGTCGTCATTTTTCTGGTTTGAAACCAATAACAAGTGCTTCATTTTTCTGGTTTAAAACCGGTAAATGTGATGGTTATGTCGTCATTTTTCTGGTTTGAAACCGATAACGTAGTAATTCTCGGGTTTCCTAATCATAAAAAAGGACATTTTTCTGGTTTAAAAACAGTAAATGTGATGGTTATGTGCTTCATTTTTCTGGTTTGAAACCAGTAACGTAGTGCTTCATTTTTCTGGTTTAAAACCAGTAAATGTGATGGTTATGTGCGTCATTTTTCTGGTTTGAAACCAGTTATGTAGTGCTTCATTTTTCTGATTTAAAACCAATAAATGTGATGGTTATGTGCTTCATTGTTCTGGTTTGAAACCAGTTATGTAGTGCTTCATTTTTCTGGTTTAAAACCAGTAAATGTGATGGTTATGTGCTTCATTTTTCTGGTTTGAAACCAGTAACGTGGCTGCTGTGGTTGTTTTATTTTCTGGGTTGAAAACAGTAATGTGGCTGCTTCATTTTTCTGGTTTAAAACCAAGTAAATGTGATGGTTAAGTGTGTCATTTTTTTTTCTGGTTTGAAACCAGTAACGTAGTGCTTCTTGTTATTCACAATAATTAAATCCTGGTTTTGTTATCTATGTAACTGCAATATGCATAATTTACTCATGCTTTGTTAGTGGGCTGATCATGTAGCTTTGCAATAATATTTTTAAAAATGATGCAATTGATAGCCGTAGCTTTAATGTTTCTTTCTGAAACTTATTCATAGGTGGGTATTTCCATGGGTGTGGCAATTTAACATATGGAGTTGATTTGAGCAAGATATGTTGGCTTGGTGTACTTTGATGTAGTCTGAACCGGTAAAGTTGTTATCCTTGCTTTCTAACTTTATAGTTTTTTTTTAATTATTATTTCTAATTCAGTAGGTTTGATATTATTGTTGTACATATTATTTTCTCTGTGTTTTACTTTGTGTCACTGATAATTAAAGTTTCAATGATGCTTTGTGAAATCACTTATTTGTTTGATCAATGGCTAACATGCGACATGCACTGAGTATCTTTATAATGCCACTTCATGGTCGTTAATGTCTAGTTAGAATAAAGCCCATGTTTCACATGTTAGACACGTGTCATAGGTGAATCATAATAGTGATTACAAAATATTGTAATCACCACTTCATAGGACTTAGTTTTTGTATTTAATTCATTCATGTGTCATTCATGTACCACTATGTATATAAATACTAGTTTATTTGTGTGTGAAGGAAGATACACACAATTCCTCAAATCATCTCAAATTCTATAATGTCGATGCTTGGTGTCTTGTATTGAGGAAGTAAATACAAAGTTTTCTTACTGATAAGTTTTAACTCAAGGATGGTTGCAAATTTGTGGTAATTAGAAGACTCATCTAGTCATTGAAATTGTTTCATCGGAAAAGAAAAATAGTCATTGAAATTGGTTGTTCTGTTATGGATAGGAACTACAACTGAGGAAAAGGTGGCAAATAAGAAAATAATCAATTGCCTGTTACTTTAGTTTTATATATGTGTTTTCAATTTGATAAGTATTTCCTTGTATGATTTGCAGAGGATATCCATTGGATATTTCTTGGCCTCAATATCAGAGATATGGCTTGTGAACAATAATATTTTAGTTGACTCACCAACAGCTTTTGTGAGGAAATACTCCATTCAGTGGTTAGTTCACTGTTCGGTGTTTAATGCTTCCAAGTGGTGAGCATGGCAATTAAATATTTCAATTTCTATGTTGATTGTCACTATAAATTACCAATGCCGTGTTTCTTTGTCATTTTCTTATGCCATGGTTTGCATTGTTGAGGACAATTTATTTTGTAATTCTCATCACATATTGATGCAGATTCTGTCCAAACTTCTTGGACCTGAATCATGAAATGATTCATATTATTTTGGCACCTTTTGGTCCTTCAGAAGACATTTTTGGCAAATAGCTGGCTTATAAATAGACAAAAAATTCACATGTTATCTATTTCTTGTGAATCCATTACCTTTTCTTATTGATAGAAAAAGAAATTCATTAAGAAAGAAGAGAATTACAAAGACAGGAGAATAAGATGTCCTCCACCAGAAAACTACTAAAAAATAAAATTGCAAAGAACCAGCAAAGCAAAACTCAAGAATAACAATGGACAATGGCAGCCCAATCTCTATTCTCTATGCAAATCAGAAACAACAACCTCCTTAAAAAGACAAAGAGCTGAGCACCAAAGAGAAGTAAAAAACCTTAGTCTATCCCACAACAATTCTAAAGACCCTGAAACACATTGAAAAATCTAAGGGTATTCCTCTTCAACAAAATACACCACCGAGTAGCAAATATTGCTATTGGCATTCCTACAACTCCATTACCTTTTTAAAGTCATTTTGTTCTCTTTAGATCTCATATGATGGTGTTTATACTCTCAAACAAATTCGAAATTGAAAAATTTATGATTTAAGTATATGATGTTCTGTTTATGTTTAATACAATTAGACTTTAGATTATTATAGAGTTGGCATGAGTTATGTTTTAGATGTAATTTTTCTGACCTCTCACTCATTGGTGAAGGCGAGATTTAATGCTAAGTATTTGCACTTGACACAAAAAACTAATTAGTTGAGCTAACAAACATATCCAAAACCAATATAACTAGAAGAATACATATATACTGACTTGTAAACTCAACATTACTTGAGGGAATCTTGGTCAAATGTATGTGCAGAGAAGTATAATATTGGTGAAATTTGTGCACAACAACCATGATTTTTTATGCACTTTGGATTTAAACTTCAGAAAACTTAAATTGTTTTGGTATATAGTTTGCCTAAACCACCATTTTTTTCTTCCTAAGTTGATTTCAGCTATGGGTAGCATGACTTTTATTTTCTTTTCATATATTTTTCAATAGTTTTTATTTACCCTTACTGATTGCTAAGAAACCATTGATCTTTTTTCTCGGGTTGTTCGGCTTTTTCAAGAATTATTTGCTCAAACCAAGTATAAGAGAGCTTTGTCTTGGAGAAATTGCCACAAGGAATACTTCGTACTCTTGACACTTGTTGCTAAATTTCAGGTATACTTTGTGTTACACATGTTGATTCGTTCATATTTCTTGTTCTTGTTATGTCAATGCATTCAGTGTGGGGTGCACCTAATGAAATTGTGCCACATTAATATGGGAACTTAACATGTTCTTCATATCAAGTTCTTGATTTGCCTTTGCTATTTTGCTTGAGTGTAACAGTTTGCAATCTGGAAACTGGATGCACTTATTTATGTTCTCAAGTTTGAACATAGTGTAACCTGTTTAAAGTAGTAGCACCTCATGAATGACAGTTAAATGCATCCAAATGGAAATTTTTCAGATTAAAGAAAAATTAAAGTAAATATAACATTATATTTACATTCAATCAATGTTTTCTTTTTTAGAGTAAATTGATGTCTTTATCTTTCAAAAATTATATTTACAGTAATAGGTCTGAGTTAACATTAATTTACTCTTTTTAAAATAAAGTCAAAGATAAAAAATAAAATAAAATTTATACAACTCATGTATTCACAATGTTGAACACAACACATGTAACCTCATATAAGTTTAATGAGTAATGGTAGCACATAACTCCAATATGGTTGTTCATCAACTTTTCAGTGCCAAAGTTCATTTCTTTATTTTTTTTTCTAGGATTGATAAAGGTACTCAATTAGCCACTAGAGTTTGAACCAAAAAAGATGGCTGATCCCAACTCTTTTACCTGGTTAGACATAAAATTCTTCTATTTAAGTCTTACTTTTTATCCCGCATTATTGGTGGTACTAGCTAGTGACTGGGATTTCTTACTTGATTTCAGCTTCAATATTTGATGCTAAATTCAAGCAATCATGTTTAGTGTTTATACTATCAAGCAAATTAATTGAATAAGGCATCCTGCTAAAAAGATCTTCAGGTTGACGACTTAATTGGTCAAATAATATACAAAGTGATGCTCTTACTTCAAAATTTCAAAGTTGATTGCTTTTGGAAAAATGTACCAGTTGGTTTCTAATTTATGGCTCACACGAGCTCTATATTCTTTACACGAGCTATATAGAATTTCATTTTTACATTGAGCATGAGTATTCATGCCAACTTTTGAACCTAATCATGTGTCCAAACCATAGGGTCCTATTATATACAAATTCTTACTTTTTGGCTATACATACATATATGCTAAAGAACCATTGTATTTCATGCATACTACAATGTGCATTTTTAACCATTTTAGAAGAAGATATCAGAAGATTCAAAATTCTCAATGTGTAAACATGTTGGTGTGTGAGAAAGATATTATTAGGAGAAAATTAAAAGCAAAACCATTCAATCATTAGAATTGAGAATGAACTTGAACTTCTTCGTTCATTAGATCTCTATCAATATTTGTTTGAAGAAGAAAAGATATTACTCGTAAAATTACTGTATTCCATTGTATTTTTCTTAGGTACTAGATATTAGTTGCATGGAAAGAATGTAAAAAATAATGGGATGCAATGAATAGTACTAGTGGGATGGAAAAGTTTATTATATGCTTATATACCAACTATTTGTTTGGTGTGAGAATTCAAACCACATCACATTATTCAATGCTTGAAAAAAATTTTCATACTGCCTTTAAGAGAAATATTTATGTGTTTTAGAATATTTGTTTATATTTATTTATTTATTTATTATTATTATTATTATTATTTTGCGGTGAGAATCTACCAGATATAAAGAGAAACAAAGACATCTTGCATTTCACAATTATGGAAATTTGTGAAGGATATTTAGCTTTAACTTTTTTATTATTATTTCATTTGTATTATATGATCAAGAACAATTGTACTACTTTTTTGTTCAATAGTAGTAAATGAGTTTTTTTAATTTTGGTGTATATACATTAATTACATTACATAATTTAATATATTTCATTTAAGAAGAATTAATTTTTAATGTATTATTAGTTTTAATATGTGATTTTTAATATGCAAGTAAAAAAGTAGGTATGCATAGATAATTTTTTAAGAAAAAATAGCTTAGGCAACGTTTCAAAACTATTGCTTAAAGCAGAAAAAATTGCCAAAATCTGAACCTATAGGCAACGTTTTTTATAAGTTGCCTTATGATAAACTTAAAAGCAACACTTATAAAACGTTGCCTAAAACAATGGTTATAGGCAACGTGTGAAAAACGTTGCCAAAGCCTTAAGTTATAGGCAACGTTTTTTACAAGTTGCCTTAGGTTGTACTTAAAAGCAACAGTGACAAAACGTTGCCTAAAGTGGCACCTATAACCAACATGTGAAAAACGTTGCCAAAGCCTTAAGTTATAGGCAACGTTTTTTACAAGTTGCCTTATGTCGAACTTAAAAGCAACAGTGATAAAACGTTGCCTAAAGCGGCACCTATAACCAACGTGTGAAAACCGTTGCCAAAGACTTAAGTTATAGGCAATTTTTTCAACGTTCCCTTAGGTCGAACTTAAAAGCAACAGTGATAAAACGTTACGGAAAGTGGCACCTATAACCAACGATGTAAAAACTAAAACTTGAGAACTATCCATAGACAACATCTTAAAAGCGTTGAAAAGAAGATGAGAATAGGCAACGTTTTTCGTAAAGTGTTGCCAAAAAGTTAGATAAGCGTTGCCTATTATAATAGGCCAAAAACAAAAAACAAAACAAAATAAAAAACGTTAAATAAAACTTTCAAAAACGGTTTTCAGCTAAAACAAGCGTTTTGTAAATAATGCCATAAGGCAAAGTTGTTGTAGTGACAATTTAATTTCAAAGTGTCACACATGAACAATTCATTTATCATATTGTCTTTCACATGCAACTCTTATGTAAAAATGACTTTCCAAAAATATGAATGAAAGATTCAATCCCTTCATAGAGTACAAACCCAGATAAGTTTATAAAACTGCAAATGCATATCAAATTCACATCCATAGAGTTGTTCTTCGTCTCTCTCTCCACTAATGTAAATAATACATAACCAAAGATCAAAGGGGTCTTTTAAAGTTTGTAATGTAAGACTAAGGGTGGGGGTTAAGAAATAATGAATAGGATAAAGAAAGCAAAAGTTAAGATACATAATCATATATATTTCAAAATTCAAGTCACATAATGTAGAACAAGTGCAAAACGTAACAAAAGAATCAACACTTTATTCATCCTTTTTTTTATCAACCTCCACCCTAAACTTATTTCTTTGCAAAACTTTGGGTGAACTTTCTTTTTTTGAATTTTTTTTGTATTATTTTTCAACTCTATAAATACTTCATGCACAAAGAATGACTACGGCTTGAATAATAAAATAATACAATATATGCATTCAACAAATGGTGTGTAAAAGGAAATTTTTTTTTATGGGTATGGGAAAGGAAAATGTGGATAAAGAAAAGAAATAGATGTCAAACATATACAAGGTTGCAAAAGGGACCGAGGGATATACGGTGTTTACAAGTTAGCTTGAAAGCTCAAACGATCCAAAGAAAACCCTTATTATTTCCTTGATCTTGCATTATCTAGGATTTTGCCTCAAGAGAGAATCAAACAACTTCTAAATACAAATCATCCATACACATGCATTCTCATAAACTTTCTCTAAGTCTTACATACATGCATAATCCAAAGTTTATCAAACATAAAGATGGAAAGAATATCTATACACAATTGAAACAATAGAAATAAACATAACTTATGGATTCTCATGTGATATCCCAAGAAATTAGATCAATCAACAATTCAAACAATCATTGGATATTTAATTGAATACACCAGCATGCACAATTTCAACACAATGACTCAAAACACAAAATGAGTGATGATGACAAAATAAAATAAAAAAACAAATAAAATATGAAAGAAAGAAAAAGAAAAACTTTTTTTGTTGAACAACTATATACATCCCCCTACAAAGGCTCCAAACTCAAGGAGGTACCTAAGCCGACTCAACACTAGCTAACTACAAAGTAAAAATAGAAAAAATGTTAGTTAACAAGAAATAACAAAATAAAAGCAAAAACAAATAATTAACAAAAGAAAAATAAACAAATAACAAAATAAAGAGTGAAGAAAAATAAAGAAAATTTGAGTTGCCTCCTAAAAAACGTTTGTTTAACGTCATTAGCTCGACGTTACCTTTTATTATTATGGTGGCTTGAAACAGGAGAAATATGGATGACGTCTTTCTTCTTGTAGATTTTTGCCTCCATACTCGGTCACTACTCTTAGAATCCTCTCCAAAAATATTATGAACTGGAGTTGTATTTATTTGTCCATAAGACACCTTAGCATGAGAAATTCCACCAGTCCATGGTGGTTTCAATTGACAACAGATAAGGGATCAACTTTCAATGGACCTATCTGCAATGAATCAATGGAAGCTGGAGGATCTTTTTCTATCCTAGCAATCTCAAAGTTAGGAGGACCTTTCTCCTTTTCATGAACAATCTTGGAAGTGATAGAATCAACATTAATCAATGATGGATTCTTACCAGCCACTTCCTATTGACTTTTACCTTGAATGTAATTAATAGGGGCATGAAAATCTGATGTTGGTGAAGACTTATCAAAAACATTTATAGTCACTTGATTTTTATCTACCCTCAAAATAAGCTCTCATCTAGGCACATCAATTAATACTCCTAAAGTTGCTAGGAATGGTCTTCCCAAAATTAACGGGATATCAGCATCATCGTCCATATCTAAGACCACAAAGTCAATTGAGAAAATAAATTTATCAACATTCACTAGCAAATCTTCCACAATACCATACAGACGTCTGATTGATTGATTGGCTAATTGAAGTGAGATTATTGTAGGCTTCATTTTTCAATTCCCAGCTTGCACAAGATTGACAATGACATCAAATTAATGCTCGCACCTAAGTCACATAAAGCCTTATTAACATTCAACTTTCTAATAATACAAGGGATGCTAAAACTTCCTAGATCCCTTAACTTCGGTGGTAGCTTTCGTTGAATTATGGCGCTGCACTCCTCAGTAAGTGCTATAGTCTCATTTTCTTCCAATTTCCTCTTCTTAGATTGCAAATCCTTCATAAATCTAACATAAGAAGACATTTGCGCAAGTGCTTCAGCAAAGAAAATATTTATCTGTAACTTGAAAACATTCAGGAACTTTGAAAATTGTCTTTCCTGCTTCTCATGGGTGTCTTTCTTCAAACGTTGAGGGAATGAAAGTCTGGCATACAATGAAGGGTCAAATGGTTTATTCAAAATTGAATCTTTCTTCTTTCTTCGCACTCTCGGTTGTTCCTTTTTAGTTCCTTTTCGATCTCATCTCCCTTATTGTCAGCTGGCATTGAGACATCTTTAAATGAGACATCTTCAATAGGGATATCATCTTTTCCTTTTTCAACTCCCAACAAACTAGGTTCTATTTTCACTTGTCTTTCCAAAGTCTTGCCGCTTCTCAAAGAGATTGCCATACAATTATCCTTTGGATTGATCAAAGTATCGCTGGGTAAGCTACCTGGGGGTCTCTCTTGAAGCCGACTCGCTATCTATCCCACTTGATTTTCAAGACTTCTAAGTTAATAAAAAGTGCACCAAATTATGTTATCAATTACTAAATTTGCCAAATCGACACTATTCAAGCAATTGAACAGAGAGTTTGTAAAAATAATAATAAAGAATAAGCGAAAATAACAAAAGCCAAATTTAATTAATTGAGTTAAGATGGAAGACAATAATATGAAAGTATTAGGGGTCAGATTTCACTTGAACTCTTTAGATGCAAAATCAAATATTAGTTTAATCAAGTTTTATTTCAATGATTCATGGTCAATTCTCAAAATTAATCAATATTCAATCCCTTAGTATATTAATCATCTTCTATTATTTAGAATTAACTAATCTCTTAGTCTAACCCCATAATAGAAAGACATTATCAAGAACGAGGAAATTAAAAGAAGGACCACATAACTCACAACGTCTATTCCTAGCGATTGCAGAAATTATGATGTTCATCACAAATTCTAGGTTCATGCAATTTTTTTCAAATCATACATCAACCCAAAAATCATTCCTAAATTGGCCAGATTTAGAAAAGCATTAAGGAAAGAGATAAACACATAAATCATGAAAAAGAAATATTGATTAAACACAATAAAAAAATTTACATTATCTAAGTATCAAGATCCATCATCACTCTAACAAAAGAGATTTAGTTACACATGAAAAAAGAATAACACAAAGGGAAGAATACAATAAATTTCATTGTAAAAAGGTGAAAAAGTTAAAAAAAATTCATAATCTTCAAGTCTAATTGCACTCACACCACTTTAGGGTTGATGCCTTCGCTTTGCTCCTTGACAGCTGCAAAATTCTATACAAAATGATAGCTCATTTGCTAAAATCGTTTTTTCTTTTTTCTTTTTTATAGAAAAGTTGACAGCTTTTCGCATCTGACTTGCATGATTTTTCTTACTCTCTAGATGGCTGAATTTGCCATCGATCTCAACAGAGAAATTGTAGGATTTTCTGTTAGCTTGCCAATGTCGCAAACGGTGCATCGATTTGATCTCTGTAACCCAAGATATGACTCAATTAATGAGGAATTGTCATGATTGTACGTGAATCCGAATTTTGTTCCAAATCAAATCTCTCTAAGAATCCTTATCCAATCTTCAATCTAATCCTTATTTAACATTTTGCATCTAATTAGAACTCTAATTAGTATCTAAGAATAGGATAAGAATCCTTCAAATAATTATCTTTAAGAATTTCTTATTTTCAGACAAAATCTGATGATTTATCCTGAAAGCTTATTTCTCTGATTTCTTGCTTCTTTAAGCGTCCAGTTTCTTTCCATGTTTATTTACCTATCAAAAATAAATAAAACACGTAAGAAGAACATAATTTAAAATAATAAAAACATAATAAAACTTGAAAACAAAATTCAATTAAAGAAATTAAAAGATGATAAAATTTAAGATTTTAAACTGTAAAAATATAAATTTTTTCAAGTACAACAATAGGGTGGCTAAAGTTTTAGCGAACTTTGCTAGGGATCATGACTCAGTAACTTGGGTGAAGTTTCCACCCGATTTTCTTGTTCCTATCCTGAAATTGGATGTTTATGTTGATTAATAAAGTTTAATTTCAGTTTTTTTTTAAAAAAAAGTAAAAATCAAAGCTATGTACTTCTGAATATATTAAAACAAAAAATTCATAACTTTTTTAGCAAATGTTGTACAATAAAAAGTGTAAAAAAACCAAACAAAAACTTATAACATTTGTTAGTCATTACTTTCTAATTCTAAATTTCTAAAAACTTTTATTTGTTTTAGTAATTGTTAATAAATTAAAAAGTAATTGAGATAATGAATGTACCTTAAATTAAATTTATAATGCTAAACTCTTTTTTTTTTCATTCATCAATCATTATCATCTCATTTTAACATATACTTTTCATGTAAAAAAAATCAGTATTTTTCTTAAATTTTTTGTATATTGTATGGTTACTTTCTAGTATATTGGCATATGCCTATTGTCATTGTAAACAGGTCACAACTTCAACGGCGGAACCATTTTGTGGTGAGGGTGTTATACATGTACCCGCTAAGATTTTGCAGTTTCAACGAGGTTTGATGATTTCAGATTCAAATGCTTAACTTCATGGCTTAAATATGACTCCACTCATTTTTTTTATGAATATATTGTTATGCCACTACATTTTTGCACGATCATGGGTGTTAATGTTTCGCAAAGAACTTAATGTCAAGAAAATTTTATAACATTGGACAAAATTATAAGAATTTTTATAATTTCTTAAAACATTGGATTACGATCTAGAGCCCGCTGGAACATCTTAGAACCTTAGTTAGAGTGGCAACTGAATCCATTAATTTACTATCTATACAACCTATTCGTATATAAATTCAATCTAATACATCTAATTATAAAAATAAATTTAAAGAATTAGAATGGATTGGGTCAGATTTTATTAATGAATGGTTAATGGACCATCCAATATATCATGATTTATTGGATTAAAGATGAATTGACTTATTTACAATCAGGTCTAAAGTTCTTTGCTCTTTATTATTTTTTGTGCCTAAAGTCTTAAATAAAAATTAACCAAAACACATTGAAACCCTAAATTCTATTTTACTCTTCCATAGCTTTTTAGACAAAGAGTGAGTGAGCTATGGAGAGGAAATAAAAAAATAATTTTATAGAGAAAAAAGAGTTAGAATAAATTTTAGAAAGAGTGGCAAGCATTGGTAAGAGAGAAAAAAAATCAAAATAAAATTTTAAAATGAATAATCGGATATCCGCTCATAAAAAATAATTAATAGATAGCGTGGGCATATTCATTTATTAGATGGGATTGGGACTGCTAATCGATGTCCGTAGGCTCCAACTGAACCGAGGTAGAGTTGAAAGCAAAAACCAACAGGAAAATGTCAAGGCAAAGTGTTTACTCCAGGTGCACCTATATCTTTCGACTTTTTTAACTAAATGGTGTACGTTGAAAATTATTTTTTTTATTTAGGTATAAGTTAAAATTTAATTCTTAAAATGATGTAAAGTAAATAATAAAATGTAAGAAGTAATATTTTTTAAATACAATTTATATTTAAATAATTTTTTATTTAATTTTTAATAGTAAGTTGTACTTTTAAGACACGACTTATCTAACGATAATTTATTAATTATATTTTGATAAGTTATGTCTTTCGACTATGACTTACTTTATATTTTTTAATTAAATTTTAGATAAGTTTAGATGAAAATCACGACTTTGAATTCATATTAGGGTTTTAATTTAATAATAAGACAAGTTTTTTTAAGCTAATAATTAACTTAAAAGAAAAATAATTTATAAAAAAATAAAGTTAAAAAAATTATATAAGATATTTTTCTTTAAATAAATTTATGATTCAACTTTTCCATTTATATACCGCGATTTAGTTTATTTAACTCGTTTTTATTCAACTCTCTCTGTTCGACATTAATTCTCTTATTCTTACGTACCATGCCGCCTCCTCTGAATAATAAAAAATTATAATTAACATTCTTAATAAATATTTTTAGTAAAGAGAATTAAACGAGAACAGACCGAGTTTGATACAAAGTATCAGTAATTGAGAAAACTTAAAAAATAATTAAATATGAAGCAACAGCGGAAGGAGTTACTGTAATTTATAAGCACAAACCTCTCAAGCAACGACTTCATATGAAACTAAAAAAAAAAAAGAAATCGTGATTGACATCCACGACTTCATATGATTTTTTTTATAAAAAAAGAAGTCATGAAGATGGCATCCATGACTTGATATGATTTTTTAAAAAAAAATAAATAAGTCATATCTCATACACATGACTTATCTAAATTAAAATATGAAAAAAGGATAAGTCATACATGGGAAATACGGTCAAAATATAATAATAAAAAATATAAGTAAGGTATGTTTCTCAACGATGATTTATTATTCATCATCGTTTAACTTGTACTATTTTGAGAATTAAATTTTGACATACATCTATATGAAAAATTCATTTTCAAAATGTATTATTTTCGTAAAAAAGTCACAGCCTTCTGCAAATTTAAACAAGTTTAGCCTTTTACCGATTGTAGAGAAGATTTGGTGTAACAGTTAAAATTGTCCTGATCTGGAGATCACAAGTTCCAATCGTAAAATCAATCTCTTGCAAATGTAAGATAAGGTTACACAGTAGGCTTGACCCTTAGATCCCGTACATTGTGGGAGCTTTTATAGCAATAGTCTGCCTTTTTTATTTTATGATCATCAGATTGATAAAAAAAAAAAAAAAAGTGAGGCTCTAGAGCTGTGGAGCACCTCGCTTTGCCTGGAAAATAATGCATAAACGGCTTCACAAAATAATTAAGTTTACGAATCTAGTCAGAAAATTAAAGAGATACAATGCATAAAGTCTCTTGCTACGTACAATAGAAGTAATTCATGCAGGTTGCTTATCGACCAAACTGGTGGCTTATCGTATGATGAAACGAAGAATGACTTAGTTCATGTTACAGGAAAAGGTGTACAGTGTATCTACAGTTGAGAATGCATTAGCCTCCCTCCCGAGTGATGGCTAACATGAATGTGGTTCATCCATGTGATTAATTCCACTCAACTTGCATTTGAACAATTTTTATTCTTCTAGTACTTCTAAAATGAATGTCACTGTCGTCCTAATGGTGTTTGTTTCAAATTTCCAAATTTACACTACCACGGGACTCAGATTGCAGAAGTAACGACTCCCTTATTTTCAAAGCCACTTTGTACAACATTGGAAGCAACTTGAATAAGATATTTTTTACTCAAAATTTTAGATCAGATCAACTTTCTCTATGCTTAGGTAACTACATGTGTAGGATAGTAAATTTAACTGAATTTTAATTTGTTGGTGGTGTCGCACTCAAGAATTTTGTCTTTCGTTTTTCTCTGAAGATATAACAAAATACGCCTATTGTCGTAACTTTCCTCTAATTTATTATTGGGTGATTATTATGGTTAATTTTGGGGAGACCTAGGTAAATTTGTATTTATGTATATCTTTTGTTTACTTGATATATTTAATGGAATTTTGTAAAAAAAATTGGAGGTAAAATGTTAAGGTTTCCGTTTTCCTGGGCTTAGGCTTCTTTGTAGAAACAGAACAACATTTTACATTGCCTAGCTAGCTACTTTCCCTTTGCTTATGAAACTTAACAATGACATTCACACATAATTTTTATTATATTATTTTTACATAAATTTTTTTAAATAATAAAATAAGAGAATCATACATTCTTTCTATTTTTATTTTTTTGTAAACAAGAGTAACGTAAAATAAAATATGAAAAAATGGGGTGTAATGTTTATTGTCCACAGTTTAATTTCATGTGTTGATTATGGCCTTAGCAAAGAGGTGGTGTAGCGAACTCGTAGATTATGGGCATTGGTCTCACTTTGTTATCAATGAACAGTTTACTCTATACAGGTCAAATCAAACTCCTTCCAAACAACACTATAAATAGAAGTGCACCATGCTGCTCACTTCTCAATAAGCAAAATCAAATCATATATACCTCCAAACGTATATATAACCTGGTTCATTTGATTGAAGCTACTACTACCACTATTAGTCATGGTTGGAAGACTCCAATCCTTTGCCTTCTTTCTTATTATTCTTTCTTTCTGCATCCTACATGGGATGGCACGTCCACTGAACACTTTAGTGCTCCATAGAGATGCTGATCAAGAACCAAAGAGTACCTTTCTGGAGCCATCACACATGGTTGTGAGGAGCTCAATTGTGGAACGTCATAGACAGAAGAATATCATTAGGAAACTAGAAGTTGATAGCACCGGTCCTAGCCCCGAAGGACAAGGGCATCATCCATAACTAGTTTTATACTATCAAGCTCAACTCAACAATTAGAGCTTCATAACGAAGAAACTTACCTCTCTTTTAAAAAATTTCGTTTTTATGTTATTTGAAATATTTCGTTCTAGTGGCTTGCTGTTCTGTCATTGTCATTGTCTTTCTGTGTGTTTATTTTTTTTATAGTGAATGTCTCTGTCATTTTCAAGTGTGATTTCTGGGTTGAGATCTTAAGCTGTACTCCTAGTCCTTCTGAATAATGTAATCTAGCAACACAATGGTTTGTAGAAGATATACTCCTCTACTTATATACATATATTGCATTAACCTTCCAGATGTAACTTTTACTTTTTTATTTTTATTTTGTAAAAGAAAATATGGGTCTTTCGACCCATTAATTTATGACCTGCTGCGGGGAATTCATGATTGAGGCCAAAAAGAAATCCATTGAAACTTCTTTTTGTTAGTTTCTAGAAATCCATTTTAACGCCCTCTTCAAGATCCTGTAGCCATATATATGTGTGTGTCAAGTTCATTACTAGCTAACAATTGAAATTAAAAGTTAAAAATTCAGATGTGAGTGGAATGCAGATAAAGAAATCGCACGTTAAAAAGAAATGAATATAATGAGAACCTTAAAAAGACCAATAAACGTAATACTTTAAGTGTTAGGCCAATAAGTATTGTAAGACCCACACGAATAATTCCTGGCTTAGTAGTTAGTACATTAAAATTAGATCTTTCCAACTTTTTCGGCTCCCCAACCCTTACAACCAAGCCCTTCCCTAACAAAAAGAGCAAATTTAGATTGTACTGATTTAACTATCAAGTCACACGTACTTTTTGCTTTGCATTTTGCAACCAAAAGTATACTTTGGTTTTAATAAATATTTAGGGTTAGGTGTGGTTATTCTATTTTAGAATCAAGGTAATTATTTGACCTTAATTAATATTTATAGGGATACTTATAAATAATTTACCAACAATATATCCTAGCATGATTTGAACTTTGACTAACTTAATTGATGTTGTTTACTGTTATTTTCATTTGTGTCAACTGTTCTTAACAATTAAAAATATGAGAAATACTTATATAAACATTCTCTACATAAGTTATGTAAATTAAATCAATCAATAAATAACATATTATCACTTTTAATATAAAATATTTATGTGATACAAAGATCTCTAAAATTATTAAATATTAATTAGTTTAATTTACACAACTGGATAAACAACCTCTACCAAAATATTTCTCCAAAAATATACATAAATAAGTACTTGGTGCACGCAGCCCATGAAGTTTATGTGCATAATGACTGGACGGTATGTTACTTAATTAACTTACTTTTTCTGTAAATTCATATATTAACACAGGTTACATAATTAGATTTGCAAATATTTTCCAAAAATCAAAGAGAGAGACACAAAATAAGTTTATGGCGGCTTATCATCATATGAAAAGAAGAAAGCAAAGTTCATGTCATTGACAAAGATCCACAGTATATATAGTTGAGAATACAATATTCATTTGACTGATAGCGGAGATGCTTTTGGTTAATCCGTGTGATGCATTACACATTGTTGCTTGCATTAGAACAATTTTTGCCTCCTATATATTTCTAATCTGAATGTCACTGTCTTTCGTGCAATCCCATTAATTTGGTTGCTTTAACTTCCAGATTTCCACTACTACTATGGCACTTGGATTGCAGAAGCTTGGGTGATTCTCTTTTGACCAGGTTCAGAGCCACTTTGTATTGTCGACCATAAAAAGCAAGTTTCCATTTTTACTAAACTTCCTTTCATTTTAATTGCAAATTGAAACGAGCCTAAGAACATAAAATAATAAAATTAAAATTAATAAAATAAAATAAAATTAAAACTGTTCCCATTCTTTTTTTTTTTTACGAGAAACTGTTCCCATTCTTCCAGTGTTAATTTTTAATAATAGGGTCGTAACATACCTTTTACTAAATCATCTTATTTACTTTTTTATTTTATTTTAAATATCTGTCAGCTTTAGAGAATTTGTTTTATTTCGCTTAATATCTTTACTAAATAGTAAAAAACGTTAAAAACATTAATAAAGTGATGATTTAATTGAATGTTGTTAATTTTTTTATAAAATATTAAATAAAAAATATATACAATTATTTTCTAAGTAATTAAGAGAAGTTGATGAAAAATAATAAGTCCTATTTTTATTTCTTAACTTATGCCCTAAAGACAATACTGTTCAAGGTTTGTAATTGTTGGTTGAATAAAATGTTTTTGAGTAATCAAGTATTCTATAGCAACATCCTAACAAAACCCTTAATTTAAAGGATGAATTTCTTGAAATGAGAGAAGTATTTAAACAATAAAGTATTAAATAGTTTTAAATTTTTAAAATATTGAATCTTTCTCTCTTTATATTTAATAATTTCAATTTCAATTTCTTAACTAGTGTATTAACGTCACTTGTTAGTCATTTCTTTATTCTAATTTATAAGCTCTTTGATATGATAAAGTAATAAACTTTTGGGAGGTGCCATGGAATGCTGGAGTGTATAAACGCTCGAGCTCAATGCACTCTCTTTTTTTTCATTTGTTAACAAAAAAAAATGCACTAATCTCAAATTAAAATATAATATCAATGGGTAAAGGGTTGTTCTGTAGCAATCTCCTAAACTTTTTCTTGTTAGGGTAGATCTTACGCGTTTACTTGTCGACAGGAAATTTTTTTTTATTTTATTTTGGGTCCAAAATCGACAGGAAACATGAAAAATCCATTTGACTATTTCGTGGGCCATAGCCTTGTAAAACTTCAAACATCGCGTGGCCAGTTAGGTAGCAACTTTCCAGTTTCCACTCTAGAACCTAATTTTCATGTGTTGAACTCTTGATTGTTGAGATGAATATTCCAACACAAACTGCTCTAAGCCACTATCAATATGAGTTCATCGCGGTACTCTATTCTAAGTTACTCATACATAATTAGCTACATCACATAATTCAGGCTATATAACCACAACAAATCATAGCCACTAGTCATTGGTGAAAAATATCAATCCTTAGCCTTCTTTTTTATTCTTCTGATTTTCTTCTGCCTGAACATTCTGCATGTGATGGCACGGCCACTTAATAATTTAGGGCTGCATGGAGATGTTGGTCAAGTGCCAAAAGGTGGTTTCCTAGAGTCCTCATGCAAGGCTTTGAAGAGCTCGATATCAAACTCAAATGTGGAAGGTCACAAACATGAGAATGTTTTTCGATCTTTAGTGGAAGTTATGAACTCTGGTCCTAGCCCGGGAGAGGGACATTAAGCTTAAAACCTGCAGTTGCATTATTAAAAATTCGTAGAAAGAGGTTTCTCTTTCTGTTCTGTTTGTATTTCTTTTGTTTTATTGAACTGTTGCTTGCTAAATAAAAGTTGATCTGGTGCTTGCTATTAGTAGTCTTTATCATTGTAAGTGTGATCGTTGTTGTTTCAGGTCAATGGGGTTGATACATGAACATGAGATTTTAAAGCTCTATTTCTAGCCCCTGAATATAATGTAATCTAGCATTCAGGTCAGAATAAGATGCAGTCTTTTATATATATTTGTATAAAATACACAGTTGAGTCAGCTATAGATACCTCAATAAATAAATTAAAGAATAATCACTTTTAATTAAAACTTAAATATTTTTATTTACAGTCAAGGTTGTGAAAATCAAACCAAACATTAAACCAATATAAGAATTTATTCATGGTTAGACGAATCGGAGTATGATTTTATATATATAATTTTTATTTTAATATCATTAATCTTCATAGATGTAAATTTAATATTTTAAGTACTTTTTTAAAATTAAAATATTATCCTATTAACATTAAACTCAACATGCAGAAGTAATACAATAAAAACTCAACTTGATAATATAAACTAATTTACAAAATATGAATAAAAGTTAGACTTGAAATAATTAATAAATAATATAAATAATGAAAGTAACATATTAAACATCAAAGCAATGTGAAAGTAATATAAATAATAAAGGTAACATTTATTAAATAACAAAGGCAGCTCTGGTGATAAGGTGCATGCCCTGTGATACTTGTTACTGGGTTCGTTGGACTTAAAATAAAAGTTAGACCAGTTTGAACTTCAACCCCGCACACTCTGGTTAGTGCAATTTGCCTAATTTACTAATTCTAGTTCTGGGCCATTTTTAATATACACTCTTTAAAAGAAATTGTATGGTATGTCTTGTAATTTAAACTATTAATTTAATCATAAAATATATCAATAACTTAGATCAAGCATACAAAATCTGTTAAGCATGTTTTTTTAATAGATTTTTTTTTGTTTTGTTTTTTACAGATCACCACTATTGTCATCGTCGGCCACTATCTGTCACTGCCGACCACCACCATCTCAATGCCTGAAACTCAACATTCACCCAAAGTCACCAAACAACCACCATATGAGACCACCATCCTCATATTCCTCCAAGCAACCTCACCGTAAACCGCCTCACCAACAGTCAAACAGCCACTATAACACTCCAACCCCACCCAAAACCTCCACCATAGCCTACCTTCACCTTCAACCTTGTTTCACGTTACCATATTCGAGGCCACCACCTGATCGTGCTCCCGTTGTCAGAACTGTGCAAGTCACCACGTCTAAGTTGTAGTCTCACGCCGTCCACCGTTCTCCATCGTCATCCCCTCTCATTTGTTGCTGCCACCTAAAGCCACGCCAACCAGAGAACCATCGTACTCACCAAACAGTCCCCCTTCATCCTTACCCAGATTCGTAAAGCTCCCCCCAAACCATCATCTTCTTTTTCTGCCAAATCCTCGCACCCTTCGCGTCATCTCCTTCGTCCACTCATGAAACCATGTGCCACCACGCCGCCTGTCGCACCAGTCACTGGTCACTTGCGACTCGAAACCACTAGATCCACTTCACTTGTAACCGTACCCATCAGATCCAACCGAGTCATGCGCCACACTAGAAATTGCCGCTCAAACCGCCCAAACCTATCAATAGCAACCAGTCAAACCGACACTGCAACCTGCGAACGTGACTCCATCATCTTCCAGCCACGCATTGCACCAGAAACCTCTTACTCCGTCGATCTCCACGTCGACGATCGACAAATGCAGTAATAATAGTGTGTAAAAAAAAACTGCAACAAAGAAAAAAATCTACTCCTATAAGTAAAGTCAAAGATATAACATATACCTAAACTTATGAAAGAGTCTATTAGAAACAACCCAATTTTCAGTAAGTGAAGATTTAATCGAATCGATTAGTTGTCTAGTTCACAGTTATATTGGTCTGATTTGTCGGTCCCATTCTTTTTTATTTTTTTTTATTGTAAAGAGTTTCACAATAACATTTAATTATATAATGCCACTATCTCTCAAAGTGTAGAGACATAGTACTACCTACGAAACACAAAGACGTTAAAGACAGAGAAAGGCTGAGAGCAAGAATGAGGAGCACACGAGGAAAAAAAAGGTTGGAGGGGACATGTGACTCGTTAGAATGAGATAATTGGTATTTTAATATGTCGTTTGTATTCTTTATTTTTAATTTTTTACTATACTTTTAAAATTTACTCTTGCTTAGGTTTTTAAAATGTCAAATTCTTTATTAAAAATTGAGAAGTGGGAGAGTATAGATATACAAATCAGAGTATCAATAATCTCACCGAACTCATTATATATATATATATATATATATAACTATATATATATATATATATATAAAAGCCCTTTTAGTTGAGGGCTTATAAAATTATAAGGGCTTTTATATATATATATATATATATGGAGATTATTAACTTCCACATTTACATGTAGATATTAGTAACTTCCACAATTTATTTTGGGCAAAAACTTCTAAAAGTTTGTTTTAATAATAATTAAATCTTATTGGTATTTTCATTATTTAACTATTACAAGATATAGAATACTAATATTCTATTTTAAAGAAGAGACAATGTAACTTTTACTAATTTACTCTTTATTATTGATTATTGATTTTTATTTTTAAAATTTTATATTAAAATATGAAGTAACATTTATATATATATGATTTATTTATTAAAAAAAATAAAAAATTTTAAAAATACAACATATAAAATAAAAAATATATAATTTTGGAATGAAAATAATTGGTACATAATTTATAAATTTATAAATCATGTATCACTTGAAAATGTTATTGGGTCAAAAAAAAAAAGAAAATGTTATATTTGTATTATGTATAATTTATCTAAACAAATAAAAAATCATTTTCTAAAGCATTTGGCATTACTTAATTATCTGTTACGTTCAGCAAACATCCACATTTTCAAAGTTCCAACGACACATTTCCACACAAAAGAGATTGCACCAATTCATTTAGACGTCTCAAATAAAAATCAACATGCAATATACCTTTATATATTGTTCCTGAAATTTTTAGTGAAATAAAAACGAAACTAGTAGAAAAGAGAAAAAAATTTATTTTTGGCTAGTAATATCTTTGAGCTGACTTACTTTTTAAAATAGAATACAAGCACAATTATATATTTTTATTACGTATATTTAATATTTTATATATGTTGTGTTTTATAATTATTTTTATTTCTTATTTGATTAATAAATCATATATGTTAAATGTTATTAGATATTTTAATATAAACTTTTAAAACTAAAAAAAAAAAGTTAATAATAAAGTCATATTATCTCTCTTCATTAAAATAGAACACAAGTATTCTTTATCTTCATTAAATGAGTAATAATATAAATGATCAAAATGTCAATAAGTTTAAGTTGTTATTAAAAAAACTTTTGGAAGTTTTTGTGCGAAATAAAATGTAGAGGTGTGAAGGTTAGTAATTCCTTATATATATATGTCAATAGTTAGATGAATAAATATTACTTATTAGATCTTACATGAATGATCAAGATTAAAATATAAATACATGTGATTTTTTTAAGTAGTCACATGACCTTTAAGTAACTTTTAATTTGATCATCTATATATAATTGTATGATCAAGATTTACTCATATCACTCTCTCACAATAAAAATTTTCTCTCACTTGATATGTTTTTATATATATATATATATATATATATATATATATATATATATATATATACACACACACACACACACATACATACATACAATTAAGTGATACCTAGATCAACTTGCGTATACACCTCGATTAATTTACCTTCATATTTTGAATTAGTGTTTATATGTCTACGCACACATCACATACACGTATATCGATAGGCCAACCCCTTAGGGTTAATGTAATGATTTATTTGTTTAAATTTTGATATTGCAAAATGTTTTATATCAACAATAAATTAAATTAAACTCTTTCTATTACATAATTGTATTAATAATAAGTAATGTGACAATTAATTAGTAAACAATCCATGCCATTAAAAAAAATAAAGGAAAAAGTGTAATTCTTGCGTTTGCAAAACAAACTCTCCTTTGCAACCCACTTGAAGAATGCAACTCGGAAGATGAAATTTATTTTTGATTAAAGGTAGCTTCTTTTAGCTTTTATTTCTGAGTATTGAGTTGATTATTTTATAAGGAAAAAAAAAATTGAGTTTTGGTACGAAAATAACCAAAGATAATTAATCGGTACTAACTACGATCAGGCCCAACTATACTTGCGGTAAACCCAGACAATTTAATAATTCTAGTACTTGAACTGGACCGTTAATTAAAAAAAAAAGGATAATCCAAGAAAATGGGCTTCTATATGGGGTTAAACGTAAATAGACCCAAAAATATAGAAGTAATGAATCAAGTTTAGATCTGGACCGCGGAGACTTAATAAATTCGGGTAAGTTCGGTTGATCTCGCTCTAACTGATTAGTTTACATAAATCTAATAAATTCGGTGAGCCTAATTGGCATACGAGACCCCTATTTATACACCTATGACAGTAGAAGTCAAACATATTCACTTATCTCTATCAATACATTCATCACCATATTGACTCTGAGACTGATTAGTCGAAGTGTCTTTACATGTATTTCACCCCGTCTCCAATCAACGAACTGTCAGACGACCAAGGTGGGATTCTTTGGCAACCACTCCCTCAAGTAGAGGACGGAACATCTGGCGCTCATCCTAGGGCTCGAACCCACGATGACAAGGTTAAAAGCCTTGGAAAAATTTGAGACCAAAATAATCCTTGGAAAAATCTAGGAAACTATAACTCAATATGATAACAAACCTTCGAAAAACTCGATATTTCCTTATCTCAATACACTCGATATTTCCTTATCTCAATACACTCGATATTTTTGAGTTATAGTTTAAAATACCTTTAAAAAAAAGAAGTATTAACAAAAGAACAAATAGAAATTTAAAATGGCAAGAGCAAAATCGAATCACTTCACCACTCATCCCAAGAGGTTACTTATGGATGAACTCGAAAAATTACGACGAGCTAAGAAAAGTTCAGTCATTCACCTTGTGATTGGCTGAGCTGAGAGGGTGGGGACCGTCCAAACCTAATAAGCTCGAATAATTATAATAATTATTAATACAAGCTTGATCTATCATTACTGATTATCTAAGCTGAGAGGTTATGAACCATCTACACCCAATAAGCTCATATTTATGTCTAATAATTGTTAATACAAGCTCAAGCTATT